>OX243957.1:2742500-4072500 GCA_945859745.1 Synanthedon formicaeformis
TGTCAATTATCTTGGCCCCTTTCGATTTTATCAAAAAATTCTTCGAATAAAACTTGTGCAGGACTCTATTTCCAACAAGTTTTGTATAAAGCATTTTTCGATAACTCAAATATTACCTGAGTGATAAAGCGCCGAAGTTGTCTTTGTCCATTATTACTGAAGAAAATCCGAACACAATAGCGGACAGAGCAGCTGTCTACTGGAGGATGAACTTGTGAAATAAATTTTGAAATATTTGTTTATTTGTTCATTTTAAATCTATATATTTGAATATTATTTTAAATTTAAATATTTTTAATTTTAAATATATTTTTAAAATTGTTTTTTTCATAATTTTTTTAATGAAAATAGCTTTTATTTAACTTTATTTTTGAAAATATTGAAATATTTTAATATATATAATATAATATAATATAATATAATATAATATAATATAATATAATATAATATAATATAATATAATATAATATAATATAATATAATATAATATAATATAATATAATATAATATAATATAATATAATATAATATAATATAATATAATATAATATAATATAATATAATATAATATAATATAATATAATCCAAAAATACGGGGGATTCCGGGGGATTTAGGCAATTCCAATGACCCTCTACTGATCCCAAAAAAAAATTGATGCCCGGCAGATTTGTCATTTTTTATTCTAATTATCTTGAACTATTAGTAATAAATAGCGGGAGTATAACACGAATCAATTGTATTGATACTGACTGAACGTATTATTCATATTATTGCATGCCAACACTTGTTCGGTTTATATGTTGACTCTATTCGAAATTTAGTTCGAAATTGAGTTCCTGCTTTGCGCTTTACATATTACGGTTCATTATACAATAACAATTTCTAGAGTATATCAAGTGACGTTCAAAGATGACACTTGAAATCATTTTTTGTTTGTTCTTATAAACAAAAAGTAATAAGTAATAGAAACTGTCGTGCGTTTTATAATCTTATGACATTAGTGTATAAGTTTCATTTTGTAAAAACTGTATGTACATTTTAAGACTTACTTTTATATAGTTTGTAATAGATGTGATACACCTATAGATAGGAAGACGTGAGTGGATGAAAGTGATATGTCGCATTTTTGGGTTTTTTTCGTTTTTTTGCGTTGATGAAGGTAATATGTCCTTATGAAAGATTACAGACCTTAAGATCGTCAATTTAGGACATTTTTGTAAAATAAGAAGTTGAAAAAGGTGTTATGTCCGGTTAATTTTAAAAAGCAAGAAGTGCAGAAAAAATAACTTTTGTTAATGGAAGAGTTCACTATGTTCACATGTTATCTCAAAAACTAAAAATAAAACTTAAACCTCGATTTATTCAAAATTGGAATTATGCGACATATCACCTTTATCCACTCACGTCTTCATAGGTTAGACGTTGTGCCACTCATTGGGTTTTGTTTTGTATAAGACTGTGTATCTATATTATATTCTATCGACGCCCATAACTCAATTTCTAATAATGAACACAACCTTATTCACAATAACAATATCGATAACCTGCTAGTAACTTTTCTAAATTTTAAATTAACTAAAACTAATTTTAAAAAACAAGTCAAAATTTCTAAAATTTCTCTGAGCTAGCGCGCCGACTGTTAGAAATGTTAAAAATTGGATATTTTCATTAACATGAAATTATAAAATACTAGTAAAATATTAAAAGCCATAAGTAGAGCAACATTCTATTGATAAATTACGATGCAGGATGGCAGAGGAGGAGCTCTCCGCGCGAACTGTTTTTTGTCTTCTATTTCGTAGTTTTGCACAGCCAGACTCAAGCCTTAAGACTTTTATATATAAACTTTGATGAATATATCAGTATTTGATTAAAAGGTGTACTTACGTATTCGTTTATTAAACAACGATTCGCTCCCGGCTTCGCGTGGATAAACTTTTAATTTTCAACAAAGAAACTTGTTGGGAAACGTACTCAAGACTAGTCTAGTCGGAATTCCCACAATATCATTACTCGGCCAACAGGTTAGTTAATCATGTGAAGATATCATATTGATGACAAAACAGCATACACAAAGAGAGAGACTAAAAGTACTTTGTATTAAGTAACCAGGCGTGTTGCTATGCCAACTCAATACTTATTCACTCTGTTAAAACCACCAGAGGATATATCACTTTTAATTACGCTAAAAGGGGCCTTTCAACGTAATTATAAATGTAGATAGCGATATACATTTCTTTCGGTTCTTTTAGCACCCACGCACAAATGTGAATTATCTTCGGATCTATCTGAAGACATTTGCGCTTATTGTTTCCCTGACAAAAGGGAGGGGTGTCAGTGCCAATTGATCACGTAGACACCCATCCCTATGTCTGTTCGGTTGGCTATGACGGGTTTACACACCAACCGAAAGAACGTAACGATTTGGCGATTGATTATTGGCGAACTATCACGTCTTCACGCTAAATTAATTGTATTTAGATACATTCAAAACTTTCCTCAGTCTGCGTAGGTATATTATATAGACCACAACCTTAGGAAGGAGTATTCACATGTATTGGATTATTGCTAGTCTCTCCGGATATTCTATATTTATAGCTATACTAGCTGGCGCCCGCGACTTCGTCCGCGTTGAAAAAGAAAAAGTAGCCTATCCTTGTGTCCTGTCCTGTACGTCTAAATGTTTATGTACCAAGTTTCATGAAAATCAGTTAATTCGTTTAGGAGTTATGGAGGAACATACATACAAACATACATACAGAAAAAAATTCTAAAAATCGTCAATTTAGTTTCAGTATCATGTATAGAGCCTATAAACACGATATCTCTGAAAACAAAGTAACTTACTCCAAGACCGACCCTTACAGATTTATTATTAGTATTGATGTAGAAATATCTCTACTCTAGGAATACTAAAGTACTAAGGAAAACAGATACGGGATGTATGTATCGATTTACTCCAGCCAGCGTGTGTATAAGGCTCTTAAACAAGAGAAGTCGTTACGTCTCGCGTCAATTACTTGGAGTCATTGTAACGGCGAAGGATCCGGATTGAATTAACGTCGAGAAAAACCTGAAAGTATTTGTGCAAAATATATAAGTTCAAAAAGTTAAGTATGTCATGTCAAAAATTGTCTTTGTTTTCTTCATTACCTTCATTACTACCACGAGTATTTATTCAATCTTTTATTGCTAAAATTTCTCTGTTAACTCCTAAAACATCCAACAGATTTGATACGGTTTTCACTAATGGAATCAAGAACGGTTTGTACATATCATTTGCAAAAAAGAAATGGTTCTTAGAATCTTTGAGCAGTACTCTTGTTGTAGTGTTATAGAGTAGATAGGTACTTATATAAGAATGTAGGAAATATTAGAAGACGTGAGTGGATGAAAGTGATATGTCGCATTTTTGGTTTTTTTTTTTTTGTTTTTTTTTTTGCGTTGATGAAGGTAATATGTCCATATAAATGATTACAGACATTGAAATCGTCGATTTAAGACATTTTTGGAAAATAGAAATTTGAAAAAGGTGTTATGTACATAAATTTTAAAAAGCAAAGAGTGAAGAAAAGTTTACTTTTGTTAATGGAAGAAGGAGCTACTTTTTTTTTTAAATTAAATAATACAAGTGTTTAATTGCTATCATACTGTTACGTGCGGGGTGAGTTAAAATGCCGTTTAGGGTTGTAAGAACACGATTTATTACGCAGACCAAGATGACTTCCAAAATATCAGAGCTTTTCCAATTAAACCGTAAAACTTGCCAAAAGTCGTAAATAATTCACTCTATGTGTCAACAATGCACTGTCGCAAATATCTTCGCAAAAGCTCCCAAGAGTTGTTTTCGTATCGCTTGTTGTCGCAGAACTGTCCCACTCGAGCGATGGCACCCGTATTTATACACGCGCAGTCAGCCGCGATGTTTTTGGAAAACACTAGAAACTTTAAGGTAAACAAGCTCGTACACAAGTAAACAAGTCATAAAAAACAAACATCGTAAACAACTTTCTGGCTTAAGGGAATGTGAACCTTATGTCGCGAACATAAGGAACAGTTTTCTCTGAGACAGGAGGGCTTCCTTCTACGTATGGAAATTTCCATACGCCCAGGTCTCATGATAAACAACAACACGCTGTTTGTTTATGATAAACAAACGCTTCGAGAATGTTCGGTCGTAACATTACCCCCCTCTTAGTTATGATCGTCCCGATCATCATTCGTGCCGTGATACTTTGTCAAACGGTCAATGTGTACGACCTTCGGTTTTCCTCTTTGCCCCTTTTTGATTCGATAGGTGACGTCGTTGATTTTTGTAACCACATTGTAAGGTCCTTCCCATCGTGCTTGCAACTTTGGGCTTTTGCCCTTTTTCCTGAAGGGATTATGAAGCCATACGAGAGTTCCCTCTTCAAAACCGTCGATGTTTGATCTCCTATCATAACGGGTTTTCATTTTTTCACCGGTCTTGAGACTGCACTCGCGAACTAGCTTATGCACTTCATCCAGCTGTTCTCGAAGATCGCTGACATAATCCGTCACAAGTCTTGGGCTATTCGGCGGAGACCCTGTTATTGCATCGACTGGTAGTCTCATTTCTCGTCCAAAATTCACTCTGGCAGGGGTAAAACTAGTACTATCATGTACAGCGGAGCGATAAGACAACAAGAAAAGAGGAATGTACTGGTCCCAGTCTCTCTGATGTGAGTCGACTACTTTAGCCAAATTATTTTCCAATGTTTGGTTAAACCTTTCGACCATTCCGTCAGACTGAGGATGAGCTGGTGTCGTACGGGTCTTATGTATACCGAGAAGGTTGCACATTTCTTGAAATAGGGCTGATTCGAAATTTCTCCCCTGATCGGAGTGTATTTCCAGAGGTACGCCATACCGACAGATTACATCCTGAACTAGCTTCTTGGCAACAGTTTTAGCTTTTTGGTTAGGGGTCGCAAATACTTCCGGCCATTTGCTGAAATAGTCTTGCACTACAACTATGTATTTGTTGCCATCCTCAGTTTCAGGAAATGGTCCGGCCACGTCTATAGCGATACGTTCCCATGGTGCTCCTACATTGTAGAGCTTCAGTTTTCCCCTGCTTCTTGTCTGTGGTCCCTTGACTGAAGCGCAAGCGTTGCATTTACGACACCAATCTTCTACGTCTTCCCGGCAATGGACCCAGTAGAACCGCTGTCGCACTTTCAAAAGGGTTTTCTTCACTCCAAGATGACCACCAGACACCCCATCATGGATATGACGTAGTAGAGGAGACACCTTGCTTCGAGGGACTACAACCTGTACCGTAACCTGATGTCCGGTATTAGACTCCCATTTCCTGCACAAGATTCCGCCTTCCAGGGTCAAACTATCCCATTGAGCCCAATAGCTTTTTGTAACAGGACTGGAAGCTGATACATCCGCCCACTCAGGTTTCGCTCCCTTTTTTATCCAATCTAAGATCAATCGCAGGTCGTCATCTTCCTCTTGCGCCTTCCTCATATTTTCTCTAGACCAGTCGTCGTCTAATCCTTGGGTACGGATATTTTTTACTGATTCCTGAGACTCTTGTTTCCTGCAGTGTTTACAGTTTTCAGGACATAGTCTTCTCGATAGAGCGTCAGTATTACCATGACCTTTTCCGTTAGAACCTTGTCTGACAGTAATAGCAGGGGCTATCTTTCTCCCAGCTGGTGCCTGCCCCTCGGCCCTGGCGACGCTTAGTTTTAACTGCTCCTCGTCAACTTGGGTCCCCATCTCAGAGAAACTCTTTCTTTCCTTCTTTGGGCAGTCTATCCTTATGTGGCCTTTTTCACTGCAGTCATAGCAGGTCGGACCATAGCGAGGCTTCCGCCCCTCGACTACCAACTCCCTGACCTTGGATGGCCTTGTGGCACGCCACTGTCGTTCGTCAACTTGGGTCTTCATCTCTGAGACCCCCTTTCTTTTCTTCCTTAGGCAGTCCAGCCTTATGTGGCCTCTTTCACCGCAGCCATAGCAGATCGGACCATAGCGAGGCTTTCGCTCCTCGGCTACCAGCTCCCTGACCTTGAATGGCCTTGTGTCACGCCGCACAGCTTCCACTTCTAGAGCATGTGCCAGTGCACTATTCAGGGTCTGATGGTGACCCAATCGCACCGCTGCGCGAACTTCGCCATCCCTTATCCCGTCCACAAAGGCTTGTAGCAGAATTATTTCCACTGCATTCGGTGTTGATATATAGGCGCGATGAACTAATCTCTCGATTTCGTCAGCCCACTGCTGGAGTGTTTCCGTGGGCTTCTGCGTGCGATCGCGTAGTTGAGCCCTATACGTGTGCTCCATGTGCTTGTCACCATATCGTGTCTCTAGAGCTTCCAGTAGGGCTTGCAGAGATCTTCCTTCTGTAGGGAGTCGCTCCAGAATCAGTTGGGCGTCTCCTCTTAAGGCTAGAGTCAACGCCATGAATGCTTGATCCTCAGTCCAGCCGCTGCAGTTAGAGAGGGTTTCGAACTGGTACTTATAGGCTGTCCAGGAAGATGTGCCATCAAACCGTGGCAAGTCCAGCCTACCTTGTGTAGGTACCGGCGCAGTGAAGACTGCCTCCCTCGTCACCAACTTCTGCACTTTCTCGGCGAGCGCCTGGTGGCGAGTGTCGGTTTGGTCGAGTCTCTCTTCCAGGCCTTCGACTTTCACTGAGACCCCTTTAACTTCGGACTCTACCTTTTTAACTTTATCGCAGATGACTTCAAGGCTTGTGTCCAATTTCGAAAGCAGCATTTGGCTAGCAGATTCCTGTTCACGGCGAGCGGCTTCCTGTTCACGGCGAGCGGCTTCCTGTTCACGGCGAGCGGCTTCCTGACTGGCTTGTATGCTCTGCACAGCAGCTTCCTGACTGGCCTGTATGCTCTGTACAGCAGCTTCCTGTTCACGGCGAGCGGCTTCCTGACTGGCTTGTATGCTCTGCACAGCAGCTTCCTGTTCACGGCGAGCGGCTTCCTGTTCCCGGCGAGCGGCTTCTTGTTCCCGGCGAGCGGCTTCTTGACTAGCCTGTATGCTCTGTACAGCAGCTAGCAGCGCAGCGAGGTCCATCGACGGGCTCGATGTAGGTACTGCCGTAGGAAGCAAATCAGCATCGGTGCCTTCCTCCGGCTCCTCATGTGCTCGTTGTCTCGCAGCATCCATCTCCACTTGCCTCCTGGTCCGTGGAGTACGAGTTCCTTCGTCCCGTGGCATTAACGGCATCCCACTTCTGACACCAGTTGTTACGTGCGGGGTGAGTTAAAATGCCGTTTAGGGTTGTAAGAACACGATTTATTACGCAGACCAAGATGACTTCCAAAATATCAGAGCTTTTCCAATTAAACCGTAAAACTTGCCAAAAGTCGTAAATAATTCACTCTATGTGTCAACAATGCACTGTCGCAAATATCTTCGCAAAAGCTCCCAAGAGTTGTTTTCGTATCGCTTGTTGTCGCAGAACTGTCCCACTCGAGCGATGGCACCCGTATTTATACACGCGCAGTCAGCCGCGATGTTTTTGGAAAACACTAGAAACTTTAAGGTAAACAAGCTCGTACACAAGTAAACAAGTCATAAAAAACAAACATCGTAAACAACTTTCTGGCTTAAGGGAATGTGAACCTTATGTCGCGAACATAAGGAACAGTTTTCTCTGAGACAGGAGGGCTTCCTTCTACGTATGGAAATTTCCATACGCCCAGGTCTCATGATAAACAACAACACGCTGTTTGTTTATGATAAACAAACGCTTCGAGAATGTTCGGTCGTAACAATACCATTAATATTTTAGGTTGTTTACACAACTTTGCATCATAATTTAGTACAAAAATCAGTTCCGTGGCGACTTATCTCAAAAATTAAAAGTAAAACTTTAACCTCGATTTATTCAAAATTGGAATTATGCGACATATCACCTTCATCCACTCACGTCTTCATTAAACATTTAGGACTTTAGGTATGGTCCACCAGAAAAGTGCTTTATCATTTTCGATAACAAATTCCATTCATTTCAAAATTCGCTAAGGCCTAGATTTAAAATAGGTATTGATTGCTGATTGACATAATTGTCACTTTGAATTTTCAAAGAAAAACAGACCTTATCATTCTACAAAATACAAAGAATGTTCAATCTTAGGGTGATATAGCACTTTATTTGTCGAGCATACATACATTTAGGAGATTTTAATTTTATCGAAGTAAACAAAGTCTAATTTAATTAATTTTTTTAAATAGATAAATACATTATAAATGAAAGTGACGACTGTAACAGAAAACATAATATAATGAAATTTTCTCGATAGAAAAAATCACCAAGTGAGCTCTCATTTCCATCGATTTTAGTTTTATTTTCAAAATGACACACATTACAAAGCTAAAAGTGTATCAATAATTTCATGTTATGTTTGACTTTGGTAGTACTCGTAGATCGAAAATGTTGTCGTTTATTTCCTATTGAGGAACCGTCTCTTTATAGACTCCCAACCGTGATTGAGTACTTTTTGTCGATGTGTCCACTACATTATATAAATAAACTTGCTGCTGCCCGCGACTTCGCCCGTGTAACTTTGAAAATTATTTACTAAAACCTTCCTCGAGAACAACTCTATCCATTGGTGAAAACAGTATGAAAATCGACGCAGTAGTTTTTGAGTTTATCGCGAACAGACAGACACACGCGGCGGAGAACTTTGTATTATGTATAATACTTATTTAAGGATTAAAACAAGTCAGTCATGAACATGTAGTTTTTAACTTCCAAATTTTCAAGTTGCATAGTTCCACTATAGCTGACCACTAACAGCTACTTAGGGTAAAAAATGTTCTTTCTTAAGCTCACTAAATCTTACAGGTTAGTAGTAGTCACCATAACAAACCAAGCACAATAATTTAAAATACTATAAAAAATATTTTGATTAGTATTAAAGTTAATAGCATAAAAGTTTCCTAACAAAGAAAACAGAGATTACTGTAAACTTTTAAGAATCCCTAAGTGCTATAACGTAAACAGGATCTTCAATTTACTTTAGTCAGGAATCACATTTGCTCCTACGAAAACTGAAAGCCACAAAAACAGCAAGTAAAGTAACGTAACTAAGTAACCAACCGGTAGTTTGTGTAAGTGATCCTAACACAATATTCGACTTTCGGGTTCCGTTACAGGAGAACTCTGAAAAAGCGTGTGAAAAGTTGAACAGTACGAGTAGAATCTAATACCTTACTCAGGGTAATTGGCGCTTGTACGAAGGGAAGCCAAAATTGTACGAAATTTACAAATTCGTACGAAAGTGCAAAATGGGAAAATGGGAAAAATGGCTAGAGTAATAGAAACTAGAACTTAATTTTGTTTATTTACAGGTTTATAAAAACTTGAAAAATAAAGAGAAAACTCTAGTAACCCCTATCGATTTTTAAAAATCACGAATTATCGATAATTTGTATAATAAATAATGTTAAATGCATAATAATGTTTTGCTTGGAAAAAGTTTTGTTGTTATATTTTGAATTCTTATCCCCAACGTTAACAATTTAACGAATTCAACTATTTAAATAGTTATTAATAATTCTCAAATAATTGTTAATTAATATTTATAAAGTCAATGAAATATTTTCTTTTTTTTTTAGATTTCATTATTTTTATACTTTTGTTAATGTAATGTATTGTTGATGCATCTGTCGATACTCTTTTATGATACATAATTTATATTATGTTTAGATGTATTCTTATAGATGATATTATGAAACTATATTTCTTTTAAGTAGGAAATTAAATTCTTTTTCCTAAATCAAATTGCCACGTGTAGACAATCTTACATAAGTCAACATCCAATTATTGAAGGCCATCATTAAATAACAACACGTGTACTGTTATATATCGTTACGTGAGTAGTGGATCTTATACATAACATTGCATGTTGCTTTTCTCATATTTTCTCAATATTATGCTTCCAATGCTTCCAGCGTGTTTGATAGTAGTTTGGCCTTTTAATAGAGGCTTACAGGTGAATTTTAAGATAAAGAATCATTCAAAAATATGAAAAAGTTAATGTAACCCTACTACCAAAGTAAGAGTGGTCCAAATGATACCAGTAATCTGGGTTGAACAACTGCAGGGTGGCTTGAAAAACCAGTGATATGTTAAGTAAGTACTAGATTGAGCACTCCTTGCGATTTCTTGCTAAATTCATGTTCCGACGCGGAAGGTGCGCGGAGGTGGCGCGGCAGTAGTGTCAAGGTCAATACGTCAAGTCGTAGACAACTGAATATTAATATGGCCGACCCGATATGCACGTCGGTTTTAACAAATTAAATATAACGTATTAAACGTTTCAATATTAATAAAATTTACCTCTGGAACGTCACACCAGCAGTTATACCAATATTTTTTGTTGTATTTTTGCAATATCTCATCACACAAGACGGCATTTTTATTGGTTTTGAAAATAATAACGCGCCTAATCTCTACGAGCGCGTATGACAGACTGTGAACGGGTAGGACGTCGGAACTCCAATCACTTGGAACACTCATCGCGTCTTGAGTGTTCCATCTAGTACGTAGTACTTAACATATCACTGTGAAAAACCAACAAAACGTAAAAAAAAAACACCTATTTAGCACCTACTCATATGTATTGCTATTTTAATGAATATATATTGAATAGGTACATACTCGTAGATATGAAAAAGTGCTTTTTGAAAGTTTTGTTTTATTTTTTCGAAACTGTTGCAATACACACCGCAGTTAAATATTCATCCCAAATTACGTAACTACCTACTCCGTTTTCTAAATACTAGAGGCGCTTCGTGTAAATACTGGTTAAAAAAATAATGAGACGAAATCGAATTTTCCTAGATAGATAAATGATCTTGAAACGGGTCGGGTATCTTGAGGCATCATTGAACGGGCGAAGATCTGCGCCGCATATTTAAGTGTATAAAGTGCGCTTCCATGTCGGCCAGGAACGTTCCAGTTTGAATCCCAGCGCCTCAGGAATTGTGTCTGATCCGGCTAACTCAGTTTATAGATTACACGCCTCTCGACACTTAACCATATGGGTTACCTAGACTTATCGGATAACTCAAGTTAACGTCCGTTCTAACTAGGACTGAGTGTCAAGTAAATTATCTCATCCACTATTTGCGACTAGTTGCACACATAATCGAACGGTTTGTTGCTACACCAGTACTGTTACAAGATCTAATCTATTTTCGAAAGGATGCATTTTTCTGAAAATTATACAATCAAACCTTTCTCTTTTAACAGAATATCAAAGCTTATAACAGAATTCAACCTCATTTTTCCTTTAATAAGTTCATTTCTTACCTGTAATTACACGTACTATTTTTCGACCATATATCTTTTCGACCATAATAATCACTTCTCAAGAAATATTTAGACTTTGTATTAATCAATACTAATAATAAATCTGTAAGGGTCGGTCATGGAGTAATTTACTTTGTTTTCAGAAATATCGTGTTTATAGGCTCTATACATCATACTGAAACTAAATTGACGATTTTTAGAATTTTTTTCTGTATGTATGTATGTATGTAAGTATGTATGTTCCTCTATAACTCTTAAACGAATCAACTGATTTTCATGAAACTTGGTAGATAAACATTTAGACGTACGGAACACAGGAACGTACGGATAGGCTACTTTTTTTTTCAACGCGGACGAAGTCGCGGGCGCCAACTAGTATAATATAATTTTACAAATCATTACGGCTTGTACGGTCCATACAAAACGTAGTCCTATATAGTCCATATGCCTGGATTTACTGTTACTACGGAAAAGCAGTTACTAATTTTTTTTTTTTAGAAAACTGCTTGATACCTTGAATTTTTCGATTTTGAACCGACTTCATTTTGGATTAATAATAGTCATAAGCTGTACCTGTCCCTTTCCCTTAGTTTTGTCGCAAGTAGAAAAAACAATAATTCAAGTCTAAAATAGTTCGGTGATAATGTGTTATTCGTAGTATGCAATGTAACGTAGTCCCCATTGTGGCCGACAATAATGGCGTGAATACGACTAGGATCCACATTTCATTAATCAGGCCAAGGGCTGACCCTATCGAGAACTAATTGACACGTCAGTGATAGGCTAATAACGACCTCCCCTAGTGTGGAACGAACGAACTGCACACAGACGTATCCAATACACATGTCCGTGTAGTGGCGGATATGTTTGTATTGTAGGGCACTTGTGTTAGACAGAATAATATCTTAACTTGCCAACGGTTGTCTGCGACTTCGAACATAATATATCGCATAAAGTCGTTGAAAAACACCATTACAATTTTCTTTCAACCTATTTCATAATCCATTTTCATATATTAGCTGTTGCACGTGACTGCGTCCGCGTATTTTTATTTTATTTTTTTGTAAAATAGAGCCTATGTTACTCGCTGATTTATAATGTAGGCAGAATTTTTAAAATCGGTCCAGTAAGTAGTTTTTGAATTTATTGGCGTTTATTAGAGTTTACTCCTTAAGAAACGATTTTCATATATTTATGAAAATTTTATTATTCTACTGAGTTAATGGACAACTCGCCCGCCCGCCCGACTGGCGAATTGTCATGTTTTTTACATGACAATTCGCCAATATAATGTACAGACTGTTACATAGAGGTATTAAACGAATTTCTAAACTAGAATTTTATTATTTCTTACCACGGGTACTTAATAGGATTTAATTTTAATAGGTATACAATTAAAAATACAAATTTCTCGTTAAGTTTGCATTCGTAGTATTAGTAGGATTAATCAGAGAAGTACTTTTAGTACTCGGCGAGAAATACGTAAACACGATATTTTGTGGGTCGTGATTAAAGTTTGGCGCAACATCGATCGATAGTCAATTTCCTTTTAAACACCGACTTACGAAGGTCAAGAAAATTAATTGAGTTATCAACATGTCAGCGAGCTTCGTTTTCTAGTTCAGCATAAACTTTTATACAGTATTATTTTTGTTTGATACAGTATTATGTCCGATATAGTTCATTTCTAAATAGATAGTAGTAGTTATATATAGTAGTGGCAAGGCAAATTTCATTTCGCATCATAAATTGCGTTGCTCATGTTAATAGAAAACGATATCCAACCGCCACCAAGTTGACTGTCAACCTGTCTTTACATATTATTATTAAAAAAAGATAACAAAAAAGTTATCTGTATACGATTAAATGCGAATAAATAGAACAATGGAATTATCCATGTGACAGTTTCTAGTCCTGTTCAGCTTAATTTTGTAGCAATGGGTATACAAGAGGAAATACAGTTTGTAATTTCGGATTACAGATTGCCTCAGAGTGTACGAGTATTGTAGGGATAGCCGCGCGGGTGTTCTTACAATTGTGAAATGTGAACGGAAATGTTTGATTAATGTTCTAAATGAGGAGAAATGTCGGCGTAAATCAATCCTCAACAATTTATTGCCAGCCAAGTTATATCCAGCTATAGAACTGGATTTGTATTAATGCTTTCCCAAATGAAATAACCATGAGTTTAACTTTTTTTTTGCCATGGAAACTATGAGTATTTTCTCCCTTTTTTAATACAGTTTTTATTTTCCCTACTCTGTTGACATCTAATAGTATTATTGAATCTACAAAGGCCAAATAAAGTACGCCAAATTATTCAATATATTGTTTGTGCAAATAAATGAGTATTTATTTATTGATTTAGTGACAGCTGCTTAGGTTAAGTTGATTAAATTAAGGTATTCAGTTAAGTTAAGGTTAAGTTATTAAGTGGTTTTATGAATTGGTATGTAATGGTTGACCTCACGCTCGCCCGACAGTTAGATTTTATTCCTAAAAATCTAACATTACATTATAAATATTAAGATTTTTGACTGTTATGTGAATAATGAGTCTGAGCTACATCACTCAGACTGTGGAGAACCTCGTCTTAACTCCATTTACCATGTACATATCCAATTGAAAAGGGCTTAAACGAATCCATTGGCTTCGTAATCTTCGTTTTAATGAAACTGTACTTTATTTTGGTACGTATAAAGTAGAAACTAGCGTGACAAATACAGTCAGATAGTTAGCTCGTACTACTCATACGAACTCTCCGCCCAGGTGGAAACAGTTTGATCGATTGCCTTTTTGTCGCATCGCATCTCTCTCCTCATATAACTAGTAACATTTCTTTGGTTGTCACAGCGCCCTCTGCCTTTCAGTGCTGGAATTACATATGATATATTAGACCGTTACTGGTAGCGACATCTGACTAGTTTGAAATTCTAAATTTACGATTGTACAGTCATGTGTATACCTAATAGTTTTTCTGTTCTTACACAGAAGATGTGGTACGAATTCTATCTATCATTTTTTTTAGTTGAATTATAGAAGCGATACTCGAACAGAGGTAGACAAAAAATCTCTCAACGAATTTTTATTTTTATAATGAATCACATTTTTAACTGTGTTAACAAATTTTAAGTGAAGTTCGCCAGACAGGCTGACACTCCACTCGATGGTCCGTCATCTATAACACAAGCAAAGCCACAAATGCTTCAAGTGCGCTGCGGACCATAGTAGGATTAAGGAAGGAATAGGGAAAATGGGCTTTTGCATCCTTTACTGACACCGAAACACAACAGCACACGTGCTGTTATTACACAGTTGTCTTCAGTATCATTACCATGAGTTTATATTATTTCCAAAGTTGACCCTGCCGGAAAAAAAGTCACTCTTCCAACGGCCTCGTCAAAATCTTATAAAGTAAACTGTGGAACCGTATTTATTTATTAACTAGTTGGCGCCCGCGACTTCGTCCGCGTTGAAAAAAAAAGTAGCCTATCCTGTGTCCCGTACGTCTAAATGTTTATCTACCAAGTTTCATGAAAATCAGTTAATTCGTTTAAGAGTTATAGAGGAACATACATACATACATACATACATACATACATACATACATACATACATACATACATACATACATACATACATACATACATACATACATACATACATACATACATACATACATACATACATACATACATACATACATACATACATACATACATACATACATACATACATACATACATACATACATACATACATACATACATACATACATACATACATACATACATACATACATACATACATACATACATACATACATACATACATACATACATACATACATACATACATACATACATACATACATACATACATACATACATACATACATACATACATACATACATACATACATACATACATACATACATACATACATACATACATACATACATACATACATACATACATACATACATACATACATACATACATACATACATACATACATACATACATACATACATACATACATACATACATACATACATACATACATACATACATACATACATACATACATACATACATACATACATACATACATACATACATACATACATACATACATACATACATACATACATACATACATACATACATACATACATACATACATACATACATACATACATACATACATACATACATACATACATACATACATACATACATACATACATACATACATACATACATACATACATACATACATACATACATACATACATACATACATACATACATACATACATACATACATACATACATACATACATACATACATACATACATACATACATACATACATACATACATACATACATACATACATACATACATACATACATACATACATACATACATACATACATACATACATACATACATACATACATACATACATACATACATACATACATACATACATACATACATACATACATACATACATACATACATACATACATACATACATACATACATACATACATACATACATACATACATACAGAAAAAAAATCTAAAAATCGTCAATTTAGTTTCAGTATCATGTATAGAGCCTATATACACGATATATCTGAAAACAAAGTAAATTACTCCATGACCGAACCCTACAGATTTATTATTAGTATTGTCAATATTGAAAATAGATAATAGATAATCATCAATAAGTTTCGTTAAGAACAGACATGATTAAAAATAAAAAGTACTAAAAGGAAATTATCCCTTATTTCTAAATGTAGAATGTGAGCCAAGTTTCTAACAGAGCGTATTCTTCTCTCGTCCCTATTTTGTCCACATTCGCTAAGCGAGCAAGTCGAGCCCGCTTTTTTGCCCGTAGCAATTAGTGGGGACAAGTCGACGTCAGTCCTGCCTACTTGGTTTTGTTCCGCTTTTGTTCCGAGTTTTTACGCTGGAGATGTTCTAAACTACCTTTGAAAGCGGCTAATACAGTTAACTGCTAGTAGTTAAGTAAATTTCTTTTTAATATATATATACATGAATTATTCGCATTTTAAATTTATTAAAATTAGCGCCTATTTCAAAGTTCAAAAGTTCAAAGAAATAAAGATTTTCACTGTTGCATGTCAGTATATTTATGAAAATTTAATTTATGTGCATAAAATTATTAGTCAATTTAATAAAAAATGTGATGTACACAATATCAATACCAGGTTCAAAAGTGATTTAAATTTCCATAAAACGCGACTCCACAAGATAAGTAATTCTTTCATGGGTCAAAGTGTACGGTTTTATAATAAACTACCTCAAATAATCAGAGCGTTATCTATAAATAAATTTAAATGTGTCATTAAAACTAAACTCCTCTCGAAAGGCTAATATAAAATCACTGATTATTTAAACGACAAAGAAGCCTGGATTTAAGCGATTCGGAGCTCGTACTATGTTTAGTATTAAAAACTGTAATTGTATATATAAAAAGAATAGTATCCTGAGTTTCTTTCGGGGTTTCTTCTCAGGATCGTCATCTTGGCTTTTTTCCGAAACCCTGGTAAATTTAAATTAATAATGACGATCATAAGAGTTTCTTGTAGAAACCTAATTGATAAATAAATATTTTGATTTGATTTCACGAGCGTCAATTTGACTAAACCGTCACTTAAAGTCACCTGTCACCGGGAATAATTTAGCTGATATACCTTTGTTTGTACGGTAAACGTCCCAAACATTAAATAGAAAATAATAATCAAAATTCGGCTATCGAATGATGCCTTTAGGGTCTCTTTCACAAACTACAAGTAAAGTGTTGATTAGTTTTAGAAATCATTTTCTGTTATATTGAATTATGCACTCGGTTTACTGCATCATTCGATAGCCGATTTTTTTATATTATTTTCTATTTAATGTTTGGGACGTTTACCGTACGAACAAAGGTATATCAGCTCCATCATTCCCGGTTACCTGTGACTTTAAATGACAGTTTGGCCTACTTGACGTTTGTGAAACGGGCGCTTAGTTTTCCAGGAAAATATTTTTAAAATTAAAGTGTGGTGTATGTAAAAGTTCTTTAGACGGACTCATTATTAATCATTATCAAATTAAATACGTACCTATACACATTATAATATCCCTGTACACTATACAGTTTAAACGAATATCTTAGGAGTTATCGTAAATTACATCTACGAGAAGAAATAAATTCAAGCAGTCTGTCTTGCATCAACGCGATTCGACGAAAAGGTACGCTTGATACAGATATCCACGCCCGCGCTGTATTGCACCCGTGCGAAGCCGGGAGCGAGTCGCTAGTATACAAAAATAAAACATTCCACTGATTCTCTAAACTGGAGTAAGTATATAATAGACATGGGCGTCTAAATTTACCTAAGTAAGAACAAAATCAGCATATTTTTACGGCGTTATTGACTATAATTTATCGGGGGACCAAAACGGCGACCAGTCCGTAGTAGGTTAGGTTAGGCTGAAGTGAATTGTGATTCACCCGTCCCCGTTTTTGTGTAAGGTATTAAATTGTCATTTGAACGGCCACTTGATCGGTTTATTGGGGGATTAGTTATGCGATGCGAAATTCAGCTGACTTCGAGGTTTTTAGCAAATTTATCCCAAATAAAATACATTACTACCCTCAAAGTTTAATGAAGAATTATAAAAAAATAACTTTTACGTCCTTTCGTAAAATACTTATTATTAAAAACTGTTTATTACAAAAACAATATAGGTATAATGATGTAGTAAAACTTTGTTACCTATTTTGTTTTATATAGTATATTAATGTCTATGAGACATTTTCTTATTTTCTCCTTTTTTTCTAGTGATTTCCTTTTTTGTTTAATATACGTATTAAATACGTCAGTATTTAATACGACAAACATTGACCTTTTGACGAATTTTAGTAAAAAACACTGGTTTTTTTTTACAATTTTTTTCTACAAATTATATACTTATTACAGTAACTTATCCGCTTATCGCTCTTTCAATTAATGAATACTTACCGTATTAAAATCCTTTAGGTGGCGAAGTAGGTGTAGAAGTAGCGGAGAAACAGATAGAAACGGACAGCGACTTATTTTTTTACTAGCTGGTGCCTGCGACTTCGTCCGTATTGAAAAAAAAAGTAGCCTATCCTGTGTCCCGTACGTCTAAATGTTTATTTACCAAGTTTCGTCGCCGGTCCCTTGCCACTGTCAACGTGCCAAGTCTACTTGAGCCGACTGGTATTGCAAGAGACGATGCAACCTGTTCAGACACGCTGGCCCCTTCCCATCTACATGGAACCAACAACAGAGCTGGTGCGGCTTGTGATGCAATTGAAAAATCTAAAACATGCAAATAGAAGGGTCTAGGCTCCGAATATGATTTTGTTCCATTCGGTGTCGAGACCCTTGGTCTGTGGGATCCTAGCGCTATAAGGCTTTTTAAAGAAATAACAAAAAGGTTAGTCGACATCACAGGAGACCGAAGAGCTGGCAGCTAACTCGGACAAAGAATTAGTCTAGCCATTCAAAGGGGGAACGCTGCCAGTATCTTCGGAACCTTGCCCAAAGGGACTCCTTTTAATAATATATTTTAGGTATTATATTATATATTATATTTTTTAAGGTATCTAGTTTTAGGTTTAATAGTAAGTTTTGTTTTTTATTTAGTGTAGTTATTATATTTAATTTCCTGTAATGGTGTCATTTAATTAGATATAGTTAGTAGATAATGTTATTCTCAGAGGAAAAAAATATAATAACTCTTTAATTAACATAATAATATTTCCTCCCTAAAAATAATTCTGTATTCTCGTGACGCTTCATACTTTAACAAATGGAATATTTAAACAAAAGAATGATGCAAACCTTATCCCATTAATCCCTTCTAAAAGTCTAGAATTAAAATTATTTTTATATGTGTACGTAACTGAAAACATACATACATACATACATACATACATACATACATACATACATACATACATACATACATACATACATACATACATACATACATACATACATACATACATACATACATACATACATACATACATACATACATACATACATACATACATACATACATACATACATACATACATACATACATACATACATACATACATACATACATACATACATACATACATACATACATACATACATACATACATACATACATACATACATACATACATACATACATACATACATACATACATACATACATACATACATACATACATACATACATACATACATACATACATACATACATACATACATACATACATACATACATACATACATACATACATACATACATACATACATACATACATACATACATACATACATACATACATACATACATACATACATACATACATACATACATACATACATACATACATACATACATACATACATACATACATACATACATACATACATACATACATACATACATACATACATACATACATACATACATACATACATACATACATACATACATACATACATACATACATACATACATACATACATACATACATACATACATACATACATACATACATACATACATACATACATACATACATACATACATACATACATACATACATACATACATACATATAAAATACAATAAAATCGTAAACGAGCGGTGTATGTACATTTAAATATTTTTCCAAAAAAAATACTTTTTCTACGCGTTGTGTACTTAAATGTTACCTGGTTTAAAAAAAATTGTATGTTTGTTTGTGCACACTAATCTCAGAACCGGCTATACCAATTTCAATGTCCTAGCAACCTGCACCTGGCCTCGCTAGGGATTCCTCGTTTATCCCTCTTTCCACCAGTGAAAACCGTATCGAAATATGTGGTTTAGAAGTAGTTAGCGGAGAAACAGACAGACGCAGACAGTTTCGGACAATGTTTTTTTTTCTACTTTATGTTTATCCTTTATATATTTCTTCTGTGCGTGTGTATGTCACTGAACTCCTCCTAAACGGCTGAACTGATTTTGATGAAATTTTTTGTGTGTGTTCAAGGGGATTCGAGAATGGTTTGTATTAAAAAAAAATTGGTCGCGGACGAAGTCACGGGCACAGCTAGTATAATAATAATTGTTAAGTACAGCTATCGAAATGATAGAAACCCAAATTTACCTGATTACTTATTAAGTTCCGAGAATTCTATTGCGTGCAATGTCAGTGATCAAATATTGTAACAACTGGTAGGTAGTGGCTTCTCAGAAATATACTGTGCCAACAGCACAATGGCTTGGATATCTTATCACCCGCATTTAGTAAACATTCTTGACTGAATTATAAATAAACCATTTAATAATCAACTTTATTGTCTACGGGATACAACATTATTTTGATAAGTCCTACTCGCGATTCCAGTCTGAGGGTATTCCCTCCAGTTCTAGTGTTTATTCACTCCAAACAAGTTAATGTGAAAATTCAAATGCACACAAACCATTGCTTGTTTAAGCTTCATGTTTTAAATCAGAACTGTACAATTGCAGCAATGTATTTTACATAGCAAATTGATAAATATAATTAGAGTTCGTGTGGTAGACTTGAAATCGCTTTCTACAACAGGTTCGTGGGTATAAAACAGTGGTATAAAATAAGTTCACAGAGTCAGATATAATCAGTTGGAGAAATTTTAATCATGAAAACAATATCTGTCATTCTAATTTTTTCTCTCGTTTTGGTGGCTGTTTCTACTGCTGTTATCGAACAAAATGGTTAGTAGTATTAATTTCTCATTTTGCTTTTTTTGATCAGCAGAAATATAATTTTACTTATCATTTATGTGATGTGTTCCCAGGATAGCAATAAGGTAAGAGATGGGATGTCCCCCTGTTAATTCATCGTATATATCGCTAAAAAAGTGCAATCGGGAATTAGGATAAGGATATCAGAATACATCATTCTAACAGCCATTGTTTGTTTTTTTTATTATGTTTTTTTTTTATAATATATATTTTAAATATATTTCTGCCGACATTTCTATATGAACATACAATTTAACATTCCTTCTAGTTTTTCGCAGAGAACAAAAATTTTCTTTAATATTTTATGACTATGGTACCTACGTGTGATCAAGGCATTATGCCTTGGTCACATGTACCGAGAAAACGGGCGAGACAGTGCTCTCAGCCGAGTACTCGGTGCGTATTTAAACATAGCGCCGAGTCACACAGTACTACAATAATATGTAAAATTGTAGCCGAGTGCTCGACCGAACAAAGCGGTGAGACAGTAGCTCGGCTCCCGTTCTATTTACTTGGCCGAGTACCGACGCTCCCACTCGCTCAATCGGCAGGCCTGAACATGCACTGTCTCGCCACTCGACCACATGATTATCGTCACGTCGCCGCGCGCGCCTTTTATTCAGATAATTTTTGTTGAATCGATTGTGCTAATTTCAAAACATGTGTGAACAGCTACTCGCTTACATCACTGTCTCGGCCAAAAACATTTTACTGTCTTGCCCTTTGCTCGGTACGTGTGATCAAGGCATGACTATCCAAGTCCTAGTATTGGTTACTAAAGTAAAAACCCTTCTACAACTAGCACACTTTACAGCCATTAAGTCGGCACAAGCAAACGATACTGTAAATAATACGACTAAGATATTTTAATTTTTTCAGAACCACTCCATTCCGTGCAACGTAGAGATACAATCTTCGTGAAACCACCTCCCGGGTGCATCTTCTATGAATGCATCGCAAGGTGTAGGCAGAGGGGTTATAAGAGCGGAGGCTATTGTACCATAAACGGGTGTCAATGTTTACGTTAATGAGATTTATCTACGAAATCTAAATTCAGTATAACAATGATAAATGAACTAATGATTAACTTATGCTAAATAAAATATTGTTTTAAATAATAAATGAGTGTTTTCTAGCATAAATTTTAAACAAGAAAATATGTAAATTTAAATCTTTCACTTCTACACAAAGTAAGTTTAAAAGATATTAATAAGAAAAATGTAGTAGGTTTTTAGATAAGATCTTTAGTAAAAAAAAATCAATGTGTATCTTCTTAAATAGTAATAAATAAAAGTGTTAAGTTCGTAATCAAAGTAATAAATTCATATTTTTTTGTTTGTTTTAAATAAATCGGTGTTGTTTTTTTTTCGTATATGAAATGGAAATAATTAAAAAATAATAATTTGTATTTAAAGCAGTTTCGTACCACCAAACTTTCTGGCTAATATTATAGCCATTCTAAGTAGACTAAGTAGGTATTCAGAATTTTACTCTTATGGTCCTATAATATCATAACCATACTAGGACTAGGTGCTTTTGCTATAATCTACAGAAATGAAAGAAATAATTTTACGACTAATATGACATTTTTTTTTTCAGAACCACGCCATTTCGTGCAACGTAGAGACACAATCTTCATGACACTACCTAACGGATGCGTCTTCTATGAATGCATTGCAAAATGTAAGCAGAGCGGTTATAAGAATGGAGGCCATTGTACCATCAAGGGATGTCAATGTATACGTTAAAAATAAAATGTACCAACGAATTCACAATTTATTATAAACGAAATGTGTTTTTAATAAATCTTTTTTTTTATATTTTTTTTTTAAGATACTACTGTTCAGAACTTTACCATAATTACCGTCGTTTTTACAAGTTATGTAATTAAGGTTTTAGTAAAGCTTAAAATCGCTCAAAAGTTAAGGAGAGGGTTATGCTTAGGATTACTTTTCGAGATCGAATCAGTCTATTCTGTTCGATGGGACCTTAAAATCATAAATGTTTTGTTTTCAATGCTTGTCGTAATTTTTACTTGAAATTCTACCATCTAATTAGATTGACCTATTTCATTTCCCTATTTAACAGGAATATTCCTGTTGGATAAAAAATCGTAACAAGCTCAACAAATAGGTAAGAATAATGATTCCTTTAGTTAGAGTAACTTTTGCTAACAAAATAAGAAATGTGTAAGGAAAAACAAAGTTGTTTTCGTTCTAAGCAAATTGGACCACAAATTAAATACTTAGGCAGCCAGCAATTACTCAACTCTTTAGTATTCCGTACGAAGGAGCTCCAACTTTATTTTTATAGGCAAAGGCAACCGTCACGTTATTCTTAATGAGGATATTTTTAGGCAAAGCCAATAGAAAAAGTCTTATATTTAGGAGTTTTGAAGGTTTTTATAGGAAACTAACGATCCGATCCCGGCTTCGCCCGAATGCATTTTATATAAAAAAAACTTCCCCGTTTATTCCTCTTTCTAAGGGTGCAAACCGAATTAAAATCGATTCTTGAGTTTTTGAAGCATACACAAACAAACTTAACATTTTTATATGTAGGTATATAAAAAGACTAGCTGGCGCCCGCGACTTCATCCGCGTTGAAAAAGAAAAAGTAGCCTATCTTGTGTCCCGTACGTCTAAATGTTTATCTACCAAGTTTCATGAAAATCAGTTGATTCGTTTAAGAATTATGAAGGAACATACATACAGAAAAAAATTCTAAAAATCATCAATTTAGTTTCAGTATCATGTATAGAGCCTATAAAACACGATATCTCTGAAAACAAAGTAAATTACTCCATGACCGACCCTAACAGATTTATTATTAGTATTGATGATTGATGATTAATTATAATACTAAACAAACTCAGTAAGATAGATAGACGAGATAGACCATAGATAGACGAGATAGACCTACTCCTATTGTATAGAAGTAATGATTCATTGAAGACAGTGAATCATTTTCGTTGCAAGGAGTTTTTTATCGATATTAAACCAAACTAAATAACCGAGCCCACAATGTTCCTGTAGTGCCAATAGTCAGATTTACAAGTTGAAAATAGATATGATGTATGGTGAAGTCCCGATTGCAGTCACACCCCTATATAAGGATAACGGAAACATTAAACGAACATTCAGTTCTAAATCGTCACCAGATTGTCACACAAAATGCTTCTCAAATCAGTTTTATGTGTCGCTTTTATTTTTATATGTGTGGTTCATGCGAAAACTTTAATTTTTGAAACTGACGAAAATGGTGAGCATAAACATTTTTTATACAAACAAGTCGATCGCGAATTAATTACGTCACCGGTAACCGCTAACCATAACTGACTATTTTATTAATGACATGCCTAATTTTTAGTACAATTTTTTTTTGGAATTTCTATAATTTAACGAAAATTCTAAACAATAATTAGGTTTTTCACTTGTTATTTTCAAAGCAATTGTGTTGTCTATTTCTTTTATTCATTAAACAATGCATATTTTTAGTACTTAGCCTTTATTTTATTTATTTATTTACAATAACATATTATATTTCAGTTAATTGTCTATGAAAACACACACTAGGCATGCAAGCCTGTATCGTGTGCTTCATGAATTACTTAAGTATAATTTATTTTTTGATATTTAAAATAAATATAAAAAAATAAAATAAAAATAAAAATATTTATTTTAATAATAACAAATTATAATTTACTAAATATACACTAAATTAATAATAAATAGGTACATATAAAAGTAAATGACACAATAAATTTAGAATTTTTTTTCCATCTTAACCATGATTCGAAACACAACAAAACACGTGTGGCTATAAAAAAACTGTTAAGAATAAGTTACCACAAATGAGTAGATAACAAATGAATGTAAATATGTAATTGTATGTATTTACAGTTCATCATTGCAATGAAGCTCGTTGCGAATCTCAGTGCAGGGCAATAGGTTTCGACGGAGGATCATGTGTGGACGACAACTGCCAGTGTGGAGGAAGATTGGAAGACGTAACTGAGCAAGGTTAGAATTAAAAAAACAGGTGCTTAAACAGTGGAACAAACTCTGAATGCTTTACGGTATCATCAGCTTTCTTATGTGCCTTTTTTGTTCCTTGTATCCTTAATCCCACCTACTTACAATCACATTGACAAGAAGCCTATCTACCACTCATCATTATGACAAATTTAACAAATACATAAGTGAAATGAGCCATTTGTATGGCTGTTTGTCTGTCTGAATTGTCTGAATCCACAATTTTTCCAGAAACAATCCAATCCCAGTATAGAAAAAAACTTGTGTTTTCGGCGAGAAAGGGATGATGGCACAGTTCATTACCCTACCCCTTCTTAAATCTATCATTTATCCTTCTTAAATCTATAACGCACTTGCAGCACGTATGGGTTTGCTTATGGTAACAGGCGAATGTAGCCACTTACCATCAGCTAGTCTATTAACTTTTACAAGATATTTTATTATAATTTCACATTAATATTAAAGAACTATGTTTTATATACAGTTAATCATTGCAATGAAGCTCGTTGCGAATCTCAGTGTCGAGCCATAGGATTCGATGGCGGGTCTTGTGTGGACGGCAAATGCCAATGTGGAGGCAGATTGGAAGAAGTAATTGGTCAAGTTAAGAATTATACAAATAATTCGACAAAAAAGAATAAAGTACAAAATGATAAATATTTCCGTTACTGAATTGTTCAGAAAATTATGTTTTGCAGGGATAGCATTATTTTTGTGCCCTATGATTGTATCCTTAGGTGATGATAATTACCTATTATTAAGTGGCCTTTAAGGCTAATTAAAGGGATTTTTTAATAAAAAAAAGTATAATTCATCCTGTTTACGGATGCTTGTAGATTGTAGATTTTGTCTGGATCTATATTTATACATACAACAACAGATAAGTTAAAGATAGAATAAAAAACCTAAACCTCTTTTACACGCCAAACATATACCAGCCTCAGTCCTGTTTAGTTTACCTAACTAAACTCAGAAGACATCCAGAATTTTCAGAAACACTCTTTTTCATATTTCTAAACAATGTGAACTCCATAATTATCACTTAAACTAGACGCCAACATATTATTTTGTTGTTATGACTAGAAACATTATAGCATTAGATTTAATACTAATATTTAAAAACAAATATATTATTCTTTATAATGCAGTTCATCATTGCAATGAAGCGCGTTGCGAATCTCAATGTCGTGCCATTGGATTCGATGGTGGGTCATGTGTGGACGACCACTGCCAGTGTGGAGGAAGACTGTTAGACACAGCTGACCAAGGTAAAAGCATTTGTGGGTCATAATTTTTTTCTCCACACTATGGTATTGCGGATATATTAACAAATATTTTCAAATTCCGGGCAATATCCCACAAAAAATTACATCTCACTAACGATTATAAAAATTAGAGAAAATTCTTTAAATTAAACGGAGTATAAAATTAAAAGTTTTTAGAAGTATCATGTTTTTTGGGGGGAAAAAATCTAATATTTAGCGTATTCCTAATTCCTATAATCAAATAACATTTTATCTGTTATTATAGCTTATTTTTAATTTTTTATAATAGTTTTTTCACGAACTATTATCTTTTTTAGACCTCAAGGAATCAGAATCATCTCCAGCAGTAACTGATTGTAACATGTATGAATGCGAGCAGCTGTGTAGTCGTACTGGATTCAGTGGTGGTGTCTGCTATAATGGTCGTTGCAAATGTGATATTTTATTGCCATTAAAACGTGAGTACTTACTGTAGTGTCAATCTATTCATAATATTACACGGGTTTTCATATTACACTAGCTGTTGGAACCAGTAGACTTATTGACTTCTTGGCTGATGATTTTGGTATTTCGAAATAAAACTGTAGACTTTGGTAAAGGACGTGATATATTGTTCAAATTTACAAAGCGAATCAATGGCGAATACAATAATATTTTTAATTATGTGAGGTAGGCACATATTGTATTTAAAGATTATGTGGGGTAGACGACACACGTAATTTCTCAGTCCGTCAACAGATGTCGCTGTAAGTCTCGAACACTAGCCGATACCCGCCAATTTGTTATATTAGGGTTTATATACAATTCTATAAAAAAGACAATATTTTTATATCTATATAAAACATTGCAAGAACTAAAGTCTATACTAGGGTCAATAAAAGTTATTCGATTTTATTTTTATTTCAATAACATAATATGAGCCTAATTGAGCTTATAGGGTACAGCCATAGTTATATTATCAAAAACTAAATTATCAATGTAACCTAAATAAAAAAAATTATGTGTAGGCAAATCGTGGCGCTAGCATACATATTTCATTGCTTTTGAGTTTATAGTGAAAATTGATAAATACATTTTCAACAAAGCAGCATCCCGATACAATATTATTTACTTTAACTCGTTTATTTGATAGAATATTATAAAAAAAATATTTATAATTCTCCAGTTATAAAACTCTTAAGTAGTAACTACAAACCATTTAATATTGGTGCTATAGCCCTGCCGTTCAGGAAACATATGATTATAATAAATTACATAATTGATACTTTAATATTGAATTACAGGTCACGAAGAAAACAACTCAAATGTTGGTTGCGATCCAATACAATGTGATATTCAGTGTATAGCAATGGGTTTCGCTGCTGGAAATTGTTTCGGTGACACCTGCCAATGCACTGGCATGTTACATAAAGGTAAAAATTGATAACTTATATGACTCCTTATACGATAACTTAATTTAGAAAATAAAGATGATTGTGTACAGTTGGAGTAAGAAAAGGTTCGTCGACAATTGCTTGCACAAGGTATCTCGATTGAATGCGTACCATAGATTTATGACCATAGACCATATATCATTCCAAAGTTGGTCCTGTCAGGAATCGATCTCGGGTCCCTGTGACATAGGGTTTGTCAAATTTTGATTGAATAATAAAAAAGAAACAAATTTAAGAATAAAAAATAACAATAATAATAATAATCTTTAATGGTTTTGTTTTAGGAAAAGGCAAAAAACATGTCTCGTCATTGAGCAGTTGCAATTTAAGGGAATGCGATCAACTGTGTCGCCTTATTGGATTCAACGGCGGCGTTTGTGTTGGAGATAGATGCAAGTGCGACATTTTGTTACCAATGAAAGGTAACTTCTTTAATATTTACTCCATTAGAAATAAGATCACCAAGAGTCCTTTGCTAAGTAATGTAAAATTGTAAATAAAAACAGCATCCGCGGAAGATCAGCGTCATGATGATCAATATCATCAAGATTACATGCTGAGCGGAGACCATTTTAGTACACTTTTTATATGAATATAATGTACAATATAATTTAATTTAGAACGTACCAAATAAAAATTTATCTTTCTTTCAAAAATAAAAAAGGGAGTTGTTATTCGAATAATCACGGTTTCTAAATCATGCATCCTGGTTGAGTACATTCATCTACGGAAATAACTAAACATAGGAAATATAGTCTTATATTATTTGGGTTAGCAGGCACGCTGGCGATACTCTTGATGGTAGGAGGTTACTGTCGTTTATGCAGCAACACCAGAATGAACGCACTTTCTAGATAGGAAATGTGTTTTGGCATTCTTTGGCACTCACAAAAACATGACAGTGTAAACGCACTGCGGCCAGCCAATCTGACTGTCTAGTTTATACTTAAATACTAAATAAAATATGCCCTCCACTACTAAAAGGTAAACTGACAAGAAAATTAACTGTAAAAATAATAAAGACATTAATTATTTTCAGATAGACTTATTCAATTACTGGCAAACCTGAGCTGCAATATAGTGCAGTGCAATGATATGTGTCACAGATTGAATTATGCTGGTGGAACTTGTCGCGATGGAAACTGCGAGTGTTATTAAAAAAATCAAAAACTATGCTTTTTATTTTTATTTATTATGGTATATACTTATTACAATACAAAGTCTGTTGGAGCAAGATTTTTTTTTTATTTGAAGGAGACATAATTATGTGGGATAAACGCAGTAAGGAAGGATAATCGTGAAATTTTAAATCCCTGTTAAGTGCCTCATAAATCATTGGAATCATAGTATCGAGCATTTGTCAGAAATAGTGACATCTGAATCACGAGTGTTGAGTGATTAGATTAAAATCCGTGACACAAAAATGCTAGAGTACAGATAGTAGCTAGTACAGATAGAGTATACTAATAGCTAGGCACTTTTTTTATGACCGGCATTAGTTACCCAAAGCGTACCACGTGGAGGTTGCACGGTGGATTTACGCTTCTTTTTGCGCGTGCGCGCGCGTGTATGTGTGTATATGTGTATGTTTTCGTACTTATCTGTCTGTCAGTGAGCACATAAGGGGTCAATTTGTAGGGAATTAAATTTTCTAAAAGAGTTTAAAAGTGCCATTACAAAAAAATATTACGGTTCGTAGACCAATTCGTAGACGAGCAAAAATTAAAAAAAAAAAACGGGAAAAATATTTGAAGCTCGGATTTAAAAGCTAGAGACTTGAAGCTACATCTTACTTTTTTAACGAGCTCTGTACGATCATTTTCTTCGAAGTTACAGTCTGTTGATAATCACCTAAGAATATGACATTTTTATATCCCTTAATTTTTGCGAGTAGTGTATAATATTTGTGAAAAATGTGTCAACATATCCACTCAGTTTGACGAAAATATGATTGCTTACAAGGTGGTTATAGTTGAAATGTTTTTTTTTTTTTTTTTTTCGATACGTCGACCTACCGTGTCGCAGACCCCCCGTGTCGATACTCGATAAGAAGTTTCGGGAAGAGGAATTTTTGAGGTGAAAAATTCAATTGTTTATGATCAATTTATTTATGAACAATGTCCATCCTTGCGTTCTGATTGATCAATATTGATATTTATTTTCCGTATTTTTTTTTACATTTACATACTCTTTTCATACAATATCCGTCTTGATAGCCTTTCATTCGACATTCTCGTCTACAATCTTGTTTGCATCCGCGAGATATTTTGAAAGACGACTGCACACCTAAAAAAATAATAACTTTATCACTCCGGTTTTGTATGGCTGCAATTTTAAATTTCATTTTAAATTTAACTTTAATGTAATAATATATAATAATTTTATGTAATAATTTGATTTAACTGAATTAACATATATTATTTTGCACACCAAATGTGGCATCTGGTTTTTACACCCATGTACATGCAAATAAATGATTTGATTTGATTTGATTTAAAAAAAAAATTATTGAACTAAGATGGAAAAAAATCCATTTAGTTCTAAGTTTGAACTAAACTAGTAAAAAATAGACCATTGTATATGCCAACCTTCCTAGTTTATCCCTTTTATCGCAAAATCCATTTGGTGGTTTAGAAGAAGTTAGCTGAGAAACAAACAGAAGTGGACAAAGATTTAACAAGACTTCGTCCACGTTCAAAATGTTATATCCTAGCCTAAAACCTTTCTCGATAAATGGACTATCTAACACAGAAAGAATTTTTCAATTTAAACCAGTAGTTCCTGAGATTTACCCGTTCAACCAAACAAACTCTTCAGCTTTATAATATTAGTATAGATGTATGTACAGATAGCCAATAGAACGATTCAGCACTTTAATGTTCCAGCTTGATGTAAATATCGTGAGACGTGTACTGAACCAAGTAAAGAACATTTCAGGAATAAAAGTATAAGCAAATAAGGAAGTAGAGTTATGTGTACATTTAAATAGTCTAATATTTATATACTTGTAATTCTAATCTCATTCCTTTATCCTATCATTTTATCCCTTACCCATTATTGTATATGGGTCAGTAACGTACTATAAGAAAACCATACGTAAAATTAATTAATTATATTATTTAAAATAAAACACAAATACTTCTTGACTTCTTTCTAGACTTGTCTCACACAATTGGCGGCATCTATATGACCTTCCTGGTGTTGCACTGGTTATATAAGCACTGGTTATATTAGCTGTGGTATCCGTCGGCGATTCTTATAAAATATTACTTAGAAAATTCACACACTGGACACGAATTTTGAATTATTAATGCAACCAAACAAATGTGTACCTTCAAAGAGTGCTGTGGCAATAATAAAAGCAACAAGAAATATGGCGAACGCACTACACTTCATTTTTGTTTACTAAGGTTAAACATACACCCATGTATGTAACTGCGAAATGAAATTAAATATCGATAAGACGCGGCCTGCTACTCTATTTACACAATATTTATTGAATTGTTCGTATCAAGTTTTCAATTTAAAACAATTTGTGACGCTTGTTTTTTCATCGATCTGTAATTCACACACAAGAAAATATGGTATACCAGGTTTCATTTACGGTTTAGTCTACTTTAAAGTCTAACATGAGCTTGAACCCTGGAATTTATCAAACAATCTCTTTGCCAATTTTTATTGTAAGTAATATCCGCTTGGAGATTTAACTCTAAGAAGAACGTTAACGTTACTTTTTTATGTTAAAGACTGTTAGGCAGACTGGCAGCCCAATTCATCATTGCAAAAGCTAGTACTCTATTTCAATACTCAATAACTGTCTCTTCTCTGGGATTAGTACCATAATCAATCCATAAGTTGATTTGTTGATACTGTGTATTTCCACTGTTGGATGTAGGCCTCTCCCAAGGCTCGCCATCAGTCGTGGACAAAAATTTTCATTTTGAAAATGATAGTTCAAAGTTGATATCAATCAGTTTTGTACAGAGATCAGGCCATCGATACCATGCAGGGAATCGAATTTGTACGTTCGTCAACCAGGACAAACTTCATTATAGAAAATATTCCTGTATTAGTATTTGGAGCAATAATAGGGCATTATTTAAAAACTGAACCGACTATATTTAATCTATTTTTTTCCTTGTAGATAATAAAATTGTATGTTGTAATGGGAAATAAAAATAGTTCGTTTATTGTATGCTTAAGGACATTGTAAGTATATGGACTAAATTGAATTCTTATTCGTTTTTCATTATTTATTATAGCTACAAGAGAAGACTTACGATAGGCTTATCAATTGTTTCTTTCTAGCCAATTTGTTAATGCGGTTTTTACTAATGGAAAAATCTTGCATATTTCAAGTGAAATAATGTTAATAACTGGCGATGCTCCTCCGGCTTGACATGGAGTTGAAATTTTCAGAAATCCTTTTTTAGCGAATGTTCCAAATTTACGCTTTCTAGACCTACCATAGTTTTGACTGTCAGTTGAATGTCAGTGAGTACAAATGATTTTATATTTGCCTCATACGACTTATTATTATTATTATGACGTGACCTATAAACTGGTCTTATCAAACATTAGGTCATTTACCGTTCACCATATAGCAACTATGAGTAAACATATATGTATTTATAAACTAAGTGGTGCTAGCGGTTTAAAGATAAATAATACATAATCAATATAATATACAAATACACACACACACACACACACACACCATAACTTACTCCATGACAGATTTATTTTTAGTATTGATAGTGACATATGTATTTATCACTAGTGTAATGTGATTAGAACAGAATCCATTTAGTTCCTTAATGGATTTAATACCGGACCTTTATAATTGGAGAAGCATAAATAACACCAAAACTAGATATTATTTCTTTCTTTGGAAATCTCTGTAGATCTAATTATTTTTATAGACGGCAGTGTGAAGCCGCTACAACGACGCCTTTGCGATGTAAATCCATACACGGTTACACGAAGGTCGAAAGGTCGAAGTACAAATTGCAAACAAATTCGAAAAATTAATATATCAGGCATTATATTGCGCACATTATTTTGTCAGTTACATTTCTTATTTTTAAACGCGGACGAAGTAGAGGGCACCAGATAGTATTTTATCAAAAAAAAAACAATATTTTACGCTTTTGTTTATTTATTACCAAATATCGAATACGGTCAAAAAAAAACATTTGAAAATTTAAAATATAAAATCACTAGACACCGTAGGGGTACACTGCACCTGTATTAACGCGATACAAACCGTATCTGAAAAGAGGAAAATTTTTTGTCATTATTGTTAAAGCCCAATCCTTTATCTTATCTAATGCATACTTGAGTTGCTGCTATAGGTTTTTATCTATTTTTTATACGCGGGCGAAGTAGCGGGCAGCAACTAGTAAAAGTATAAATTTCTTTGGCGTTTGCTCTGTCCAGTGTGTCCGTGTCTTAAAAATTGCTTTTTCTTTGCTCAAAGATTTTACGACTGAGATTTTTACGGTACCTGAGCGATACCTATCTGCGCTTAGTATTTAATTTTTACAACTATATAGTGTATCTATTTATTTAAAAATAGATACACCAATACCTTATCTAAATATAATATTTCATCCAAATCGTCAAAGCCGTTTGCAAGAAACGTGTCATAAATTTACAAGTATTACTCATTTAAAGTTATAAGATATACCTAATATACTTACTCAGACTTCTTCAATTCACTGCCACCAACATCTAGCGATGTACCTTTGCAACCCTTATGACTGTATATCACTTGAAACAAAGTCTTGCAACGGTTTGCCACCCATGTGTCTGGATGTGTGAAAGACGCAGCGAATAATTCCCATGCACGTTCATGACGACATGTGTTAGTAGAACAGCCAGGTTGATATATACCGCCATTTGAATATATGTCGACATGACCCAAAGCTTCACGGATGCCCAAAGAGTTCTTATGAAACACATCGGTGTGAATAACTTCAACATAAGGTGCGTCTTTACGAGACAAACGTAGTGGATTTTTAGACCAATTTAGTTTGGAAGGATCTAGACCTGAAATTAAAACGATAAGTCAATTATTATTGAAACTAGGATCAATCATCATTTTAATAACAAAAGTCTTCTGCTCTCTTGTGATACCACACACACATTATTCTACTCTCTTGTTATACTACTATGAATTCGTGTTATATCTCTTCTATATTTATGTGAAAATCTATATAAATTATAAAATAAAGCCACTGTCTGCTTCTACGGTAATTTCTTCTAAACTACCCAACGCATTTTGACACAACTTTCACTAAAAGAAAGAGCGATAAACGAGAAAGATTTGTATATATTATGCAGAAAAAATAACATACTTGCGAAGCCGGAAGTGGGTCGCTAGTATACCTTCATTTGTAAACTGTACGTCTCTTTCTCTATCTCTGACATCGTGTATGCAAAATTTCTGGTGATCGGTAAAGTACTAAAGGCGTGAAAGCGTTACAAACAGACTCACTTTCGCATTTATAATATTAGATAGGATTAAGACAAAAATCAGACCAATTGTAAGTTTGTTTGTATGCTGGAAATTGAATCCTTGATTCAGAGGGCTAATACACGCGTTCCACTTGAACTACCGAGTCGTCAAGTGTTTTCGGATGAATAAGTTATAAAACGAAATCCTTACCAGTTATCCTGGTAACAGTTCCATTTAATTGTCTGCCAGTATTTCCAACTAAGTGAGCGCCATTACCGAATCCCACGAGATGAAGACGATGAGGATTAACAAGGTCCAAAGAAATCAATTCCATTAGTAAATTTGTTAAAGCATTAGCCACCTGCGGAACTAGTTCCTCAGCATTGTTCAGCGTTGATACAGCTCCCCAATCCAGCACAATTATATCATAATCAATATCTGTATTTCTAGAATCATGAGTTAATATTGCTGAAATATAAAAAGTAAAATGTTTCTTTTACATCTTCAACATTGCAACATTGCCTGCAAAATTGGCCTGAAGTTTATGTGAAATAATATAATTATCATAATAAGTTTAATTAGAAATTAAAGCTTACCGTCTTTTACAACAATATTAAAAAAATTCCGATAACTCCCATATAGTCCGTGCACCAACACCATTGTGTGTCTGGCACTAGAAAGCGGCGCAGAACTTATAGTGGAACTACTCAGTTCGAATGGAATTCGCGGATGGTGCGCTCTACAAAAATAATAAGTTATTAAGATATTCTTAAGATAGGTAGGTACATAGAAAGAAAACAATATTAAATAACAAATTTGTTTGCGAAATACCAAAAGCTTGCGACGAAAAGGTCGAAAGTGCCATGGATGCACAATTTCTACGCTCCGCTCAACTACGTAGTCCAGTATATATAATTAATAATAGCTGCTGCCCGCGACTTCGCCCGTTTAACTTTGTATTTAGTCGCTACCGGGTCCAGCAGACCCATACACACTTTTAACGTGTGCAGCACTCACACGAAGCACTTTAACTGACGACTAAGATCGTCACCTGCCATGCCACACTATCCTTAAAAGGTATTAAGAACAACAACGTCACAGACATCAAAGTTTAAAAGTTATTAAACAAAATACGAAGGACATTAGCGAGTCCTTGAGTGTTAGGCGCGAAGCCCACACAAGAGTCGCGTCGAGGAACGGGCGCATAAGCGGCGCGCCGCCTCTAGCTTTCCTATAGAAATCAATGGTTGTGCGCCCAAATACTGGAGAGGCGACGGCGAGGCGAGGCGAGGCGCGGCGGAGGCGCGAAGAGTCTCAGCGAGGGCGCGAAGCGTCGCCGAAGGGGCGCGGCACTTTGTTTGCGGCTGTGTTTAGACGTGGTCGTGTATTTATTAAATAAAAGTAAAATGTCAGACGATCTAGATCTAAATATAAAAATCATCGAAATTGTTTGATGTAACCCGTGTCATTATGACCAGACACGTTCCGACTATAGCAATAGAAACAAACAGGACCAAAAATGGGGTGAAATAGCGCAACAATTAAACGAAACTGGTAAGTGATTTCTTGGTAAGTGTAGTTGACTGTGTAAAGAAAGCATAGCCGCCTCCGCCGCAACTCTTTACGCCTCGTCTGCGTCACGACGCGCCTCGACGCGCCTCAACTTTTCATGTGGGCGTAGCGCCTTAATGTTCCTTTCTCCTAATTAAAACATTTGGTTATGTCACAATTAAAACTTAATCTATTTACGGCACTTTAAGGGCCTCTTTCACGAACTAAAAGTAAAGTGTTAATTAGTTACTTTTAGAAATCATTTTCTGTTATATTGAATTATGCACTCGGTTTACTGCATCATTCGATAGCCGATTTTTTTTAATTATTTTTGATTTAATGTTTGGGACGTTTACCTTAAAAAGAAAGGTATATCAGCTCCAATTTTCCCGGTTACCGGTGACTTTAAATGACAGTTTGGCCTAGATGACGTTTGAGAAACAGGCGCTTAGTGTTATAAAAGGTGGCACGCAGGCTAATTATTCACTTGATGGCAGGTGGTTACCATCGTCTAAGGACACAAGCAACACCAAATGATGCTTTTGAGCTGCTGATTTTTAATAAAAATTTATATTTTCAGTATTTTTTTTTATTAATTTTATTTTCAATATAAATTTTACACAACAACGACAACGAAGCTCATGTTTCTCTACTGCATAATAAAATTTCGAAATCAAGTAAATTAAATATAACTATAAAAGGTAAACCTTACAAATTGTAAACGTAGTATTTATTGAGTAATCCAAAATCAATATCAAATCTATTTGAGCCATTTTTCGGTGATAAATATTCTCCATTTGACACTGAAATAAATGAAAGTCACGTTTATAATTAATGTATTATTTTTTTTATGTATGTAGGGGTCAGTAATCAATTTTGTCTGGATATCAGGCCATCTGTTTATTTTCGTTTTAACGAAAATACGTTATAAAGTTTAAGTTGTAACCATTAGGTAAGAACAAATTATAGACTCAACTCATACTCAACTAGGAAAATATCACGATATTTTTATAGGGTTTCATATATATTTAAATTTTTAAGTACATACATGTCATTTTCATATTTATTTATGAAATCTTTAAAACTTATTATCTGAATTTTATAAATCTGAAATATTCACCAAAATTACTGAAATTAAGAAAGATTTTTACTATCAAAGTGTAAGTTAAAAAAGATAAATTGCCTGGTTTATCTTTTAATCGTGAAATTATTAAATATTAGTTATTATTATAACACAATGTATAACAGGACACATAAAGCGTATTAATGACAAAGTAAATAACATGGTACATTCTACTCACACGAAAACAAAGCGCTTAATATATAAATATAATTCGCTCCAAGCATAATTGCCCAAGTATTTTAATTTAAAATTAGTATCAATAAATTAATAAACTCTGATCCATATTTTATACGAACGCATTATCATATTATCGATGTTATTTTTTTCTTTAATACCTTATCTATTATCATATCTGATTTAATTTGATTATAAAACAAAAAAAGTCCCCTGACTTGATGTTTCAGTAGCTATCTCTATTGTTGCGTTATTAGAAATTTCATTAATCTATATGTCATCAAAAACATCAATCAATTCATCAGAGAGTCAGTAGCAACTGAATAAGTATGATGTACAAGTTTTCCGACAAAAACAATTTTGTACCAGAAGCTTATTTATTCCTCCTGCTCCAACTCTCAAGTAAAGCCTTTTACAGACCTGGAGTCATGCGCGTTAAATAAAAAATACAAACACAACGATGATATACCTAATAAGGTGTTTGTGTCTTTGACATAACTGTGAGATTTTCTTCATAATAGATAGAATATTCACTCCATAATATCTCCCCTGTCCTAGCTAGTCCTACCAAGTTCTCAGGTTTAACGTGGTTACTTGCTTCATAAAGTGGCGGGATTTAGAAAAACGAAGAGGAAGTTGTAATCCTAATGACTATCCTAGAGAGTTCTCGGGTGTGATACTGTGTCTTGCTCCAAAAGGTGGTAGGGTGTCATAGGTAGAGACCTATGATACCCTACCAGATTAAGTCGCAGTAGGCACTGACGAAGCTACAAATCATAGACGTAGTTAATAATAATATAGTTACAAATCATTTAATAAGCCTTCTGGGTTGGGGATTTATAGTTCTCGTTTGGGTAACTCCAAATGAAAAGGAAACCGCTGACCAGATTTAATTTTGGTTGAAATATTGTAATATAAGGAAGTCCCAGGTGGAAATTTTACCTCAAAATCGACACCGTGGCACGGTCTATCATTAAAATATTAAAATCGGTCTGTTATTAAAATATCTTTCAGTCTTCTTGTGAATCTGAAGAAAACTAAATCTATTACAAATTTTCAAAATAATGATAATATGATTTTTTTTAATACAAGTAGGTTTTCAGAGTTTGCGCACATTTACAAGATAGACAGGCGATGTAATATGGATCGCGGGTCGAAGTCCAGGGCGCTTCTGACCGGACCTACTGGAAAGTAGGAGGCGTATGGTCAGCTGTGCATAGTCCACATCATGATGATACTTGACGTATAACTAATATTGTGAACTTGACATACTTGACATATAACAGAAAAGGGCGTGGGGGACCCGTCAACCAGAAAAAAATGCAGTCCCTGAAGGATCGTCTAAAAACAAAAATAAAAGGACAACGCTCCCCCAAAAATGCTTTAAAATCTATGGTTGAAGTTCAATTAACAATTTAAAATAATCTCTTATTAGTTACCCCAATATCAACCTTTTTTAAAAGACTTAGCGCCTCTTTCTCAAACGTCAAGTAGGTCAAACTGTCATTTAAAGTCACCGGTAACCGGGATAAATGGAGCTGATATACCTTTGTTTGTACGGTAAACGTCCCAAACATTAAATAGAAAATAATTAAAAAAAATCGGCTATCGAATGATGCAGTAAATCGAGTGCATAATTCAATAAAACAGAAAATTATTTTTAAAAGTAACTAATGAACATATTACTTGTAGTTTGAGAAAGAGGCCCTAATTTATATTGAGAACCATGAATAAATTTTATAAAATTTTAATTTATCTGTTATTTGCTACGTTTACAAAATAACAGGATCTATACCTATAAAATCGCAGTCATTGGGCAGGCAGTAACCACCCCTTACCTAACCTAATCCTTCCTATCATGTTTTTCACTGGAGTTTATTATTTATAACATTGTTATTAACAATTTTATCAAAAAAATCGCTGTTTTTTTAGTTTTTTGCTTATAAAATTGAAACTATATCTAATTATAATTAAAACAGAAAAAATAAAGAAAAAAAGTCCCTGACCTGATGCATCAGTCGCGTAATTAGATTTCGTTAATCAATTTGTCATCAGAGCCATTAAACAATTTGCAATCAATTAGTGATCAGAGAATAAATAGGTGCTTTTTTGCTTATATCTACGCCAGGAACCGAGTAAATATTATACTTTTACTAGGTAAGCGAGGTCCACCTTCGGCCACATCTGCACCTCACATCATGTGAGATTGAGTTCAAGCACTGCCTTGCATTTATTAAAAAACTTGTAGTTATTTTACATAAAATGTTTCGATAATTTATAGTTATCCGGCAGATATTTTTGCAATGTTAAGGTCGGCAGACAGGCTGACGCTGACGGTTTAGTTGATGGTAAGTGGCTACGGTCTCATATAACACAAGCAATGCTACAGGTTGTGTAAGTGCGCTGCCGGTTACAATAAGGTTACAGATAGGGGATTGGGAAGGGATAGAGAAATGGGCTCTGGCATCCCTTACTCACCTATGGAAATACAACGGCACGCGTTCTGTTGATTTCACTGTGGTCTTCTGTAAGGTGGTTTTGTTCTGTGGTGGTTACTGACGCCACACGAGCTGCCCAAATGACTGCGAAACGCAGTATTCCCTGCCACTATTTTCCAGTTCCAAACCAGAGCCAAATTAGAAATGTTCATTTCCAAATTTTATCATGCCGGAAATCGAACCCAGGAACCCTAGAAACCACTCTTCCAATCATCAAAGTTTTTGTACTTGTTTGCTACAGAAGCTTTCTTGTACCTCCTGTTCCAATTCTCAAGGAAAGCTTATTCTTATAAAGGTATGGATTCATACATGTTAAGTTGCAAGCAAAACAAACACAACAATACTACTGAAACAGTTTTTGTGTTTGTGCCATATTTTTGAGGTTTCTTCTATAAAAGCATAGTTACTCTATAATTTCTCCCCAGTCCCCAGCAAATTCTCGGGTTTAACATGGTTATTTCCTTTATAAGGTATAATAGGTCGCAGTAGGACGAATCTTTTGTCCGTTTTATGTCGATCCTCATGGCTACAAATAAGACGAGTAGTTTTACTGCAAATTGAGGGTTTTGACTCGCTCGGGCAACTCCAAAAGCAAAGGAAATCACCGCATCAATCGATCACAATTTTTATGCACATAGATTTTATATTATTTAAAAAAAAACTTTCACCCATAGAAAACTAAATTATCAGCGAGTAACTTAGGCTACATTTAATAAAGTTACGCAGATGAAGTTCTGTGCAACTGCTAGTTACAAACAAAAATACAAATCTTATATCTTTATAATATTAGTATAGATAACTGTTGCACGCGGCTTCGTCCGCGTAACTTTATGAAATATAACCTATGTTACTCGCCGATACTATAGCTTTATGTAGGTGAAAAAATTTTTAAAATCGGTTCGGTAGTTTTTGAGTTTGTCTTTCTTCAATGACAAACAAAAATACAAATCTTTCCTCTGTATAATATTAGTAATAGACAAGTATAGATTTAGAATAATTTTAAGAACTCTTCTGCCTGTAATTCAAAGTTAGTTAAACTTTCCACTGTTTAATTGATTCTTTTATAAGTAATTTTAATTGTACACGTTATTCTATGTCTTAATCAGAGGTGTTAAGAATCTTAATTCTGAGTCAGTACATGTTGTTTGTTAATTAGTTCGTTGTGACTTCACATATCTTCTACGGTTTCTAGTCTTCCCTAACGATAAGGCTTTCTTTAATTCCCTTTTCTTTTCCTTAATCTTTAATTCATCAAGTTTTTATTAACCATCAGATCAGCAAGTGACAATTAATTGACAAGCTTATAATGAAACAAATAGAAGAAAAGAGACGTGATTGAGCGTACTTGTATATTATGATTAGCAATTTTTATTACTATATATTACTATTTATAAGCAATTTTAGCTTATCAGTTTGAATATTATATACGAGTATAAATGCTAAATAAGGAGATTTGAGCCCAGGTTCAATGTTTTTTCTTATGAACTATGAATGAATTAGTTCATGACATACATATTTGCTTATTTTATAATACAAAGCAATCTTCAAACACTTGTAAAGTCCTGTCTAACCGCAGTATATTTTGTGATAATATATAGATCATGTCTCCCTCCTCACATTGACGAGAAGTGTGATCCCAATGTACATACAGTGATATGTTAAACAAGACAGGATGCGCCCTTACCATACTACTAGTGACAAAAAAATGTTCCTCCAATTTACACATCTAGTTACTAAAAATTTGTTTTCATTACCATCTTAATACTTATTTTTATTTCTTATTGGCGTATTCTGTTATTGTAAAGTGTTCTCATTGGTTGGTTGGACATATCACTGGTAAGTAGGGATTTTCGTATCTTTCTACGCACAGAATGAGCACCCGTCATTGGTGCCAATTTCCGATTTTGACACCGGCGCGTCGGTGCCACGTACTAGGAGCGTTAGCCTTGTCCTTCATACCGTTTTTTGGACAGTGAACTGCTACATCTATACTTCTATACTATCTAATATATAAAATTCTCGTGTTAGTTGTCATACTCTTCCAAAACGGTAATATAAATATAAAAAATAAACAAACGCACATCCATTTCAGTTATATTGATTTATTCTCATATAATTTGGGTTATTTTTTTTACATTGTATCTTTTTACACACATATTGTAAAAAAATTAATCCACGCTTTAAAGAGTGTATGGGTATACTCTTCCAGTGTTAACTCTATATATGCCGGTTCTGTAAAAAAATTTAAAAAAAAAACATTAAAAATGCTAATGCAAGATATATTAAGTATCTGTATCAATACCTACTAATAAAAAAATCTGTAAGTGTAGGTATTGTATGTATGTATGTATGTATGTATGTATGTATGTATGTATGTATGTATGTATGTATGTATGTATGTATGTATGTATGTATGTATGTTCCTCTATAACTCTTAAACGAATCAACTGATTTTCATGAAACTTGGTAGATAAACATTTAGACGTACGGGACACAGGATAGGCTACTATTTTTTTTCAACGCGGACACAGTCGCGGGCGCCAACTAGTGTACAAAATAAAATCGTTGTCCTCTTCTGCTGTTTCTCCGCTAACTTCTAAACCACCCAACGGATTTTGATACTTTATTCACTAATGGTAGAAGCGATAAAATATTTGCATCCGTGCGAAGTCGCGGTCGAGGCGCTAATATATTATATACTAGCTGGTGCCCGCGACTTCGTCAGCGTTGAAAAAGAAAAAAAGTAGCCTATCCTGTGTCCTGTACGTCTAAATGTTTATCTACCAAGTTTCATGAAAATCAATTAATTCGTTAAAGAGTTATTAAGCAACATACATACAGAAAAATTTCTAAAAATCGTCAATTTAGTTTCAGTATCATGTATAGAGCCTATAAACACGAAATCTCTGAAAACAAAGTAACTTACTCCACGACCAACCCTTACAGATTTATTATTAGTATTGATTAATACTAACTGTACGAGTATTCATCATTAGATGTAAAACAATTTATCGTCTAAAAGTAAACAAAAATAAATAAATTTTACATACCTATATTTCAGCAAAACTTCAGTACCAACTTGGATGGTCGAGCCAGTGCATCTGTTTCTACTCATTTGTGTCAAGTCATCGCAAAGATTTGCAATCAATCCGCCGGAGGTCAAAGACGCCGCAAAAAGTTGATAAGCACGGTCGTGATTGCAGGCATTATTCGAACAGCCAGGTTGACTAGTACCACCATTGGCGTAGATGTCAATGTGACCAGCGGCCAGCGTCGTGCCAACCGCTCGACTTCCGCTTACGTCAGTCCTGATTGTTTCAACGTAATTTGCATCAGTGCTTCTCAGCCTAATAGTACTGGTCTCCCACTTACCACCGGTCGGATTCAAAGCTGAAAATTAATATTTTTTTAATTGGATATTCGTGTAAAGCCTTTAATATCCTGTAATAAGGTTTCCAGAAAAGTAGAAATGTAGATTCTAGCAGTGGATTCAGAAAAAGCAATTTGAAACTCAGTTGTGATTTATTGTCTTGACGGTGTTAACAGCAAAGGTAAAGATATTTTTATTTAAAGGTCGCCAGGCAGGTTGACAGTAGGTGACTAGAGTCGATTTTTAACATAAGGATTGCAATAAGCAATAGAAAGTGCGCTGTGGACCTTGGTAGGATAGAAGATATGTGATAAGGAAGCAAAAATCTCTGGCATCCCTTTGCTTACAGAAACACAACAGCATAATTATATCCTTTTACTAGCTGGCGCCCGCGACTTTGTCAGCGTTGAAAAAGAAAAAAGTAGCCTATCCTGTGTCCTGTACGTTTAAATATTTATCTACCAAGTTTGATGAAAATCGGTTAATTTGTTTAAGAGTTTTGGAGGAACATACATACATACAATACCTACACTTACAGATTTATTATTAGTATTGATGATTGATGATGATGATTTCACCACTTCATTGTAATGTCAGACCAGATTTTAAGGGGAGTGTAATATCATAATGTAGTCGTTGTTATCGTTGTAACCTCATCAAGTGCTCTAAATATGCCATACTTTTACTTATTTCGGACATCAAAAATTATTGAAATATTAACAATGAAATTTTACCTATTATTCTAGCAGGTAGTTCGTTTAAAAGTCTTCCCACAATTCCAAGTAAATGTGCTCCATCACCGTGACCAACCATTTGTAGATTGCTATAATCGACAGTACCAGCAATAACAAACGTATGTATGGCATTGGCTACATCCTGAGCAACTGTTGGAAGGGCTGTTACCATAGAGTCTCCAAGAGTTGCCACGTGTTCCCAATCCAATACGATAACATCGTAATCGCCGGTGCTAAGAAATGCTACAATAAAAACAAAATTTAACACAAAAATAAATTTGAAGAAAGAAAGAAGGAATATTTGTATAGATTACTCACCTTCTTTCAAATAAGAATTCACGGTTGAACCGTGTGAACCTAAACCATCGTGTGCTATCAAAACTGTTCCTCTATCAGCATTTAATGGGGCTGCTACTGTTTCTATCTCAGCGCTCGTTAACATAGTAGGGTTTACCCACATGCCCCTGCAAAATATTATAGCTAAAGGAACCAGCTAAAAGAATTACATATTAACTGTTATAATTAATTTTTTTTATGGTAATAAAATATTAATAATAATAAAATAATTCCGCGTGTCCGGAGTACTCTCAGTAACCTGGATTGACTAAAAAAATTCTGTGCCCGATTCGTGGCTAAGAAGAGTATTAGAGTTGTATAAAATAGATACGACTCTCAGATTTTTTTAGTCTTGTGTATGAGCAATGATTCACAATTCTTCGTCAACCAGGATATCGAAGAAGCGCCGCTTGCTCAAAACTCAGCTACACCTAGGCTCATCAGCTGTTGGTAGGGAATCTGTAAACGGATTTCTCCTCGAAAAAAAAAAGGCTCATCGACTGTGAGACTGTAGGTATGTACATCCCACGGAAATTTCGGAAGAAGTTATTAAGACAAACAATTGCCCAAAATATATCCTGAATCTGTCGAGCATGCCACCGTCATGCATGCCGCAATTCATGCATGTCCTGGCAATTTATTACAAGCATTAAAAAAACAGCAAAATCGGTCCTGCCATTCTTTAGTGATGGTCCATCATACATGGCAATATATTTTAATTAAATAGATAATTTTCATCACGACCAATAATATCTCTATATTATTTACCTGTTATAAAAGTAATATCTATTTAAAGGTCCATACAATCGGGTGTTTCTCACTTCTATAACATTTGCTTGACCAACTGAAAAAAAAAGTGCAATTTTAACACAAGTTTCATAATTAAATAGTTCTCTTTCAATAGTCCCAAGGCGCTTAAGGCTATAAGGCTATATTACCCATCAAATGGGTAATTTCTTAAACCTATTCCTCCTGTATGATGGGTAGACCAAAAAGCTTAAAAAATGAATTGTACAATTTTTTTTCAGTGTCAACCACCATAAAAATGAACAACAAAAACCAAAAAACAGATAGAAGACTCCAAGCGCCTTAAGAATCTTAGTTAACAGCACTCAAATTAATTAAAGACATTCATTGCATAGAATCCAAATTAAAATTAAAATTACAATGGTTCCTTAAGAATCGCAGAAAAATCAGCAAAAAAAATATCAGAATTTCTACTCACGTGCAAGTATCGCAACAAGCAAGACAATTTCTTTTATTCCGTACATTTTGTGGTTTTGATGACTGCAAACTGTACACTAATGATCAATGATATACTTCGTCCGTATTTATACATTTTTTATTGATTAATTTTATCTTATTATGATTTTTTGCCTTCAAATTTTATAAGCCGATAATTATCAAATCATGATAATATAATCAAAGATTATTTTTATCACCCATTAATTTTTATCTACTAAAATTTACTTTTAATTATTAAGTTTTTTATGATTGCATGTGCAAGTTACAATTATATCAATATATTTATTTACTAATTTGTGATCGCAATAAAATAGAGGTCATATTTCTATTTCTAATAAATAGTATTTGATAGAGTAGCATTAGCGATAAGTATATTATAACATTCATTACCAATTTAGCTTCAGGTAGCAATTTAACGGATAACTAGCTGGCGCCCGCGACTTCGTCCGCGTTGAAAAAGAAAAAGTAGCCTATCTTGTGTCCCGTACGTCTAAATGTTTATCTACCAAGTTTCATGAAAATCAGTTAATTCGTTTAAGAGTTATGGAGGAACATACATACATACAGAAAAAAATTCTAGCAATCGTGAATTTAGTTTCAGTATCATGTATAGAGCCTAAAAACACGATATCTCTGAAAACAAAGTAAATTACTCCATGACCGACCCTAACAGCTTTATTACTAGTATTGATTAGTAATTTTCGAAAACCGCAATTTGAAATTTGCAATAGTCTTCGAGATATTCGCGAAAAACCAATTTTGGGTGCAAATTTTTCCCAATTTTTCACGGTTTTCGGGCGATCAGGATTCTCGGATTTCTCGACCCCGAAAACATAAAGTAAGCCATCAAGCGGAATCCTAATAGATTAAGGGCCTCTTTCACAAACTACATGTAAAGTGCTGATTAGTTACTTTTAGAAATCATTTTCTGTTGTATTGAATTATGCACTCGGTTTACTGCATCATTCGATAGCCGTTTTTTTTTATTATTTTCTATTTAATGTTTGGGACGTTTACAGTACAAACAAAGGTATATCAGCTCCATTATCCCCGGTTACCGGTGACTTTAAATGACAGTTTGGCCTACTTAACGTTTGTGAAACAGGCCCTAAGTCAAGGTGAATCCGTAGGGCCAACGGGCTATTAGTTTAAATTTAAATCAACATTTTATAGTTAAAAATTTTCTTAAGACAAATTTTCAATTTAATACTAATTGCTATTATTATTTTTTCTAAGAATATTAGGGGATTTTTTCCGTACTTTTTGTTTGTGTGAATATTTTGTTATTTCCTGTGTACCAATAAAATCTTATCAAACGGCGGGCATTTCAAAGGCAGGCTTGGCGTGTGTTATTGCGATATAAATCTACATTTTAAATTTATCAGTTATGATGCGATATCCACCAGCGACAAAATAAAGTCTACGATTTAATCATAGTGGCAAGCCACTATGCGAGTAATAGTGAGTTCGCAGTCACCCCAGGCTTACGTCATTTTAGGAAAGCTGAAATTTTCAGGATCGGTAGTATAACATAAGCTTAGAAAGGAATGGATACTCGCTAAGCTGAAAGCGGGGCCGTTTTATGGGTTGCCAGTATCACAGATAAAAAAAAACCCTGTAAATTTACGTCATTTTAGAAAGGCTGAATTTTATATATATTATTAAGTGTAATATTTTAAAATATTTTCCAAAGAGCCAGACAAATCTGACGGGCCAAACATCCTCCCAGACTCGTTAAAAGTTCCGCTGTGCACGGAAGCGCGAGAGCATTATTCAAGTCGGTAATACAGACGCCGGCAGGGAGTTCCAAACCTTGGCAGTGCGCATTATAAAGGATGTTTCAAAGCGCTAATCATACAAAAATAAATAATTTATAAATTTTAATTTCATAATATTTTTATGTTAAGGTCTACAGACGGGCTGACAGTCCACTTGATGGTAGGTGGCTATCGTCGCCTATAACAAAAGCAACGCCATAAGTGCTACAAATGCGTTGCCGACCATAGAAGGATTAAGGATAAGGGAGGAATGGGGTAATGAGCTCTGGCATCCATTACTCACTCACCGAAACACAACAGCACATATGCTGTTATTTCACGATGGTAATTATCTTGTAAGGGGGTGGTTACTGCCGCCAGACGGGCTGCCCAAATGACTGCGACCTGCCTGCGATACCAGAACTTTACTTTTATAGTAAAGGATGTACCCTTGTATCTCCTATCTGTGGTGGTGCCCCGTGCTATTCCTAGGATATACTCTTACGAGGATATTTTCCTGTGACATTATACGCACAAACTTGGGCAAGTTCTCCCCGGTCTAATTTCTAATTTCCATTCTCTCCAGACTGACGTGGAGGTGGATAGTTTTCACGGCAGCTTAAATCGTTTTAAAAGGAAACTCTTAAAGCTTGAAAATATAGATTGATTGCTTTCCTTTTGACATTTTATATTTTGATTTTGATTTTTGTTGATTTTGATCATTATAATAATAAATAATGATGTGATTGTGAATTTATGCTCTGGTTTTTATATTAAATTTTTATTGTTATTACTTTAACTTGTATAATTTATTGAATATTGAGTGGATGCTCTGCTTCTTGTCTTTATATGTTATGATTCTTGAATTTTATTGTTCTGATTTATTTATTATTATTTTAATTTTTTTTTAATTATTTTTTAACAGACAATGTTGTGAACATATAGCTGTAGATATCTGTAATTGGCGCACAGATATAAACGTGTAATGTGTAATTTGTGAATATGACCTGGATGATTCTGTGTGCTGTTGGTGTTTCAATAAAATAAATAAATAAATAAAATAAAATAAAAAGTACCCAAATATCCTTTATAAACCCACTTCACTTTCAGTTCCTAAAAAACGGGCTTTTAAAACTGAAATTTTATTATTAGTTTTTATATTATTAGCCATTAATAAGATTAAATGATTACTTTATGCCAATAATTGGTTTAATGCATGCCAACAATAGGTCGAAAGGTGCCAATAAATGGTCTATGGGTCTATTGAAAGAACAACGAGTGTAATTGCCTAATACTGCTAAAAATTCTGGAAACTTTATATTCTATCTATACAATTCATTCAATATAATAATTAACTCGAATGAATAATCAACATTATTTAAAGGATTTATAAAGAGTATATGAGGTTTTTTTTGTATCGTATTTCTTAAAGTACCAATGATTGGGTATTTTCCCTTAATATTGAATTGAATAATGCTCTTGCGCTTCCTTGCACAGCAAAACTTTTAACTAGTCTGGGAGGATGTTTGGCCCGTCAGATTTGTCTGGCTCTTTGGAAAATATTTTAAAATATTACACTTAATAATATATATAAAATTCAGCCTTTCTAAAATGACGTAAGTTAGCAGGGTTTTTTCATCTGTGATACTGGCAACCCATAAAACGGCCCCGCTTTCAGCTTAGCGAGTATCCATTCCTTTCTAAGCTTATGTTATACTACCTATCCTGAAAATTTCAGCTTTCCTAAAATGACGTATGTCTGGAGTGACTGGGATCTTGGTCCATAAGTACTGAAAGGATAGGCAAAACTATATTTAGATAGGTAGTTACGACCAGGAAAAATTTAATTAGGTTTTATCTATACTAAATATTATAGAGGTAAAGTCCTTATGTTTGTTTGTCTGTAGTATAGAAAGGAGCCAATTTTCAAAACTACTCATACCATTTATAAAATTCTTTCAATAAAAATAATTACCTACAATAGAATTTCAGCATGGACATAGACTAAATATTCCAATAGGACTATCTTATAATAAATATCCCACCCTTGGTAAAACTATAATGTCAGGCTTTATATTGCTTTACAGAATTTTGTCAGGCGATACATTTCAACGCAGGCGAAGTAGCGGGTACTAGCTAAACTAGTTAATTTTTTTCTATACATTTGTATACATGAATAAATTTTTAATTTCCCATGACTCAATAATTTTATCAAACGGCGGGTATTTTAAAGACGTATGTAATTGCGATATAAATCTACATTTTAAATTTATCAATATAATGATGCGAAATTCCTTCATACGTAGAAATGATGCGCCTATCTATAATAAATTATATATTATATACTTACTAATATTATAAAAGAAAAGATTTGTATTTTGTATGTTTGTATGAATCAACTCAAAAACTACTGGACCGATTTTAAAAATTCAACGAGTAACATTTATAAAGTTATGCGGGCGACGTCACGTGCAACAGCTAGTCAATACTAATAATAAATCTGTAAGGGTCGATCATGGAGTAAGTTACTTTTTTTTTTCAGAGATATCGTGTTTATAGGCTCTATACATGATACTGAAACTAAATTGACCATTTTTAGAATTTTTTTATGTATGTATGTATGTTCCTCCATAACTCTTAAACGAATTCACTGATTTTCATGAAACATGGTAGATAAACATTTAGATGTACGGGACACAGGATAGGCTACTTTTTTTTCAACGCGGACGAAGTCGCGGGCGCCAGCTAGTAATAAATATAATTAGTGTCCGCCACGAACAACATTAAAAAATACACTGACTTGTGCATATATAGTCTGTGATTTAATCATGTAGGCACACCACAATGCGCGTTAAAAACTGATTTGATTGACAAAACTATATTGATACTGTATGTATCCCACGGCCTCGCTCGCTTTGAATATTGACGCCATAAAAAAATTTTCTATTAAAAAAATTGTCTCATTTTTCTCTCCATAAGAACATTTTTCAATAAAGTAGCAAAGTTGGTCCAGCCTATTTCTTTTTCTTTTCAAGGTTTGTTTGTCAATGGATCGGCGAACTTTATAAATAAAAATTTATATCTTTAGAATCGAGTAATAATATACATATACCCCAGACAAATTAGTAAAATCAGGGCAAATAATTCGTGTAAGTAGTTTTGAAAATTGGTACAGTTATATCTTGCAATATCCAGGTGAACTTCCTAAAAGTCTTTAAGAATGGGAGCTGTGCTAAGGGTGTGCTGGGGGGTTGAAGGTGTTCGCTTATATCGCGAATATCTGTACGAATAACATTGCTGCTTAAAAGCTAAAGGGCCACAAATCAAAATTACACTATAATTAAATTAAATTATTTTTTGTCTATTTTTTTCTTATTAGATATATTTTATATCAAATATATGCATATTATACATTGTTAGAAGCGTATTTTTAAGTAGCATTCAAGTAAATGTTTCAAGTAGGTACTTTTACAATAAACTGAATACTAGAAGAGATATAAGCATATAAGTTACTTTTGAATATATGTATAAAAAATTATCAAAATATACTAAATATGGAATAAAACAACTATAAGTCTTTTTGCAACATACAATATGAAGGATTTTGATTGCATTTTTGCAATAAAAACATTCTTGGATATTTTTTTTTTAGTTATGGCCTTTTAGTTTTTAAGCAGCGACATTATGAATTACTTCTGAGAAAAGTTTCTGCATAAAATTTTCACCAATTTCGACATATTCATTTTACGCTGTGATCAATATTTTTAGGAGCTACAAGCCGTGTAAGTTTACAGAGGGACAAAAATAGAAGATTTAAATTAAATTAAATTATTTTAAAACTTTCGTCTTGGATAGTCGTCTTTTTTAATTTATTTATTTATTAATACAATACAATGTTTAATTCATTTAATTTAACATTGGTATAAATACAAGCTCATTAGAGTTCAGATTACTGAATTATTCTAATACATACAGATATACAAATTACAGAATATTTAAGTAAACTTTCTGTTGACGCTCTCACGTACACTTTCGATTCTTCAGTTAAGTGCTTTAAAATAATAATCTAGTAATAAGATTAGCCTTGGACATGACAGTGACACAAAGTACGTAGAACTACGCACAACATGCGACGGAAGAGAGCGCATCTCGCTCAATAAAAATGTTATAAGTGCAAAAAGTATTAAATATTAATTATTCGTAAACTACAATGTCAAATGAAAAATTGTTACATACAGCCTTAGATAATAATGTGAAGTGTAATTACTGATACACTTTTAGCTTTGTAATGTGTGTCATTTTGAAAATAAAACTAAAATCGATGGAATTGAGAGCTCACTTGATGATTTTTTTCTATCGAGAAAATTTCATTATATTATGTTTTCTGTTACAGTCGTCACTTTCATTTATAATGTATTTATCTATTTAAAAAAATTAATTAAATTAGACTTTGTTTACTTAGATAAAAATCAAATCTAGGATTGGCTATTTCTCTTTATACCCGCTCTTAAGAGGGTCTCGGTAAGTGGCTGGATCAAGAGAAAGATATAGAAGGTGGTATACAGCAGGTCACAGCACTCAGTATCCTCAGGAGGTTTCTCACTTTGCAGTCCTAACCACCGGTAGCTTGGACCTTGCCTCGCTACCTGCAGCACACTATATTTTAATTTTTTTTTGTAATATTTATTCACTTTATATTTATATTGTGAAATTTTAAAATTGAGATCACTAAACAAAATATGTAAATATTAATAATATGCTATTAATAATGAAAACTAAAAGGTCTCGCATGTATTAAAGTCTTACCACTCTAAATAAGTGATAGAGATAACTGTATACTAACTACTACAATTTACATCTCCAATTGTTTCTCTTAAACATAAAAATATTTGAGGTTTTCATTTACATAAAACATATAAAAATATATAAATTATTAGGAGAATTAAAAGAAAACACATAATAAAATTTCCATTTATTTATTTAAATACATTTTAAAAAATTTACATGACATTCAAACGTTAAATGGATAGGTTCTGCCTGTAGTAAGACGGAATATACCGGATCTGAAATAATAAACCTTATTACAATGAAAATTTCACACAAAGCTTGTATGTTTGCGGAACGATTTTCTTTATGAACCAGCCAATAGATTTTGACACGGTTTTCACTAATTGAAAGAGCGATAAACGAGAGAGGTATGTGTGTAAAATTTGCAGAAAACAAATGCTAATTTGTGCAAAGCCGGGATCGAATCGCTAATCTTTATCTTTATACCGTCTTTATCTCAATCCATCACCGTGCGTAAGTCTCGCAAAAACTCAAGATTGGCTATACCGATTTTAATTCGTTTTTCACCTATGGATAGAAGAATGAACGGGGAAGATTTGCATATATATTGTAAAATTTCACCCAAGGCCAAAGCTTGGGAGAGAACAAGATAATTATTCAATTTTGAATTGAATTGTAGCCTAAATCTTATAAAATAATTGTTTAGTGGTATATAAAATACGTGCAAGATCATGTTACATGTTACGTACCCAATTTTGTTCAGGTCAGTATTTCCCATTTTAAGCGCGAAGCTAGTGCAAGCGTTAGAAGTCAGCTGCGTAGTTGTGTAACAAAGGTTACCGACGTGGTTATCGAAATGTATAGTGGAACTAAACAGCTCGTAAGCGCGCTGGTGGTTACAAGCGTTTCCAGAACATCCAGGTTGAGCGGTGCCACCGTTAGGGAAGAAATCCACGTGTCCCAAAAGGTCTCTTGTACCAACGGCTAGAGCGCCGATTGTGTCAGTGTGAATCACTTCCACATATTTAGCATCAGTCGATCTTAGTCTTTGTGAGTTACTGTCGAAGTTAGCTGCTGTGGGATCTAAGCCTGGAACAACAATACATTCGGCATGTAAAGTTATCAGCTTATGCATATTACAATACTTTAAGTCCCACTACACATACATCTTCTCTATATAAGAAGATGCAAGCTATTTAATAGACCAAGACTCTAGCCATCTAGGATTTCATTTATCTTCAAAACAATTATTAGGACCCGCAGGTTTCCACGCGATTTTCAAAATATGTCAGCCGTTATATTGCTTTCCATAATATAAAGACCGTGAGTGGATGAAGGTGTTATGTCGTATTTTTGGGTATTTTTGTTTTTTGGCGTTGATGAATGATTTGGGAAAATAAAAAGTTGAAAAAGGTGTTATGTAGAGTTAATTTTAAAAAGCCAAGACGCACTCTTGGCTTTTTAAAATTTTATAAAATTTTTAAAAGTTTACTTTTGTTAATGGAACAGGGAGATGTTCACTTTTTTTTTTAATTAAATAATAGAAGTGTTTAATTGCTATCATACCATTAATATTTTAGTTTGTTTACACAACTTTGCATCATAATTTAGTACAAAAATCAGTTCCGTGGTGACTTATCTCAAAACTTAAAAGTAAAACTTTAACCTCGATTTATTCAAAATTGGAATTATGCGACATACCACCTTCATCCACTCACGTCTTCATATGTTTTCAGGCGCTATATCTTTTATTTTTAACCCGGACAATGTACTAACCGGCATCAACTAGTACGTTAAAAAAAATATCTTTTATTTAAAAAAGAAGTACACAAATCGATAGAATTCCATAGGCTTTTTGCAGTACCTGTTATTCTAGCGACTTTTCCATCCAAATTTCTTCCCGTCACACCCACGACATGTGCTCCAAGACCCCATCCCACTAAGTGTAGTTTATCGAGAATAGCGTCATCAATTTTGCCTATGAAATCAGCTAATCCTTGACCCACTGAAGACGCGGCAGCAGCAGCAGAGGCGTAAGGTAAACTTGCATATATTACCCAATCTACTATTAATACATCTATTTCAGGTTTGTTCATTAGAATTTCTGAAAAAAAAAAAGTAGTCATAGTTAAGTTGAAACTGAAAACAGCAAGTTGAAGTCAAAGTATATTTCTTGTCATAAAGTTTTCAATAAAACTAATTCTGACTTAACATTTTCTTTTGTTAATTGGTGGCACACAAGAAAGACTTTTGGAGGGTTGCAAGTGTGTTTTCATTTCTGATAGGTTAAGGATAATAAACATAACATCCCCACTCACTTACTGCCTTCTTCTTTTGGGAAATTCACGAAAAATTTGAATAGTTGCTAAAAATTGCGATCTTTTAAATTTATCAATAACTAGCTGGCGCCCGCGACTTCGTCCGCGTTGAAAAAGAAAAAAAGTAGCCTATCCTGTGTCCCGTACGTCTAATTGTTTATCTACCAAGTTTCATGGAAATCAGTTAATTCGTTTAAGAATTATGAAGGAACATACATACATACATACAACACCTACACTTACAGATTTATTATTAGTATTGATTGATTTCATAGTAAAAATTCTTTTATTACGTAAATAATTTTTTTTTTATTTATTTTCTAAATTTACCGTGTTTTCTAAATTCTAAAATTAAATTAAAATTTATAACAAAAATCCCGGAAAATAAACATAAACATAACGTTGTCACAAAAGCACCGTATGTGTTCATCATCTAACCTCTTATTTAAAAAAGTAATAAACCCAGTGGACTTACCATCTCTAGTGAATGTATTAAATGTAGAAACAGCTGAGCCTTCATGTCCATGAACAAGGACAATTAAGTTTCGTCCCTTATCTACTTTCTCTGGAGAAGAGGTTACGTCTTCCCCATTACGATTTGATCTTAAATTAAAAAGAATGTGAGTAGGCTATACTGAATATTCAAATGCTTATTTATTTTAAAAAGTCACAGGTCGGCAAGGCATTTAATTAATAAAAAGGTTTACCTACCTTGTACAAAGTAGATATCTGTTCAAATTACCAATGCGTGTAGAAGCAGATATTTTTTCTTCCTCGCCCACTAAAAAGACAAAGAAAAAATTAGTATTTTATATATTTTTTAAATTTATCTGTTGGAATAATTCACTCAATGCACTTACATACTCCCTCAGAGTACTGTACATATTGTTTGTTCTGTTGATTCTATTTTTAAATAATATGTTAATTATAATTTTGTCTTTTGTTTTAGAAAAATATAAGTTCGTGTTTTGTTATGTTGTTGCATCTCTGTATCTTAAAAAGTTAAAATAAATATTCTCATACAAATTACTTTTACGTCTTTAACTCTGCATAAATCTGAACCCATAACCAACATTATCAAAGCTTACATTCATAAATATATAGTTATTTTTAAAAAATAACCGGTTATCAGTTCAGTATTAAACATTTATTAAAAGTTAATTTAAATATTATAATGATTATTTTTTATGTAATTCGTTAAGATTTTTTAATAAATAAATATTGATAAACTCACATGCTGAACATGCCACAAACAGCAACATGCATAAAATTTTGAACATTTTGGTGTTGTATGGTTCGTTTCAATAGTGACTTTAAAAAGTATGCATTGATCAGGCATTAAAGTAGATCTTTTATATACTTAAATTGTATTGATTTTATCAATCAGATTACTTACAGATAAAAAAGAATCGTCTTGTAATCAAAAAGTAATTTGATGTAATTGATAGATAAAGAATTTGGTTGTTTTGTCGAAATATTCAATTGTGATAAGGGGGAATCACATACAAGTAAATATATATCTTTGAAAAGTACATAATTTAGTAGGTATTATTATGAGTAATACTAATAGGCGTCAAATCCTAGCATCAACAATGCGTCGTTATTTTTTACTACTCCATATTTTTTTAGAAAAATAAATATGGCATAGTATACCTACTTACCCTGCCATTTTTATTAGCTATCCTGCCTGTCATTACTTTCATTTTCAGTAAATTTGCGTTCCATTTGCCACCAATTTCCACCCCTTTACGGAAGACCACGTAAATTACATAAGTACTCACGTAATAAACTTTAGAGTTCAATCTTCTATACTCTCACCTTGTCCTTTTGCCCTAAAAAGGTTGGCAACACATTTGAATCTCCCAGTGTTACTTGTAATTGTAACATAGAATGTTATATGTTATTTACTGAAGCGTTTTGAATACAATTAATTACATATTGATTGACAAAAATCTTTGAATGTGAATTTTGAATCAGTCTAAATATTGGATGCTAGAACAACGACTGTGCTACAACTATGTAGCCAGTTGAAGAGCTATCTTGCCAACACACACCTGAAATTCCTTACAAAATAAATCAATGTCCATCAACAGTAAGGGGGAATGCCCATCAGTCATACAAAAAAGACGCGATAATCGATTAAAATACTAAAAACAATTAGTATATTTAAACCTAGTAAGATACATAAGCATAATTTGTTTATGTCAATTCCAGGCATTTTATGGGTATTCTCCTATTTCTAATTAAAGTAGACCCGCGGCGACATTTTACGAGTGCCTGCAAGCTATGAGTCAATTTTTCTTGATATAAGTCTTCGAACAGACAAATCAATCTATACTTGCTTTTTACGTAGAGTATTGCGACTTCTATATGACAGAAAAATAATCTAGGTTTCTTGGAGTTTACTCCTTAAGAATCGATTTGCATATAATATTATATAAGCCCGTGGCCCGCGTGGTATGGAAATTTGTGGACGTGGTATGAAAATAGTACTAATAGAACTATTAAAGTGAACTAAGTAAGTGAACTAAGGATACGACGCGTGCCTTTTAAACGAACGAGGAAACCTATTAGTGACGTCCAATGAAAGGAAGCGAAGATTTGAAATCAACATGGGTTTGTAAACATATTGTGCGCGTTCGATGACTACATTTCCATGTTCAATTCGGGCCTCAGTGGCTCGAAATCAACATGGAATTGTTGAGAGAAATGTCATTACAAAACCATGCTGATTTCGAGACTGCGCTTCCTCCTACTGAACGTGGAAATGGAAATACGCTGTCGGGTACCTTTCATCGTTCAACGCGGACGAAGTGGCGGGCACCAGCTAGTACATTATAAAATTGTATTATAAAAGGAACAAGCAGTATAACTTTTGTAGCTGTTCCATTAAAAAAATACCTAAAACGAATTTTCTCGAAGATAACACCCTGACAGATCGATTTCTAGACCTAAAAAAACCCCTAACCCTAGATTTTCGTCAAAATCGTTAGAGTCGTTTGCGAGATCGTCGTGGCATACAAGAATTCCTCGTTTAGTATTATAAGCTATAGCTACGTGTGTGACGGGCTTTATAGTTACGTTCTATTTTTTTTAATATTTTGGAATATCTGAAGTTTCTCAGATATTGCGCCATCTACACAATGCTATTTAAAAAAAGAACAATGTTGTTCTTTTGGAGTATGCGAATTGTGAAAATTTAAATATTTTTTCATTCGTAAGAAGTAAACTCCAGTCGTCTAGCGGAGCTGACCCAAATTTTTTTTTTTTATGTTTAGGTCGGCAGACAAGCTTACGGTCCACGTGACGGTAGGGACTACCGTGTCGCCTATAACACAAGCAACCCCACAAATGCTGCAAGTGCATTGCTGACTAGAGTAGGATTAAGGATAAGGGATGGGGGTTCTGGCATCCCTTGCTCACTCACCAAACGTGCTGTTATTTTACAGTGGTCTCTGTATAGAGGTGGTTTCTGCCTCCAAACGGGCTGCCCAAATGACTGCGAAACGAAGTGTGGCCTGCCACTACTAGGTATACCGGGTAATCTAGGTATGAAATAAAAAATAATAGGACTAAATACCAAACAACAATACAATATTTTGATGGTTGAAGCAAGTTCAAGAACTAATGATCTCATTATTTTGGAGACTTCGTTGATAAATGTACTCTATATGTTGATCGCATTTCCTAGTAAAGTACTAGTAAAAAATACGCTTGAAAATAATTTGAGTCAAAATAGTCCATTGGAATTAAACGATTTTCTTTGAGTTTATGATGAAACTGCATTCTTTAAAGGATAGGCGAACTTATAAACATTATAACAAATAATATTCATAAACAAAAAAAAAAAAAAGTTATAATCAATTGGAATTCTAAAATGCTAAAGTGGGTAATTCTAAAGAATTGAAAGTGTTCGTGAGCGTCAACAAAAGGTTTAATCATGGGTAATCGGAATGAATTATAATAAATGTCTGTATAAATGTATATATTTTAATATTATCTATATGTATGTATATATTGATATAAATTATTTGATATTAATGATTATGTAAACTGAACATGGTGTGCGGTGAAACTCTAAAGAGTTTATGTTTACACCAATGTTAATTTAAAATGTAAACATTACTGTATTAATAAATAGATAAAAAAAAAAAAAAATATTGACGCAGTCTTCTTATATAAAATAATAAATAATCACATCGATTCTTCTTCACTTTTAGAATGTAACTTTAACGTGCCAAAACTCAGGACAAGATCAAAAGATACATTTCACATTCCCTACTGTAGAACTAATCATTCTAAAAATTCCTTCCTTCATCGTTCCAAGTATCACTACAATAAAGTTCTGAATGATATTGACATATTTTCAAACAATTTCAATTCTTACAAAAAGAAAATTGGCGAATTACTATCAAAGTAATTAATTTTTTTTTCATATAAGTAAAATATTCTCTTCTTTCTTTTTTGGTTATATATATATAACATATATATATATAATATACATATATGTGGTTTATTACAGTAAACTTTTATTATATCAGTGGGTGTTATTTTATAGATTAAATTAATATCATTTTAATAATGTGAAGTACATTTACAATGCTCTCAATATCCTGGGACTTAGTCAAAGTAACAATTTAAAACGATAACAAAATTCGAAAACAATAAAATGTATGGGATTGATATATGCAGTCGCTAAATCACGTGATACATTCCATACATTATATTTTTTCGAAATTCGTTTTCCTTTTTTAAATGCGGTGACCAATTACTGACAGAAAAACATGATTTCACATTAGAGAAATTTCTGCCATATCTATTTTCATCACATCATCCCAGCCGCAGGACGTCCACTGCTCAACCTTTGGCCCTTATCACGTCGTCAGTCCACCTTGTGGGTGGACGTCCTGTGCTGCGCTTGTCGGTCCGTGGCCTCCACTCGAGAAACTTCAGTCCCCAACGTTAATGTATAATGTACTTACTCTTCAAAAATATATTAACAAGATCAGGACTAATGAGCTTAGATGAACTTAAAAACCTTCCTTTCTAGTTAATCCTTGCGTTGAATACAATTGTAGTTTCGAACTTTTTCATAAAAATATCACTTCCAGCCATCTTAGTCAAAATTCGGTAAGTATCTCGGTATTTGAGATACCCAGCTATAAACTCGTATAAACTTGTATTTTGACATCCTAAAAGTTGTCTCAAAATCTACATATTATTATGGTAGGGTGTACACGACCACTAATATCTAAGGTCAAAGGTCACAAAAATAGATATATATTTTTTGCACATTTTTTGCAAATATCTCGTTTCCTATGCGTTTTTCGCTATTTGTATTTATTATCAATATTGTAGGGGATTGAATTCCCTACAACTTTTGTTTCAAAAATTTTTTATACGTTGAATCGTTTTCGAGATGGAGATAGAAATGAAAATTATTAATAATTATGTATTTATCAAAAATTAATAAACTTTATATGGCGTGTTTTTGACCGGGACTACGAGTTGACCTGATGCTCTAACCGCGCGCTCTCTGTCCTCTATATCCTCTTATCTATTACTGAACTACTACTGTATACTCCATCACTTATCAAAACGTCAGTTCATTTGGTCATGTCATGATTTTTCAAGACGGTTCCAGAATAAATTTTCTTTTTTTAAAACACTTTGTTTTATGGCAAAATAAATATCTAAGCATTAGCCAGGTATTCAATTTTGGTTTTAGGTATGTAAGGGTCAAGGAGATTTGTACAGAGTTTCCTGATAACTCTATCGTCTTCGTCTTTTTCGATTAAATAATTTTCTATCGTCTTTCTAACTCATTACAATTAATCCAACAAAAGAACAAAATAGCATAATATCTCAGACCAAATGAAATGAAAACTATAGACAGAATTTTTCGGGCAGCATAGTGAAGTCCGTTTTATGAACATGTGTACACTCAATTTTTGTTCATTTTTTTTTAAATGTTGGTTTCCAAGTTAACCTAGATTTAAATAAAGCGAGGGGTAGTTTAATTGCATTTACTGCCTTCACTCTGCCGTCCACAGGGCTCTATCTTTGATTTTTATTTTATCTGAGCTGTTTTTTAATAATTGCATCAATTAGCATAGAACTAATAATAGTCTCTATAATATGGTCAGGACGATTGAAATAAAACGAATAAACGTAACATTTCATAAAATTTATTGAACTCATTGTATTATAACATACATTCGAATTTTAAACTTCATAAGGATAGATTCTTCCAGTATTGACCCGGATCAAGTCCCATCTGAAATTATAAAATTCATATTTGTAATTATTTTTACAAAATTGTTTTATCAATAACTAATTATATGTGTTACCTAATATTATTTATCGTACATATAAATTATCCGACTAAAAAACTTTGTAATGACAACAATATTAATAACGATAAATTAGTTTTTACTACGGGGTCTAAAAAAACCATAACCATAACTGCCATAAACACATTATTAAAGTCTTTTTGAAATATTATTAATAATAATAATAATTTATTTCAGACAAATTAGTCCATAAGAGTAAAAAATAAAAAAATAACATAAATTAAACTAACTAACTAACTATTTATATTTTCAACTATTAGATAATAATTATAAACATTAATTTAACGACTAAAATGTATATAAGTGTATCGTATGTGTAAGTTAAAGACCGCCCCATCCATTCTGTCTGCTATCAACTTCAGGATTTCGTTGGAACTCCCTCGCAACCTGCACACAATGGATGCACTTCTTTTTCGCATAATGACATAGAAATCGTCTACACCAGCATTTGTAAACATTGCAGATGCGCTACACAAACGTAGGAGTTTCATAAAAACCCTGAAGGTGTTATTATATTGGACCCTTAAGTAATTGTAGGCGCTTTGTATAAAACTAGTCCATAGTGCACATGTGTAAAAACCCTGGCAGTATGCTCTGAAAAGCATGAGTTTAACATTTATGGTACATCGTGCAAATCTATGTGCCAGCATATTGCCTCTAACTAACAATGCTCTGCGTTCTCTTTCTATATTTCGCTCATCTTTTAGACATTCAATGACAATTAATTAAATATTAATTTAAAAGTCATTACTTAGCCAGTGACATTACCCCAATCATTACTTAGAACCAATGAACTTCGAATGACCAATGAGAATTGGTTATTTCGTTTCCTAGGAGTTAGATTAGTGGAATGGATAGTAGTATAAAAGATACTTACGAAAATTTGTCCAACTCATTATTGCCCATTGGCGCCGATGTCCCAAGGGAACATGCATTACTTGTCACCTGTGCCATTGTCGTGCAGCGGCTCCCAGTAAGTGCCACATGAGACAAAGACGCCGCGAACAACTCCCATGCGCGGTCATGGTTGCAAAGGTTATTCGTACAACCAGTTTGGGTCACGCCTCCATTGGGATAGTAATCTGCTACTCCTATAGCCTCAATAATGCCCATAGCTGCAGCTCCCGTTCCAGTATCAGTGTGAATTACTTCCACATATTTCGCATCGGTACGCCTCAACCTTTGGCTATTAACACCCCAACCGTTACGTGCTGGATCCAAAGCTGTAATAATTGTACAATTCATAAATGCTTAGCTAACTTTTACTAAGCGCGTTTAAATTTATGTAAAGACCATCACTTCCACTTGATGATTGGTGGCTAAGTATACTTTCGTCTCAGCTGCTGACTTTAATAAGACAAAGATAGGGAAATGGGCTCTAGCATGCCTTACTCACTCATTGAAACGTAACATCACCTGTGCTGTTATTTAACGGTAGTCTTCTGTAACGAGTTGGTTATTGCCCAATAGGCGAGCTTCCCAAATGACTGCGAAAGGCATATATATACATAGGTATGCCCTGCCACTATACCAGAGCCAACTTTGAAAAGTAATTTTCAAAGTTGGAGTTGTAGGGAATCTGAGACATAGCACTAAGGCTTTTAAGCACACCTCAATCACTTGACGAAAGAATTCGTATGAAATAATTTTAAAATATTTATCTTTTTAACTTATATTGTAATAATAATAATAATAATAATGATAATGCATTTATTTGCTAGAATACTTGGTTACAGTAGATCTTATATAGTTTTATAGTACAAGTTTTCTACCTGGGTACAGGTGTGCAAATATTAAATTGTTGTACAAATAAAAAGTAGTCAAATACATTAGCCGTTTTTCAAATAATATATAAGGATATACTATATAAAAGCAACTATGTCAAATATACAATTACCTAATAGTACCCTTCAGAAGTACTAGTTCTTTAGTTGTAGTAACTATCTTCAGAAAAAATGAATATTATTAATTAATGTAGAGGGTAATCTTTATCTTTATTTTCTACATTATTATTGTTTAAAAAACCCTTTACACTGTACATTTTTCTTTCTTTTTAATATATTGATATAAAAAAAATTTACATACGTCATACGAATTTAACCAGGTACACATGTATTGTTCAAATAAACCACTGACTAATTGTTAATATATAGTTGTTTTAATAAAATAGCATGTAAAAAGTGTTCGATAAGATATTTGAAATTCTTTAAAATGAAAAACCATTTATACTAGAGATTCTTATTTACCTGTTATTCTAGCGACTTGGCCTTCTAGCAACCTGCCAACGATGCCAACTACGTGAGCTCCGGCGTCGAAACCGACTAAATGAATATCATTCATACTGATGAATTCATTAGAATCCCTCGCATTAAAACCCCACTCATTAAAACCCCCAAAGACATCCCCAGAACCTTCCTCTGAAGAACTGGAATCAACTAGGTCCTCCCCCAATTTCACAATTACATTATGCAAATTTTGAGCTATTACAGGCACAAAAGCAATGGCAGTAGCTTGCGGCATTGCTGCAATTACGGACCAGTCCAACGTGATGATGTTCAATGTTGAATCTCCAGTAAGAAATGCTGTTGAAATTGAAACAGAATTTATAGACACTAAAAATACATCAATTATTATAATAAAGAGATGTAACTGATTTTTCTCTTACCATCCTTGAGCACATTGAAATAGGTAGAGATGCCATTCTGATGACCTTGTATGCCGTGAACTATAATGACTGTTTTTCTTCCAGATACAAGGGTGGAGTTAGGTATATCGTCTACATTAAGTCTGTGTCCTTCACGATGATTATCGCTACAATGAAATGTTATGTATATGTTTATTCATTTTATGTGGCTGCATTTAGAAAGTACTCTGTGCATAAATCAATTGCATAGCTGGACACAGTTAATCAAATAGTTAATTTTGTTAAACGTTAAGCGTTCCATTTCGTATGATTTAACGGAAGTTAAAGTTAATAATTAAACTGTTAATACGTGATAGAAATTGCAATATTTTTGTCGTTGCGTTGCGCGGCATCTTTTTGGCAAGTATTGGATTAACGATTAACGGACTTGAGGAAAGTTAACGTAAGTTAACGAGTCGGTTAACATTTTCTTGAAAATTAATTAGTTAGTCGAAATGTTAATGATCAATTTACGATTAACGAATTAATGTTCACAAGTGAAATAAAAGAATAAAATATTTGTAAAACATAACTTACATGGTATATACGGTATAATAAACTGAAGAGGCCATACGTTGTGCTATCCTGGCATCAATTGCATTAGCAGTAATAGAGTCTGGAATATAAGGAATATAATATAGTTCATTAGTACTAACTTCATAGTCAACTTCGAGAATTAGTTAAAATAAATAAAGTAATATTGTTAAAATAAATATTATTTATGGCTATTATTTTTTAAAAGAGAAAATATTCTTACACGTGAAGCATGCCGCGATAAGAAAAATTATTTTGAGACTCATGTTGTCAGTTCTCAAAAACATTCATGTGGTGAGCGCTTCAATTTTGATAGAACTTTATATACACTTTAATATAGATTTTATCAAATCAATCAACGCACATAATCACATGATTAGTAACAAAAGATCTGTATCTGATTCCGATAAACTTGGGGACATAACCGAAAATTACAAAAGATAAATTTTAACAATAAAAATGTCTTATAGACGAGAAACATATCTTATCTTAGTTATCTTTAAAATGTATACAATAAAACAATTTTGAATCTATCATTATATTTCTGCTTATATCTAAAAATAAAGCCATTAAGGGCTTAATTTTGCAATATGTTATCCATTGTGATTATAAAAGTGATGATAGATAAACTGTTAGGAAAAATTGTGACTGTATGTATGTGACTAGCTGACTAACTTCGTATCGCCGTACCAAAATCTAGATTTTGAAGATTAGAAAAAAAGGATGTATACAAGGCTTTCAAATGCCTGTAAAAGCTGTATTCAGAAAATCCTTCAAATAATCATCAGATTATGAATCAGCACGATCAGGAATTTAAGCTGAAAAGCCTGCATGAAAATCTGACACGCTCGAGTATTTTAAAATGGCGATTTTTTTTTTTATTGCATGTTCAAAAAGCTATTACGAGCTTATTATTATTATTATTCGCTAGTGGCTATTCCTGTCTGCTAGAGAACCAGTATCACTACGTCCATTGCTGAAATATTGTGATCGCCACGTAAACTAAAGCTCTCTACCTATACCTACCACGTTGAGAAACTGTAGTACTTTTTTGATAGAGGCATTCTTCACATCTTCACAAGCCATTGTGTGGCTTCCTAGGATGTGACTGCACTTGTGCATCAACGGGCCACACTCGCACAGGATATGCATTGGTGTTTCTTCTGCCTCATGGCAGAAGCGACACTCTCCCGTACTAGTGAGACCCATTAGTTTAAGGTGCCTATTGAGGCGGCAGTGCCCCGTTAGTGCCCTAGTTAGCATGCACAAATTGCTCCTACTAAGCGACATAGCCTGGTTTGTCACGTTTCGACTGTAGGCTTTTATGAGCGCTTTGGAATGGTTCAACCCTGGCAAGTTAGTCCAGCGTTTGTAAGATTTAGTAAAGCACTGGTTCCATATGGTCCAGTGAGCTAGGCTGTTTGGTAGTCCACACATAGGTTCAGGACCTATTAGCCTACCTTTTGCGCCTGCTCGAGCCAGTTCGTCGGCAAGTTCATTGCCTTCGACCCCCATATGGCCAGGTACCCATCTTAGGACCACTTTATTCTTGCGCCCTAAAATATTTAAGTAGTCTACACAGTTTCGCACCAGCTTTGAGACAATAGAGTCCAAGTCCAGTGCTTGAAGTGCAGCCTGACTATCTGAGTGAATGTAAATTACACGGTTGACGTAGTTTCTTTGCAGGTTGATTTCCGCGCATTCTAGGATGGCGAAGACCTCTGCTTGGAAGATGCTGGCGTATTGTCCCAGGTTTACACTGGTCCTGTAATTCTGGTCCCTGCCATACACTCCACAACCTACGTCAGGTCCTGATTTGGACCCATCGGTATACCAAGAAAGGCTACCTTCCTCCCAAGAGATCTTGTTATTTGACCAGTTTTCTCTTGAGAGTAACTCCACAGTGTAAGATTTTTCTTCTATGTACTGTGGTAACATTGTGTCAGTAGGCATGCCTAGGATAGGATCCCTTAATACTGAGTCTTCTAGAGCTCTCAGTACCTCGGACAGCCAATTGTGTTTACCCCGATTCATCATTCTGTGCATACTGGTTTTCGCCTCCTTCTCTAAAAATAGATGCAGAGGCGGTAGGCCCAGGATTGCCTCCAGAGATGCTCCGGGGGAACTCGACATGGCTCCTGTTATCATCAGACATGCCAAACGCTGTAAGCCATTAAGCTTGTCAATAATCGTCTTCTGGTTGGCTTTTCTGTACCATACTATAGAGGCGTATGCAATCATCGGCCTCACAATAGCAGTGTACAGCCAATGGGTGAGCTTGGGACACGGACCCCAGCTCTTCCCTACCATTCGACGACTGATACATAAGGCTGCCTTAGCCTTATTTATCACATTTCCAATGTGTGCATTCCACGTTAGTCTCTGGTCGAATGTGACTCCCAGATATTTGACCTCTGAGGAAAATTCAACTCGTTTGCCATTTACTAGAGGAGGCTTTAATTTGTCTAGCAACCTCTTTCTGGTAAACGGTACTATAGCGGTTTTGTCACCGTTAACTGACAGTTCATTTGCTGTGCACCACTCGCAAATGACGTTTAGAGCTTTCTGTAGTATGGCCGAAATAGTGCTTTGGCAGAAGCCTCTTATGATCACCACTAGGTCATCAGCATAACCTAGGGTATCGATCTTGTGCTCTGCCAGCCTGTACAGAAGCTGATCAACGGCAAGAGTCCAAAGCAGTGGCGATAGAACTCCGCCCTGCGGGCATCCTCTTGTAGTTGCTACAGTAAACGAGGTATCATGTAGTTCGACCTTCGCTTTACGTTTGGATAGCATGGCCTTTACCCACCTAACTGTAGTCGGGTCCATATTACGAGCTTGCGCCACATCCGAATCTTTAGGCGTGATTTCACCATACTCTGTTAGTATTTAACATCGCTGTTAAGTCATTTAACGCTGTCACTCGAATACTGTAAACGTCTGTTAAATAACTTTAACAGCGATATTAAATGCTAACAGAGTATGGTGAAATCGCACCTTAGTCTTTTAAATGAGAGCTTAGTTTGGTTTCACTTAAATATTCCCTCTGAAAATCTAACGTGCTCGGGTATGATTTATATTTTTCCCATTTTTTACTTTCTCTGTGCAACCAGTCCCACCAACCAAACTGGCAGACTTATCACGTATCCGTTATCGGCCAATATCTGACGCGATCGATTGAATCCCTCAAATTCCCTCTTGGGCTCCCCTACTATATGTCCACATCCGACCACTTGTTCAAGCTATAAATGCATAGTTCGATTATAAAAATGTATGTACTTACCATGTATGTACCATAAATGTACTTACTACGGATTTTCGTTATACTAATAAAACGCAATTTTTTTTTTTTTTTTTCAATATTCTCTACACTAAGGGCCTCTTTCTCAAACTACAAGTAATGTGTTGATTAGTTACTTTTAAAAATAATTTTCTGTTTTATTGAATTATGCACTCGGTTTACTGCATCATTCGATAGCCGATTTTTTTAAATTATTTTCTATTTAATGTTTGAGACGTTTACCGTACGAACAAAGGTATATTAGCTCCATTTACCCCGGTTACCGATGACTTTAAATGACAGTTCGGCCTACTTGACGTTTGAGAAAGAGGCACTAAATGTGATTCTATTCTGTAAATTCTAATTCAATTAAGTAACCAAGATGTGTTATTTTTCACTAATGGATTTTAGAAGAATTCACGACCTGTACAAACAGTATTTTTACCTTTTCATACTAATTAAAGTTGTATTTATTAGGCTTTAAAGCCTAATAAATACAACTTACTAAGTGCCTTAGTAATTAATTACTGTCATACTAGCTAATTACTAAGTAATAGCTAATTACTAAGCGCCTATTTCTCAAACGTCAATTAGGCCAAACTGTCATTCAAAGTCACCGGTAACCGGGAATAATTTAGCTAATATACCTTTGTTTGTATGGTAAACGTCCCAAACATTAAATAGAAAATAATAAAAAAAAATCGGCCATCGAATGATGCAGTAAACAGAGTGCATAATTCAATATAACAGAAAATGATTTCTAAAAGTAAGTAATCAACACTTTACTCTTAGTTCGTGAAAGAGGCCCTTAGTCAACTAAGTAATTAATTACTAAGGCACTTACAACTAACTTAATTAACTCGAGGATTTGTTTATGGAAAACAGAACTTGGCTTATGTTCTCGTTTTATTGCTTTATGCATTTATTTTAATTTTTAATACGAAAAAACCCAGTTAAAATATGCAACTTTGTTAATATCTTTTTATATTTCGTGTATAAAGTCGCAAAACCATATAAATGCATTAGTTCTGATTATTTCAGAAAATAAAGGAATTTTTATTTTTATGATAAAGGTACTAACAAAATATTCTGTTGGTAAACTTGAAGATAACTTCCTAGCTACTACTAATAAACCTATACACAGTTTACTTTCGTAACAAACACAAAATCAAAGTTCAAGAATCAAAGTTAAAGATAGAGGTTATTTGATAAATAAATATTTTGTTTTTAATACTATCTTTGACTATTTACATTTATTTCATGTAATCAGGCATGCTAACGGTTCATTTGATTGTAACATTTGATTTTAGAAACCGTTGCCAATTAAAAAAAAAACTAAATTTAAGCAAGAAATTAATCAATTTATCTTTATATAGTACAATTACATTTTGATGCAGTTTTCACCTTCACCATATATAGTTTTACACAGAATTTTTGTATGTAATAAAACCTAATTAAGTTTTTTCCCGGGTGAAGCCGAGAGTGGGTCGCTAGTTGGCGACGTCACACAATCACTACCAAGCAACTATCGAGTGATTAATGTTTGCCCTTATTAAATTAATATGTAAGTTTGCAAGACTTAAAACGCAAGAGACTAAGCGCCTCTCTCACAAACGTCAAGTAGACCAAACTGTCATTTAAAGTCACCGGTAACCGGGGATAATGGAGCTGATATACCTTTGTTTGTACGGTAACGTCCCAAACATTAAATGGAAAATAATAATAAAAAAAATCGCCTATCGAATAATGCAGTAAACCGAGTGCATAATTCAATAAAACAGAAAATGATTTCTAAAAGTAACTAATCAACACTTTACATGTAGTTTGTGAAAGAGGCCCTAACTCATATAACTGTGACATTGTAATGAAACCTCCAAAGCATTGTTTAAAAATCAAATCGAAATAAGAGTATCTTATAAGCCAAATTAGCAAACAAAAATCAAAACTTTACAAATGCCCTAGCTTAGATGCACAAACGGGCGACCAGATTAAGTTGATCCACAGTTAAGCCAGAATTACCAATTTATTACTTTTTTATCAAAATAACATCCCGATAGCATCGAAAGGCGGCCTTACCAAAGGAACTCGCGGTATTCGTCAAAGAGGAGCAATGTTTTTGATTACCGCCAATTCTTCTTGACACTTGTTCTTTACACAAACACACATACACTCCGCCTATTTATACACACACATTATTCTGCTCTCTCGTGATAACTATGAATTCGCATCACATCTTTGTTATATCTCTTCTATATTTATGTCGAAATCTGTATGTATGTATGGTCCTCCATAACTCTTAAACGAATTAACTGATTTTCATGAAACTTGGTAGATAATCATTTAGACGTACGGGACACAGGATAGGCTACTTTTTTCTTTTTAAACGCTAGTATGACATAAGTATATGCATCTCACATGTTGGCGGCATCTACCGAGTCGTTTTTTTTACATTTAGAGGTTGATCTAAATGTTTATTTTGTTAACAAATAAATAAAATACTAACACATTTAACATAATGAGAGATCCATATTTTTTTTTATTTAATTTACATATGTTACCATAGACATGTTGACCGCCCACTTGGTGGTAGGAAGCTACTGTACCCTATTAACAAAAACAACGTCATAGGTGCTGCCAAATATTGTCGACCTAAGTAGGCTAAGGAGAGGGTATTAGGAAGGAATAAGAAAATGGGCTCTGGCGTCCCTTTATTGAACATGCTGGTATTTCCCATTGGTCTCCTCAAGTAGGTAGTTATTACCGCCCAGATTTCTGCCCAATCCATTACCTACTGTTGACCAGCTCCTGGCTTTGCACGGATGCAATTTTATCTGTAAATCATATACACAAACCTTCCTTATTTATCGCTCTTTCGTGGTTTAGAAGAAGTTTGCGGAGAAACAGAAGCGAACAGCGACTTTGTTTTATAAAATACTAACTGGTGCCCGCGACTTCGTCCGTGTTCTCTATAGCCTATGGCCTATAGCCTTCCTCGATAAATGGACTATCCAACACAAAAATAATTTTTCAGTTCGAACCAGTAGTTCCTGAGATTAGCGCGTACAACCAAACAAACAAACTCTTCAGCTTTATATATTGGTATAGATATAAGTGGATAGAGATATTACGACCGCAATCGTATGCAAAAAAAAAATGACTAAAGCAAATTCTTCAAGACACGCCTTAATATCTCTTTTCACTGAAGCAAATAGCAATTTCATATCAAATATTACAATTCTATACGTTCGCGAGTATCCCTAGAGCAACTCGTATTTCCTGAATTCACTATATTTCGCTCTGAATAATGCCTTTGTCTCTCGATTCAATGAATTCTCTTAACTGCTAAAAGAATCGACTAGACTTTTTTCAATTTTTTCTTAATTGAGAGAACCGACAATAACCTTTCAAATGTTCAGAGCATACACGCCCGAACCAGAAAACCTATGTCACTAATTTTAACTATATCCTTACTAATATTATAAATGTAAATGTGGGTTTGTTTGTTAGTTACGCTTTCACGCCTTAACTATTCAACCAATCATCATGAAATTTTGCATACACCTTGTCAAGTTTATAGAAATGGAACCCTATAAAAAGTACTGTTCTCGAAGAAAAAAATTAATGGCACCTGCGCGAAACCTATTTTGATATTAATTCTTCACATTACCACCATATATAATTATGCCGGCCGATCATATAATCATCATATAATCATATCGTGATATGGCGGTGTTTCATGAAGTTTCAAAGTGATCAAAAAAGTGCTTATCAAAGTTCGAAGTATAAGCAATTACTGTAAATCAACAGATTTTGAGCTGTATATATATATGTATTAAAATAGTTGTAACTTATATCGCTAATTATACTTCAAATATTATATAATATTTCAGTAAAATTATAGACGAATTAATTACACATTAATTTGTTACTTAATAACCAAGTCTCGTAGTAAGTCGTAAAAGAGTACAGTCACCCCTCAACTCAGCCTTTCCCATTTAGAAACAATGATGTCAAGCAAATTTTTCAGCTCAATGAACAAGAAAACAGTAAACGTATGTGATATTTTATTTTAAATCTTCGCGGGTACAGTGTGAATCTATTTTAATGGAAATAAATGTGTTTAGAGAAAACGTACGTATTGGATGATTATACATACTACTACTACTATCTACTTAGATATCAATACATATCTATACTATAATATTATGAAGAGAAAAGACTTGTATTTTTTTGTTTGTAATGAATCACTCCGTCCAAGTTGAAAAATAAAAAAGTGTATGTGTCAGTTCCGATGCACGAACGAAAGATTATAAAATACATAATAAAAATTATAAAAACATTTATCATAACAAGTTAATCTCTGTTCGAATGATTACCGGGGCCATTTATTTTTCTAACATATTCTAGTTTCAGATATATATATTTTATGTTAAGGTCAACAGACAGGCTGACGGTCCACTTGATGGTAGGTGGCTACCGTCGCCTATAAGTGCTACAAGTGCGCTGCCGCCCATAGAAGGATTAAGGATAAGGTATAAGGGAGTGATGGGGTAATGGGCTCTGGCATCCCTTACTCACTCACCGAAACACAACAGCACATAATGCTGTTATTTCACGGTGGTATTCTGTAAGGTGGTGGTTACTGCCGCCAGACGGGCTGCCCAAATGACTGCGAAACGCAGTTTCGCCCTACCACTAATTTTCAAATCCAGATTAGAGTCAATTTTGAAAATTTACATTTAATTTCCAAAGTTGACCCCGTCGGGAATCGAACCCGGGGCTCCTGAGACGTTAGGCAAGCACCCTTGCCACTCGTCCAACGGGCTCGTATATTGTGCAGATATTGTATAGATGGCGCAATATCTCTGAAACTTCAGATATTCTAAAATTAAAACTAACGCGTAGCGCATACCGTGTGACAATTTTGATTTTACTCCCATATATTTTCATACCCCGGGCTTATATTTATATGAAAAACTTTCTTAAGGATTCTTAAGGAGTTAACTCCAAAAAAAACATATTTAGATGCTTTTTTATGGTACCCTATGTCCTTTCTTATTTCCCTGACAACGTGTGTGCAAAATTTCATGTTGATTGGTTGTGTAGTTAAGGCGTGAAAACGTAACAGACAGTTACTTTCACATTTATAATGTTAGTATATATAGTATGGATAGAATGAATTACTATGGATACTGGGAAAATATCGTGTAATTTGGTAACGGGGTTTCATATAGATATTTTATTTAGGAAGTAATTCCTAAATAAAATATTTTGAAACTACGTAGAGTGATGTTACCTACGAATTCTTGAATTGCGATATGGATAACAGTCTGAACAGATAATTATATCGCAAAATCATTGTATAGTTATCTACTTATGCACTGCCTTATAAAATAATGTATTTTTAATTTTCAAATATTAAAAACAAGGCATTCGTTCTTCGTTGATTTTTATATGAGAAAACGAATTCCGTGCAGTATCAACTTGATAAATTTAATTAACTATCCAAGAGATTAGTTGAGGAAATTTAGTTGCAAACTATTTGCATGTTCCTCTATAGAAAATCAGTTTTCCAATGACGGCTTTAAAGTTTTATTAAACGGAAAACTGCTAATCGTATTGAAAGCTTTCACATTTATAATATTACTACGGAAATACGGATTGTGATTGACATAAATGGAATTTTGCTGAATTTTTGTATGTCGGACATAGCGCCTCTTTCACAAACGTCAAGTAGGCCAAACTGTCATTTACAGTCACCGGTAACCGGGGATAATGGAGCTGATATACCTTTGTTTGTACACTAAACGTTCCAAACATTAAATAGAAAATAATTTAAAAAAAATCGGCTATCGAATGATGCAAGTAAACCGAGTGCATAATTCAATATAACAGAAAATGATTTCTAAAAGTAACTAATCAACACATTACATGTAGTTTGTGAAAGAGGCCCTTAATGTTTTAAGTTAACCATGTTTAATGTTTAACCAAATGCTTCTCTGGCATGTATGTAACTTTTTTATATAAGTTTCCACGGCTGGAAACGAAGAAGTGGGGAAGTGTCCAAAATTTTCTTTTTGTATTTTCTCTTTTTGAAGTATAAATATTGTTCTTTATAAATACTTTTAAAAAAAACTATAATTCGTGCGAAATAACTTCGCCATTAACCCAAGTACATTAACCCATTTTTACTACGTTTGCAAGGTCTTTGCCAAGTTTATCGCTTTTCCGTCGCTCGTCATACAAACATTCGCTAACTATACTTTCGCATGGGTTTTATAATATAATAGTCTATCGGTTAACAGAACTGTGACAATATTGTTAACGTCGCTATTTTTAGACATAAAGATTTTTACGTCATATACCTAATAAATCAGGAATATACATATATAAGAATAAAGTAGAAAGGATGGAGAAGGAATCAAAAACAAATGTAATATTCAAAAGTAACTAGTTGATCTGTCTGTTTTGTTTTCAACTAAACCGACGGAAAATTTGAAAGGGCGATAACTTGGAAATTTGGCATGTCAGCAAAGTTATTCATGAATAAATAAAAAAAAATAACTCGTTATACTAATATAGGTTACGAAGTTTTGTATTAATATTCATTACATTGTGTAATACTAAATGTTTCACTTGAAATATTTGCGTTTGATCAAAACAATTTCCATATTTTGAATTAATTTCACTTCTAATTATGACACTACACTTTGACGCTCTCATTAGAATTAGGAACGCTCGCGTTACCAGCAAATGATGAAATTAGTATCAGCTCCAGAGAATCTCTATTAATAAGATGTAGCAACATGTTTACAGTGCTGCTCGTTTCATCACACAAGCACGCTGACACTGAAACCTGTGTACGACACTCGACACGGCTGCCTCTCCTAACTTAATGAGATCTTTTGTTTGTATTTGAGGTCAAGAATACAGAACAAGAATAAATTTATCTTTACCTAGATTGCGATATTAAATTTCGAAATTTTAAATGGAAGACCCTTTTGTGCAAGGCTCCACATCAGCAGTATTTATGGTTATATATCTATCTGAAGTCCTGCGAACGCTGGCGATGTAAGTTGTTAGAGTGGAAGAGGATTGTCATTGGTGATATCTGCATAAAATGCGATATTTGGTAAACAAGGCTTCATAAAACAAAATTTCTTTAATTGGGTTAATCGTAAAAATAGACAAAGAGTTGTGTAATGCCATAGAGTATCTTTAAGATCTATGGCTCGTAGATTATCTTTAAGATTAAATCACGATGTAAATCAGTGTGTCATAGCGCTGAAACATAGTGGCTAGCTATGAGCCTTTTAAGAAAGTTAAACATCTCCCAATAACCTATAGAGAGGGCTTTACGAGATCTAATCAAAAATGAGGAGATCTGTAGACAAACAAATCACCTAGATAGCCCGACGTCGCGTTAATAAGTTGAGGTGGCAATGGGCAGGACACGTTTTGAGTGAAGACCAAGTACCGGCAAAAGCCAAAGCTTAAGACGTCGACCAACAAGAGTGACACTTAATAAGAGTTTGTTTTGCTGCTAAGTAACTGTTGTTGGACAATAATAACGTCCCCATTTTGAAAGTACTTGGTGCTTTATCATACCTAATTTGAGAATAGAAAATGTCTAAAGAAACCTAAGTATCTGTGTAAGAAGACTACAGCAATCTTAGAATGTATGTAGAGTATTGGCAATCATTTAGTGTGAATACATGGCAATTCGGTGAACAATATCCAATACTGGCTAATACTGAGGAGATGTATGAACCCAATATAGTAGCCTCCGTCCACTTGATTGCATATTGCTATACTGTCAATATGTAATCAAGATTCTTAAATATTTTCTATGATTTCCTATGCTCCAATTATTTCTTACACATAGAGAGAGAGACAATCTGTTACAGGTCACTAAGGAAAACAGTGGTTATATCTAAATATATAACCTGTATTGAATATATTCGCTAGCAGCTCCAACAACGTCGTCTAGATTTCAACCGCCGCAATTAACGGGAGAAATAATTAATTTCCAAGACGATGACGCTACACTCTGATGAGAAACGATGTAGGTACCTACAGCTGTATAATACCTTCATAGTATGCATGTAAATGTTGGAACTGAACATATATTTAATTCTAACAAGACTGTTTTATATAATTACTAGCGACCCGCTCCTGGCTTCGCACGGATGCAATTTTTTTTGCAAGTTATATAGAAACCTTCATCGTTTAACGCTCTATGTACAATACTTATGTACCTATATATCGTATATGCTACTCAAATTATTAAAACTATCCAAAACTTAAAAATTTTGTCACTACAGCTGCCAAGGCCATGAATAATACCTAAATCAATAAATCAAATCAAATCACACGTAGGTAAAGTACCGTTATCAAAGTAACACCTTCGATATAAATGCGCCAATCGTATTTCCAACTTAATAATTTAGATCCTTATCTATCACTAAATTCTGATAGATTACTCGCGGACTTTTTTTATTAACCAATAATCTCAAGCCGCTATCGCAATCTAGATTGTCATGAAGGTAACGACTGAACATACTTATTTTTTTATGTAAAAAAACAGGCTGACAATCACGTGATGGTGTGGTGGGTGGCTAATGTCACCTATAACCCAAGCAACGCCACGGGTGCTACATGTGCGCTGCGGACCATATTATTAAGTAAGTATAAGATATTTCAAAGGAGATAGGGAAATGGGCACTGGTATCCCTTATACTGACTCATTGGACTATATGTCTACTTTTGACACTAGCTGTTAATTCACGGTTGGTTTCTGTAAGAAGATATTTACTGCCGGCAGACGCGCTCCCCATTAAAAAGCTCCCTTTTTAACGTTGGGTAGCCTCATGGATACCCGGCAGTTATAGGACGCTGCATGGTTATGCCGGACACCTACTGACTTCCTACGACTTCCTACGACTTCCTAGCGCGGCGGTAGATGGGCGAGGTCATGTGGACGTTACGACACGACATCGGTGCCCCGCAACTTCTATCCAGCGCGGGGAGGGCTGCGCTCCCTGTCAGAACCTCGGCGTACCCGAAAGTGGAGGTACGCCGGCCATCTTAGGGGCCCTTACGTCGGGCGGCAGTCTTCCCCAACTCAAAAACGCAATGCCACTACTTAAAAATAAAAATAGGTTGAAAATAATTGTAAAGTACATTCAAAAACTAAACTTAAATAAAGTCTATTTATTATCTTATTTTTCTGTCACAACAGTTATTTAAGTACAGTATCTATTGCCCGTAATTAATTCCGCTAAATAAATTTTCTTCTCAACTGCAAATGTAACGCAATATGTTATGTAAATGAGTAAGAACCAAATGTCGAAGTTAAATAATCAATTAGTTACAGCAACGTGTGTCCTATCAATTAATTTGACAGCCGTTTACTGTGTACTTAGATGCCGAGACTGTAACATGTTTACGTACTTACAGCTGACTTCCCTTACATTCCGTCTGTCACCCATGCATAGGTTGCAGGAATAATTTAAGGGTTGATAACCTTGTGCCGACATTTAAGAAATTTAAGACAATAAGATCAGGGTATAATAATAAGTATCAATAACCCTACTATCAACTTTTAAAAGACGATTCAAATTCAGAACAGTTTAATTTGGGTTCCTAAACAAAATCGTTTTCAGACAAAAACAAAGTTGATGGTACGAAATAGCAAATGCAATCCAGTTTAGGTCCTAAATTAAATCGTATTAAGAGTTGATAGTAGGGCCCCTGTACACGAGCAATACATTATACTGTAAGATAAGAGTCACCTTAATATCAAGTACAAGTAGTTACCATCGCCTCCAGAACCAGGTTTTGGCGTCGTTTTTACAATACCAAAACCAAGACAAATACGTGCGCTGTCCAACTTGATATTTTAAAATGTAAGAACAAGGATAAAGATAAGTAATCTGACATTTATATTATTCACACACAGATAAACAACAGCATTGTTTTTATGGTAAGGACTACAAACAGTCTGACAGGGTAGACTAACCGGGTAGGCTGACGTAGGGTATGTGGCTACCGTCGCCAAATAATAAGCCAATGCTACTGTAAATACCTACGTGAAAATTCACGGTATAGAGCACTGTATTAGTCAACAATATTCTAATACATTGTGATGAGTCAATGAATGAGCGAAAATAAACTTAATTGTCACTGAATACGTCATCAATTGAAGGTGTTTTAAAAATTGCAGGACGACAAAGTGCTAGCTTAATGATGTTAGAGAACTATCCCGAATATTCCGTATCACTTGAACGATCACCAATAAGGATCGCAATATCGAGAATACCTACGCTGAGGCATCCGCTCAATAGTTCTCTATTAATATCGCCCTTAATTACAAACAGTCCGCCTTTTATTGCGAAACAATAAAGAACGTCACTAGAAAAATAATTTTGGGAAAGGAAGTAAATAAAAAAAACATAAGTGTATCAGAAATGAAACTTCTTTGGCGATCAAATATAATTTGTAAGATGTCAAAGCGTTACAGTATGAAAGAAATAAAATAATATAAATATTTTAAATGATTAATAGTATTTACTTTTGGAAAAAAACGTTACAAGAAGTGTCACGTTATCGTTACACTGAAGCGTTACACAAAATTCGACTGAAATTTTACTCCCATCGCGCGTCAAGAAGTTTTATACAAAGAATTATTCCATATATCCATATCTTTTCTCTCTTTCCCAATTGTGGAAAACGGCGAACGGACTCCGGGTGAAATATGAGTCGCCACATCCCTAGATACTGTAACCAGTAGAAAATATTTTCTACATTATATAAGTATTATAATTATGTATCCGATCCATTGCTACTTTTCAATGTTTCATTATTGGATCCTACGTCATTTTGGATTGTGGATACAACATAGTAGTCGGTAGAAACTTACAGCAAATAATAAAAAATTAAGCGAGCTACAAATAAATAGTAAAAAGTGGTGACATTTTAAACTTTGCTGTTTCGTTTGTTTGTTACGTCGTCCCGCCGACGTCTTTAACAGTTTCTTGGTGTGTAACTCGAGTTTGCAATTTGTTAAGAGAAACCTCAAGACGCTTCTCAAACTTGTAAAGGACAAAAGGCAACGGATACCGCCGAAGAAGATCCAATTTCAACACAAATCCGACTTCGTAAAAACGATTTTATAAAAAAAAAATAGATTCGAACGCAACGTGTACAAAGAATTTTCACTTTGAAGCATCTGTTTCCCTCCAAAAGCGCGAGCTTTTTTTGTAAGACTGAATTAATAGGAATTGTACTCACTGTTCTATACATACAAATGTTTCAATGGTAATACATTAATCATGTATTGAAAAATGTGATTTATCTATACTAATTTTATAAACAGGAAAGATTTTAATGTTTATTTGTTTGTTTGCATTTGAAAAATTTGAAAAATTCTTTCATTGTTGGGAAGCTATATTTTATATTTACGCGGACGAAGCCTCGTGCAAGAGCTAGTCATTCATAAAGTTAAGTAGTGGCAAAAGACCACTATGAAATAACAGCATGTGTGCTGCTGTGTTTAAAAGGCGGGAAGCGACTTTTTATACTATTAAAAAGAAGTAGTGACAGATCATACTGGTCAGCTAGGCTAGTGTAACTCAAAATTAATGTGTAAATTTCTTACATAAACACAACTTTTTACTATGAATTTTAATAAATAAAGAAGCGAAATGTACAGTTCGACTCTTTTTAACAAAAAAAAACTGACTTCAAACCGTTTTCTCATGGATGCCATTGTCAGAACTGGACCAAATTGAAATGGGACCACACGGGAACCGGGAACAGTCGAAATGAGTGGAAGTCGGTTGAAAACATAGCTGTGGTGTAATTAAGCAAACTCAAGGTTTAAATTTTGAAACTCTCTTTCGAGTTTTATTTATCTTATTCCAATTCCCCAAACACTCTGAAAATCAAACACGTACTTTGAATGAATTCCGTTAAAGCTCCATCAATCGCGTTGGCCCGGTACACTAATTAATGTAATGGAGGACAAACAGATAGAGAGTGAGGCGTACGGTTGCAAACAAACGCTGTTTGTACCGGCTCAGGTCTGTAATTAATAACCTGGCAGCCTATCGCGATTATAACTTGCCGTAGTTATTCCGTGTCGTCATCATCTATCACCAAAGAGTTTCACATGCTGCAAACCTATGTACGGTTTCAAAGAATTCTCAAATCCTATCTTTGATAAAGGATACACTAGATTTAGGGTCTCAAACAAAATCACTGGGAAAAAGTGTGCATTGGATTTTAATATAGATGCTATTCTCTCGTTAATTTCTGATAAAAGGATGAATAATGTAAATGTTGTATGACTAATTTGAACCTTAACATTTAGTAATATTGGTTCAAGTCGTAACACATGTTCACCTTAAGGACAACTTTGCGCAACTAATTTGAAATATCACCCCAAGCTGTGAGTGCGGTGATATTCTACTATGCCACTTTTAGTGAAGCAGCCAAGAATCTAGAATCCTATGAAAAGTCTGTAAAAGAACATGACACGGAATCCTGTACTTCTGGGTATTTTCGATATGTACAGATTTATCTATACTTACTATAATATTATAAAGAGAGAAGATTTATATGTTTCTTACTCTTTCACGTAAAAATTACTGCATCATTTTCACCGAGTAACATAGACCATTTTTTTTATAAACGCGGGAAAAGTCGTGTGCAACAGCTAGTAAAAGTATTCTATAAATGTGGATTGTATTTTTTTTTTATTATAAAGGATGTTAGCGTTTCATTTGATGTTTAGTTACAATGTATTGTAAGGCCTAAACATCAAATGAAACCGCTATCCAATTTTAAAGTCGGCACTCCTGTAAAATTGGATTGATTTGTATAGATTTGTGTGGATTAAATTCGGACTGATTTAAAGGTGAAAGAAAAAATATTAAAATATCACCTCAGAAAAGGAAATATCACCTTCCTGTTATCAGGAATGAAGATATAGAAAACGCGCGTGTAAAGTTTTTTAAAATAGAAATTTTGAGTTTTTGTTTCGCTAGTGACACTCAAATACGAATGATGAGTTTTTTTTTAAACAAAGTTAACCCGCAAATTTCAAATCTCATGATTAACACTCTAATGACTCCGATTAATTATTGACTTCGAAACTATATCACTACATATAAAACAAAGTCCTCCTCCGCGTCTGTCTGTCTGTTAATATATAATATATAATATTTATGTTGATGTCCACACAAATTCATAATTTTGTCATTCAATTTTTTTTTTTACCTCAAAAAATTTAAAAGAACAAATGTAGAGGAGATTTTTTCTTAAGGTCAGATGAAATGCCTTAAAAAAATTCCTTCTTAAAAAAATCTAGATAAACGGATATAGAAGAAAAACGGATATGCGCCCGTTTTTGCAATAATTTCTAAACTAAAAAGTGTAACAGAAATGAAGGAAAAGGAGGAGTGGTCGCCCGCATTTTATGTGAATTTTCATCTTGCAAAAAAATATGAGGAATGTAGTCTTTTCAGTCCATTTCCTATTTAACATTAATTTAACAGCTGAACGGGTTCAATAGTTATGTGAATTATTACTGAGGTACTATTACTTATGAGGAAACGAAGCTTTTGTACACATTTTTCTCGTTCTTGTCAATTGAACGTTGTCATAGTGAAATTACTCAACTGTGTTGTTGCGAATATTTCTTTTTCGGGACAATACAATGTAAAAAGAAATCTTTCCGAACATCATAAACTGAAACAAGGCGATGCTAAAAGCTGTTATTAGGAGGCATATTAAATAAATAAATAAGTAAATAAATGGAAGTTTTCAATTTATTATTCAATAATTATTATGAAAATATATTGTTTTGATTTAAAAATAACTGTCTTATTTTTTAACTAGCTGGTACCCGCGACTTCGTGTGCGTTGAAAAAGAAAAAAGTTGCCTATCCTGTTTCCTGTACGTCTAAATGTTTATCTACCAAGTTCATGAAATGAGAGTTATGGAGGAACATACATACATACAATACCTACACTTACAGAATTATTATTAGTATTGACTAGCAAGCTTTTTTTAATTTCAACTAGCAGGTTGAAAAAGCCTGCTAGTTTTTTAACTAGCAAGCCGTTTCTGGTTTCGCACGGTTACAATTTTTTCTACATATATTATATATGACATAACTTAAACTAACTTAACTTAACTTAAAGTTTTATATATTATATATAAAACTTCCTCGTTTAACGCCCCTTCCATTAATGCATGAAAACCCGTGCCCAAATGATTGCGGAATGCAGAATTGCCTGCTTTTCTTACTTTTCAACCGACTTCCAAAAAAGGAGGAGGTTCTCAATTCGACTGTATTTTTTTTATTATTTTTTATAATGTTCTACTGGTTCTATACGATTTTGATGTTTTTTTTTATTTCAAAGCTAGTGCTTCCCGTGTGGTCCCATTTCAATTTGGTCCAGTTCTGACAACGGCATCCATGAGAAAAGATCATGAGACAGTTTGAAGTCGGTTTATTTTTTGTTAAAAAGAGTTATCGATATTACCTACAATACATTTTATTATTGTAATAATTGGGGAATTAATAATCTAAAACAACAACAATTTGGCAGCCTTACATTTGACGTCAACTGATAGTAGCGAAGATATCTGAGATCAGAATCAACAAAGGACACCGGCGGAAAATGTCGAACGACATGCAATTAGCGCTGTCTCATTTGGAAAACTGAAAAGTTTTGAAAACTTTCGGTACATTATGTAGAGACAGGTGGCGAACCCTGCGCGTAAATTTCTCATTGAGCCGTGGAGAATACATAATGTGAACATTACAAAGTTTTTAGGGCTTTTATCACGTCACGAGTCGGAACTCATTATGGTATATGTCTAACATTTTAGGGAAATTATTCAACTTTTAACTTCGGGATCTATTCGTTAGATATGAAAACTATACATACTCATATCTATAAACTAACCACTCAATTGATATGATTTTCGCTAGTAGAGAGGGTAATAAAGGGGGAGGAGGAAGTTTGTACAAATAAATAATACAAAGCCGCATGGATGTATGGATGTTTGTTAACGGATTTGAATTAAACTTGTCACAGAAATAATTTAATACCTGTATTCACATATTGAATACTTTTTATCCTAGAAATTTTTTAATTAGCGGAAAAATTTACAAATTTATAAACCAAAAATCGTCAAAATTTTTCTATAAATTACTCAATCTACGAATTCCTCAATAAAATTTTAATTGAAAGCCACAAGTCGAGGGCTGATTCTTTAGACTATCCATTAGACAATTCAACGTCAAGTTACTTTAATGGACTTGAGCGAACCTTAGACACGAAATTCACAACTCCAGCGTAAACTGGGGAAAGTTAAATATTTTGTTTCAAAATAATTAGAAGCAACATGACAGAGATGCGAGCCGGGTAATAAGGGCTGAGGTGAACCCTGGCTTGATTGCTCGGGTTACAATTATTTCGCAGGTGTCGACCTCGGCTCTGGACCGAGGGTCAAGGACGATCAATGTCACTCACTGCTCACTCGTTAGTGTCACGACACGGGACAAGTGTTACATAAGGAAATGTAGTTTTAAATATGTTACAGAAAAACACACTAAAAATATTGTGTTCAAGGTTTACCATTACCCCATTGAAGCTTTGTATAGGGGAAAGAAACAAAAGAGCTTTATAAATTAAGTGAAATTATTGTAATTGTTTTTTTAATATTTTTTTATTATTTTAAAGATGACAAAAAGCTTTTTTTCCGAAACCCTACTGGTAAATTTATATGAATTTATAATGAATTTTATAATGAAGATCATAAGAGTTTCTAGGGAAACCTAATTGATAAAGAAATATTTTAATTTTGATAATAAATATGCGAAAAATTTGGTTCTTTTGTAAGTATTTACATATTATTATAACGTAATAATTTTGAGACTTGTTCTTAGTTACTTTTTTTATAGAAATTACCTCTTTGTAATTAAATTCCTTCTACATTTATGTACTTAAGGGTTACGCTACTCTACAGAGTACTCAGAGCACGTCTAGTTTTCAATAGGCGAATTAGTCACCACATAATATGATATTTTTGTGTTGTTAGTTGAAGCACAGATATTCCACTAAAAACACTCCGTGAAACAACACTCAAAGCTCTGCAAACCAGCGATTTGTCCAGGTTCATTCAACGAGCTGCGTGGAGAGAGGCATGGAGACAAGTACACCTCTCACATAACTCATTAGTTAGACGGTCCACAGTAACGAGGCTTTTATGTCTGGAAATCTGAGCACACAGTAAATAACGCCACCTAAGTCGGAGCGCCTCCGATTTCGAGTTGAATGCATTCCGGGGAAGTTTAACGCTTTTACTTACTTAAAACAACTGTTAAATGTAATCGTTTTTAGTTCACTTTGATTGGGAACGTTTTTAAAGGAATATTTTAAAGAGGAAAGATTTGATTATTTGTTTGTTTATTTGCAGTGAAACTTACTTACTGGTCAGTTCTAGCTGTGTGTGCCTGCACAAAGTCTGAGAATTGCCTCGGTGTCTCCGGGCAATCCCCCACCGGCGTTAGTCTAGCCAGCAATGGCTAGGCTGCCCTGGGGTGTTGTTGCCTCGGCAGAGTCCGGTCCATCCCGCTCAAAGGGCAAGAAGTCACAAGGGAGTTTTAGTGGGTATTCCCAGTGCCGCCACGATCAGGCGTTGGGCGACCCCCACATACTCCTTCCGCCTAGCTAGCGGTAGGGAATCTGTAAGCGGATTACTCCTCGTCAAAAAAAAAGTCTAGTCAGTTCTAGATCGGCAGCGCACTTGAATTGCGCAGGCTTTATTTGTGTAATGGACGAAACGACTTAAATCAAACGGAGCCACGCCAAACATTGTGCCCACACACGGTCAATCCAATTTTCTGTCATTTATGCGTTTAACCGGGTCGAGTGACGTTGACATGAGCTCTGATTCGGAAGCGCGGCAAGATGCCACGGCGTAGTGTTTCTACCAAGGAGGATAGAATACATGGTTTCTATACCGATCAGTTGGCGCGATGAACTGACGTGACGCAACGGCGCGATTTGGAAATCCAGTGTTTGACATCAAGCCATCAGTTTTTACCATACACGATCAAATTTTGGCTTTACGTCAGTCAATTTGACGCGATTGACTGATCGTGTATTTCGTCCATTATAGACGATGATTGTCACCTAGCGTTTAGTGCACTGTTAAATCTGTTTTTCCACAAAAATGTTAATTTAAAAAACGTTGCTACTTTTGTATGGGTGGACAAAAGCGCAAAATGATCACAGGCGATCTATTCAACTGTCTGCATGTCCGACACATTTTGACATAAAAAATAATAATAAGCATTTTTCTGTAAACAAAAACCAAGAATAAACGGAAAACGTTATTGACAATCACTGTGTACTTCAAACAACAATATCAAATACGCATTCGCAAATAATTTTTGCTCCAGCAAAGGCCAATATATCCTATATTAATTTTATATAATAAAGAGAGAAGATTTGTATTTTTGTTTGTAATAAATAAAAACTACTTGACCGATTTTAAAAATTCTTTCACTTATAGAAAATTTATAATAATTTATCCTTACATATTATAAAACAGTCCTCAGCCGCGACTATCTGTCTGTCTGTACGCGATAAACTCAAAAACTAATGCACCGATTTACATGCTGTTTTCACCAATGGATAGAGTGGTTCTCGAGGAAGGTTTTAGTATATAATTTACAAAGTTACGCGGACGAAGTAATTTTTAATAAATATATTAGGTTTAAAACCTACGAAATGTCTATTGGGTGAGAACTGCCACACCTATTAATAAATAGCCAACACCTTTCGGCGAAATTCTTTAAAATCGTATTCCCAATTTATTTGAACTTTCCCAAAGCTTTAGTTACAGGCGGAACCCCTGACACAGGCCGTGTGTGCACAATAAATTCGACCAAGATTTATATATTTCTCGCCTTTGTTTATTGTTTGAACTGCACATTAAACGCTGCTTTATTTCACCTACTTTCATCCTAAATTTATGAACAGACCATTAATACGTCCGCAAATAGACTTTGGTAAAAACTTTCTCCTTGCTACAATTATTTATTTGTATTTATTTCGTCCTGACAGGAGAATTATTTGTTGTTTTCGTACAATACAGTAAATGGATCTAGGGATAAGTTTATTTCGATCACCTGCTGAATACATTTTTTATTTTGTCTATCCTTGTTAAGTGTTTTGTGACAACTCGACAAACCAAATAAAAACTTGTGAGAAATCTGTTATAATAAATTGTCTTGGGTTTATTGTGAAAACCAAAGACGTATAAAATAGTAATGTTTAGTGAATACTTTCATCAAATATTACATTATTGTTTTACAATAATATCCTTACATATTATAAAACAAAGTTCTCCGCCGCGTCTATCTGTCTGTCTGTCTGTTCGCGATAAACTCAAAAACTACTGCACCGATTTTCATGCTGTTTTCACCAATGGATAGAGTGGTTCTCGAGGAAGCTTTTGGTATATAATTTACAAAGTTACGAAGTCGCGGGCAGCAGCTAGTACACTAATATAATAAATTATTAAGAGATTGTTTGTTTGTTACGCTTTCACGCCTTAACTATTCATACGAACATCATGAAATTTTGAAATCATGAAATGAACGGTGTGAAAGGTACAGAAAAGGACATAGGGAGCTTTATCCAAAGAAATTCTGTTCCCAATGGAAAAGTCTAAGTCGCAGGCAATAGCTAGTACCTAACTACATATACAATTTGTAGGTATAATTTAAAAAACATGGAATGGAAAACTCGGTATTAGTATACAAAAAAATGTTTATTATTAACATGAATAAAAAAAATACTTAAAATATCTGTATAGCACTTGAAATATTTGATTGCAATCTTTAGTATACAATAACATGATTATCATTATCAATTTATTACTTTGCAATAAGTGCCTACTATCTTATGTTGTTTTGTTTAGTAGGTATTTGTTTAAGCCTTGTAGTAGGTGATTGTAAGGACGATAAGGTTTTTTCCCTGTATTTTTCTCTTATCTAAAGCAATTCAACTTAAATTCATGTTTTATCTTATTGAAATCACTGATACGAAAACTCTTTTGCTTTTCACGTTCAAAATAGGAAGTAATTAATGTACAGTCAGCAACTAATTGCCCATAAAATTGTGGACGTTTTTTATTTATATAATTCTGAAATAGGGGGCGGCAAATGTGGGCAAAAAATTATTTTTGTCTTACAATAATAATATAAAAAAACATTATTATACAAGTGACCCAGAAATTGCTTGCATTCCTCTCGGGAGCTGTTACTGTGGCTAAATTGGCTAAATAACCTTATTACATCGGTTTTTTTTTTCATATTGTTATGATTGCGAACTAGGGTATCGAATTGCAGGGGTCAGTAGGGGCGGCAAATGTGTAAATCGGCCACTGGCTCAAAAGCGCACAAAGGAAATTTAGTGAAAACTTTTTCCAATAAATTGTTTTGCAAAAAACCAACGTAATATAATACAATATGAATTTAATTTTTTTTATGTAAGTTGGTGAATATTTGGATGGATTGGATGAAAATAGTCTAATTGCGAATGTTTTGTAAAAAAATAAAAAATCAATTAATAAAAATTGGGAATCATATATATATAAAATTCTACCATCTAATCTTCAAAATCCAATAGGTCCCCACGACGACGCTCGAGTAAAAGAGTACCTACTTTATAACATAGTGTACATAGTGACTATATTATTTATAATACATATATACATATTATATTTATAATATATGCATTGTGTAAATGACCTCCTATGAATAAAGTAATTTAACATAACACTGGAACGGAAAAGATCTTATTTTCGTTACTTTTATAGCGATTGAAATCGGAACAGAACTTGAAGGTTATTGAAATGTCAATCTATTTGGCTTGGAAATGACCACCCTATTATAAAGCTGACTGTACATATTTAAAAGGCGGTATCATTTTTACTCCGCATTGACAAGGGATTGTCCCTTACCTATATGTTTGTTATCTAATAATCCATATTCTTAATTAAACTTTTATCATCAATTCAAGGAGTTGTGAAGTCACATGAGCAATGAAATTTATCTTAATTTTAATCTTATGATCAAGAAGAGTGCATTTTAATCTTTGGAAACACACGGAGAATCTCTAACTGTCTGTGAAATATCGGGTTCAGTTCAGCGTACCAGGATTGAATAAAAAATCCGAGTATAAGACTATCCCACAAAATTCAGCTAAATGAAACTTATTTATAAAATTCCATAGTGAGCCAGCAAACGAAGTACCATCGGTGGCCAAATGAATATGAGTCATGTAATCAATGAATGATTCCCTGGTAATGACAACTACATTTTTATGCAGGACTCTGCACCGTGTCACAAAGACAGAAGTGTATTGTGCACTCTTGGGCGAAAAAAATGTTTTGACTTGGCCAGGGAATTCACCAGACATGACCCATCGAACACATGTTGACACCAAACGGGCGATGCCGAAAGAACTCATTACCACCAAACGCCAATTCTTTGCAATTCTCATCAGATTGGAATCATAACTCCAAGAAAATGTAAAGACATGTATTGAGAGCATGCCCCGACGAATAGAAGCTCTTATTTCAGCTAAGGGAGGCATCACTAAATATTGAAACTTGTTATATTAATTTTTATCAATATTAATATTAGCCATACGAAGAGTATAAATTTTTGTAGTTATTATGATCCCAATAAAATACAGATACAATTAAAAAATACATAATAGACCTACCACCAATCATTTGTTAGAGAAGAGAAATCCAATTAGACAAGAAAATTCAAAAATCTCAGTAGCTCTGGGCTCTGTCATTGTCTGCGCAATTAAGCCTGGTGTATCGGGTTCAGCGTACCAAGACTGCATAAAATATCCGAACAAAATTCAGCTACAAATATTTCCGCCCTTCTTCAGTAACCAAGTCGTAATCGCAGCTAAAGGTGAGTGTAGGTACGTGTTGTGTTTACGGGGTACAATGCGCAATAACAATAAGGTAAGCAATCGCCTGTTACGGTTATGTGCACTTGTATGCCCTCGCAACGTGCGTGACCAGCGAGCGTTGAAAATGCGCCTCACATCTCTATTGTGAAGCGAACTCTTAAAGAATTATATTTAAAAAGGTTTCCTCGGCAGATTTCTCTTTCGTATAAAACATTGTTCCATCTATACACAAGTAGTATGACTAGCTAAATCCTATTTAGTCCTACTGATATTATAAATGTGAAAGTTTATGAAAAAGTACCTTCTGTCAAACGACAAAACTTTTCCCAAACAGTTAGCCAACAGCACAAATGCTGTTGTTTCTTGTGTAAGTGCAGAATGTTAGATAGCTCATTATGCAATTCGCACATTTATCTTATCAGCGACCGCAATGTATTTCTTTTCTAATCCATGGCGAGTTGATAAATCTTAAAATTTACCATAAGCCCTTTGATAAAAATCAGAAGATAATGCACGTTGGTCAATCATTCTTTAACATATTCCTTTATTATACCGCGCAGTCCCGTGCTATTCGCAATGGACACAACGATATATCATGGGAGAGAACAGCGCCGTCCAACATTGTTCTCCCTGAGCAAGGAAGTGACGAGACTAAGCGGAAATTACGTCTATAACGTCATATGAAATAAACGGAACTAGAATGTGACTTCGTGCTTTAAATAGTGAAGGGTCGAAGTATAAAGAACAACGACATAATAAACAATTTTATAAAATCTTAAATTTTATTGTCATTTTTGAAAATAGAATTGAAATTTTTTTTATATAAAAATGTGGGTTTGTGTTACGCTTCAAAAACTTGAAAAGTTCTGAACAGATTTTAATTCGGTTTTTATTATTGGAAAGAGGGATAAACGGGGAAGTTTTCTATAAATATACCCATATAAAAAAAATGCATCCCGGGATAATTTTTAATCGGGGAGATCAGCTGAATAATTTTTTCCACGCGCTATTTTTTTAACTATAGTTGCGCGCGGTGAAAAAGAATTACCAGACCGACTTGAAAAATATAAAATACTATGAAAAAAATTTAAATAATTTACCGTGCCGTCTTGCCATTTGCGCTGGTCCTAATTCTTCTATATTTAAGTAGGTTTCTGAGTAATTTAAAGCCTCAACCATCGTGAAATGCAAGCAAATGAAGCCGCAAATCAAAACTCCTTCGCTCAACAAATGAATGCCAAATCAAATATTAATTATACGCAAAAAACTTTTGCGTGCTTACGCAGCGAAGTTAGCCAAAAATCGAAACTTATTTTGCAACACGAGAATACAAATTTTGTCGAGTTTCACAATTTAGGATATCGAAGCGTTATCACTTCCATATTTAAATATCTCTTTTTAAAAACTATTTTATCTTTAGTTCAAAATATTTTAAAGTTAAAATTAAATATGACATCTGAACTACGCATAACAAAATGGGGTAGCTAATTTTTATGAAGTGAAAACTTCTGATTAGGCGTGTTGGGCATTTTTCAGATGAGAAAAAACCATTGAACTCGCGACTTGTTACCGTGTAACCGTTTAAACGACAAATCTGTATATAAATACATATACACTTTCCTGACGATGCAAAAAATACACACCTAATTGTTCAAGTTTCTGTCGGCACTCCCGGAGTGCCACTGTTTTTTTTTTTCTATATAATAAAGTGCAGCATTCAATCTTTTTAACTATGTGTCTAATATAGATTTAGCTAGTATGTAAAATAGAGCTATTGAAATATCAAATCATGTACTTCCTTACATATTCGTAAAACTATAATTTTAATAGTTTTTTTTTTTTATGTGTTGTATTCTTTTTGTGAATTAAAGTAAGTTATGTAGTATATTATAACTTACCTATTTAAAATAAAGTCAACTAAAATAATGTCGCTGATCGCTTCTGTCTGTTTCTCCGCTAACTCTAAACCACCCAAAGATGGTTTGTATATAACTAGCTGGTGCCCGCGACTTCGTCCGCGTTGAAAAAGAAAAGAGTAGCCTATCCTGTGTCCCGTACTTCTAAATGTTTATCTACCAAGTTTCATGAAAATCAGTAAATTCGTTTAAGAGTTATGGAGGACCATACATACATACAATACCTACACTTACAAATTTATTATTAGTATTGATTGATATGATGAATATTTTTATTAGTATTGAATAAATAATTTGCAGAAAAATTGCAGCTATGCGAAGCCGGGAGCGGGTCGTTAGTTTGTAATAATAATCTTTCCTTTGAAACTAACGATTGTCGAAATAAGTTACAAGTTTGACAATGCTTCGACGACGTCCAGACATTGCGGCTAATAGATTCGTATAAATTCTAATATGATTATGATGTTTACCGAAACCAAAGTTTTAATTAAGTATAGTAGGTACTATAATGCGATTAGCCACAAACGTTCAAACTTAAGTGTTTAACTTTATTGTAGATAAGTAGGTTTGTTTACATTTTAATGTATTCACTCGACTGGTCGAAACTTATTAAGGAATCCGCCAACGTCGTCCTACAAATATTGTTAGGGGTTTCATTGAAGATTTTACCACAACAAATGAATGCCCAGATTTGCATTTGAAACAACTTAATTTTCATTTAACAAGACGTTTATTAAAATCAAATTGTTCCTGAAATTTTGTGAGATATTCCTTTTATATCTACCTAAATATTTTTCCTAAGTAGTTAGGTAATATACAGAATACTTGAAACAAACTTCATTTTGATTGTACCTAACTGGATTAGTAAAATCGTTTTTAAAAAATTAGGCCTAAAAAGGTCTTAAAAAATTAGCTGTTATTTTACTCTTAGCTAAGTAACAACATATGACAAAGCTTAAAAGCTTCATTGAATATCATATTAAGTCATTTGCCGCATCACAATGCATCGCTCCGCTAGTACAAGACTAATAGGCTACAAGACTAATGGTTAGGGAGCCCACGATGCTAAATGTGTAGTCACTCGAGCGTCGTGGGGACCTATTGGACTTTGAAGATTGGATGGTAAGAAGAAAAAAAGGTTCTATGAAGTTTTTCATTTTAGCGGTGGGGTGAGCGTCTACAGGCGGTCAAAATTTTGTAGGCGCTGTAATTTAAAAAATCCTCCATATAATCGTCAGATTAAGAATCAGCACGATCAGGAGTTTAGGCTGAACCGTCTGTATGAAAATCTGACGCGCTCGAGTATTACAAAATGAGAATCGTCAAAAATATTTTTTCATTTTCAAAAGTCTGCCACGTCTGAATTTCAAATGGGAGTTTAGTTTAGGTTCACTTAACATCCCCTCTGAAAATCTGACGCGCTCGAGTTGTATTTAAAATTTTACCCCCACCCCCGCCAACTCCACCAACCAAACCGTCAGTTTAATACATATCTGTTATAGGAGACACGCGGGGAATATACATTGGCAATATCTGACGCGCTCGAGTAAATCCAAAAATCCCTTCTTGGGCTCCCCTACCATAATATACTTAAAAGGCAAAACAAGGCGCCTATGTTTTTTGCCTATAAGTATTATGTTATATTTATGCATCAATGAAGCTCTTTCCTTTTTGTATCTGACTCATTCTATGATCCATGAGTGCCTAAGTGATGGACTTGGACATCATTCATGTACTTATTAGATATTGAGATTGAATAATATAATAACTTGATTAGTCAATGATTCAAAAGTTATTGGATGAAAATTTCAATAGTGATTAAGATACCTACTGTTCCTAATAATACACCTGATAAGATACTTATAGATGCCCAAAAATCTACTTAATTCACTTTGCCTTACAAATCTGAATTCGTCGCGTTCGTAGGCCAATAACTGTATTCTTACAATGACAAAAGTCATTTCTATTCAAATTAAAATTAAATCTGGAGCCGGGAACTGAATGTGGAGCCGGGTTCAATTGTATTGGACGTCTTGGAGATAGAATCTAAAGTTCGTCAAGGGTGCCACTTTGTTCCCGAGTTAATTACACTCATCTGTTAATTAAGAAAGTTATGTTCTTCGAAATCTTTGCTCTCGTCGTGCCTTTACATACTACCACAATTTACTTTGTTTAAAATTATTAAATGAGTACAACATAAATTTAGGTAGGTAAGTATACTTACTTAACACACATAGGTTTTACAAAATATTAGAGATCTGCCGGCTTCGCAAGGGCGCAATTTTTTTAAATATGTACCTACAGAAGGTTTCCTCTTTTATCGCCATTTTAATTAATCCGTTGGATGGTTTACAAAAACTTAGCGAAGAAACAGACATATGCTGACAGCAACTTTGTATTATAATGTGAAATAGGTACTAGCTGTTGCCCGCGACTTTGTAAGCTTTCAAAATGTTATATAGCCTAAAACCTTCCTCAATAAATGGACTATACAACACAAAAAGAATTTTTTAATTAAAATCAGTAGTTCTTGAGATTAGCGCGTTCAAACAAACAAACGAACTCTTCAGCTTTATACGACATAATAGTTATAATAGTATAGATATGAAAGATAGATAGCTATAGACATAGAAGATAGATAGCCTTAATATTAATCATGTTTAATATAAAATCCTGATGGTAGATGGCTACCGTCACCGAAACCAGTATGCAAGTGCAGCTGTCCAGTCAAATATTCTAATTTCGAAACATATATAATGCTTGTAGAATAATCTTATAGTTACGGAAAATTTTTCGTGAAGTATGTACATTCTACATGTTAATTGAGCTTTTTTTACTTTGGTTCTATTTACATTGCAAGCCGTGGGTCTCATGAACGTATTATCGTGAATTTCTCGCAAAACTAAGTAGAAACTGTCCTATTCTGCTGTCTGTCCAATGACTCTATACACTATACACCATACCTCAGTACCTCACAAATATCCTCTAAGTGCTAGTCGGTTGTTACACTCTCTTTCGACAATCAGCGACAATTGGTACTGTATTGAGATTACTTATGATGAAAGATTACTCCTTTCCTCTCCTTTGTGTCAATAAATTTTCTTAATTATTATATTACCTACATACGAGCTGACCCTACGAACTTCGTGCCGTCTCAGAATAAAAACCCGTTCCATACAAAATGTATGAGAAAACGAATTTTCTTAATTATTTTTTTTTTTTTTTTCAAGAATATTTCTAAGTTCATAAAAATCGGTCCAGCCGTTCTCGAGTTATAAATCAGTGATTATATTCTCTTTGTTATAAATGGTGTAACTAACACGACTTTCTTTTATGTTTTTCTTTATAGATTAAAAAAAGAAATGTAACAAAAAAGGTTATATTTCGCCAAATTAGTCAGCTACAGATGCATCCAACTCCACTCTTATAACACTGTGAATTCTTGACTTAATTATTATAAAGGTGAAATAACAGCACATGTGCTTTCGGCAATGAATGGGTTAAAATCAAAAAGTGCTCTTGAATTTTCCATGTCGCTAAGTGACACTAGCTCCACCTAGTTATCCACAAGTGAACCATCATGTTAGCCTCTGTTGTCTTTGACCATAAAAAACCAATACTCACCGACAAATTAACGTTAATAAAACAGCATGCTTCAATAAAACAAATAATGTACTAAACATTTTTTATTCTTAACGTTTTCAATACAAAAAACATAATTTGTAGAGAACGATTACTTAAACAAAAAAATCAATGTTTTATTTTCTTTCTAGAAACCAATGCCGGCTCGGTTTCGTATTCAATTTCAACGCGTGGCTTCCTGCTGCTCAACTTCTCAGATATATCCTGTAAACAATATCAGTTTGTTAATGATTATATTATATACTAGCTGGTGCCCGCGACTTCGTCCGCGTTGAACGATGAAAGGTACCCTATGTCCTTTCTGGTTTCCCAGACAACGTGTATGCAAAATTCCATGGTGGTCGGTTCAGTAGTTTTTGCGTGAGAAACAAACATCCATACATCCATACAAACTTTCGCATTTATAATATTAGTATTATAGAAAAACATCACTGACTGATTTAATGTAAAAGCCGCGTACCCACTATGTTCGCGCACCAATCGTGCACCACGCACCTGCAACTGCCTCAGTAGTGTGTACGTTCGCGCACCTGGAGCGTGCAACGTTGCACGCACCAAAGCGTGTGCTCCACGCGGTGGCGGTTTTTTCGCGAACACACAGTGATGCGCAGTGTGTGTGGACGCGAGCAAAGCAATTATAGTGTGGACATTTCGTGCGTCACGATCGACGCTTAGCAATTATATTTATAGAGATGGAGTGGTCAGACGAAAAATGTTTAAATTAATCGTAAAGTAAATAATCAATCAAAATATAATGCCGCGCTAGCTACTAATTCCGAAGACGACATGTTCGCTCAATGTTCGCCCGAAAACTGCGGAGAAATTAATCGTAAAGTAAATAATCAATCAAAATATAATGCCGCGCTAGCTACTAATTCCGAAGACGACATGTTCGCTCAATGTTCGCCCGAAAACTGCGGAGAACTCTGTTCAAGAGTAGTGATGCGCGTAACGTCTACACTTGACCTGTTGCAGGTGCGTGGTGCACGATTGATGCGCGAACATAGTGGGTACGCAGCTAACTTATAACAGTGAGACATTCGTTCTAACTAACAGAACTGCGCTACGAATTAGACAGTATGACTAAGGGCCTCTTTCACCATCTGTCAAGTAGGCTAAGCGTCATTTAAAGTGACAGGTCACCGGGGATAATGGATCTGATTTACCTTGTTTGTACAGTAAAAGTCATTAAAAAAGAAAAGTCAGTTGTACATTAATAAGAAAATAATAAAAAAAATCGCCTATCGAATAATGCACTAAACCGAGAGCATAATTTAATATAACATAAAATTATTTTTAAAGCAACTATTCAACACTTTACTTGTAGTTGATAAATTTGGTACATATTTTAATTGTATATTAATGACTTTTACTTTAAAAAAAAACGTTTATTTTTAAGTTCTTTTATATTATTAAGGGTGGCAGGCAAATCCGCTTGAAGGTTGGTGGATAGCGTCGCCATTGGACACAAGCAAACAGTGCATATTGTAGCTAAGGTGGAAACACCTCAGAAGAGAGATAGTTCCAAAGTTTGTTTGTCCGCATTTCCGCAACATAAGATTTCTACTCGTGCGCAGAGGCACCTAATCCGAGTTAACTTGAAATAGGCATTATTGGAACAACTCATGTTTGTTAGAATCTGAAAAAAGTATTCAAATTCAACATTGTTTGCCTGTGCATTTTAATTATTTTTTTTACCTCAATATCTGAGGTCTCAGATTCAAAGTCACTTCCGACATCTGCGTGAGTTCTCTTCCCTGAATCGCTATCCTGAAAAATAAAAGTGAAAAATATTGTTATTGCTACTATATTCATTACTGTTCAACAAATTAAACAAGATAATCTCTTTCTACTGTGGCTTTAAGTGATATTGAATAATTTTAAACAATTAAACGCCATTAAAAACAATTGGAAAATTTATGTAACACTATATAATATATATTATGACTTGTAATATATATAAGTACAGTCGGGATAAGAAAAGGTTCGTCACCTTAAAGTTGACATTTGCTTGCATCAAGGCAATTTTATCAGTCATGCCAAAATTTCATTTGAAATGTCTATCAGTTGTATGCTTAGTGCTGTAGTTTCAAAAGGTACTAAGAGTCTACGACTTTATAAAGGAATGAATTTGAAAAATCCAAGTGTAACCGTACCTCATCACTGTCCATGTCGCTGTTCCCTTCGACAAACTCGTCGACATCGTCGATAGTCCTCTCCAACTCTCTCTCCAACTCCGGCTCCATTTCCATCTCCTTCTCCGTTTCTTCCTCCTTCTCACTTTCACTCTCGTCCGACACCTCCTCGGCCTTGAGTGCAGCGTCGAACGCCATTTGCGAGATGTTATAGATATCATTGTACTGAAATATTTCAACAAAATTCATTCAAATTGTTATTTTAAAAACCAGTCTACACACAGTCAATATTAAGTAAACATGAAACGAATATTTTTAATTTTAAATGAAATAAATAAATATTAAATAATGTCTAAAATAAAAGTAAAATAAATTAGACAAATCGCTGCTTAAAAACTAAAGGGCCACAAATGAAAATTACACTTTTTACAGGAGAGCTAATCGAAAAAAAAAATTATGCATATTATACATCGTTAGAAGCGTATTTTTCAGTAGCATTAGATGTTTTTTGCAACATACAATATTAAGGATTGTGATTGTATTTTTGCAATAAAAGTATTTTTGGAATTTTTTGTTTTATGGCCCTTTAGTTTTTAAGCAGCGAAATATGGATAAAAATGGATAAATATGAGTAAAATATGGAGTATAATAATAATATAACCGATCACTTTCGTGAATGAAATATTTTGACATCCTGTTCATTTAAGGCAGACTGTTCAAAGTCAAAAATAAAAGCACAATATTAATCAATCGTGAGTTCTTTATGAATCGCGTGTCTCTCTTTGTTTATAAAAATATATATAAAACTTACGGTTCCTTTCTTCAATCTTTCGAGGAGTTGCTTCTCAATAGCGTTGTCTATTCTGGCCGCAACCAATGCCTTTTCTTCCCTTCTTCTTTCTCTTCTTTCGATTTTACGCTGTATTGGAACTATTTCTTTACTGAAATTGTAGATAAATTTATGCTATAACAAGTAATCATTAAAAATATAAACAAATCCCTGACTTTCTATTGATCCCATACACACTATAAATCTGTTGTAAGTTGCTGAGAAGTTGGGGGTCTTGTAGACTACTCTTAATGCTGCAGCATCATCTTAAGGTTAACATGTCATCGAAATAGCACTGAAGTAACAGTATAAGTACTAAATTTCACATCGTTCGAACCTGTGAACCTGTGAAATTTGTCTGAACAGTCTAACAGTTGTGTCTGAACAGAACCTGTGAAGTTAGTGAGATCCTTTCGTCAACTAGGGAATGACCTTTAAAAATTTATCTTTTAAGATATTCATAAACTATAGCCGAGAACCATCTCGATCACGTCAGCTTTCAAGCAAAATAAAGGATCAAAATTGGTCCATCGGTTTCAGAACTACAATGTCTAATACAGACACACACATAAAACTTACAACACCCCATTTCTAGATCGGGCGTCTGGGGTTAAAAAATGGATGCTCAGCATGCTATGGAGCGAGTTATGCTTGAAGTTTTTTTGGTGGATATGATCAGAAATTCTGAATGTCGTAGTTCAATCTGTATTTGTTCATTTAAACAAGAATTTAAACATTTAACTAATTTGGTGGTCAGTCACTAATTTCACATTTTTTGCAATTAATTACTAAAATATAAAACTAAAGCATGTTTTTAACTACATTATAATCAAAGTATATGTTCATATAATAATAAGTTGTTGCTATATCAAAAGAGCACAAAATGTAAGAAATATTGACTTTAAAACTATAAAAAGTTGTTTTTCTCTTTTTAATCATCTTTTGACATTTATTGTTTTTAACAGTAAGCCCACATTCGCACGAGAGCTTTTTCAACGCTTTTAACGCGTGTTATTTCTGATGTTTCGAATAGACCATAATGACTTCTAGGCTGTGCGTTCAAATATGGGCGCTTTTTTACGTCGATAGTTTTATTATCCGTCTACGCGCCATTTTAAACTCCGAGCTCCGAACGCTTTATAAAGCTCCCGTGCGAACGAGGCCTAAGACCATATTTACAATTATTTAAAAACATTTACTCACACTCTCCTTAATTTGAGTTTTCTCATTCGTATCAGATACTGTGTTATTTTAACAAATCTCTGTTTACACTTTGCCTTTATGAAGGAGGGCCAATATAGTAGATTCTCATTTATTTGATGAATGGCTTTCTCAAAATTTCTCGATAACTTCACTTTCTCCCATTGCTTAGCAGGAAACATAATTCTGAAATCAAACACATTATAAATTAAACACTGCAATATAAAATTTGATTGTTTTTACATAGAATTTGAAACCACTTTCCACATCTGTCTCTGTATATCTGTTAAGTCACCGAAACTGTCAGTGTCATATAAAGCCTAACATATTTTGTTGGGCATTATATACTTTATTTTTCAACATAAACAAAGTCACAGGCACCAGCCAGTTATAAAATAAAATCGCTGTCCAACTCTGTCTGTTTCTTTGTTAACAACTTCTAAACCACCCAACAAATTTGGGTATGGTTTTCACTAATGGAAAAAGGGATACACAAGGCAGGTTTGTGTATATAAAAATTTGCATCCCGAATGAAGCCTGGAAGGGGTTGTTAGTAAACTATATTTATTACACAAAACAATCAACCTTTAGGTTGTAGTTCTGAAATATAACAAGATGGTGATGTGAGCGGAGCTACAAGTGATCCCTAGTAACCTTGTAGATTAGAATTCTCAATAAAGTGGAAAATGTGATAAAGAAAATCTCTTCACTGACACTGACAATAACACTGACAATAAATAAATAACACTGGACAATATTTCTTATAAATACCATTTTTCAGTTAATTTCAACATTTTTTTCTAGCATTTTCAAAATTTTCCTTAGGAATTTGCTTAGGAAAATGTTGAAATTGGCCAAAAAATGGTATATACTCAATAATTGGATCAGTAAGTTGAACTGATAGTGTGGAGAACACAAAGTACAGAGAGCCAATGGCCGCTGTGGCTGAAAGACTGAGTGAAGGCCCCGGACTGACTTGGGCAGTGTAGGATGTTCACAAGGTGGACAGACAATTTGATAAAGGCTCCTGAATGGTTCTATTAGAGAATTGTGGGAGGCCTACAACTGAGATGTATGATGTATTCAATCAATAATAAGTAATCTTTCAGATGAATTTACCTTTCCGGTGTCTTCATATACAAATAAATAATACCATTCTCTTCGCGCACTGTCGCATATTTGCTATTCGCCAGTGGACAAGACGCTCGACTACACAATCCTGTAAGGTTATATTCATTTCGACAAAATTGTTGAGTCCTCGTTCTGAAATTTCGATTTACACAAAAATTAGGTACAACAAAATAAGCATTTAAATCACATATTTGTATTTAAAAAAACACTTACGTTACTTTGTGAGAGCAATGGGTTTTGTTTATGATGGCCCACACAACCTAGAAACAACATGGTATTTATATTAATTCGGTTTATTCAAATATTAGCCATTAATACAAAACAATATACTGACATCATCGTGCTGCATTTTTGCCTCTTATAAAATAAGTTTCATTCAAGTAAACAAAATAAAACTTAGTATGTGTACTCTGTTATATGTATTTAAACTTATTGAAAGTCGTAATTCTATTATTGCAAATAAATGCAATAATGCAATTCAAACTATTCAAAGACGTGAAAAACTATTCAATTCAAAGGTTATCCGTCAAACGTCAAACTCCTGCATGGCATGCATGCTTCATTCATCGTCCACATTTTATTGACATTGACATGACATATCTTGATAAAAGTCAGAGTATAATGTCCACAGAACAACATATATACTCACATAACATATATAACTATTTTTGGCGTGACCACGTCAGTGGCGTGTCCCCATCAAAATCAAATTCGAAGCTTTTGGCGATCAGCAACGCCTAAAATGGTGAATACTTATTCCAAATCCCGATGTTACTTTACAATAGTTAGCTCTAGAGAGAAGTTATTCTTTAATTTAGAATTTAGATTAATATCTATTTAGTTAGGACATAGACTAAGTACTTTTGTAAAAGCGAATGTGGCAATACTGCGTGACACTGACGAGTGACGCATTGATTTAAAAAAAATTCATATCTTATTTGTCGGTTGTCGGTTATTTTATTCGGTTTTTGTTTTGGCTGTCTCAAAACTCGTAATATTTATGCTTCAAATGGTGATATTTTACCAACAATTTCTTAATAAGACTGTGAATTCGTAATAAGAATATCACTGTGCGTATTTGCTATAAATATAAAACCGCTATTGAAAAATGTTAACTACGCCTTATTGCATTTTGCGAATTTCGTAGTTTTCCGAAAAAGTTAGGTAATTCGAAATGAGCGACAACATAAAGGTCGTGGTGAAAGTTCGCCCGCTAATCCAGCGTGAAATTAGCGAAAAGCTATCATACCAATGGCGTATAAACAATAACACACTATACCAAATAGGACAACATGGGAAGGAAACTGGGCAATACTTCACGTTTGGTAAGTATACCCACATATCCAGATTTCTAGGAATCTTTCCTCACACTACGATTTTCAAACGTTTTTTTGTTTTACAGAAAAAGTTTACGACCAATACTCCAAAACAAAAAATGTATACGATGATGTCGCCAAGCCTATTGTTGAAGCGGCGATTGCTGGCATCAATGGCACTATATTTGCTTATGGGCAAACATCCTCGGGCAAAACGTATACTATGAGTGGCTCGGAGGAGTTGCCCGGCATAATCCAACTTGCCGTATATGACTTATTCAATATTATTAAGAATACTCCGGACAGGGATTTTTGTGTCAAGTAAATTTTTTTGTATTTGTTTGTATTTCAGTATAAATTTTTAGCTTTATTTTCAATCTATACTATTATATGAAGCTGAATAGTTTGTTTGTTTGTTTGGTTGTATGTGCTAATCTCGGGAACTACTGGTTCGTGAAAATTTCTTTTTGAGTTGGATAGTCCATTTATCAAGGGAGTAACTTATTTTAGCAAATTATGCAAGCGAAGTCATGTGCAGCAGCTAGTATCATATATTACCTTGTTGAATCGAAGATGAAGTTGAAGAAGTTATGAGTTGCAGATAAATATTTGTGTATCTACAGTATACACTCATTTGCAATATAAATTTCTTCCATTGATGCTTAGTGTTTATTATACACCCTATTATTTATAACAAGCTATAATTAAAAATTATAAACTAACCTGACTTCCTATTGATCCCAAACACACTATGTCTGCTGTAAGTCGCTAAGGTGTTGAGTATCTCGTAGACTCCTTCATGTTGCAGCATCAGGTCAAGGTTGCCATAATATCATGGATTTCCATTTATATATAATATTTATTTATTATATTTGTGTGCATTTTTAACAGGGCGTCATACATAGAAATATATAATGAATCCCTCAAGGACCTATTAGATGTGGAAAATAAAAATATAAAAATCAAAGAAACTTTCCAAGGTGTAAAAGTAAATGCAACTGAATTAGAGGCAAAAACACCCGAGGAGGTTCTCAACATAATGAAAATCGTAAGTATTAAAATTACATATAGGAATAATATGTAAATAATGGACTTTTTTTTAATTATAAAAACAGCTATGAATGCAAACAACATTAAAGTATTTTATTTATTTCAACATATTTATTACTTTATTTTATTTTATTTTAGGGAGAAGCTAATAGACACGTGGGGGCAACGAATATGAATGAGGAGAGTAGCAGATCCCATTCAATTTTTCAAATTGTAAGTACTTTTATATAAAAAAAGTAAGGGAAGCATACTGATAGTCCACCTTTTTTATGTTAATAGGCTCTGGCATCCCTTACCACTGGTGGTTACAATCACCATACAGGCTGTCCAATCCAAATGATTTCGCTGTGTGCCCCCTGCCACTATTTCCCAAATCCAGACTACAACAAAATTTGAAAAGTTCATTTTCAAAGTGTACCTTTCTGGGATTTGAACCTTGAGACAGAGTGTTAACGCTAGCACCCTGACTTACAGTGAGCTAGTACTAGTAGAGCTGCAGTCCTTAAATTCTGATAGATGTCACAAGAAATTTTGTTAATACATATACATTTTCTTCAGGCCATAGGACATTTCAGATGTACTTAATTATGTATTGTATTGTGTTGTTCATTGTAAAAGTGAACTATCTCCTTGTAACTGAATTTTAGAAAAACGAGCTTTTTGCGAATTATAGTGTAGGAAAAAAAATATAAGCATTCATTCATTGTGTTCATCTATGGGATTTTAATGCAACTATTGGAGTTACTTCACTTTTATATTGAAAGTTATGACTAAATGTGATACCATTAGGCAAGAAAATATGGTTTTAAAAATAGGGAGTTACACCACTTTTACAATGAACGACACAATTATTGATGTCGAAACGAAAAAGATTAAAACAAGAAAAATTTGGTGTAAAAAAAGTGTCATAATGACATAAAAGTTCTAATAAGACTAAGAACTTATTGATTCACCCTCGTAATAAAAGTAAAACTTGTTTCCAGACAATTACATCCAAAGAACGCATAGAGGACGATGATGAAACTGGATGTGTGAACATGTCGCAGTTGAATCTCGTGGATTTGGCCGGCTCGGAGAGATCAGGTCAAACCGGGGCCACTGGACAAAGATTCAAGGAAGGCACTCACATAAACAAATCTTTATCAGTTCTCGCACTCGTCATCAAACAGTTATCCGAAGATCCTAATAGATATGTATTTTTAGTATTTTTTTTACTCCAAATTTGGATCTATCGGGTATTGAACCCTGAACCCCTGAGACAGTGCGTTAAAGCAAGCACCTAAACCGATTATCCAATGGGCTCGTCGTATCTTAAATGTTTTTTTTTTTATAAATAGGTATGATTAAGTCAGTTTTGAATGTTTTTTCGAAAGTATTACTGTACAGGAAGGTTTCTAATTTTTTCAAATAACTACTATAGCGAGTGAAGTCAGTAATAGGTATTTAGAAGAATTTGTTTTCTCAACTTACTATAATGCGAATAACCGAAGACAATTCAACAAAACACATTCGCGGTACTTATGGAACTTGCGAAAATAATTATACTATATTTTAGTCAATTGAATTGAATGAACCAGCAAAAATGTCGTAAATTCTGCACATTTTAGAAATGAATTATACTAAGTAAATTGTCACTGCACTTCCTTGCACCTTGCACGTTTGTTGAATTTTACGTTATTATATTTTCATTGACCTTGAAGTCAATTGAATTTTAATCTATTTGAACAGTGATAAGCGTAGTTAATTTATTTTTGTTTTGGACAAGTGTTAGGACATTTATATTTTTTAGGTATTATACATATATAAATTATCTTGTCTAGATAATATGTAAGTTGACGCGACTTTATAATTTGCAGGTTTATAAATTATCGAGATAGTAAATTGACACGTCTCCTGCAGAACTCCTTGGGTGGAAATGCGAAGACGAGCATCATATGCGCGGTCACACCGGCCGCCATCGACGAAACCATCTCAACACTTCAGTAAGTATTTTCTTATTTATTTTTAACTAGCTGGTGCCCGCAACTTTGACCGCGTTAAAAGTAAGGCAGGTGTAGCACCTGACTAAATGTGTAAAGCAATATAACGCCTTAGTTTTAGTAGATAGCTTGGTCTTGCTACTTCGCCCGCGTTGAAAATTATATACTAAAACCTTCCTCTTGAATTACTCTATCTATTTAAAAAAAACCGCATCAAAATTTGTTGTGTAGTTTTAAAGATCTAAGCATACATAGGGACAGACAGACGGGAAGCGACTTTGTTTATACTATGTAGTGAAGCCCCACTTGATTAATTTGAATGACTTGTTCTTTTTCCACAATTAGTCTTGCAATCTATGTGCTCTCATCGGTGGCATAGCTTACCCTCGAAGGACCTTGTATCTAATTTTGTCAAGGGCCCCTTTGTCAACCCGACTGTTATGCAGCCAAAGAAACAAATAAGCACGCATATTTAGTCTTTTTGGCAAGTTCCAAATTCTTGACAAAGCTTCTAAAAACACGTCCGATAGCTCATTGAATTCGGAATGACGTCTAGCTAAAAAATTGTATTTACAGGAATTTACTGCACATAAAGAAATAAGTAAAAAAGATGTATCATACGTCGTTTATTTAATTTCTTTTTAGTAAGGACCTATGTTTGGCTTCCATAATTATGATTGATATGAAGTAAAGCACCTGTTAAGAATTTTGCCTTTTTCTGATGGTGGTATCTCTTCATTCTGATAGTGATGATGATGGTGTTTCCTTCACTGACCAAAAGCGTGTCTAAGAGTTGCAAATTTCTCTATTGATCTATTTTTCCATTTGATCCACATCCAAATGTATTTAAGTACAAAATCGTGAACATTGTCGGTTACCGGGCGATTAGAGCGAAACGGGGAAACCTGATTACAGTTGATGCCTTATTTTCACCAAAAAGCATATAGGTTTACCACCATTAATTTTGTTTGATCGAAGACTATAGTAAAACATTTAGTTGTATGTGAGAGACTAACCTAACATCAGTGATCTATGATAAAAAAGTTATTTTTAAATAATTTAATTTGTCTTTGGTATTAATTATAGGTTTGCAAATAGAGCAAAAGCCATTACCAATAATCCGGAGGTGAATGCAGTTGTAACTGACCGTACAACTATTCAAACGCTAACGAATCAACTGGCAAGGCTGCAGTCGCAATTGGAGGGCAAAAAAAATTTGGAAGTAAGTTATCAATCATCTTTGCAGATTGTACTCGAATCGGAAATGGAATTTTTGATAAATAAAATGTAAAAAAAAATCAATGTTATTGTCAAAGTGACGTCAGCATTTCCTTAGAGACTAATTATTGGATTTTATTATTTTCGTATTTTTCAAAACATTGAAATGAAACATATTAAGATTTCTATGTTATACTTACGAGCATGTTGCTCATTGTTATTTATTTATCACCAACAGTCACCTAGAGTTAGGGAATATATAACGCCGGCGCTTCATCCACGATTGTGAACGTGACTGCCGTGAATGGCGGGCTTTATGTGTTCCCTAACTAAAGCTCCATTTACGTCGGAGCAACACCGTGCGACATTGTAGAATGTCACAATGTCGCACCGTCTTGCTCCGGCGTAAATGAGGCTTTAGTACCTGCTGGTGAAAGATGGGCATAAATGTTGCAGTTCACACACTTTTATTACTCTGTTGACATTGTTCACACTTGTGTTACAGCAAGACAACTACAACTTGAACAAACAGATCGCGGCTCTCCAGCGTTTGATCACCAGCGATCTGGTGCACCGGGACTCTGGCGGCAACGAGCGGAGGAAGGGCGCGTCGCGACGAGCCACCATCGCCGGACACTCGTTCGACGCCCCCGACCCTGTCCCTTTCGCCGCGTCCTCTTTCCGCACCCCACTCTTCAAGTACAAGTGAGTGCCTTTGTATCACTCAACTGGGTACCTTAAAGAGCTTCTGACGAGCCCGTCGGGTGAGTGGTAAGAGTCTCAGTGGCCCCGGGTTCGATTCCCGGCAATGTCAACTTCAGTTGCTTAACTGAATGTTGTTATAATTTCACAATCAACATCGTCTAGTCATGCAACAGTGCGAGTTTTGTGAGAAGTTATGGCTCACCTGAGCGCGAATAAGGAATTTAAAAATAAAAGGAGTATGGGCAAATTAGTATGGAGTCTGGACCAATGCTCAACAGTGATAAAACTCATGCCATTTGAAAGCTTTTGGTGTTTTATTTAATTCATACTATGGCAACCAAGTCAAAATCTAGCGCGAACTTTGTGTTTTTTTATAAAAAAAAAAACATGTATGTTGATTTTATTCTGATTGATTTTGATGCACATAGATTTTTTAAACATTTTTTTATTTCAACACTCATAACTACAATAATATTTTTAATAATATACAAACGATAACGTCATCCAAACAAATAAATGATAAAAGTTTTACATTTATACATCAATGTGAACATCAAAAAAAAAAACTGTTACATTTGTTTTTGTATCTATAATAAACAAAAATCAATTGGCGAATGTATGTACACAAAGAAAGGTAAACACTTGATTATTATTTTTTAATTATCTTAGATTTAAATGACTAACTGCCATATTATAAAATGAATCATATCATATGCTTAAAAGCAATCATATGGCATAGGTTCCATCACTGTTGAGAATTTGGTCCAAAATGACCCATTGTCCTTTTCCTAAATTCCTAAATCCTTCTCTACTCGAGTCCACGCAGTATAAAGAAACCATTGTAATAATTTTACCCACTTGTTATTTTCTACGTGTGGCTTCTTTTGGTGATATTTAATGTTTAAAAAAAATATGGAAACCATAACCCTAAAAATATATTTTTTGTTATTTTTTTCGTAATTAAGACATGATTAATTTGCTTGCAACTTTAGTATTAACACGACACCGTTTTCAATGGAATCCACAATGAGCACAAGCTCGCGGTTGCCGATTGTGGACGAAGAAACGATCGGTGAGCATTCGACTCTAAAGAAACAGGAGAGAAAAATAGATTTTAATGATGAAATCATCACCATTGGTAAGTCTAAATCAAAACATTATAGGTATAGTGGCCGTAACATTTCCGTTTAAATTTCATACACCAAAACTTTTACTTATATTCTATTATTATTAATATCATAACAGTGAACTTTTCTTTAAATCTAAATTTTTCTACGTTTTATAGATAGTGATGGTGAAGAATCGTTTAAAAGCAACGACTGTTCGCCAAGTCACAAATGTTACGGTAAGGATTTTTTTATATTTTTTATTATTATTATTTGTATTGGTTTTTGTATTTATATATGTATATATATTTTTAAAACTATTCATATTTCTTACTGATGAATACTAAAATCGTTTTCAAGTGACGGGAGCTTATCATACACATAATAAGACGCCGTTTAAAGTTGACATATGACATGACGTTGACATTTCACGTGTCCAAGTGTTTATCAAAAATAAAATACATAACAAAAAATAACTTTATTTTTTTATTTTTCAGAGAACTCAAAAACGCCACCGTGTGTTTTGAGAAAAAACGTTAGACTCGTTGAAAAAGAGCTTAAAGATATAATCGATTTTACCGAATTGGAGAAACAGTACCCTCCTGAAGTGGTAAGTCGAAAATAATACATTTCACAACTCATATGTAATGGTAAAAATTTAAAACTGTTCGTCTGTCTCCTAATATTAATCGTAAACACATTTTAGGTCGAATTAACACGAGATTTACAAGTAAAAAGGGATACCATATTACAACTAGAGGAACAAATTAATGTTCTCAATGAAAAAGATAAAGACAATAAAGCCAAAATTGAAGAATTAATACAAAAACTAGAGCAGAGTGAGCAAAATGTTGAATCTATGACGAAAACCAAGGTACTGTAGTACTGTATTTTATGTAAATGGTGATTTATTGTATATATATTTTTTTCTTTTCCTAATTTAATAATACTCAACTGTTTTTCAGGATACCATTAACGCCGAATTGAATACGAAAATAACCGATTTAGAGGTGTCTTATGAAACACTTAAGAAAAAAGCTAACGTGAGAGAAGAAGAATTGCTATCACTTATCAAAGAACAACAGAGTTAGTAATTTTCTGTAACATTTCAATTATATTTTGTAAAACATTCTAATTCTGTATATCGCGACCTTAATTCGCAAACCAAATAACTCCTCTGAGGCAAACTTTACAGGGGAGACTAAAAACGTTTTTTGTATGATACGAGAAAAGAAAAAAGACAATTTTACATTGGAAATTATGGCTCGTATTAACCGAAAGACCTTTTAAAAATTAAATTCTAATTGTCATTAAATTTCTCCCGTATCAAAGTCATTTTCAACCAAAAGTGGAGTTATTCGTTTTGCGAATTAAGGTATCAATATGTATATGTCAATAGAAATTTCAATCCTTATCTATAGTCCTATATTTTACACTTGTCGCATTTTGTAATTTTTTTTTATGTAAATAAAATGTGTTTTTTTTATATTGTAAATGCATACAAAAAGTTTTGTAAAAAGTTTCTTGCGAAAAATACAATTGGTCTAAGATCGGGTTTTAGAAATATATGTATACCCTCATCTGTTATTTAATACTGATAAATATTATCTAGTAGATGATGCAAATGTGATGTACCTATGCTGTTAAATAATATAAATTTAAAATTTATGTCACTCTTCGAAAACTTAAATAAAGGATTAGTCTTTGTCATCCTCATCATTAAATAACAGATGAATATTATACCTAACATGTTGATAGAAATTCCTACTCCAAAGATTTATTATATTGATTTTGTTGTTTTAGGTGTAAGAACAAAGGCGCTAGAGAGTGAAACAGTTAATTTTCTAAATATTTCCAAAGACCTCTCGTTGGTGAATACAGATAGTGATGACAGTGTTGATTCTCTAACCGAACCAACAAAGCATTCTGATCGTAGAGCTGAAGATCTGAAATCACTTGAACAACTTAAAAAGCAAATAATTGTTGCTTCACGTGAAGAAATTGAAATGTTAAAAAATGAAAATTCTTCTCTAAAAACCAACATAGAAGTTTTTAAAGGAAATGTTGAAACTTTAGTCAATGAGAATTCCTTGATGAAAACTGAAATAGAAAAACTAAATGCGTCACTAAATAACCAGAAAGAAAGTCTGCATGAAGAAATCGAATATTATAACAGAGTTATTTGTAACTTACACGGCAAACTTGGCGATATGCAATTAATAAGGATTGAAGAGATCTTCATAAAAAATCTGTTTAATAACCGTCTAAACGAATTCAAAACTAAATTTACGGAAATTGTTACTAAAGTTAATAATCTTATTGAATTTAATCAAAAGACTTGCATAGATTCAGCAAACTCGATTGAGAATCTTAATGAAAAAATCGCAGATTTAGAAATAGCAATAGAAACTAAAAACCAGACCATAGATGAACTTAATATCCAAATCGAGGACTTAATAAAGCAGAAAAGTAGCTTAACGAAAGATAATGAAAACGTTAATAGTGAACTGAAAAATAAAAATGAGAAATTGAAAGAATTAGAATTACAATTGGTCGAGAGTAATTCGAATTACAGCCGGCTGCGTGGAGAAATTTTGTCAAGAGATGAACAAATAACATCACTTAAAGAAAAAGAAAAGACTATATCTTTCGAGATGAAATCATTGGTACTGGAAAAAGATAACCACATTAGTAATATTAAATTAAAATTAAGAGAGATACAGGAGAGTTTGGAAAATGAAACAAAATCTCACAATGATATTGTCAAAACCAAAACAAATGATATCGCATTATTAAACAATAAGTTAAAAAATTTGGAAAAACTACTTGATGAGAAGGAAGATCAACTTATAGACTTAACCAACAATGTCTACGACTCTACTGAAGACTCCGTTATCGAAGTGCCTCTTCAATTATTGACTTTTGTAGGTGATCTTATAACTTCACTTAAACAAAATATGTTTTATGACCACATAGATAAAAAAATCTCGCATGAAGAAAGTGAAAAGCGAAATCTAAGCGAAACAGTCAGTCAGTTACAAGAAGCCGACCATTTGATAACTACTTCGAATTTAACTATAAATGAAAAGTTAGGTGAAATTGAGAAGGCAATGGAACGTGTGAAGAAATTTAAAGATACTATGATAAAAAACGAAAATTTATATAAAGAAAAAATTGAAGAGCTACAGATCGAAAACAAAGCTTTACAGACTCGGTTTGATGAACTTAAAAACGATTTATCAAAAACAAAAGACTGTGATGAATTAAAAAAATCTGTAGAGAACTTACCACACAGCTTATTGAGCTTGTGTACTAATGTTATAAACAGATTCCAATTTAATAAAGATAATTCTGAAGGTATATTCAATAACAGAGATATGAATTCGACATACTGCCAAGGTGAACACCAATATACTCCAGAATTCTATCGACAACAAATTTCAGAACTGAATAGTACAATAACCGAATTAAAATTTGAGAACAGTAAGTTGTTGGATGAACAAGTAATGAACAGAAACGAAGTTCAATCGCTCGTGGAATCAATAAAAACATTAAATAAGAAAATTTTACAACATAAAACTGCTTTGTTAACTAAAGTTGCAACTTCTTTTGCAGAAAATAAACTCTTAAAGTCACAAATTAGGGCTGCCGAACATAATTATGCTCGCATTTTTAGTATGATAAACAAAGACTTGCCATGGCTGAAGGAAAAATTAACTAGTCTAAGGACATTATTACATGATGACCATCCATATGACATAGGAGTAACTGATTTATTAGCGTGTTCATTGTATGGAAAATCTGATACAAAAAATGAATCTACGATAGATGGCGATTTACTAATGTTAGATACAAATATAACTTTAACAACTGTAAACGATACATTAACAAACCACGATCAAACCTGTTTTGAAAGTACTCAAATCCTCTGTGATAATGAAGTTGTCGATGAACCTAACCAAGCAAGTGAAATTAATATTGGCACATGCTCAGAAACGACCACAACAAGATACTATGATGCTAACGACAAAATAGAAATTGACATTAAAAATATTAACGAATCCAATCGTAATGAAGAACTCGAATCATGTGAAAATTGTTCTCGTACAAATGAGTTAAAAAGTGAGCTCGATAAAATTACAAAAGAAATGGAACAGATTTTAAAAGATCAATCTGAAATTAAGCTCCAAAAGAATGATATCGAGAAAAAATATATAGCTAAAACACAAGAAGCAGGCGACTTAACTGAAAAGTTGAACAATATTGTGAAAGAATGCAATTACAAATCTCAAGAAGTAGAGAACTTAAAAAAATCTTTGAATTCTAAAAATAACACATTAAAAGAACTACAGTTTGAGAACGATACTTTATCGACACAACTTATGGAGAATATAAGTGAGGTTGAAGATTCTAAAAAGGAAATAGAGTTGTTACTAGAAAAAAATAAAAAATTAAAGGAAACGTGCGAAAATGTAATGACTGTTACATCTGATAAAAATCATGAAACCGGTTCTACTTTCATTTTACATTCAAAAATTAATAGGCGTCACAGTGATTCAGCTAGCGCGTCAAGATGTAATAAAATTTGTACGCTTCGAAATGAATTGAATGCCGGTCGAGATGTTTGTAAAGAGCTCACTGAAAATATTGCTTCCATAAAAAGTGAGCTAGATCACTCTGCAATGAATATTATCTCGGATGCTGTAGGCACGGAAAATTTCGATAACGGAACTAATTCCAGTTCTTTACCAAGTGTTCCCGAGGAAAGCCAAGAAATTTATTTGCTTGACAAATCTTTGTGTTCAGATTATTACATTGAAAAAACAGGTGCTCAAATTAAAAACATTTGCCACGATTCTAAAATTATAGATATAATGAAAATGCTCTATACTGACATAACAGCAAAACATGCAAATGAAATCGAAAATTTGAATAATAAATTGAAATCAGATAACGAATCCATGACATTTTTCAAAATTCAACTGAGCGAATTGAGATCAAAACTAGCAGAGATAACCAGGGAACTAGAAGATAAAAACATTTTTGTGGAAACTACTCAAAACTCTTTGTCTGTGCTTAGAAAATATGCAAACGACGTAAAAACCAACATATCTAAGTTAAACACGAACGAACACGATCAAATGACTTTAATGTTAAATGAACTCCTTCAAAAATTGGATGTCGAGTTTGATTTATCCACTAGTGAAATCTTCGAAGGAATCTCTGCACTCTTATCTAAAACTCAATCCGGGTTAATCGATTCTGGTGAAAAATACGAATGTTTATTAAGATTGTCGGAGACTTTGAATATTGAAGTTAACGATTTAAAGGTTAAATTGAACAATAAGTCAAGTGAATATAATACATTAGAAGCAAAGTTAGAAAAGACCAAAGAAATAGCTTCAGCTGTTACTTTAGACTTGATTGGAAGAGAGCGCTTATTACATAATGTTATAGTTGAAAAATACAAAACAATGGTGGAACAAAATATAGTTGGTTCTGAAGAAATTAGTTTGTTACAACCTTTAAATACAGTAGTTGAAAAAATGTTAGAGAAAACTCTAACGGCTTTAGAAGCTCAGAAACAAGCATTTGATAATAATAATCATTTGCTGGAAGAAATGAGAGCAGAAGCAACAATGTTAAAAAGTGAAAAAGAACAACTGTCCGAAATTAATGTAGCTTTGTCTACAGATGCTGAAGATATCAAGAGTGAATTAGTAAAACAAATACGTTTACATGAGGAACTGCAAGAATTGTATACAAGGAAGTCACAAGAAAATGAAAGTAACATTGAATTATTAAAGCAATTAAAAGAAAAAACTGAAGAGATAAAACAAAGTTTTGCAGAGAAAGAGCAAAGTTTTAATGAAACTGTTTTGGCGACGAATGTTAAGGTTGCAGATCTTTCGAAAACAATAGAAGAACTCAAATTGGAAAATGTCAACCTGAAAACAATTTACGACGTTGTTAAAAAAGAAAAGGAGTCTTGTCGTGTCGAGTTGGAAAAATCTTGCAATACCATTAAGAAACATAATGACGAAATAGAAAAATTAACTTCTGACATTTTAGTGCTAAGAGAGTCTATAAAAGATAACTGTTCCGTTAGAGAAAACTTGAAAATGGAAGTTAAATCTTTGATCGAGCAAAACAAAAGTCTAACAGAGCAAATAGAGCAAAGAACTCTTGAATGTAGTCGCTTGGAGACAAACATAAAAACACACGAGAAATCTTTACAAATACAAAGTGGAATCATTCTAAGGTACGAATTAACAAGTTTTGATTATATACAATCTTATTTTATTTATTCTCAAAATTTTGCTATGAAAATTTGCATTTACATTTTCAGGTTACAAAAGGAGAAAGACGAGTCGGTTAATGCGCTAGTTGAAAAGGAGAAAATTATAGAAAATTTATCAAAAGACTGCACAACGAAACAAAACGAATTTCACATTTTGAAAAGTCATAATGTTGAATTACAAAATGAGATTGTGGGATTGCAGGTGAGACATTAGCAGAAATTATATTCCTCCCTTTCAACGAATGTACTTTAAAATAATAAAAACTTATATACATACCCCGTCCAACCATTTAGTTTACACTAGTTGGTGCCCGCGCCTTCGGCCGCGTTGAAAAATATAACCTTTAATTTAGACTATCCCTAGGGAACCTAACGCTTTTCCATAATAAAGTGTACTTATGTTTGTAATACGCAATTTGCGTTTAAAATATAATACAAACTTTTGCATTGATAATACAAGTAGGATACGCGTATTAAAATAAATAAATAATCAGCAAAGTTTTGATGTTATAAATAACAAGTAGGTACAACTGTTCATAAATATAAACGTCACAGAAAGGGTTATTGTTTAAAATTATAAATGGGGTAGAATAGATAAATATGATAAGGCAATTTGAACATAAACAGTAGTTACGCTCTCGAGCACATGTCAAACGCCATATATTGATGTGTAATGCGATGAAGTTCGTTTTGTCTGTCTGTGTCAAGGCTCAGTTAGGCAGAGAGCCGAGCAAAGAAGAGCAACCGGCGCGGCCTTCGTTGGTCTGCTCCCGTCGACGTCGTCAAAGCTGCCACGACGCCAATCGAATGCTGCCCACCGCCACTCCACAGGGTGAATCTCTACTTCAACTTATTAATTTGTACTCACAATGTGTATAATACATAATATATTTATAGTTAATACATATTTTTTATAGTGTTGGGTATGGAGGGTATCGGTGAAGAGGACCGAGTAAAAAGTGTTCCTAGAATACCAGTAAATCAACATGGCGCTAGTGTAGCATTGTCGAATAATTTATACAAAAATAGATAGATAGAAGATATGCTACACTAGCGCCGTTCTGACCAATTTTAGGGTGCGTACCCACTATGTTCGCGCATCAATCGTGCATCACGCACCTGCAACAAATCAAGTGTAGACGTTACGCGCATCACAACTTGTGTTCGCTAAAAAATCGCCACCGCTTGGAGCACACGCTTTGGTGCGTGCAACGTTGCACGCTCCAGGTGCGCGTTGGTGCGCGAACATAGTGGGTACACACCTTTAGAACTCTTATTTTATTGTTGGAGAGGACCATTTTTTCAGTTTGATTGTCTGAGTCGGTACTTCTTACATCTGCCCTCCATAATTGTTGGGATATTTTACGATTGGAATTGAATGAACGATACTATTTTTTTATTACAATCAAATTACATTAACATTAGCCCGCCACTGCTTTAAACATTTCGGAAAAATGTTATCTTTAAAAAAAATCTCATTCCGGAAAACTTTCATTTTGTAGCGTAGAAGAATCGTTTAGAGTAAATTGAAAATGTTATAGCGGACACAATTTTAATTTCCAGAAGAGAACAAATTTGAGGAACTGCTCAGCAGTCGAAACGTTCCCGACGATTTGTTCGCCGACAAAGAAGATGACGACTCCAGTCGCAGTACGCCGATTAGATTCAGTTTAGGCCGAGAAAACACTTGTAAACAGGTATTTCAAAATATTTATTTTGTATTTGCTTAATTTGCATAATTAACATAGTAATTATGTTCCATCGTGCCTTTTAAAAAAAACTAATGACACCGAAATTTATTATTAGAATAGGCTTTTTTACGTTAAAATTTATATATGGGGTATATTTTGATTGATTATATGGGGTAAGAAAGCAATGGGGTAATGGGCTCTGGCATCCCTTACTCACTCACCGAAACACAACAGCACATAGGGGGTGGTTACTGCCCCTAGACCAGGGCACACTCATACTGAAATTAATATGGTTATGATGCAGGAGGAGAGTCCTCCGCCGAGGCCCAGCAGCGTAAAGGAGATTCGCAAGCGTCGACAAAGTATGCACGACCACAATCGCACCGTCAACGTCTCCCACGGTAACTTTTGTTCATCCATCGTCCACAACCCTCGTCTGGTTCGTAGACTTAAAAGCGGGTATAAAGAGAAATAGCCAATCCTAGATTTGAATTTTATCTAAGTAAACAAATTCTAATTTAATTAATTTTTTTAAATAGATAAGTACATTATAAATGAAAGTGACGACTGTAACAGAAAAAATAATATAATGAAATTTTCTCATTATATAATGAAATTTTCTCATTCTCATAGATAGAAAAAAAATTACCAAGTGAGCTCTCATTTCCATCGATTTTAGTTTTATTTTCAAAATGACAACATTACAAAGCTAAAAGTGTATCAGTAATTTCACTTCACACATTATCTAAGGCTGTATGTAACAATTTTTCATTTGACATTGTAGTTTACGAATAATGAATATATAATACTTTTGGCACTTATAAAATTTTTATTGAGCGAGATGCGCTATCTTCCGTCGCATGTTGTGCGTAGTTCTACGTATTTTGTGTCACTGTCATGTCCAAGGGGCCACGCGGGTGAAATTACAAATTTTGTTTGCTTTATAATAACTCACTCTTAAATAAATAATAAATAAAATTCCACTCTTAAATAAATAATATATCAATGATCCTATTAATCCTCGACGCCCGACGCAAAAACCGAATATTATTAGATCGAGACTGTTCTAAGCTATAATTTATGATGTCATCTGTTCAGTCGTTTGAAAACTATGAACCCATTTTCTAGTTCACTAGAAATAAGTACTGTTAGTAGTTACATACATCTCTAAAATACTAAAGTAAAAGTAATCTTGAAGAATTTTGTTGCAAGTATCTAGTTTTGTCTTACAATGCCAAATAAATTTATTTTCACGAGATAAATTGCGAAATAAATTTGGAGATGAATTTGGATGTCAACAAAACTCAACATTTTAAACGGTTTTAAACAAATTAAATACCTATTTTTTTCAGGTGCCGAAAATCTGAAATCTAAACTTTCTTCCACCATCCCTGATGGGTAAGTACTTAACAATTCATCTTTACTGTCTCATCGACCAAACCTAGATAGTTAATAAATAAAATATTTAAAAAAAAAAAAAAATCTTTAGATGCTTTCAAATGTCTTTATTTTAATATTGCGTTTTTTTTTTTTTTTTTTTTTTTTTCAATATGTATATTTTTATGACAATGCAGCGACGCCGACCTGAAGGAGCTCTTGGCCTATTACCGAAGCGAGATTGAAGAACTGAAACAGCAGAACAAAGAGTTGGACGAAGAGTGCGAGACTTGCGCCACATACCTTCGCGAGAGAGAGGACCAATGCTCTAGACTCGGCAAGGAGAAGAAAGACTTGCAAGTGAGTTATTTTATCACATCAGTGTTTGGTCTAGTGGCTAGTAACCCCTAGCTGTTGAACGAACGGTCGCTGGTTCGAATCCCGGCGCTTGGGGTAAAATGTTTACGTGTTAAAATTCACCTTTGCACCTGAGTCATGGATGTTTTGTATTTATAATATGTATGTGTTTACAAAAAAAAAGTTATCTATGTAGTATATCAATCAACTGTCTGGTATCCACAATATGTACTAAGCATTAGTTGCTTACTTTGGAACTACAGATGGTGTGGTGTGAAATGTGTGAAGATGTTTATTTATTTATTTACATCTAACACAGGTTTGATTTTAATAATACTCAAATATCGATACATCAAAGCAAAACACTGAGATATTTTGCTAAATTGACGATTTTGAGTTGTCTCACAAAAACTATTCTAAAACATGTGTTATTTTATGCCACATGTTTTAGACCTATGTTTTTGCCTACGATATTTAACTAACTCACTATTTCATTTTAAAGAAGAAAAAAAAGCAATTTCAAGAAAGCAAAACAGTGGTTTAGAAACAATATTAGAAAGAATTAGAAGGTTTAGAAGAAAGAATATAACTCATTGACGATATATCTCACTGTTGCTTTGTGGTATATCGATGTAATAAAAGATGTTATTTATGTATTTCAGAATCAAGTGACGGAATTGAGAAAGCAGCTACGCAGCTTTAACCCGAGTGAGCAATCCAAACTCCACGACGTCGCTGTTAATACTGACGAAGGTAGCTTCTTTCGTATTAGGACATTAAATAGGAAACCCCGTTGGTATCCTTACTTACTAATATTATAAATGTGAATGTGAGTTTGTTTGTTTGTGACGTTTTCACGCAATAATTACTGAACCGATCACCATGGAATTTTGCATATACGTTGTTTGGAACACCAGAATGGACATAGGGTAGGTTACGCGGGCGAAGTCGCGTGCAGCAGCTAGTTTAATAATATTTTTATACACTTTTACTACATTTTTACCTAATTAATTGTGAACTTTGATGAAATTACCGCAAAAAAGGCGTCTCTCAATTTGAGAATAAATGGAGTTAGCAGCTTAATTCTTTTAGCCGACGATAAGCTAGCTAAAAGACTAGACTAGACTATCACTAATGATTTAGAACAAATGTCTGTTTCTCCGTAAAGTTCTTAGATAATTCTAATATAAATTATAAATAGTAGAGAAAAGTCGATGTTCTGTAATAAAAAAATCTAAACTTACTATGTAGTGCCAAATTCGCTTACATAGTTAATTATGAGAAATACCTATTAAATACTCTTGTAGTCAGTCCGTTTCATCTGTAGTTTGTATTGTGTTTATATTATCCCTAAGATTTTTTTTTTATTATAAATCTTCTTGAATCCAGACATTCACAAAGGAGCTTTTAAAGAAAACGTACAGAACCAAAGAAACTCTCGCAAACGCAGTCAATTGCAATATCAGCTGTTAAAATGATGTCAGAGCGAAATCACTATAGGCTACTTTTAGTCGCGTACCCACTATGTTCGCGCACCAATCGTGCACCACGCACATGCAACTGCCTCAGTAGTGTGTACGTTCGCGCACCTGGAGCGTGCAACGTTGCACGTACCAAAGCGTGTGCTCCACGCGGTGGCGGTTTTTTCGCGAACACGCAGTGTGTGTGGACGCGAGCAAAGCAATTATAGTGAGGACATTTCGTGCGTCACGATCGACGCTTAGCAATTATATTTATAGAGATGGAGTGGTGGTCAGACGAAAAATGTTTAAATTAATCTTGAAGTAAATAATCAATCAAAATATAATGCCGCGCTAGCTACTAATTCCGAGGACGACATGTTCGCTCAATGTTCGCCCGAAAACTGTGGAGCACTCTGTTCAAGAGTAGTGATGCGCGTAAAGCCGCGTCCTCACTAGGGCCGCACGGCCACACACGTATAGTGTGTACAAGGTCTGGCCGAGCGGCCGGCCTGATATGGCCGTGCGGCTCTAGTGAGGACGCGGCTTAACGTCTACACTCGATCTGTTGCAGGTGCGTGGTGCACGATTGATGCGCGAACATAGTGGGTACGCAGCTCTCCTCCAGATCCAGTTGGGTGAGGTGAGCGGCGATAACCTGCTCAAACAACTTGCCCGCCTCACTCAACAGGACTATGGGGCGATATGAGATCAATATATATGTATGTAATATTAATAATTGTGTTTTTGTTGTCAGATTGGACCAATCTCCACTCGGTGGTGGTGGATCGGTTGTCGTACGACGTGGAAGTCGACAAGAACAAAAAGCTGACCAGAGCCCTCGACGACTTCCGAGTGAGGAACCACGAGCTTAAGGCCGCCGTTACCAAGTTGCAGAACAAGCTTCAAAAGAATCAATCGGAGGGTCACACCAAGACGACCAAGTATGTGTATTATACTGAACAGCTGGTTCGACGACACGTTTGGTCGAGTTAATTTTTTTTTTACCTGAGTCATGGATGTTTGTATTTATAATCTGTACTTATGTATTTACAAAAAAAAAAGTAATCTATGTAGTATATCATCTGGTCTGTGGTGTCCATAATACAAGCATTTAGTTGCTTACTGTGAAGCTAGATGGTGCTGTGTGGAATGTGTAGATATTTATTTATTTATATACTAGTTTAAAAGAAATTTCCAAATCTCTTGAATGACCAATTTCCTCCCTTTCTTTTTTTTTTTAGCAAAATGATGTTTTATTTTACGAGAAACGACAGTCAATTCTTATTTTTGTTTTCTCTAGATAAGAAATCCGTTTGTTTGCAGAGAACTGGAAGCGGTTAAGCTCGAACTGGAAAGTTGCAACCAAATAGTGAGCGAACTTAGGAAGCGTTGCAAGGAGATGCAGGCGGACTGCGAAACTCAAAATGCATTCATTCGGGAGAAAGACAGGGAAATTGAAATATTAAGGGACACTTCGGTCGCTTTAGAGGTAATTAGAGGTCTTTCGCTTTTCGCTTTAAAATTTTCCGCTATTTAAAATGTCAGTCTCAGGAAAATTCGACTTTACTTCAACCAAGGAAAATCCCTTACTAAAAGAAATCTATAAAAAAAAAACTTTGATTTCCGAGTAGTTGTAGGTATGAGAAACTCAAACCTAGCTTTCACTCTTGAACACAAATGTCTAAACTAGAAATTTTTTCAGGCAAAGCTGAAAGAATTTAATACCCAGCAACAAGAACTCCATCAGATGAAATTGGTAAGATACGTATATTAATCGATACGTTAATAATTTAAAATTGTATAACAAGGTCTTTTGTAAGAGGTAAATCCCGAGAGACGATTACCCAATTTTTACTATTCCGTCACAACAAATGTTCACGATACAGATCAGCTAAAAATAGTTTAATTTTAAAATGTGTCCCTAAAACAATTCGAATTTAAATTACATATATCAAAACATGAGCAACTTGTTCATGGATGGTTCAGCGTGGAATTTATAGGTAAATGTTGACTAGAATACACTCAGATGAAATAAGAAATGTAGACAGGATTCTGCTGCTATAACCTGAATTTTGTTTATTTTTTATTGATTATTGTATTGGTTTCCAAGTTTACTTTACGTGTGAAATGTGATATTCGATCCTACTTCTTATTTTTTGAAGACTGGTTTTTATACCCCTTCACTAGTAAATATTTTAATAAAGCGAGCCGTAATTTAATGCATTTGTTCCTCTTAGTTCTTATTTAATCTGAGGCTATATTATCTCTATCCTACTATGTATAATAGGATAGAGTTGATTTTTGTTTGTGTTTAAAACGCTTCGGCCGCCGACGAAAACAATGCTACGTAACCGGTTACGTGTAAAGGATTATTTTTCTTGCTACGTAACTAGTTACGTACAAAGAGGGTTTTTTTTTTTCTTCCTACGAAACTAATTACTTACGACCGCTTATGATAAACCAGTTTCTGACACATCTGCATTTGTGGGATAGGGACAAAACACATTTTTGTATTTCGTTAACACAGCCATTGCTATTGGATATTTCGTAGAAAGAAAAAAATTCTTTGTACGTAACTGGTTTCGTAGCAAGATAAACAATTCTTGTCACGTAGCGTTGGTTTCGTAGGCGGCCGGAGTGGTTTAAAATGTGCAAGTCGATACCTTAATTCGCAAAACGAATAAACTTAATGACAATTAGAATTTAATGTTTAAAAGGTCTATCGGTTAATACGAGCCATAATTTCCAATGTAAAATTGTCTCTTTTCTTTTCTCGTATCATACAAAAAAAAAATTATAACTTTTTAGTCTCCCTGTAAAGTTTGGCTCAGAGGAGATATTTGGTTTGCGAATTAAGGTATCGAAGTGTAATATTGTTGTTAATATGGCAAATAGAATATGTTCCAAGTGAGCCAGCAGAAGGCTCTGCTGGAGCAACAGCTGATCTCGATGACGGCCGCGGCCCCGCTCTACGTCGCCGCCGGCAGCGCAATCGTTCAGGTAATGTGTCATTTCAAATTCAGGGTTGTTGCGGATGTCCGCATCCGCAAATGCGGAACTTCCTAAATCTGGCAGATTATCGCAGGATTAATTTTGATTTTTTTTTAAATTTTCTACTAACAGTCTGAAAAAACATTAACCCCTCAACCACTTGGTTTCGTGGGAGTTGTCATGCCCCTCTAGCGCTCGATTCGTTAACTGATATTTTTTTTTAAATAGAGAGCAACACAATTATTAAAAAGAAAACATGCAAATGGAATTTGTCGCATATCGACTGTGGCGAAATGGACACGAAAATAATTTTATTGTCGGATATATCCGACTCTGGCGGCTGAAGGATTAAAAAAATAATTTTAACTAGTTTCTTTTTCTTTGATTTACAGAATCAACAAATGTCCGACATAATGAAAGAGAACCAAAAGCTGAAGACTGTAAACGCAAAACTGATGAGTATTTGCAAAAAACGCACCAAAGCGAACAGAGAAAACGACGAGCCTTCGGATTGACCAAGTTTCGTTTTGTAACTAAAACAGAAGAAAACTTTTAAGAGTTTTCTTTGGTTTTTTACATCATATTTTTATAAAAAAACGCAATAAGTAGTTGGTGGTCCAAGCGCACAAAACGTCACTACATAAAAATAAAACGTTCTCTTCTCAAACTAACCCAAAGTAACTTTGTGGGCGGCACATTGATTAAATATGATAAGTTTTCTTGTTGATTACTTTAAAAAAATTACATTGTAAAGTAAAATGTGCGTAATTGTAAGAATTATGGTGCGTTCTGAGTAGACAGTGTGTACAGGGCGTACTCTCGAATAAATGATATGAAACCAGCATTTTCTTCTTTGCGAGAAAATAAACAATGCCATATCGATACCTTAATTCGCAAACCAAATAACTCCTCTGAGGCAAACTTTACAGGGGAGACTAAAAACGTTATCATTTTTTTTTGTATGATACGAGAAAGGAAAAGAGACAATTTTACATTGGAAATTATAGCTCATATTAACCGATAGACCTTTTAAAAATTAAATTCTAATTGTCATTAAGTTTCTCCCGTATCTAAAACTCATTTTCAACTAAAAATCCAAAAGTGGAGTTATTCGTTTTGCGAATTAAGGTATCGATATAGAACTCGGAAACATCTCTTCAATCAATTAGGTTAGATTTTTCAAATATATTTAATAATATTTAAAAAAATTTAACCAAATGTTGGTGATTCCCTTACACCTCAGCGCGTCCAATAGAAATAAAGGCGGGATCCTAAGTTGAATTGACTATTTTTCATTTTGAAAGAATGTCTGAAAACGTTTAAACGCACTATTAAATAGTTAATAAACGAATAATAATAAAACATGTTAAATTAAATATAACGTAATTTTAAACATGTTAAAATTTTATAATGAAAATTTTACTGTTTACGAACGTGATTTTTTTTTGACGGTTTTTATATTCTTTTAATGGTTATGTCGATTTTAAATTTAAAAATAATGTATATTATATAATATGGTGGTCACTTGAAAGCCATTAAAGAATAAGAGCTGTTTGTATGAAAAAGAATAAAGACTGAATGTTCAGAACATTCCAAACGCATTTGGAATTTGTATTTGTTTTGTTGTGAAGTTTTTGGTGCCATCTTATATTATTATAGTTTAATAAATAAAATCACATAAAATTTTTTTTTATATTTTCTATGGGAAATTGCATTTAAAATAGAGTACAATTTAATACACAAACTTAGAATTTTATTTTATTATATTATTAACTTCACATATTCTTTTCTTGGTGCAGTGACTTAAATTATTTAATTTTTACATTAATATTTTTTTTTATTAATTATGAAGATTACTGTCTCCAAATATTTTCATATGATTATGTTAATTTTACTTTAATTATAATTTATTATATCACGTAAACCTTTGACGTACAAGTTAATCGGTATTATTTAAATTTAATTATTTTAAATATTAAATTCGATAATATTAGTGTGTAATTGCATATTAAGATGGTTCTAATTGTACAATAAAATATTTCTATTTGTATATTGTGTTTTAATTATTATTCACTTGCATTTTCCAGTATTTACTGGCTAAATCACCTCAATAAGAAAATTACTTCTGACAAAATGAAGGCGTTTTTGGGGCTTAGCTAGAAAAAATATGCTCATTTGAACAAATTCAAATTATACATTAGTTTGACCCATATACCCATCTATCTACCGCTTTAATATGGTCACCATGGCATTCTGACTATAATGTGAGATGTAAGAAGTTGTCTGAATAAACCATAGAAATATGATTCAATAAAGTAGTATACCAAAAAAATACTTCATGTACGTGTGGTTGATTGAAACTGTTGCAAAAAATCAATTCAAAAGTTTCAAAAATCGTTAACAACTCTTATTTGGATGTCTACATTTTTTTTTATCACAAGTAGAAGATTGATACAAATTTAATTAAAAAACTAGAAACCAGTTCCTTAAAGGATAAGCGTGTGACCTATCCTTTAAGGAAAGTCAAAGTTGTGACTTTGACCTATGTTTGACCTCTAAAAGAAAAAAGTTTTCATGTTAAAATAAATAAAACAAAACAACCGTGTTTAATTAATAAAAGTACCTTTATTTAAGCAAAAAAAGGCTTCGATTAGGTTTTACTTACTATTATATAAACTTAAACAGTTATTGATGTTACACGCAATCTAATTCTAATATTATAGTGAGGAAATAAAACAGTGGCGATTCCTCTTGAGTTAAAACAATGAGAGGGAGATGGGTGACGATATTAGTATAGATTTAAAAAGCAATATTAGCGCTGTTGAAGGATGCTCGACTACCAATACGTTAGACGTTGAGAGATATACATAAAAATCCAACCGTAATTCGAACCTGAATTACGGTTGGATTTTTCATCCATACTAATCCGTAATATTAGTATGGATAGCTGCGTGTGTGGTCACTCAAATATTTGTATAGAAAATATATCGAAATATGCGTTGCTATAATTTATATTAATATATTATCATAGCTACGTGTATGACGGGCTTAATGAGCTGCCAAGGTTTACTGGAAGTCTTTGGACGTGGAAGTTAAATTTATTTCGGATCTCAAACGGATAAATTGTGGTAAGATTACCACAAAATACCACCTCAACCCTCATGATTAAGAGGAACTACAGCTCAGACTTTTTAAAATTAAGTGGTTCGAGGATAAAGTAAAAGGTTTTAAAAAATAAGCAAAAAAAGTCATTATGTACAATTAAAAAATTACATAATGTATCATAATATTAGAATCATACTTATTTTAGGAACTATATAATGATATCATATCCGGTGTTTTAAATTGTTCTACATATATATTTTTTCTACTTTTGGGTTTCATTTCTTTAACAATTACATACTTTATTAAAATCAAAAATAAATGGTACGTACCAAATAGTTTGGCTATTGGCTGATTGCGTTGGTTAAATAATGTTGATTTTATTAAAAGAAATCATTTAAAAAATCTATAGTATCCAGACTATTTTTGATTCGTTCTTAAATTACATTTAAAAATACTAAAGTAAAACTAAAAAAAGCGTAATGTGCGATTATTTTTTTTTTCAGAAATTTACTATCTATACAACTCGTACATACCACGAGTTTGAATGAGGCTAATTTTTTAACCTTAAAATATGAGAACAATCAATCGAACAAACAGTTATACTAAAAATTTATTTGATAAATCAGTCTGTGCAATGATTACCAAATAAATGAAACTTCCGAAATTTTCCGAGATTTTACACTATTTTGAGATAATTATTATAACCAAACTTATGTATTGGCTAGTTTATTTTATTTGTACTCTCAGACACAACATCACACAATCATTAACCTAATTCAACATGCATATTTCACTCAACTTAATACGACACACACAGCATTTTTATTCAGCATTTTTAGACGATTCAATAGTTTCTGTATCGTCAAGAGTAAGTTCCTTCAACTGTTCATTGATTGAAGAACCTTCTTGGCACTGTTTAATGGCGATTTCCGCTCTCGTGGGTAGTTTTTTTATCTCTTCCGGGGTCTCATATTCCTTCTTGACTTGACTGTGCTTCTCTATAATGTGCTCCGTGAAAGACTTTTGTCCAGCAAACTTGGCTAGTTCTGCGGCCACACTCAGGTAACCCTCGTCCGGGAAGTTGGCTAAGATTCTAGCCGCTTCCGGAATTTTACCCAACACTATGTTTCTACGGAAAAAAAAAACACTCGTTACTGGTAACGAAATTCATAAAAATCCACATATCATCCGGGAATCTAGTCTATAGTCTTTGAAATTGAGATTTTTTTTTTGTGTATAACATCTTAATCGCTCTTTTTCTTGGGTGTAAAATCGTGCAAATGCAACGGAAACGTGTTACAATGAGATATCAATGAAATATTAAAAATATTAAAATTGCCAGCAAAAAAAAAAATTGGAACAATTTTATACGAAGTAAAACCCAAGCAACAATTTGTGAGGAAATTGAGCAGGAATTTTTAAATGGTCAAAATTTTTGGAATTGGAACACATTGGACATAACACTTGCAGCACCTGTCATCAATCAAGTGGTCCGTTAGCCTGTCTGCCTACCTTAACCACATTAAAATAATTTAAATACTTAACATACATTACAATTGTGTCGTAAAAGAAAGAAAACTCACAGTAAAGCAGTGAATGCAAAATTTCCAATGGTGGCGTAATGCTTCGCCCACGACTCAACTATTTCATCCAACATGTTCTCCATGTATCTGAAATTATTTCATTTTAAAATGTATTAAAAATTTATACAACGTAGCCTAAGTTATTCCCTTATAACATCAGCTATCTGCCAGTGAGAGTCCCGTCAAAATCGGTCCAGCCGTTTTACAAGTTAGCCGGAACAAACAGACAAAAATTTTAAAAAGTATTTTTTTTTCGTCAAATTACCGTAATTAAACACTTTGGCACTTTTATAAATTATTATTACTTTTATAAGATGCAGTTATTTTTTATATTAAAAACAGACTTCAATTTTATTTACTACTAGCCTTTTCCCGCGACTTCGTCAGCGTCTAACAATAAAAAAGAGCTGACAAAATATAATATATGAACAATAATTTATTCAATCTTTATTACTGTTATAGTTTTTTTATCTCTATTTTATATTACTGACAATGTGTATGCAAAGTTTCATAATGATCGTTCGAGGAGTTGAGGCGTGAAAAAATAACAGTTATTATAATAACTAGCTAGTGGCGCCCGCGACTTCGTCGGGTTGAAAAAGAAAAAAAGTAGCCTATCCTGTGTCCCGTACTTCTAAATGTTTATCTACCAAGTTTCATGAAAATCAGTTAATTCGTTTAAGAGTTATGGAGGAACATACATACATACAATACCTACACTTACAGATTTATTATTAGTATTGATGATTGATTGATTGATTAAGTATAATGTTTACCTGATTCTGCACAAAATGTAGGCCTCCTTGAACAAGTAAGCCTCGGTGAGCGTGTTGACGGCGCCTTTCACGTCGTGAACGCTCAACTGCAGCGCCATCTTGCGGAACACCGAACCGCCGTACCGCGACATCACTACACCTTATCATTATAAAATTACTATCTGGTGTCCGCGTTGAAAAAGCAATATAATATCGCCTGACATTACACTTAGTCAGGAGGATCCCTCGGATGATATGTCCTTTCTTGTATTCCTGACGTGTATGCAAAATTTCATTATGATCGGTTCAGTAGTTTTTGCGTGAAAGAGTGACCAACATCCATACAAACTTTCGCATTTATAATACTAGCTGGTGCACGCGACTTCGTCCGCGTTGAGCGATGAAAGGTACCCTATGTCCTCTCTGGTGTCCCAGACAACGTGTATGCAAAATTTCATGGTGATCGGTTCAGTAGTTTTTGCATGAAAGAGATACAAACTTTTGCATTTATAATACGAGTATTATTGCGGATTAGTATTGATAAAACAAACAAGAAGGATCACGGTCCATCTATACAGGAAAAAATCCAAAAAAAACATCAAAGATAATGTCAACGCCTTATGTCTACTTCGGATACATTACTTTTATTATAATGTATTCTTTTTTCATTGATCAAAAAGGTAAACAAACTATTCACGATATAGAACTAAACAAACAATACGAACAAATTCTAAATAATCACTGAGTCAACTCTCTTTAATAATGCCTAATGTACAAATTCCATCTTTAAAACAGTCCAGTGACCATGGCGACGCTATATTTGTTTACGTTTTTTATCAATAGCAAAAGAATAGATCATATGTACATACTTTTATTGACGGACCGATACATCAGAACTACAATTCAAAGTATAAGGTCCGCGGACATACGACATCGATCGACCTCTCTTCAACTGACTGATACCCTTTTAACAACACTGACCTGTATGAGCACTGGACAGGTTGCTGTCTAATTATTTTTATGTCTATTTGAAAAACGCAATTTTGGCGCAGTAGGCTATGGAGCGTAAGTACATAGAACTTAAACTAGCGATTTCCGCAGACATTATTATACTTATCTATGGAAAACTAATTTTGACGCAACCGTCAAAATTAGTTTTCCGTACTTTCGTACGGCGGCGTTTCAAAATGGTATACGAAATTATCTGTAATTTGTATGGGACAGCCAGTCCAGTGCTTATTACAGGTCAGTGCCTTTCAATATCATACCACCGAATGAATCTGAATGAATAAACACCTCTTTTTGAAACGTCACAGAACACTTTTCAATCAACTTCAGTCGACATAAATAGCAGATGCTAACAATTATGTATTATTTCTTTTACGTGAAGATTTATCAGACAGGCTGACGGTGACGGTCCACTTGGATACCATCGCCTATAACTCAATAAGGATAAGGGAACCATGTTTTGAAGGTATCTCAAAAAAGATTCAATAAAGAGATACAATAAAGAGAGATGGCAGCTTTCGAATGACTTACATTAAGTTTTTTTTATATAATGTGTAGAATGAACATCCATGTAAAGTTAAAAATTTGGTACTTTTATAAACCTGTTTCAAGCCAGAAAAATTAAGTGCTAAATAAATAATAATATGCCAGCCGAACAATGAAAATAACTTACCAGCCGATGTGTGGTCTTTTCCTTTGGCCTGTAGTCGTGATATTTGTTGTAAATAGAGGTGAGTCACGTCTTTCCAGTATCTGTAAGAGTATTAAATATATTTGTATTACATCGAAGTACTGCAAGTATGGAATTTGCGTGACAAATGTCAAAGGGACACATAAAAAGTACGCCTAAAACTGAATCAAATAAAACGGACTCTTGTCTTCGCGCGTCAATGGTAAAAAGTAGTAACGACCAAGTTCTACTATTCATTTTAAACTCCAATGTGTTGATGTAAAGTCACATTTTCTTTATATGACAAATGTGTGGTTGGTTTAAAATGACAGATGACAGAGTTCATGCTCTACTACGCAAATGTCACTTAAATGTTCCATAAAGTTCGTAGGCGGGACTTGACCTGACTGCTTTGGACTTGACGGACCTGTTTTGGAAAACTAAGAAAAATTATAGACTTGACTGACTAGTCTCGGGGATCTGCTACTTTTGATTTTCATTTCAATTTTGCCTTTTTTATTTTTAAAAAAGGCATTACAAATTGCTATTTTTACTAATGATTCACAAAACGCAGTCATAACGCGACATTGACATGACATTGGCAGATAATGGCCATTCCCAAAATGAGCCGAAATGCCATTATACGTAAAGAAGAAGAAGAAGTTCGTAGGGGGTTTTTTTATAGCGTGTACATTGATATTCAATTTCATCAATCATTTCAATTTTCTTGGGTTACATTTATCCATTTTACTACACTGCGAACCTATTCTCTATCTGTAGTTTTTGAAACGTATCCGACTCCAATGTCGTTATCAAATTGGAAATAATACTTTGTCAAACTAAAAACAACACAATAACGCGCCAATAACTTCATCGACATGTATAAATACGGAAAAAACGTCGTAGACATTTTGACATGTGCTTAGTGAATGCCAAAGTAGACAATTGTCAAGTCTATAACCGCATTGAGTTGATAACCACACATAGAGAATACGGGTACTGACTTGAAGGAGACTCCTGGGGTGATGCTGAGGATGAAGGGGCAGAGGAGGTCGCGTTTGGCGGCCATCTGCACCATCTCGTCCAGCCGACCTCGCAGCACCTGCACCATCACCCACCGCTCCACTCTCTCGCACGACAGGTGCTTCTCCACTGAACCGAGGTACGTTTTTATATATAACACCTTATTATATATTGCACGCGACTTCGTCTGCCTAACTTTATAAAATACTAGCTACACGCTCTCGGCTTAGCCCGGATTCAAAATAAAAACTATCCTATATTTTAAGTTGGACCAAATCACACATAGTTACGAAGTTTTATCAAAGTAGGTTCGAGTGAGAGTAACAAACTTTCGCATTTATAATATTATTACGGATCGCCTATGCTACTCGATGATAATATAGCTTCCCAACAGTGAAAGAATTTTTCAAATCGGTCCAGTAGTTTCGGAGCCTACTCAATTCAAACAAACAAATAATCAAATCTTTCCTCTTTATAATATTAGTAAAGTAAGTATAGACTAGCTGACCCGACGAACTTCGTGCCGCTTCGGAATCACTAAAAGTTGTATTAACCTATTCAAAATGAGTTAAATTCAAAAATCATCGAAATCAGTCAATCCGTTCTCTTAAACATCAACAAAAAAACTGTTTCATACAAAATGCATGACAAAGTGAATTTTCTTCATATAATATTTTTTCTCTTGAATATTTTTCCGATATTTTATTAGTTATTCTGCTATTCAGGATGGAGACAAATTCAGTAAAACAAAATATATTGTTACGTGCGGGGTGAGTTAAAATGCCGTTTAGGGTTGTAAGAACACGATTTATTACGCAGACCAAGATGACTTCCAAAATATCAGAGCTTTTCCAATTAAACCGTAAAACTTGCCAAAAGTCGTAAATAATTCACTCTATGTGTCAACAATGCACTGTCGCAAATATCTTCGCAAAAGCTCCCAAGAGTTGTTTTCGTATCGCTTGTTGTCGCAGAACTGTCCCACTCGAGCGATGGCACCCGTATTTATACACGTGCAGTCAGCCGCGATGTTTTTGGAAAACACTAGAAACTTTAAGGTAAACAAGCTCGTACACAAGTAAACAAGTCATAAAAAAACAAACATCGTAAACAACTTTCTGGCTTAAGGGAATGTGAACCTTATGTCGCGAACATAAGGAACAGTTTTCTCTGAGACAGGAGAGCTTCCTTCTACGTATGGAAATTTCCATACGCCCAGGTCTCATGATAAACAACAACACGCTGTTTGTTTATGATAAACAAACGCTTCGAGAATGTTCGGTCGTAACATTACCCCCCTCTTAGTTATGATCGTCCCGATCATCATTCGTGCCGTGATACTTTGTCAAACGGTCAATGTGTACGACCTTCGGTTTTCCTCTTTGCCCCTTTTTGATTCGATGGGTTAGGTCGTTGATTTTTGTAACCACATTGTAAGGTCCTTCCCATCGTGCTTGCAACTTTGGGCTTTTGCCCTTTTTCCTGAAGGGATTATGAAGCCATACGAGAGTTCCCTCTTTAAAACCGTTGATGTTTGATCTCCTATCATAACGGGTTTTCATTTTTTCACCGGTCTTGAGACTGCACTCGCGAACTAGCTTATGCACTTCATCCAGCTGTTCTCGAAGATCGCTGACATAATCCGTCACAAGTCTTGGGCTATTCGGCGGAGACCCTGTTATTGCATCGACTGGTAGTCTTATTTCTCGTCCAAAATTCACTCTGGCAGGGGTAAAACTAGTACTATCATGTACAGCGGAGCGATAAGACAGCAAGAAAAGAGGAATGTACTGGTCCCAGTCTCTCTGATGTGAGTCGACTACTTTAGCCAAATTATTTTCCAATGTTTGGTTAAACCTTTCGACCATTCCGTCAGACTGAGGATGAGCTGGTGTCGTACGGGTCTTATGTATACCGAGAAGGTTGCACATTTCTTGAAATAGGGCTGATTCGAAATTTCTCCCCTGATCGGAGTGTATTTCCAGAGGTACGCCATACCGACAGATTACATCCTGAACTAGCTTCTTGGCAACAGTTTTAGCTTCTTGGTTAGGGGTCGCAAACACTTCCGGCCATTTGCTGAAATAGTCTTGCACTACAACGATGTATTTGTTCCCATCCTCAGTTTCAGGAAATGGTCCGGCCACGTCTATAGCGATACGTTCCCATGGTGCTCCTACATTGTAGAGCTTCAGTTTTCCCCTACTTCTTGTCTGTGGTCCCTTGACTGAAGCGCATGCGTTGCATTTACGACACCAATCTTCTACGTCTTCCCGGCAATGGACCCAGTAGAACCGCTGTCGCACTTTCAAAAGGGTTTTCTTCACTCCAAGATGACCACCAGACACCCCATCATGGATATGACGTAGTAGAGTAGACACCTTGCTTCGAGGGACTACAACCTGTACCGTAACCTGATGTCCGGTATTAGACTCCCATTTCCTGCACAAGATTCCGCCTTCCAGGGTCAAACTATCCCATTGAGCCCAATAGCTTTTTGTAACAGGACTGGAAGCTGATACATCTGCCCACTCAGGTTTCACTCCCTTTTTTATCCAATCTAAGATCAATCGCAGGTCGTCATCTTCCTCTTGCGCCTTCCTCATATTTTCTCCAGACCAGTCGTCGTCTAATCCTTGGGTACGGATAATTTTTACTGATTCCTGAGACTCTTGTTTCCTGCAGTGTTTACAGTTTTCAGGACATGGTCTTCTCGATAGAGCGTCAGCATTACCATGACCTTTTCCGTTAGAACCTTGTCTGACAGTAATAGCAGGGGCTTTCTTTCTCCCAGCCGGTGCCTGCCCCGCGACCCTGGCGACGCTTAGTTTTAATTGCCTTTCGTCAACTTGGAACGCCATCTCTGAGAACCTCTTTCTTTCCTTCTTTGGGCAGTCCAAGCTTATGTGGCCTTTTTGACCGCAGCCATAGCAGGTCGGACCATAGCGAGGCTTTCGCTCCTCGACTACCAACTCTCTGACCTTGAATGGCCTTGTGTCACGCCACTGTCCTTCGTCAACTTGGGTCTCCATCTCTGAGACCTTCTTTCTTTTCTTCCTTGGGCAGTCCAGCTTTATGTGGCCTCTTTCACCGCAGCCATAGCAGGTCGGGCCATATCGAGGCTTTCGCTCCTCGGCTACCAGCTTCCTGACCTTGAATGGCCTTGTGTCACGCCGCACAGCTTCCACTTCTAGAGCATGTGCCAGTGCACTATTCAGGGTCTGATGGTGACCCAATCGCACCGCTGCGCGAACTTCGCCATCTCTTATCCCGTCCACAAAGGCTTGGAGCAGAATTATTTCTACTGCATTCGGTGTTGATCTATAGGCACGACGAACTAATCTTTCGATTTCGTCAGCCCACTGCTGGAGTGTTTCCGTGGGCTTCTGCGTGCGATCGCGTAGTTGAGCCCTATACGTGTGCTCCATGTGCTTGTCACCATATCGTGTCTCTAGAGCTTCCAGTAGGGCTTGCAGAGATCTTCCTTCTGTAGGGAGTCGCTCCAGAATCAGTTGGGCGTCTCCTCTTAAGGCTAGAGTCAACGCCATGAATGCTTGATCCTCAGTCCAGCCGCTGCAGTTAGAGAGGGTTTCGAACTGGTACTTATAGGCTGTCCAGGAAGATGTGCCATCAAACCGTGGCAAGTCCAGCCTACCTTGTGTAGGTACCGGCGCAGTGAAGACTGCCTCCCTCGTCACTAACTTCTGCACTTTCTCGGCGAGCGCCTGGTGGCGAGTGTCGGTTTGGTCGAGTCTCTCTTCCAGGCCTTCGACTTTCACTGAGACCCTTTTAACTTCGGACTCTACCTTTTTAACTTTATCGCAGATGACTTCAAGGCTTGTGTCCAATTTCGAAAGCAGCATTTGGCTAGCAGATTCCTGTTCACGGCGAGCGGCTTCCTGTTCCCGGCGAGCGGCTTCCTGTTCCCGGCGAGCGGCTTCTTGACTAGCCTGTATGCTCTGTACAGCAGCTAGCAGCGCAGCGAGGTCCATCGACGGGCTCGATGTAGGTACTGCCGTAGGAAGCAAATCAGCATCGGTGCCTTCCTCCGGCTCCTCATGTGCTCGTTGTCTCGCAGCATCCATCTCCACTTGCCTCCTGGTCCGTGGAGTACGAGTTCCTTCGTCCCGTGGCATTAACGGCATTCCGCTTCTGACACCAGTTGTTACGTGCGGGGTGAGTTAAAATGCCGTTTAGGGTTGTAAGAACACGATTTATTACGCAGACCAAGATGACTTCCAAAATATCAGAGCTTTTCCAATTAAACCGTAAAACTTGCCAAAAGTCGTAAATAATTCACTCTATGTGTCAACAATGCACTGTCGCAAATATCTTCGCAAAAGCTCCCAAGAGTTGTTTTCGTATCGCTTGTTGTCGCAGAACTGTCCCACTCGAGCGATGGCACCCGTATTTATACACGTGCAGTCAGCCGCGATGTTTTTGGAAAACACTAGAAACTTTAAGGTAAACAAGCTCGTACACAAGTAAACAAGTCATAAAAAAACAAACATCGTAAACAACTTTCTGGCTTAAGGGAATGTGAACCTTATGTCGCGAACATAAGGAACAGTTTTCTCTGAGACAGGAGAGCTTCCTTCTACGTATGGAAATTTCCATACGCCCAGGTCTCATGATAAACAACAACACGCTGTTTGTTTATGATAAACAAACGCTTCGAGAATGTTCGGTCGTAACAATATCATAAAAATCGATCCAGGCGTTCTCGAATTTATAAATGATGTAGCTAACACGTCTTTCTTTTATGTTTAGACGATTTACAGAAAAAAAATTGCACCCGTGCCAAGCCAGGGAGCGGATCGCTAGTCGCCTGTGACACGAGCAACGTCACAGGCGCTTTAAGAGAGCTTAAGGGACTTTTAAATGGGAATCACGAAGGAGATACTCACATTCCTCTTCCAAGTACTCGGTGAGCTCGTTCGCCGAACCGAATATGTTGACGAAACTTGTGTCGGGGGTGTTGTCGTTGCAACTTTCGTACTCGCTGGTGTCGTGTCCAATCTTCTGAAGGTATTTGAAGAACGTCTTCCTGAGGGCCTGCGGTGGACACAGCAACATATTCTTTTGCAGCAACGGGAACAAGTAGTCCTTGGCCGGCTTGGCCTTGGCCTCGACATTCGTTGCCAGTTGGTTATCCTCCTCTTCGTCTTTAGAGACGGGTTCGTCTGTCTTCGCGCTTGTCGGCTCGATCTCTTTTGCTTTCCCTTTGTTTTTGTTCGTGTTTCTCCTTTTTTTCTCTACAGAAACTGTCAAAATCAAATAAGCTTTTAGACTTAAGGTATCGCTTGTCTCGTATGAGTTGAATGTTAGTTTCATATACGCTTTTTTTTTCCAAAATGAGTTGTTAGTTTTGCAAGACAATTTAATAAAAAAAAAACGTTCCCATTGAAACATTTATTCAAATATTAAAGATCCTTAGTCAGATTGCCGCCTTTGAAAGGTAATCAATGCATATTGTTCCTTTGTTGATTCAAAGGAATATGGAAGGAGAAGAAACAAATTTGTGATGCAGTTGTGCTTCTGTAAAGTTTTTGTATTTAGCTAGAGTTTGTCCAACAAACATAAAATTTGGTTTATAATACACTAGCTGCTGCCCGCGATTTCGCCCACGTAACTGTAAATTATATACTTACTAAAAACCTTCCTCGAGAACCACTCTATCCATCCATTGGTGAAAACAGCATGAAATTCGATGCAGTAGTTTTTGAGTTTATCGCGAACAGACAAGACAGACAGACGCGGCGGAGGACTTTGTTTTATAGTATGTAGTGATTCGCGACTCTATTGTGACACAAAAGGCAGGGAGGGTTACCGTCGGTGTAGAGGTGCGCGGGGTGGTTGGCGGAGTCCCAGATGCGCACGCAGCAGTCGGCGCCGCCCGACAGCACGAGCGTGGGCAGCGTCGGGTGGGGGCTCCACAAGGCCGACAGCGCCCACGGCGAGTGCCCCCCGAATATGCCCACGCACTCGCCCTTCACCACGTCCCACACCTGCTCACAGCACATTCATCAAATGGACTATCCAACACAAAAGGAATTCTTCAATTCGAACCACTAGTTCCTGAGATTAGCGCGTACAACCAAACAACCAACAAACTCTCCAGCTTTATATATATATATTGCTATAGACAATCAACTTTCGACCAACTGTAGAAAAAAACCCTTAAATTAAACTTTTTTATATTAAGGTCGCCACAGGTGCTGCAGTTGCGCTGTCGACTACAGTACGATTAATGTTAAGGCATAGGAAAGTGGACTCTGGCATCCTTCACTCACTCGCCAAAACACAACGGCACACGAGGTGTTATTCTTCTCTAGGGTGTGTGTGCGCTACCACTACTTTCCAAATCCAACTTTGAAAAGTTCATTTACAAAGGGAATTGAATCCTGCAACATAGCTTTAGGCAAGCGCCCTAAGCACTCATCCAACGGGCTCGTCGACTCTAAGGTGATGAAACTTTTCTTATCATGACATAAAAATTTCTATTTAGATGAAGTGACTCACTCGCACTGTGGTCTCGTGAGCGGTGGAGAGAAGCATCCCGTCCATGTGCGGGTTCCAGGCCAACTGCTGCACCAACCCCGAGTGCCCTTTCAGCCTCTTGTACGCCGACAGCTTCTTGCCATTCTCTGCAATTGACGACATTTTATTATATCTTGGTCACGTGTAAATTATGGATGGAGATCAATCCACGTACACGTTTATCCAATCGTTGTTTAATATTGCTTTAGCTATCAACTTCCTTCGAATTTAAACATGTTTTAAAAAATATTACGACTTTGTATTCTTCAAAAGATCGTAAAAGATAAAATTTATAATTCTTGAAAAATTTATAGACAAAAAAATTATGAATTTCAAATTCAAATGGCATGTATATATTGTTTTTTTAGCATCTACACAGTATACTTCCGACCAAAATCTTTTGGACGCTCCAGGTGTATATTTACACCTGGAGTACTGCGGTATAAGTTATCGCTTAGCATAAAGTTTCCTAAAAGTACAATAATTTGTAAATATAATATATTCACTTTAAAAATTTTAGTTATTATCTTACTCTATGAGTGATTACAGTAATATTTAAAATTAAAGAAAGAGAAACGAACCAATCTGCTCGTATTTGAGAATGGCGATTTCGAAGGACTTGTCCTGAGAGCAGACGGCGATGAGGTCCTTCAGCGGCGACTCGGTTGTGGAGCTCGACACTTGTTGCGGATGCCAAATGGCCGTGTAGATCATTTTACTGTACACACAGTCAAGAGCCCGTTCAAATTTCACTCGCAACAAGCCATAATTAAAACTATAAACTAACCCCCGTCATTCTATTGAGCCCAAACGCGCTATATAAGCTGTAAGTTGCTGAGCAATTGGTTATTCAGCAGACTACTTGGTACTACAGCACCAGGTCAATGTTACCATGTCATGGAAACACCACCGAAGTTACAATAATAGCAAATTTCACATCAATCGAACATGTGGAAGTTGACGAAATCTCTTTGTTAACTAAGATATGGGCTGACGGTCTTCAAACGCCTTATCAGATCTTCATCGATTATAGTTAAGAACAATTTCCATCACGTTCAGTTTTTAACCCAAAAGAAACGCATCAAAATCGGTTCATCAGTTTGGGACCTACGTTTCCACAGACAGATACACAGACATACACGTCAAACTCAACACCCTAATTTTTCGTTTAGCATTGGAGGTTAAAAATAAACAAATACAGTGAATCTTTGGCATTATATCGTTTAGGAATAGAAAGATTTCCATAAAGTTTTTATAGAAGCTACAATAAGTTCTGTAAAGGCTACTCTCTACCCTTCAATTCTCCTGCTTTATGTGACTTATTTTATTTTCTTTTTTAGATTTTCTCTAAATCCCCAAACATAATCAATCAATCAATACTAATAATAAATCTGTAAGTGTATGTATTTTATGTACGTATGTTCCTCCATAACTCTAAAACGAATTAACTGATTTTCATGAAACTTGGTAGATAAACATCTACACGTACGGGACACGGGATAGGCTACTTTTTTCATTTTCAACGCGGACGAAGTCGCGGGCACTAGCTAGTAGATACATAAATGAAGTAATGAATAAGGCGAAAAAAGCTAGTCGGGTCACCTGAAAACATAGGCGACAGCCTCAACAACGTTGACGTGTGTACGGGAGGCCAACAGGACGCTCCCTTGGGCAGTGCCCACGAGCACTCCCCTCTTGTCCCATCTGATGCACGTCACTTCCACGGGGTGCCCGTCCACCTTCATCAAGACGTCTGTGGGATCTGAAATCACACATATTCGAAACACTTTTAGAATAAAATGGGTAAAGTCGGGGTAGGAAAACCTTCGTCAGTTTTCAAATTCTTTCCTTTCTCAAAATCGTAGACTTTTATTACCTTTTGAAACTATAGCACTCAGCTGGGCAACTGACAGACGTTTGAAATGAAATTTTGGCATAACTGACAATTATTATACTGGTGCAAGCAAAAATGTCGACGTAAAGGTGACGAACCTTTTATTACGTTTACGTATTATTATTACTTTTATACCGACTGTACATTTACGTATGCAAGCCAACAGAAGGTGTATACTTAACTTATATCACCTTGACAAAAATATTAGTGAGATTTAAATTGTAAACTCTCCGGTTCGCCAAAATTTTTATTTGCATGTTATGTTGGCACAACCGTGACTGAAATCTGTGTCACATTTCATTGCCAGTTATTTGTTAGAAAATATACGACATAAAAATAATTTAATATTGCCAACTTCCCGATTAAAACTAAATTCTTCAAGTACCTTAATTTATTCTATAAAAATATTATTATAAATGAAAACAACGATATCATTTTAACAAAACAATTAAAATAGTTCCTAACTAGTAAATATAGTAAAAAGGTTTAAAAAAAACTGTATTATTAAAGTTTTACACTGATGAGATATTCGGTTTACTTATAACTTTAAAATGAAACAATGATAATAATTTTCAATAGATATTAAGTGAGTGGTTACCGTCAGTCTTCTCTTTGTCGTAGCAGACGAGTTTGCCGCCGCTAGACGCGTACAGGTCGTCCATGTCGCCCCAGCACAGCGAGTACACGCCTCCGCCAGGCGCCGGCTTCAGAGTGCGCGCTGGACTGTCCGCGGGGGCACTCGTGTCCAGCAGACCCACCTTTCCATAAGTGGTTAAAGGTGCAATTCCGCAGGACGCGGCAAACGGCGACGCCATATGTGCCGCAACGACAGACGGCATTACTTTGCAGTACGGCAATTGCCACGTCCTGTCGCGCGGCAATTGCAGTCGTATGTCGGAATCGGTTTCATACAAGTGAATACTGCAAAGTAATGCCGTCCGTCGTTGCGGCACATGATGTCGCCCTCTGCCGCTGATGCCGTCTGCCGCGTCCCGCGGAATTGCACCTTTACAAGTAGTTAGCAGAGATATAGACGACACGTTTGATCTACACTCTAGTGGCTAGTAGCCCTAGCTGTTGACCAAACGGTCGCGGGTTCGAATCCCGCTAGGGGCAAATGTTTTTGTGTTAACATTTTATCTTTTTACCGGAGTCATGGATGTTTGTATTTATAATGTTATGTATGTATTAACAAAAAAAAAATGTAATCTACGTAGTATATCAACTGTTATCCATAATACAAGCATTATTTGCTTACTGTGAAGCTAGATGGTGCTGTGTGGAATGTGTGAAGATATTTATTTATTTATGATGGATTTAAAATAAGTAGAGGTTAAAAGAAATGGTCACTGTGAGTCAGCCGTAACAAATAGAGATAATTATGCCATCGCACAGTTTTCTTTAGAACTTTAGAAGAACTACAATAAAATTAATTATTTAGTACGTGTATCATTTTTATGTAATACTAGCTGCTGTCCGCGACTTCGCCCGCGTAACTTTGTAAATTATAATTACCTTCCTCGAGAACCACTCTATCCATTGGTGAAAACAGCATGAAAATCGGTGCAAAATAGTTTTTGAGTTTATCACGAACAGACAGACAGACGCGGCGAAGGACTTTGTTTTATAATATGTAAGGATATCTTTTATGGTTTAGCCTAATAGTAAGGCATGTGAATTTATTTTTCTGCAACTTAGTTGCAAATCAATTAAATTTTCATTTATACATAACAACTTAGTCTCAAAAAAAAAACCTTTTTTTTAAATAAAGCTTCATGTATAAAAATTCAGGATATCTTTTTTGGTCAATATTTCAAAAGTTTTTTTGCACATAGCAGATTTATGGTTACGACAACGACGATAAGTATATTGAATATATTAGAATGAGATCTCACCCTAGACTCGCCGGTGGCGAAAGCGAGAAGGTTTTCTTTGGTCGGATGCCATGCGAGGGTGAGCACCTTCCCCTGCACCTTCGACCAGTACGTCACTGGCACCTCGAACACCAGCTTATTCTCGTCCTCTAGCGTTGTGTCTAAATCTATCGTGCGAACTGTACCATCGCCCACGCTAAGAGCCAATCTAAAAAAAAACACATTATGATCATATACCCAAAGTGTCAAACATTGACGCTGACTTACGTTTTGATGAGTGGTTAAAGTGCATTAGCTTTAACACAGGTGTGTCAAGTTCGATTCCCGGCAGGCCAAACTTTGGAAATTGGCTCTGATTTGGATCTGACAAGTAGTGGCAGGGTACAGTGCGTTTCGCAGTCATTTGGGCAGTAACCACCCTCTTACAGAAACACCACCGTGCAATAACAGCATGGGTGCTGTTGTGTTTCGGTGAGTGAGTAAGGGATGCTAGAGCGAGTCCATTCCCTTGTCCTTATATAATTCTCAACTTACAGCGCCTGTGACGTCAGCCCCCTAGCATCAAGTGAACAGTCAGCCTGCCTGCCGACCTTAACATAAAAACATTAAAGAAAAAATTCTCCACCCACACCATTCATACAAAATATAGGGTGAAAATTTTCTTACCTCGTGGCATCATACGGACATATGTCTATAGTATATACAAATCCCCCGCAAGTGGTATATGTAGTTATATGTTTATCCTCCTCAACGGAATAGCAAACGAACGATCGTTCCTGCGAAGCTGTCCATACAACCCAATTGGACGGATCCATGTCTTGGGTCTGTTCGCGAGGAGCATTCGAAACGATACTGAACAGGCTACGTTTATGATGAAGGTGTAACGTGTCCCAACGTAATTTGTCATCACTAAAAAACACGTAAGTTATTAATTAATCATCATATAGACATAAATATTTAAAGTCAAAATGTCTTTAGGCGCATTGGGCACTTTTTGTGCCACACTGAACTGGCTTAGAAATGCTTTGATATATTTTATATATAGATGTGTATGTTTGTTTAGGCGATAGACTAGGTTATACTAGCTCTGGATAAAATAAAGAAAAAATCCAGGTCACTTGTTCAAAAGATTATAAACATATTTGAAGATGGGGAAAATCGACAATCTGGGCGACATTTTTGATTTTGTATCAAAAATTTTATAATTTTGCATTTATTTATTTTTTTCGTGTAATAACTAATCATAAATTCAATAACTGATTCTATGAGTTTTGTATTAAAAAAATAATTAAAATTCCATTTTCAGGCAACTGATAGCCCTCAAAATGGCAAACACTTGGCACTAATCTTTAATACTTTCAAACTTAAATATCTATGAAACTCCATTAACCAAACTACTTACCTAATTGTACAAGTTTCAATCGTGAAAACGAAAATAATAAAAAACTGAAGTCTTAAATGTCAACTTAATAAAACTTACCTTTCGAATTTAAGTGGATTACACTTGAGAAGTTGAGCTCTAGTATCAGCTATAAGGAGAGTGTCAGGTTTGTACCATAGCAAGGAAGTAAATGAGGTTGCATTCATCATTCTATATTTTTTGCTGCCTTTTGACGTCTCGATCTTGGCCACCAATCTGCCTCCCTTAGACCATATTCTTACTGATCTGAAATATACATATCCACACTAAATGTTATAAATGTGAAAACATAGGGAAAAGGACATAGGGCACTGAACATTCAGAAAATAAAACCCATTCCCGAGGATCATGTAAAAATGCCTTATGTATATATTTTTTTTATTTTCACTGCTATATTGCATAATAGCAGATTTTGGCTTGACGATATGACGAAAATCAATGTGCCATACCACCTACCAAGTTCACAATTAATCTTAACATTAAAATTACTTAAAAAAATTAAAAATAAATTAGAAAAATACACACCCATGTCTTGATATAGAAGCTAACAGATGTTTTTCTAAATGTTTGCTAGTTAATTTGCAAACGGGTACAGTTTCTGTACTTTTTGATGTCAAATGAGTTTCATCTATTGCTTCCACTAGTGATTGTATAGAATTAGTTTCCTTCATTTTCAGCATATCGGCTTTCAATTTCTCACATTCATCCAGGTAATCCAATTGGGGACAATCTTTCTTATCCACAACGACAAACTCTTCCGACTGATACTTTTTGTGTCCAAATTCATCGTCCTCTGGTTCTTTATAAACATCGAAAGGATCGTCTTCAACTATTACCGTTTCTTCGAGTTCACTGTTGTTGGAATCATTATCATCATTTAAAACCTTCGATTCTGTAAGTTCTAATGCATCTAAATTGGTTTTAGTATTGTTTGCCTCATCAAAACTATCCACGGGTAGTTCCTTTGTAATCCCAGTGTCGTTGGGAGCTTCCCGTTTTTGTTTGTTTATGTTTTTTTTTTCCTGTAACTTTTTTGGTTTTTCCTTTAAAGCTTTATAGATTACCACTTCATATTGTGGACACCAGCTGATATTCAATATCTCGTCGTCATTGGCGCGCATTTTATATATTATGGTAGCTTTATCTAAAATTTCAAGTTTTTAACAATAAATGTCAGGTATACAGAGGTATACAAATGATGTAGAACGATATTATAGCCACGAATATTAATATTGTATTAATGTTTCAGTTCACTAGATGTCGTTAGTAGTTCTTTATGAGAAGTGACCATCTAGAAAGCAAATTGTAATAAGGCTGTGCTCCAATGACCTATAATAGCTACTGCCAGAATTTGAGTTTACAGCAGTATTTTTCAGGTTGGCCAAGATTTGGCTGATTCAAAAGGTAGAAAATTTATGGCCTGATAGATCTTAATTAGTTCTGAGAGGTCGCCCGGAATGGGCATGATCAAATCTTGTCCGGATCAAATTATGCTCATATAGAGCATGCTAGAATACTAGAAACAAAATCCCGAAGGACTGCTGGAACACAGCCCTGGCAAGCAAGGCAGATTGTACTGGCGAAGCTTTGAATTAACAAAAACATTTCGTCTTTCATAACTTACCTTTCACATCGATTACCATTACAACTCCTTGTTTGGTGCCAATGGCGACGTGGAAAGGAATATGCGGTGAGCAAGAGAAGCACAAAGGTTTCAGATTCTTCAATACGTTTGTATATGTGTTCACCAAATTCGTATTTATATTCCATTTACAAATCGAATTCCCAAATGAACCACATGATAGGACGTGATCTTCTGTCGCAAATCCCAAACCAACCACACCCTAATAATGGAAAAAAAAAATATTCAGACATCAATATTTAATAATCTAATCCTGCGTTGTATGATGTTGATGACCAAAGCCAGCCATGATGAGCCCTTATAACAGCTGGAGGCAAAAATAGATATTGAAATGAATTTAAAACTATGTAAACACATACAGTTTTGTAATTTTTCAAAGTAAAACTTACCTCAAAATATTTTTTATGAATATCATGAGTCATTGTTGATTTTATGACAGTTTTATTGTTTTCCTTTTCAATTTTCCAATACTTGAGTGTGCCATCTTCGCTGCCTGTCACTAAACATTTCTTAGTTGACCATTCAGGACTTACATCTACACTTACAATTCTGTAATAAGTGTTTCAGATATAAGTTAATTTATTGTCCTCGTATTGAAAGTACAGTTTCAGATAAAAGATTAACAACAAAAGAAATTATACAAGAGATTAACACTGAAAAAAAAAATCGAAGGTAGATCAAGAAAACCTGCAAAAAAGCTGGTGAGATTTGGCTAAAGAACGCCAAAAACAAGGCAGCGTGAAAGGAGATAGGTAGATAGGAGGAGGTATAGTCATTTGTGCAGCACATCTGGTAGCAGTAACCATCCCCTTACAGAACACCGCCATGAAGTAACAATGTGCTGTTGTTTCGGTGAGTAAGGAAGGGATGTCAGAGCCTATTTTCCTATGCCTTCCTTTATCCTACTATGGTTGGCAGTGCACATGCAGCACATGTGCCTGTTGCATGTCTTATAGGCAACAAGCAATAAAATCAAGTGCAGTGGCAATGTACCTGTTAAATTTAACATTAAAAAAATGTAGAAAAAATGGCTTTTATACTATTACTTATATGAATTATATTACTATATTGCAGCACCTGAGGTGTTGCTTTTGTTATAGGCAGCAGATGTAATCTACCATCGAGTACAAATACTGAGAAACTTATTTAAATTTTTAAGTAACCTCATCAATACTATAAAGCTGAAGAGTTTGTTTGTTTGTATCTCAGGAACTATTGGTTCAAATTGCCATGGCTGGCCAACTTTTTTGGCAGCTGGACCAAATTTTTCAAAAGAGATTTCCTAGCGGTCCTCACTACCTAATTTAACCAAAGCAAACAAGATTTCTCGGGGAAAACAAACACCCCACATCTCGTAAAGGTGATTTTAAACACAAGTTTTAGCTAGAATCTAGAAGAAATTAACGTTGTGTTGTACTGATGTGGCCCGCGGGCCGCGTGTTGGCCACCTATGCTTTAGACTTTGAATGTCGACGAAGCCGCTGGCAACAGCTAGTACAAAATAAAATTAAAAATATAATTACTTCTCTGTGTGTGCACGACTTATAAAATGCACAGTGTATTTTAGCTTTTCGTCCAATACACCAACGGAATCACTTAATGGCTCCAAAACGCAAAGACTATGACTTGGACCACCATAAAAAATCCATCCATCAGCAGATGCCGCTATACCGGAAACTTGAAACCAATTGGGCGAAGGGAAAACTAGAGCCTCATCCATTTTACCACAAAATTCGGCAAGTTTCAATTCTTCACACGTAAGCCTCTGTTGACAAAATAATGAATTTTTTCCTTACGTATTATAAAACAAAGTCCTTCGCCGCGTCTGTCTGTCTGTCTGTTCGCGATAAACTCAAAAACTACTGCACTGATTTTCATGCTGTTTTCACCAATGGATAGAGTGGTTCTCGAGGAAGGTTTTAGTATATAATTTACAAAGTTACGCGGGCAAAGTCGCGGGCAGCAGCTAGTATGAATATATTTTGGCCGATCAAACCGACAAAACGGAGCTGCAGTAAAATACTTTAATAAATTGTACAATTCGATATAAATAACAAAGTTTTAATTTATTTTTGATTTAAAATGATTAATGATTTGATCAATGATTTAAAAAATCACCTTCAGCTAAAATGTAAATAAGAAGCAATTGATACATACAAAAGGAAAGAACCACAACGACTGCCTAAACAATAACTTCACTTGTAAGAAAAATAGCAAATCAAGTTAAGAAAACAAAACTCATACAAATTACAATACAAGTTATGATTTCGATTTGGACTTGATTTGGTTTGGACACAATCAAATACCAACACCAACCAAACCAAACAAGTGATTATATCAGATTATATTATATACTCTTTGCTTTGAATTTTGAAACCAAACAACACGTTCTGTGTCCTCAATACTCAAACCCAAACCTAAGGAGGGTAAAGATAAGGAGCGCAATCTTACATTGGTGTTAAACTGAAAAAGTGGCAAATAAAAACGATAAATTGAGATGGCGCTAGTGTGTACAGAGAGAGTTTGAGAGTATGGAGAGTATGGAATGAATGTAGCAGTAATTGACGGAGTGAAGTGCGCCGAGTTGAATTTTGGTTGAATTGTTTACTGTCACTAGGCTCACTAGCGCCATCAATTTATCGACTTTCGACGGACACTTTTAATACTCAGAGATTGCCCTCCTTATCTCTATCCTCCTTGCTCAAACCAGAACGAACTCACTCACTCACATACTCATAATAATAATAAGAATTAAGGAGTTTAGAGATAAGGCGCGCCATCTTACATGGGTGTTAAACTGAAAAAGTGGCAACAAAATCCGATAAATATAGATGGCGCTAGTGTGAACAGTGAGAGTTTGAGAGTATGGAGAGTATAGAATGAAAGTAGCAGTAGTTGACGGAGTGAAGTGCGCCGAGTTGAATTTTGGTTGAACACTAGCCTCACCAGCGCCACCAATTTATCGGTTTCGACGGACACTTTTAATACTCAGAGATTTTCCTCCTTACTCAATTCTCCTTGATAAGAATGAATAACTTGGGCGTACTGGCGAATGTCATTGTACTGTGACCTGTGATGACCACTGACCTATAATATAAGCACTGGACTGGCCATTGCATACAAATTACAGATAATTTTGTGCACCATTTGAAACGCCGCCATACGAAAGTACGTAGAACTAATTTTCAACTTTACGTATTTTTATTCCATAGATAATGTATAATAGTGTCTGTTTAATAGATTATTTGTGTCCGCTTGAGTTTGAAACATGAAGAAATGTGTATTCTGTAAATGTTGCATAGAAAATTTTAATTATCTAATGACTAATTTTAATTCCACGTACTTACGCTCCAAAGCTACAGCGCCAAAATGGCGTTTATCAAATAGACATAAAAATAATTTGACAGCAGTCTGTCCCGTGTATTACAGGTCATTGTCCATTTTGAATCGCCGCCGTATGAAAGTACGGAGAACTAATTTTGATGCTTGCGTATTTTTATTCCATAGATAATGTATAATAATGTCTGTTTTATTCTATTTGTTGATGTTTGAGGGAGTGTTTAAGCTTATTTGTGTCCGCTTGAGTTTGAAACATGAACATAGCCTACAGCGCCAAAATGGCGTATTTATAATAAACAAAAATAATTTGACAGCGGCCTGTTCAGTGGTCTATATTACATGTCCTGCCTGTGACACAGTTTAGTTTAGAGAAGAAAACTGTCATATGACTGTATATAATAGGCGCTAAAGTCTGTTTTTTAATCGCAGACAAAAATGACACATGCAAATGTCAAGTTTGTGAAGTTTGCATATGATACCATGTAATGTATGTAATGCATGTGTCACATGTCATTTTTGTCTCTGATTAAAAAACAAACTTTAGTACTATGACGAGTAGATAAAAAATTAAAAAAAATAGCAACACAGAAGCTGTCAAACTGTTACAATGACGTCAGTGACAGCTTTGAATGGACCAAATGGGACCAAATCGTAAAGGAGGACCAAATATAACCATAATATTACGTTCCTTGAAGTTCCTTCAGTTCCTTGTTTCTTGTTATTGTACCATTTCTACTTTGTTTTCTTGCGCTATTTTGTGCTACATGACTGTTTAAGATAATTTATATATGTGTCAATATATAAACTTTTAAATCACATTATACTTCTCCTATTAATACATTAAGTTTAAAGTGATATCCTGCAATATTGTAATATTCACATAATATACCATTCTCGTAAGTAAAAATGGCACACTACAAGGGAGCTGCCTCCGAGGCTGGCCGAGCTATGCACTTGATGAAGAAGAGAGAAAAGGCGGCCCAGGAGATAGAGCTTCGAAAAAAGAAGATCGAAGAAGACTTAAAAATCCATAATATTGAAAATAAGTTTGCCACCCACTATGACGCCGTTGAACAGCAATTGAAGAGCTCTACGATCGGTCTTGTAACTCTCGATGAAATGAAGGCGAAACAAGAGCACATAGTACGCGAAAGAGAGAAGAAATTGGCACAGAAGAAAGCTGAAAAAGAAATGGAAAGGCAAAAGGAAATTGAGGCGAAGCAAGCGCAAAAGAATAAACAGAAACGGCAGGTGAGTAAAGTTTGTTTTTTAAGATGATGGGAGCATATCAAAAAAACAAAGTCCCAGGATTCAAGGTATCTCGGTTCTTACAGCTGTTTAAAATCAGTAGGTAATATTCATATTTTTAAACCAATATTTCACTGGCATAAGCTCTCAATCTCAATCAGATGCTGATATTAAATACTAATACAAGGATGTCCCAAAACTATGCAACATGAAGGGAAAGTACCTTAAATATCGTAGATAGGATATTTGCTGAAAGAAGACTTTATGTTATGTTAAGACTTTGAAAGCAGTATTCTAAAAGTTAGTAATACTGCTTTCAAAGATTTCCTAAAAATTATGATCATTGGCAATAAATAAATATTCTTGAAGTTTGAATCAAAAATTTTACATTATTCCTTTCTTTTAGGATTCTTCTTCTTCTTTGTCGGCTTCACTCTTGACAGAGTGGTCGTGGTCATAATTTCAGGTGTTGGTGGAAGCTTCACAACACACCGCCATTCCTCTCTGATGGCCGCCTTCCTTGTGCATTCTTTTTAAGATACTATGTTACTTAAGAATTATTTTTTGTCCATTCTTTCGATTGGCATCCTAAAAATACGAGTGATTCTTTTTTCACATTTAAGTCGGTTTGATTCCCAGACGAAGCAAGTAATTTTTAAAAAATCTTTCAATGCAGTATTACTTACTTTTAAAAATAACATAAAGTCCTTTCAGCAAAATATCCTATCTACGATATTTAAGGTACTTTCTCTTCATGTCGCATAGTCTTGAGACACCCGGTATAGGTCTTCAACTAACCACATTTCACCAATACTATATTTCAGATCAATGGTAAATCATCCTACCAGTTTTTTTTTTTACATTTGGTAAATAAATCCAAAAGTGGGTAACTATGATAAAAAAACTAAATCAAAATATTTAAAAAAATTGTAATAAATCTCTCGACACAAAAGTTTTGGGTGGAGGAGCTAAAACTACATATATGTAATTATCTTTTTTTTATGATTTTCAGATTCAAGCTTTGTCATTTGATATGAATGAAGAAGAGGAAGGTTCAGACAGTGAAAGTGCTCAGTCGTCGTGGAGGGAACAAAATGAAACGGTTTGTGGTATTTTTTTGTAAATCTCACTGCTTTTTCGCTTTCATATGTATACTAGCTAATCTAACTGATGCTACATTATAATGACAATTAAATATATACCAATATATGATATATAATACAATTTATTTGTATTGTTTCATTGTATGTGATATATATAAAAAAAATTAAGATTTTATCTTTCTCACATTTAGTTTTTCTATAAATCTTTACATTGAGAGAGACTTTTAATTTGTCTACACTTGGAGATTTTGCCTACATACGATTTTTACTTAGAGCAATGAGGTAGTAAGTGCGAAAAATTAACTTTATATTACCTACAGAGAATATATTTTTTAAATTATGTAGTCCATTTTCATGTAGATTTTAAGGATAATAATATCACCTGTAATTATCAATATTTTTTTAATGTATTTACAGCAATTAAAGAAAGTGCGCAAGAACCCCGATGTGGACACTTCGTTTTTGCCGGACAGAGAAAGAGAGGAAGCTGACCTTAAACTAAGAGAAGAGCTCAGGTTAGAGTGGGTGATGACACAAGCAAGCCTCAAGGACGAATCTATTACAGTGACATTTAGTTATTGGGATGGATCGGGACATAGACGAAATGTTACACTGAAAAAAGGTAAATCCAATTAAGACAAGGACCAAACTAATTTTTAACCAAAATGAGCGCAATTAAGGTGCAATATCACACAACAAATTTTTGAAGCTTCTCGCAGAATAATTAAACATATTATGTTTGATATGTTGAATGGGTAGGTTTGTCTAAAATATTGTGTACAAAAAAAAGTAGCCAATTTAAATTTTAGTTCACAACTTAATTAATAAGCTTAAAAACAGTTGTCACTGAAAATTTTTTGGTACTGTGAGCAGAAAGGTTTTTTTTTTGTGCAGTAATTTACTAATGTTTTCTGCAGAAAAATATAATTTTTTGTATAAATCTGCCTGATTCAAACTTTTTTCAGTATAGACTATAGTTTATTCAGTGTATTTTTTATTTGAGTTTTAATTTTACTTCACAAGAAATCAAAGTCCTCTCCGTAATGCCTACTCAAGTTTTTGAATGCGTACTGTGCACTATAAGTAAATGCAGAGTTCATTAAAAAGAATAAGTAATAATAAATCAAATTGGTTTTCAGGTAATTCAATTTATCAATTCCTACAACGTTGCCTGGATACGTTGAGACCAGAATTTAGTGAACTAAAGACAGTTTCGGCCGATCAACTTATGTATGTGAAGGAGGATCTTATATTGCCACATCATTACACTTTTTATGACTTTATTGTCACTAAGGTGAGTTATGAGTTAAGAATAAAATTATTTATGTATATCCTGCTCTGCTCGATAGCTAAAGGATCAAAGTTTTTTTTGTATACGAGTATATCGAATTCATTGGATACATATGTATGTACATTACTAACTAGTGCCCACGGCTATGTGCGCTTTGAAAAATAAAAACATAACACCTGACATTTTTATTGCCGTGACGTTAATTTATATTTTTAAATGATCCCTCGGGAACAATACGTTTTTTTCTGGATGTAAGATGTCCTTTTCTGTATCCTGACAATGTCTATGCAAAATGTTATGATGATCGGTTGAGGAGTTAGTGTGAAAAGGTAACAGACAGACAGACAGTTACTTTTACATTCATAATATTAGTATGGATACATATATTTATTCATTTATTTTTCAAAAGGTACACCAACAGCACAAACAATAATCTTATAATAGTTATAGGTATAGGTAACACAAGGCAATTTTAAGGTATACACAGAAACTACAAAATACAAATTGAGATGAATGACAACATAATGATACATTAATCAATACTAATAATACATCTGTAAGTGTAGGTATTGTATGTATGTATGTTCCTCCATAACTCTTAAACGAATTAATTTATTTTCATAAAACTTAGTAGATAAACATTTAGGACACAGGATAGGCTACTTTTTTATTTTTGAACGCGGACGAAGTCGCGGGCGCCACCTAGTATTTAATATAATAATAATATAAATAACATACCTATAATATATTCAAAGAAAATATGGTATCACTCGTAACGTATTCACGTTAAACACAAATCTTTCTTTTCAACCGAATTCCAAAAAAGGAGGAGGTTCTCAATTCGACTGTATTTTTTTATGTTTGTTATCTCAGAACTTTAGACTGGGTGAAACGATTTTGATTATTCTTTTTTATTTTTTTATTTGAAAGCTGGTGTGGTTCCCGTGTGGTCCCATTTCAATTTGGTCCAGTTCTGACAATGGCATCAATGAGAAAACGTGTTGAAGTCGGTTTTTTTTTTTGTTAAAAAGAGTTATTAACAGAGTGAAATGTGTGAATTATTTCAGGCGAGGGGTAAAAGTGGGCCTTTATTCCAATTTGACGCATCAGATGACGTTAGACTAGTGAACGACGCCACTCAGGAGAAACAGGACTCGCATGCTGGTAAAGTCCTATTAAGGTAAGATTATGTTTGAACACGTGAGTGGATGAAGGTGATATGTCGCATAATTCCAATTTTGAATAAATCGAGGTTAAAGTTTTACTTTTAATTTTCGAGATATAAAGTCGCCACGGAACTGATTTTTGTACTAAATTATGATGCAAAATTGTGTAAACCACCTAAAATATTAATGGTATGATAGCAATTGAACACTTGTATTATTTAATTTAAAAAAAAAGTGAACATAGCTCCCTCTTCCATTGACAAAAGTAAACTTTTTTGAACTCTTTGCTACATAAAATTAACTGTACCTTTTTCAATTTTTTATTTTCCAAAAATGTCTTAACTCGACGATCTTAAGGTCTGTAATCATTCACATGGACATATTACGCAAAAAAAACGAAAAAACTCAAAAATGCGACATATCACCTTCATCCACTCACGTCTTCGTTTGTTTTTCAGATCAAGGAAAGTAAGGGGAATAGGTTCAGGGAATTTGAATTTAAATAAAATACACAGCATATAAAAGAACTAACCTTGGATTTGTAGTCTCGTTATTCTCACAGAACAGTGGTCGGATATTTTAGAAGATCTGCTATATCTCCTGTAAGTTAAGGAGTTGGGTATCAGTAGACATGATGCCGCAGCATCAGTACAAGGTTACCATGTCATGGAAATACCACCGAAGTAACAGTATACCAAATTTCACGACAATCGAACCTGTTTGAAGTTAGTGAAATTCCTTCAACTAGAAAAAAGTCTTCAAACGACTAAACAGATCTTGATAAATTATATATATGGACATTCCTGATCACATTAGCTTTCAAATAAAATAAAAAAGGATTAAAATCGGTCCATCCATTTGGGAGTTACGAACACGTCATACTTATACCACCCCGATATAGTTATATATATTTAAAAAGTTGGCACAGTTCCTAGGGTTGTGCAATGATAGTCTTCTACAAATTAAATATTAATGTCTTTGGCATATTATTTAGCTCTAATTTTATAAAAATAATATTAAATATCAAAATGTATGAAACATTCACTTAATTTTGATTGCAGATCTTGGTATGAGAGAAATAAACATATATTTCCAGCATCAAGATGGGAGCCATATGATCCTACTAAAACCTATTCAAAGTACACAATAAAAGGTAAATAGAAGATAGGAAAAGATGAAAACACAACTGAAGAATAATCAAATAGAGAATTTCTTTCTCTACATATTTTTTCCCCGAGAAAATATCTTGTGAAAATTGTAAATAAAAGATTTTTTTTGTAATTTTTACAAATCTTAGAGCAATAAACATGAAGTAGGCAATAAAACAAAAATGAAAATAAATAACAGTTTTTAATTTATCTTTACAATAAAATAATACTTACATATTTACATTTAATAATAATAATATTGCTTGGATTAACCCCTTACCGCATGGCGCCCCATATTTGCACACCTAACAAAACTTAAAATAATTTAAATTCTATTCTACTTTGAGTGCTGGCAACATTAAAGACCATAGAGTAGGTTATACTTTGACGTTTAGAATCGGTGAAATGTTGACAGCCTTGACAGAAAATGAATATTTGAATACTTTTTCACGGAAGATTTGATAGAACTGATAGTTACAGAGAGTAATAGATACGCCGAACGGTTAGGCAAAGATTATTTTGTCACACATACAGAAATTGGACAATTCATCGGAATATTATTATATATGTCTGTAGTGCAGTACCCAACCACGAGGCACTACTGGAATCCAAGTATGGAATTCGAACTTATTTCAATGATAATGACATGCAACCGTTTCGAAGAGATAAAACGGTTTCTTCATTTCGTTGACAACATCACAACTTTGCAGCCATCGGATCAGCATTATGATAAACTGCAAAAAATCAGGACCTGCCTAAATATATTAAGAAGTACATTACAGACTGTTCCAAAGGAAGAATTCCTCGCAGTGGACAAACAAATAATTCCCACCAAAACAAGGAAAAGCAGTTTAAAGCAACAATCCAAGAAAACCCCATAAATGGGGATACAAAGTGCATGTTTTAAGTGGTGTATCTGGTTTTTCATATGACTGACCTTTACGCTGGAAAACAGCGATATGGTTTCAGCCAACAGGCCAAACTTGGGAACGAATAGTAATGTTGTGGTGAGGGGCTAACAGAATATGTGCCAGATCATTTAAACCACAAAATATTTTTCGACAACTGATTTACCAGTCTAGAATTGATGGTATATATGCATAATCGAGGAATACTACCCCTAGGAACGGTGCGCCCAAATCGTTTGCTTGGCGCTAAGATTCAAACCAAAAAAGAAATGACGCGAAATGGACGAGGCGCACATAATGAAAAGCATAGCGAGGTTGAAGATACAACGGTGGCGGTAGTTTCCTGGCTGAATAACAAAATTGTAAATTTTTGTTCTACGTATGTCGGAGCAAATCCTACATCCACCGTGAGACGCGCTATGATGATGTCACTTGTCCAAAAGCCATTCAGTTATACAACCGACACATGGGTGGAGTCGATACATTGGACTCAATGCTTGGCCATTACAGGATTAGAGTAAGATCGAAGAAATGTTATTTAAGAGTATTTTTCCACATGGTGGATTTAATTTCTGTCAATTCTTGGCTATTGTGGAGAAGATCTAATATAGACGAATATATACCATTGTTAGATTTTAAATTGTCTATTGCCGAAGTTTTGGCGAAAAAAGGGTCATTTATCTTCACGCCACGTTCTAAACGGGGTCGTCCAGCCAATGAAAACAATGATACTCCACCACCTCCAAAGAAATGTAAAAGGAAAGTCGATCTACCGTCAAGGGAAGTAGCTGAAGATGGTACTCATCACTTCCCGGACTGGACAACAAGTCGGCAGCGATGTACTATACCTAGATTTTTTTTTTTCTATTTTTAGGAGACTGTAAGGTCAATCATATGACATTTTTTTTTCTGGAATCAAAAAATCCATGCAGTAAGGGGTGTTTATGCCTTATAATATTTTCACCACATCTAAACCGATTCACTGAAACGAGATAATATAGCGCTTTCTCTTTCACTCAATTCCATACAAAAGACAAGGACAGCAAATCTTGAGTGGGTGTATACAATAATAGATGAACGTTCATTCTACGCTTTTAGCTTTGTAAACTATAATAAAATATTATAGTAATACCTACGTATTTAGCCTACACTTTTTATTTTGTATAAACTATTAAGTTGTGAATTATTTATTAATTAAGATAATAGACATTTTGGTTCCTGATATAATCATAAAATTAAAAATATACGTTACTTAGTTGAGATACGTTAAACGTTAGTTAAACGAAATTCAAACCTTAAATTACAAAATTCAGTATAATAACAGCGAGAGTGTCTGAACAGTGAGAGTTCTACGAACAGACTAAAAAGTACACGTACTGTGTACACTCACATTGTCTGTTTTCTCCACCAATCACAGCCGAAAGCTTTATCTCCCTATAAGTTCGTTTCAGTGAATAAGGTTTAGTAATATCAACAAGCCGTGTATTTTTCAAGCTGTTTCCATTTACGAATTCTTTGTTTATCCAAAAACTCGAGTTCACGTTGGCACAATTCCTCCTCATCCGCAGAAATTTCTGGGGCGTGCCTCTGATAGTATATTATTGCTGCCAAAAGATTCCAAATCGTGAATTCTGGCCACAATACATCCGTGAAATATAAAACTGTTTTTGACACCTGAAAAGGAACAGTTTTTTTTTTTATATTAGGTCAATAGACAGTAGCCAACTGCTTTTGATACCTCTAAAAATAACAGTTTTAAATTAGACCTTTTGAGATTTTTTTTAAATATAATCTTTTATGGGAGAATGTGTGTACGCTAAGAGATGGGGACAATGGACTCTGGCATAATATATATATAGCTAAACATTCCAATCTAGAAAACAGGTAAATATACAAAGGACTAGCTGGCGCCCGCGACTTTGTCCGCGTTGAAAAAGAAAAAAGTAGCACCTGTGTCCTGTATGTCTATGTTTATCTAACAAGTTTCATGAATTGAATCAGTTAATTCGTTTAAGTTATGGAGGAACATACATACAATACACTTACACTTACAGATTTATTATTAGTTATTAGTATTGATGATAAATCTAACAAGCAACACTATAGGTGCTATAAGTGCACTGCCGACTATAGAAGGGATGGGGGAATGAGCTCTGGCATCCCTTACTCACTCACTGAAACACAACAGCACATGTGCTATTATTTCATGATGATCTTCTGTAACGGGGTGGTCACTGTCAAATTTAAATAGCGAATTGAGCTAAACACATCTGGAAATTTTCCCGTTTCATTTGTGGTATTCATTATAAATTAGTTCTAAGAAACACGCTTGTATAACAATATTATTATAGTTTATTAAATCAAATATTGCTCACCTGCCACAGCATAAAGTCAGAGAGCCTCACTTCTCCGGAGGTCCTGACTAATAAATCCGGTTCACCCAACTCTAGCACCTCCGATATGAGACTTGGCTTAATGTCCTCCGGTGACAGTTCATTATCCTTCACGCCGTCTATTATTTGGGACGCCGCCCTGCTTATTTCATCTCTACCTAAAATTTGTTTATTAATTAGCTTTCATTCTTTCGTTTTCTGTGATTACTAATCTGTAATCGCCAAAAGAGCCCAATTTCGTCCAACTAAAAAAAATGACGAGCCCATTGGATGAGTGGTAAAGATGCTTGCCTCAAGGGTGCCGGGTTCAAATAAACTTTACGGTCACTTCCCTCAATTGTAGGTGGTTACCGTTGCCTATACACAAGCAATTCCACAGGTAATGATGGCCATAGTAGGATTAAATTAAGGGATCGAGAAATGACATCTGGCATCCCTTACTGAAACACCAAACAGCACACATGCTGTTATTTTACAATAGTCTTCTGTAAAGGGGTATTTACTGTCCAGTTAACCAAAAATTATTAGATAATATCTCGAATTGAAAGCTTAATTATTTAAAAATATTATTTTGCACTCCTCCTTTACATTTTTTTGGAAACATAATAGAATTTAAATGACAGTACCTGTGTAAGCGTAAGCAATGTTGAGTCTTAACTTGTTGTTATGTTTCGTGGCGAGCATAGCGCGTGATATGAGCGCTCTCAAATCGTCTGGGAGCAATGACAGTCTTCCGTCAATGTGAAAACGTACGCCCCATTCATTTATTTGATCGCTAGAAAAATGAGTATAAAATTTTTCTAACAATTAACTATTATAACAAATTAACATAGAATAATAGAATATTTCTTAAGTGATACTAAACATTAAGAAATAAATATGCAGGTTAATTAATGACCACATTTTTATTAAGTTGAGTTGTAAGACTTTAATTGCACATTCATTTAACAAATAATAGGCACAAGATTTTGAAAACAGTTAATTATCATCCATCACGAGATGGTGTATTATTCTTTTATCGCCAGAGTCAGATTTATCCAACAATATGACAAATACCTCTATTACTAAAACAAACAATAACGGTTTACATTCTCAGAACCAAACGGTTAAAAGATTAATATATAGTTATTAAGTTAGAGCCATTTAAAGTTATTAGATGAGCACTTACATTTCCTCTAATAATTTTTTGAACTTCTCCCTTGCTAAATCCATTAAGCCATTCACTTCTTCTTCACTTCTCTTAAAGTTTTCAATACTAAATGCATAAACTGTTACTTCCGGAATTCCAAGATCGAGACACCACTGGAAAATGAAAATATTAAGCTTTAGGTATGTGAATTCTGATAACCGTTTTACTGGTGAAATATATCATTAAGTAGACTGTCAGCCCGTCTGTTGACCCCCGTTGACCTTAACATAAAGACCTTTACCTACCTTTAAAGTTTCAGAAAGTTTATCAAACCCCTTATGGTGGCCTTCGCTTTTATTAACACTGTGCTTTTTGGCAAATCTGCGATTTCCATCCATTATAAAAGCAATATGCTGTGGTATGCGGCCAGTTTTTATAACTCTTATACAGAAAAGTTCAAAAAACGATACACAGTTGTCTTTAATCCAGGACATCTTCAAAAGGTTCAATTTAATTTTTATTAATGGTTTAAAATATATGGTATATATTCCACCTTTTTTTTATAATCAAATAATATATTGAATGTATTTTTCAATATGTAAAGATTTGTACTTATATGAGTTATATGTATTTATGTAATAATTTATTTAAATGAAAAAAAAAAATCAAATCCACATCACTCCTTCCGTGTTGTTGTGAGTATATAATATAGTATTCTGTTCTGTGATTCACATAGTCCAACCAAATCCAATTATTTGACAGATAAACTCTGTTGCATAAATCTATAGATAAATACCATGGAGAATATAGGTAAGGAGGGACAACTCTATTGAACTCGATACAACCTCCGTTACCCTGGCCGGATGAAATTACAAATAATGTAAAAGCAAAAGCATGTATTGATGTAAAATTAATTGCTCCATAACTATGAATTTTCAAAAATTACTCCAGCTTATAAATAATGTTATTCGCAAAAAACCAACTGGACCATTGCAACACAAATATCTTAAAAAATACGTACCCTTCCCTTGTCTAGGTTGCGGGAAAAAACTGCTCCAGAGCTGGAAAAAATTGCTGCACCTCAATCAATCAATGGAGAACACCAGCACATCCAAATATTACTATAAAAGTTACTGGGTTTGATGCGCCTACTCGTGCAAATAATAATAGTTTTTGTTTCATCGAAATCGGGCCAGGATTTCCAAAGTTACAGCGTTGTAAAGTTTCACCTCTTTTAAAATTTGCGTTCATAGCCGCGCTACTGCTATGACGTCATAACGCAACAGACTCTGTCCGATTGCAAGTAATGCGGAGTGTTTACTTTCATAAAATTTGATTCTTGTGGTTTGCAGTTATTATTTTAAGTATTTGTGTTAGCGATTACTTTAAATATTATTGTTATTAAATAAATATAGCGATAGAAGAGAGTTTTGTAAAAGGACAGTCGGATAACCACGGATAACCTACCAAAAGTCGACATTTGTTGGTTACGCAATATCTTAGAATGGTCATTTTGTAGCCGCAGATTAGAGAGAAATAAAACTGAATAAGTAAATAACGTAAAGTAAGTAAGATTTTCGATCAAGTTTTATTAAGGCTTTTTTAAAAACTTTTTTTCAATAAAAAATAATAAAAAGGATTTTTAAAGTTTTTTGTTTTATCAAAAGGTTTATTTTTGTCGAGTTTCAAATGGCAGGGGTGACAAATACTTTCTTAATTTTATTTTTAAATATGTACCTATTGCCTTCTTTATTTGGTACAAAACATAAAGTTCATTTCATCCTTCATAACAAATAAACTGAGTGATATGACTTGACCGTCATAAAACATCACTCAGATAAAAAGGGATGTATGCTCAGTGAAATGTCATATTACTCCGAAGCATCTGGAACGAACGAATAAATGAACCAACGAATGAATGAATGAATCAATGAACCAACGATAAAATGGATGAATGAACGAACGAACTAATAAATGAATGAACGAACGAATGAATTATAGAGTGAATGAAATGAATGAATAAATAAATGATTGAATGAATAGATAATAAATATCAGTTCCACATTACGCAACTAATGCTTGTATTATGGATATCAGACAGTTGATATACTATGATTACTTTTTTACGAACATATTATTATTATTATAAATACAAAAATGTTATGGTACAAAGGTAAATGTTAACACATAAATATATGCTCCTAGCGGAATTCGAACCCGAGCGAGATCGTTAGGTTAACAGCTAGATACTGGATAGGATAGCTAGCTAGCTATATGTATGTAACATAGAAAAAAATAGTATTTTTGAAGTATTCAACAAATTTCAGATTTATGAAATTCTTTACTGTGATGAACTATTTCCAAAGATTACCTTTTGGGAGAGGTGCATATACAAAAAAAAAATCAATCCTAAGACACAATAAAACTCGATCGGTTCTTTACTATTTCATTATTATGTACCTACTAATAGACTTACTTTTAACATGTTACGTTTATAAATAAAAATAAATAGATATTACGTTATGCTAACTTTTAACTTTATAAATTTTAACCACTTTTTCCAAATATTATTACCGCGCGGTACAGAAAAAAAAACTATTTTTAGGTTGTTTTTTCACTGGAGTTGGTACACATAGGCACAATACAATATTTGTTAACAATTTTAGTGATGCACTATAAGAAAAACAATTAAATTTATAGCGAGACCGCGAGCGCAACGAGCGAAAGTCAGTAGATACGCAGAACCGTGTTACGTTATGACGTCACACGTTAGCGCGATCACTCAAGATCACTAGTCGCGGAAGCCGTACTTTAACGTTTAATATCTCAGTCATTTTTGAAGATAGGAAAAAAATAAAAACAGATTATTTTTTCTCGAGTTACCTATTTTGCAGATTTGCTGAAAAAAAAATCATTTTGGTTCTCCATTATACGATAATTATCAATTCTATAAAAAACAATCAATTATACGGCCAGGGTTACGGCGGTAATCTCAAAGATCAATTCCTATGATAACGTTTTTTTAATGTTATAAAAACAAGAACCATAGATCTGAATCTGACTCATACAGATCAGTGTGTATAACAAATTATTGGCAACACACAATTAGTTCCAGTTTTTTTCAGTCTATTTATATTTTTGTTATTTTTTTTTTTTTTTTTTTTTTTTTTTATTAGAGATGGGTTTGCTCTTGGCCAACAACCAGCTGAGTAGCATGGATGAGGCCTAAGATGGAGCGAGCTCACCCAGAAGATGCCTATTCACTCGAACTTTGAATAGATTAGGGTTATATAGGCTCGGAAATACAGACGCCGGTAGGGAGTTCCAAACCTTGGCAGTGCGCATTATAAAGGATGTTTCAAAGCGTTTGGTCCGAAAATGAGGGATTTCGACAAGATGAGGATGGTAATCAGCCGTACGTCTGTGTGTCCGATGGAAGAAAGGGGAAGGCGGTATGAGCTCATGTAACTCCTGAGCACACTCTCCGAAGTACATCTTATAAAAAACACATAGACTGGCAATTTTGCGTCTATGTGCCAGGCTGTGCATCTTAGATTTTAAAAGAGTACTTTTGCCTATGAGTCTCCTAGCTCTGCGTTCCACTGAGTCGAGTGCGGCAAGTTGGTATTTGGCTGAGCCATCCCAGAGGTGAGAGCAATACTCCATGCAAGATCGGACTTGCGCCTTATACAAAGATAAGAGCTGTCCAGGCGTAAAGTATCGCTTCACCTTGTTTAGGATGCTCAGCTTTTTGGCTGCTGTTTGGGCTTTGGACTCAATAGATGTGCCGAAGTTGAGATTAGAGCTCAACCTCATGCCAAGGATATACCAAGGACCCTAGAGATAAGGAGCGCCATTTTACATGGGTGTTAAACTGAAAAAGTGGCAACTAAATCCGATAAATAGAGATGGCGCTAGTGTGAACAGAGTGAGTTTGAGAGTATGGAGAGTATGGAATGAAAGTAGCAGTAGTTGACGGAGTGAAGTGCGCCGAGTTGAATTTTGGTTGAATTGTTTACTGTCCCTAGCCTCACCAGCGCCACCAATTTATCGGTTTTGACGGACACTTTTAGCAGTCAAATTGCCCTCCTTATCTCTATCCTCCTTGATTGAATCATCACAGCGCTAGCATCAGACCTCTGTCTGTGCCACAGATTATTATGTTTATACCGACTACCGAGAGTCTGTGCTGTGCGCTGTGCAGCGAACTTGAATGCAGAAAGCAGAAACTGCTGTGCTATTGAATTGAATAAATTGACTCTTGAGTTGTTGTTTTAGTTGTATATTATTTTCTGAGTGTTAATATTGAATATAATTATATTATTGGTAATATGAACAGTATGTTCAAATTAAAGTTATCAGCCTTAGGTCATCCAAATCCAGATAGTTTTAACTGCAATGGTATGGTCAAATATATTTTGTTTCCTATGTAAACTGATTTTACAAGAAATAATTTGATAACTACGCTTCTTAGCTACACTATAATATTTCGTTACCACGAAATTATTAATTGCTTGCATCCTTGCCACACTATCGGCTTTCATGCGGCGTATCGTCATTTATAAATATCATCACTCATACCGCTAAACTTGTGCATTATTTATTTTTCAATGTAATAACTGCTTCATGTTATTTTTAATGTATTAATAATAATTGTTTTGTTTCTTTTTACATTTTTTCAAAGATGAAAAAGAATACAGGAGTGTGGTTCTTTGGCTAGAAGATCAAAAGATAAGACACTACAAGATTGAGGAGCGAGAAGGCCTTAGGAACATCGATACCAATGATTGGAAAGAAGCATATGATTCATACCAAAAGGATTTAATGAGTCCGGCAGTGGATGGAGGACTGAATGAACAACTTAACTGGTTACTGTCATATGCAGTAAGGTTGGAGTATGCCGACAATGGTAACTTGTCACATTCACAACTAAAAATTAAACTTAAATTATTAATACAAAGTCCAATCTGATATTATAAAGAGGTAAAGTTTGTATGCTAGTTTATTGTATTTAGGAGGTTATCTTCGAAACTACTACATAACTCATCCTATTTAAAAATTCTTTCAGCAATAGTATTTCGGCACTGACATAGGTTAAATAAATTCCTATTTTAACATTTTTTATGTTTTACTTTTTAAACAATTGGATATTTGCATTACAGTTGAAAAGTATAAGGATGTAAAAGTGGAGCAACCTAAGCAAGCAATACCGAATGTTGTCTCTACAAATCCCTTAGACAACTTGGATTGTAAGTATACATTCATTTTCACATGTAAGTTTTTTAATATAATAAAAACAATATGATAGACCCAAACCCATTATTTTTGGGTTTTCCAAAACCAATTCCCATGATTAACATTACTCTTACATTCCTCAATGGCAATGGAGAACCAAAATGATTTTTTTTTTCAGCAAATCTGCAAAATAGGTAACTCGAGAAAAAATAATCTGTTTTTATTTTTTTCCTATCTTCAAAAATGACTGAGATATTAAACGTTAAAGTACGGCTTCCGCGACTAGTGATCTTGAGTGATCGCGCTAACGTGTGACGTCATAACGTAACACGGTTCTGCGTATCTACATACTTTCGCTCGTTACGCTCGCGGTCTCGCTATAAATTTAATTGTTTTTCTTATAGTGCATCACTAAAATTGTTAACAAATATTGTATTGTGCCTATGTGTACCAACTCCAGTGAAAAAACAACCCAAAAATAGTTTTTTTTCTGTACCACGCGGTAATAATATTTGGAAAGTGGTTAAAATTTATGAAGTTAAAAGTTAGCATAACGTAATATCTATTTATTTTTATTTATAAACATAACATGTTAAAATTAGTCTATTAGTAGGTACATAATAATAAAATAGTAAAGAACGGATCGAGTTTTATTGTGTCTCAGGATTGATAACTTCTTTTGTTTATGCACCTCTCCCAAAATCTTTGTATCTTTGAAAATAGCTCATCACAGTAAAGAATTTCATAAATCTGAAATTTGTTAAATACTTCAAAAATACTATTTTTTTTTCTTTGTTACATACTTACATATAGCTAGCTAGCTATCCTATCTAGCATCTAGCTGTTAACCTAATGATCTCGCTCGGGTTCGAATCCCGCTAGGGGCATATGTTTATGTGTTAACATTTACCTTTGTACCTGAGTCATGGACGTTTTGTAGTAATAATAATAATAATAATAATATGTTCGTAAAAAAAGTAATCATAGTATATCAACTGTCTGATATCCATAATACAAGCATTAGTTGCTTAATGTGGAACTGGATGGTGCTGTGTGGAATGTGTGAAGATATTTATTATCCATTCATTCATTTATTTATTTATTTATTCATTCATTTCATTCACTCTATCATTCATTCGTTCGTTCATTCATCCATTTTATCGTTGATACATTGATTGATTGATTCGTTCATTCATTCGTTCGTTCGTTCGTTTATTCGTTCGTTCGTTCATTCGTTCGTTCGTTCATTCGTTCGTTTGTTCATTCGTTCGTTCGTTCCAGATGCGTCGGAGTAATATGAAATTTTACAGAGCATACATCCCTTTTTATCTGAGTGATGTTTTATGACGATCAAGTCATATATATCAGTTTATTTGTTATGAAGGATGAAATGAACTTTTTGTTTTGTACCAAATAAAAAAATCAATAGGTACATATTTAAAAATGAAATTAAGAAAATATTTGTCACCCCTGCCATTTAAAACTCGACAAAAATAAACCTTTTAATAAAACAAAAAACTTAAAAAATCCTTTTTATTATTTTTTATTGAAAAAAGGTTTTTAAAAAACCCTTAATAAAACTTGATCGAAAATCTTACTTACTTTATGTTATTTACTTATTCAGTTTTATTTCTCTCTATTCTGCGGCTACAAAATCACCATTCTAAGATATCGCGCAACCATAAAAATGTCGACTTTTGGTAGGTTATCCGACTGTCCTTTTACAAAACTCTCTTCCATCGCTATGTTTATTTAATAACAATAATATTTAAAGTAATCGCTAACACAAATACTTAAAATAATAACTGCAAACCACAACAATCAAATTTTATGAAGGTAAACACTCCGCATTACTCGCAATCGGACAGAGACTGTTGCGTTGTGACGTCATAGCAGTAGCGCGCGTATGAACGAAAATTTTAAAAGCGGTGAAACTTTACAACGCTATAACTTTGGAAATCCTGGCCCGATTTCGATGAAACAAAAACTATTATTATTTGCACGAGTAGGCGCATCAAATCCAGTAATTTTTATAGTAATATTTGGATGTGCTGGTGTTCTCCATTGAGAATTGATTTCTAAAAGGCCTTTGTGTATTCAGCATAAACTACATAGTATTTTATAACATTGGTAATAATGTAATTCCTGATTGTGCCTTGCCTGATTGCCTTGACTTGTTGGTAGTTTGCATCGCATATAATACAAGCAACTCCACAAGTGCTTTGAATGTGTTGCCAACCATAGGAGGATTAAGGATAACATATTAAGAAGGGATATTTCATGGTGGTCTTCTGTAAGGGAGTGGTCACTACCATTAGACAGGCTGCCCAAATTACTGCAAAATGTAGTGTGGCAGTGTTTCCTCAGACACCCTGTTTCAGTATGGAAGTAATAAAAGAAATTGTTGACTGCTAGGCTACTAGTAAAGCGCTAAAGTAGTGGTATGACCACCTCTGTAACAAGTGTTGTTTGTTGAGATTGACTCATCTAAACTACCATATACATTGCCCCAATACTTTTTAGTGCTGTTAAGAAGTGTGTCTAATAATTAAATTAAAATTGATTATTTCCATTTCAGTTTCCAGTGCAGCTTTCAAGTCTGGAGTGGATAGAGTTTCTACAATAGCTGGTATTGGACCCCATCATGATTCGAAAATGCGTTTAGCAGCTCTCGCTAAAATACTGAAGACGACGCCTCATCCGGATCCTCCTCAAAGTGAAACAGGCATCATTAAACAGCCGGCCGATGTGCTTAAACTTCTCTTCGTACAAGACCTCCGAGATCTTCAAACTAAAATCAACGAGGCCTTGGTGGCGGTTCAAACTGTCACCGCTGATCCCAGAACGGACACGAAATTAGGAAAAGTCGGAAGATAAAAATAACATTGATAGACATTGTTTTAGATATTAATGTAATTTATTGTGTGGTTAAATGCAATATTGCAGACTTTTTTTATTTTTTATTTACATGAAACAGATTTTACAATATTTATGCAATCTAAAACTAAATTTTGGATAGTCCTAATGATTAAATAGAAACAATGCCTTGTATGAAATTTTTAATTTAATTTCAAATTCGAATGCTTCGCTTCTAGGCAAAACTAAAATTTAATGTTACTACATTACGTGCAAATAAAGATATAAATAAAGAAATGTTTTTTAATGCATTCCCCCGCCTTTTTCCAGCATCTGTGCGAAACGATTCGTGATGAGTAACGACACATCAATGAATCTTTCAACGCAATTTGAAATGCAAGTTTCTGTACGAGAATCCAATTTAGCACTAGGTTTGTCCACGCATTTTTCCCAACAAAAGTCATTGAATTCGTGAATCTGTAAGGCGAAAAGGAATATTAGTTTTGTATTGTTATACGTATATAAAAATGATTATTTTTAGTCAAATTTGCCATTTTATTTATAATATTACACAATTCTAAAGAATATTAATATAACCTGTGCATGAAATTGAGCCTTTTGTTTTTCCACCATAAGAAAGTCTTGTAGCTCAGATTCGCTACTTTTGGTGCTTGAAAAATCGGATAGGTCACTCATGTTTTTCAAACTGTTATTGATTTTTTGCTATAAATTAATAAGTAATAACCCTGGAATCAAATCCAATTGAGATAAGTAGGTTATGTTTTCTTTCTGAAATTCTGACCACATATTACTTTATAATCTGTGATTCTGACTTTGTTCTGACTGGTGCAGGTGCACAGAACAATTTACTATACCAGTATATAGTGTTCTGTGTTAGTCTCCGACACAAAGACAAAAACCGCTATCACACTGTTCAATTTGAAGGAATCCAATTTAGGAAATCGGAAAGTGTAATGGCAGAACAGATTGTATCCAATTTAGATTTAGATTCTATAATCTATTTTCAATTCTGTCTTCGACTTAGAAATCAATTTAGTGGTGTGACCAACTAGTTCAGGATCCTAAATTGGTTTCCCTACAAATTGAATAGTGTGATAAGCGCTTAAATAGTACATACACGTGATAATATCATCATTCATCACAGTCAGCGAACTTGAATGCATGGAAGCATTTATTTTTAGCGTCTCAATATGACCCCATGAAAACTGAGCTGCGGTGGGCGGGGCTTAAAAACCGCCTGGAGGCAGAATCTGAACCCATATTATTCTTATTAAAAAAAAGTGAAAAGAAAACCAAATGCAAAAACTCGACCGGAAGCAGTCAGATGTGATCATTAGGTCGGAACCCACGTACATTTGGTTCGATTCTGTAAAAGCGTGACAAATTATTTGCGCATTTTGTGATATCACAAAATGTGATTTAGTACACATCCGTCAGATTAGTGCCCGTGGTCCACCCAGGTGTACAAAGTACAAGTAGGTACAAAGTGACGAAAGCGTAACCTGACGAATGTGGAATTACCATAAGTGCGGTTTCGTCAGCAGTTTTAAAATTCTGACCTATGCGGAGAAATAAAATGATCTGACGAATGTGTATATACTAAATCCAAAAAAGTGCCTGTGGTCTACATGTTCACCTGGGATGTACTACGTTCACTTTTTTAGTGCCCATGGTCCACCTATCATATTCGCGACTGAAAATGAACTTAATTTTTTCATTTCTTTTCATGATTTCAGGCCATTTCATGATCTTTCTTCTTTTTTAAAGGTAGGGAGTAATTGAAACAAAAATCATTAAAACAATGTAGAAATAACATCTTTATAAAACAATTTTTTATTAACACAAATTATTTTTTTCTATAAAACTTAGTATTTTGTCGTCAAGTGTTTTGCGTATTTCTTCCGCGAATACATATTGACATCCATTTAAGGCTAGAGTGGCCAGTTGAGAATGACTCAAATTGAACGTTTCTGCACATAATCTATATTCCTGAGATAGAGATGTTGAGAAAACTCCTTTGTCATCAGTCTGAAAATAAAAATGTAAAAAGCTAGTGTAAAAGGCCCTAAGACTGGTTAGACTAAGTCCACTGGACTTCTATGATTTTTACTTAAACTGGGCCGATTAAAATCCCATTACTTGTTTTGTAATTAAAGTAATATCGTGTCAAATGAAAATTTATAAACAGGTCGCGCAATATATTAATGTCAGACCGCGAAAATAGTGGGGGCAATCGGCGCATGTGTACAATTGCGCACAAAATTGCTAAGGGAAATGTTTTTTCTTTCTTATTTCGTATTTTTTGCACCTTACTAACTTAATATTACAGGCAGTGTTGATATTCCTTCCATTAAATCCGCCGCGCGACCTATACGTTGGTATTGAAATTAATAAATGTTTCCTTGATACGATTTTATAAATATATTTTAATAAAAAGTATGAGTGATGTCTGAATACCTCCCATTATCCTGAAAAACAGTATCTTGTATTCCAACAAATAATATATCAGTGATCATATTCTACATGCACCTACTAGAAAAGCTTTATTATGTAAATCATAAGTGGTCCAAAATTATTCACTTTTTCTTTCATGTTTGTGTATAACTATGTAAACAATAATGAACTATCATGTGTCCGATGTCTACTTGGTCTACCGTTCACACAATTCAACTCACACAAATGATAACAGGTATGTTAGCTTCATAAAGATCCTTAAAATGATGCGAATTGTAATCAGGCGTTGCCTTCGTATTCACGTTACTGGTCAAACACACTTCTGAAAAAAAAAAACAATTTCAAATGTTGAGTTTCAAAGTGATTTTATTGAACAACAAGCTGGTGCCTGCGACTTCGTACCCTATGTCCTTTCTGGTGTCGCAGATAACGTGTATCCAAAATTTCATGGTGATTGGTTCAGTAGTTTTTGTGTGAAAGCATAACAAACAAACAAGCTTACATTCACATTTATTAATATTAGTAAACATTAGTACGGATACTTGTATTAGATGTCTCAACAATATTATTACTGTTATAAGGTAGACATGATAATCTTGACGAAAGTCATTAAAATCTAAAGATCAACTTTGTTATGTTATAACAAGTAATTTATGTGATAAAATTTGTTAAATAATAAGTAATAACTTACTAAATGTTACCATTTAAATAACCCTTTTCACTGGAAGGCCATTGACCAAGACTGAGTTGTACAACATTGAGTGGTTATGTATTTTAGTCCTTTTCCAATGCACGTAAAAATGAAGCAATTTAGAATTAGAAAATTTAGAACTTTAGCAGGAATTATAATACTTACCAACGGGAATCTTCGATTCACAAAGCATTGACCATGTGGCGGTGGTGCCACCGTAGTTTGGATGAATGCATATCCCATGTCCGATTCTATTTGGTTTAAACTCTAGCATTTCACTAACTTCTTGTGGGTTGATAACTTCACCACAATGCAGTGTTATCTAAACAAACAAAAAAGAAATTCCCTTCATTCCCTTCTAGTCTGTATTTTTCAACTAGGTGGTTTCGAAAGTTTTCGAAGAAGTTCGAATGCAGTACAAGTTAAAAAAAACCATTCACAATCTCCATATAAAATGTAATGCCCTAGGTTAGAGTGGCTGTTACGAGATAGCTTTTCATAATTTAATATAACTGTGCGCCAAGCCAACTACCACAGAAAAATAATATGGTTACAAAATAACTATGAACCTAAACTAAAATAAAAATTATTATTCTTTAGTACAAAAGTAAGTATTAATACTTTCAATCCTGCATTTCTGGCCTTAGTCAGCGTTGGAACAAAGTCTTGGAATTTTCCAATGGTAGGATCACCACTAAGTTCAACACCAGCTATTACATCTGGGAACTTCTCTTTATATTCTAGAGCCAAGTCAACTATATTTTCGGCCACTTTTTGTGTAGATCTTCTGTCTATTGAAATTATAAGGCGTGATATTATTGATAAGCTGTGCCTTGAAGACCTGAAAAACATAAACATTATCCTTTCAGCTTATGAGGAAGATGTGAGAGGAGTAATTACATTATTCTTGAATATAACTATTGTAATAATCAATACTAATAATAAATCTGTAAGAGTTGGACATGGAGTAAGAGATATCATGTTTATTGGCTCTATACATGATACTGAAACTAAATTGACCATTTAAGAATTTTTTTATGTATTATGTATGTTTTATGTATGTTCCTCCATAACTCTTAATAAATTAACTGAAACTTGGTAGATAAACATTTAGATGTACAGGACACAGGATAGGCTACTTATTTCTTTTACAATACGGACGAAGTAGCGGGCACCAACTAGTTCATATATCATTTATTAAAAATGATAAGCAATATTTCTTTTACAATGCGGACGAAGTAGCGGGCACCAACTAGTTCATATATCATTTATTAAAAATGATAAGCTAAAATATTTAAAACCAAAACCGAAATAAAGAATTCATTTTCTTTAAGTATTTGATTTAATGAAAAAACAGAATTGTTTGTGGACTCTAATCTACAATAAGTAAAGTAATTTTCACACAGTTTTTACAGATTTTTTGAGATGTTCAGTCTACAATAAAACAATGTAAATGTAAGGAAATTCTGATACAAAACTAGGCGTTTCTTAGAGCCTGTCTTGCAGCTATCGTGTTTCGTTGAGTGAGTAGGGGATGCCACAAACCATTGCCTGTGCCATTGCCCCTATATCCCACTATGGTCACTTGTAGCACCATGTTATAGGAAATGGTAGCCATCTACCATCAAGTGGACCAACAGCCTATCGTGAACCTTGGCATTTAAAAAATAATACTAATTAATGCAGATAACAAGTAAAATACATACTGTATTGCTTGAACAATGGTTTCAATATATTGTCTTTTAGTCATATGTTCAGTGTCCCTCGGTGTACTTCTCAATTCAATATAAAAACATCCATCGTCTTGAAATTCTTGTAAAGTTAACGTGGTTGCCATAGATAAGGCTTCTGGAACGCTTGTTAACGAATGTGCTATACCAAAAACTTGAAAACATCTGAAAGTACACAAAATTAAATAAGAAACAGGTCTGTATAAGAAAGGTGTTATTGTTATTTATTGATAATGACGTTAAATATACGAACTCAGTCAAATTTCTAGTATCTCCGGAACCTATTTGAAATTCATCGAAAAATGCATTAGTTTTATCCTCCAAACCAAAGTCTGCGTGATATCTTTTTAGTTGTATCATAGTAGATCGGCTAAGAGATCCATTTAAATGTGCATGTAACTCCTAGGAAATAAAATAACTTTATTTAACAAAACATTAAAACCTTTCATGTATATTGAATGGGAAGTTGTAATAAATACCTAATAATAAAAAGTTAACTTACAATTTTTGGCAAATCTCGACAAAATGAATCAAGATCCATAATCGAAAACACTATAAACGTGTAATTATAATAATAAAATGTATTTTAAGTAATAAAACAAACACACACTTAACCAAACAAAACAGTTTCGAAGTTCAAAATGGATTGATTTGATTGTTCAATTAATTGTTATTCAATCAATATTCCTTGCTTGGTAAAATGGTAAGGTCTGAGTGTTCAACGTGTTCAACTGTTCTGTGACTTCTGCTACACTGACCTATCCTACAATATATTCCACTGGACAGGCTGCTGTTGAATTATTTATCAATTTATCGCTTTTAGTTGCCACCGTAGAGGGAGTATAGACTAGAGAAGCGGTGAGCGTACACTCGATAAGGACGGAAACTTAGTACATACCGTAAAGAAAAATCATAAAAATATCATCTAAAAAAGTTATAACAAGACATAAATTAGATGTTTACTGAACATGCATGAAATATTAAAAAAGCATTTAACCAAAAAATAAAGCACTTACATATGAAAGGTTATGTTTTGAACATTTTGCTCTGATCGGCTTTTACAGCCTAAAATGCAACAGTTCACCATTATCACCACTTTCAGCAACACGTACCACACCTAACGCAATACCCATGAACTTTGAAAAATGCTTGAAATATGAAAATCTGCAAAAAACAAAGTGCTCGTATTATCCACCAAGAGATTTGTTCGCCACACTTTCAAGTGTGGCAAACAATAAAAACGCATACGCAAAGAGAGGCAAAAAATCAACAATGTGTCCCGCTCCTTCTAAGGAAATAAAGCATAAATGCGTCGTTTTCATGACTATTATTATTCTAATGACTACTCTAGTCTATACTCCCTCTACGGTTGCCACTTTTTCAAACACCCATGTAAGATTGCGCTCCTTATCTCTACCCTCCTTACCTGCAACCCAGCAGGAAATGTCATTGTCAAACATAGAGAAAGTATAGACTAGAGTAGTCATTAAAATAATAATAGTCGTGAAAACGAGACACATTTATGCTTTATTATCTTAGAGGGAGCGAGACACATTATTGATTTTTTGTCTCTCTTTGCGTATGCGTTTTTATTGTTCTCTTGGAGCACTTTGTTTTTTGCCGATTTTCATATTTCAAGCATTTTTCAAAGTTCCTGGGTATTGTGTTAGGTGTGGTACGTGTTGCTGAAAGTGGTGATAATGGTGAACTGTAGCATTTTAGGCTGTAAAAGTCGATCAGAGCGAAATGTTGAAAACATAACCTTTCATATGTAAGTGCTTTATTTTTTGGTTAAATGCAATAATTGTTGCATGCATGTTCAGTAAACATCTAATTTATGTCTTGTAATAAATTTTACAACTGTTTTAGATGATATTTTTATGATTTTTCTCTACGGTATGTACTATGTGGTACTATGTTTCCGTCCTTATCGGGTGTACGCTCACCGCTTCTCTTGTATATACTCTCTCTACGTTGTCAAAATACAAAGAGACAAGAGTATATAATCCGTAGAGGAAGTATAATCAGCGTTCAGACTAGTTCAGAGCAATCACTAAAAATTACTCCACAAATTACTCCATCGAATTATGAGTTATGAGAACGAACGAACTCAATCAAACGAAGTACAACTCGGGCGACTTAACTAGACTTGTTCGACTGCCGTAAGTTTAAAGTACTGAGTGCAAAAAAAGTCCATGAAATTTTGATAAAAAAATAAACAAGAAAAATTTCTTTATTTTAGTATTTATGCTTTCGATATCGCCATTGATTTCAATAATAACCTGGAAACACGATGCGATAGCGACAATACCTTAAATTCGTATACTTTTATGATTTCAAGTGATATATGGTTACGGCAAGTATCTTAATACTATCTTAATATTTTTAATAGATTGAACAATTAATTACTTTAGGAAAATAAAAAACAAAGAATGTTATATGTATATGTTTATTATAATACACTCACCGGCACGGAAACTCGCCAACACAGAATTTGAATAAGTTTTTTATCCATAAATATAGACTAGGTGTGTTCAATAAGTGTCTCTTTTAGGTTTTTAATCCTTTTTTAATGACAATTAACCGTTTACCTGTATAACAAAAAGGTTTAAATCAAACCAAACGTTTTCACAGAAAATATTAACTTTCAGCACTCAACTTTAATTCACTAGGAAATGCGGGATTACTAATTTTTCATTATTGTTTACACATCTTTGCATGACATTTGCAACATCATAGGACAGATATAATCTCCATCGGAAATCTCCAAACGTAATTTATGATAACAAAAATTCAACAACAATAACAAATTAAAAATCCAAACGTAACAAAATATAGCTAAAACTCAACAAAAACAGATATGCTAACGCTACTGGACTCGCACGGCGAGAGCGGGGCCCCGCGCGGGGAAGTGGGAGGCGGGTCGAGTTTCGAGCCGGGTGTCAAGTTAATTCGCCCGAGTTGTATAATTTGGTATTGTTATTCGGTATAAGCATGAAATCTAATAAATAAAATGAAAACGAATATTTTAAATATTTTGTTTTGTTTTTTATTTATTAATGTCAATGGCACAAACAATGTTCCAATAGTAATAACTACTTGGAACTTCATTAATTCAACGATAACAGGTATGTAATTATTTGAATATTTTCTTTTTATTTTAAACTAGCTGGTGTCCGCGACTTCGCCCGCGTAAATTTGTAAATTATATACTAAAATCTCGAGAACCACTCTATCCATTGGTGAAAACAGCATGAAAATCGGACCAGTAGTTTTTGAGTTTATCGCGAACAGACAGACAGACGCGGCGGAGGACTTTGTTTTATAATATGTACTTAGTGATTATATAATATCGATTAAAATTTCAATGATTATAAGACGTTATATTCGTTCCGTAACTAGCACGATAAAACTAGGCTGACTAGCAAACCGTGTTCGTGAAACAAATTCGTGTAGTTAATGGCAGTGTTAGCAATTTATTTAATAAAATATTGTTTCATATTGAATTTATTTGATAGCTCTTGACACTGAAAAACTCGTGCTTGAGTAAACACAATCTCGCAAACGATTTTGACGAAAATCTAGGGTTAGGGGATTTTTAGGTCTAGAAATTGATCTGTCAGGGTCTTATATCTTTGAGAAACTTCGTTTTAAGTACTTTTTTTAATGCAACGGTTACAAAAGTAATACCGCTTGCTCGTTTTATAATATTTTGAATAATTAATTATTGTTAATTCAAGTATGACTTTTTTTCTATTATGTTTCATAGACTTTCTTTGTTACATGTAAAAAACTTGTTCGGTCACCCAGTCTAGTATATTATTATTTGATACTGAAATTATTTAATCAACCAAGTATCACAATGCATATACAAGTCACAAAACATTTTTCATCACTTTCAGCGTGGAATGTTCTTCAGCAAGGAGGTTCTGCTTTGGATGCCGTAGAAAAGGGTGCATCTCTTTGCGAGGAGCAACAATGCGATGGAACAGTCGGCTATGGAGGCAGCCCTAACGAGGATGGTGAAACAACCCTCGATGCCCTCATCATGGATGGGTCTGTTTAAAAAATCCCATTGTTTATTTTTACTTTGGACTGTTTGGTAATTTTTCAGTAAAATGTATTAAATAAATTTCATTACAGGAAAAAGATGAATGTGGGTGCAGTAGGTTCTCTTCGTAGAGTGAAAAGTGCCATATCTGTGGCCAGGCATGTTTTAGAACAAACGAAGCATTCATTTCTTGTTGGGGAAATGGCTACACAATTTGCTGTTCAAATGGGTTTCCGGGAAGAATCACTTACAACAGTAGACTCAAAGAGAATGTGGATGAAATGGCATAATGAAGATCATTGTCAACCCAACTTCTGGATGGTAAAATACCTACATTTTTTTAAATTTCATTTCATATTCTTCCATTCTAATGGATAAGATTGCAATGCAATGAATGCCTGTCATTGTGATAAGATATAAATACTTTTTGTCCTTTAAAATACCTAACTTATATTTATCACATGTGATAACATACCTTCTAGCATAAAAAGTTATTTTCATAAGTCATTAAAATTGCATGAATATTTTCATAAAGGTCAAATTTAAGAATAAAAAATAATAATGTTAAGGTTAACAGACAGGCTGACAGCCCACTTGATGATAGTGGCTACCATCACCTATAAAACAAGAATTCTACAGGCCTTCCACCAAGTGGACTGTCAGCCTGTCTGTCAACCTTAACACAAAAAATTTCATTAATCATAACAAAAAACGGTCCTAACCAGCTACAACTTTTCCACTGTAGATATTTAAGTATAATGTATCATGCAAAGGTCTAAAGTCCTAGTAAAAAAAATCCTATTTGATTCATCTATGAATAAGTTTAATTAAAATTGATGAGGTAAAAAATATCATACATTAATTTTTAGAATGTGTCTCCAGATCCAAATAAATACTGTGGACCGTACACACCAGTGCCAACAAGTTTGAAAAATAATAACGAAAGATCATTGAAAGTAGATAGATTTAATCATGACACTATAGGTATAGTTGCGATTGATGAGAATAACAACATTGCTGCAGGCACTTCAACCAATGGAGCCAAATTTAAAATACCCGGGTAATTGATTATAGTTATTTGAATTATTTACCTTTAAATTGGGACACTTAGAAAAATTATTATGCTGAAAATATGCTCACGACTTCGTCCGCATTGAACGATGAAAGGTACCCTATGTCCTTTCTGGTGTCCCAGACAATGTGTATGCAGAATTTCATGGTGATCGGTTCAGTAGTTTTTGCGTGAAAGAGTAACAATCATCCATACATACTTTCGCATTTATAATGTTAGTACGGATTCCCTTATCAATGAGACCTTCATTTTCAGGAGGATTGGTGACTCGCCAATCCCAGGATCTGGTGCTTATGCGGATAATTCTGTGGGTGGTGCCGCAGCTACTGGCGCTGGTGACATTATGCTTAGATTTTTACCAAGGTATAAGGTTTTTTGAATATTTAAGCTTTGATTTTCCATGAAAAAACCTATTAAAAAATTACTAACTCTCAAGTTATTCTTTATCTCATTAGGGTTTATGACCATCGTTATCATAACATAATTTTGAAGTGTCAGTTTGTAATATTCCTTCCTTTGTCATCACATTAACATACATATATTAAACGGGTTTATTAAATTTTGATACTTGCAACGAAATGCAGGCCGAACTAATATTATATCCTAATTGCTAGTTTTGGCTGGTAATATATACCTACAATATTTTTATTCCTTTGCGCCTCTTTTACCAACTGTCAAGTAGGCTAACTGTCATTTAAAGTCACGGGTAACCGGGGATAATGGGGTCATACCTTTGTTTGTACGGTAAAAGTCCCTAACATTGAAAAGAAAATAATAATAAAAAATTCGCCTATCGAATGATGCAGTGAACCGAGTGCATCATTCAATAAAACAGAAAATGATTTCTAAAAGTAACTAATCAACACTTTACTTGTAGTTGGTGAAAGAGGCCCTTTATGTTTTTGAAAGATAATTCATGTATGTATTTCTTTTTATTAAAAGCTTTCTAGCTGTAGAAGAAATGCGACGAGGGTCATCACCGCCTGTCGCTGCCCAATCAGCTATAAAGAGGATAGCTGAACATTACCCAACATTTATGGGAGCAGTCATCGCAGTAGCAAAAAATGGACAGTATGGTGCTGCATGTCATGGCATAGAAACATTTCCATATGGTATACAAGACAAAAGTAGACAACATGCTGAAATTGTTACTATTGATTGTACAAAATAAGATTATCAAATATGCTGTTTTAAAATCACCTGAAAAATTTTTGAATATAATATACTATTACCACCAGAAGCAATGTTTTATTCAGTTGGTAGTATGTAATGTCATAAGAAATATAACATTATCTTTAGTGCACTTTGTAGGACTCCACCAAAAGAGACATGCTTAACAGGTTAATTAAATCTTCACTGAAGCAAAAATCAGAAAGTCGAGCTAAGAAATGTATTTCTTTGAATTTTAAACTAAGAAATAGTATATTTTCTTCGACTCTGATTCTTCTATATCATATTAGCCCAGAAGAATTTTTTTACAGAACATGAGTTTGTTGCTTGCAAATAATTTTTGAAATACACTTCAATTAAATTTATTTGTATTGATTAAAAAAAAACCAAGGCAGTCATTGTAAATAAAAAACAGAAATTTGGATGTAATGTTTATTCATTGGGCCAAACTGGTAGTCTTATCTGAAAATAAGAGTGCAAAATTAGCAAGTATTCCAACAAAAAAAATTTTTTTTTAATTAGAACGGATATCAGACGTGTTTACAAACTTCATTGAGTAATCTCAGAAGTACCGCAAATGTAATAAATCAGTTTTCATCACATTGTAAAAAATTGTACGGAATTTTAAATAATCTTGGTTATGAAAGGGGACCACACTAGCAGCTTACCTGAAAAGAACGAAAATTAAATTAGTAAAAGGTTCAAATAAAAAATTATTTTATTTTACATTAGAAACAAATCAGATGTGTTAACAGGCTTCATTGAGATTTATCTCAGTATGAACCGCAAATGTCATAAATCAGTTTTCATCATAAATGTACAGAATATGTATATGCAAAGCTCCCAAATAAATGCCTCTAAAAAAAAAACAGTTTTTAACAATCAATGTAGAAATTTTAATACAATAGAGTACTATATTTTATTGTGTTATTGTGAAACTTGGGCAACCCAACCACACAAAAAGAGTCACCAAAAACGTAACATCTTGCCAGAGATTGGTGGAGGTGTCTTAGGTAAAAAAAAACTGCAGATCTAAGAAGCTATTATACAAAATTGAACAATGTGGAAACAGACAGTAGGCCCACAATGGCACACAACACTTGGAAAAAACTGATTTAAGATTGTTCTGTATAATTAGTGCTCTTTTTTAAAATAAATAATGGTTTCGAAATTCAAATAGTTTATCTGAAACTACCATATCAAAGTTTATAGTTTTATGTTAGATATTTTAAATTATATGTTTGCATGTTCCCCTAATTATTACTTGCGTCACTCTTGTAGTCAATAAATAAAATGTTATAATAAATAGGATAAAAAATTACCTTTTATTGACCTCAAAGTTTAAACTTTGAACTCTGAATAAGGAGACTTTGTGAGAGGAATGTCCCGCCACAAATCTGGTGTCAAGTAGGCATAGGTTTTAGCAATAGCAGCATAAGTAGCCTTTGCGAAGTTGCCGAGGGTGCCAGTGGAGCCTCGAGCAGATGTGTAGCAATCCTGAACACCAGCCATCTGAAGAAGTTTCTTGGGAACTGGGGCTGACACAATACCCGTTCCACGAGGGGCAGGGATCAACCTCACAGTTACAGAACCACACTTTCCAGTGACCTGAAAAATAAATCACACCTTGTTATTAATTTTGAATGACTATTAAATGTAAACTAATGCATAAAAGTTTAATCAGACAGTATAACAGACTTCATTGAGGTTCTCAGTAGTACCGCAAATGTATTGATTTGGTTTTCATCATAATGGGCTTATAACCTATCATTATGTACTGTGTCAATCGGAAACCGAAAATATTGAATAATAATTACTGTATCGTTGTAGCAAAGCATATTATCTTCTGAAGTCTAGGTGTCAGTAGCCACCTACAATTATCATCATCATAATATTTACTTTGCTACACTTTAAGATTAGACCAACAACTACTTGTAGTCTGAATAAATATGTTTAAAAAAATAACAGTTACCTTGCAAGGTACTGTATGAGGTTTGCCAATCTTGTTGCCCCAGTAGCCTCTTCGTACAGGCAGTACAGACAACTTGGCGAGAATGATAGCACCGCGAATAGCCGTGGCCACTTCCTTACTGCATTTCACTCCGAGACCAATGTGCCCATTGTTGTCACCGATGGCCACAAACGCCTTGAAGCGTGTACGTTGACCAGCCCGGGTTTGCTTCTGCACGGGCATGATCTTCAACACTTCGTCGTTGAGAGACGGGCCGAGGAAGAAATCTATGATCTCGAATTCCTTGATGGGTAACGAGAATAGGTAGATGCTTTCCAATTTGTCGATTTTTCCCTCTTTCACGAGGCGGCCCAGTTTGGTAACGGGTATCCATTCTTTCTGATCTTCCTTGCCACGGCCACGGCCGCGTCCGCGACCGCGTCCTCGTCCACGCGGACCCCCGCGGCCACGATCGCCACCGCGAGCACCAAACCCACCGCGGAATCCCCCACGTCCACCGGCTGGAGCTGCGTCCGCCATTCTGGAAATTCACATTTCAATCATTTCACTTTACTCATTGAGCATAAAAATTCTACAATCTACATTTTAATTTGCACAAAGTAAACACGTGGAAAGTATGGGCGGGGTATAGGTTAGGTTATAAATTATAATCATGTAATAACATCGTAAACAACAACGGTAATATATTCAACAAAAGATATCGAAGCAAGTAAAATGGCAATAAATTATAATCAAAAAACTGTTAATTCAAAACTGGAATTATACAAAAATAAAATGTTCTTACGTTGTAACGTGAGTACGAAAGCAAACTTAAATAGAAAATGGCCGATTCATTCGATAACATTTCGATAATTCGATTTAGTAACGCGAGCGAGGCGGCTAGTTGTCAAAATTGTCATTTTGCCTTGTTTGACAATGACAAATGACAACGTGATAGAATAGAAAATGACCGAAGTGATTGTTGTCAAGCCTAATAAGATGTTTTCCCTAAAATTAAATAAAATTACCTTTATAACTACCACATTTTAATTCTCAGAACAACTTATATAACTACTCTCTAGCGAGAGCATTGGCTACAAGAATTCTCATAAATAACTGTGATGCTCAAGGCAAAAATAAAAAAAGTTAATGTTTTTGAAATAGGTATCTACACAAAATTTAAATACTGTATAATAGATTAGTAGATTTTTTTCTAAAAACTGTTAACGGCATTTTGTGAAACTTTTTGCCACCGGGTCTTTTTAGACTAATTTGACCCTGCTGAACACGATTCTGCCCGGTGTCATCCCCTCCCCCGCTCCCTTTCCTCCCCAAACGTGTCCCGATGTGCGGTTTTTTCAATTTATTTCGGAATCTATTAGAGATAAAAGAAAACTGTCCATGACAAAAACAATCTGCACTAAGCTACAAAATGTGTTTATAAATTATTTGATAGACATAATTACTTAAGAATTAATGTGTGTCGAAACTATGTAATTTTTTTTTTTTAACATTTTTGTATTTGCTGTTAATTTATCCAAAAACAAACGAAGATGTGATAAAGTAGTAAAGGAGTAAATTATTCTTGACACTTTTAGCTACAAAACAAGACCTTACTTACCCTCGTACGAGTATTCGTTCACGATTTATAGGTCACAGCGCAGACGCGCTATGACCGTTTGTAGTTGCAGAATGTTTTTGTCATGGACAGTTTTCTTTTATCTCTAATGGATTCCGAAATAAATTGAAAAAACCGCACATCGGGACACGTTCAGTGAGCCAAGGGGGGAAGGAAGTGGGGGAGGGGTTGACACCAGGCAGAATTGTGATCAGCAGGGTCGAATTAGTCTAAAAAACCCGGTAGCAAAAAGTTTCACTAAATGCCGTTAACCGTTGAAAGCAGGCGTCGTTTGAGATTCCACCACCAGTCTATAACGTATGAGTGGTAAGGAGTTATTATGGAATCGAAACTAAAACTAGGGACAAAGCAGTCAATGGGCTATAAATCTAGTTACCAGGCTATAAAAATCCAAAAAAAAGCGATGTCAAAATAAATTGACATGACAATGACAATTGACAACTCTATCAAAATCGGTCGGCCTGCGGCCATTTTTTATTTAAGTTTCCTTTCGTACTCACTCACGTTACAACGTATGTAAGAATATTTTATTTTTGTATAATTCCAGTTTTGAATGAACTGTTTTTCGATTATAATATGTTATAGCCATTTTACTTGCATCAATACCTTTTGTTTAATATATTACTGTTTAGTTATTTACGATGTTATTATTACATGATTATAACCTATACCGCCCACACTTTCCACGTGTTTACTTTGTGCAAATTGAAATGTAGATTGTAGAATTTTTATGCTCAATGAGTAAAGTGAAATGACTGAAATGTGAATTTCCAGAATGGCGGACGCAGCTCCAGCCGGTGGACGTGGGGGATTCCGCGGTGGTTTTGGTGCTCGCGGTGGCGATCGTGGCCGCGGGGGTCCGCGTGGACGAGGACGCGGTCGCGGCCGCGGCCGTGGCCGTGGCAAGGAAGATCAGAAAGAATGGATACCCGTCACCAAACTGGGCCGCCTCGTGAAAGAGGGAAAAATCGACAAATTGGAAAGCATCTACCTGTTCTCCTTGCCCATCAAGGAATTCGAGATCATAGATTTCTTCCTCGGCCCGTCTCTCAACGACGAAGTGTTGAAGATCATGCCCGTGCAGAAGCAAACCCGGGCTGGTCAACGTACACGCTTCAAGGCGTTTGTGGCCATCGGTGACAACAATGGGCACATTGGTCTCGGAGTGAAATGCAGTAAGGAAGTGGCCACGGCTATTCGCGGTGCTATCATTCTCGCCAAGTTGTCTGTACTGCCTGTACGAAGAGGCTACTGGGGCAACAAGATTGGCAAACCTCATACAGTACCTTGCAAGGTGAGGCTTATCTTTTAACACGTTTATTCAGACTACAAGTAACTGTTGGCCTGATCTTAAGATTCTTAAGATGTAGCAAATTAAAGCAGAGCTAGGAGACTTATAAACGACAGTACTCTTTTAAAATCTAAGATGCAGAGCCTGGCACATAGATGCAAAATTGGCAAGATCTCCTTTTCGGACCAGGCGCTTTGAAACATCCTTTATAATGCGCACTGCCAAGGTTTGGAACTCCCTGCCGGCGCCTGTATTTCCGGGCCTATATAACCTTAAGCTTTTCAAAGTTTGAGTGAATAGGCATCTTCTGGGTGAACTCGCTCCATCTTAGGCCTCATCCTTGCTACTCAGCTGGTTGTTGGCCAAGAGCAAACCCATCTCTAATAAAAATATATGTATATATTATAATGACAATAATAATTGTAGGTGGTTAACAACACCTATAAACAACATGTTGCATACACTCATTGCTTGTTTAAAACAAGTTTAAATAGTGGTTACTCTCACCAATTTATGACTTGCCACATTTATGACGATAATATGCTTTGCCACAAAGATGTCGTTATTGAATATTTTCTGTTTTCAATTGACAGTCCATAATGCTAGGTAGTTAAGTCAATTATGATGAAAACCAAATCAATACATTTGCGGTACTACTGAGAACCTCAATGAAGTCTGTTATCACGTCTGATTAAACTTTTATGCTTTAATTTACATTTAATAGTCATTCAAAATTAATAACAAGGAGTGATTTATTTTTCAGGTCACTGGAAAGTGTGGTTCTGTAACTGTGAGGTTGATCCCTGCCCCTCGTGGAACGGGTATTGTGTCAGCCCCAGTTCCCAAGAAACTTCTTCAGATGGCTGGTGTTCAAGATTGCTACACATCTGCTCGAGGCTCCACTGGCACCCTCGGCAACTTCGCAAAGGCTACTTATGCTGCTATTGCTAAAACCTATGCCTACTTGACACCAGATTTGTGGCGGGACATTCCTCTCACAAAGTCTCCTTATTCAGAGTTCAAAGTTTAAACTTTGAGGTCAATAAAAGGTAATTTTTTATCCTATTTATTAGAACATTTTATTTATTGACTACAAGAGTGACACAAGTATAAGTAAAATTTGGGGAACATATAATTTGAAATTTCATATAGTCATAGAACAGTATAAATTATATAGAAAAATCTTAGAATCGAAATGCACAGCAGTCATCTTATTAGCTTGTTCTTTTGCCACAATCCAATCATAAAAAACTTACACATTTTGTCAGAGGAAAAATTGGAAAACAGTCCTGTTTCATCAGCATTAGATATTTCTTCTGGTTTATAGCCAGCATTTGTGGGCAACTAATAAATGGCAGCTACCTAATCACAAACATTTCCAAGCCACAATGTCATAAGAAACATGAAAATGGAACATTGTACCTAAAATAATAGAGCTCTTGAAATTTTATTTCCTCATAATATAAGCAATCTCTTAATATAGCCATTTAGTCACTGTAACTGATCTGATGTTATATCCAGTTTCTACTGTAGTTCCCAACACAATATTTTATAGTGATGAAAACTGATTTATGACATTTGCGGTTCATACTGAGATAAACATCAATGAAGCCTGTTAACACGTCTGATTTGTTTCTAATGTAAAATTATTTTATTTTTTATTTGAACCTTTTACTAATTTAGTTTTCGTTCTTTTCAGGTAAGCTGCAAGTGTGGTCCTCTCATAACAAAGATTATTTAAAATTCTGTTACAATTTTTTAAAAATGTGATGAAAACTGATTTATTACATTTGCGGTACTTACTGAGATTAAACTCAATGAAGTCTGTTAACACGTCTGATCTTTGTTATAATGTTTTTTTTTATTTCTTTATTAGTATCTTGCTAATTTTGCACTCCTTTTTTTCAGAAAGACCAGTTTGGCCCATTGAATAAATATTACATTCTGAATTTTCGTTTTTATTTGCATCCTTGATATCATTTTATATGAATAAAAATTAAATTTAAGTCTGTTATTTCAAAAATACTTTTTTTAACACCTAGTAGATTTTTACGTTATTTGTAAGCAACAAAATAAAATCTACTGGATTAATTTGAAATAGCAGCTGAAACCAAAAAATATAGGGCTACTTTTTACTTCTTAATGACCCCGATGAATTAAGGGCTATTAAGGTTTTACAAGTCACTTTTCCTACATACAAACGTTTAAGGTTAATTACACCGCTGTTTTATGTTTAATTTACAAAAGTAAGCATGATACCGATTTATCTTGTCGTTAACTAAGTTTCTAGGCATACAATCCTTAAAAAAAAGTATTAATTTAAAAGATATGATCATTGAAAAATCCATATTTTAACACAAGTTTTAATGCAACTTTGAGGTTGAATAGGTCACTCTAGTTTACAAAAACTCCAAAATACTTTGCCCATAAACATTGATTAGTTATTCAAGAGTTGAAATAACTTTACACAAAATAGATATATGCAGTAGTTTTTTCATAAAAACCGTTAGCCCAAGGGTCTATTTGTGATTTTTTCTGTCCTCATATTTGGTATGAATCGATGTGCATCTCACTCGACTTTTCTTCCCCCGCGGGTAGTGGAGGGAAGGCACGCCCACACAATAAATGGTATCAAGGAGGATAAGAGTTACCTCTATCCTCCTTGAATGGGCCGGGCAGGGAGTCACAGTGTTGCCATTTATACGGATTTATCCGTATATGTACTAATTTTCAACTTCACATACGGGTAACTTAAACATACAAATATTTATGCGGAATTATATGTTCAGAAATATAAAATAATTTTATAAGGATACAATATAAAAAAATACAATAAGTAGTATTGTACATAAATAAATACGAAACTAAATAATCCAGCTGATGGACAACACTGCCTAACAAGTATCTATTGCACCATTGTTTTGATTTCGATGTTAATTTATCAATTATTCATTTATTATAATTATTATTTAAAATCATACATTATCATTTTATTCCGTAGGTACTAATATTATAAATGCGCAAGTTTGTATGAATGTATGGATGTTTGTTACTCTCACACAAAAACTACTGAATGGATTTCAATGAAATTCACAACAATATAGCTTATACATCAGAATAAGACATAAAAAGATATTGTGTGGATAAAAAAAAGATATTGTACGGATTGGGCGCCACTGTCGCGCGGCGACGCCACCGTCGTCACAGGGATAACTATGTCTGGCGTTACCACTCACATATTTCCTGCATTTCCTTGCAGTCGCGGGCACCAGTTAGTTTTTAATAAATGAATCCTATGAAAACGGTTGTTTTTTTGCAATTGATATTTTTTTACAATACAATACACAGTCATACGGAATTTATACGGATTTATTAGGGCCCCGAATATTACTTCGTATAAGGTTGGCAATGGCAACACTCTGTCATCTGTCAGCTAGACTGAGCTAGACTAGAGTCTATAGTCTACTAAATACATCGTAAATATTATATTTATCTAGTTATTTATAACGTGGCATAGTTTGTACGTAAAGACATTATTTTATTATTTAGTTAGGCAAGGCTGTTGTACAAGTGACTTCATATTTTCATATCACATTGACTCTCTTTGGACAATCTCGTCACATTGTACCAAATTACAAAATATAAAAATAATGGGTAAGTTTTATTACATATTTAATCTAATTTTTGTTATAATATATACATAATTTTTGTTATATTATGTAGGTAAACTCGACAAATAAAGTACTTTATCACCCTAACATTATTTGTATGTTGTAGAATAATAAGGTCAGTTTTCTTTTGAAAATTCAAAGTGACAATTATGTCAATCAGTAATCAATACCTATATTTCAAATCTAACCGTGCTCTCCTGACCGACCGCGGTAGCAATACGCGTGCGTACGGTCAGGCGAGCTTTGTAACGACTTGTGAATTTTCATACAAGTGACAACCGCGTCAGTCGCACGGTCGGTAGTACGTATCGTCAGTACTGACCGTCAGGAGAACACTGAAACCGGCCTAAGCCTTAGCGAATTTTGAAATGAATGGAATTTGTTATCGAAACTGATAAAGCACTTTTCTGGTCGGCCATACATAATACACGTTGTCTGGGACACCAGAAAGGACATAGGGTACCTTTCATCCAGAACGCGGACGAAGTCGCGGGCACCAGCTAGTTATTTATAACTCGAGACAGCTGGACTGAATTTTATGATCGTTATTTTAGAGATGGCAACGCTATGCAAATCATACTAATTAATAATGATTATCATAATATAATAATAATGAGTATCATATTATCATAATATACTTATATTACTCAATCAGGCGGAAATGGCTGGATGGATTTGAATAGTTAGAGTATAATAATTATATCTTAGAGCAACGAATATTTCTTATCCCTGTAAAGATAATTTTGTCCTAGTATTTTTTTTAAATTTATGGTCCATAAATAATAAAATTCTTACAGTATAAATAAATAGGTATGTGCTGCTTTTATAGCTATATGCTTTATTTTATGAAACAGAACCGCAAAAGGATCGTCGTAATGGAGAAAAAAAAAAACGCTTATACCTAACTGCTTCTCGCAAAATGTGTTGCTAAGCGCAAAACTCGAAAACGGCTGGACCGATTTTAATTCTGTTTTCACTCATGGATAGAGGCATAATCAGGGAAGGTTTTTACGTAAAAAAATGCACCCCGGGTAGCTATTTGTAAAATAATTTTAAATCAGGTTCTATTTTTCTAGAAATTTAAAACTAATTTTTATTTATATAATTCCTGTTTTAGATCACCTCATGTAAACCATCCTGAGGCATATAAAGCAATTGTGGTTCAAGCAGAAACATACAAAGCATCTTCTTCCTCATGTTCTGCTACTGCTACTCAAATTCGTAACTAAATCCCAGTGTCTATGTAGTGTTTATTTTATTAATTGTATATTTTTAACTAATATATTTTTGTTTTAGGTCACCTCAAGAATCATTTCTACAAATGGTGGTTCAAACAGACGTACATAATCAACCTTGTGTTTCCTCCTTCAAAGATATTATTCCCTCAGCACATGCCCCTTGTAAAGGATTTAGCTACTATAATATTCAGGCTTAAACTAACTGGGATGCATTGAAACTGACGCTTCTGTTTGTAACATCTCAAATTTGTAAGTATATATACAGACATTCTATGTAAGCAATGTATGGAGGAATCAAACAAATTAATAAAGTTTTCAAACTTGTTTGGGTTAACGGTTCAACCCGTTAACGATTTTTTAAGTATTTTGCGAAAACTTTAATAAGCACAAAAAGTATCAAAAATAAAAATTATCCACATTAAATTTTTAAACAAAATATGTTCTCTACATTATTTTGATTAGCTTGACGGTTTTTAAGTTACCGCCAGTTTTCAAACTTTGAAAGTTAGTATAAAAACTTTTATACTCTTGTTTAGAATTTTATGAGAATAATTTTTACCTTTGACACTTTTTTGTATGTATAACACCCGTATTCACAAATGATACTTGTCTAAGTAGCAATACTATACAAAGAACGCTATGCGTTACTCATATCAAGCCATCCCATTCAAGAAGTTCTTTACTATGTATTGAATAACGGCCCTGTGATTGGTTAATTTGTTGTGGCATACTTCACTCTAGTATTTGACAATTGATATTACAGATGTTAACTAATATTATAACCAGTATATGCCTGTATAATATTTTTCGTTTGGCGTTGCTTGTTTTATTTTTATTTCGGCGTGGGTATATGATTTTTATTATTATTTTATTGACCAAATATTAATATTACGAGACTGTAGGTTGACTGATTTTTATAAGGTCTCCAGTAATCATCTGTAAATAATACAATGGTAAATCATTTACTTCAATAAAGCTTATACTTTATTGAAACATTTTTTTTTAAGTCAATGTATTTCGTTATTATCTACAATAAATAATAAATTATATTCATATTATAATACAAATGTTTATTTGTAATTTTTTTTCCTAATTAGAGAGGTACAATAACCTGGAAACTCCCAAAAGCATAAAATCTTAGGGCCACTAGTAACTGATAAACAGGAGGTATTGGAAGGCCTCTTTTGGTTAGTTTGTCGAGATTTTAACTAATCAGTGGCAGGAGCACGAATAGAACAATATTATCTTTTGAAAATCTATTCCGCCTCCTAAATTCATCCGCACTGTAGTAATCGAAAGGATTTTTGAAAACCACCTATTACTTTTTTGTACTTATTGTTCGAAATCCTACACTGATATAATTATCAAACTCCTCTTCGCTACTGTAATCCATTGGTTGAAAGTACATAGTTGATACAAATATAATTTTCAAATTGAATATAACCTGAAATAACCGACGACCATTCAAACTCCAACGATTATAACCTTGCTTTTGACATAAGCCGGGACACAATGCGTTCGCTAATATAGCTTGGGCCTCGGCGGCTACTTTACCTGTGCGTCGATTTTGACGGACACATAGTGTCGTTCATCACTCAAGTGCTGTTTATGAATTGATTCGGCCGTCCCTTTGCGTTTGTCAGCACTGTGAGACCTCATAGTATCACAAACTGTCGTATGTGACTATTAACCCAGTCACCCAAGACAAAAAAATCGCGTTAGGTCGCAAAAAATTGCACTGTTTTGATTTTTTGGGATGTTGTTAAGAGACCAGATACCAGTAGTGTAAAACCAAGTTTGCATTTTTTTTTCTTTTTGAGAAGGGGAAATCTCATCCATGGATACCCACAGACCCGGGGTGGCCTGTGGGTTATGTCGGACATTAACCGACTAAAACCCTTTGGCGTTGGTATTAGGTGAGGTTCCTCCACCACTTCACCTCTGTGACTTCAATATTGATAAGAACCTACACATTAATATTATTTGCACATTATTATTATTTTATTATACTCAATTTAACTTGTCTCCCCCTCCAAAAGGGATCTATTACTTATTTACTTGATAACAAGTGAACTTATTGGCCCTACAGAGTTGTACTTGTGCTCAAATTGAAACTAAGTAAATGCTCTACAACTTCATTTCTCATAACTTTCCATGTAAAATGATATTTTGTTTCAAAAATTTCTAACTTTTTGGGAAAAATGACCCATTTTTGAAGTAGTGTATCTCGAGATCTGTTTGACATACAGAGCTGCGGTACACTCGAATTGTAGCAAAATTTATTTTCTTTAAGAGTGTCTAGGATGATTTTTCCATAGAATGCACTTTTCAGAAGTTATAAGAGAAAAACTGAAAAAAGTCTGAAAATTTCGAGCTTTTTCGAGCACCGTGCAGTTAGCACACAGGTCTCTCGAAACTGCAAACTTAGTTTTACACTACTGGTATCTATCCTAACAACATCCCAAAAAATCAAGACAGTGCAATTTATTGCGACCTAAGATGTCTTCAGTGACTGGGTTATTTATAAAAATGTATTTCTGCCTATTTCATTCCGTGTCTGACAAATATGACAATTTTAGTACTGTCAATTTAATTTATAGTTTAGTTTTTATGACAAGAGAATTAGCACCAATACCACGCATACATATCATAATAATTATAAAACTCGAACGAAAGTGTGTGATGATGATGATGTTCATATTTGTATTCAATCACGTATTGTATCTTACTCATCGGTATTTGTTACTCAATCACGTTAAATCAATAGCGCAACGAATATTTATTATCTCTGTGAAGTACCTAGTAATAAAATAATAACTCCATATGTGCTAATTTAGACTTTTTGTGTTTGTATTTTATATAACATTCATTTTTATGTTATACCAATGTTTATAAAATAAATAAATATGAAAAGTATTTTTCTTTTATTTACATCCTAATCAGGAAAATCAGGAAAATTAACCTTATTTCTATACTTATTTGTTTGTTTCTTTGCAAAGATTTAAATCTTTGTTTGTTTGCGTTGAATACGCTTTGAAACTACTGAACCGATTTGAAAAGTTCTTTCACTGTTAGGAAGCTACATTATCAGCGATGAACATAGCCTATGTTATATAAATTTTCAAAAAAATTAGAGATCCTTACTAAAACTCCAATAATGTAACCCAAGGTGTAAAAAAAATTACTTAAAATATTCCTCACATCGCGTGCGCTGCGAAAACTTTGCAGAACACATCAATATCTATACAAAGTGTCGCAACAGCATAAGTATTTATTTATTTAAAAAGGCTTACCAACTAAAGACATACTAAAATCACTATATACAACACTACTGAAAGGAACATTACAAGTATGAGTTTAAATTAAATGTCTTTATTATACCATTCCATTCGAACGATATCACGAGTTTAAAAATGTAAGTATTAGAAAAAAGTCGCGTGGCGTGGTCGCCGCTCAACCCAGACTATAATATGCGATGTAAGCGTCATTTATTTGTTAAATACCCGTGCGAAGCCGGGGCGTGCTGCTAGACTAGTACTACAATAAATTAGTGATAAAAAAACACTCGCGGCAAACGTCCGCGTTCGACGAGATCTCGCAGTGTGCGTTGCCTAACAACGTCACAATACGGTCCAATTGTGTATGTGTGCGCGCTATGTTCTAACTGCTCATCATCGGTCTTTCTCTTTCGCCCAATTTCTGTGTGAAACAGAATGAATTTTAGCTACAGGCAACGATGAGTTCGGGCTGTCAACTAGTTACGCCTTAAGTACCTCCCGCTACAGTATATAAGTTGTATGTGCTACATACATATACAATTTTTTTGTGAATTTAGCAATAATAAAAATTATTTTTTTGTTTTGCAATTCTATATTTTATGAATAAAATTCTTTATAATTCTTATATAACTTCTTCATAATTCATATTTATTAAGATAGATTAGAAAATAGAAAGGAAAATCTTGGTATCTCAAAAAATTTCACATTTTATTTTATAAAAAAAAACCATAAAAAAATGATTTCATAGCAAAATAATCACTTTGTATGATTATGATTTCAACAAAAGTATCGCATAGGTACTATCCAACTGTTGGTTTCTCAAATAATTTATTTTTAGCATACATCGCCTGGGTTTTATAAAAAAAATATAATTAAAAAGAAATGTACATTTTATAGACCCAACAATATTTATGTTTTATTAAAATCATTTAATTCCTGTTGAAATAAATCTATAGTATAATCACAAACTTTTTCTAAATCTTTTAGACCTCTTTTTAAAATTTCTAGTGCTGCAGTCTCTTGTGTTTGTATTCTAAAATGTAGTTTGTCTTCTGCAGGGTGGGGAACAGTGTAACCACAAAACTGCACATCCTCACTGAAAAATACAAAAAGAAAACATATTTTTAATAAAATTGTTCATTATTAATAGTAGGTAGTGGATTCTACAGTCACAAGAAAATAAGATTAAGTGCAGTACACCCTCAAAAGCACATAGCTTCCCAAATCGTTTTTAAGTAGATAGTTTATTTTTTTGTGATTTATATCTATTTTGTTCATATCGGGGTTCGTGAAACAATGTAGCCGTTATTTAGTAAAAATTAGCAATGCATAGAAAATCAAATCAACAATTAGGTTTATTAACCATGACAAATATTTAGGTGCATACTAGGAAAACATTATGTACTATACTTACTATTTACTTATGATACATTTTAAAGCATTTCCTAAAGTGTGACTTTCATTTTGAAAAACGTAAGTACGGCAAGTAGGACCCGAATCATCGTCACCAGGCAACTGAAAAAAAAAAAGAACATAAGACCCAAATGTTTTCTTTTGCTTTGACAAAATATATGTAGGTACCACAAACCTCCGAAATTTTCATTTTGATCACTTATTAAAAAGTAGAATTGTTATTTTGATATATACGAATTATTTTAATTATTACTTTTCTAAATTTAAACGCCCGATATAAATTATTTCAATTAATAGAAACGAAAAACTCGAAAAAGAAGTTTATAGTAATTTGTTATAAACACAACACGTGAATGTGACATGACATGATGACATTGACATTGACAAGTGTGCGGTCAAGTGCGGTAGAGATAAGGAGCGCCAACTTACATGGGTGTTAAATTGAAAAAGTGGCAACTAAAAGCGATAAATAGAGATGACGCCAGTGTGAACAGAGTTTGGAGAGTATAAATGAATGTAGCAGTTGTAGCACACAGCACACCCACCGCCATAGACACTATAATAGTGTCTATGGCGGTGGGTGTGCTGTGTGATGTGGACCAAAGAGTATAGTAATATAGAGGGGCTCTGAGACACAGAGCACAGAACACTATTACTTTTAGACACAGAGTAACAATCCGTGCACAGACCACAAAATTATAAGAACATTGATATCTATCATCTCTGGGGCTCTAGAAAAAGTGCCATTTTAAAAACGATAACGAAGTTCGATAGAATACATTTATAACTATCGAACTTCGTTATCGTTATCGTTATGGCACTTTGTCTAGGGCCCCAGGGGCCCTAGACAAGTTGCATTCGCTCCGTAGCGATTCGATTCGCTAAAAATAAAATGTATAGGATTGACATATGCCTTAGCTAAATCACGTGATACTTCCCATACATTTATAACTATCGAACTTCGTTATCGTTATCGTTATGGCACTTTGTCTAGGGCCCCTGTATAGTCGAGATTGATATGCTCCACAGACTCCGGATACAACTCAATCGTAGAGGGAGTATTGGGAGTAACTCAATAATAACACAGTGTTGCCAGCATTTTGAATTTACAAAAACCTCGGAGGTAAGCAGGTATTAATTTCCTATGGTACATTAACAAATAAATATGAACAAATATGTTATACGTTCCTAATTTATTTGTTATATAGAACTTGTGGGAAGAAATCCACATTATTATTTACATATTTATAATGATGATTAATTACACATATTTACAATTGTACAAACGCACGATGGTCGTTTGTGGTGAGAACGAGTGGCGAGAAAGCGCGTGCTTTCTGTAGCAGTGTTGAAGGCCGACCGTATTTGGTTTCCGTAGTTCTTCATTTAAAAGAATGACACGGAAACTAAAACGTAAATTCCAAATAGATCATTGAAGGAGGTCGCCACATCAGCCACCTTGGAGGCCGTTAGGTCGTAACGAAAAACAAACTGTAAGGAGTGGACAGCACTTGGTGGCACGTTGCTCGGTGATGGCACCAGCAGTTTCCATTAACTGGATCGATGAACCGCGTCTGCTGACACGTATCTGTGTGTGCCAGCCTGGATAACGTTAGTAGAGGCGTGCGGTCGCGTCGACTTTCTCAGGCCAACTGGCTTCTGTCCGGAATCTTCGATGACGTCGTAGTTCGTTTTCGTTTGACGACGTAGTCTTCGACGAAAAATGCAATTTCGAAGAAAAAACTTTTGTTTCGAATGTCTCTTTGTCAATAACACGTAGGTGACTATGGAAGTTCATTGTCGCGGGTTACCAGTTAATGTGGGAAAGAAATGATGAAACATTATTTACATATTTATAATGATTATTAATTACACATTTTTACAATTGTACAAACGCACGACCGGCGTTTTCACATGAGGCACGATGGGCGTTTGTGGTGAGGTGAGGACGAGTGGCGAGAAAGCGCGTGCTTTCTGTAGCAGTGTTGAAGGCCGACTGCACAGATTAGCTTTTGGTTTCCGTGGTTCTTCATTTGAAAGAATGACACGGAAACTAAAACGTAAATTCCAAATAGGTCATTGAAGGAGGTCGCCACAAACTGTAAAACATTGCAATTTTATCGTAGTTATATGTGCAATAATGTTTATTTTAAGAAATGGATGATTTTATTTAAAAGAATGGTACTTTTAAATTCTTTCTTACTGAAGGAAGATTTCTGTAAAAAAAAAAGAAAAAAAAAGAAACTATAGCAAGGTGGTTTCATAAACTACGCAACAAATACAGTGGCGGATTTACACATTTGCCGCCCGTGGGCTATTCAAATTTTGCCACCCCTAAAGACCCCTGTAATTCGATACCCTAGTTCACAATCATAATATGTAATATGAAAAAAAAACTGATGTAATAAGGTACTCCAATTTAGTCACAGTATCAGCTCCCATCACTGTTGGTCACACAGTGCGAGCAATTTCTGGGTCATTTATATAATAATATTTTTTATTCTGTAAGACAAAAATAATTTTTTGGTCAAATTTGACGCCGTCTAAAATCTACCGCCCTAGGCTCCAGCCTAATCAGCCTTCTAGTAAATCCGCCACTGCAAATATACTTACTCACCACACTTCACTTCGTTTAACTCCTTATTTGTTGCATTTCTAGATTATTTATTTGGCATTATGTTTGTTCAATTTTAAACCCTATTTATATACACATAATATTTAAAATCGAGTGAAACGACAAACTGTCACTTGACGCAGATATGCGCTGCATACCAGACGAGAGAGTCGCAATTTAATTTCCCTAGTCACGTGACCACCTCGAAGCTTTTTGCAAACTCCAATGGCACACAATCGCCATTCTGATCAATCTATGAACCACTACTGTAATGGTGGTTGTAGCTAGCTAGTTTTTCAGTTGGACCTTCTTACATCTATTCTCCATGTAAATCTCTCATCGGCATGACAACTTTGATTTGGTTCGAGACAAGTTCGAGATCACTGCTATGTGGAGGGTTTGAATCTTTGTGTTTATAGTACCCACGTGCGACTTCGTACGTGCTGTAGATTGTTTTTGAAAATCCCACAGGAACCTAACATTTTTCCAGTATAAGAAGTATATTATCCAGGTTATAAACTATCTGTGTGCCAAAATCCGTTCAGCCATTTTTGTGAGATTGAGTAACAAACATCCAAATAAACAAACTTTCGGATTTACCTATAATATTATTACGATTACGCATGCTATAATGTATGCGCAAAGTCTTTAAAAACAAAGAAAACATATTTTTAGAAACATGAAAACTTATCTATAACATTCGGGACGAGCTCATAATATGTACAAAACACCCTTTGTATTGGAGTTCCATTTTGGCAATATGTTATTTCTTGTTATTTTTGCCTATATTTACGTGATCTAAGTGTCTATGTGTATATCTACAAGAACAATTGATATTTTCTGGATTAATTATTACAGTATATTTTACTATTCTTCAAACTCCTTACTTTTGACGAGCCTGCTGTTGGACGTGTGGTTAAGGTGCTTGCCTTGACGATATGTCTCACGTTTCCCGGGTTCGATTCACGGCAGAGCCAACTTTCGAAATGAAATTTTCCAAAGTTGGCTCTGGTCTGGATCTGAAAAGTAGTGGCAGGGGCATACTGTGTTTCGGAGTCATTTGGTCAGCCCACCTAACGGCAGCATACCACCCTTACAGAAGACTATCTTGAAATGACAGCACGTGTGCTGTTGTGTTTCAGTGAGTGAGCAAAGGGACGCCAGAGCTCATTTTCTCATCCCTTTCTAATCCGTTATCCTTAGTCCTACTTTGCTCGGCAGCGCTCTTACAGAACCTGTGGCGTTGCTTGTGTTAATGGCGACAGTAGCCACCTACCATCAAGTAGGCCGCCATTCTGTCCGTCGAACTTAAAATAAGGTTAAGGCAAACATCCCTTTTATAGGACAAGGGCCAGAGGACATAATAGGGCCAGAAAGCAAACCACTCATTAAATTAATTCTTATTCCTTAATTGTAACAGTTCTTTATTACATTCATTCTCCTTTGGGAACCATGTAATATACTTTTTTCTTCCTTCCATATTTCTTTAACAGGTACATAACAGTAAAATCAATGGAAAAAAATTACACACTGCGTTAATATACCAAAAATAAATTCTTTCAGCCATTAGAGACCTCATTAAAGTGGAATGAGATGTCCAGACAGACCGTCGGTCCCTTTTGCCTCATATCTCAAAATGGAGCCTGTTAAAAAATTGGTATACATTAAGGTCATATTTGAATGGATACAATAAAGCTTTATAAAATCTGCCTTCAGAAGTCTGAGGGTGTTTACGAAAAAGTGCGCGTATCAATAATTTAAATGATTGATACGTGTTATTGAAAGATCAATCATTCTAATTATTCTAATATTTAATATGAGATGCGGGTTGCTCGTTTAGATTGCCTCATAGTAGTAATTTTATTACATCTACTATGATCATGATTAGTATTTGTATTTTTTTCTGTATCATCATGTCTAAATTGAATTCTAGCGGAGCTGTAGGTAAAATTATTTAGACTATGGACCCGCCAGGCTTCACACGGCTAATTACAATTAAAGTTAAAGGCAATTTCAACCTACATTAATTGCTAACAGTAATTACGGTGATGCTAGCTTGACTCTTTCTCATTAGTCTACGGATTTAATTTAAATGAATTATAAATAAAAAAAACCTTGTAGAGATAGACTTAAAGTGATATAGAAAATGACATGTAAATCTTTTGAATGACAAAACAAATTAGTTCTAAACTAATTAGTTAAGATAAAATAATCAGATAAAACGAATGGTGTACTGTATCATAGCAAGAATTACAATCACCTAAATGTAGTTGTGGAGCTCTACACAAACGGATCGTAATGTTTGTGATTTATAACCCATAGTTATTTGGAAAGGTAAGCTTCATAAATCACCTATAGGCGTGAGATTTTCCCATATATCGTAATAATGACGTGGTACGTGCCCTAATATAAATATAAATACCTACCGATGCTTAGGGTTGCTTTATTCGGTTATATCTACATATAAAAGAAAATTTATTTATTTATTTATAATAAAAAGTTTTAGAATTGTTTATTGATCGTCAAACTTATAAAAGTAAACGAATCAATAACCGGATCGGAAAGCGTTCTAGTTCATTAAGCCTATTATTTCTCATAAATTTGCCTTTTTTCAACCGACTTCCAAAAAAGGAGGAGGTTCTCAATTCGACTATGTTTTTTTTAATGTTTGTTACCTCAGAACTTTTGACTGGGTGAAGCGATTTTGATGATTCTTTTTTTTTTGAAAGCTGGTGCTTCCCGTGTGGTCCCATTTCAATTTGGTCCAGTTATGACAATGGTATCCATGAGAAAACGGTTTGAAGTCGGTTTATTTTTTGTCAAAAAGAGTTATGTTTGTATAAATGCTATAAGTGCTTTTTATCAAAACAAAACCGACTTCAAACCGTTAATACAGTAGATTTGAGAACCTCTTCCTTTTTGGAAGTCGGTTGAAAAAAGAATGTACCTAAAGTTTTAATACAAAAAATTATTACGCATTTATACAAATATGCACCGCAAAATGTCGACATTAGAAATTCTGAACACAAAAATGTACGCACAATTTAAAAAGTCAACGCGACATTAAGTTTGTTCCAAGTAATTGAACATATCGCGAGCGGCGTAGGTATTTTGTAGAAATGCGTATAAATATAATATGTATAGTATAGCCCAAAAGTATTCAAATAACATGTGAGTAAAACAAAACTTACAGTTGGTAGCCGTCTTTTAATCTTTATATCAAAAGTTATTTTATGTGATTTTTTTTAAAATTAGTGCATCCCTTTTAACTCATTGTAACCTCAATCTAGCCAACTTATGAATAACCCAACGCCGTGTTGTCCTTCATGAATATATGTAACACGACGCCTAACCTTTGTTCACTCCAATGAACGACATTTCGTACCCACTAAAGAAAGTAAAAGAGGAATTATGTATTTGTTTCTACCTGCTTCTAATTTTCATAATTTGTTGAAACGCATTTTATATTTAATTATAATGGCACATAGTATTATAAGTAAAAAAATATTAAGGCGAGGACTTAGCAGAAAAACGTATTTCGTTGACTTCTTAGAGTAAAATCACAAGTAAGATAAAAATACAGTGCATAATGGACTATATGGAAAAATGTTTGAATTAGGCAGATTTATAAAAAAAAAATCAATTTTCTGAGAAAAAAAAATTAGTAAAATACTGCTAAAAAAACTTACTGTTCACAGTAATTTATAAATTTTCCGTGACAACTACTTTTGTTTTATAGGCTTATTTCTACACTAAAGTTTGAATCGGTTATTTTTATTTCTTTTTTCATATTTTACACAATATTTAAGAAAAACCTTCCAATTTTAAATCTGTTCGGTTATCTCCGAAGGGCTACAAAAATTTGTTGCGCAATATTGCACCTTAATTCATCGCATATTAGGTTGCGGTCATTTTGGTAAAAATTGTGTTCGGTCTGAGGTTAGTCCTTGTCTTAACATTACATCACGAGCCAGTGTCTTTGCACTGTTGGATTTAGGCTTCTCCCAAGGCTCGCCACCACGAACGGTCCTCTGCCCTTCACATTTAACCGCCCGCTGGGAACCCCTTCAGGTTGTCTGACCACCTAGCCGCAGGGCGAACCACGCTGCGCTTTCCATTTCGTAACCTACATTCGAAAACTCTTCTACCATTCGAGCCACTACCATCAAATAGACTGTCAACCTGCCTGTCAATATTTCCACATAGAGAAAAAAAATCGAAATGACAGTTGTTTCATGTTTATTTACTACGTTTCTTAATCTTTTTAAAGATGGCGCTAACTAATATTGATATAGTTTGTATTCAATTTTCATTAATATTAATGTTAATTTCAAAGTCAACAATAATTGTTTTTACAATTACAACATTATGTTTGTGGTTATGGCGATTTTAAAAACACACGAAGAAAATATACTTAAGTCAGCTTTTTACAGTCCACTATATAATATCGATAGTTATTGTTTTAATCTAAGTTTTAATTCAATACCCAACCTCAGACAAAATATAACTATAGACAGAATTTGGCGGATAACACACTATGGGTGCATAAGCCTTATAACCTCAATTTTTGTTTATTTTTATTAAAAACTAGCTGGCGCCCGCGACTTCGTCCGCGTTGAAAAAGAAAAAGTAGCCTATCCTGTGTCCTGTACGTCTCAATATTTATCTATCAAGTTTCATGAAAATCAGTAAATTCGTTTAAGAGGAACATACATACATACAAACACACACTTGCAGATTTATTATTAATATTGAATATTGATGATGATATTAGTTTTCAAGTTTATGTGATTGCATCCTACTTTTCATTTCTTCAACACTTGTTTTTACCAGTAAATATTTTAACAAGGCAAGGCGTAGTTTAATTGCTTTTGTGTGCGTGTATCCGTGTATGTAAAGTTACATACACGGTTAAAGGGTCGACGGTGGATCCAGGCTGCTACCGACCAGTCCTATTGGAAAATTATGGGGTAGACCTATTTCCAGCAGTGGACGTCCTTCCCTTCGACTGAATTCATGATGCTCGTAGATACAACAGGTTTCATAATGAAAATGTTAGTAGTTATTAGTTTCAGTTAATTTTGATTAAAAACAATTACTACTATAACATTATTTTGTTAATCAAAATACGAATGTAGATAAGATTAAGGGCCTCTTTCACAAACTATATGTAAAGTGTTGATTAGTTACTTTTAGTAATAATTTTCTGTTATATTGAATTATGCACTCAGTTTACTGCATCATTCGATAGCCGATTTATTATTTTCTATTTAATGTTTGGAACGTTTACCGTACAAACAAAGGTATATCAGCTCCATTATCCTCGGTTACCGGTGACTTTAAATGACAGTTTAGCTTAATTGACGTTTGAGAAAGAGGCGCTAAATCCTGTATTTTTCACATAGTCACGTTAGGAAACTTTCACGAGTCGTCGGCGCATTAACACGCCGTGGAAAATTTATACACGACCAAAACTTAGCTAGAAACAAACTTGTGGCTCACAAACTTTGCCATAGAAGAAGGTTAAGAAGTATGAGAAGTGTAAGGATTATTTAATTACTAGCTGGTTCCGCGACTTCGTCCGCGTTGAAAGATAAAGAATAAGACAACTCTGTGATTATTGCTGATTATTTATCTTTGTGACGAGCGACTGTGGCGCCGCTGTTGTTGACGAGAGTGGCGAAGAATTTTTTATATTTTAAGATGAACCCTTGGGAACCTAAACATTTTTCCAAGTATTCCTATATGTTAATCCAGATTATAAATTATTTGTTTGCCAAATTTCACCAAAATCGGTTAAGCCATTTTTGCGTGGAATCTCACAAACTTTCGCATTTATAATATTAAAATATTAGTAGGATTATATTAACACTTTGGCGGAGCACCGATGTCGTGCCAAAACGTTCGTTTTTGAATTAAATATTTTTCGTTTTTTCTTTCTCTCATTAAGAGAAGGAAAGAGAAAGGAAATTTAAATATAAGAAAGTCTTACAAAAATACGAAGAAATTATGTATTAAATTAATAATGATTATTCAGTTCTACTACGTTGTACGCTCTATACTTTGCGCCACACTAATCTCGCTAAGTTCACTCGAGGCACACACGGCTCATTAGCAACGTACCAAGTGGTAATTCAAAAAACTACTGTCCATAAATTACAGCCGAAGTTGCCGAAGATTAATGAAACGTTTTCGCTGAATGTTGTGATATATTCGTTCATTATCGCGTTGCTGATTTTGTTGCTTTTGTGAACGTACATTTATTCATTAAGAACTTTTTATCTTGTAATAGCCACCTTCCGGCCGTCGGATCTTCGTACTTCAACTTATTGATCCCCCGGCTTATGTCGGTATCTTTCGTACGTTTATGGATCTCCTCATTTCTGATTCTCTCGCAGGTTAACCCCGAGCATAGAGCAAGCTGTCCATAGCTCGTTGTAATGAACAGCTCATAGCAATGCTATAGGGATTGTAAATGTGCAGTAGACTTCATTAGGATTAAGAGTAAGTGATAGGGAGGGGATAGAGGAATGACCTTTTCCATTCTTTACTCTCTCTCCCTACCTAATCCCTCATTAAAGTCACAAGTGGCGTTGCTTCTGTTAATAGGCGGCAGCCATCTACCATCGTCAGACTGTCTGACTACTATTATATAAAAAAAATAAAAGATGCCAAAGTACATGAATACATTTCTTCCAGTTGAACTTCCTACGAACTCTTATTGTGATTATTTTATACTTACACTATTTATGATACAATTGAAAATTACTAGCATACTATTAGTATAGCATGTTAGTAAATATTCTGTATGTTGTATGTTAGAAAGTAAAAAATGTATTGTTAAATGTAGTATTTAATTTGATGCCAATGTATTGAATTTTTCGTCTATAAAAACAATAATTAAAATAATAATACTCTGATTTTGTAGTATATAAATATAAATGGAGCAACGAAGTTAAGATTAATTAAGAAATTCAAAGTTACTTGTTAACCGTTAAATTATATGACGTCGAATTTTAAGTCAAGAGCTTGCTCCAATTTTCGGGAAAAGCTGTGCTGAATTGCAAGTAGGTAAGTAGTGCAGTTGCAAGTATGCAAGATTTATATTTATTCTTAGTCAATATGGCATTTAAAAAGTCGTAAATAGTATCCAGTGTTCAAGTTTCATAATGGTCTCAAGCGGATCCAAATCTCAATAGTTTTCTCTTCGACGGTCCCAAACATGTCTGAAGAAAACTACTCTTTGTTCGTACGGATGATTTTTTTTCTGAAAATTATAAACACAAATCTTCCTCATTTATCACTCTTTCTACTTGTGAAAACTATCACTCAGTAGCATAATGTACAAAAGTAAAATAAAAAAAAAACGCAAAATGAACACAACACAAGAAGCAAAAGGAAATCCGTTGGATAGTTTATAAGAAATCACAGTAGAAACAGACAGAAGCAGACAGTGCTTTTATTACCTATATTACCTGGGATGTAATTTTTATGTAATATATATAACAAATGTAATATATAACAAACCTTCCCAGTTTATTACTCTTTCTATAAATTTAAACCAAAATAAAATCGGTCTAGCCATTCATGAGTTTTTTCAGGCTAACGCACGACGATTGTTTTTTGAATATAAAAGAAGACTTGTATGTTTAGACAACTAAAGTAAGTCCGATGGTAATTTGAAAGCTTTTCGTATTATCCACCACCTACGTTAATTTACTATTCTTATTCAAAAAGGCAAGGAAAGGCTAAAGTTGAAATTACATTAAAAGTTCCAGAGGCTCCTTCACGCTAGTTCATCCGCCTAAAAAATCCACTAACTTTCTTATGAAGCCCAAACGAACTAACCTACATACTCCTATCTGACGGCAACTTTTAAAAGGGAAAATTCGCATTTCTCGAGAGAGTTTCAAAAGGAAATTGAATTTGTTACTTCGGTATGAGCGTTGTTTTTCTTTGCTTTCTGTCTAGATTTAACAAAGCAATTGAAACGTAGGCAAGGGTAGGGTAAGTGTGAAAGGTTAAAGTTGAACTGTTCGTTTATACGCACGATTAATATTTAATTGGCTTTCTATAAAAGTTGTATTTTTAAACTTTATGCTAATGTATTTTTTAGACTTATATTCATCTTCACTTTAAAGTTGTTCTATTACTAACATTTTTGTACATTTTGATATTATTATTTATGGAAAGTATTCAGTCTATTACTTTATTGAGATTTGCCTATTTTAATAAAACTTTTTATGGAGATAGCTTGACCATAGAGAACGTACATAAATAATTAAAAAGATTCAATGCTCAAAAACACCTCCTTACAGAAGATCACCGTGAAATAACAGCATTTGTGCTGTTGTAGCACTCGTGGCGTTGCGTAGCTATTTCTCGTCAATAGGACCGTCAGATTGTCTGATGATATAAGCAAAAAAACCTAAATTTACCACAATATCTAAATGTAGGAATCACTTCGTTAATAATGCAGATGTAACAAAATATAAGGAAACGCAAGGATCGAGGCTGTGTCGGCGGCGCGTCGTGCCTTAACGGAATCAAGTTAATAAATTATTATGTAACCGAGCGAAAAAGCCACCTTTCGCCGACAACTTTTTTAACGAGCACTATGTACGTGACTTTTTACATCGCATTCTTAAAAAAAAAAAGATTTAAAAAGTTTAAACAGAGAGCCGTTTAACAGAGACAAGAGTCTATCAAATTAGTAAGTGTTTGGGTTTTTAACTTTGTTCAATTTATTTAACAATCATTGAAATAATGAACTTCAACAGCAATTTAAGGAAGTTTAGAAATTAAAGAAAAGTAAAAGTTTAAGGATAAATTCGTATGCGTTGAAAAATAAAAATACATACATACATACATACATACATACATACATACATACATACATACATACATACATACATACATACATACATACATACATACATACATACATACATACATACATACATACGTACATACATACATACATACATACATACATACATACATACATACATACATACATACATACATACATACATACATACATACATACATACATACATACATACATACATACATACATACATACATACATACATACATACATACATACATACATACATACATACATACATACATACATACATACATACATACATACATACATACATACATACATACATACATACATACATACATACATACATACATACATACATACATACATACATACATACATACATACATACATACATACATACATACATACATACATACATACATACATACATACATACATACATACATACATACATACATACATACATACATACATACATACATACATACATACATACATACATACATACATACATACATACATACATACATACATACATACATACATACATACATACATACATACATACATACATACATACATACATACATACATACATACATACATACATACATACATACATACATACATACATACATACATACATACATACATACATACATACATACATACATACATACATACATACATACAGAAAAAAATTCTAAAAATGGTCTATTTACTTTTAGTATCATGTATAGAGCCTCTAAACACGATATCTCTAAAAACAAAGTAGCTTACTCCATGACCAACCCTTACAGATTTATTATTAGTATTGATTGATGATTGATAAGTTATAACAATGTGAGAACATCTTATTGCAGTGACAACACTGGCGCCGAATTTTTTATATTTTTAGACGATCTCTCGGGAACCTAACATTTTTCCAGGATAAAAAGTATCTTATATAATGTTAATCCATGTAATAAACTATTTCATCTAACTAAATCCGTTCAGAATTGAGGAACAAACATTTAAACATACAAACTTTAGCATTTGTAATACTCGTATTAAACATTTATTTTATAGTATTATTTTTAAACAAAAGCGAATTTTTCTCTTCATAAGAATTTATAAGAGTACATACATTTATTATCACTTAGAAGTTGTCTTTAGGATTCCACTGTTACTAATTTAACTATGACCAAGTTAATTAGCAATTTAATATCAGAAACGCTGCGGCCTACAAAAGTTGCTTAATTTATGAACCGACGGGAAATCATAACAAACGGCACCATGTTTTAAACTTTTGATATGTTAATGTAAATAAATCTCACAGGAATAATTTTGTATAAATTAATGAACATTATACTTTTTACGTATAATATATTTATATTATATAGTTTCTTCATAAATTAATATTGTTTGAAACACCAGGACGTAAATCACTACATATTATAAAACAAAGTACTTCACCGTGTCTGTCTGTTCGCGATAAACTCAAAAACTACTGCACCGATTTTCATGCTGTTTTCACCAATGGATAGAGTGGTTCTCGAGGAAGGTTTTAGTAAATAATTTACAAAGTTACGCGGACGAAGTCGCGGGCAGCAGCTAGTAATTTATAAACTAAGAAATTTTATTGCTTTTAAGATCTAAGAAAACTTGGGAGAGAGATCGATAGAAAAAATTGGCAGGTCAGATCAGAAAAATGAAAATATTTTATTTTTTCTGTGAACATTTGAAATATTCACGAAAAAAAATTGCGAATTAAATTTATTTTTCGCCGGGTAGGTTAGTAGCTAAATAGAAGATTGAAAGTAAAAAACTGCACATCGATATCGATATATTTTAGATGCAAATTATACTAGATAAAATCGTCCCACGCATCATACCGCTATGCGTGATAATTTAATTACATAATTGTTTCCATTACTGGTTGGACCTTGTAGTTTATAAAAATATTTCTAGCAAGGTCTAGCAAGGCACTCAGTGCCTTAATCAGTCAGTGATTGAGGGAAAAATGAAACAAGACCCACGTATCAACATTTTATTTCTGAACAGCTGTTGCATGTGACTTCGTCCGCGAAACTTTAAAAAACATAGCCTATGTTACTCGCTGTCTATAGGTGAAAGAATTTTAAAATCGGACCAGTAGTTTTGGAGTTATTCATTACAAACAAAAAATATAATTCAAAAGAATAAATTTTGTAAAGTACACGCGCGCGTGTCTTTGTGTGTGTGTGTGTGTGTGTGTGTGTATTATTGCGCACACATTTCTTTTTTTTTAAATATTTATTTCGTACCTTGATTTATCAACATTTTTTTGTAATCCAACTATTATGAATATATTATCTGAACTACAAACAAGTAGGACGGTTAAGTAAACAATTTAGTAAATCAATGAAAACCATTTCTATACAATGGTTTTCCTGAGCGACGACGTGACCCTTTGGCCTTCAATATTGAATCTTGGCCAAGCATTTTAGCAATTCTAGTAATATTTGGGAAATAGACCACAAAAGATACGAGGGTTTTCCACTAGAAACTTATTACAAATGGATATGGTAAGTATTATAACATTTACTTCCTTTGAATTGAAACATTATACTTACCAATCTTTATCTAACATCTATCTATAATTCGAATAGATGTAATGAAAATTTAAGTAATAAAGGATAAAGTAAATGCAATATAATTTAAAAGAAAATGAGGTAATTCTTTTCTTTCATGATAAGGTTCGTCATATACACTGTCAGTCTACTCGATAATTGCTTGACTATTTGTAAGAGTGGCGTGTCCAGTGCAGGCTGTAGGTTACGAAACACCATGTTTGTACACTAGGTATCACAAACGGACGCACTATTGTAATAAACTGGGCAGCTAGTTTAGCAGAAGTAACCACTAATACTATCCTTCATTCCTATACATATCCCTTATCCTCACCCCATTACTCTTCATCCTTCATCCTATCAAGCTTGGAAGAGGACTTGCATTCTACAAAGTGAATTCTTGTCTCTAAAAATATTTTCATTATTGGACGCATCAATTTTTCTTCGTTCTTCTACGATCAAATATAAGGGTCAGTCCACACTATCCCTTCTAACATATTTCCTCTCCCTTGTAACGAGTATAAGTGCTAACACTCGGGTGTGTTTATGCGTTTGGGGTTTTAGTGTCGATATGAATTTATGGGAATTTTTATGGCACAGACAATATTGGATATAATATAAGTTGTTGGTCACGTTTATATCATAATATTGTGGATTGAAAATACTTTAGTTTTGTGAAGACCTTTTCGAAGATCGTGTGGTTCAAAAAAGACAATTGTATTATTGAATCTGTTATTAAATTTTTTCTATGTGTAAAACTTTATTTAAACTATAAAACTTATAACATATATGTATTTAAGGAAATAGATTTTTTTAACGTCATATCGATTTTATTAACGTCATGCCCCTAGAGCTACTTGACTTCGGATAATTTTATTAAGGGTAGACCCAAATGACATTTTAACGGTTCAGCTTTTACATAATTTATGTCTGAATTTTCTGTTTTGCTTGACTGTGTTTATCTTTATGATTTGTGATTGGAATAAATTATGTTACGTTGTGATAGAATGTTGCAGCTTTTAAAGTTTTTGTCTGTAGATATAATGTAGAACCAGACTGCAGGGAAAGTTCGCGTTTGGAGATTCTTTTTCAGTAGGAGTCTTAGAAAGTATTTTATACTTGGGCCAGTTATAGGCCAGTCCAGTTTTTAAAATATTTTCTCCCTCAGAAACCTATCGAGTGGAATATCAAATGAAAGGGCTCCTTAAGCTGATTTCAAAAATATTCACATCATCACATTCCAGCCAGCTGTTTCGCAAAAAAATACACGTAAACATTTTTAAACATAATGCTAAAACTTACAACATCCAAAAATCCAATTACACAAACTTCGCCCGGGATTATTTTTTTTATAAAATAAACCTGCCTCGTTTATCCATAAGAATAAGTGTCTAGAAGTAGGTTAGCGGATATCAGGTACCTATTTAACTATGTGAGGATTAGTTATACTGTGCTGTTCTTCGATTTGAATATTTAAAACTGTCGTAGAAACAAAACAGTCAATTGTGGGCAACCTTTGTATTCATTCGAAGCAATACAGAGGCGTGGGTTGTAAAAAGGGGCAACGTAAATGGATTAGCATATTTATTAAAGTCTTTTGAGTCCAATGTTTACGTTGATCGTGTTGCGATTAGGGTAAAAAATGAACGGGTTCTAATTAACTTTCTTGTGTGCCTATGAAAAGAGACGGAAATAAATTTTTCTTTATAATATATGCACTGTTGGTGGTCTGAAAGTAATATTTTTTTGTAATTTATAGCTTTAACTATAAAAATTAGAAAAAAAAAGACATTTTAAATCACGCAAAAATAAATACTACTTCTCCTATGACAAGGAACTAATATAGAGAATATGAATCGAAATTTACAAACTGGACCATATAGTCACGTAAGTTTGACGTGCCCGTTGGATGAGTAGTAAGGGTACTTGCTTAACGTCTCAGGGGCCGGGGTTTGGATCCCGGCGAGTTCAAATATGGTAGTGAACTTTTTAACTGTCACTACTTCCAGATCCAGACCAGAGTCAATTTTGAAAATGTCATTTCTAAAGTTCAATCAGCAGGGAATCGAATCCGGGACCCCTGTGACAGAACGCAAAACCAAGCACCCTAATAACTTATCTAACTGGCTCGTCGAAATGATTTTTTTTATCAAAATCTATTTTACCTTAATTAGGTACATTACGCCCTACAAATTTCTAGAACGATATAAGTACTAGTAGTCACTAGAGTGTATCTTGAACGACGCGTTGTCGCCGTGAGTCCAATCGAACCGTAATATAATACTTATTGGAAATCATTTAACATTATCCACAATCGGGTCACGTGCGAGCGGGTTTAATGCGTTCTTCTAATATTGCACTGCCGCGTAACAGAACCTCAACCTCAATATACCTGCGAGCAAAGATTTAAATCGAAGATGCGGCGTTATCTCCTCGTGCTTTCATACTATATACACACCGAAAATTCTTAACATTGGTTGGGCGCAGGCGCTCAACCCAACTACAGTTGCACGCCAGCTACAGTGAGTGACGGTCGCTTGTTGAGAGCGTCGCTATCGTCACAGTCACGTTTGAAAGTAAGGAATGTGTTGTCTGTGTTTAAAAGTGTGTTTAGACAAAGGTATATATGTATTTTATACTTTTGTCTTTAGTATAATGTATTTTGTATTTTGTAACAAATTTTCTCTAGTAATGCCGCATCTCTCGATTTAAATCTTTGCCTGCGAGTGTGTGTTCCATCTCACAATTTCACAAACGTAAAAATTTCACCAATAAACAGTGTTCTTTCTGGATATCCGACATATTTGAAAACATTTCACTCTGGATATTCGCAATAAATATTCTCCGAACACAATTGAATATACTGAGAAAAGCACTTTTGAAATATACTGAGAAGATATTTTATGACAATAAAATGTATTTATTTTAATCCTTTTTAATATTATACATTTGAATGTGTTTATTTGTTTGTTTGTTTGTTACGCTTTCACGCAAAAACCACTGGACCGATCAACACGAAATTTTGCATACACGTTGTCTGGGACACCAGAAAGGACATAGGGTAGCTTTTATCGTTCAACGCGGACGAAGTCGCGGGCACCAGCTAGTAATATTATAATTGCGAAAAGCATGTATGTTTATTATTAGATCACGCAAAAACGGCTAAACGGATTTGGATGAAATTTGGCATAGAGATAGTTTATTATTTGTTGTTAAGTTATTATTAGTTTATTATTGTTATTTGTTGAAAAATATTAGGTTAATGTTTTTAAGTAACATTTTACATATTTTACAATAAATGTAAAGAATGACTTTTTTGCACCGTTTATATTAAACTACGCAACATATTATAGAATAAAATATGAGTTTTTAATTAAAGAAATATATTTGTAGAAAAAGTTACCTACTCATGAAAATCTCCTGTAATTCGTCTACTGTATGAGTGAAAATGTGCTTGTAAGAGTGTGTATGTATGGTTTTGATTTTAAATATATAGTTGGATAGAAATAAAGTGACAAAGTAGATAGAGACAAAGTAAAAAGGGTATTTTCAAGTTATATCTCAAGCCAATTGAGACTTGAGCCAACAAAATGTAAGTATTCTAGGAAATGTATCGGCTTTTTTAAATGACAGTGAATATTGTACATTTGTGTATTGCTTGAACGAATTCCTTTTGAAATAGATTTATCGTATAAAATATTTTAATAAAAATACTTGGTATATTCTTAAGGGCTTCTGTGTGTAATGCAGCCAACTACAAACATTGTAGTATAATGGGGCAACGATAATGGCCACTCCCATTGTAGGTGAGACATTTGGAGATGAAGGGGCGATACGAAAGTATGAATTCCAAAAGCTCTAATTCCGTATATAGGTACGCTTGACTACATTCTATCTATATATACACAGATTCTCTACATTACTATACAGTACACATACGTGTAGTAGCAAATAGTAATAGAAAAACCATTCACACTTTGTAAATAGAATAATGTCTGCAGGTTTTTTTTATGAAATATTCAAATAGCTGTTGTTTTGTAAGTTTACCGATTACTTTTTGGACACAAGCTAGCATTTATTCATCAAATGAGATTTTAACGTAATTGTTGCAATAATTGTTTAATAAATCGCATTATTAATATTATAAATGCGAAAATTTGTATGTTTGTTACTCAATCACACAAAAACCGCTGACTGGATTTGAATGAAATTTGTCATACAGATAGTTTATTACCTGGATTAACGTATTACTACACTAAATCCTGAAAAAATAAAAAAATCCTAAAAAAAATCCTGAATCCCAAAAAAATTCGTAGCCACTGTCATCAACAAGGACCGTCGTCACTGTCATCAACATGGACCGTTTTCAACGGAGAAGAATTCGCGGGCACCATCAGCTAGTAAATAAATACATTATTGGGGTTCCAGAGCCTCTTAATTTACCGTGTTTTCTTACCCTATACCCGATTACCTTTATCTGTCTGTTTTACTCTATACTTGTATTACATCCATTGTTACATCGTAGCCTGTAATTGACGGTGCTATTGGGACTCCCCAGGTCTTGAAAGATTTATAGGTAACATTCCATTTAATAGCTTGCATGGCTGCCCATTACAAATTCTCGCATAAAAACTTTCCTACAGTTTTGTTATTATGTAGATACGCCGATGACTTTTTTGATAATAATATAGCTCATATTACTAGGTAATTTTTTTTTTACAAAAAAAGTAAAAAACTTACAAAAAAAAACATTTTCTTTCTATTTACCATATAAGCGTAGATGTTATGTAGGTATAACTGTTTGATTTGTCTTCAAAATGTTTGGTCGTTTTTCTAAACAGTCAACCTATATCTTATTGATATTGAAAATGCTTAGGTAGATAATACTGAAATTGTGTGATTACATCTCCTTGAAAGCCCTAGTAATCGAGAAATCGCTTTTAAATATGTTTATTTACCAAGAAATATCCATTTCTAACAATGCTAACGACGTCTTTATCTCTGAAGTACGTATATTTTTCCGATTTGCTGGATCGTCACTGTTCAAATAAATCGGTTTTTTTTATATCGTGCAGACAACAATAGATTTCGTTTGATGTTTTATTGCAAAGATAAAAATGTGAAGATATTTTATTCGACTTTTCAGTTATCTCTCAGTCCTGATTTAGTGATCCCTAGACTATACTTTGGTATTACATATTTTAACGAAAATAAAAAAGGTTTTTAGTTCATTTAGCGTGAATTTAGAAACTCATTGATGTTTTATTACTTCTATTTCATGAGTTTATATTATATAAAATATAATATAAATCTTTTTGCGACAATTATGAGATGTTAGTTTCTTCATAGCCTTTGGGGAGGAATGCACCATTATGTTGAAAATAAAATAAAATAAATAAATAAATAAACAACACCATTAGTACCTATATCTAAACAGTATAAAGCTCTTTAGCTTTTTCTCTGTCTAATCTCGGGAAGTTGTGATATATTTTGTTACTGTTTGTATCGATGGAAAGAGAAATATCTGAGGATGGTTTATAAATGAGTGTAGTTTAACATAAACTACAAGTTTTTCAACATTTTGATTTTTCTATACTATGTTTACTTATATTCGTGAAAGGAGGTTAATCTATACAAGCATTGTAGCAGAGAGATAACATATTCATACCATTGTTGTTAAAGAGCCACGCTGTTATATATATTATTTGTGTTAGACGCACTTATCTATAATATATATACGAGTGTCCTTCTATTTAACAGTAGAAGTGGCTGGCGTGGAATACAATGGATGAGCAAACACTGTCTCCGACGTTATTGGAATCGTCACACAATATTAAATTACTGGACAGTCCTCTCTACATTTGTTAACATGAATTATTGTCATGTACTTTGGACAAGAAACATATAATGCAGAAAATAACAATTATTATGAAGGAATATGAACGTCAAAGACTACTTCGCGAAAGAGTAGTAGTAAAAGTATTGATAAAGATCTTAGGGTTAATATTTTATTAAGAAGAGGGATAATAATAAATACACTGCGACATTGTATTGATTCAAAGTCTTTAAAAAGTGTGATAACTTATAGCACAGACGATGCCTCTACTTATTAGTCTTATGGAAAGGGTAAGAGTAATTCTAGAGCGCTATTCTAAGGAATACCCTGGATGAGGAAATCAGGATAAATAAAGTCACTGGCATACTTAGTACATCGTGAGTCACAATTTTAGTGGTGAATACACACCGTGAATTCATGCTGTAGTAAGTACATTTCCTTATCCCTTTCTAATCCTCAATGTTACTATGGTCGCAACAACTTCTACTTATAATTTGTTTATTTATTTATTTATACAAAATCCACAGCTCTCAACATAAAAAAATACTGACAAAAACAAAAACACACCCTACAAAAATACATAATACTTGTATACCGCTTATACTTGTGATATAAGCGACATTAGTATTTCTGTCGACCTTAACATGAAAAAATTAAGGGACAGGCATACCTTATCAAGCTTTCATCGCAAAATTTCGAGAATATATTACGAATTAGTAGAGTTGTGTGATACTCTGCCAATACTTAGCGCAAAAGACAACTGTAACTTCTTTCTAAAAAAAGTCAAAAATGTCGAAAAAAAGACATGTCATTTAATTTGATGTTCACGAAGATTGAAACGGCGAAGGTCCAACGTTCACGTTCTCGCGACAAATGGACTGACATTTTTACATTCGTACCCACCCCAGACACACATACACACTGTATATGCCTTGTGGTACACTTGTGGACTTAAACGACTTTTAACTGTGAATTGTTACCAAAGTTTACAAGACGCATCTTCCACGTTGTAGTTACGACTTTAAAACACACACGAATTGTTGAAATAACATTAAAGGAAAAATTATTAAATTGTTAATATATACAAATTTCATGATTTGCTTGTTTTTCTATTGGAGTGGACAGTCAGCATGTTTGCCGGTATAACATCATAGATACTAAAAAGTAACTATCTAGGTATATAAGAGATAGTCTGGTTCTGATTTCCCACCTATGTTTTTATTTCCTTTTTTGTTTAATTCTTAATGTAAAAGTTATTGCGTAATTCTTATAGAGAATCCGCCAGTAAATCTTTTACGCTGGCGGCGTACGGACATTGTTATTACTTCTTAATAAAGTATGTTTTGTCCTTCACTTCACCACTAAAATTGTGACTTTTGGTTCTCTATAAAATTTATATTCATAAAGTTGACGCTATGCTTCTAAATATTAATGCCACATACCACAAAGCTAAGTACATAATATTTGTTCCAAATTAGTTGGAGAGTCAACATGTGTTGGCTTGAGAACATCTCGTGTATTCTCTACATGTATCCACATTTGTTATTACAGCTGTTCTGAAGTTTAGTGAACTTTCTGAAACTGGAGAATATTGTTATAGAGAAAAGAGTTATTAAATAAAAGGGAAAAAAAATTGTAATTATTATGTTAATATATCTTATAAATTTGACTATATTACGTTTTGATAAATAATAATGACAATTATTGATTTTTTATCTCAGACAGAAGGCAGCTAGATAAATTTCAACCTTTGTTAGAGACTGTGACTGTTGTAGATTTAGCGCTTGGATGCGAGAGTCTAAAGGATGCCATAGCCGTTTTCCCTATCTCCTCTCTGTTCCTTCTAATTTAACTTAATATCAAAGTCGGCAACGAACTTGGAACCCCTAATGGCGTTGCCTTTTCACAAAGTTGACCGTCAGTCCATTTATAATTAACTAGGTGGTGCCCGCGACTTCATACGCATTGAAAAACAAAAGATATAAAGCAAATATAACGCTAGACATTTACTTTTGCCAAGTATGTCGCTCACGTGGAATATTTAGCCCTTGTCCATAGTTAAATTTTATTCCAATTATTGGTGACAGAGTTTTCCAATCGGTTGATTAGTATCGAAGATTACGTCCCAGATGAAAACTGTTAAGATATGCAACCTCATATCTTATGTCAGTGACTTAATCTGAGATCTGCTCTATGGACCGTTGCTTAGGAATGGTTTACTTATTGATATATTATAATGTCAAGTGTGAATAAGGGTATCTTTAGTTTTTACTAGTGTGTTGTAAATATTAAACTATTATAATATTTATCGCTTTCCATCTGATCTTTCCTTGAAACATCCTCGGACAACACGAACAGCAACACTGTCGTTCACATGGTAGCAGAGCAATGATATAATCTAGCGATTACCAAGGAAGATGTCAGTTGTAAAAATCGAACCACTAGGAAGAGATAATTACGATACGTGGGCGATACATGCAAAAGCTTACCTTACGAAATATAAGCTTTGGAAGCATGTTACAACACCACTTATCAACAATCCCAGTCAAGAGCAGATAGAAGCAGATGATTTGACAAAATCCGAGCTATTGCTGCTCATATCAGCTTCTGAATTAAAGCAAGTGAAAAACTGTGCAACTGCTAAGGAAATCTGGGACACACTTGAAGGTATTTACAATAGTAAAGGTCCTGCCCGAAAAGCCACACTTCTGAAACAAATTGTCTTGGCAAAATTAACAAATAATGGAGACGTAAGAGAGCACTTAAAGAAATTTATGGACAACGTCGACAAACTCAAAGATCTAGGCGTTGAGATTAACAGCGACCTACTGTCCATAATCATGCTCTACAGTCTTTCTGATGATTATGAAAACTTCCGGATTGCAATCGAAACGCAAGAGACTTTGCTAAGCCCGGACAGACTAAAAATAAAAATAATCGAAGAGAGCGATGCCAGATGCCGCAACGCAGACTACAGTGAACAAGAATCTTCCAACGAGGAAGTATTTTATGCAGCCTGTAAAATCTGTAAAAAGCAAGGTAACATATTTAAACGTAAAGCTTACAAAATTTGCACGAATTGCTGGCAGAAAAATGCCTCTAAGAAGGTCTACAAACCTGACAAAAATAATTTTATTCAGAAAACTCTCCTGTGTAAAAACGGAAAGGGAGCTGCTGACAATATTTGGGTGTTAGATAGCGGTTGCACCTCGCATATGACATATAAGAAAAACTTGTTTAAGGATATGAAAAGTACATCCCGAAAACTGAACTTTGCCACTGATGAGATAACCGCTGATATAAAAGGAACAGGTGTTGTACCAATAGTTACTCAGTGCGGATCACTAACTAAAGCTACAGACCTAAGAGACACACTGTATGTACCCAGTTTGAGTACAAATTTGTTGTCAGTTGGAAAAATAACGGACGCTGGTTGCTCCGTTCACTTTACCAAAAATAAAGCAACTGTGAACAATCCTAAGTACGGTACAACTATTATCGCCAAAAAGCACTCAGACGGGCTCTACTACGTTAAACCTGAAAAACCAGAACAACGTAATAACCTTACCTATGATAATGTTCCAAAAAACAAAGATGAACAACTCAACTACAATGGAAGAATGGCACCAAAAACTTGGGCACATGAATGCCAAAGATATGAAACTCGCCCTCAAAAATGGCTTATTGATTGGACTCGATTTTGATGCCAACGAAACTTTATCTGAATGCGAAACCTGCATCCAAGCAAAAATGCATCGAGTGCCTGCATCTCGGGAGAAAACAACTCCAAGAACGACGGAACGCTTACAAATAGTTCATAGTGACGTGTGCGGTCCTATTCACACACCTACACTTGGTCAGAACAAGTACTTTGTCACTTTTATCGACGACTACAGCAAATACTGCCAGGTCTATCTTATTAAGAACAAAAGTGAGGTACTAAGCAAGTTCAAAGAGTTTAAACAACAATCTGAAAACTTTACAGGAAGCAAAATTAAATTTCTACAATCTGATAATGGCACAGAATACGTAAATAAGGAGTTTAAAAGCTTCCTCAAACAAAACGGGATACAACGCCGACTGTCAGCACCTTACACCCCAAATCAGAATGGTGTTGCAGAAAGAAAAAACCGCACTCTAATAGAGAAAGCGAGAGCCATGATCTTAGGTTCTAAGGCTCCACGACATCTATGGGGTGAAGCACTGTTAACTGCAAATTATTTATCAAACAGATCTTTGAATCAGGGAATTGAAGGGGCTACACCATTTGAGAAATGGGTCGGCAGAAAACCCTGCATAAATCATTTATATACCTTTGGAGCAAAAACATTTGTGCTGCTGAAAGGCACAAACACGCACAAATTTGCACCAAAAGCAATCCCTGGAATGTTTACAGGATATTCTGAGACATCAAAAGCGTTTAGAATATACCTACCTTCAAAGAAAACCGTTATCACCTCGAAGGATATTAGAGTTCTAAAGAAAATGTACTTTGATGAAAACACCAAAGGCATGGAAAAACTTTTTGAAAATTTGAACGAACATGACTTGTGTGATGATGACAGTGAAAACAAAACAGAAATATTGTTCCAAGACAACAGTGTACTGCAAGTGCAACGGCAGCAACAGCAAAACGAAACACATAAAGCTCAAGCATTTCTTCGTGAGGGAACTTGTAACTAATAACGAGCTACAAGTTATGCAAGTACCAACTGAACTTCAACTTGCAGATATGTTCACGAAGCCCTTATTTGGATCAAGATTGAAGGCACTGTGCAGCAAAATTGGAATTAAAAAAAAAACTTATTCCAATTTTTAAAAGTTGGGTGGGTGTTAAGATATGCAACCTCATATCTTATGTCAGTGACTTAATCTGAGATCTGCTCTATGGACCGTTGCTTAGGAATGGTTTACTTATTGATATATTATAATGTCAAGTGTGAATAAGGGTATCTTTAGTTTTTACTAGTGTGTTGTAAATATTAAACTATTATAATATTTATCGCTTTCCATCTGATCTTTCCTTGAAACATCCTCGGACAACACGAACAGCAACACTGTCGTTCACAAAAACAAACAAACATACAAGCTTTTACCTCTTTATAATATTAGTATAGATACATTTACATATGAATGTAGTGAGGTTTTCATTTTAGTATTTTAGGCTCAAAAGTTAAACCCAAAAAACTTTCAATAAGATGAACGAAGCCACGAAGGTTTTATTGCTTGTTTTAAATGGTTATATGTGTATAAGTTGCGAAGAGGAAATACGTAACACAATTCCCGGGCTCCCTGATGGAATGTCATTATTGGAAATAAACGTACGAAGTCAATACACGAGCTTCCGTAAATGTCCTTTATTAAATTCCCCGTATGATTCTTGTTAGAAAATAATGACACATTTTAAGAGTACTGTAAAAAACACACGTCGGTAAACACAAGTAATGTCGGATATTTTTTATATTATGCTAGCTGGCGCCCGCGACTTCGTCCGCATTGAAAAAGAAAAAAGTAGCCTATCCTGTGTCCTGTACGTCTAAATGTTTAACTATTAAGTTTATTAAAAATCATTTAATTCGTTTAAGAGTTATGTTTCACAAGCATTATATTATTTTAAAACATAAATAAAACTTACAATTTCAAATGCAGTTTAAGAAAGAACTTCTTTCTCTGTATTTCGAAGTGGAATTTCATATGATTACCGTTTTAATAATACCCTTAAATTCGCGTTTATTAAATTTGTTTTTAAATTTTTTATATAAAACAACAATGTTACAATATTATCGAATGTTATTCTATTAATAATATTTTTTAAATTTTTATATAACTTGAGTTATATTGATTTTGGTGTATCTACACTATTTAAATGTTACAAGTTCTACATATAAGTATGGGGAGAGGGCTGGTTTGGTTAGTTCCCCAATTGTAACCGAGAAATCCCGAGACAATGTCGTATTTTAATTCATTAGCATATTATATTTATTAGTGTGTTATTGTAGTTTCTTAAAACAATAACAATAAAAGTTCTTAAAACGCTCGTACATATTGAAGACGCAGCCCGCGTCTGTCTGCATGTCATTACTATTAATTAAAATAAGAACGAAAAGTCATTTGCACTGAAATCAATATTTAATTTACTTTAAAAAAATATACATTATACAGTTATGTTTTGTAATAATGTATAAAGTATGTATGTACGTAATTTTCCATCTTTAACGAATATTACAATTATTTTGTAATAAGATAACGAAATAACTAAGGGATAGGTAGAGGTGAAGGCCATAGGCGGACAAATTTTGATGAGAATTTAAACAGAAACGGACATCTGGATATAATTGGAAAAGCGTGTTTTAAATAAGAGAAGGATCGAATTGAAAATATACTTCGGTTTAAAATGTTTTCTTGATTGGGATGATAAACTAATGCTTGGGATGCTTGGGGTGGGATAAAATAGATGTAAAACGAAAAAAAAATTAAACAAATGTGCATTTATAATTTAATTGGTAATAGAATTGAAAAAAAAAAATATATATGGATGTGTGAATTTTCCAAAAATTTATACGAACTTGATACTAATTAGGAAAACAACAAAAAAAAACAGCATAATCAGTCGTGCCTTTCTTAAGTAATGCCATATGTATGAACACGTGGCAATAAATTTTTATTTTTATCGATTATGAAGTACAAAAATAAAAATAATAATATGTGTGAGTGCAAAAGGGCCGTAAGGTTTTATGTGGCAAATGAAGGTTACGAACTCTCGTCTAAATGGCCGTTATCGCTCTATAATCTACACGGCTCGGTAATCTCGTCAAATTAAATAATTGACCATGAATTCAGTCGAGTTTACTGGGTGTGTTAGTGACTGTGCTGTGACCCTTATGGGGACGACCTTTTTAGGCAAATTGAAAAAAAAAAAAAAATGGCAAGCAAGGTCAATGTCACAATTCGTAGAACTTCAACACATCGTCTACGAAGCTACGCAAATGTGACGTCTTCGGCTACGACGTAGGTATCTCGTAGACATCTCGTAGTTATTAATTACTAGCTCGTGCCCGCGACTTTGTCCGCGTTGAACGATGAAAGGTATTAGTACTGACCAGCACCCCTATCTCCGACTTTGTACGGAAATGAAATTTGTAAAAACCCTTTCTTAGCCCTAAGCTTCTAATAGCTTGCATGTCACCCAAGAATCTAAGAAATTCAAAAATAATAAGTTATCTAACATCTAAGTAATCATTCAATATCATTCACGTAATACTTTATTAATCTAAGCAACATTTCATCAAATTTTTTTGATGTTCCGAGATGAATTATTAAGAAATATCTTATGATTAAAATTATCTATAAAAATTAAACTTTTTTTGAATTCCTATAATTAATGTACTAACTGATGAATTTCATTCAGGTTAGTGTTTCTAAAACGATTTTTTCCCCACTATTTTTGTCCACTATTCCCAAACAATAGCCCACATAACATTTCACTTAAAGTTGTTTGAACTAAATCGATGTCGGTATAATTGTATATCAAAGTTTTCTGTTTGAACTTTTATGTAGTTTCCTTAACTATGTTTAGTTTGATTGTGGCAACAGTTTGGAGGTCAGTTGACGTCGTTACGTTAGTATATGTTTGCTAACCTATATAGAATCAATCATATTATAGCGTAGTTCTAGCATTCGTGCAGGAACGTAATGACTGCTAAAGTAGGACTATTATTTTCCCGTTATCCGAAGTCCCTTGTTGTCGTAATTGTGTAAGTTCTGAAAGTTAGCATGTGAAATAAAAGGGGGAGAGCTCCATTCAAACTTTTACACATTGTTTTAAAGTGTGTCCCCAGAGATATGTTGTTCGCGACCTCCATTACAGACATTGTTTCCTTTCATACCAATTGAAATTCATGGACATAACTGTAAAGTTCGAAGAGTTTAATCATAGCTTAATGATTTACGTAGCGCTATTAAAGTATAATTTATGCATTTTTAATTAAATTTCTGCTGAGTAATTGAATCGAATTGAGCTTTTATAGTTTAAGTATTACATTGAGTATAAATGTTCTTGCTATTTTTGTACCATAAAAATGAGATTTTTAACACAACATTTTAAATATGGGAGATTGATTTATCTTTTTTGTTATGAGGTTTCCTAACTAGGTTTCCTTCAAAGCTTGAACTAGTAAATATTGTTTCTATTTAAAAACGAAAAGACTTGTAGACGTGCAGGATACGAACCCGAGTCTGTCAAATCGGCAGCTGAATATTAATCAATAATATAGATATAATATCGTCCACAGCAATAGGTCTTATGAGTATATATGCAGTTTCAATATAAAAAAAATGGCAATGGTCTCATTGGTGATAATTGTAGAATGTATAACAATACAAAAATATATTAAATCCGTACTAATACGAGTATTATAAATGCGAAAGTTTATATGGATGTATGGATTTTATGGATGTTTGTTACTCACGCAAAAACTACTAAACCAATCACCATGAAATTTTGCATACACGTTGTCTGGGACACCAGAAAGGACATAGGGTTTCATCGTTCAACGCGGACGAAGTCGCGGGCATCAGCTAGTTGTTAATAATTTTAACAATTTAATATATTTTTGCTCTTATTTGATTATTTCATTTTTACATTTTGTCTATACTACCTTATATTAAGTGATGTGTAAATAGTTAAGCAAAAAAAAGCAAAATTTCTTAGTAAAAATGCTGTCCATTAATTTTATGTTCGTTAGTAGTTGTGTATCGTTGGATGCGATAATAATACACTTGTCAACCCTTTTTGACTGGAGGGACATCCTTTTATCATGCAATGAGGTTTTCCTTATTCGCGTTATGGTCGTACTGTAGGTAATTCTACAATATGAATGTATCTATTTCCTTTTAAATGTTTATAACGTGTTCTTCACATTTTTATTTAAGAAACCTACAACAACTATGTAGCTAAGACCTGTGAATAGGCCACGCGAGTTCAGACAGCAGGATTTCTTTTAAATATGCTGAATAAATTCTGAAAAGATAGTAGGTATATGCGTTGTTTTATGTGTACGCCCATAAAACAACGCATATACATGATGATAAGTGTAGACATGATAAGTTTTAGAGATTTTCATACCGAATCCTTTTTTTTTCAGTTTAGATCTAAGTGGAACATAAAGATTTATAGGAGATACAAAGGTTCGCATTTTTATCGAGGAAGTATGAAAAATGTACTTTTAGGTGTAGCTACTTCTTGTCTATAAAAATAAAGACAATAAGATGAGAAATAAAAAAAGAAGTTCCAGTCGGGATATAGGAAACTTTTAAGTACCTTTTTAAATTTTTTATGTTGAGGTCGGCAGTCGAGTATACATATTATAAATATAGTACTTACCTACTTGTTGGAATTATACCTCTATGATAGTACTAGATTTTATAAATACCTAAAAATAAAAATTAATGAAAATAAAATGCTTCATTGTGAATAAGGCATAAATATATTTTATTATAATCTGTTTCTCCAAGTATAACAGCCATGCATTAAACTTATCTGTAATTATACCGTGTCTGCAAAATTATACAGGTCACTGCCTCCGACCTTCGTTATCACTTACGAATCCTTTAATGAATATTGAACTAGAGATGAGAACTATATTACCTAACTTTGTTTCGAGTGTCTATTAGACACGTATGTAATTAATATAATATAGGTAAATATATCTACAATAAATTTGATTAAGTTAACTGGGGTTAGTTAGATAAATCATTACATGTATAATGGTTTTAGTTTTAGAATAATATTTTATTTTATTTTAATTTACTTAGCAACTAACACAGCAAACTAATAGCTAGTCATAATTATAGTTATAAATACAAGTGATTTTAAATATAGTCAACTAGCTGCTTAACTTTGTTCTTCGCCCGCGTAACTTTGTAATTATATAATAAAACCTTCCTCGAGGACCACTCTATCCATTGGTGAAAACAGCATGAAAATCCGTGCAGTATATTTTGAGTTTATCACGAACAGCCAGACAGACGTGGCGGAGGACTTTGTTTTATAATATTTTTTTTAGAAATGGGTTTGCTCTTGGCCAACAACCGGCTGAGTAGCAAGGATGAGGCCTATGATGGAGCGAGCTCACCCAGAAGATGCCTATTCACTCGAACATTGAAATGATTAGGGTTATACTCGTATGAGTTAGGAAATACAGACGCCGTCAGGGAGTTCCAAACCTTGGCAGTGCCCATTATAAAGGATGTTTCAAAGCGCTTGGTCCGAAAAGGAGGGATTTCGACAAGATGAGGATGGTAACCAACCGTACGTCTGTATGTCCGAGGAAAGAAAGGGGAAGGTGGTATGAGTTCATGCAACTCCTGACCACACTCTCCGAAGTACATCTTATGACACATAGACTGGCAATTTTGCGTCTATGTGCCAGGCTCTGCATCTTAGATTTTAAATATATTTAATATGTAGTGATAATTTCAACCGACGAAAACGAAAAAACAAAAACGAAGGAGGTTCTCAATTCGACGCGTATATTTATGGTTATGGTGTCCGCGACCATATTTCATTTTGATGTCAAAGAATGAACAACATGTGACAAAATGCTGAGGAGATGCGTAAATGTATATGCGATATACGAGTAAGTAAAACGGATCATCGGATTTTCAATTTGTCGAACAATTATTCGTCCTCGTGAGAAATACCTATCTTCTACTTTGATTTGCGTATTCTTTACCCATTTACCTGTATTATTATGTTCTATATATTATTATGTAATCTGTTATTAACATAATAATAAAAGATTATTAATATGTTTTACAATAAATACAACAATATATTTAATGTTGTAATTTTCTATGTAAATCTTTTAATCTGGATTGAAACTTTATTTAATAACTTGAAGATTAAAGTATTACCTAAATGAACTTCTTAACAGCGCCTGTTTGCATAATTAAACTTCACAAACTGTGCGGCCTCTGAAGCGTGCAACGCGTTTTCATAATTTAAAGACTAGGAAAGACTACGAGTAACTTTAACTAGACCAAGTGAGTTTAGTGGCCGACAAAAATGGGCGGCTTTAACGGAACAATGCACGAGTAGCTAATTTGAATAATTTTAAAGCTAACACTGCAAGCGTCGGCCCCGTTGATTTGAACCCTTAATCTAGTTTCCCAATTTGCCTCTCCGCATTTATTGGAGGTCTCTCGCACACGACTGGATCGGACGTGACAGTACGCTCCGGTCGCTATTCAAATCTTTCTAATGGAATTCCGCCTTGGCAAACTGCTCTCACTTGCTTCCAAAACAATTACTGTTTTTTCTTCAATATTTGACTACCACTATAGTTTGTTTTTTAATCTCAGAGACAAAAATGACATTACATTTGACATGCATTACATACATTTCATGTTATTTCATGGTATCATTATATGCAAAGTTGACATTTGCGTGTGTCATTTTTGTCTCTGATTAAAAAACAGACCGTAAGTCATCATTTTATAATTTTCTAATAATTATAAAATATAAAATAGTTTAGTAAGTTAGCAAGTTCACTACATAGTATAATACAAGGTCTCTTTCCCATCTGTCTGTCCTTATGTATGCTTAGATCTTTGAAACTACGCAACGGATTTTGACGCGGTTTTTTTTAATAGATAAAGTGATTCAAGAGGAAGGTTTTAGTATATAATTTTCATCGCGGGCGAAGTCGCGGGCACCAGCTATCTATTAAAAATAAAGATAAAACTCCTGAAAATTTTTATAACAGCAAAGATGTTAGGCGTTATATTGCTTTACACATGTAGTCAGGCGCTATACATCCCTTACTTTCAACGCGGGCGAAGTCGCGGGCACCAGCTAGTTGTAGATTAAATAGAAATATTTGTGTAAAATAACAGAAGAGGTTATATGCTAAAATGGAATATATTTAATAATTTATATTCCATTTTTAGGAATATTTTACACTCGCTACTTTGTGTGAAAATTAAATTGAATTTGTGGTGAAGAATTTTATATGACTCTGAATAAGTTGATTTGTGAATCCAATCCACAGCAGAGCGCTTGAATAGATCTGTTTGTAAGCGTATTTCCGACCGACTTTAAAACTGCAATACCTTCGTAAATTGTGCACGCAAAAAAGTGAACGCTCAAGCGAATTTAAGATTTATTACAAATATTTTGAGAGTTCTTCCGACACGTGCTTTGGCAACGTAATACCAAGCTCACTGCAATCGCTCCTATATTGTGAGCACGTAGACGACTTCAAATATTTTAGTACCTACAATGACCTACATATATATGTGACTTAGGAGATTCCCTTGCAAACTGAAAATTACGGTTCTCTCTGTTACCTTGTGTAAGAGATTGTAATTTGCCTTCGAAAATCTATAAATTTGGCTTGCTATAGATTGTGTTTTTCTAACTATAAAATTGTAAGTTTTCCAATATCAATACTAATAATAAATCTGTAAGGGTTGGTCATGGAGTAAGTTACTTTGTTTTCAGAGATATCGTGTTTATAGGCTTTATACATGATACTGAAACTAAATTGACCATTTTTAGAATTTTTTTCTGTATGTATGTATGTATGTAAGTATGTATGTTCCTGCATAACTCTTAAACGAATCAACTGATTTTCATGAAACTTGGTAAATAAACATTTAGACGTATACGGGACACAGGATAGGCTACTTTTTTTCTTTTTCAACGCGGACGAAGTCGCGGGCGCCAGCTAGACTAATATAAACTCATTGAAAAGACTCATTGAGAAAAGGTCGCGGGTTTAGAAATATTGTAAATTCAAAACGATATTTTCAACGTTCAGTAAGTTAGGTACGCGGTCCAACATTGGCGCAGTATTTTAAATTTTCTCTTCATTATTAAAGTATTATAGAAGCGCTTACTTCATCTCGAAAGGTATGAAAGCGCGGCTTCCGATGTGAATTAAACTTTTTGTACCAATTCGCATGAAAGTTCACCCACATTTGATTTACTAACCTAAATTTTGTTCATGGACGAAAATTTTAAAGTAATTAAATATTGCGCCATATAGCTTGCGGGACTGGCACAGTAAATGTTTCTGTAGGGTAAAAATAATTTGGTACATTATAATTATATGCCGGCAACACATGGTGGATTATAAGAATGAAAGAACATTAACAAAATAAACAGAAAGTAACTTCGGATAAGCAAATTTCTTTAAAAAATGCTGATATTTCCTTTATGCATTTTAATGTGGTACATTTTGCAGTCGATGCAATATTTTAATATTGAAACCGCATTCTTTTATTTTGTAGTCTGTGCAGCATGTTACTGCATTGGATATTATATTCATTGTTTGATGTTTGATTTTTGTTGTATGGAATTGTCTTGATACGTTCAATATTATTTTATAAAAAGTTATAAAAGTTAGAAAATATGAAGTATCAAGTTACTAAGTACCATAATAAATAGAAATGATATAATGATAAATAGATTGATTGAAAAGAGGTTGCAAAAGAAATTTACGTATCATCATTACCGCTTAAAAAATTCATGATACCAGAGTATAATTTCTAATTAATTATTCTAAAAGAGCTGTCTTAAAATTTTACTTATCTGTACTGTAACTAAGATGTGATTTAATTCGATAACATTATAGTCATGTATTATTTAGCATTACCTACATTCAGGTAACTTAATTTAGATCTGAATTTGTTCATTTCGACGAATGCCATTTGAGACAAATTTGAAATGTTAATAGGAAACCTAATTTACTGGAAATGAAATGAAGGAAAATATAATAAACGTAATATTTTAAAATAAGCATACTATTATCAGCGTGAAATAACATCACGTGGGCTGTTGTTTCAGTAATATGTCGCTAGAGCTTATTCTCCATCCTTATTGAGTGCTTATCCTTATATTATTATTCCCTAGAGTATTTCTCCTCTCTATATTTATTTTGTATGATAAACACCGCTACTGCAACTCCATAATTCTTTCTACTGGTTTCTATTCTCGCTGACCTGAACCGAGTTTCCCTAAGGAAGATTCAACTTTCGAAGTTGTTGACGACTACATGAGACAAACAGTTAAATTAGGTACAGCCAAATTCGAGAAGGATGTCAATGGGCAGAGATTGGGAAGCTCCGAGACATATTATCGTTCAAAATTCTTCAGTGCCTTAAAACAAAAGTATGTGTGTTGCCTAGTGATGACATTTGGCGTTGAAACGCTGTCGCTAACTATGAACCACGTAAGAAAGCTCAAAGTCACTCAACGAGCTATGGAGAGGGCTGTGGTTGGGGTTACACTGCGATATTGAAACAGATATGAGAAGATCTGTAGACGTACTAAAGTTACCGACATAATCCGGCGGATCAGTAAGTTGATGTGCAGTTAGGACATGTAGTATGGAGAGCTGACGGGCACCAGGGTTGGAAAGTTGTCAAGTGGAGGCCATGGACCGGTCAGCGCAGCGTAAAGCTTTGGTCTCTGATCGAAACGCAGAACGCTGCGGTAAGCGTTATGCGGTGTCGGACACCTAATTGTATGGAAAACGTCTAGAATGGCCTGTTGTTCCGTCGGAGCGTGCGTTAGCGGTGAGGGGCAAGCGCGGTGAAGTACTCCGCATAGACGTTTTCCCGCGTTTTCCATACAATTAGGTGTCCGAAACCGCATAACGCTTACCGCAGCGTTGTGCGTTTCGATCAAGAGACCAAAGCTTTAGACATCCAGCCACAAGGTCGGCAGACGATCTGATAAGGGCCGCCGGTCAACAGTAAATCTAAGGCTGCTTCTGACAGATCCATTTGGAAAATTATGGAGCAGGCCAGGTTCTCCAGTGAACGTTTTATGGCTGATATGATGATGATGTTGCGAGACATTTTATTAAACGTGTAGCATCATCATCATCATCATCATTGATACGTATGATGAGAACGATGTATGATGATAATGATGTACATAAAGCTGTACATACTTATTTGTAAGGTATCGCAAAAGAAAACACTCGAGAGAAAGCTCGCAATGAGAAGAGTATAAAACTTTATTAAAAATATATATTTCAATACCAATACAAACAAACAGAACGGGCAATGCCGAGGAGCAAGTTCAATCGTGTGTTAAAGGTCGTCCGCTACATGCAACACTCCAAGTTTCAATATCCGGGCCACTATCAAACTTTCCTTAAGTCAATTTCTCTAGCGCAAACGATACGCTAGTAGTCGAAACTTGGAAATTGTACACTAACTTACGAGCCAAATGCACTTTTACTTAATCTTAAAAAACTTTTTATTCCTGTGAGTTTTTCATTTGTAGTAGAAAAATCAATTAAATAAGTTATCACTCTCATAATTACATGCATAATTTGACGTAACTGCGTAAAAAATAAACACACGTCCTTTTGTGATATTTAGGCCAGTTTCAGTGCTCTCTTGACGGTCAGTCCTGACTCCTGACGATACGCATGACCGACCGCGGTAGCAATACGCGTGCGTACGGTTAGGCGAGCTCAGGGCCCGTATTCTCTAAGTGTGGTTTTGCTGTGGTTATCGACTCGACGCGGTTATAGACTCGACACTTGTCTACTTTGGTATTCACTAAGCACATGTCAAAATGTCTACGACGTTTTTTCCGTAGTTATACATGTCAATGAAGTTATTGGCACGTTATTGTGTGGTTTTTAGTTTGACAAAGTATTATTTCCAATTTAATGTCGACATTGGAGTCGATACGTTTTAAAAACTACAGATAGAGAATAGGCCCGCTGTAAAGACTTTCATACAAATGACAAGCGCGTCGGTGGCACGGTCGGTCGTGCGTATCATCAGGACTGACCATCAGGAGAACACTAAAACCGGCCTAACACCTTTAGTAGTGACATTTACAATTACAGCTACATTGACTTCATTATCTAGTATTGTTATATTAAAAATTTTGTAGGATGTCTATGAGTACATCTAAAATTTACCCGCTCGCGGTCTGACAACAGCCTAATATAAGAATTGTACTTACGTACACATAAACATACAGAAAACTATACACATTCTATTATTAGATTAAATAGCGTTCGCCGACTATCGTGCTGGTAATTTAATATGGAACCGCCATTCTCCGCGCCTTCATTTAATTAAATCACCAACATTCAATTCCGTGCAGTGTTTCTGTAGATTGGGAAGAGAGATAAATAAATGAAGCCACTACAGATTTAACCTTTCATAAGTTTTTGTGTCTACCTGTATATTTATTGTGCCACATAATATTAGCCTGTGAATATACTTAAAAAAATGTGTATTCTAGACTTGACTAGGGCCCCTGATGGTAAGGTCAAAGATAAGGTCAAAGATGGAGTCGAAGAGGCTTGCCCGCCTATTCACTCTGTTCTTAAAGAGCCTCAAGTTTCAGGGAACACTGAAGAAGTAAATAAAACATAAAAGGCTGAGATGTCTAATCAGGATTCAAACCTACGCTTGCTGTATCAGCAGAAAGAGCGTTCTACCTATTGGGCTATTACAGCTAATAAATATGTACGAGTATGTCCATTCTTACCTATATACATAGACAGTGACAGTAGTTACATGAAGGTACACATTTCTTCTTTTTTTTCTCTTTTAATGTCTTTTAAGTCCAAAGCAGTCAAAGTAGGTACACATATAATCATTAAATTAAATTCAACTTAATTAGTAATATATATATATATATATATATATATATATATATATATATATATATATATATATATATATATATATATATATATATATATATATCCGAAATGAAGTATGTCACATCTTTATTACATCATTGTCTTCAATTCTTTGTGCAATTTTCCAACAGGATGACGGCCTTAACATTTATCACTCATTCTTATAAGTGAACATTCGACAAATATAATTTCAACCTAGTTCCATTAGAGGTAAGGTTGTAAATTTACTAACAGTTCACTTTAGTCTTGTTCAATAAGCAGGCAAGCAGTTTCACGGCCAATGCACATCACTAGCTTCGTTCGACGTCCCATTAATCAATAGTCAACTATGACAAATACACAGATATTAGAAATGTTTAAAATAACTTTGCCATATAAAAAGTTTGCTCATATCATCTGATTCACTTATTCATTGGCTAGATGTTGAAATTTAAGTACAACCTAGTAACTTCAAAATAATTGATTATAGTTTGAGGGACGCGGACAATTTAAGGAGCAGAAACTGCTTATAAACAATAATTTTGTGAAAAAATAATAATTTTAGATAGCCATCGGGAAGAAGAATCGGTGACGTATGAAGCATTTAGCTATTTTCTTGCTATCGTAATTTTGTAGAGAAATATAAGCTATCATTTAAAACGTTCACTTAGTTATTTTCTTGAAAGGAGCAAATGATTTAGAGAGAACAAGCAACAGTTGAGTAAAAGGAAAGTGAATCTAGCACCAGCTACACGCGTCAGGAAAACTTTGCCCTACTGTAATCCATCACCAAAGAGAAAGAAGTTTTTCTCGTTAACTCACAGCTTGTGGCTAAACACCACATATATATTTTAGAATAAACTTATACCTTCAACCTACAATGTGTTCAAATATTATTAACGAGTATAATTCTTTACATCTATGTATATATAAAAATGGATATTTGTCTATGATCACGGCCATAGAAGGTTTTTATGCTGTAAAAAAAACCCATAAAATAAAATACCTATCACATATTATAAAACAATCGTGAACGAGCCATGTCTGTACATTCAATATTTTTAAAAAATCATTTGTACACTTTTTACTTATTACTGAGGTAAAAAAAAATAGTTTTTATAATTCTTGCCTGTTGGTCTGTTTGCCTGTGCACGATAATCTCAGAGACAGCTTACAGATTAGGATGACATTTTACACACGGATACCTTAATACATGGATTAACATATAGAATACTTTTTATCCTGGAAAAACGTTAGGTTCCCGATGGATAGTCTCAAAACATAAAAAATTAGCGCCACTGTCGCCGTGGTGGCGCCACACCGTCATCACAGCGATAAAGATAATACACATTTTTTTTTCACCGCGGACGAAGTCGCGGGCACCAGGTAGTATTAAATAATATTGCAACTCAGAGCTTTTTGCGTAGTTCACGAAACTTGTCTCAAGCAGTTAGTGAACTTTGAGAAACGAAGTAGGTAAAACTAAGTACCTAAATGTGGTATTCTCACCGAAGTTTCATTGGGTATTATTGTTCAGTTACAACGCTACCGCTGTTTTCTTAGAAATTCTATTAAAACAAATCCCAACAAACTCATAACTTTGATTAATTAAACGGGTCAACTGCACAATACATCACTTTTGAATCGGTACCTATTGCCGATTTAATGATCTTAATTACTTATTAAGTGAAATTCTCTGCTAAGGCGTTTTCATGTCGGTGAAGTAAAGGCTCTTTATTGTAGCTGTAAATAAATTCTTGTAAGTGCATAGTCTTTTGTTAATTGTATTATTGTATTTATATATCATTTTAAAGTTTTTTTAAACCACATTAGTCATTTACCAGTAATACAGTTCAATACTAACATTAACGTAATAAAAATAATTTTCCGCGCGATCATGGAGATTGACAGTTATTTGTAATTTATAGTATGAATAGCCTCGGTACACGATTTAGCTAGGCAATTTTATTGTTAATCATATTAAACTTCGTTTAAAGAATTTTATTCTCATAAAAGAACAATTCCTGGCGACGATGGGAAGGTCAGAGCCATGGAAGTCAAAAAGGCAAACGGAAGGTGTCATAAAACTTCTATAACAAAGGTATGCATTCTACCTTTAGAGTAACTATGTTAGTGTATTCTTGTAGGTCGCTGAACGCGTGCCTCAACTATAATTCAACTATTATATGACAATATAATATTATGTAAGTAGTTGAATCGATACCAAGAGAATTAAGGTATTATATAAGTTTTAATAATTAAGTTACTTTAAAAAGTTTAGTTTTAGACTCTAATATAATTTTATGTGTACTACCTATATAAATAATAGTTACAATTTAAATTAAGAAGGTTAATTTTTAGTTCTCTGTTTGTAAAAACCTGACAACTATAAAAGAAATTAAGTACCTATGTACCTATAAACAAGTTATTTTCAAAACAACATAGCGATCTATGGATCTATAATTATAAATTTTGTTTTAAGATATATTTCAATACAGTCCACTTATCCTTAACTTGAAAGTTATTCCTTTTTTGTTGTCGGGAGTATGTTAGAAACATTAAATTTTATTTATATAAAAACTTATTATAGTGTGTGTAGTATGTCAACTAGATTGTCTATGAAAAACAATATGAAAATCATATGAAAATAAAATATGTCAATACAAGAAAAAATGGCTTTTTATTCATTACAAAATTAAAATTAAAATAAATATATTGAAATATATAATCTCAGTAAGAGATTAACACTTATTCTATGAGAACTTAACAACTACATTAATACATTTGATTTGGTATTTGAAATTCTTGGTAAAAAAATCGAAAAAAATACCACAAGCATTACTTAGACGTCGGTTTCATTTCGCTTATGTTTTGTGGTTGAAACATCGCAGTACTTGCCCTTAATTCAGCGCACTCAGTTGTGGGCGGCGACACTTTCATTAATCTTGCCTGTTCGAAAGACGCCTCATTTACTCTGAGCTCTCGAAGTAACCAAGTGGACATTGCAACGTGTTCTATTTCTATTTTTAACGTGTTTCTTTCTTGAATTCTTTCTTAATTATTTTGAAAATTATTTCTGCCTATAATTCTCCCAAAGTGAACGTGGAAAACATAAAAGAAAGTCATCCCTAGCGGGTTAGTGGTGTATTAATCCGCGACAGAACCTGTGGAAGTTAATGAGATCCCGTCGTCAACTAGGAAATAAACTTCAAACGCCTAAATTCATAAATTATAGCCAAAACAAACTCATCCTTACTAATAATAAATCTATAAGTGTAGGTATTGTATGTGTCTATATTTCTCCATAACTCTTACGTGAAACTTGGTAGATAAACATTTAGACGTACAGGACACAGGATAGGCTACTTTTTTCTTTTTCAATGCGGACGAAGTCGCGGGCGCCAGCTAGTTTATAATGAAAATGGCGGTGTTACTGCTAATGTTAGGGCTTATATCTTACGGTATTACGGCTAAATTTTGTTTTGAACTTCCTTTCGGTATGTCAAATAGATTTGTACGAATGTTGTACATCTCCTATGTTTCAAATTGTTACGTCTCTCTATTGGCATGTCCAACCCCTTCCCTATTTCATATATTTCTTGTAAGAATTTTTGTAATCAAGATAACCTTGCTTTACATAAAAACGCAAGATTCATTCGCGTCTTAGAACATAAGTTTGGTGTCGTAACAATGTATTGTAGTATTTATATACACATTTGGTAAAATAAAGTACCTGGTAGGCACATGGATGGCGCTGCCAATTCAGATTCACTTTTCATTAATGAATACCTCTTTGCACTGGTTCTCGGCTCCCAATTTCGTGAGACAGTGGTGTGACTGATTACTTCTGAGTGTGCGAAATTGGTTCTCATATATCCAGAATACGAAAATCCGTTTCAATTAATCGGAGGAAGGTATATATTTAGGCAGGCATATTTTATATAATTTACAGAACAAAACCCCTGCAAAGCCGGGGGCGGCCTGCTATTTTCAAGTGGTATTTTAATATTCTAAAACATTCACTCATTATGTTTCAACAGAATTTAATGAAAAAAAAAACCTTTTTAAAGATAAAATTAATGACTTCGCTCCTACTGGGAAGTACAAATACGTATTTCTAATTTTATTCATTGCTCATTTGCATTTTCGTTATAAATTATTGAAGGCCGCCAACCCTTAAACCCTTAAGAGGCTTTGCTTCTTTTTGTGCCCGAAAATTTTACTTTCTTAACTCGTTTCGCCACCGTTTTGTTCCGCTAAAGGGAATGTTACGAAATTATCTTCGTTAATTCATGTAATGGTAATTTCGCGTGAATTTATTATCATTATGATAATCTATTTTTATTATATAAAATCTGTCCTTTTCTGTACTCGGAAATTGAATAGTTTTAGTTATATCTAGTTATATATGGTCCAATTTTATATTACTCATATCATCATATTAATCTTCCCATTAGTAAAAACCGTACCAATCACTATCCTATGGGTGGTCTTGAGGAAGTTAGCGAAGAAACCAGCCTGAGGCGGACAGTTATATATACGTATTGGTGTTTATACACATATTATAAAAAATATTTTTAGCTAAACGTGAGGGTGCTTGTAATTAATATTGTTCGTCCTTGTGAAACACAAAACCTTGGATAATATTTGTGTACATAACATGTCCGTTTATAATATTTTTTACTACGAGTATATGGGCCGCGGCTCAACGACCGGTGCCTCTGATCGATTCTATTGAAAAATAAAGTGGGATGCTTATGTCCAGTAGTGAACGTCCTATGGCTGAAATGATAACTAGCGACTCGCTACCGCCTTCGCCCGGAATTATTTTTTTGGCGCGAATACGTATGTATCTAAATTTGCTTCAAATTTCAGAATTGGTCTTGCTAGTACATTTTTTTAATGTTAAGGTCGACAGACAGGCTGACGGTCCACTTGATGGTAGGTGGCTACCGTCGCCTATAACACAAGCTACAAGTGCGCTGCCGACCATGGAAGGATTAAGGATAAGGGATAAGGGAGGGATGGGGTAATGGGATCTGGCATCCCTTACTCACTCACCGAAACACAACAGCACGTAAATGCTGTTATTTCACAGTGGTATTCTGTAAGGTGGTGGTTACTGCCACCAGACGGGCTGCCCAAATGATGGCGAAACGCAGTGTGCCCTACCACTACTAAATAAGATTATATAAGACTAAATTCGATTTAGAGTTAGATTCAACAATGTATCGCTCTCAATATTTGCAGTCTTTTCCTCTCACATGAGCAGTTTGAAATTCCAAATGCTTTCCCAGCGCAACATAGCTGGATATTTTTAATAAAATTCTATCTGGATTACTCGTATGATGAAACGGTTATGTGCGGTACGTGTACGAGTATGATTTTGTTGAAAACCTCACTTTAGATATCTTTTGCATTAGGTACTGCATTTCTTTGAGAAATTAACAATTATGTACAGACTTCATAAGACGACGTCACCATCTTTCTTTTATTTATTATTAATCTTATCTTCTTTCATCTTCTTCATCTTTCTTTTATTCATTTATCAAATCTTTCTTCTATTTTTCTTTTATTTTCTTTTATTTATTAGAGGTCATTTTAATAAACAACTAAGCCTCTTTTCCTTTATTTAATAATACCGTACATTGTAAACGTTGAATTCAGAATTTTAATTTTTATTGTTTACTAGTAACCCACTCACGGCTTTGCCCGGGGTGCAATATTTATATACACAGTTTTCCATTAGGGAAAATTTAATTAAAATCGGTCTAGCGATTCTTGAGTTTTTTGCTAGACTTAACGCATGGCGATTGATTTTTCAATATTCATAAAAATAAGATGTGTTAAAGAAAACACAAAATTTACTTTAGATAAATATGATACTACAGTTAGTACTATCTGAGACTATCTTAGTATAAAAGCATTGTTTCTTAACAATGGTGGGAGCGTCAAGATCATTTACTTTATGACGCGCTAAATCGTTTTGCATAGGGATGGATCGTCGGTTTTACGGTTTTACGAGTAGCTCAGTGGACGTGGCCTGTGTTAAAGTAATGACTATATGTTGTGGTTTTACATGAGAATAAGTTACTTATAATATTATAAATTCGACGACACGTTTGGCCCAGTGGCTAGTAACCCTAGCTGTTAACCAAAGGGTCGCGGGTTCGATTCCCGCTAGGGGCAAATGTTTATGTGTTAACATTTTACCTTTGTACCTGAGTCATGGATGTTTTGTATTTATAATATGTAAGTATTTACAAAAAAAAAGTAATCTATGTAGTATATCAACTGTCTAGTATCCATAATACAAGCATTAATTGCTTAATGTGGAACTAGATGGTGCTGTGTGGAATGTGTGAATATATTTATTTATAAATGCGAAAGTTTGTGAGTATGGACGTTTGTTACTCTTTCATGCAAAAACGTTTTTCACGCAAAAAAAAAGTTTAGTTTCGACGAGCCCGTTAAATGAGTTAAACCGTTAAATGATTGGTTAGGGCGCCTTAACGCTCTGTTCTAGGGCTTCTGAGCTCGATTCCCGGTAGGGTCAACTTCGGTAATAACTTTTCAAATTTGGTTCTGGTCTTGATATGGAAAGTAGTGGCATACTAGGTTTCGCAGTCATTTGGGCAGCCTGTCTGGTGACAGTATCCACCCTGCAGTATGTGTGTAAGGAGTAAGGGAGTAAGGGATGCCAGAGCCTATGTCCCTATCCCTTCCTAATCCCTTATCTTAAATGCTACTTTGGTCGGCAGTTTAAATTGACGAAAAAGAAAACAAATAAACAGGTGTTTGTTTATTCACATTCCTCAGAGAGTCAACTCACAAAACGCCCCATCACCACTCGGCTCAGAATGGTTGAAAATAATTTACGCAAGGCCCGCTGTTGTTACGCCAACAAGGGTTATTATGTGCGGTTATCGCTTACTTTGTGAAACAAATTCCGGGATTTGGGACACAATTTTTACCCAAGCGTACAATTGCTCACACACGATCTCGTTACTCCCTAATTTTTCCTCTTTGTTGAGAAAATTTAAATTTACAAATATGCCAAGTCAAAATTGTAGCAAAAAGTGAAAAATGGACGGAATTAATTGGTGAGAGTTATTGTGAATTATAATAAGTAATTATTTGTAACGAGTCCAATTTACTTATCTCTTTTATGTAATTATCATTTGACACTTGCTTACCATTTTAGGCAGGCTAACATGAGGCTGACCAAAGATATATTATATCGATGAGGCTAACGGTCTTTTTGACGTTAGGAGGCCTATTTATCAGTCCTTAGTAGTTTAAATGATTCTGTTTTCTTCCTTGTTCTTTATTCCCCCCTAATACCTTGTGAAAGAAAGAAAAACAGTCTTGCATCCCTTATTCATTTACCGAAACAAGAGCAGCACATAGGTGTCTTGTTACTGGTAGTCTTCTGAGTACGGCTGCCGCAACACGGGTTGCCCAAGTTTTATTGCCTCGTCCCAGCTTTTTATCAATGAACTAGTTGGCGCCCGCGACTTCGTCCGCGTTGAAAAAAAAAGTAGCCTATCCTGTGTCCCGTACGTCTAAATGTTTATCTACCAAGTTTCATGAAAATCAGTTGATTCGTTTAAGAGTTATAGAGGAACATACATACATACAGAAAAAAATTCTAAAAATGGTCAATTTAGTTTCAGTATCATGTATAGAGCCTATAAACACGATATCTGAAAAAAAAAGTAACTTACTCCATGACCAACCCTTACAGATTTATTATTAATATTGATGTAAATTATATTGTTGTATTGTCCATTTACAATTAGATTTTATTAAGATTCTCATAATTTACCAGAGAATCTTAGATATTCATTTAAATTTTTGACTCCCTTGGATGTACACAGAACGCGTGCGTCATATCAAGTTTACCGACAAATAATTTCCGACGTGGAAAGCACTCGTATCAAAATATTTGGTTACCTTCCCTAATGGAGTGTGGTGTGGGTGTAACCTATATATTTCTGTGTCTGTTTCAATTATCATTAACCCGAACCCCACACGCAACTTAGCAATCAGTATAATGTGATGGAGTTATGCGATATTGTTTATGCAAAAAGTGTTCACTATTACTTTTGAGTAACCCTAGCTTTTGCCCGCGGCTGCGCCCGCTATCTTTAAAACTTATAGCGTGTGTGTTATCAGGGCCGGATTTTCCCTTTGTGCCGTCCTGGGCACCGTAAAAAATGCCGCCCCATTACCCATATATTCTACACAAAACGGATGAGGGCTTAGAATTCATTTTGACTTTCCACTATAAAAAACCATAAATTTTTAAAAATTATGAATATTTAATCTATTGTATTAATTTATTATTTGAAGGATTTTTGATTTTGCAATAATTTTTTTTTAAGCCAAGCATTTGCCCTTGGGAATTTGTCGCCCAATAGTGTAGGTAGATCCAACCTTGAGTGTTATTCTCATTCATACTCTCACGTAAAGGAGAATCAAACATCCAATAGTAGGATTCCACTTGAACGTTGATATGTCAAATAACGAAGTCGTTTGTGCTTTTTTTTGTATAACAAAAAATCATTGAAAATTTAATTGCTATCCAATGGTTCAAATTTATTTTTTGACAGCATTGTATTTAATGTTTTCAGCACGAAACAGTTCCAGAATCCTAATTCAGGATTGCGAAAAATCAGAAATCATCATTAGAAAATTACATATTTAAATTTAATTAGTTGAAGTAATTTGTGATTACTTCGTTTAGATTAAGCCTGTTTTCATAGATAAGAGTTCATGCAAAGAATAGTATACTTGAATACCATTGTCGTACAGTTAAAACGCTTTGCATCCGTAATTGTGTCACTAAACGCTTCTATTTGAGAATAGTGTTCCATTTAGAGGTATATTTGCCCAAAATGAGTGAAGTATTTCTAACTGGAGATAGTTATAATGAAACTTCTATTAGGTAGCTTGCAGAGAATTTAATGCAATGTCTCCTGTTGATAGCGACCAAGTTTGATAATTTCATGAGAATAATAACATTACGAATTCGGCTCTCTTTGAGCTTTGAGCTTTACGAGTATGTGGGACCGATGAACTCAGAATACAGAATCAACCAGAACAGGCGAATAAGCGTGAAGCTGAAGAAATGGAAACTAAAATGACATCGTTCAAAACTAGGCCATGTTTTTTTTAATTTACACTTTGGGGAATTTGGTAATAAAAAAATCTTTCTTTATTTCAGTAATTTCTTTTAAATATTTCAGATTTATAAAATACATAAATAATTATAAAAATGATGACTGGTACTTGAACTATGGTATTTTAATAATTCCAATTTAAATATATATGAAAACATTAAAATATCTATTATTTCTTTATAAGTTATAAGTAAGTTTAATACTTATAATATTCATCCAGATATACATCTATGCTTGCTACATACATACATAGTATATGCTTGTATAAGTACAAAGACGATAATATTCACACTCACACGACATATTCACTTATAGCTGCCATCTCTTAACTTAAAAAAAATCATAAAACATCAACAAAATTCCCAGCAAAAGTTGGTTTTGAAAATTATAATTAATGAACATATACTTATAGGTAGGTATACTATATTCAAGTCACATAAAATGTAAAAGCAATTATCACAAGATGTTCTTTATCAGGTTTCTTGATATAAAATAAATTAGTTTTCAAGTCTCGTTTAGGAGGCTTCGTTCAGTTGTGATGTGACTCTAAGTGTACTTCAACCGACTTCAGCTTCTAGTAGTTTAATGGAGACGATTTCTGTTCGAGATGGCCCAGTACGCTGCAATATTACTTAAGGGGATAGCAAACCGAGAATACGAAAGTGATCTCTATAGAAAATGCTTTTTCTTCCTACTTTTTCTTCGGTAACTTTTTGTATTATTACTACACTTTTCATTATTATTAAAAAGAAAACCGAAAGCCTTAATCGTTTGTTGGCGCCATCTAATAAACTACAATGGAAGCTTCTGCGCAGATGCACCTACCACCAAGTGGACCGTCAGCCTGTCTGTCGACCTTAATATAAAAAAGCTTAGAGCTGGAGGAACAGGTTTACCGATACCAAAACCTAACATAAGTAAAATTTGCTGCTAGACTAGGTATTTCTTACGCCCGACCTCTTCTTACATGACACTTGGTTGGATTGTTCCTACCGATCTTATGCCTACTAATATTAACTTTTTTATATCTCTGGTCTTAGTTTACAAAAAAAAAAACCGAACTCTCAAACTTCTTTAATCAAAAGCCGAAGGACTTTACAGAGGAGGTATTTTGTCTTAACAAACGCGTTGGCGACAGGCAATAAAAACGATGGCCTACATAATTGAGAAATAATTGAATTTTTTTCTCTAAAGAATATTTAAAATCTTGTATTTTAAGATGGTGTGTTCATTAGTTGTCCACCTAATATTAGTTTAGATAAGTTTTATAATCAACTTCATGTATTTTTTTTGAGTAATCCATATTAATATTAAAGGTAGGTAAGTATATAATATGTGAAAGTACTTAACTCTGTCTGTCTCTGTGTTACGTTTTCACGCCTTTAACTACTCAACCGATCATCGTAATATTTTGCATACACATTGCCAGGGATACAATAAAGAATATTAATCTAAAAAAAGTAGGTACTGTTCCCAAGGGATCAACTAAAAATAAAAATTCAACGCCTGGCAAAAATATAACAGCAAAACAGTTGTCCGATATATATATTTTTCAACGCGGATGAAGTCGCGGGCACCGCCTAGTTTAATATAAAAAAATACAAACAGTGAGGTCTCTTCTGTGAGTGATGGCGTCTTTTATTGAAACTACACAAAGAGATTAAGTTCTTAACACAAAGAATAAACATGCAACTCACATGGGCATTGCCGTAAGTAGTAATAAATTTCAGGATACAATTAAGCGATAGTAATAAATGTAGCGCTGTATTGAAGAAATCCCGAGAGATTGCAGAATTTCTCAAAGAGCTCAATTTACGAAGAACTACGTTGATTTCCAATACTAATAAAATTAAAATTTTAAAGTGGTCTGAATAACCAATAATATTTCATTCTAGCTGTGCCCCTGATTACGTATGCGCTTTTTTTTTTTTTGAAAATTCTACAGGAACCTAACATTCTTCCAGGAAAAGTATCCTACATGTTAATTCAGGTATGTGTGCTATATTCCATCCAAATCAGTTAAGCCGTTCCTGAGATTATCGTGCACAAACGCAAAGACTAAAAAAAATTCAAAAAACAATTTTTTTTTGAGTTGGGTGCCATAATGTACAAACATACATTAAATAAATATTTAATGTACAGACACGGCTCTAATGAATTTATCATCATCAATCAATACTAATAATAAATCAGTAAGTGTATGATCTATTCTTTTTCTATTGATCAAAAACGTAAACAAATATAGCGTCGCCATGGTCACTGGACTGTTTTAAAGATGGAATTTGTACATTAGGCATTATCAAAGAGAGTTGACTCAGTGATTAACTCATTTAGAATTTGTTCGTATTGTTTGTTTAGTTCTATATCGTGAATTGTTTGTTTACCTTTTTGATCAATGAAAAAAGAATTCAATATAGGTATTGTATGTTTGTATAAACATCGCAAAACTTGATGGACTCTGACCTTGAGCGGGTATCTTTCGTTTGCGTATGTAGAATTGCGAACAATACGGCGGACCTACTTTCTCTCGTACAAAATGTTATTATTGCGTCTCGCTCATTCCCTGGCTCCCCCATCCCCGCGTCGCAATACCTCACAAACAGTTCCAAAATCGGTTACCTACTCATATTTGACACGTGACGTCGCCAGAGTCCATCAAGTTTTGCGATATGTATATGTTCCTCCATAACTCTTAAACGAATTAACTGATTTTCATGAAACTTGGTAGATAAACATTTAGACGTACAGGACACAGGATAGGCTACTTTTTTCTTTTTCAACGCGGACGGAGTCGCGGGCGCCAGCTAGTTTATGATTGTCGCAGTGAGTCCCTACGGATACCCCGTGGAGCATAGAATGAGTTAAGTGCGGTTGGCAGCAATTAGTAGTTTATTGTTGGTCGTTAGCGGAGAGCGATTTTATGAGTGCTTAGTCAATACGACTAGGTGTAGTCGATTTCAATGCGCTTTTTCAAAGTTGAATTTTAAACTATGTAGGTATCTACGTAATAAGACACTATTAATAATAGTTTGAAGATTTTCACGAATTTTTTCCATTTATTTCTATTAGTGGGGATTCTAATGAAAATTCTTTGTCTATTTATCTGCTATGTGTAAAATGTACAATCAGAATGAAAACTGCCGGAAATCGAACCTTGGAACAGAGTGTTAAGGCCACTCATTCAACGGGCTAGTCAAAAACAGTTTAGTTCAGTAAAGTTTTAGAAATAGAGCTAACAATAGAATAATTGGTAATTTTTATATTTGGCAATATAAAACGTTTAATATTTGGTAAGATTATATACTGCATAAATTTTACTACATAAAGAGCAGGCTGAAGACTAATGTTTAATTGATTGCTGGTACTTTGCATCAATCAAAGGCTTTCGTCGCCTAGAAACAAGCAATACGATATAGATGAAAATGCGCCCTTGAAACTGACTCCTATCATTATGGGTAATGGAAGAGACAAAAGGTGGAACAGATCCCTATCATCATTTATAATAAATAATCCATTTATATTAAATAATCATCATTTGAAGAAGGAACGAAAAACAAATATTTTAACAAACAAACAAACAAATTTAGGTTAAAATATGAACAATAGTTGTTATAGTTACATGAAATTAACCGATAAAATTGTTACATCAATATAAGATTTATGTGTAGCCTAAATACTCCCTAATAAAGTATAAATAACTCAGCAAAAGTTATTTAAGTACTTTTTGTTTTGAGACATCCTTTTAAGTCTTTATTACCAAACTTTATTTACAGTTAGTCTCGCTCTCGCAAAAACTAAAATTAGATTTGACGGATTCCATTATCTTTGTTTGCCTCAATATTGAGGTGGTTTAACAAAAATCTTCAATAGTATATTTGTAGCCACAGACATTTATCTGTTTTTTTTTTTATATTTTTTATTACAGATGGGTTTGCTCTTGTTCAACAACCAGTTGTGTAGCAAGGATGAGGCCTATGACGGAGCGAGCTCACCCAGAAGATGCCTATTAACTCGAACTTTGAAAAGATTAGGGTTATAGGAGCTCGGAAATACACGGCAGGGAGTTCCAAACCTTGACAGTGCGCATTATAAAGGATGTCTCATCTGTGTTTGTAGCGGATCTTTCGTTTAATGTATGCAAGCAGGGTCAGGAGGCGTCATGGTGTGACATTGTCATTAAATTGTTATATTTAAAATAGTTTTTTTTTCATAAAGAAAGCAGTGAACACGGGAGAATAGATCGGAAGAGAACTCTCCCATTAAAGCAATTTAATTAAAGCAAATTTAATTTAATTTTATGAATATTAATGTTCATTTGTCATTCTATTAATTTAAGGTAGATTGACTTTAATTTTAGAAATACATACTACTTAGGATTCGAGATAAATCCTAGCATCTAACATCGTGTACGTTATGTATTTGAAAGGTTTGAAAGGATTTCTATCTAAATAGCGATCAAGAATTTCCCTGAACGCCGAGCTTTTGTCCCTATCAAATGGAATCACTTTGCTCGTAAAACGCACAAAGTGATACAAAAACAAACGGATTTTCACGGTCAAATTGATAACAGCGTGAGGAAATTGTAACGTGAGGGCTCGTATTACGGCCGCGGGCAACGCTCGCTGCCTCTGAAGGCTTAAACACTTGATTTATATTATATAGCTCGCTCTGTTCACGCGTCGTTTGAAGTCCGCCTTAGTGAGGGTGAGACGCCTCGCTTTCGCTCTACCTGATCCTTTTGATACATACAGAGTTATTTGAAAAATAATCTCGAATAATGAAGGTGTCGTTCCACACATTTAATGAGGTTTATCTGCGTAACCACAAACGAGTCCGCAATTAAGCAAGCTTTTTAAAAATATATATTTTAGAATGTTTTCTTTTAATTATTTTAGAAGCGTGATTTTAGAAAAATCATTTTAAAATTTTATTTTTAATGTAGTAGTGTTAACTTCTGGTATATAGACATGAATGATAAATGTGTTCTTCTCAGTAAACCTTGAATCTGAATAGGTTTGCCTGAGTAACATCCTCTCCATCATCTTAGTCGTTATTTTCTTATAGGACCGGTCAGATCGACTCCCAGATTAGGATCAGATCGTATGCCCATCTTGTGGGTGGACGTCCTCCGTATTATGTATTCTGACACTGCCTCTTACGTCGACAACTATCGTACGTCAATCTCCTAATTTCTAAATCGGTTTCACAGTGTAAGACTATGATTATTTTCTCACGGAAGCAAGTAATTTTGATGTATCTAAAGATAAGTCTATACAGGTTTTTTTCGAAAGGTTTATTTAACACATTGACCAATAAAACAAGTTTATTCAGACAAGGTGTCAAAGGGTGCGTGTCAGTAAGTAAGTTAATATTCCGCGTTGTAACACAACGCCCATCGTATATTAGGCAATCAATGAACAATCGAGAAGCAATCAATCATATTCGGACAGAATTAAGTATTCTCTGCTGTACAAGGTCTCCCTCGATAAGTTCACGTCATTAAGAGAAATCAAGGAGTTAAAGACGACTGAAAGCAACAAACAATATCCTAATCCATATTATAAAACAAAGATCTCCGCTGTGTCTGGCTGTGTGTATGTTCGCGATAATCTCAAGAACTACTAAACGGATTTTCATGCTATTTCCACTAATGGAAAGAGCGTTAAACGCGAAGGTTTTTATATATAATTAGCAGAAAAAAATTGTAAAGCCGGGAGTGGGTCGCTAGTTTGAGATAAATATGACACAAGCAAATTTTGTTCAAGCAAAATCTACAGAATCAAACACTAACTATAGGTACAGAAATTCAAATATTATAAATGAGAAAGTGAGGTTTAATACGCTTACACGCCTATCATCATGAAATTTTGTATTAAACGTTGTCAAGGTACTGTTCCCAAGGGATCATATAAAAATAAAAATACAAAAAATTCAAGGCCTGACAAAAATATATGAGAAATAATGATTGAATGTTTTAATGTTTTATTAACACCTCAGAAAAGTGGGCGTGGACGAAGTTTTTGCCCGCTACTTCGTTTAGATAAATAATCAAATTTTTCACCATATGTGTTAGCTGAAAGTGCCATATATATCACGACATTTCTAGTATCTTTACATTTTGGTTGGAAATATGTAAGCCGCGCACGCAACGTTATCCATAGTTATTAATTGATTTCCATTCAGCTTGCCCTAAAAGCGCAGTTTCATGATTGGAATACCTTACGACTTTCTATTACAAATAAAATCAATACTGCCTCATGTATTGTTCCATTGCACAGACAATAGCTCACAAATTTATGGATCAATTAAATTATACCTAATTTAGTTGCAGAACTGAAAAGATATTAAAAATTAACTTTTTTTTATAAATTCAGATGTATTGACTTGTTTTAGTAATATTTTATTTAATTTGGTTCAATGAATATTACCGAACAATAGATGTTTCTAACATTGTGAACGTTAATTTTATTTTATGACCCTGAATGAACTGTCTTGCTTGATGAGCTTAGTTAAAAAAAATATTCGTAATAATTTCGAATTCATATTCCCAATCTTCGAATTTCGACTAAGGATGTAACAGTAGTTTTCTTTCATAAACCGCCTTTTGCAGTTTCTAATAAAGCGAACCTTGAAGATGACCAGTGACCTCTATTAGCACGGGACAAGGAAATTTCATATAATTTTTTTGCCTATTTCAAATGGCAGTAACAAGTAAGTTTTCTCAAAAAAATTTTCTTGAACTAACTCAGAAAAAAAAATCGTTAAGCTAGTTCAGAGAAGAATATTATTTTTGGGTTCAGTTGAGTAACAGAACTTTACGCTGGTTTGCGTGTTTTTCTAGACAAGACAGTATGGTTGTATTCTTAAATCAGTCGTCACATATACTCGTATATACACAAGCAATGACAGGAGATGCAATTGGGCTGCACATATTAATGGGATAAAGGAGGATAAGAAGTAATTTAAAAAAATAGTGTGATAGAGGAAGAAGTAATAGAGGAATAATATCATTTATCACTTACGCACCAAAATACAATAGCACAATTTATGTAGTTACTGCTGTTAAGCGGGCTGCCGAGGGGTTGCTTAGTTCATGGCTGCGAAACGCAATGTGCCTTTACTACAAATAGCAATTTAGTGGGTGGAAAGGGTATCTGGTATGTAAAAAGAAATTTTACTTACAGTTAGAATTTTATTAATGTAATATTCCTCAGAAAAATATTATATTTTTCATTAAGTCATATTAAATTAAGTCGTCTGAAAAAAAACGAGATCTAAATTGATTAGTTTCTTTGGGAAAAATGAAAGCATCTTTTGGCAATGTGGGATTAGAGTATTAATTTCGTTATTAATCTCTTCGATACCTTCTGTATAAAGGTGAATAAGTTTAAAAATAAATATGAAAAAAGTTCCCTTCCAGAAACTTTCAGAACCTTTAAGAATAAATCAAAATAATTGTTGGGTTTCAGTGAGTGAGTAAGGGATGCCAGAGCCCATGTATTTTAAATGATTTTTTGTTTGGAAAATGGATCACCTTGAGATGAGTATTTTAAAAGGAGTGACGGTATCTATCCAGCTATTTAATGATAATATTTAATACGGCTATAATATATATGTATATATAGTTAATGCTGCTTAATGATATATTTATTAAAGTAAAATTTTCTGTTATTCATGTTAAAAACAGGAAAATAAGAAGTGTCTAAATAAAATAAAATAGCTTAAAAGACAGCTGCACAATTCCACAAAGCGCGAAATGGACAAATTTACTCGCACAAGTTGCGCCAAATCGTTTTCAACTTTTTACGAGTTTAATTGGGATAGACGGGAAGAGCTCGCTCCTGATCTGGAATGCGGAATAGCATCTATTCAAACTGCATCGTCCTCCTCGTTAACATACAAAGGGGATAACAATAGTGCTAGTGTACCTACCTACTACCGATCCCATTATCCTCAATGCACTGTTCACAAAAGAGCAAAGCGGAGAATCTCTGAGTATTAAACCAAGTGGATATCTGTCAGTTTATCGGCTTAGTGCTTCCTAACTAGTGCTGCTCTCATTTAGCTATATTTAAAGATAAGGTATGACAGATAGGCTAATTGTTCATTAGACTATCTTGGGTAACTTCAGGGGAGGTTCTAAAAGCCATACATTGTCCCACAAAACTGGAAAGCAGATTTACAATGGAAATATTATTAAGATAACTTTTAATGTATAATCAATAAATAAATAAAAATGATATATTATACCATGCATACAACTGTATTATGTATCTATCTAGTTTATCTAACTCATATTTCGAAAACGAAATGTAAGAACGTACCGTATCTTCCTTATTTTTTGCTTCTATCTAGGTCTTAATAATTTTGCAGTTGGAGTTTTCAGTTACCTTGAATATTAAATTAATATTGCTTCATAGTTAACCTAATCACGTTTCCTCGCCTCGCTCGCTTTTTTCACAAGTTAAAGATTAAATAATATATTTTTAAAGTAAATATTAAAAAAAATATATTATTTCTAATGAAAAAAATGATAGATTGGGCTTCGTGTCTCGTGGAGCCAAAGATGATAAATTATGATAGATCTTTATTTAATTCAGTGAGAAAAATAATAACACGAGCCTAAGTTGATTTCAAATATAAATTTTTGCTTTATATGTATTGAGAGTTAACTTTTTTTTTATGTTAATGTCGACAGACATGCTGACGGTCCACTTGGTGACAGGATAATATTGATATAATAAAAATAAAAATTGACTTGATGATAATTGCAAAAAAGTGAAATATGTGGGTAACATTAGTAGTGTCAGGGCAAACTGCGTTTCTCAGTCATTTGGGCAGCCCGTCTAGTCGCAGTAACTTACCGAAGACCACTGTAAAATAATAGCACGTGCGCTGTTGTGTTTCAGTGAGTAAGGAATCCTAGAGCACATTTCCCAATCCCATTCTTAATCCTACCGTAGTCAGCAGCGTACTTGCAGCACCTATGTTGTTGCTTGTGTTATAGGCGACGGTAGCCACCCACCGTAACTTGTCCGTCACCTTGTCTGCCGAATTCAACAAAACAAAAAGGTAACATACATAATTTTGTGTTTATTTCAAAGAGTATTTTCTAACCCCGTGCATCATAAATAAAAAGTGCCAGGTTTAAAGTTTGAATCTTATTTCGCCGTCAACTGTTAAAGATATCTACAAAGTTGTTTGGGGTTTTACACAAGTCGTATAAATCACGGAGTTTACACGGTGTCATGAAATTCGTGAAAGTTACAGGAGTAGTTCTGCGAGCGAAGCAAATTAACTTATCATACTGTAAGGTTACATATTTAGTGCTGAGCATTGATGTAGTCTAATATTTTATCAATTGTTTTGTCTCTTCTCATATTTTATCACTTTTATATTTATTTTTTAATTTTGGATGAGATGGGATTCCTTGAGCTTCATCATTCCTTGAGCTTATGTTAGTTGCACTAATAAGAATTATAATGAAACTGATACAAGTTGAAATATTCTGATATTTTTTTTAAACAAGCTCATTCTATTAGAAGCTTTTTGAAAAACCATAATTAGTATTTTCAAAAATATTTGGTGTATAAATATTGATGAAAAAATTGATGAATAAATAAATTGCAGTAACATTTTGTAAAACAATTTAAAAAAGAGATTTAAGTTCTAAAAAATCTACGGTTGTGTAAAAAGACTTCAAATGCCCCGAGTAAGTAAGCAGACACATATATTAGTTTGTATTTAATACTCATTGCAGCTCGTTGAACTAAGTTACACAATGGCCCGAAGCTATTCTAACAATTGATGTACATACCTCCAGTTTGGAATGGTCTGTTGTAGTGAATAGTAGGTACCCACAATAAATGAGATAGCCACACAAGTAAGATGCAGTAGGGCTGTGATATTCTTAGAAATTTTACAAATTCTATCAAGGAAAAATCTATCAAATTATTTTGATATTCTAAGGATATAAATGCGAAAGTGAGTTTCTTTGCTTGTTACGCTTTCAGGACTTAACTACTTAACCGACCATAAGGATCGTAATGAAAATATATACGCAATAAAGGTGGAATAAATGCTTTAACACCTAATAAAAAGGGGAGCGGACGAAGTAGCGGTCAAAAGCTAGTAGTGTAACATATATGTTAAATTTACTTATTCACCACAACACAACAGCCATATGCCGTTATTTAAGAGTGGTGTTCTGTTGAGAAGTGTTACTGCCGCTAGACAGGCTGCCATCCGAGTCTAAACTGATTTAAAATAGAAGTATATTACGGTGGCATACCCATTTCATAAGCCGGACTTGAAAACTATATAGGAATTTGTTGCTAATTTGTACCGAAAAAAAAAATTGTACCTCCATTAATTTACGAGAAACGACGGGTATGCTGACGTAATATTACGCTAGCATACCCATTTACGATATCTTGCACCTAGCGAGTCCATTCCAACGGCTTATTTTGTTGCTAATTTGTTGCTCTGAGATAGGCTAGTTGGATGTTAAAAAATGTCACTGGCTGAAGTGGTGAAATTTTTTTTTCGGTACAAATTAGCAACAAATTCCCATATAGTTTTCAAGTCCGGCTTATGAAATGGGTATGCCACCGTAATATACGTTTAAAATAGCTACAAATATATCACATACCGTCTTAACTTCTTGCTGTGGCGAAATGTGTGCTTAACTCGAGTGAACTCAACGCAAACGACTTGTATTTGTCTTGCAATTAAGTTTCAGAGCGTTCCCGCACCAGTTTCAAATCAAATAGCTTCTTGTGTTCGAAATGGGCATTAGTAATCTAATATTAGGCAGGACTAAAAGCTTTTCAGGCAATTTGTATGTATGTTAATCGCTCTCATAATTATCTGGTTATTTCATGGTCAAAAGCAGAAATGAATTTTATCAGAACCGGATGTAACAAGGTGGTCAAACAGAAATGGTCATATCCAGACATTTTAAGAAGTGGTCACAGATCGCCTAAACGATCTAACGCCTTAACGCCTAAAGCATTTTATTTTTTACATTAAGTTTTGCTGTTACAGCCAAAGAATACTAATAAGAAAAAAAAAATGCGTGCAAATTGGCAATCATTAGACTTATATTTTAGTACTTTAGATTTAGATAATTATTTTAGTACTTAATATATCCTTGTTAATACCTTTTAGCGTTGCAATTGTTTAGCTAACATTCCGTTACAGTGTTGGTTATACCGTCTTCTAGAGCTACCAACTACGCCAGGATATTCAAGTACGCTGTCCACGGCGTACTTGAATATCCTGGCTCCCAGCTTCTCAGCTCCCTCAGCTCCTCAGCTCTCAAGGCTTTCTCTGGTAGTCCTAATTTCAATGTGAGTTCCATGTTCTATTCTAATTCACGAGTAACGATTTTTTGTCCGCGTAATGAGAATGTAATTAATTTGTAATTAAAAAAATTAAGTCTATAAGAAATCTGTTACAATCTCAACATTATGGAAAATGGAGAAAAATATTGAGTTGTATACCACGAATTCGTTAACGATACAAAAATATCTGACACTCCCAAAAGTGGTGGTTCTTGTATGTATAAATCTTCTATTCTTGAAAGTAATAAATCTTCTATTAAATTATCCAATTAATCTGATCATGTAAGAGATTAGAAGTTATCTTACAGTGTAACTAAATACAAGTAACTATTAGTTATGAACTAGTATAACGTTTAGTTTATGAACTATTTAACCTTGTTTAAGTGAACATTATCATGACGGTTTCTATACAAGTTGGAAGCTAGTGTTAAGTTCCTTAATGCCGCTTCCACGGCCGAGTTACAAGGCTCAAAGTGTCGTTACTGGGGTGTTACAGATATAGTCTCTTTAGGAGTTAGGGGACTGTTGAATAAACGTATTAGAGCTCATGTTTTTAAATAGGTTTTAAGGATTTCTAATATTTCATTTTATTATTTTTATAGACGAATCGTAAATCTGAATTTATGTAAGATGTTTTAAGATAAATTATTAAGAAAAACATAGAAATAGTGACCTCATTTTTAACAAAAGTTAATTAGTAACTCAATTAGCAACGAGACACAGAAAATAACAATGACTTATTTTTTATCGCGTTGAATTTACAAGCGTCCAGTGATTTTTATTGAGAAAACTGTAGCGACAGTTGTTCAGGGTGTGAACATTGATTGTATATATTTGCAGATCTCTATTATACTTTTGTTCCTGTTTTATTATATATTTATATATATTTTGCGTACCTACATGATTTAAAGTATTCATTTGTCAAAGAAACTCACATTCTACTAAGAAAGTTCTATAGAACGTATGATCACTGTAAAGGAAGCAAAAGAGTTCGACTGGACTTGACTAAACTAAAACAATGAACAGTAATCGCTTTAAAATCTAGTCTGATGGAAATCAACTTATATCCAAAACAGTCGACGATTGAAACAATGAGGGAATCTTCAAAACGACGCAAGTGGGAGTACCCGATGTCTTTGCCTGAGTGGGTCTAATGAGTCACCGTACATACATTATAACGAAGCTCAACAGTGTGGAATGTTTACACTTTGACACAAAATTCGAATTTTAATCGCAGCTCTGCAAATTTGTGTAGTTTTATATCGTTGGTTATTTATTTTATTTAGTAACAACTTGGTTAAATATGTACACTACAATTAATAATGTTAAATAAAATTTATAAACAAAATACTAATTTATTATCTAAATTATTTATAAACATTATTTATAAATTGTATATCACATCAAGTTTGGTTTGATAAACTTGCGTTCAAAATATGCTGTCTGCATTCATCATCTCAGCCGTATAACGTCCACTGCTGGACATAGGCTTCCCCCCTAATTTTTCAAAAGGCCTGGCCAGAAGCAGCCTGGATCCACCGTCGACCCGTGGCCCTTATCAGGTCGTCTGTCCACCTTGTGGGTGGACGTCCTACGCTGCACTTACCGGTCTCTATTAATAACATTTGCTGTATCCAGTGTATGTAAGCGTTGTGTGCATGTCAAGTTGTGTGTATGAGATTAAGATCGTATACTGGAGTAGTAAACTTGCTGTGTCGGCGGTGTGCCGGCTCTCGCCTTCGCGCCATTAGTCGCGACGTTTCCTTTAGACGCTCCAGTAAATATTTGCTAAGATATCCCAGAGAGGCTTTACCTATCTACACGTAATAATAGCTAAGGGATTACTCTCACGGATGAGTCTTTCATTTTGAGTCCATTATGACCCGGAGGCTCGTCGCAAATTAGTTCCGAGTTGTTCTTGTCTTTAATAAATATTTTGCAGGATTTCCTCAATTGATTTTCACTTTACTACTTGGTTGCATAATTAGACATTCTTTGTAGGTATTAGTTTTGTTGGTATTTTGTGTTTCTAATATACCGGAGGTTGTTTATCATCACGGCTACTGAATCTTCGAAGCGGCGACGAAATTGCGATCTGGTACTTCGGCCATACAAATCACGGAAATTTTTAAGCCATCAGAAAAAGTACGTCGTATGCGAGCTTGCGTCTACCCTGTATTTTTCCTACAGGATCAATTGCCAAAAGTATTTTAATTTTCTGATCTTTATGGTTTTCAAAATGTGTATAAATATAGGTTATCTTTTATATTATTATTATTATCATCATCAAATAAGTACCATGCATTTGCGGAGCTCTATTTACATCGTAGCCATGATTTCATTTTGACATTTTTTTACAAAAAAGCTTTTATAGTGATTTCATAAAAAAAATCTAAGAAATATGGTTTAAATATTTTTTAAATAGTAATTAATGAAACACAAACTGATGGTCCACTTAATTGTAGATGGCTGCTGTTCTATTATTGAGGAGATCCGCGTGGTAAAATATATTGATCATTGATAGTAAGTTTACTTTCGGACTTGACCTGACTGCTTTGGACTTGACGGACCTGTTTTGGAAAACTAAGAAAAATTATAGACTTGACTTGACTTGACTGAATAGTCTCGGGATCTGCTACTTTTGTGATTTTAATTTCAATTTTGCCTTTTTATTTTAAAAAAGGCTATTACAAATTGCTATTTTTACTAATGACACTTGCAAAATCATCTGAGAAGATCTGATGGAGCCAAGACATTAAAAGAGAAGAAGAAGAAGAAGTTTACTTTCATATGCAGTTGTCTGATTAGTACATCAAACTAGCTTAGTACTTAAATACAGAGCTGTTAATTTCCGCAGGGTAAGCTAACATGACAAGTTCAATGATTTTACTCCATCTCAAAAATTGTTCTTTTCTTAAATAATTTTAAATTATTATCAGCTACATCAACGCTTACATTACGTAAAGTAACATAACATGACACTCTCGCGAGTTCAATGATTTTATCCCATCTCAAAAATGCCCAACGCGCCTAAAGACGTTTTCACTTCAATAAAAAAATATTTAAAATTAATGGAAGTAAAATTAAGTAAAATTAATATTTTACTTAATTTTACTTAATTAATAAATAACATTTTATTATTTTAATAAGAAAAATATTATTTTAATAATAGAAATTTTTATATATTTAAAATGAATCAGCATCTGAAACTCTTTTGGCGATTATAGCTGTGTGTTATGTAAGAGCAATAATTTAGCTTGCAACTTACAAGAGTAACCATTTAAACAAAACATCAAAATTTAACTTTTTGATTGGGAAAGATTTCGGTAGTACAAAACGAAGTTCAATCTAGTTATATAAACAGTAAAGCAATCAATTTCATGAAAGCCTCAGTATGTTTACGCTAAGGTAATATGGATCTCATCAAATTAAGAGGCGTTATCCTCGACGCAAATGAGAGTAATAGATTGTCTTAATCTTTCCATTGAATGAATGATCTAATGTACGAAATCCGTTGGGCTTATATAAAAGAAGGGCAGTTATTGTGTTCATTCATAGTTGATTGACAATACCTGTGTTAAAAAAATAACTAGTCTATAGGTACTAATATTATAAAGAAACAAGATTTTTATGTTTGTAATGAATAAACTCAAAAACTACTAGATCGATTTGAAAATTAGAAGAAAGCTACACTATCAGCGAATAACATAAGCTACATTTTATAAAGTTATGCGGACGAAGTCGCGTTAAACAGCTAGTCATTGATAAAATGTGTTGTGTTTAGCTAGTCTAGTAAAATTATTATAAAATCAAAAATTTGTACGTTTGGGTGTTTGTTACTCAATCACACAAAATCGGATGAACGGATTTAGATGTTTGGCACACACATACTTTATTACCTGGATTAACATATAGCATACCTACTTTTCACACAGGAAATTTGTTAGTTCCTGTTTGAATTTCAAAAAACGAACTACAGCGTGTACGAAGTCGCGGGCCTAACTGGTTTTCCAATAATGCTAGAAAGTTTTCATGCTATCAAATTTCAAGACGGACGAAACCACTGAACACGACTAGTGCTACCTACATATAAATGTAGCATATCACAAATCTTAATTTGTTACTCCAGAACGCCATTGCGGCATTTGATACATTTTCGGTTACAATATGTATATTTGGGTCTGCGAAATTCAGTGGACTTTGTAAATGGAGTTCATTTGTTTGTTACAAATGTGCCGCACCCAAACTGACCCATGTAATCACTGTGACACGAAATGACTTTGTGGTTCGTTTATGATGTAAAATTCTCGTTACATTTGACTCGCTTCCTACATGCTGCTTGATAGCCGTTATTGTATTTTGCATTAAAATGAAACGAATTGTGGTTATTGATTATTTCGACAAGTTTTACGTATCTCTTTCTAATATAAAAATGTTATGTCGCTTTGTATATGTTTCAAAAAAGGAATACTGGCCGACGGATTTACTTGAAATTTTTACACAACACTGCATTTAAACAGAGGAATAATCTTATCTACATTTTTTTTCCTAAAATTGTAACGGAAACCGATTAAAAAAAAAAACATAATTTTCATACGTTGACCGTTGTTATGGCAGCCGTGGAACGTTGCTGACTGAGCCACAGCGAAGTGTGGCCGGGTTCAACTAGTTTTTTTTTTTTATAAAATACATATTTGAAAACGCCATGTAATTTGGAGATGACTCCGCAATTTTGACAGTCGACAGATAAGCTGACCATTCACTTCATGGTCATGGTGAAAATCCACTTGATTAGATTTGATCTTGATGAAACATAACGTGGGTCACATGTCAACTGAGGTATTGATATTTATTATGTGCTCATTCTGAACATTAAGTATACAATTCAAATTGAAATTTCCCAACTGCACCACCAGACCAGAAATAAATCCATTGTTGAATGTGTAGTTGATCTAGGAATTACCTCACAGAATCGCACGCCAGCCGGCTTAACGTGGTTGTATTCACTATTGGCTGGTTTGAATTTGTGTTTGGTAACAAAATAATACTTAGGCTTCGTTTACACGGGAGTTTTATAAAGCGTTCGGAGCTCGGAGTTTAAAATGGAGCATAGACGGATAATAAAACTCCCGACGTAAAAAAGCGCCCGCGTTTGAACACACAGCTTAGAAGTCATATTGGTCTATTCGAAACGTCAGACGTCAACGCTTTTAACACGCGTTAAAAGCGTCGAAAAAGCTCTCGTGCGAACATGGGCTTATAGTGGATAGGAGTTTGAATCAGAAAGAGTTATATAAAACATTTGTCTAAAGATCTAATTTGTTTTTAAATAACAACATTCGATTAAGAGCAACGTTGAAAGAAATTTTAATAAAACAAATGTTAAAATGAATCTACAATTCTAATCAAAATTGGTAGAAAAATCAAAACTAGAAAGACAAGACTGCGACATTGAAATTATTCCCAATTTTCTTTTAATATCGAAATTTAATTATTAAATCAAATATTTCTTTTATTCAAATAAAATTAAAATAATTTACTGCTTTAAATGTCATATCATTTAAACTTAAACATTTAGGATTACTTTATCTTGATAAAGACAAACAAAATATAAAATATCAACATAGACTTTAATAGAATAAATTACATAACATATTTCTGATTGATACATTTTTTTTACATTTTTATTACACAGTTAACATTATTGAATTATTCATAATTTATTTATTTACAACAGCGAGCGCTTAAATAATCAAAAATAAATGTATATTTACAAGCAAACAACTAAATTGCTCGCGATTTGCCAATAAATTCAAATCTAAAGTTATATACACAGCTGTCTTTGAAATGTTTCAGCTAAATATGAATTTATTTACAAGTTCTGAAAAAATAAACAAAACAGCTTGTTAAACATAAACAAAGATCTGCCTTGAGGCCGCATTTACAAAGTCAAAGAGATGTGAAATTACAGACAATGTAAAAGTGAACGAAAGAGGGCTTTGCACGAGTGGGTTCATAGCTCATTGCATCCTCGTCACCTGTATTGAAACTTCAAGCGGCGAGTAATGACAGGCTTATGGGACATATAAATGTTGAAAACATGAAATAAACAATCACAATTTTGTGTTTGCTAATTGTACAGGACATATGTTTTTAAGTTTTTGTAAATATTTCACTTAAATAGTCTTAGCGCCTCTTTCACCAACGTCAAGTAGGCTAAACCGTCACTTAAAGTCACCTGTCACCGGGAATAATTTAGCTGATATACCTTTGTTTGTACCGTAAATGTCCCAAACATTAAATAGAAAATATTAAAAAAAATTCGCCTATCGAATGATGCAGTAAACCGAGTGCATAATTCAATAAAACAGAAAATGATTTCTAAAAGTAACTAATCAACACTTTACTTGACGTTGGTGAAAGAGGTGCTTAATTAGTCTACTAGTTTGGATGTTTATTATATCCTATGTTTAGTTTTGAAGAGAAAAAAAAGTAGAAAAATAATATATGTAAGTACGGAATAGTTATCATTAAATAAAAAAAAATCGTAAATAATATATATTTGTAAATGCGACCATTAATATAACAATCTAGTGTAATCTTAATAGGCGATACACATTATGACCATCGCGGCGAGTCGTTAAACTAACGTCCAACTACACACATAACATTTTATTGTACTCTTTGACTCGACGTCATAGCGAATGGAGGCTTGCGTCGGTGTCGCTCTCGGCGTTACCCAGAAGCAGGGTTGACTCACACGGCAGTGAGTTAGAGTGAAGTGACTCGTGAGGGAGGGAGCGGGAGTCAATGTGTGAGGGGTTGCGTTGCGCGTGCGGTAGTAGTCACAGTTCGATAGCAGCCGCTCCCTTCCACGTGACACCGGCGCGGAGTAAGTGGTACAGCCGAAGCACGCACCATATGCAGAGGCACTGTGAAATAATGAGACACTATTAGGAGATCTATTTAATAGAGCGTACAACGGTACACTAGCGTCACTCCTTTAAAAAAATATCTCGTGACTGAGAAGGAATTATGAATAATGGTTTAATAGTATAAGAGGTGGCAACGTTTTCGAAAGAGAATTTCAGGTCAGCTGATTTTTTGATATGTCGTCTCTCTTGCCCTTTCGGTTAGGATCTGGGCAGTCTGGCTAGCGGTAGCGGTTGCGTTTGCCTGTGCGCATCCTATTTGTGCGGGTAATATACTGACTTTTAAAATCATTTTATGAAGGTTCAATTTTCATATTTTAGCTTAAGATAAGTTTAACGAACATCCATCTCTTATTGCCAGACATTTTTATCGTTGCTAATAATGAGCCAGACGCGAATTTTGATTTCATTTTTATTAAAAATTTAAGTTATTTCAGAATGTCTGTCATTTTAATATTATCTTGTTTAAGTATGAACAGACCTAAAAATAATTTGCCAGACATTAATTCAGTTGTTAAACCATGAATCAGAACGATAAAGTCCTGAAAATTCATACAGTAAAATCATTTTATGAAGGTTAAATTTTCATATTTTAGCTTAAGATAAGTTTAACAAACATCCATCTCTTATTGCCAGACATTTTTATCGTTGCTAATAATGAGCCAGACGCGAATTTTGATTTCATTTTTATTAAAAATTTAAGTTATTTCAGAATGTCTGTCATTTTAATATTATTTTGTTTAAGTATGAACAGACCTAAAAATAATTTGCCAGACATTAATTCAGTTGTTAAACCATAAATCAGAACGATAAAGTCCTGAAAACTCTTACAGTATGATTCTACTGGTCAGAGAGAGACAGTTGCAGAATAAATCGCTGAGAACAAGATAGAAAACAGTCTAATTAGACAAAATGATTATAAAGTATTTTAAAGAATTTGATTTACATATAATAATTTTTAATCTTTTCTACTTCTTAGATTACTTTTTAATCCCTGATTAAAAAAAATATTGAAAAGTATTGAAAATGAATCGGACTTTTGTAAACTGTATATCTATATATACATACAATATAGATATACAATTGCGTAAGTTCAATATTTTTTTAATAATTAGATATTAATTTTTATTAGCATTTAGCAAATTTTAACATAAAAAAAAAATTGAAATCAGATAGAATTAGATAGCAGGAAATAAAACAACATTATTGAAAATTTTAATTTTTTTTTATTCGAAATACTCTTGTCGCTATGATAGCGTCACGGAATTCTGTGATAGCGTCACAAAAAAAGGATGCATCTTCTTAATCGTCGTCATCTTCGTCACTCTCATTCTCAAAACACATTTCATTTTATCACTGGCCATCGTAACAAAATTTGAAAGTAAACATTAAAAACAACACAATCTCAAACATGTGGTTTTAGACTGACACCATCTTGAAAACTTGCCGTGTACGCCACTGTGACTGTCTATCAATCTTACGCACTAACGAGCAGCTGAGAGCACTCAACTGTCTTTTTGACTAGTAGAATCATACTGTAAGAGTTTTCAGGACTTTATCGTTCATATTCATGGTTTAACAACTGAATGGATGTTTGTTAAACTTATCTTAAGCTAAAATATGAAAATTGAACATTCATAAAATGATTTTACTGTAAGAGTTTTTAGGACTTTATCGTTCTGATTCATGGTTTAACAGCTGAATTAATGTCTGGCAAATTATTTTTAGGTCTGTTCATACTTAAACAACATAATATTAAAATGACAGACATTCTGAAATAACTTAAATTTTTAATAAAAATGAAATCAAAATTCGCGTCTGGCTCATTATTAGCAACGATAAAAATGTCTGGCAATAAGAGATGGATGTTTGTTAAACTTATCTTAAGCTAAAATATGAAAATTTAACCTTCATAAAATGATTTTACTGTATGAATTTTCAGGACTTTATCGTTCTGATTCATGGTTTAACAACTGAATTAATGTCTGGCAAATTATTTTTAGGTCTGTTCATACTTAAACAAGATAACATTAAAATGACAGACATTCTGAAATAACTTAAATTTTTAATAAAAATGAAATCAAAATTCGCGTCTGGCTCATTATTAGCAACGATAAAAATGTCTGGCAATAAGAGATGGATGTTCGTTAAACTTATCTTAAGCTAAAATATGAAAATTGAACCTTCATAAAATGATTTTAAAAGTCAGTATATTACCCGCACAAATAGGATGCGCACAGGGAAACGCAACCGCTACCGCTAGCCAGACTGCCCAGATCCTAACCGAAAGGGCAAGAGAGACGACATATCAAAAAATCAGCTGACCTAAAATGCTTGTTTTCCCGACGTTGCCACCTCCCGGACTATAATAATGACCCTCGGTAATAGTGTCTAGAATTTTCTAATACCTTTTATAAAGTTTATTATTGAGACACGAAGCAACAAAATACGATCTAGGGAAAAGCGGCCACATTCTTGTAGATCGTATTTTGTTCACCAGCCGAGAATCGAACTCGGTACCCCTGAGATCTTCGGAAAATGTGTACATACATAAATAAATACACACCGACGTTAGCTCTTGAGACCTCCTTGTTTCAGAACAGAAATGAAGTCGGGAATAGATTTCGCTAAGGTTGATCTCGTGGGCTAACTTTTCCAATAAAAGTCACAGAAGAAACTAAATTCCTTTTTTTGCTATGGTTTGAAACGATGTAAAAGCATTCCAGCAGCAACTATACAAACATTGTGGCATTTTTGTTATTACAAATTAAAATTATAATATCAAAAATTTCGTGCTTGTTTTTTTTAATATTGAAATATCAGTACGCCTTTTTCATAACACGCCCAAATTTATTCATGAACCAAGATAAGTAGATTCATTTACACATGAAAAGTATCTAAAATAGGTTGGGCTTTACACGAATTTATGAAAATTTTTGTTTTTTTGAAAATGTCTTTTTTTCTATTCTTACAGAAATTAAAATACATAATTATCTATACATATATGTACTAATAATATTTTTAAAGAGATCAAGTTTGTATGTAGGGGGTAATCTTTAAAACTACTTATCTGATTAAAAAATTCTTTCATCAGCAGTTACAATAGAATTTCAGGATGGACATAAGAAACGAACGAAGCTGCGGGCACCAGCTATCTAAAAGTAGATTCATCGCTTTGCAAAAGTACATACAATGCCATTAGTCAATGTTCAACGCCTGTTTTATTTTTCAACGTGAACGAATAAAGTCGCTGTCCGCCTCTAAACCACCTTGCATCTGTGCGAAATCGGAGGTGGGCTACTAGTATACAACAAAAGCTAATTTTATATTTTAAATTATTCTCGCTTCGTATAAATTTACATATAACCAATGATTTACTTACTTAATAAACAGTTCTACAGCGTAATTGGATAATACAAACATCAAACTTTGTGTAATTATGTCAGGATACATCTACGCATATCCGTTAATAGTTCCAACGACGATTTGACGAAAGCATCGATGTTTGCTAGTGAAGTTTGTTAATGTTTGTATTCGAGACAGAAACTATAGATAGACTAACATGTTTCTAATTAAAACAAACATTGACTTCTATCACAATAGGCTTTGTTTACGTTTACAAACAAGCGATGGTAACTGTACCATATTTTTCAAGTGCAAAACGTTATCAGGTATTATCGGCGCAAAACCTAATGGGCTCTGGCGATATCACGTGACAAATATGGTAACCGATTTTGGGACTGTTGTGAGGATGGGAGAGCCAGGCCAAGATACCCGCTCAAGGTCAGAGCCCATTAAGATTCGCGATATTAATAGGCTACCCTCGCCTAATTACATAAGTAAGTGTTGCAAGTGTACTGCCGACCATAGTAGGATTGAGGATGGGATTGAGAATTTGACGAAATACACATATTAGTAAATACATTATTTCTACCAATCCGCTGTCGCCCAATTAACTTCACTATAACCCACTGGTCATATATATATATATATACTTACATGTAAGCGCTTACTAAAAAGTACTTACATTGATTAACATCCTCGGTAATAAGAACGATATTTCAGCTTTACATATAGCGTCGAATTGCTGAAACAAAAAAGCAACTTATTACAGCATCGACATAGGAATAGCTTGGGGGTATGCACATAGTTCTTAAATACTACAATCAATGGCGAAGAAAAATTCTCAAAGTTGCGGCCACTTACTAGATGTCCCTCCGCTGAACGGTCCGACGACATACCCTAACAGTCACCTAGACTTAGGGAACACCTAACTATTATTAAAGCCGGCCATTCACGGCAGTCCGCCTTGCAGTTCGGCGCTTCATGCAGGCTTGTGAATGTGATTGCCGTGAATGGCCGGCGTTATGACTGTGTTCTCTCTCTAGCTGACTGTTGGTGAAAACAAGCATAAGGCCAAGTACTTTGGAGGTCAATAGGAATGGCTTATTTCTAACACAGTCTGTCAGGTGCTAATCTATATTAATACTAATATATAAATAAAGCTGAAGAGTTTGTTTGGTTGGTTGTACGCGCTAATCTCAGGAACTACTGGTTCGAATTGAAAAATTCTTTTTGTGTTTGATAGTCCATTTATCGAGAAAGGCTATAGGCTATAGCGAAGTTCCGGGCACCAGTTAATAGTTAGTGTTAAAATGAATAATAAAAAAAGAAGTATTAATATTTTTATATTTAATAGAAAAACATGAGATTATTTTATTACTGAGAAATGAACGAGAAAGAAAATATGTGGTTCACGTGATCCATCACTGACAAACAAGGGATTATATAAGTTTGACGAGTATCTCTAACTTTTGCAAATGACATAATATGTAGGTACATATTGATATACGAGTAAATATAAAAACATTAAATATTTGATACATTATTTTTTTACTTCCCTTCAATCTTAAGATGTAGCAAGGACGAATTTCACTAATTAAGAATTTTGTGTTACTAAACTTTGTTAGAATGTCTGTGTATTATGATTACCTTCGCGATTTTTTATAGAAATACGTCGTTGAACTGCATATTTTAAAAACGAATGGTGACGCTTTTTTGTGCGGATATTTTTGTGTATGTACACAAATCCTTGAAAATATTTGGTACGACTCAGTGATTTCCACCAAACGTTTCAAAATTTGATTACAGTTTGGACATTGATAAATGAAATTCCATTTGTCGCCACCCTAAATAGAACGAACTTTTGTGACATTGTGATATTTTGATATAGATCTGGCTTAATTGTTTATTATTCGCGTTTTGAGGCTTTCGATTGTTTACTATAGAAACAGTTAGTGACTTATTGTGGCTGTTCATTTCAAAGCAGTACATAATAGCACACATTTACCCAGGAAATTCAATTTTTATATTATAAGAAGCACTGCGTTCGCAGTCACTTTGGCAGCCCGTCTGGGGGCAGTACCCAACCCCATACAGAAGACTACCGTGAAATAATAGCATGTGTGCTTTTGTGTTTTGGTGAATGGGTAAGGGATGCTCCCATTCCTTCTTTATCCCTTATCCTTAATCCTTCTATGGTAGCCAGCGCATTTGCAGCACTTGTGGCGTTGCTTGTGTTATAGGCGACGGTAGCCACCCATCATCAAGTGGATCGTCAGCCTGTCAGTCGATCTTAACATTAAAAATATATATAATAAATTCAAAATTTTATTAAATGAAATAAAAATTAATATTGCCATTGATTAGCCTTTCTAAATGAAGAAACTGGAGTGATTTTTCTTGTATTTTTTATTCTAGTGATAATAATCATTGTATGTATCTATTACCATTTCTATATACAATTAAGGAATTATTCGCTCAAACAATTCAAACATGATTACCATTTTATCAGCAGTGTATTGATTTCTCTGCTGAGGAAGTCCCGCACGAGATGTGGATAAAAATCTTTAAATGCTTTCTTAGTCGTTTGAACTTTCAGTATTCAGTAAATACAAAAGCAACATAAAAAAAACAGTTGCCAAGTAGGTAAGTAAGTTTACGTGTGGTCGACACAAAGTGTAGCGAACACACGCGTATCGAGAATAGAATGGTGGAGTTAGCGTATAAAAAGTTGACAGGCCGTATGCGGGTGACAGGCTGACACGCAGTAATAAGTCTCGACCGTAAACGGAACTATAGTGCTTTTTATAAATGGTAACACACACGATACAAATTAACATTAAAAATAAATAGCTTTCAAGAGAACATGGTGTAAGCGAATTTTCAATGTAACGTCATGGTATGGTATACCTACATAATTATGGCATATAGTTTTGGGCTATTATAAATAGAGCAATATACTAATTATTCTACATTTTTCTACATTTTTTTAGAGCACCATCTAGTTCCGCAGTAAGAAACTGATGCTTGTATTATGGATACCAGACAGTTGATATAGGTACTACATATATTACTTCTTTTTTGTAAATACATACATATTATAAATACAAAACATCCATGACATGTACCTGAGTACAAAGGTAAAATGTTAACACATAAACATTTGCCCCTGGCGGGATTCGAACCCGCGACCCTTTGGTTAACAGCTATACTAATAGCCACTAGACCAAACGTGTCGTCAAACATGTCGTGTATATTAATTTTATTGCTTAACCATTTTGAAATAAAGTGGTCAGATATATTGTCAGCGGTACATAAGCAACTATGATCTGCATCGGGACCTTATTTTTTATTTATTTTTTAAAGTTTGGAAATCCTGTTGCATACCCTCTTGGAGTTGCTTTTTTATAAACTGATTTTTAATTCGGTTTTCATCAACAGAATTTAAAATTAATCTTGTTTTAATCCCTGTGTAAAATAAAATATCAATACTAATAATAAATCTGTAAGGGTTGGTCATGGAGTAAGTTACTTTGTTTTCAGAGAACGTGTTTATAGGCTCTATACATGATACTCAAACTAAATTGATCATTTTTAGAATTTTTTTCTGTATGTATGTATGTTCCTCCATAACTCTTAAACGAATTAACTGATTTTCATGAAACTTGGTAGATAAACATTTAGACGTACAGGACACAGGATAGGCTACTTTTTTCTTTTTCAACGCGGACGAAGTCGCGGGCGCCAGCTAGTATTTAAATAAATTTAAACCTGATTTAATTTTGACAAATAGATTATATTTTAGGTAATCTCATATGAGATTTTAAAAGTAGTTTTTGACAAATTAATAGTAAAATGGGTAATTTAATTTTACAATAACTTGTATTATACCTGTATATCATTATGACCATTTCCGACTAACGCCAATATGACCTCTATACCATACTATATAATTATATATTATGCTATAAAAGTATTCGTATTTAAGACAGCAATAAAATACCTGTTGTTCTATTTGGTGTCACTTATTTTGGATAAATATCATTTCAAGAGTTAAAAACATTAGACACTAGATTTTAGGACAGATGGAGTCTGAAATTGTCAATATTATTATAACTCGTGAAAAAATTTCAAGTGTAGTCTATTCATTCGCAAATTCAGATAAATAATATTAATACATCTATTTTACTGCCTCTTTAACTTTTACTGTAACTTAAAAAAAGATCTTCCAGGGGATGAGCATTGAGAATCCCTGTCAACATTCACGTTTAATGCGTCTACTATAGTATTTATTTAGGTTATATTTAACTAACCGTACGACCAGCATGGACAAAGATCTCAAGGTCAATTGCAAAAATTACTCTCAAGGAAGAATGAAAGATAAAAGGAATATTTTAAATTTAATTACAGATATGAAGGAATCAAATATGATAAATACAACAAAAGAAAACATCAAATATATAATTTATAAGCAAAATGATATGTGGTACAAAATAATGTTCCACACTTATAATATTCATGTAGTTTCAAGGGCTCTAATTGTTAATCGATATAAATGTGACAGCGCGTCACTTTACTAAGGCAAGCGAGTTGTAAGCGTGATAATGACCGGCTACGGTTGTCGACGTACATTTATGTAACAAAACTGATTTTAATCACCCACATAAAAAGCCATATTTTTTAGTGAAATAATTTTCTAGAGTACAAAAATAATCCTATTTTTGTGTTGTACTCTATACATTATTATATGCACCTTCTATTAAATCATTATAAATATAATTTACTGCATCATATCATGTTTGAGGGGGCGAAGAAACTGCAGAAAGGCGTCTATGAGATTTCTGTGAACGAGATCTTTTTAAATAGTTGAACTAATTTATCTTTTTTTTAATGTTTTATGTTTTTTATGCCTCTTCATAACTAAAGGTCTGCAATAAATTTCATAAATTTCGCGAATCGAAACAATTTGCTTCACTGTTTTAATACCGGTTCCCTCTCTGAAGTTACGCAGCTAAGACAACCTTATTTTTCCTGCTTTACGCTATCATTCTACCTTATACTTTCTAGTGAACTAACTACTACAATCTTAACAGATACAGGAGAAAAAAGGAAATGATAATTTAAATATTATATTTCTTTACATAAGTTCCAATTAAAATTTTGTCACAGAGATTTAATATCACTTTTGGTGTAAAATGGTAACAAATATTCATTTTTATAATTATATTGCTATTCTATACAATAGAAGTGTGTACACACTTTCTATTTGTTGTGCATTGCCAATTTTGGTACAGTATATACTCTTTCTATGGTGTATCCGATTTCGAACATCTGAATACGGTGTTTGTTCTTCAAATTCGTATATAAAACTAATGCGTTAGATATTAGGTATTCACATTTTACGAATCGACTGCTTTCTCTCGAAATAGCGGAAAAATATATAATTAAATCTACGACAAGAAGAATGATCATTATGTTGGTTCAGACGTTAACATTACATTGTTGATTCAGTAGCCGACAAGGAGACGACCCGTTAAGTATAACAAACACCGCAAGGGCCAAAATTGCCTATCTCCCTAGCATTAAATATACAAAGGTGCCAAGTTTCCTCCTAAAGGCGACAACAGGAAAGTGTGAGACCTCTGCGTTATAAATCACGTCCGCAGCGAATGGAAAAGCAATATCGCTTCTACCACTAAAACTAAAATAAATAGAAGGGTCCCTTCTTATTAAAAACTTTTGCTATATCAACTGAGTTACATTTTGTTAAATAATATTGAATGGAATTCCTAATTTTATGAATTTTTCTATAATATTATACTTATTTTATATATACCTAGCTCACAAAACTATCACCTAGCACACAAGGTTATACTTAATTTTCTATAATATTATATTTATTTATGGTGGTATATAGAGTAAAAACATAATACAGTGGCTTTTTAACAGACTGTGAGTATGAGATTTATATGAAATTAAGATGATTCTACTTAAATTATCATCATGAAATTTTGCATACCCATTGTCAGGGATACAAAAAAGGAGATGGGATACTTTTCATGCAGTGTAAAATTCAACGCCTGGATAAACTATAACAGCAAAAAGAATGAATAAATTTATTGCTCATTTATTTTTTTAGGCTAGGAAGTTGCGACGACGGACGAAGAGCTTGTTTTCCAGATATAAAAAAGTTAATTTTCTGTATCAGACAGTCGAGTGTACTCAGCTGTACTCGTTGCAACTAAGAACCAGCTGTTCCAGCGTGTAAAAAGTATTGAGCTTATACTCATACTTGTACAAAGTGGTAAGGACTCGTGTTAGCGCGACGCTGCGCGTGACTGCTTCAATAAACTTGCGATAACACGATTTAGCACGTTCGTGCAAGGCGTACAGATAAAATTTAAATTAATTTAATAAACCCCTGGCTAAAAGAACTATAGAAACTTCGCCTGCGTAGGTAGGAGGAGAGAGTGTGGTAAAGTATAAAAAGCTATAAATAAAATTATAAACTAACCCCCGACTTTTTATTGAGCCCAAACACGCTATATCTGCTGTAAGTTGCGGATGAGTTGGGTGTGCTGCAGACTACTTGATCTCTGCAGCATCAGATTAAGTTTATCATGTCATGGAAATATGTACCACCGAAGTGACAGTATACCAAATTTCATATCAAATTAACCAAATTCGTCAACTAGAAAATGAGCTGATGATCTTCAAACGCCTGAAAAAAATCATCATTAATTATAGCTAAGAACCTCTCGATTACGTCAGTTTTTGAAGAAAAAAGAAAACGAATCAAAATCGGTCCATCCATTTAGGAACTACAATGCCACTTTCAGTCACCAAAATAGACAGATTTAACACAAATTAAACTTATAACACCCTTCTTTTGCGTCGGGCATCGGGTGTTAACAAGATCTACGCTTGGGGGCTGATGATGAGTGTGCTGAGAAGATAAACTATAAAAATAGGTTGATTTTTTTTTAAATCCAGCGTGTTGGGGGCCTTGTGAGGTCTAATCCTATAATGGATATCTAATGTACAGCTACTTTACTTAATCCTATCGGATTCTATGTCGGCGTTTACAGATTATGCCTTAACCATCGAAATAATATATCTTATCTTGACTAATTTATCTTTTATTTGAACGTATGGTAAAGTAAACTATACCTAAATGGAGTTGTAAAGGTATAGAATGATATGTTTCGAAAAGCTAGGTCGATGCAGCATTACTATCGAATGAAATCAAGGATATATCAAGGATATACTTATTTTTATAATATTTTTTTGTACTTTGTACGTATTAAGTTTAGTCAACCAACCAATAAGTCCTTGCTATAATATTATCAAATACATTTTATATTTTTGTTATCTAATAGTTATTTTAGAAGGTATATTAACTTTTTTTAGACACCTATATCAGTTCTAAAGTCACTGTCCGCTTCTTTTTGTTTCCTCCAATAACTTTTTCTGAGCGTTATTAAGCGTTATACGCTTTTAACTAATGAAAAGAACTACGAACGAGGAAACTTTGTATATAATATATAATTGCATTTATCGAAGCTCGAGACGGGTCGCTTGTAATATATAAAAATATAAATGTAATAAATATTCAACTTATACAACTTTATGAATTAAAGTATGGAACGTCTATTCGATTCTGTTTCTCTAAATATCGCTTAGTCGCGTAGTTACCAAAATTGGACTGTGTGCGACATTTTTATGTTCAATACCTTGGACGCTACTTGGTACAATAATAAAACTACGCCGTAAAACTATCGCAGAGAGAAATTATAACGAAATAACTTCGATATTTGATACCGATCGGAATGGAATTCAATAAGGTTATGGTTGATGTAAGCGTGGTGATATTTATTAATATTTTGCTTTTAATGTTTTATCGTAAAACCGTTATTGCTATAATAAAATACCTATTACACCAAGTGTGTGTGCTTTTTTATAACCTATAACCACCGACGCCCGACGCAAAAACTGGGTGTTATAAGTTTGACGTGTAAGTCCGTGTATCGGTCAGTGGAATCGTAGCTTCAACCCTTACCTCCCAAGCAACACCACAGGGAAACCTCACTTTTTCACTAATTCTATAAATAACATCTATTTTCAATATTTTACGAAGGCACACTGCTTGCAAACATGAAAAAAAAAGTACACACGTTTTGAATTTTGTATTTTAATCAAACGTAAGACACGAACGTAAACAAATAAATATTATTTCGTTGAAAACCAAATAAATAATGGCTATTATTTATAGTAAGCGTAAATGGAAGTGAAAATTGGATACGAATTTAATTGAATGAATACAAAATAGCTGTTAAGAGGTCACTTGATGTAATAGGGCTATTAATATTTACGGTAATTCTAAACGTAAATTGTATATTATCAGTAAAAAAATATATATTAACAACTAACTTTACCCGCAACTTTTCGTACGCTCGATATTCTAATATTCGGTGTAAGTTTTTGGTTTGTAAACCGATTGGATTGAAACAAAAACTAAATGTTAAGTATACGTAAGTGAAAACTGCATTCAAATCGGTTGAGTCGTTTCTGATATTAGCGCGCACAAACAAATAGACAAAAATTCTAAAACTATTTTTTGACTTCAGTAACAAGGTGTACGAATTGGTTTTTTTAAATATTTTAATCTACAGACACGACTAGTTTATGATTTTATTATATGCAATAAAAGTAATACTGACATATTGCCCATTGCACGGTGAATTATCGATCGATTATTAATACTTTTCTAAAAAAAATTTTTAGAAAAGTATTAAGTTATTAGTTGTAATCTTTTTTATACACATACTTGGAATTTTTACTACTGTACCTACAGACAACCTCATATGTTAGGAAGGAAGGATTAGAGAACGTTATATATGTTGCTTGGAATTTTTAATTTAAAGATGACACGCATATGTACACATTCACTGTGGAATATTCCGCAGGTCTTATTGCGGAATTGGGGATTTTTGGCCATTTTTGGCCTCAAGTGCACGGTTACGGAGATATAGGCCTAAACGGTTTTTGTCAAAATGGCGGCACTTCTGCCCGCCTAATTTGCAAGGATTTTATGCATTTACGTAATACTGAACCTATTTAAGAAAAAAATTAAAAACACAAAATTTAGTGCAGAAAAAGTAGTGCAGAAATTTAGTAAGGAAGATTTTTACTTCAATAATTTCAGCCACCCAGTCTTTGATAATGTAAAAACGTATATTAATATTAATATTCTTTTTACAGCGCAGTGCGGCATCTCATCAATGATTGTGACATTATATCCAGGGTTGAAATATTACGCTCATTCCTAACCGTATCTTACACGTACCTCTTCTATTCTTGTATCCATTATTCATACTAACAGTTTTCATTTGTATTCCGTTCCAGTAAACTAGTTCCAAGAGATACTCTTATTGGAATTTTGATGAAATAAATTGTGGAAGAACGGGAGTGGTAAGCGATATTTTCGAATGTATCGGTTGAGAAGCTCTTTATTACTCACCTATAATAATATTTTGCTCGGTGTCTGTAAAATGAAATATTTCCTATGAAAATATCATTTTAAAACACGTTTTCAAATATTATTTCGTTCGTGTTTAAAAAGCTGGTTTCAAGGAGAAAACTTCGACCGACGACTGATTTTTAAGAAATAAGCGCTAGCAAAATTATAATGTATATTAAACACAACCACTCAAGGCTTATCATATATTTTTAGCATAGACTGTCACTCGTATAAGAAGAATTCAATACACTTACAGAATAAAGAAAATATTGTTAATAATAATTGTAACGGGTTTAAATAACAAATAATAACAAAAGAAAACAAACGTTTTATCGACATCTTAAATCGATCTTGACGAGCCCGTTGGATGAGTGGCAAGGGTGCTTGCCTAACGTCTCAGGGGTCCCGGGTTCGATTCCCGGCGGGGTCAACTTTGGAGATTTTAATGTAATTTTCAAAATTGACTCTGGTCTGGATTTGAAAAGTAGCGGTAGCACACTGCGTTTCGCAGTCATTTGGGCAGCCCGTCTGGCGGCAGTAACCACCACCTTACAGAATACCACCGTGAAATAACAGCATTATGTGCTGTTTGTGTTTCGGTGAGTAAGTAAGTGACCCCATCCCTTCCTTATCCCTTATCCTTAATCTTTCCATGGTCGGCAGCGCACTTGTACCTCGCATTATAGGCGATGTTGTCATCGGATGTTTAGAAAGGCAAGCCAGTGAAAGTTACATTATTTTTTAATTAAAAAAATAAAATAAAATACAGTCTATGTTACTCACTGATAATGTAGCTTTATATACCTAGGTGAAAGAATTTGTATTCAATACTAATAATAAATCTGTAAGGGTTGGTCATGGAGTAAGTTACTTTGTTTTCAGAGATATCGTGTTTAGAGGCTCTATACATGATACTAAAACTAAATTGACCATTTTTAGAATTTTTTTCTGTATTGTAAACGAATTGATTTTCATGAAACTTGGTAGATAGACGTACGGGACACAGGATAGGTTACTTTTTTCTTTTTCAACGCGGACGAAGTCGTGGGCGCCAGCTAGTTCTAAATATAAACCTTATAATTGTGTCCTGAAAACTGATAACAACTAAGCAATTAACAGACAATAACAGAACGTTTATAAGCTTGACAAAGACACAAATTGTTTCATCTAATTTTCAGGAGGTATACTTAATTGTTTCAGCGTCCCTTATAATATGTTCAACGAAGCGAAAGCCTTTTTATTCATTTAATTTAATAAAACGTCACCTATTGTAATAAATTTTATTGTCCTGACACGTTTGTAAACTCGGTGGTACAAATATGTATTCAAAAAAAGAATGTAAAATATGTTCACAACATCTTATTACGAATGACTAAGGTAGTTTATAATAATTTATAGTCATACTTTATTGATACATTTTTATTTAAGGGGTTTTTTATCATCCTCTTTTATGTTTACATTAAAATTATGTCATACAGTCTGACTTTTTTAAAATCTCTACGCTTGAGAACAAACCTTTGAAATTATGTATCTTATTAGAAAGAGTGTAAAAATGTAAGACATACGTCTAAACATCGAAATAATATATTATCTTCTAAATCAAAAATTTTGTAACTAGCTAGTGCCCGCTACTTCGTCCGTGTTCAAAATGTTATATAGCCCAACTAAACTAAAGACTTTCTCGATAAATGAACTATCCAACACAAAAAGAATTTTTCAATTCTAACCAGTAGTTCCTGAGATTAACGTGTACAACCAAAGAAACTCTTCAGCTTTATAATATTATTAATTCAATATTAATAAAGAGTCCTTTCCTCTTCGTAAACAAAAACCATTCGCGCTTGCGGTACCTTTTTATCTTTCATATTATTTGATTAGTGTTGACATGTCACGCCACTGTTTGCATATATGACGGTTTCTCTGTCCTAATATCTAGCAAATTGTATGCATGATAAGAATATGACTTTTGCTTGCTTAAACTTTTTGCTTACGACTTCTTTCGCGCCCCCTTTTCTGAGATGTTTAAACATGACTGTATTATTTGGTGTATATTGTATGGTATACGCTCAAAGAAAATATTACTCGTAACGTACACGTTATGCTGCGTACCTACTATGTTCGCGCATCAATCGTGCATCACGCACCTGCAACAAATCAAGTGTAGACGTTACGCGCATCACAACTTGTGTTCGCTAAAAAACTTCCACCGCTTGGAGCACAGCTTTGGTGCGTGCAACGTTGCACGCTCCAGGTGCGCGATTGGTGCGCGAACATAGTGGGTACGCACCTTTATAACACACGGCCGCGTCCACTATACAGCCACACTAAATTTTTGTATTTTTTTTTCAACAACACAATAATGTCAATAAAATTGAATTCATAGTTGATGCGAATACATAATGAATCTGTAATCGGTTCATGAACAATGCAATTGTCATCTATTGGAGATAATCGATTTTGGCTTAAACGCCAACAAAGCAATACCGTAATGTTGATATAACCGTTTGAGTAAGCATTGTATATCTGTGCATTCAGATATTGTAATCAGGAACATGTAATACGAATATTGTATTTACTTAATGTTATATTATCAGTTAACAGATGGATAGTCTGTCTGGAGCCTAATGGCAATTCATATTATTATTTAAAATTATTAAACTAAATTTTACAACTAAGTAAAAGATTTACTGCTGTTATAAAATGTTGAACATATGCTTCGGTAGATTTTGATTTTATTAACACAAACTGAGAGAATTTTTAATCAACTACGCCTCCACGGGTGTTATTATGCTTGGGAATTTTCAGAGCGTTAAAAATATGCAGACCTGGGCGTCGTCGGTAAAAATCACTTATTCAAATTAAAGTTTTTCGTGTATTTTCATAAGATTGCCGAATAAGATGCACAGTAAAATGTATTTTTATTTTATTTTAGCTTTTAATGTAATTCGTATCGTGGAGGCTATAAATAAACTTTTTGCATAAATGGAAACGTTATGTTGGTATGTCGTTTTGCATACGAGTATGTTATTTTCGTGTTATATCTGACAGACAGTCAGACAGTTCTTAGTACTCAGGCATCATCGATCGTACAGGGAGCAAAAATGTGTATAAAAAAGGAATAGATTTGTGTTTAAAATTCTAGCTTGGAAGATAGGTTAGAAGATAGGGGAATCCATTACTCATCTATCTTCATCACCTGTCTTCCTCATCGTCATCTATCTTCTATGTCCTACATCTATCTTCCGATTATCGATCGTATCGAGCTTTCTACCAAGTTCATCACTAATAAATAATAATAATAATAGTTTATGTAATCATTTTTATCCTCTAGTTCTTTTAGAGAAAAATTAACAAACAAGAAAAAATATTTTAAAAATAATATGAATAAAAATAATATTCTGTAACATATTTGAACGATAGTATATTCAATGTAGATTATGCAAAATTTTAATCCCAGCGTCTATCATTTCACTAATCGGTCGCTAACACGCTCGGCAAAATTGACCTATAAAATATAATCTCTCTCAACAAATTTTGCACTAATACAGACACGTTTAGCGGGAACAGTGTCTAAAAGGGTCATTTTTAATGGATATGACCATCAAACTACTACAACATGGAACCCGCGTGCCATACAAAACACTACGAATTTTATGGAATATTTAAAAGTGACATATGCGTAGAGCATGAACTGTCATTTAAAACAAAACAAACATAATAATAAGTACGTAATTTAAAGAAAATGTGACTTTTCGTCAACCCATTAGAGTTTAAAATGAAATAGTAGAAGTTGATCGTTACTACCTTTTACCATTGACGCGTGAAGGCAAGAGTCCGCCATGATTCTGTCAAAGGCGTTCTTTTTATGTGCCGCTTTGGCATTTGTGACGCAAATTCCATTGTAGTATTTCGATGGATATAACATATTGCAGTTACGTCAGACTGTCATTTGTTTATTTGTGGATTTGAATTCGCGCCACGAAACACTGTCGCGATATGCGACGGTTACACGTAGGGTATTTACTGTGATCCATAGTTTAGTATTTATTGTTGGATGTTAAAAAATCTAGAAATCCATAGAAAAAATATTGACATCCATCAAGACGCTAGACTACACGTTCAATAAATACCACGATACATAATTATTTATTGACGGATCACAGTAAATACCGTACGTGTAACCGTCGCCATACACCTAACTCATAATTATTGCTTACTCCATGTATGTAATTTTATTAGCAGCAGATCAATAGTAAAAATGACCGTCAAATAGTAGTAATGAAATATTGCTACAGAATTTTGAGTATTTTTTCATTGAAGTTTTACATTTATTGTAAAAACTAGCTTATGCCAGCGACTTTGTCAGAGTCCCTTCTGAACAGTGATGTGTTAAACAAGTAAGGATGCGCCCTTACCATACTATCAGTGACAAAAAAACGGTCCTCCTTTATTTGCACATCTACTAAAAATAATTTGTTTTCATTGCCATCTTAATACGTATTTTTATTTCTTATTGGCGTATTCTGTTTTTGTAAAGTGTTCTCATCGTTTGGTTGGTTCTCGGAGTGGCTGAGACGTGTGTACGACAGAGTTGTCAAACTCCGACCATAGAGTAAGTTATACTACGACTAACACGTCAAGAAAGCAAACGTATCCGTACGGATACATTGCGAAGGTGTCACATACATTGCTTGAGAGCGCATCCTGTCTTGTTTAACATATCACTGCTTCTAAACCTTTGACTATGTGTGTGCGAAATTTCATGAAAGTTGTGTAGTTAAGGCTTGAAAGAGTAACAAATTTTTTAGCAGTATTAGTAAGGAGAAGGAGAAGCAAAAATTCGAAAATGAATTTTCATCTAGCAAAGTCTCAATCTAGCTTATTGAGACATAAGTATATTAACTAATCAGTTATAACTATGCTTACCTTATTGACATGATCTCTTAATATATTGGAGTAGACCATTGCCATAGCTTCCAGCGCCATAAACGTCATGCAGCCAACCACCCATGGCACAAGAAACGCCACATTTTCCTGTAGAAAAACACAAGTCAAATGAACATTGAACAAGTTATCTATTTAACGATGATATATTCTTATCTATCTATATATATACATATATATAAAAGGCAATGTGTGTGTATGTATGTATGTATTAATGTAATATATTATTTAACTAAAGATTTTAATATAATAACAGTTGACGCAGGTTTCAAACCAGACAGGTAGAACGATTTTTTACCAATGTAACATTGTATATAACATTGTAATATTAAGAGATCTATATACCAAGATATTATTTGCTAATAAATAGAAAAAAGTTTTAGGATATTTCGACATAAGATATTCATGAAATGGTTGGAGCGTCAGTTGAAAGTTACTTAGGTTCAATAAGTAGTAGGTAATTCGATGTGATCGAAGTGTCTGAGGTTTGTGTGGTTTTTCTTATATAAAAAACGAATCTACATGGAAACATTTATTTCTTAGCATATGGTCCAATGATTTTGCAAAATGACAGTTTTAACTGTAGATTTCTAAAACAGTTACCATTGTTATATTAACTTTATGCTTTTTGAATGAATAAAATTTTTGATGGTCTCTAAAATAGACGGTTTAGTTCGGCATTTGTAAATCGAACACATCTGACCATCGTCGATAAAATTTGGAACATGCAAGAGTTGGAAAGGGATCGCATAAAATAATCAGAAGGGATTTGCTGAGGGACCAAATGAAACAAGTCAACACCGGTCCGCAATTCTTAAGGCGGTTAGATCAGCTGGACCCTAAGGATTGCGGTTTTACGATCTAGGCACTACATGCTCTTGCAAAATGTAACGTAATTTGGGACCAATACGAAACTGGGACGCCCTACATATTTATGCGGAGAATCTACTTGACCTTAAGTTGAAAATCTTGTGACTTTACAAATTAAATGCTTTTGCACAGACGTTGTTTGAAGTTTGTCTTTGATATACTCGTAACAAGAAGGTACACAAAATAAATATATTTACTTACTTTATATATTCCGTAGAACAGAAATATGCTCAGCATTATCATAAACATTTGTGTTCCTATTATTGCAAAATATGCTATCTGTACACCTGTAACAAATGGAAGAATAATATTATTTTATGGTCATACAAATACATGGGCAAACAAACATCTGGTTTGTTTGAGATATCCCATGAAAACAAAGTTTACATGGGAAGAAATGAAATGTACGTAGGTACAGTATATTCTCCAATACTTAATACTTATTTGTCAAATACGCTTATTTCATTCCTCTGACATCACTGAAGCAAGCACAGTGAAGCTGAAGCCAGATGTAGTTAGGCCAACCGAGGGTGACGTGTATGAGTACCGAATATTGAAACGAGTGATCCGCTCCCGGCTTTCTCATTTATCCTCACAAACTTTCCTCGTTTATCCCTCTAACCACTAGAGAAAAAAAGTCGCGTATTTTCTGACCAAGAAGCAAACAAATCCACAACCACAAGAACCCAAAACTTTGTTTGGTCATAATATTATTGTGTGACCAACAAGTTTTGGGTTACAGATTTAGGTAGAATAGCGTCTTTAATAGATTTTGAAGTACGAGTAAGATAGATTATTACACCACTGGAAAGCACGAGTGGGACATTTCCATCAGTCACCAGCACACTTGTACTCCCCTGTTGCTGCTTGTGTTTTGAAAGAAAGAAAGAAAATTTGTTTGATTGAAAACATACCACACAATGACTTTTAATGACAATTTTAAACTTGTACTAAGTTTAAAAACATGTTAATTCTTAAAAATATAGTGCATGCAATGGTGCCTTGTCACAAATGGGCACCCAGCTCAGCATGTGTTGTGTTTTCTTAGAAGACCATGGAATCAATCTTCAGTTGATATATGGCATAAAAATTTTACGGAACTTATTACGGAAAAATAACAAGTACGTTACGTGGGAAATCAAACCAAAGTTAATGGGAAGAGCAGGGTAAAAAGAGTCTAAATAGAGCTGCGCGGTTAACGAAATCCCTTAAGCAGATTCAACAGTGTTATGTTTATTCAACAGGTAAGATTACATCGTAACAAAGAAAACAGAGCACGCGGATTTTACTAACGTCACGTAATCGATTCTGAAGTGAACAAACAAATCGGGGTAAAATCGTTCACATCGTTTGGCCCGAGGTTATTTGCTTGCCGACTCTTCTGGTATACCTACTGTGGAAGTGAAATGTTGGGTGCTCGAGCTCTTGTTCAAAGTGAGTTGTTTTGTTTAAAAATATATCTCGTGTTCATATGATTTCGCTTTTTAAAAAAAATTTGATTGTTTTTACAAAACAAACGGTTTAATTCGACAATGTTTTAATCACAAAAATTAAGTTATTTCAGGTTAAATAAGATTGAATCTATTGCAAATTATGAAACACAAGGAAAAACTATAATTGTGTCAATAACATACAAAAAAAAAATCATAGAGATTGGAAAATATTTAGAAGTGGAAAAACATTTTCTCTTTTTGTATGGACGAGTACGTGCTATTCTTCCCTTTTAAGGCGCTTTAGTGCCGTCAAATGGGTACTTTCTTAAGACTACTTGTCGTAAGAAACGGTCTTACATCTTAGAGAAAGGGGCGCGAATTAAGTGGTAAGCAAAACTAATGAAATACTAATAAAGTGTTAGCATTGAGTGGAACGTCAGCCTGTCTGCCAACCTTAACATAAAAAAAAACTTAAAGATCGAAATGTCGCCCTTTGTTTTTTTATATGCAAATGTAGTTTAGCAATATAAACATAATATGTACTTCGTCCTCTTGTTTTCGTCTTCGTTTACGTGACAATATAAAAGAAATCGTGAAACGCTCGAAAATAATCAACTCTATTGAAATGGAATTAATGGAAATGAATTCGGTTTCCAATCGTCTCTCCCATTGTTGAGTTTATTTTGTCGAATTCTTTGATACTATTTCAAACAAAAGCAAAACAAAAAAAAAAATCTGACCGATAAACAATTTCGCTCTCATTGATGCTCGAGCCATAGTAAGTGAGCAACGGTTTTTGCTCTTTAGGCAACGTCGAGGCAGAGGTGCGTCGACTCCGCCTCGATTTTTGTGCCTTATGACTAACTAGCGCTATAATAACTACAATAAAAAAAATCATCGGCAAATTCGTTATTAGTTATGAACGAAAATTTCTTATCAACGAATCATATCTCTGTGTCCACCATGTAGGTCATTCTATAGGTCATTCTATAAGTTTCTTGATTGAATTAACTCATAGAAGTTACAGTTTCATTTATAATTTTCTTTTGTACAGTTGTCGTATATAGCAGATAGTTTTAGCAAGAGCCATTGCTAATGAGATAATTTGTATATTTAACTAAAATAGAAGAGATTATTTTTGTATATTGAGTCCTACTATACATAATTATTTCTAAAGATAGATTTTTTTTAAGCAAATATTTATGTATCTTTATAAAAACAATTTAGGTTTAGTAATATATTTATTCTCATAAAGAATTACAAATTCACATACGTGAGAACTTAAATTAAAACTTAGTTACAAACAAATTTAATTCACATTGCAAGCAACATAGTAGACAAAATGAACAACAAAATTTTATGTAAATGTGTCCCAAAATATATGAAATAGAATTTAAGTAAACTTTAACAAGGAGACGCGAAACATTTATGTGAACAGCGCCTTAAAAATATTCCAAAAGCTTTTAGCATTGCGGTTGTAACTCGGTCTATTAACCCTTTCAGGACTCCGTGATGTAATAAAATATGGCCGCTCAATATGGTCTCAATGTCAAATTATCTTTATATAATATTTATGTATTAGAACAAAAAATGTGCGATTGTAATTTTGTTAGTACAATCAATATTAATGTTTAATGTTACTATTACTTCTATATAATTTAGACCCTTAAATATTGTCCCCCCCGTCTGTCTGTATATATTTTTGCGATGATGTCAAAAAATATTGAACTTTTGTATTTGCTTCTATATCATACACTAGCCGTTGCCCGCGACTTCGTCCGCGTTCAAAATGTTATATAGCCTAAAGCCTTCCTAGATAAATGTACTATCCAACACAAAAATAATTTTTCAAGTCGAACCAGTAGTTCCAGAGATTAGCGCGTTCAACCAAACAAACAAACTCTTCAGCTTTATATAATAGTAAGATTAACATAAAAAGGCAACTTTAAGTAATGTAGCCATTAACTACAAACACTGCAGGTAGATATTCTGTAAATTTTGAATGAAAATATTCAATTCGACACGGGATGTCGTATCAGGTCCAAGATTTTATTCATAGAGGTTGGTGAAAAAAAGGTTAGGCCGGGAGAAAAATGACTCCATTTATTCTAGAAAGAATTGTTTCATTTATACGTGTGCACAGTATTTTATTGTACGTGTAATTTAAAGGAAACAACCCACTTAGTGCTGTAAAGAGACGAGTTTACGTCCAAATGGCGCCCAGGTTGAACGAAAAAAATAATTCTATAACTTTTATTTGGATGCCTCTGTAAAATTTCTCGGTATAATAAAGAAGTTCATTACAATAAAGGCGGTTCAAGATTTCAGTTTTATTAAAATGTCTCTCCACTGAATATTTTCAATGTTGTTATAAGTTCTCGATCTAAATGAAAAAGAGAATATTAAACATTCTTTCTTACTTGAAATGATTTCTATATTAGAAAATATATTTTTTTACATTCAGTTTTCTAAAAATCTATTCAAAGATGTCAATAAAAAAAAATTCAATACTAGACGAAAACCAGTTTTTACAATGTTTTTATTTTAATTTTAAATAATTTAATTTACCGTGTTTACTGGGAAAATAATGGGAAAATGAGTTTGTAACAAATGCCTACACGTTATGGAAAGCTGTACACTGTATTGTGAATTGGCAACTGTGCCAGAAATCTCGACCGTTGTCGTTGGCTACTCCCAGACCGGTTGTTGTCATAAATATTCAATAATTTAATTGCTGAGAGAGGAAATATTGCCTGTTAGGCAAAATTGTCACGATGGAGCCAACTGCTAGTTTATTTTGAAGAAAACTCTAAACAAGGCCGCAAACGTACCAAATTTATGAGGTCATGTGACATTTAAAACTATAAATATACAATCAAGAACTATAAAAGGAATTATAAAAGGAACTATAATAAGTTCTCCTCATTTAGTATTGACACATGTAAGTGGGTTATTTGCTGGAACAGCTCACCTGTTTCTTATGAATAACACTTGGACGCCTTGTAATATCTAGACATAAAACAGATGCATTTCAAAGTAGTTTTGAGTACTTCAGGTCAAAATATGGAACAATGCCTTAAAGCTCTCCTTTGTAATTTACAGTCTGCAAACTTGTTTTGGCAAAAAATTAAGGAAGTGTTCCAGTTCAAGTTGTTGCATTGTTCTATGGTTCATTGCATTGTGTATTAGGTATGCTCGTATGTATTTGATTATGCTTAATATATATTACGAGTATTTTCATAATCAGCCCAAAAGCGTCTACTGTGATATTTTGATTTTTTATTCTTACTTTTATTTCTCAATTTCTATGATATACTGTAATTCTAGGATATGATCAAAATTTATGCCAAGTTTTAATCCAAATATGTTTAACGGTTTACGCTTAATTGAGTATTTACATTTTAAGAGTAGCATCCAAATGTTTACGTTTATAATGCGAAATAAATAAATATTTATACATGATAAAGCGTCGCAAATGGCTTACCACTTGAGTAGTCAACTAATGCATTAATAAAAGTAATACATTATTAGATTCCAACAATGTTTATCCAGTGATGACGAAGAATTTTTGTGATTGTCTACTTAATGTAACAGTAAAATAAAAGTTAATAGATTAGTACGACTTCGTAATAAAATTTCACATTACAATCTATTTTATTGTAGTTAGCCAATTAAGAAATTACTGAAATAACTAATACAGTATAGTATGTAATATCAAAATGCTGTTATTTAGAATTCATATCAAATCGGAAAATTTATGGCAAAACTTAACCAATACGCAAAAGGTAAATGTAAAAAAATAAATAAAAAATATTTACTTGTTTAGTAACCTGTAAGTATTGAAATAAAAAAAAAATTCCACGATAAAATTCTTTATAAAAATATCTATTTTCACGTCTTAAGAGACGTAATTGTATTTTTTTTTTACATACGTTTTCATTAGGCAGTACTTAATAGTTATTTAAGGCTTCAAGATTTTTTGATAATTTCATTGTACGGGTATTTAACCTAATTACTAAATAAGAGACAAAAATACTACACCATCATCAAATGAACAATTGTACAATTCGTCCGTTATTGTGTTAGGATTTTCTTCAATAATAATAGACAGACAACTGCAGCGCTTTATATCTCAGGCACGAGTAATATTTGAGTTATAGAAAAATGATTTACACTAAACTTGTTGGAAATTGAGAGTGCTCTACAAGTTTTATTTGATTTTTTTTTATTATTAAGAATTAATTAATGGCACTTTTTTTATTGTAACCTTTGTTTATAGATATCGCAAAATTTTTCAAACAAAAGTTGTAGAGCATATTTTTCCTTGCGAAAAAAAAAAAAGAATTCAAAATCCGACCACCAGGAGCCGAGATATTGATTCCAGTTATTCCAGTTATTGTTTTCCAAGATGGCTGAAAATGCACGAGAAAAATTTGTGGGTCATATAAGAAGTCCAGTGGTTTCTTTTGAAAAAAAAAAATTTTTTTTTCTATATAAAGAAATCTTTACACAATCAAAACTAAAAAAGAAAAGTACACTATGAATATTTTAAATTAATATATTGTGATATACACAATAAAATGAAACTACAGCCTTCCAATATTGGATTTAATGATATTTCAAAATAAGAAACAATATCAAACAAATTTCGAAGGTATAATTTTTCAAGAAATAAAAGTCTTGAATTCTAATATATCATGCGCTCTAATTTTCATGAGCCCATGATATACGACTCGGTATCAAGGTATTAAAGAACCTTCGTATAATAAAGCTCTCTATGATTCAAATAAAAAAAGAATATGAAATTTATTTTGTGATCTTCAGTTCTTTATGTAAAACGTATAAAAACATTGATGGATTCTACTTAACAATATTTTTGATGTTATTATTTCTTTACGTGTATCTTAACCACTAAAATAGCTGTATCAATTTTAACAAAATGCAAATTCGGGAGTACAATTTTATAAAATATTTGAGATTATTTGGAATGTCTGAAGACCAAGACCATGTAATCAGATTGATCTATTATAACAAAGCCATCTGACAACAGATACTGAACCTCCGAAATAATTGCTGGTCCCCACAGTGCACTAACATGTAGGTTTGCACAAAACGGTGGCGACTTAAAATTCAAAACAGTTCCTGTGAAGTTGTTGAATAAATAAAGCTTTGTTTATGTAGCACACCGCGACCGGTACTTGCCATACAAAAGGTCTCGTTTGTCAACCTTGCATACGTCTAGTCTTGTTAAACCCTATTGCGACACTTAAATATTTAAAATGTGTAATGTATTTTTCTTTTGGCTATGCAATTGTCTTTTCTGTTTTCTCGTGTCACCACAAGGACATAAACTATTCCTTATTTTACTGTCAAAAATATATTCATACTGTAATTTTTATACTATTCTTCTTATAATGCCATCACCTTTCGGAGGTTGATTACAATTTTGACTGTCCGCAGCCACTCTGAACAACGATCGAGTGCTCATCTCGAGCCAAGACTACGGTGGTCTTCGATTTATGTACTATTCATACTATTCAGGGTCAGTATTAATACTGTCCAAGGTTATAGAATAATGGAGTAGTGATTAACGTAAAGATTACTACACTTTATATGAAGAATAATTTTTCGCTTAAGGTGTTTATTATGATGAAGACACACAGTCTCATTTAATAGAAGGTGGCTACTATTTAAACGCTTTAAAAAATCTTCCGGCGTCTGTGTATACGAGTACGAGCTCATACATATAACACAAATATTTCGAGTGAATAGGCAATTTCTGGGTGAATTCACCTCGTATTTGCTGCACCGGCTAAATTTGGCCAAAAGCATACCCATTATTTATATTAAAAATAAACATAGCCTCTAAGCACATGCAGTGTAACATGAAATTCAAATCCTCTTATAATATCTTGATTATTTTAAAAATAAAAGAAAACATACTGAAAATTTACTGATAGGAGAATGAATGAGAGACAGCATATATCCTGTCATTTCACAGTACAGTCTATAGACCGATGTTAGCACATATGTCAAAAAGTAAAACTCCATAACCGGATGCTTCAAAAGGAAACAGCTGCGCAACGGAAAGTACTTTATACAAATGTAAACAACGCATAAAATATTCAAGGAATCCTTCTGAACCGAACGAAGCCCTTCACAAATATCTAAACCTTACAAAAGCATCTTTGATGTATTTACTTGATACTTGGAATGTGTGGATAAATAAGTGAGACATTGTTAAGTAACTATTTAATGCTTAATGTATATTGGAAACTTTTAGAAAAGGTTTTAGGGTTTTGGTAGCAAACGTTATACTGTTATGAGTTCAATGACATGACTAACCCTAAGTTGTCATTATATTAGGTCGGAGTAAAAGCTTTTTCGTATTTTATATTCAAATACAAGATATTTTTAACAGTTCATTTACATTCGATTAAAATATACTTGAGTATGTGTCATTTTGTTCGATAACTTGTTGCCTCATAACTAAATAAGTGTTATGAGCTCTCAAATTGAGAAATTTATGTGAAAATTTATTCGACCGTATAAAAGGACGAAGTTTTGCCTCAACTTTAGTCGTAATCCACTTATTCTATTTAGCGTCAGCGAAGCTGTAACTTACTTAATGACATGGTGAGTCGCTATTGGCTACATTAAGGTGTATGTTAGCAACAATATTGTCAAAGTTAGAAGTAACTGCTCTATACAAAGACGATAGTTGTTTAAAAAAAAACAATAGTTCCATTTTTCATTACAATTAAGTTATGAGATAATATTTTTGGAGTTTACTCCTTAAGAATCGATTTTCATATATAATACGAGTATAAGCCCGGGGTATGAATATTTATCGGAGTAAAATCAAAATTTTCACATGTCACGCGTTACAAGTTAGTTTTAATTTTAGCGCTATCTACACAATATCTCTGAAACTAGAATATGGTATGTAATAATACATTCTTGCAAAAACTAGATGGCACTGGTAATCATGTATTATAATTCGAACAGATATGGGCGCTGTTATTAATTCGTTTTTATAAATGTTTTCATAATTTTTATTATGTATTTTATAATCGTTCGTAAGGAGTAAACTCAGTTGTGCGTCGGAGCTGACACACACACTTTTTTTTTAATTTCAATAACATTTTTATGAAAAAATTCTATAAATTTAGTATCTATCTAATTAAAATGATTAGATATTTTTCAAGTAAGAAATTTTGTGTTTATAGTATTACTTCTTTTAATTTTTGCTTTTGTGCTTTGCATTAGAATTGAAGAGCCAAACAACTTGTAGATTTATTGCTGATAAAGTGGAAAAAGAAAATTATTATTCTAAAATGAATTTAATAACATTTTATAAAAGAAAAATAACAAATTGTTAAATAATAAAACTTAGCATTTACAAAAGACCACTTAGAATTTGGACTACAAAATCACTAAATATTAGCTTAATTGTTGACAAATCTGATTTATCTACAACTATAAATAACTTAAATATTTAAAAACTCGTTTATTGTAATTAATTAACACTGTAGTGAAAGGACAACTAATTTTTGTAAATGGTACTAAAGCTCAATTTACACCTAAATTCTGATTTATTGCCACTTGCAAAGCCCGCAGCCAAGCAATAATCGTTCGCATGGCATGTCACGATACATTACGAGTGGAGAGCTGATAACGTGAACTAATTTGAGGTATTCAATACTGACATTAATTCAAATTCAAATTCAAATTCAAATTCATTTATTTACAGGCAACTAGACCCATATTTTTACATTTTTATTTATACATTTAATTATAATATATATATATATATATATATATATATATATATATATATATATATATATATATATATATATATATATATATATATATATATATAACTATAACTAAAAAAAAGGAAAAGAAAATAATAATAGAAAAAAATAATAATAAGAAAATACCTAAAAACTACAACCAACATGTCTATCACAACAATTTCGAATATATATACAGTCTAGCCTATTAGCTATCATTGATATGACTTTGTTAGAGCTGTCCCGCACTCGCCTAACAAGTGATGCACAGTTTTTACGCATATTAGCATAGAAACAATCAGTGCTCATTATTGCAAACAACCCTGAAGCACTACAGAAGCGGGGTAGCCCTAACATCGCCCTAAATGCATTGTTAAATTGGACACGAAGGGAGCTGTAACTTTTTTGTGTGTAATTCGCCCACAAAGCACACGTATACAGCGATGTACAATATGCTTTAAATAATGTTAGCTTTACATTTGTTGTACATCGCGCAAATCTACGAGCTAGCATATTAGTCCTTATGGACAGAGCCCTTCGTTCCCTATCAATATCGGCATTGTCTTTTAAGTCAGCCGTGACTATGTGCCCTAAATACATAAAACGGTCCACCTTGTCAAGGGAAATGCCATTTAGACGCACAGGTGGCACGCTATTAGGGCTTTTAACAATTGCCGTCTCAAATATCATGAACTGACTTTTCGTGACATTATATTTCAGTCCATGCCTACACGCATACCTCTCACAGATGTTCAGGAGTTTACGTAAACCACAGACAGAGGCGCTCAGCAACACCATGTCGTCTGCATAGCTAAGGTTGTTAACACATACCCATTAATAATGAACTATATTACTTTGGCAATAATCTTTCAAAAAAATATCTGAACTCTGTGATAGACCTTTTCTGTCCTCACAAACTTTCGCATTTATAATATTGGCAGGATGTGATGTATACATATCTGTATATATATGTAAAACGATTTACAATTAACAAAAACAAATTATTCAAGTGTGCATAAAAATAATTGAATTTATATCCACACGATGAAGCAGAAATGCAAGTATCATGACACGCAGCAGGCAGACCTTCAAAGTTCCTAACTATTTCTAAAGCATTAAATCTAAACTCATTAACATTGAAGGGTCATGGCTATATACTTACTTCTCTGTTGAATTAGTTACGAATAAATTAATAATGTCTGTTTTATTATTTCAAGATATTAATAATAAATGTCTGAAACTGACAGCTGACATCTTATTGACTTTACATCTTTATTTTCAACATAAAACTAATCAAAATTTTAATAAACATTGGACGAAATAGTCGATCAAGCGTTTGGCGTGACGACAAAATGACGTGAGGCAACGGCGCCGATTTTACATACAGTTCTGGACATCAAGCCATCAGTTTTTACCATTCACGATCAAATTTTGGCTTCACGCCAGTTAATTTGACGCGATGGATTGACCGTGTATTTGGTCAATTAATGATCTTACTTTAAGTACACTTATAAAATTGTTTATCCTCACTTTCTAACAAAGCTCAGTCAAAATTATTAATTCTAGAAAGCTGAAATTTAAAACAGAGTTTATTTTATAATGATTTTTGAAAATTTCAACTTTTTGAGAAGCCAGAGGCGGGTCGCTAGTCTAATATGAACTGGTGCGCCCCATGCACTCTCTCTATTGAGGATCCTAATTAATGGGAAGTAGATATAGTGGTAGGGAACACTTTGATCACCAGTCATACTCGTACGAGTATATAGCTGACAACCGTCGTAACCGCGTAGTTCGTACAATAATAGTCATACGATATGTGTAGTTGAGTTTCATTGCGGGATTAAGAGCGGCCAGATCCTTTTCCCCTATCATCACCAATCTATCCTATTAGGTACGGCAGTTAATTAGCTTCCCCTGATAAAGCACAGGTATATTGATGGTAAACTTGATAGTAAGAGGCTTCAGTTGCGCAGGAATACGGCAAAAGACAGGTTGATTCTATACGCTGACGCTCTGATATAGTAAAGTATAAGTGAGTATAAGTAAAAAAGGGGAAAGTAAGGTTTTAGTATGGCGCTAGAGATGCCAACGATTATATGATAAAATACCATTACTTCCCCGCCCGCTATAAAGGGTTTTACTCGTACATTGCATAATCGCACCAGTAAATTCTAGTATATTTGCGGGCGGTTTTTCAGTTTGTGTATAATTGTGGCGTGTTCATAAACCGTTTGCTTGTTGTTTAAATAAATAGCTTTCTAAGTGAATAATTAAATTGCAAGTAACTCAACTTATTATTAGATAGAGTAGCAACTTTTAAAGTGCGAAAATAACTTCATATACTTGTTAAAGCCTTTGACACAAAAGTGAAAATGTCTCTCAAAATCTAGGTAATTAAATGTTAATTTACAAATACTTCCAAGTTCGATGTAGATATCAGTGTAGATGTAATGAAGAAACAAAATGCTAACAGAAGCAGCGTTCCGCTATCTAAATCCCAATCTAAATCGAATTACGAAGCTATTCGTTCCGAGTGTCGATACAGAAGCAATGGTAGTAAATATCTGTATACAAAACGGACATCGGCAAGTAAATTATGGTAACATTAGAGCGAAATATTACCGGTAACAACTCGATAATGAGCCAAACGGCGCGAACAGTGAGCCTTTGTATGGAATTCATTACTTCGTAATCGGTTTTCTCTCGCTTATCTACACGATTTTACACGAGCTAAATTATTTTCCTTCATTTTGTTCGCAGTACGAGCAAATGAAATATTCAGTTAAGTATTATAACGTTTCATATTAGGTAGAGAAAGTATAATGTTCTGTGTAAATATGGCCGCCCACTCTATATTAGTCACAAACCACAGGAGTATGAGAGGAACCAAATCATATTTACAGTTTTTGAGCATTACAATATACTTCAGCTTTTTTGCTATATCTTTTTACATTTATAGCTTCAAAATCATTTCACAGCACATCTGTTCACAGCAACATACAACCCACAAAGCGTAAATCCATTAAAAGTGTGATCACTAAGCGAAAAAGCCAGTCAAAGGCAATAATGAGCTTGTAGAAGAATTCAGCGCAACAATCAGTTGAGCGTTAAATCGTATGAATGCTATGACATTCATCGGACATAAATACACTTGTTCGCTGAGAAATAAACTATAGTGACTATAGTAGGAGGCATCACTATTCAAGCAAACTTTAAACGATAAACGAATGGTTAGAAAATATAAATTTAATTTATGAATTAAAAATTAACAAAACCTTAAAACTTGTCGATAATATATATAATAACTTCTTACCGTAATAAACATCGTCTAACTCCTTATACCTCTTGGCATTAACTCCAATCCTCCAACTGTATAACAGCACCACCAGTATTGAAATATTCTGAAAAAATAAAAAAAATAAATAAAAATACAAATCACATACATCATTCAGTTTTACGCTTTTCATCTCGCTACTTATCTTCATATAAAGGAGCCGTGTCTGTACAATAAATATTTTTTCAAAAAACAATTTGTACTCATGTCTCCGCATCGAAATAACATATCTCTGCGAGATGTTCCGAGGTGAAAAAATAGTCTTCTTAAAAATGTTCTTCTTAAAAAAGCTAATTTTTTTTAAAATATTTTGCTACAGTTGTTAACAAAAAGACTAATCTAAGTATCAAAAGAAAAATACATATTCATGGTTTCAACGTTCCGATAGCCTAGCCGTACCATTACAATAGCCTGTAAAACATTGTTGCCTTGAAGGCTTTGAAGGCTGTCGAAATTCGGTATTAAGTGTAGATGGCGTTAACTAATTATTTTTGTCAATTATTTTTTGAAGAACAATTCATCGTAACTATAATTATTTATGTATTTCATTTCATCATCATCTTAGTCACTATCAAAAACATTCCTCAGTGTCTCAAAACAATTATTCTATTTAAAAAAAACCTATCCTTTACATAAGGTCAGATATATTCTACAAGTATGCGATAGTTCTGCGAATGTACAAACTTCTTTAAGAAAGTAGCACCTGCTTTGTTTTACGTTACATAATGATGCTGCTAAAAAGAAATATTAAGATTTGTAAGGGTACGTGCACAATAGACTGTTGTGCAGTAGTTTTAGTTGTACCTCACTACAGTCTGCCAACGACAGAAAAACTCGGCGTATTGTTTCGCGAAAAACCTTTTTAAAATATTTACATTATACAGATAAGAAATAGCACAATAAAACCGATTCAAATAAGCAGTAAAATCCATAACTGAAAATAATATGAAAATAATAATTTTCATCAATTTGTTGGAATAAAATTTCTTTATAAAGAGAATATGTAAAAACTACGAGTAGATACAAATGACTGGGTTATAAATGTAATTTATTACAAACATGCTTGAGGCAAGTTCTTATCTCAATTATGTACATGAAATTAGGTTTAATATAAATTCATATTAAGCTAAAAACATTGTTATACAAAATTTATGAGGTTAACTATAACAATTTTCAACGTTAGGCGTCACAGGGCCAAATACTTTTTTTTTAATAATGCTTACAATCAAAACTTTAAATAATAAATAAGCTTAAAAATTGAGACATTTGAAATTAAATTTACTTCGATTAATGATAATTTTTGTAATAAAAACTATTATAACAATATCTATCGCAGTTAAAAAAATTGCAAATTTCTTCTTTTTTAAAATTTTAATAGTTCTACGTAGGCGCTGAATACGAGTACATTTCGTTTTTATATAGATATCAATATTGGTAATATTGACATAGTTATTTTTCATTATCAGTAGGCAAAAATGAAAATAATACTTATTTTCTGCTCAATGGAATTCCCACTATATCGATGTCACCTTTAAATGGTCGCTACTTCTTTATATTTATATGTAGTTTGAGATATGAAGTTTTATTGCGAATGTAATAAGTTAAATTAATATTAAGTCAGACATTCATTAAAATTTTCATTACATTCAGATTGCTTTCGTCAGTTGTGATGGCTACGAAATGAAAATAAATTTCCTGTTATAAAGGGAAATTCTGGTAGAAAATACAGAACAGTTATTATATTATTTTTAAAGAGTAATGTTTAAACAAATATTACGGTCGGACTATTTACTTCTGAAATATCTCAAACAATGCATTAACATTTTTGGTTAATGTTTTGGTTAATATGGAGAAATATGCAAACACAAGTGAAATTTTGATTTTTAAAAATATATTTCTTCTAACCCAAAATACTTTTATGGAATAAAGTAGGTACCTACAGATATTTATCGGTAAAACATTTAAATGTCGCGGTGTTTCCAAGTGAGCTAAGAAGTTAGATACTTTAAAGTTTATGTCTTCCCAAAGCGTTCGAGTTAACAGAACGGTTTGTTGTTGGACATGTTCAACAACAACAGGGAATCATCAGGGAATCGAAAATTGCAAGCAAGTATATTATATACACATAATTATATGAAATATATGTTAAACAAACGTATTTAATGTACAGCATTTGTGTTTTAATATATCTGGAAATGAGTGTAGAGATTTAACATAAACAAACTATAGTTTCTGGACTAACTAGTCCATATACGGGTAGCCCGAAGCAGTTAATTATTAACAAAACACACAAACTTCTCGAGAATACGTTGTCAACTGTCTAAACAGTTTTTTTTTCATGTTGTGGTCGGAAGACAGGTCGACGGCCCACTGATACTCGTAGTAGGTTAAATAATGTAAACAAATTTTCAGAAATTTTTACTATTAGTACATATTTTATCAAGTAGCGCAATCATTCATAAAAAAAGGATCGAGAAAATGGTGACCAATATCGCTTTCCATGAAAGAGATGCCCCGACCGCTTCTGACATTTTCACGTGCGAGGGGAAAACACAGAGATACATAATCACTCGATATTGTGAAACTGTATGAATCGGGTTTGTTTACATCGTTTGCATTGTCTCCACGGCTTTACTTTAAACTTTATACCAAGATGAAACCAAGTCAGCATCATTTAATATGTCGATGTGTTTCTAGCAACTCTCGACCGCGCTATGAAATTTTACCAAGCTGCTGACTGGTGGTGAATGTACAGAAGTTCATCATTCACTATTTAGTAGCTTATGATATGACTTTTTAGGCAGTGAAAAAATTATGATAAAATAAATAAAACTTATTCCGCTCAGTCTTCGTATACTGAGCGCAACAAATGACATACCATACTCGATCAACCGAAGCGAGATCTTAATATGCATTTTACTAAAATAAATTGATTATATTGTATCTGCTATTGTTAGAAGTCTTTGATTGCATTAAACATGGTTTTGTAAAGAACAATGCTTTTATACGCTTCAATAAACTTTGAGAACCCGAATATTTTATTAAATTCATGCTTTTCTAAACTTAACCAACGCTTATAACTATTAAATTGTTTGAGTTTTGAAGTAAACAATTCAAATAATAATATATTTCAATCTTACAATGCATTCCTCAAGTCCAAACAAGATAAGGTTTAACTAAATTAAAATTGCGGTAAGTGTTCTTGAGTTAGAAACTTTCTCGAGGTTGTCGTTTAACTTGATTATGTAGTGCATCTAATGTGAAAGGAGGAAGCTTTTAAGCCTCTGTAATTATGTTAAATACCAGACTTGCATATTTGTGGTTTATTCAACAGTGGGAGTGAGTATGACGCTTATCTAGCACGAGGAGGGTCTTTATTTAAATAACTTTTGACATTGCTTACAACTAGACCATTTCTTTGTCTTAATTTAACTGTGCTACTACTTTCCAAATTCATATTAGAGCCAGCTTTGAAAAGGTCATTCCCAAAGTTGACCCTGCCGGGAATCGAACCCAGGACTCCTGAGACAGAGCGTTAAGGCAAGCACGTCAAACGGCCCCAAAGTTCGAAACAAGAACAGCGCATGATTTTACCAATGTATAGAGGGCGCTGGCGTATGCAGCGTGTTTGATGTGCAGTGTTCGGCAACAGGGCAGTGACGTGTCCTGCTCGTGGGCAGTCCACGCTTTCATCTGAAACAAGTAACATGGAAAATTACTTGGGAATCTTGGGAATGAATTTTATGGAACTATTATGTGTAAAAGATGGCTAGATGGCTAGGCGTAAAAAAGGCTAAAAAAATATTGGTTATAATTAAAAATTTTGATTGAAACAGCAATCCCAAGCGTGGCAAACTTTTTGAATTTAATTTGAGAGTGTGAAGAAACCGTCAATTTTTATTACATTTAAAGAAACAACATAATTACGAAGTAATTAACCAAACTATTATCGTCTATAATTGTTGTATGAATCGTATTGTAATTGTATGAAAAAATGAAACCATTGTTGCCAAAGTTTAATTCAATATTCACTCCTAATAGCTTTGTCTTTATCGTGCTAAAATCGGCAACGCACTGGCCTTTTAGGTTCCTGTGGGATTACGAAGCTCTGGGCACCAGCTAGTGACTACTACTAATGTTTTCTTTCGTCCTGTAATAAATATTTCGACAACAAAATAACTGCGTAGAGGTGAAGTCCTATACAGACAAAGGCAAACTTTGAAAATTACGATTCCAAAGTTGACCCAATCGTGAATTTAACCGCAACCCATATAATTCAGGGTGCCAAAACAAATTAAAACCTTAATCCCTAGTCTAACGGGTTTGTAGTCGTTTTGTTCGACAAAGGCAAAAAGATTGTACTTTCTAAAATAAAAGTAACTAAATACAAATCATTTATGAATGGAAAATTGTGTATAGAGCAATAAATTTTTCTGACAAAACATTGAATCTATGTTTATCAATCAATACTAATAATAAACTCTTAAAAGAATTAACTGATTTTCATGAAACTTGGTATATAAACATTTAGACGTACGGGACATAGGATAGGTTACTTTCTATTTCAACGCGGACGAAGTCGCAGGCACCAGCTAGTTATTAAATAAGTTTTGTTAATGAAAGATTTTTTTTCTTCCCAGCTTTTGGGGCCGGTGGTGAGTTAATTTTAATAAATCGAATAGATAATTTTTGTTAGCGTTATTAATAATAAAACTATTAGCTAATTTTTATAAGAATACTAGAGCTTTTTTTCTCTTATAACATTTTTTCAATCTTAATTGCTCATATATATTTTTGTCAGGCGTTGTATTCTTTAATTTATATCTTTAGATCCCTCGAGAGCAGTCTTTTTTCTGGATGAAAGGTACCTTTACCTTACCTATATCCTTTTTTGTATCCCTGACAACGTGTATACAAAATTTCATGATGTTCGGTTCAGTAGTTATTGCGTGAAAGCGTAAAAAACAAACAAACTCACTTTCGTATTTATAATATTAGTTAGTATATATGATACAATAAGAAACTAGGTATTACAAGTAGGTAAAAACATATGAAAATAATCAAACATATAATTTTTTAATTTCCCGTAAAAATCTTGACAAATTTACTTCTCGTTATCAGATATAACAAGTACGTATAGGAAAATGAAATAACACATTTGCTCTATCATGTGTAGCGTCACATTTACACTAATTTCCTCACAGATTTTATCACTCAGTCAGTAATCCATTTACTTTTGATGTCTGAGCAATAATTTCCTCGTAAATTCAATGCAAGGTACAGTTATTATTCTTCCGAAACGGCTGTGATTTCCGGTCCGATATTACTGAGCATAAAAGTTTTGATTTTGTATTCCAGTCAGGCGTACATCAATATCTAAATCGTCATAAAGATTAGTTATCATGTTAAATAATATGACAAACTAATCTTATCATAGTTAATATACGAGTATACTCTGTGTTGCTTTTGTTATGAAAGCTCTAATATCGCAAGTGTTATGATGTAAAATGACATGACAAAAGAAGATCGCAATTTATGTAACATTTAATATGGCAAAAGATAGCTATATCATATTTTTGAGAAATAAGTCTACAACTGTTTGAGTTAAAATAAAAATTCACCTTGAAATAAGACTGAGGATAATGTATTATACTTGACTTATTTTACCTATACAATACATACAAAGCTTCTTCGATTGGGAAAATATGTCCCTCATTTTTCATGATAAATGGCCAAATACTTCTGAGACCTTTCATTGAGGACGAGAGTGAAGCGCCTCGGTTCACAAATACTTAATACTACTTAACGTAAAAGCAACTACTTCTAGGGGCCGCTTGGGCTAACAATGAAACGAATGACGGGAGTCAGATGCGGTTATCAAGTGTGGAGGTTGCTAGGGAAGGCTATCAGAAGATAGCGTTTTATCGGAAAAAGCGTCCAGATGCGTAATGATACCTGGCATATAAAGGATTGCGCTCCACTTTAAAAGTGTCTCAGTTTTATTACAAAAATCGCTACTGATCGCTATTGAGTTGCAAGTGATATTCCTAGTTATTGTAATATTTGAAAATAAAGCATTTAATGTAATTTGTAGCAAACGAAAGTTATATAATATGTAACCCTTTATTACTTAAACCCTTTACCCTTTATCCACTTATTCTATGTCACTTCTCCGCTACTAGACTGTCCTCCAGTTTTATAGGAGCTTGTATAAATATTATAAGTAAACGTGTATAGTTTATTATCATCACCTCAGCCTTAGGGCTTCCACTGCTGGTCATAGGCTTCCCCTTTAATTTTCCAGGTATGAAGTAGTCTGATTTTAGTTTTGTACTGCGGCTGAGTGGTCTGAACATTGCCGGATATCTCACACGGGGGTCCCCTTTCTTTCCGTGAGAAAACCAGATACCCACCGACCATGGGGGATCGGTGAGGGACTTCTACTTACTAAAAACCCACGGTGTTTCTTCAAAAGCGTCAAGGCACCTTAACCATTCGTCCAGCGGGCTCGTCAAACAATACAGAGTAATAACAAGGACGCGAAGTAAAATAAAACAATAATATATGTTTGAAAATTCAGCGATTCCTTTGACGTTTCCATAAAAACGTAACAGTTCCGCTTGAATAAAATATAAAAATGTCAAAGGCAAGTAAAGTGAAAAGATAATAACTTAACCGTCTTACTTAAGTAGAGAAGTTTAAATATATGAAATGTATCTAATAACAGCGTATAGGTCATATGTAAACCCATTTCACTGTCACTCACGAAACTAAGCTGTGATAGACTTGAACTAACTTGCGTCTTAAGAAATTGAATTAAATTGATTATTAGGTTTTTATATGCTATTAGCCGTGTGTTTCCATAGTATAATGTGTGTTACTTTATGTTCTGAATTTTTTCTACAACTAGTGTCGGTTTTTACTATTTTATTAATTTTTTCAGTACATATGGAGCTGAAAGACCAAAATAATACAAAATTAAATACAAGTGAAGTCGTGATAATACCTAACTCCCCAACTCCCCAGACAGTAGAGAGGTCGATACCTAAACATCAGTTCATAATTGAATATCAACTGATACTCTGGTGTTATTTATTTCTACTAATATTAGATTTATTTAAACTAATATTGGTAATAAAGTTTTTTGATTTATTTGATCTGTTGACTTTATTTAATTTTGAACGCTCTACTCGTAACTATCAGTTGGTTTGAGCATTTAATAGCTCAATTACGAAGAATTACTAACAATATATTTAAATATATTGTTTTGGCTTTTTGGCTGTCAAAAGTTATGCCCACCCCTGGACTCATGGGACTTTTCAGAGGTTATTTGGGTAGCTAACAGGTACAATGTATATAAATTTTCAGCTTGGTTGGAGTTTTTCCGAAGTGAAGTGCTAAAGTATATTTGAACAGTAAAAGATAATGTATTTTAAACAAGCTACCCACTCCCGTCTGCGCCTAGGGTGCTTTGTTAATAGTAGTCTTATGTAGTAAAAAATACTATAAAACTAAAAGATCTTTGTAAAAATGTAAAAGCCTCACTTACCTGAGGTGGCTTGTGCAAGTATTTTTTGTAGGAATATAGGTCGCGAGTGTTGGTGACAATTTAATGCTACCTTTTTTCAGATAATAATTCTCCTGGGTACAATTTTTCACTAGTTAGGAAATATGTTTTTAACCTATGTAAACTAATATTTGGTAAGGTATTTTTGATGTGTTTTTAAATACACAAATGAGCCAGCCTTTGCCGGCGGTTTCTTCCATTTAAGAGTTTAAAAGGGGCTTAAGATAATTTTATTTAAATATATTTTAATGATCTAGCTTTGAAAACATTCATAATGTTAACATGAATGATGTATATTTTAATAAATATAGATAATACTAATTAATAATTAAACATATTAAAATATTCTGTCAAGGTCTACATAATTACGATCAAAGTAATTACGGTTCCTGGGCTTAGCGCCTCTTTCACCAATTATAAGTAAAGTGTTGATTAGTTACTTTTAGAAATCATTTTCTGGTTTATTGAATTATGCACTCGGTTTACTGCATCATTCGATAGGCGAATTTTTATTATTATTTTCTATTTAATGTTTGGGACGTTTACCGTACAAACAAAGGTATATCAGCTAAATTATTCCCGGTTACCGGTGACTTTAAGTGACCGTTTAGCCTACTTGACGTTGGTGAAAGAGGCGCTTTGTATATAATTTATTTATTTATTGACTAGCTGGCGCCCGCGACTTCGCCCGCGTGAAAAAAGTAGCCTATCCTGTGTCCCGCACGTCTAAATGTTTATCTACCAAGTTTCATGAAAATCGGTTAATTCGTTTGAGTTATTGAGGAACATACATACATACATACATACATACAATACCTACACTTACAGATTTATTATTAGTATTGATTATCTTTTAAATATTTTTTTTTTAAGGTTTCATTTGATTGTTTTTATTCAACAATAATAATAATTAATATGCTCTACTGGTATCTCCTTGTGGTACACATTATATCTTCGCATATGGACAGTCTTTGCAAACATTTTTTTATTTCCTTATGTAAAGGTCGCCTATTGATTATAGGCAAGGCAAAGCTTCAAGCGCTGCAAGTGTTCTGTCGACCTCAGGAGGGATCTCTCGCTTGAACACAACAGCTCAAATTTTATTTTAAAAGGCTCTCTGTTAGAAGGTGGTTTCACACAAAGCTTCCCTTTACCATTAGGTTCACATTCCAAACTATTTTTCTCCCTACTAACTGAATCGAACGTGCGCCTCTTTATACGGCACAAAAGCGAAAGCTCCCTATATTTATTGTCATACTTGTAAAAAAAAAACATGTCCTCTTTATAATTATGTGGTCCCTTCTCATAATGCAAACTAAAGGTCACAATTTTCCTGAATAATATTGGTTATCCTTATAAAACAAAGTCCTCCGTCGCGTCTGTCTGTGTCTGTTCGCGATAAACTCAAAACTAACTACTGCACCGATTTTCATGCTGTTTTCACCAATGGATAGAGTGGTTCTCGGGGAAAGTTTTAGTATATAATTTACAAAGGTACGCGGGCGAAGTCGCGGGCAGCAGCTAGTATTATAATAATTTAGATAGTAGTTGGAAGCATATATATATATATATATATATATATATATATATATATATATATATATATATATATATATATATATATATACTAATGACATTCTATACTACAACTAATGACATGAAAGATATAAAAGGTTATTGTGTGATATTCGATATTTGATATAACGATGAGAATACCCAAACCGGTTAGAATTTATTCATTGAATTAAAGTTAACATTTTTGAAGAAACGACAAAATCTGATAAATAATTTTATTGTACATATATTTTAATTGGATAACTGTTAAATTATTTTTCAAAATACACAACAAATAATAATACGGAAATTAATAACAATGACAGTCTATTTTTTAATAAAGATACTTTCATGAACAATTGAATAGAATATTTAGTAAAAACTCATTAAAGAGTAGTTGATTGTTAGTAGCAAAAAAAAATGTTGCCTTGATTAATGCTATGTTAGGCAAATATTTCGTCCATTGTGTGAAGTAAGCCATCCATTATAGTTGATGGATCGGAATTTACCTTAGACGCTTAGTTTTCTTTTGCGTTTTGCCTATGTAAACAATTTACGTGTTAAACGTATTTATGAGTAAAGGTGAGTTTATTTCTGTTGATAGTTACTACCGCGATTTGGATACATAGAATTTGATCATTCAAAAGCACTGTGTCTTAACATTATTTCTTTTGTTTAAACTGAGTGAAATGATATTACAAATTTGAATCTTTAATTTTACTTGTATTTTAGATATTTATTACTAATTAACCTCAAATGTGGACAAAATTCATCACATAAGTAGTTATGTGATGAAATCGTATTTGTATCATATTTGTATTCATATTTGTATCGTATGATACAAATATGAAAAAAAAAATCACTTTCTGTATCTCAAGAACTTTAACACACTACAAATTAATAAACACGTTGCATATACAACGTTTAATAGTTATCAGACCTGACAGAAAAATAAAATTTTATATTTTAAAATGATTGCTGTAGATAAAATTAAATATTTATTTTAGTACCTGTGTGGGAAATGTGAATCACCTAATTTCATCAAACGTAACGATTTTTGTAAATTTATCGTAATTAAAAAAATAAATTAAAAAGAATCGTGACAAATATATTTAAAATTCGAGTGAATTTTAGAACTTTTGAAGAAATAAATCAAATTGCTCGCCGTCTACGCACTTACAACGTTATCGAGGTGAAATGAAACGATCATAAAACTTTTATTTCGCACAAACTTTACGATTCTCAATCATGAACGGTGGAAGTACGATTTTTGTCATATAAAAACTTTAGTGTAATTTACCTTTGTACCACTGCGTAACTGGTTCAATAATAAAGTCACATTGCATGCTAGTTGAAAAAGTTTCCACTTTCGTTTAACAACATAAAATGTTTGTTTACGTATGCGGGAGAATTTGAGCGCGACGTTCTTACTCAGTACGCGCCGCGAGGTGACTGAGCCTACGATACGGCTACGACTGCTACGAGACTCTACGAAAACGGTAAAGCTCTACTGTACTTTCTCGAGACCGTGCTACGACTCGTTCTACGATTCGTTCCCAAGATTATTCACGTAAAAACGTGTTTAATTAATCATCTTGGGAATGAATTTTATGCTTATTTTTACACATTTTTTTATCTCACTGAAAAAACGTTAGTGTGACATTGTTAAAAAAAACTGCTTGAATTTGTGTAAATTTTGCCTTTAGAATTTATATTACGCAATAGAAATTCGGATCTAAATTTTAAATATCTATGTATCCAATAGTACAGACGGCGTAAGAAAAAGTTCGTCACCTTAAAGTCGACATTTGCTCACACCAGGTATCAGTCATGCCAAAATTTCATTTCAAACGTCTTTCGGTTGTCCGCTTAGTGTTTTAGTTTCAAAAGGTACTAAGAGTGTACGACTTAATGGTTGAATGAATATGAAAACTGACAGATTTTCTACCCTGACTTGCAAATTTTGACTATACATATTTCGACTTCTTATTTTTGTTTATAAAGTTTAACATTGGTTAAATGGTTAAAATATTTGTTATAGCGCTTGGGATCTTGGGTTCTATTCTCGACGGGGTAAAAATGAACTTTTAAAAAATGGATTCCACTCTGGGTTGTTAAGATTTCACCCCCAGTCCGTTGCATGGTTATGTATAACACAAGCCTATAATGGTTACTTTGGGAGCCATACAGTTATTGATGTGTTAGTATTGGCGATCTATTATTTATTTTTGGCGATTTGGCTATTACTTTATTTGATTTAGATTACTTTAGATGATTTAAATTTTGAATTTATTTCAGAATATATTCTTTCAATTTTCTTTGTTACATTAAAAATAGGATTTCAGTTCATTAAGTGCTGTAAGTTAATTACATTATTTGAAGAAAAAAAATGTGATGGACAATGGCAGAACCACATATAGGAGTAAGTACAAAAGTATTTAAAACAAGAAAGTTGGCGAGTACGTCTACGCTCTGGCTGAATTGTACGGTTGATGTACAATAACAACAGATTTCTCGAGATTTCTTAAGGTCCATATTATCTCTCGCCTCCTGAGGAAAACTCGCATTTCCAAAGCTTCTTACCTGTTTAAAAAGAGTCAATAGTGAAATACAAAAGTCAAATACTCTTAAGAAAAAGTCAAACACTGAATGGTTACATTAAATTAACCACTGAGTTGTCCAAGATTACGAGTATTATTCGAGTTTACCTTCAAGTATTACATTCTATACTAACTGCTGCCCGCGACTTCGCCCGCGTAACTTTGTAAATTATATACTGAAACCTTCCTCGAGAACCACTCTATCCATTGATGAAAACAGCATGAAAATCAGTGCAGTAGTTTTGAGTTTACCACGCGACGGAGGACTTTGTTTTATAATATGTAGTGATATACTTAGAACATTATTGTAAAATTAAGCCGCCGTCTGCCTGTCTGATTCTTCGCTTACTTCTTCTAAATAACCTAACATATTTTAATACGGTTTTCACCAATGAAAAGAGCAACAAACAAAAAATGTTTGTGTACCTACTTACAGGAGTATGATTTGCAGAAGAAAATTATATGAAAGATATAATATATATAATAAACTATATAGACGCACAAATTCATTAAATTCGTTTAACTATGTAAAAACTGACTCGTAGTTGTAGTAACAGTGGGGATTTAGAAGTCATTTATTATTTTGTGTAACATTGAAGAGGCATATAGGGACTAAGTGGTTATTCAGATTAAATGAAACTTTTAAATGAATTAGAAATGTATCTAGTTCATTTCATCATTTGCATCATGACACAAATAAAGTAAATATAATAAGAAACTAATTGTACGAAAATAGATTTAATTAAAATAAATTACTTAAAGGTATTCTGTATTTAAGTAACAGTAATATTGACTGTTTGAATTTTTTTTTCTTTTTATATTTTCTTATTAAAAATTTGACAATTCAATATAATAATATTTTGCTTTGATACGTTTTTAAGTAAAAAATTGCAAACATAAATCATAATAATAGTTTTGTAAAATTTTCTCACAGAGGGAGAGTTGATTATATGTAATCTACCTTTGAACTCGTGTAATTGCCGTTAACTTTAATAACAGTCAATTTAATAACGAACTGAATGAGAAATATTAATTACAGTCGCACATAGACAATTATAGAAGGCTTTGACAGGTAAATAGTAATTGCTTTATTTGTAAGCAAATCGATTTCCTTACCTATTGTTCTTAATCTTATGTAATATGGTCGGATGGGCACTTGCGTACTTGTGGGTTGCTTGGGTTTAGTGGATTGTGAGCCTGTTTGACATCTTTTAGGTTAAAAAAATAATAATATCATACGTGAAATTAAAAGGTTTCAGAATAACTGTGTGGAATTTTGTTTAAAAACAATATTACAAATTTCATAATTTTTTCGTAATATTATGTTATGTTGTTGTTGCTGCTTCTAAATTTGTTGTCTACATTTTGAATGCGAAACGTATTGGTCATCTTTATATGGAAACTAAAAAGTATATTGTGTTTTTTAGATACAAATGTTCTACCGTTTTAATATTATTTAGCTAAATGTTAAATGCTTAATCAATATACCTTTTCTTAAATACTACAGTGTTCAATGTTAATATTGTAATCCAATATTAACATTGAACACTCCAATTTTCTACTTTTCAATTATCAATTGAATTTCAATTCAATTCCAATTTTATTGCTACTTAATTTAATTAGTAATAATTATTATTTATTTTAAATGTTTTTGTAATATTAAATTCTCAGCAATATTATCAGCAATGTCAGATGTAGAATATTGGTATATTACATATAAACTGTGGTTCGTTAATAGAATGGAAGGAAAATTGGCATTGAGCCATTTAGATAGTGGTGAGAATTATAGACAGGGAATGCCAGATGCTGCCGAACAACATACATTTTGTGGAAACCGTCTCACATTATAAATTCAGGGATGACTTGCCAAAATGCATAAATTGTATTGATAATTGCTTTTAACTTATTATAATACATATTATTTGCTTACCCACCAAATATGGTAAGCATACACAATAGTTTAAAGTCGATTTTATAACCAAATTTGTAAAATTTATTAAATAAGTGGTTAAGTAATTATATAATTACTTCACCATTTCTTCTCGTCTGTAATTTGCCTTATCCTATTAATATTATAAATGCGAAAGTTTGTATGTTTGTTTCTCTATAACGCAGAATTTTAATATTTCACGTGGCAAATATAAGTTTTCCTCAAATGTTTTAGTAAAACTATCCTATGCTAAACGATGTAAAATATATATAATATATACGTGCATACGTTTCGTCGTACAGGTTGAAACATTTTCATATTGCATTTACAGTTGCTCTGAAATTAAAATTTTCTCTTTGTGTTGAAAAAAATTGTAAAAAGCACCAAAAATTGCGATGTAAAACAGTATGTTTAACCACGAACGCCTTCATGAGTTTTTAATAACCGTAATGGTTGCTGTAACAAATAAGAATTTAATGTCTGAATTCATGTTTAATATAAAAGGCAGATTTCTTCTTTTTATGGAAACCAGAAAGTAGCTGTTTTCTGGCTCAATCTCTACCCCGACCTCCTTCCAAGAGTTATTGTTGCTATTGTCTGTCGATCTTAACACAAACAAAATGTTCAACGGTCTTTTATTTTGATCTGAAATAATTACATGGCCAACTACGTTTTGCAGTCAAGGTGACAGTTTGGTGACAGTAACCACATTTTTGCATAACGCCACTGTGAAATATATCTGACGTCATATTCCCTTAACCGCACTCTGTTAAATGGTAAGACAATGACAACAATATATTCGCTCCCAGAGTATCTTATGTTTATAGAAAACGGTAACCACTTACAATATAAGTGATCCGTCATCTTTCCTGCCGCTCTTTATTATAGGAAAATAAAAAAAACTGTATTCGGAACGAAAGACCTTTGAGACTAAAGGTCTCAAAGGTGTTATGAACTTTGTTAGGGTTTTCTCAACTCTGTGTTTGTAGGGACTGAAAAATTGAATTTCGAGACATCGAACAAAAACAACAGTCACGTTTCTTTACTTACCAATTCCCAGATAAGATTATATTATTTCCAGATAAGAATATTTTAGTTTTTCTTGTGTATAAGTATATGTAGTTACTTTATAAGCTCGAACTATGGTAAACACTAAGATTTTCCATTGGAACCTATTGTTTCATACTCTTATTTTACATTATAGGTTTAATAATAAATACATTCCACACTACAGGCAAAACATGAACTAAGTAAATAAGTGTACCTGTAATCTGTAAGTTTACCGTAAGAAATACACCTTTTTGTTTAGCTTCGCTGGCATAAGAAATATGTTTGTGCACATTATAATGAAATTATCTATTTTACGAATAAGTTGGAATCATGATTCTCTTCCATATACATGAGGTACGATTCACCGCTGAAATATTTATGACAGGTTAAAACCCCCGAGTTGTTAATTATTTACATCATCAGATCTTCGAGAATTTTCATGAGGGTTTTTAATTGAGTACAGAAACATAGCATTATTAATTCCAAACCTCTCACGTGCTCATTAAAAATTTTAACGAGAAAAGTTTTGCAGTGATATAAAAGTTCATATATTTTTGTTACGATCTTTTTTTGTTGTATTATATATATATTATATTCTGAGAATATGAGATACTAAAAAAAATAATTAAGGAACCATTCATACACCATTAAGAAATTTTTTCATCATTGTTTTCTTTTTGCTACGTGTTACTCGTATGTTGTAAACTGATTTATGAAAAGAGCAACTAGGGGGTATCTTGCCGAGTTCTTCCCCCTAGAAACAGCTTTCCGAACCGGTGGTAGTTTGTAATTTTGACGAAGATAAATGTTTTGTAAAAACTTACATCTAATAAATGATTTGAATTTGAATTTTTGAATTTGAATTTTTCTTTTTTATTAAAGAAGGGTTTGCTCTTGACCTGCATTTATCTGTGCAGCAAAAATAAAAACAAGAAAGATTTAAGCTTTATGAGCTCGGAAACACAGACCTTGGCAGGGAGTTTCAATAATTGGCGGATTATTTTATCGGATCCATGAGTATTCCAACAAATGAGGATGGTAAGCAGTCGCACGTCTGAATGATGGAAGAAAAGGGATAAGCTCATGCAGCTCCTGAGCACACCTTCCGAAATGCATCTTATAGGAGACGCATAGACAGGCGATTTTGGGTCTATTTTAGAGGCTCTGCACACGTTTTCATTTATTATTCACTATTTTTACATAAAAAAATATTATTCACCTATCTTACGAAAAAAAAATATAAAATAAAAATCCATGTAAATTTTTTTGTCACACAAGCTCACAAGTCACAAAGCTTGAAGTGTCTTAAACACTACTAAACCGCACTAGGGAGTGGTCAAATCTAGGTATTCAAAACCGAAATTTCTATTTCATGCACACGATTAATTATAAATGGACTTACATCAAATTACTGCCTGTATCAAAGCTCTACTGTGGAACCAAACTAGTTAGGTGATTGGAATTCATTATAAGAATCTCATTATCTGTTACCTGATTTTGCCCTCACTAATCCGATGTTGAGTGTCAAATAACCATAGAAAAGAAGTTTAAAATCCGACACGGCCTTATAAATAAAGAATCAAACAATGTTCAATGCACGATAATATTATTCTTAAGGCGAATTACAATAAAGATTAGTTAACAGTTCGTTTATATGGAAATCCCTGAAACTAAAAACGAAGTTAACGACGCAGATTCATCATTAAAGAATTTAGGCAAAAAATGCCAACAATGACATTTCATTTGAATAATTCTTGTAATCTTTAGACCTAAGACTTACTTGTTAGAAAACTTTTTGAATTGTACAAAAAGTTGTAAAAAAATTCTTTTTTTACAACGTTTCTGTCTTTTTTAAGAAAAGTCTTTTTTTAATGTAAAGGTTGGCGGGCGGGCTAAGTACATTTGATGGGTGATTACCCACTAAAACCCTCCTGGATTCCATCATTATCGGTAATGGAATCCAGGAGGGTCCGAGATCACAGCGAGGAACCATGACTTAGGAACGCCACTACTAAATTTTAATGTTTTTTTTTTGTCGTGATTACTTTTAAATGTATTTTGTCGAAATATTAACAAGATTAATTTGCAAAGTTGTTCGTACGGCAAAAATATATTAGCAAAATTTAGCCCAGAAAATGAAATTCTTATTACTGACAGAGTAGAAGCCGTCAGCGATTCTTTTGTCTCGAAGAACCGACGCGGCGGCGCGGCGGGCGTCTAGAGATAAGGAGTTACCGAGTGCTCCGACTGCAGCCTGATAGCGGGTTGAACATCCAAGAGCTTAATTGGTATTATTTAATGCGGGAAGTTCATACTATTTCAAGAAACACAGTAGCTACAGTCAAGGACAGAGTTGCTTTTATTTAACACTAGCTGTTGCATGCGACTGCGTCCGCGTAACTTTATAAAATATATCCTATGTAATCGCTGATAATGTAGATTTTTATAGGGAAAACAATTTTTTTAAATCGGTCCAGTAGTTTTTGAGTTTATTCATAATAAAAATACAAAACAGTGCATAGTGATATTACTAAAATAATAAGAAAATATGATAAGTGATCATCTTAATATCAGACCCATTGCACAAAAAAACGAGCCCTCATTTAACTCAAGGTTAGGTACATTCTTTTTTTCCAACTCAATTTAAGAAAGTCGTTTTTGTTGTGTGAAAAGAAACTTCTCCGTATCTCTAAGGAAACATTGAGCGAGATAAAGTTTTAACAATTATACGGGAAAATTATTTGGAACATTAAGTCTTTGCATTAAAAAGAACAATAAAGCTTTTGTTTTCAGCTTTTGTTATTAATGTGTCTTTTTACAAAGTCAAATTTTCTACTGTTCTCGGAAAAGAAATTTAAATAAGTACTTACTATTAATTTTTCGGGTTTACAGGAAAAATTGCATTAATTATTCAATAGAATTTAAATATAATATATAATAGCAATTAAATCATAACGAATGAAAGATTGTCAGGCAGGCTGAGGTTCATATTTTATTTGTTGTATTCGGAATTAATTGTCACGAGAAGGTTTGTACGAAAGAAATTTATGACAAATATGTTGAAAAATTTATTAGTAAGTACATTGCTAATACTTGATTTTTAAAACATGAACTCTTTTACAATGAATGACCTACTTTTTAAATTTCAAGAAAAGTTTCCCACAGCAACGTAAAAACTAACCGTGACTAGTTAAAATAAAAACACGAGCTTTGTCGCAGCTATAAAGTAAACAAATGTAATGATAAAACAACAGAGGACGTGCGTCCTCCAGTTGTAAAAACAACTGCATTTATTCCATTTGCTTTTAACTTTTGCGGTAATGCAATACAAATATGTACACAGGTGTCTAGGTTTATTCTTCCAAAGACGGAGTTTCGTAGCTGTAGGATTTTATGGCAACTTTTTCCTAATATACCAGTTAAGATTACTTACATATTCTCTAGTCCTATTGTCTATAGAAATCAACAGTTGAGGTATCATATTGATCTGAAGAAATATTTAGTTTTCAATGGGATTAGCTTGTACTTATTTAAAAAATATATCGAAGACTTCAAACTAGCGACCTGACTCCGGTTTCGCACGGTTGTAATTTTCGCCTCCTTGTTTATCGTTGGGTGGTTTAGAAGAAGTTAATGGAGAAATAGACAATTAGACAGTGACATTTTTTTATAATATGTTAGCACTTGCGCCCTGTCCCCGGCTTCGCACGGAGACATTTTTTTTTCTGTAAATTAAATACACAATTTTTTCTAACTTGTCGCTCTTTTCATCAATGAAAACCTTATAAGACCGTTGGGATTTTTAGATGAAGTTAGCGGGGAAACAGATTGAGGCGGACGGCGACTTAATTTTATATCAGTATTGTATACGTATGTAGATTTAGATTATAGAAATCAGAATACGCTACTGTTTGTATAATATCACGTGGCTGTTGCTGATTGGGGGTAAATTTACTAAGCTCTCCAATCAGTACGTAAGCGATCAATTTAAACTTTTTCCCAATAACATGAGATTGTGTTAAATCATGGAATGTTTGCTGTTAAGGACTTTTCTTGTGCTATCAGAATTTGTTAATGCAGTAATTTTGCTAAATTCACGAGACGAAATCCCTTAAAAGGACATACAGATTGCAACAAAGTTTAATTTAGATAAAGTGATTACTGGGGAGCTCTTAAGAAGAAACCAGATGCTTATGAAGGATCCAATCTCAACGTTTGATAGCCCATCTACTCAATGAACCGTGGAAATGAGACAACTAAGCGTCACGCGATATTACGAAGCGCTCTTTAGGCTCAGGTAAAACTCGTTTCAGATAATGTTAAGCCATATGTTTTTTTGAAGTATAAAGATGTATACCTATTATAATTTTAACAATATTAAAGACAATCGCAACATTTATATATGAATTTAGTATTATTCATATATAAATATAGAACTTATTACCTTTGGAAATCTTCGAAGACCATGTGAAATCTTGCCAATCCACAATGAGCTTGCGTGTGTGCTAACAGCATATGTGCTTGTCTGTTTCGGTGAATGAATAAGGGAGCCCCTATCCCTTCCTATCCTTAATCCTTCTATGATCGGCAGCGCACTTGCCGTACCTATAGCGTTGTTTGTGTCATAGACGACGAACAAGTGGACCGTCAGCCCGTCAACCTAAGCATAAAAAATATATAAACAAAATTGAGCCTCTATTGATATTTGAAATGAAGCATTCATTCTCCAATGTATATAGATAATTCTAAATATCTCTGGTCTTCACATGTTAAGCTTAATTTCACGTTTTATTTACTTAGGGTAACGCAAACACTCGCCTTCTATTTTCATGTTATTTCAACATAAAACAATTCCGTTGACCGTAGCTATAATTATTTACAAAATAAATTTTGTACGGGTCGTTAAAAACAGACTTTTAATTCTGCAATTAATTAGAGTTATTGTTCTCCCTTTGTGGTTTACGGTACAAAGACCTTGTGCAAATGAAAGTGTGATAAATGTAAAGCATTTGAAGAAACAAGATAAAACATTTTATTCTCTTGTTCTTAAGTTGTCAATTAGTATGTGGTTAACAGCTTTTTACTTACACTTAGGAGCATTTGTTCCAATGCTCTCTAAATGTGGCTGGAGGGAATAACAGGGAACCTAAAGATACCCTAAGGAACCATAGGAAAAGTATATTGGTTGCCAAACCAATATACTTTTCCTGGTGGGGTCCCTGGACGGTTTTTTTTAAAGTTTCCCTCCGCGGGCCAACACTTTAAGCTCAGCTTTGTGCAAATTTTACTTTAATGATCACTTATTCATCACTTTAATGATTCATTAGTTTTAAAAGACGACTTTATACTTTAAAGACCGTTTCTGCAACTGACTGTAAGATTAAGACACTTCTATGAATCGGGTATAGATATTTTTTTTGGTTCGGGCCTGACCATGTCTACTGGGTCTGCTAGTTGAATTACAATTTCTATTTCGTTATGACACCAAACAGTAAACAGCATAGACATGTTTACTGATTGATAACTGAAAAAGTGTAGACATTAAAATTGAATGGTAAATACCTACTTAAAATAAACTTAAAGCTGTTACAAGAATATTTTTTAACGGAGGACATAAAAAAGTATTACTCTCGTTTAGGCAATAAACGGCTACTGAGCACTTGCACAGTTCGTAAACAGATTGCTAATATTTTTTTTCTTTTATTTAGCTGTAATTTCATTATATACGGTTCAATTTAATGAGTGATGAGATTTAATACAATTATGGTCATAAAGGCTTAGTCAATTATGTCTGAACTAAATGCACAACAAAATTTTAACAATTTTTTTATTATAGGAGAGTATGGACTTTAAAAGGTTATGGAAAATTTCTTATGAAGATAGCTTGAAATATAGGAAAGTGCTAAGCTACTTTTTACTTATGACGCCCACAAAGCTACGTACAAATTAATAAGTTGATGTATGTGGCCACTAAATCTTTGCTGTTAAATTATTTTATATTTCTACAGAAGCGGCAATTGCGATGCAAGAGTAAATTAATGTTAGTCTTTTGACCTTTACTCACTTTTTCTTTCTTTAGGTGGGCGGTTTAGTATCCATAATAGCGTTTTTATTATGATTGCTAGCAGCCAACATAAATATTATCTTTGTACGGTTGCTTATAATTTCACTGATACATTTATAAGCATTCATTATACATCTATTATATTATTGTAATTTTTTATAATATTCTGTTGATTTATACAGAATATTGTTTATAATGTTATGTTATTAGGTATTTAGTTTATACTTTGTTTCTTTTTTTTTTTTTTTAATTTTTCAGAAGTGTAATTATTTGAAATATTTTATATTATGTATTTTATTTTATTTTTGTTATGTGAGACAAGTGTTCTAGAACGACCATTCTATTGATTTATTTTGGTGTATGAGGATTGAGGAAATGATTGAGTGAGAAATCTCAAAGTAGACCCCTGGTTTCTATGTACCTACGTAACCTATTGGACGCGCAGGCCGTTCGTACCTTTAGAGTATATTTTATTATAAAAAAATATTTAGCTTGATGCATTTTAAGATAATATATAGACTATTTAACAGTCTATTCCTAAATGATAAGTAATATTTAGTAAGTTACACCAATGAACCACATTCGTACACAAATGAGATCATCTTATTTCAATTCAAATTGAGAGATATATGCATACTTACGAGTATGTATGTTTCCAAGGCTATTTAGTAAGCACACAGAAGCTTCAGTAAACATTGTTATAACGTAACATGTGCAACTCGTAGACACAATCATAACCACTACCTACATATTATGTAAACAGAATTAATGGCTTGACGGAAGCAGATGGGCCAATAATTAATAGTATGTTATATGAATATGATGTTGGAGATTTACTGGTGTGAAAGAAGAATAAATATATTTTCAAAGCGCAAATCTGCTTAATATTAGCCATTGACTTAGCATACAAAAATATAAGAATTTTCTATACATATAACTAGATTTTTTTTTCTAGTCAACTAGTAAACATTAAAACAAAGATTTAATATGAAAATATAATTTGATATGAAAAAAAAGAAAAATCAGCTTATACTGTATGTAATATATTATATATGTTAAACATTATTTCAAATTAAGATAAATAAGCTTTATATATGACATATAAGTATAACAAATTTTCTTAAAAAGAAAAACATTTCAATGTAATTACTGTTTTTCATGTATTTCAATGTAATTAACATTTTAATGTAAGTAATACGAAATTTACTGAGGAAATATAAAAAATAAACTTCCTAAAACTGGCTTCGTTAGGCCCCTTTCACCTCTTTTCAAATTTCCATCGTGGAAAATCTTCAAAATAATTTTGTTTCAAACTCCTTTATATAAGGCAAACAAGTCTACGTAAAACAAAGTTGGATTAGGTTCATACAATTTGCTAAGATTGGCAGTTTTTTCACGAAGAACAAGGATAAAAATTTAAACAAGTTTAGAAAAAGTGTCGGGCATATTTCGTGAAAAATTACAGAGCTTTAACTTTATTACATAATCCCTACAATTTATATCAACATTAATATATCAAAATTGAAAATTACTTGCCATTTGCATTATACATTTCAACGAAAAGGCAGTTTTTTTATGGTAATTATGGACAACTGTAACCTATTTATTATTTTGTCCTAGGTATTTTGAATACCTATTAGACGTATTACTTTCAAAGATTTAATTTATTCTCGTAAATAATATATAGAATTAGTATTTCGGAATTATACAAAATCAAGATACCTAAATAAAAAATAAGCAAGACGTTACCAAGGTACACATTTTAATTAAAGATATTTTCATTTGAGAAAATCAGAATGCCATTTTTACATTTTAAGTAAGTAGTGATTTTCCAAAGATTACCTTCCCCTCAAAACATACTTGCAAAAATACGCTCTCTCTCCCTATGTTTGTATAGATTTTAGTAGTTATTTACACTATTAGGAACATAGTTCTTAAACAGAATTGTAACATTAACCTTAAATCAGTTAGTCACGTGGTATATCTGATGAAATATCCGCAATCACATATGAAACAGCTGTCCAAAATGCAGCGCAATTTATAACGTCAGTTTCATTTAACACATCAAGTGTATCTGCCTCACTATGATGAAACCAAAAGTAACGTTCATTTGCGTTCAATAACGATGCACCAGGCACTCCTTTTTTGACAATCAGAGTTATATCGGAACCGGGACTGTCAGATGCAATCATTTTATCAGTGGGTGGAAAAAGTTTTAATATTTCTCCAATTATGCAACGAGCATTCTTTGATCCGGCTACAGTTAACCCTAATGGCTTAAAAGTTCCTTCATCAGATTCCATTATGAAATTAATATCTTTTAATTCATCTGAGTGTCTTTTAAGATATTCCGCTGCTCCAATCAGACCTGGCTCTTCTGAAGTCCAAAGTATAGCTCTAACAGTTCTTTTTGGTATTAAACCTAGATTATTTAAAACAATCGGAGCAAACCAGCTTATCATCATGCCAGCACCATCATCCATTGCTCCTTGACCTACGTCCCAACTGTCTATATGACCAGACACAATCACAAGTTTTTCTGGATGGTCTTTTCCCTTAACATCTATTAAAGTATTACGAGACTTTTTAATGTCAAATGTATTTTTCATTTTTATGTTTAAAATAATCTTTTCTCCTTGATCGTAAATACGTCTTAACAAATCTGCATCTTCATGTGTAATGGCAGCTGTTGGTATTTTTGTTAAATTTTCGCCATAAAACTGTGCACCTGTATGTGGAGTGTATAAAGAATATGGTGTTACACTCCTAACTAGAGAAGCCACTGCGCCTTTTTTTGAAGCTTTAGTAGCTCCCATTGATCTATATGCTACTGTTTCTCCATAAGATGTATAAGGAACATCGTATATAACAATTTTTCCTTTTATATTTGCTTCATCTAATTGATCGAGATTTTTAAAGCTTCTGACTAATATAGCTTCAGCCGTTATTCCGTTGGGTGGCGTAGAAATGCTTGAACCCAGTCCAAGTAAAGCTATATTCTTTTTCCTTGGGTTTATCATAATAATCGATTCCTCACCACGTACCCAATGAGGCACCTGAAAACATAATATAAAAAACGAATATGTTAATCTGTAAAGCACGGGTATTGCTAAAATGTTTTAAATTGTTATCTGTTGTAAGAAAACAACTTGCCTCTAATTCTTCAGTAACAAAACTAGTAAGTCCAGAACTCAGTGTGAGATTTAACATATGATCGATTGCTTTCTCCAAAGTTTCGCTACCAGCTGGACGTGGACCAAATTTATCGACGAATTCAGTGAACCTAAAAAAAGACAATAATTATTAGTTATTGAACTTCAATTCATAATAAAATTGGTCCTTGGAATTTTTTTTATAATTTAAAATAAATAAAATTATAAAAGGTAGTCATTGTAACTTTCTTAACTTCTGTAATTTAAGTAAAAACTAGCGTTAACAGTAACAAAAATAAAATAAATAAATAATATACTCATTTAATTAATTGCCTAATATATTTGTGTTATCTTAAAGACATACTTTTTTATGGTAAAAATAAACATTTTAAGGTTTATAAAATTCATAATCGCTTTGTAAAATAACTAATAGGTTATTTTATTTACTTACTGTTTGTACATCAATTTTCCCATTCCTCTCTTAGTGATTTCATCAATAATATTTCTAGTAACATTTTTATAGGACGCTATTTCTTCAACTAGCATAGGATCTAACAAGCAATCATTATCATTAAAACGATTTATAACTACACTTGCACTTGCATAATTAAAAACTAAAATTGATAAAACACAATATATATTTTTAGTCATATTTTGAGTCTCTAAATTGTTTTATTTAATAACTTGGCACGCCACAATCACAGAAATACTGAGATAGTTTGTAGACGTTCGTTTGTGTTTATCGATGAAGATTAAAGGTTAAAAGTTCATTTTATATAATAAATAAAAATAGGACACAACAATCAGTTGTAGAAACATAAAATATTGATTGATCACTCCTACAAATTATGATATTTACAAATACAAATACAAATATTTACATGAATTGCGCAAATTGTGATATTAGAAAAAAAAAAAGTTTTGTTGTCTATTTTAATGTCTAAAAAATGACATTCATTCTTTTCATTTTATAAAATTTAATATCAATGCAATTTGTATCGTTTATCACAAAACTTTATCGTTTATCGCTCCTTTTTTACTAGTGGAAATCGTAACCATTGATATGTTTCATTGTTGTCCTTAAATACGCGTTTGTTATAGTTTAAATAACTTTTATTGAAAACAATGGACCCGCGGCATCATCAGCATTGAAAAAATAAAAAATATAACTGGTTATAATATATGAGCAACATAGCGCCTGACATCTTTATTGCCGTTACAGCTTTGTCAGGCGTTAGATTTTTATTTTTAGGTGATCTCTCGGGAGAATACTCCTTTTTTGGATATGTGTACATGTCTGAATATGTGTACATAAAATTTCATGATGTGTTGGGAAAAGGTCAGGCAGACAGATTAGCCTTCACATTTATAATATTAGTATGGATAAGAGAGACGTCCGTTACCAATGCTTTTCAATGTGAATAAAAATTGTCTCCTTCTTGATTTGAATCTCAAAGGAATATTAAACAAAGCCCTAAGCTCTATAGCGGATATGATGTAAGGTGTGTCGAATCACGCCAAAAGTATCCTAAGTAAACATGTGGTAGAGATCTGCCCGAGCATACCTACACACATGATTCGTTTAAAAGCGCTGTCTGTATTTCAGTCACGTAGCTACTATGAAATTTTCGTCGTACCATTCACTGGACGTGTGATGCCTTTACTGAAATCGAATTTGTATCAAATTGAATGTTATTTCGTTGATTGATTCGATTTACAGTTGATTGAGGCTGGCGGTTTTGTAATTGGAAAATATCAGTTTATTTATTTATAAACAGTTGAAATCACATAAGATTATGACCAATAATTATCAATTGTATCGTTGATTTGAAAGTTAGGAATGTTGTGAAAAATTAAAAAAACTGCCTGTTTATATCAGACAATTGTACAACTTCTGGTGACAGGTATCTTCTCATCTATATGTATATTAAAAAAATAAATATATGTTTTGCTAAGCGTAAAATTTGAGAGCGGCTAGACCAAATCGGTAATTTTTTTTTCGTCAGTGCGAAAGTCCGACAGTGCGAGCGGTGACCTCAAGATTCGCTACGTCTTGAACATGTGCCATGGGGCTTATTTTAGTATAAACTAGCTGGTGCCCGCGACTTCGCACGCGTTGAAAATTATATACTAAAACCTTCCTCGAGAACCACTCTATCCATTGGTGAAAACAGCATGAAAATCGTTGTAGTAGTTTTTTAGTTTATCGCGAACAGACAGACAGACATGCGGCGGGGGATTTCTTTTATAATATGTAAGGAATAAGGATGATCTAGCGTAGCGTAGCGTAGCGTTTCGCGCGTTTGCCGCTCGTACTACGAGGAAGGTTCTATAAAAAGAAAAAATGGAAAAAATACTGGGTAAATTGCAACCGAGCCAGGCCAGGGGAGAATCGCTAGTTAAGAATATAACAGGTTATATTTAAAATCGGTCCAGTAGTTTTTAGTTTTTTAGTTTAGAATGATTAATCATTACAAACAAAAATACAAATCTAATTTGTCTATATAGTAGAGATTGATATGAATCTTATTATTATTTACACTACTCTAACCATTACAATAGCGCAGAATCACATATTTTTGAAGATTAATTATTTTATCTCCTGTAAGGATTCTTATGCATAAAAAATTATCATAGAATGACATTAAAACACTCAGTGGTGTTGTGTTAGATTCGACCTGTACCGCTAAGTTTAAATTGGACCTTGTAACTGCCGCATCATTTGAAAAATTCATGACACAGATACAAAAATTGCAAGAAAGCATTAATCATTTGATTGTAGAACGAAAATTATTACCTTCTAATACTTGATTATAAGTTTGAAGAAGTACCGACTTTTCAGTTTGTCCAGAGTATGTGGCCCCAGTTATTGACATCAATGTAAGTCGTATCGGTCGCCATTTCTTTTCACATGTGATAGAAGTTGTATCAGCACAAAAACATAAACGACAATGCTCTGGATGTTTCCGGGACATTATAATCTAATATTAGTGTCAGAATACCTGTGTACACACACACCCGGTTTTCAGAGTAAATCAACCGCCATTTTTCTTTATATGTCAATTCATTTATTCACTCAAGCCTGTAGAAAAGTGTGCAAACATTTTAAAAAGATTCATCTCGGTTGCTTTTCAAATAGCAATTAATTGAATGCTAATATAGCGTGAAATTAATAATTACCACTTATCAGTAAACCAATTATACGATCCTAATGGCATGATTTGAGGCTTGATCAATGTTGTTTTAATTTATGCAGTTTCATAAATTTATTTAGTAGATTTATTCAAAACTGTTATTTATGTTTAGTTCAAGTCTAAATCTTACAGACGACCACCGTGAAATAACAGCATGTGTGCTTTTGTGTTTCGGTGAGTGAGTGAGTAGGTAATGCTTACCGGTGCTCATTTCCCTATCCTTAATTAATTTATTTATTTATTTAATAGCTAACCTTACAGCATTTAATATTTAACAATTACATATAATAGATTAAATTTTTATATAGCCTATTACAAGGTATATTACAAGGCATCTTAAAGTTTATAATATTTTATTAAGTTAATAATATTTTATTTTTATTTTTATTAACATTTTAATGTGATTATTAAATATTTCCTTCTAACTAAGTCTTTATCTGATACACAGGACTAGATACTTGTATACTGATAAAAACAAGGAGCAGCAATAAGGGCGAAATTTTATAGGGTCGTTAATAGGTACTAAATGTGATTACCGACGTGATACAGATAAAATTTTCACAAATTCAAGCAATTAGTTGGCAAATTGGAGTCACGAGTAAATTAATGCTATTCATTAATTAGCCTCTTGCTAATTATGGCAATAACAAACACCCCGCTCGAAAACCTGACTTAACTCTTGATTTAATCCACATAATTTGAGAATATTCTGTGAAGTTATTATTGTACAAAATCTCAAAAGTACAGACCCGATCAAATCAAACAAAATGTATAATTCAAGCATTTCAATCAAATATTGACATCAAACACATCTTTGGTTTATACATCAGCTGCAAAGTTTAAAAGCTTTTGACAGAACGAGGTCTATTTTAACAATATTACTTCATATTTTTAAGGGGAAACATTATGACTATAATAGCCTACAAGAAAATTACATAAAGAATCATTACCTAGGATTTTTTAATATAACATTTAGGAAATTGAAACAGCAGTAGTCTCAGTGCCATAAAAACGCAACACATTGCGTTTTTTTTATATTAAACTCGAAAAACAGGCTGACGGTCCACTTGATGAGAGGTGGCTATTATCACCTATAAAACAAGCAACGACACTGGGGAAATTGGATTAAATAGTTTATAGATTTTTAAAACAAAATAATCTTATAGAATGGACAACAACCTGTATAGATGTTGTAGGTTAACTAAATTGTGCAGAGAGTTAGTAGGTGGTCAGACAGCTTAGCGCCAACTGTACATGTAAATCCGTATGAAAGAGTAATATACTCGTAGCTTGGCATACATCCCTGTCCTTGTCGCCGGTGACATATATGACAAGCTGCTCGGTTCAAATGGATTGTGGTAGCCCGCAACGGATGTGCGCCATTAATATCCATAGTTATGCTTGAATGTTCGAATCAACTCAATGGGACCCATTACAATAGTATGGTGGACATAAAAGTCACTTTCGGATACTGATTTATAAATTATACAATCGTATTGTGGGCTTGAAGTAGATTTGTTTTCATGCAATATTCTAAATTCTATTATATGTTAAAATAAATTGTCATCATTTGTTTTAGTTTGAAAACTGATACGATTCTTCAGTTTACCTTTTATCGCTATTAGTTCTGTAACCGATATGATGTCACTTTTGATTTAAGGAATTTGAAGACAAAAGGAAAATAGGAGAATTAGGTCACGAGCTTCGCAAATCGGAACACCACAACGTTTTCGAGATTAATCACATGAATGCCTTTTCTTTCCTCCTTCCCAATGTTAAAAAATAATACAACCATTTTAAATATCTTCACCGTTTTCTTGCCAGCCATCAGTGTGAATCTCTTCATAAATCTAATGATAATGAAAAAGTGAAACAGAAATTTATTTATTATATTAGGTAGATAAGTACCAAGGTTCAGATCAAACACTTTTAACCTTCACTCTATTTTGAAATAACAGGGTTAGGAAAAAAATAGCCAAGATGATGATTCCGGAAGAAGAATGAGAAGACACTCCGAAAGAAACTCGTGAATAAATTACACATTTAACCTTCCTAGATATTAACTAGAAAAAAATACCGTGTAAACTGTATAAAAATTAAAATTGCTTAGAAGAAGAACCTTAAATAATTGTATAGGATGGATAATATTGTTAGAAAATTAAATGAGCGAAGAATTGAAAAAGAATACTTGTTCGAAAAAGAATGGGTAATGGTAATACCAATGAGCGGGAGCGACCGCCATTCTGCGCTAGGTCGTGATAGCGTGAAGACGATTGATTTACCTAGTCGGTATTTTTGTAACAAATAGATATGTATATATAAGTAAGAACAAATAAATAAGTGTTCCAACTATGTGGAGTATTATTACTACTATTATCTACCGTGGTCTACAGGAAAGACAACAAATCAGAAGTGCGGTAAGTACTCAGCGGCCCTTGAGGTATGTACTTGTAATTTTTTTTGTTAACGAAATTCTATCTACCTACGTGCATAATAACAATAAATGTCGTACGTATGTACGACTGAGACTCCAATGAAGTTAATATCGTATTTCAAGAATTGCAATAAGAGCTTGTTTTTACATTCAAAATGTCTTACAAATACGGTAAGACGTATCGCTTTCAGATTATACATTACAGAACGGACAGTAGTTTTTATATATTCCACAATTCGTCTCTGAAAGCATGAAACTTTCTTTTTTTTAAATACTATTGTACCTAAGTGAGTATACTTCTTAACAATATCGTATTATTATTTTAGTATGATGATGTAATAATATACTTTTATTTAATTTAATTTTTAATAACATTGTATTGTTTTTATTAATATTATAAATTGACTGGTATGAATATCTATACGAGATACGTTATAGCCTGAATTCAGTTAGGTACGTATATTTTACCTATGAGTTTCGCATGGAACATTTGCATGTTTCTTTTATCTGTAATTATGGGTGAAGCGTTATACTCGTATAAACAAAAAAAATATGCTTTTCTTGACTGTTCAGTACGAGTTAATCTACTCATGCACTTCATTTACATAAAAATAAAAGACATTTACAAATTAATAGACTTAAGTTTACTTATTGGAATTCATAAAAAGTTTACTTAAAATACTAATATCCGTTTCGTTTGGTAAAATACCTTACTTATTTGGATGTCTTAAATAGGTGGGTACGTATTACCTAGTTATTACTTACACTTGACTTCCACTGATAATTAAAGTGTTAGGGTAAAAAAAAAACATAATAATTGTGCTATTTTGTGGAATCACATGTCCCCGCTTGATACAGTACTACTACTATTACTATTGATACTAGCTATTATACTCCTACACTCGTAATTTCAAATGTGATGATCATGACAGAACTATTTAAAAGTACTTCCTATGGAAAAGATACATAGTTTTTCAAATTATTTTATATTTAGTATTCACTAGCTGTAGGTATAAGTAAAAATTCTACCACGACAAAGAAAGACTGTCAATATTAAATATTAAAGGTACTATTATTAATATTAAGGTACATGTGCAATATTAACAGCATTTTTGATAAATAATAGTCGACAAGGGTCTAGTTTTAAGCGTCCGTCACAGCTACTGTATCTGCGACGTATTTCCATGAAAACTATTAAGCTTAACGGAGTTAGAGAAGTCCAGATACATTGATTTTGGTAGTCAGTGTACTCTGATCAAAGAGAGGGTAGTTAAAGAAAAAAAAAAAAAATCCAAATCTAAGTCTTGATAAGGGGTTGATAAGTAACCCTCAAAAGTCCTACTTCTTCAGTCGACGTCTAGTCGGGTCGGGTTTTGGTAACTTTGGGTGTTGAGGCTGTTCAGGCTGACATTGAAGCTTCGGCGGTGAGGGACGAGCTTCTCACGACGGATGAGACTCACGAAGTGGGTCAATCCTTCACGGAATTAACATCGGTTACCGTTTGTAAGACTCATTCGGAGTTAGTTTTATACTACGACGAGTCGGGACTTGAGCGTAAGTAAGTTTGAAGATGTCGTTTTAGAAGGCTCAAATTATATAAAACGTACACTTCGGATAATATCACCGGTACATTGGTTGTGGTGCTGGAGGAGAATGCTCGGAGTATCGTGGACTGAATTCCGTACCAACGAGTCTATACTTCGAGAACTCGGCATCAAGCAGCGCTTGTCATCTTTGGTACAGTCCCGTATCCTCACGTTCTTTGGCCATGTCTGCCGCCGAGGGGAGGTGGCTATTGAGCGACTTGTGGTCCAGGGAAGGGTTGAGGGTACCAGGCCGCGGGGAAGATCGCCTATGAGATGGACGGATCAAATAAAAGCTGCGTTGAATGGCTCACTGCAGGGGTGCACGAGGAAGGCGGCCATCAGAGAGGAATGGCGGCGTATTGTGAGGCTTGCCACCAACACCTGAAGTGATGGCCACGACCACTCTGTCAAGAGTGAAGCCGAAAAAGAAGAAGACATTGGTTATACCTGGAAACGCTTGTATGAAGGTTAATGTTAAATTCGCGACGCTACAGTGTATACAAATTATTATTGTATATCTTTCCGGGTTGCCGTTAATTTTGTTTGTAAGGCAAGAAAAAAAACAGGAACGAATCACCCTGGCTCATACTAAATATTGGGCTAAATATTGGCCCTAAAGTTAAACAATTAATTGATTAATTAGTTATTTGATGAATTAATAATTTAAGTTAAATAAGGACAACAACAGAATATACCGTCAACAGTTTCTTCGAATCGTATCGTCTTCCCTACAGCGAACGGAATATAGTCAGGAAAATGGTAGACGGGTGACTGGATAATAATAGAAACTCTTATTCCACGTACGCCAGCCCTATTGTACTTACTCGTGCCAAAGAAAAATAACGATGGCGTTAAGAAGCTAATAGTGATGAGCCGTATCGTTAAAAATGTATATCCGCGGATACGGATCCGGATACGGATTTTAACTTTCATTCTCAATCGGTGTAGGTGCGCGTGATCTTGAAGCGATGGTTGACGTCTGCCACTTGAAGTTTTGCGTGACAGGCAGGAGATGTTTCGATTTGCATTGTGCATTAATTCTACATTTAATTAGAATTTGGAATGTTACGAAGATTTAAGTTTTGGTTTTCTCATTATAAAATCATTGTTGGATAATATTTATTAATAACACCCGCACATCACAACAACATGAGACAAATCGATTTGGCAGTTTCTGTCGATTTGAAAGTACAATTTATTTCTAAAGTGATTATCTGGTTATTGTTTTATTTATTTACGTTAATTTTTCGATATTTTAATGGTTATTCTGCTATTCAAATAAAGATTATAAAAATCGGTCTAGCCGTTTTCGAGTTATACCTGTGGTGTAACTAATACGACTTTCTTTTATGTATATAGATTTCATTATTTTAATAAGCTTGTCACAAAGATTTGTGATTATAAAGATAGTTTATTTAGTACCCTTAATATGTACTATTGGTATGGTAACTCACTACGATAAATGTTTGCAATATAAAGGTGCCAAATATTTCATTTTAAGAATTTAAAATAATAATAACATCTCAATGGAATTTAATAGTTTTTATTGCTACCTAATCACCTAATAATTAATTAGAATTTCATCTATGAATTGAAAATTAATAAGATAAAAGATCCATACAAGATCCGCCAAAAAAGAAATGGATACGGATACGGATATCACTAATAGCTAGAGGAAATACTGAGGAAGTGCTTCCTTTTTTTTAAAATTTTAAATAGACTATCTTGGATATCAGATCTTCATATCCGCCTTTGAGGCCTGGAACAAACAAAATACAGGCGGTCACTGAATTTCCTAGGCAAAAAAAAAAAAAAAAATTAGATTAGCGCGCAACCCCGGAGTTATGGTGGACGGTAATTTACCTTTTTGAGAAACAAGTGCTTGAACTAGTTCAAAACTGCTATTGCCTTTTGAAAGTCTTGTATAAAATTATAGATGTCTTATCTGTGTTGATTTGTGTTTAAACTTAAACTTTGTGAAACGATTATTTCATCCAAGTTGAATTATTGTTTGGTTGAATATGGTAACTTGTTATTTAAGAAATTATACAAATTAATTCAACGAGTGCAAAATTCCTATTTGCGTTTCTGCGTGAAGGTGCCTCTTAGATCGCACATAACACCTTTCTTAAATAAATATATCATTTGGCATATGAATGTCAGGCAATAACTTTACTATGCAACGCTAATCTTCGAAGTGGCTGATACTAACAGACCTGAGTATTTGTTGCAAAAATTGAATTGGCGTGATCCTCTCTTTGTAGCAGACATCCGACAGATACATTGAATGTTCCCTTGAATGTCCTCGGTAAATTTTTGCCAAACAACAGCACGCTGTGGTAGCTTCCAATACTTGACTTTTAAGTGCAAACTGGTCGGCGGCTCGAAAACATCGGTGCGCGTGGCTAGAATTCGTTCCGTCTCACACAGCACGAATGGGATACGCAATGATTCGTACCAAAAAGGAATTATAAGCAGACCCTAGGGCATATGCTCTTTTTGACAGAGCTACTGCATATATCTATTTCGCGTAAAGTTATTTGAACTCTTGAATTATCTAGTTATTGATCGATGTTTATATTCAAAGTACTTTGGAGTTTTTGTACACTGGAGTGACCTATTTACCCACAAAGTTGCATCAAGACTTGTGGTAAAATATGGATTTTTCAAGGATCATATCTTTTAAATTAATGTTTTTTTTAAATTTGTATGTAAACGAACCTAGTTAACGACAAGATAAATCGGTACCATGCTTACTTTTGTAAATTAAATATAAAACAGCGGAGTAATGATCATTCTACGTTTGTATGGAGGAAGGCTGAGTTGTATCACCTTAAGTGTCAGAATTATATTTCTTTTGTTCTCATGTCTAAATCTGCTTCCAAAATTGAATATACTGTGTTACTAATTGAGACAAAAGGAGAATGAGGTCTTGAGCCAAGTGATTAACTTTGTGATATGAGCAATAACCAAAGACAACCTGATCGAGGGTAGTGTACTGTTATTTTTAAATATGATTAGTTGCAGGCTAAACAGAGCTATGACTTTAAATTCCTACGAGTCACAGTACTGCAGTGGCGACGCGTGTTCTGACGGCGAGAATCTGTCAAGTGGGACTGGCGTGGGATCGGCGCTATGGTTTGCATCAGCCTATGCTGAGCAATGGCACATATTCAATGGGATTTTGGTTGTGTATTCTCACTTAAATGGGAGAGATTTGTATATAGTTAATTTTTGTTTTGTTATCTTGAATGTATTCGTGTATGTCATGTGCATGCAAAGTAAATGTTCTCTGATGATATTCTATTCTAAAAAGAGAAAAGCAAGAAGCTGGCAGCTAAACTTTGGGGTCCCTAAAAAAAATAACTATAATTTTAGACAAAGACAGAATATTGAAGGGCGTTCCTGTAGATAGGCAATACAAAAATATATTTCAGCAGATAAATGCAAGGCGTGGGTGACATGTCAGTCATCATCATTGATAACCAGTGATAACGAGACCAGTACTAGTAATGAGTCTGGAACATTTGGGTCAAAGGTCAAAGGCGAAGTTGAACTATCAATCCTAAATTCCAAAATCTATTCTCCTATACCTATATTTACAGATACAGAGCTTAGATGCGAAGTGAGAGCAGTCTGGTGTTGATCGGGACGGGCATCAGCTGCTATGACTATTGATAATGAAAACGATGCAATTTTATCCCGGCAGGCCGTGTCCCTCTGGTGGCAAACGGTAGCATGAGCAGGCCGTGTCCATCGAGTGGCAAACGGTAGCATGGGCAGGCCGTGTCCCTCGGGCGGCAAGCGGTAGCCATAATAGAATTATGAAGAGCCTCGGATGGGCAACGATAGCGAGCAGTAAAGATGGTGGCTAAGCGGCTATAGTTGGGTAATGGGCAGGCCGGGTCTCTCAGGAGGCAAACGGTAGCCATACTCGAATTGAGAAGAGAGTTGAGCGTACCCTGTGAGTGACAAACGGTAGCTCTACATATTAGTTCCACGACGTCCCCTTGAACTACAGTGATTTAATGCCAAATGTTAGTTTTATTGTTTGTAATAGTGGAGTGTCAAATGTGTCAAATAGTAGAATGTAAGCGAGTTAAATCTAGAAATATGCATAACAATCCAATTTTTAAGTAGTTATAATGTACCTAACCAGAAAAGCTTTTCTTCTATAGAATAAAGACGTTTAGCACCTAAAATCATAAATAATTATGCTGAGAGGCATTTATGTAATTAAGGTAAATAATTTGATTGAATTTGATATAATGTGATTAATGATTTTGTAAAGTACCTAAGTACGATTTAAGTACATATTGCAGTACTCTGTATATTTTAAACTGCTAAAGCTTATTTAAAATAACTTAATCCTAATAGTTATATTTATTTACACATTATATTAATATAAAAAAAGAGTATCGGTCCCTTTGGCAGGGTCCTAGGCATGCTAGTCAGCATGCAGTCGCATTACCTCGTTGTATGTAATTAATTAAATATAGTTTGATATAATATGACTAATAACTAGACACTAGTCTGAAATAAAAACCAGAATTTTCCAATAAATAGATCTCTAATTAATTAATTAATTTGAGGGTGGCTTTTGTAATTGTTGAGTCTTAGCGTATGATTTTAGACAATATTCATTGTAAGTAGTTTTAATAAGTATCTTCAGATTCTTTTTTACATTCAATATGTGTCACAATAGTCATCATAGTCTACCTCTAAATTTATTTTATTACTTAAACATTTTAGTACTTGGTGGTATTGATATTTCCCTAAATTTTTATTAATATATATAAATTTACAATTACAATATGTCTTAACAAGCGACCCAATGTGATTGTTAAGCAAGTCGCTTGCAAGGTACTGTAGTACTTACAGATTATTTTATATTTAATGACTAATTAAGATAAGCTCTGCATTCAGAATATCAGAATGTTTTGTTTGGTATTTTGTGTAACATCTGGAAATTATAACTTAGCTTGAATCTATATCATATTGCTATTAATAAATATATAGAATATAAAGTTTATGTGCATTGCAAACCCAATAATAATAATTTATTTATACAAAAATATATTCAGCATTATTCACTATGTATTTAAAACGGATGTAGATCTAAGAATTATGTACATATCTGTTATTATTCATTATTATCATGTTACATAGTAATGTATTTCAAACTGATATAGATCTGAAAATTATGTACATATCAGTTATTATTCATTGTTATTGTTACATAGTGATGTATTTCAAACTGATGTAGATCTGAAAATTATATACATATCTGTTACTATTCATTTTTATTATGTTACACAGTATTTCCAACAGATATATATATATATCTGAAAATTATGTACCTACATAGCTATTATTATTCCTTCTTATTATGTGATGTATTTCTAACTGACTTATATTTGAAAATTATGTACATAGCTATTATTATTCATTGTTAACATTTTACTCAACTCTTACTCAATATTGTATCTCGAACTCATATATTTTTCTTCTTACTCCGAACTAAGTATGAGGACCTACTCACTCAATCCGGATGACCGAGCTTGGCTCCGGAATGAGGACATTCCTAGAACAGAATGGCCGTCTGTTAGAAAATTAAATGAGCGAAGAATTGAAAAAGAATACTTGTTCGAAAAAGAATGGGTAATGGTAATACCAATGAGCGGGAGCGACCGCCATTCTGCGCTAGGTCGTGATAGCGTGAAGACGATTGATTTACCTAGTCGGTATTTTTGTAACAAATAGATATGTATATATAAGTAAGAACAAATAAATAAGTGTTCCAACTATGTGGAGTATTATTACTACTATTATCTACCGTGGTCTACAGGAAAGACAACAATATGTTTGAATGGACAACTAATTTCCAGTCTCTTCCTTATATTAAATTTTTGTAAGTTAAAAACTACATATACTTACTTAGTCTCTCCCTAATATTGAGTTATTGTAAGTTAAACTACATTCTTGAAATAATCAAAACATACTAATCGGTTTAAAAATATACTCAACAATAAAAGTCAGTCTCTGTTTGTTCGTCACACAAACACATGAAAACATTTCTTTTATTAAACATTGCGTAGTTGTTTGCTGTCAGTGCATGTCAAATTAATATGCCAACGGTTACTGCACATCAGTTACACATTTCCTGATAGCCGCGAGTACTGGACGTTCATATAATATAGACGGATAAATAAAGATAATAATGCTATTAAGAGTGGAGCAATTTGTGATATTGACTTTTGCGATACAAGTGTATAGTGCACCAAAAATGAAAAGTTATTCGGAGTTACATTCGTGTTCTCTCGGCGACCTTGCAATCGAAATTGCGTCTTATGATACTGTAGTTAAAGATATAATCGATTATGTCGTCTCTGGCCCCTTTAAAGGGAAGACATATGAGGAGTGAGTATTGTATTCTGTGACAATCCGTATCATGGTAAATTAAATTAGGGATTCTTTTCAATAAAGCTACTGACAACTAATCCGTTCCATTCATTATATGAGATACAAAATATATCGCTTTTCAGTTTGAATTCCTAATTCAAATTTATTTACAACTCTGATCCAACAGTTCTTGCCCTACAGTATATAGTAGGCCTCCCCCACGTAATATCCAAAATTTAGCTTTCCCGGTTCACTTTCTTTTCCAACCCGTGGATTCCGACGTAATGACTGGCCTAGTATATAATTATTTCGATGTTGCCCTGTCATATAAAAATACCATCCAAATTTCGGACTTTTTCCGTGGATTTTTCAAAGAAAATGTTTCTCCTTTTCCCAACAATAACACAACAAAAAACGCAAAATCTGTAATGCCGTTCTCAAGGGAAGCTCCGTCATACATGTGGCAATTGATTTTTATTTATATAGGTAGATGAATAAACAATATGCGAAGATAAGACAGATGTGATCACGGTTAGAGTATTAAAATGTGAAGAGCATTTGTATCAACGCACATGAATCTATAAGTGGATAGATAAAGACGATAACTGAGTTCGATAAGATTACAAATTCAATACAAAAGCCTTTACCTCGTTGGAAACATCTCAATACCAGAGTAGAGGGATAAAAATGAATCTCTTCAGTCCCATATTGCTAACCCTTTTTATTATTATTGCAAGTGATGCGAAAGTTTCCCCGAGATATCCGGATGTCTGCCGGTCGCTGTTAAGCGATGAATTAGTAGCAGAAATTGCGAGCTACGAAACCGTTAAAAATGAAATATTGCAATATGTGTTAGAAGGTGAATTTAAGGGCAAAACTTACGATGAGTGAGTTGATATCGGTTTAGTTTAACTTCGTTGTTTTAAGGACAGATGAGTGCCTTTTTAATTCAAATAAATTTCTTAAACATTTTTTTTTTCATTTCATTTCAGATTGGCGAAATTTGTGGACAAGTTTGGACCTAGACCGTCAGGTTCAGAAGTTTTGGAACAGTCTATAGATTACATGATTAACTTAACTCTCGAAGAAGACATAAATGAAATCGTCACAGAAGACGTGGAGGTAGATGTGTTAAAATACTATATTAATATTAATTTTAATGAAAATAATAAATTTAAGGAAGTATGAATGGTTTGAGATCTATATCTTCGTCAATAGTGATATAATTTATATACAGAAAAGGTATTTCAAATAGGTAGATAATTTGGTGTAATCACGACTAAGTTCTAATTTATTTTAATTCAGATTTTAATCGTCAAGTAATTGATTCTATTTATAATTATATATTGCCATATAATTTACTTTTCTTTTTAAAGAAAAATATTTATTATTTTTACTCATTAACTTAATGGATCACAATTGCATAATTTAAAAACGCAGCCCGGGCAAATAATTTTTAATATTTCAAACTTTTAGCTAGGTGATTGTGAGTGAGACGTATGATGTGAGTGCGTCGTTTAGTCAAGGCTCTTGGCTCTTGGCATTAATAGTTTATAATCGATTTCATAATTGGTTTTGGTCAATAAAAAATTGGTTTTGGTCAGTAAAAATATGAGAATAATAAGTCGTAAATATATATAACTACTAGCTGGTGCCTGCGACTTCGTCCGCGTTGAAAAAGAAAAAAAGTAGCTTACCCTGTGTCCTGTACGTCTGAATGTTTATCTACTAAGTTTCATGAATATCAGTTAATTCGTTTAAGAGTTATGGAGGAACATACATACATACAATACCTATACACTTACAGGTTTATTATTAGTATTAGATTTTATTTTAAATCACAGAAAAAAAACATTAGTTGTTTATTATTTAAATGTAACATTAAAATGTATTAATAAGTCGTTATTCTTATATGGTACATAGTATAAACAATGACCACACATAATCTACGCCAGTGTAATTGTTTACGAATACGAAGAATTAGAATAGAAAGTATGAGATCACTGTTATGACAGTAATAGGTATCTCAAAACATAACTTACTGATGCTTGATACTAGCTGTTATTACAACATAACGTTCTGCTTAAAATTACCTATTCATTCATTTATGTTTTTGAATGACTATTGAGTGAACTTTCCACTATGCTTTAGCTATTTTAGGCACCTAAGGAAATAATTGTTTACTTTAAACTAAAAACTAATAATTACATTAGCATTAGCAATGATTACATTGGTACTGTAATTTTTCCCAAAGAGAAAGCAGCTCTCGTATCTCTATATTATTTGGTGTCAGGAATCAGTCGCTTTGTCAGCATCATAAATTTTATCTCATAAAATATATTATAACTTAATTTTAGGTGCCGCAATGGATAAGAGGTGATGAAAAAATAACTATGCTGGAACCAAGGGAGAAAGATGTAGCTCTTTTAGGCCTTGGATTCAGTGTAAGCACTGCACCAGAAGGGATAACGGCTGAAGTGGTAGTTGTTTCAAGTTTCGATTCTTTGATGAAAACATCTGATGACGACGTAAAAGGTAAAATTGTTCTTTACGATCCAGTGTTTACTACCTATAGAGAAACTGTTGTGTATCGATCTGAAGGTGCAACGAAAGCGGCACAAAAAGGAGCCGTAGCATCCCTAGTGCGATCAATCACTCCGTTCTCTATTAACTCACCTCACGCCGGCTCACAAAATTATGGTGAAAATGTGACGAAAATACCTACAGCTGCGATTACTCTTGAAGATGCCGATTTAATAAGAAGGATGTACGACCGTGGCGAGAAAGTAGTGTTAAACATTAAAATGTCATCAACACTTAGTACAAAGACTTCAAGGAATACAATTATTGATTTAAAAGGATCTGAAAATCCCGAAAAGCTCGTTATAGTGTCAGGTCACATTGACAGCTGGGATGTCGGAGAAGGTGCTATGGACGATGGAGGTGGTTTATTTATTAGTTGGGCAGCACCTGTTATCCTAAAACGATTAAAATTGAAACCAAAACGAACTGTACGATCAATTTTCTGGACGGGAGAAGAATTGGGTTTAGTTGGAGCCTATGCATATGAAGAGAAGCACAGAAATGAAAGTGACAATATTAATTTTATAATGGAATCTGATGAAGGAACGTTTGCACCTCTTGGTCTGGAAGTTGCTGGGAACGAGGAAGCCCGTTGCATTGTAGCAGAAGTTTTGAAGCTTTTCCAATCAATAAACGCCAGCACTTTAGTTGAAGAAGATAGCCCTGGGTCTGATATTGCAGTTATTGTTAAAACAGGCGTTCCTGGAGCTAGTCTCCTTAATGCTAATGAAAGATACTTTTGGTTCCATCACACTGAAGGAGACACTATGAATGTAGAAAGTCCAGAAGAACTAGATTTAGGTGCTGCTTTCTGGACCGCTGTAGCATATATTTTAGCTGATATTTCTGCTGAAATTCCACGGTAAAATTAAAAGTAAATGCTTAACTCATTCTTTATATACCTACCAAAATTTTTTTATTAAAAAGGATTTTTCAAGTTTATTATAGCCTTATAAATTTCAACGAGAGCAACAGATTTTAAAGGGTCCCGAACTTTGTCTTTTCATTTTAGAAATCCCTAAATCAATAAGAGGGTAAAGTAAATCCTTTATCGAGGGTTCATTTTCAGTAAGGGCCGCAGGGTTCGATAAGGCGAATAGTGAATATTATAAGAATATCGTCAATGGTTCAGCCAAAAAGCTGATTTTTTTCCAGCAGAATCGATTCACGTTCCGATAAGGGGACTTAAATTATGTTATCGCTGTTACTGCCTTTGTAATAAAAATAAAACTTTAGCCTTACTGTAGAGATTCGACAAATAATGTGTAGAAAACTGGTTATAAAAAGATTCCTTTCAGAGTGCTCAAAATATTATATCAGTGTATGAAGATTTTTAGAATTAAAGTGAAACAGTTTTTATGTAACATTCATAAAATTATTTATTTACCACTAATTAGTGTTTTATTAAAACTAGTTTCGATGACATTGATTTTATATTGTATAACTTTATAATTTATTTAGTTAATATTTCTATGTGTATGCATTTTAGTTAGACTTTATTTAGTTAATATTTGTATGCATTTTTTTATTTGTATGCACTAATTCAAAAATCGTTAAAAAAGTATTTGTTTGTTTATACATTACTAAGGGCCTCTTTCATAAACTACATGTAATGTGTTGATTAGTTACTTTTAGAAATCATTCTGTTTTATTGAATTATGCACTCGGTTTACTGCATCATTCGATAGGCGATTTTTTTTTATTATTTTCTGTTTAATGTTTGGGACGTTTACCGTACAAACAAAGGTATAGCAGCTCCATTATCTCCGGTTATCGGTGACTTAAAATGACAGTTTGGCCTACTTAACGTTTGTCAAAGAGGCGTTAAATTTACAGGAAAACACTAGCAGCCAATTACGGATTTCACATTTGTATAAAATATAAAAGATATTAAAGAATAGAAATAGAAGATAACAAAAGTCACAAGACTTATCGCGGAGACATTAACGACTAGGAAAATTCACAAATAATTTGTTTAATAGTATAAAATAAATTCGCCGTCTGTCTCTCTATATTTACGCTTAGTGTTAGATGTTTTAAACTACGCAAGGAAAGTTTTCATTATATAATTTGCACCTAACATATTTTTTACAAAAGAAGAATAGAAAACAATTAAGCTTATAAAAGAGAATGTGATACCTATTCAAAATTTTATATGGAAATCCGAAACAAAGAACGAACACCAAACGCTTGTTACTAGGTCGTAATAAATAAATGAAAACATCACTCGCTACTCGCTATAATAAAACAAGGCACTTTAATGTATCAATGGAGAATAATTAAAGAGCAACCTCTCGACTAAATCATTCAAATGAAAGGGAAATGAAATTATAGCATCGCCCCAATTTACGCAATATGAATTACAAATTGAGAAGTTCATTTAGTTCAACATAAATACTAGATTCTAATCAAAAATGCTGTGCTCTCGGCTTTGGGCCGAAAATTGCCTTCATTAGGAGGCCACGATATTTAAACAAATTAAAATTCATTTTACCATCACAACTGATATTTAAAATAATAATAATATAAGCCTTGCTTATTCATTTTAAATATCCTGTTTTGTGATGGAAAGACAAACCGTTCATATCTTTACTAGTTTAACACTAGACACGGAATCTTTACATAATATAAAATAAGTCGCTTCCCGCTTTCAATCCTTCTGTATGTTCGCTTATATCATTCATAGTAGGTAAGGCAGATGAGGATAATTGAAAATATACTAAGTAGTGAAACCACACTTTATCCACGTAAAGGAAAATTCTATTGTTTGCCCTTTAAACACAGAAAAGCTGATATAACAGTTGGTAAATATGACTTTTTTTTATAAATAAGTAGTGAAACCACACTTTATCCACGTAAAGAAAAATTCTATTGTTTGCCCTTAAACACAGAAAAGTAGTTATAACTAATATGATTCTTTTTTATAAATAAGTAGTGAAACCACACTTTATTCACGTAAAAAAAAAATATATTGTTTGCTCTTTAAACACAGAAAAGTAGATATAACAGTTGGTAAATATGGCTTTTTTTTTATAAATAAGTAGTGAAACCACACTTTATCCACGTAAAAAAAATTCTATTGTTTGCCCTTTAAACACAGAAAAGTTGATGTAACAGTTGGTAAATATGATTTTTTTTTATAAATAAGTAGTGAAACCACACTTTATCCACGTAAAGAAAAATTCTATTGTTTATATATATATACATATATATATGTGTGTATATATATAATCTATAACCAACAGTAATAAGATATACAACATGAAAGAAAGAAAAAGAAAATAATAATAGAAAATAATAATAAGAAAATACCTAAAAACTACAACCAACATGTCTATCACAACAATTTCGAATATATATATAGTCTAGCCTATTAGCTATCATTGATATGACTTTGTTAGAGCTGTCCCGCACTCGCCTAACAAGTGAAACCACACTTTATCCACGTAAAGAAAAATTCTATTGTTTTCCGTTTAAACACAGAAAAGTAGGTATAACAGTTGGCAAATATGACTTTTTTTTTAAATAAGAAGTATTATATAATATAGTTATTTTTAGGTCAGATTAACTTATACTGAAGCCAGGAAATTGAAGTACGTCCAATATTGTTCATACGTTATGAAGCCGTGTCGCGTGCTCCGGCATTCTTGTCGGGAATTAGCGCTTGCACGCGTTATTGCCTCACGTCTCGTATCGTACGAGTATACTCAATATTATAAGAAGATACTCTCGATTTTAATATTTTTGTTTTAGATTGCTTTCAAGCTTATAGATCTCCATTAATGTGTATTATTATAATATAAAATAGTACTAATACGTTTTATGTAGGTATTACAAGTTGTGCATTTATCTATATTCATCTTCTCCCTGTTAACTTATCTTCTTAGATCATGCAGCACGCATGCAACCTCTATGACGTTGCTCGTGTAGCTACATACCTACGATCAAGTGAAACGTTAGCCTGTCTGTCACCTTTTAAGATATAAAAATGGGATTTTTCATCAGTCAACTCAATCAAAAAATACATATAAGGTAACCGCAGTTTCAAATTTGATATCCACATTTATTCATCAAAATTCACTTGCGTGCTGACTTAAAATCATAACGAATTTGCAGCAGATTGAAAAAAAAAAAAATCTGAAACGCGTTATTTTGTAATTTGGTATATTAAAAAATATAAATTAAGGTAACTTGAAACTTACCTTCATAAAATAGACCCACAATTTTTTATATTTTTTAACGTTCATTAGAGGGTTAATAATTAATATTAAAGTATTAATTATTTTTAATAATTAGAGAATGTACAGTCGTGGTAAATCACTTTAAAGTCGACATTTGCTGTTGTTGCAAGCAATTGTCAATCATGTTCAACCAAATAATTATATTCATGCAAAAATTTCTGCCCAGTGCTTTAGTTTTAAAAAGTAAAAAGAGTCTACGACTTGATAAAGCAATTAATTGGAAAACTGACCCCAACTTTTCGTACTCCGACTGTACCTACATAAAGTCTTTCATTTTGTTTACATGACACCAATGCTCGCATCGTCATATCACTTTATTTTGAGGAGTAAATGTTAAATCAACCTTAAATAAGGAGTTACATCTCTCGTCATATAGGTGACCCATCAAAAATCCACTTTTGTTCCGTCTCCGTGAAACGAAAACAACGGGACAAGTTTTCATTTCGTTCAGCTTTGCGAGGATTTATAAACGACAAACTTCTGTTGGATTTACGATAGATTGAACCGTAGTTATTATTTATGACTATTATGTCATAGTTGTTATTTATTTAGTTGTTTTATTATTCTTATTTTCATGACGTGGGTCAGAGTTTGATATTAACTAAATATATTATACTAACTGGTGCCCGCGACTTCGTCCACGTTCTCTATAGCCTATAGCCTTCCTCGATAAATGGACTATCTAACACCAAAAATAATTTTCCAATTCGAACCAGTAGTTCCTGAGATTAGAGCGTACAAACAAACAAACAAACAAACAAACTCTTCAGTTATATATATTGGTAAGATTCAAGAATCTATAATGTACGTTACTTTTCCGTTCAACTTCTATATGAAGAGGAACTTCTAATAGAAACACAATATATTTTGAATCTACTTCAAAACTTACTAAAAATTCGGGTAAGCTCGATTCTAAAATAGGTAACTAAAACTGTCAATTTGGTTTTAATCTGAGCTTGAAATTGATAATGTTTCTAGTATCTTGTTACCGGTTTTTTTACAGCCTAGGTACTATGGAGTTCTCGTTCGCTTACACTTTGTAAAACAGTTCTGACAAAGACGCACGTTGCAAAGTCTGTACAAAAGTTGAAAAAGGTGAAACTGTGCTGCAAATTCTCCAGTTCCGTTCCATATTCCGTTTCCTTTCTGTTGACTGTATACGACTCACGTGCTCTTTATCACAATTCATCCAAGCGGATGGAGCCACGTCTGAATTTTGCAACTGAAAATAAGAAAATTTTAAGAGACACACACTATACGATTTTTAAAAAGTTCTGTATTTGAAATAGATTTACGTTTTAATGAATCTTGAATAAAGTTTGTATTTTCAAACACACTTGACCCCACAATAACTGAGAAAATGAATTGGATGTATGATCCGATGACCCCAAGAGAGATGGTTGCGGAGGACCAAGAATGGTGGAGCTTCATTTAAAACTAAGTATGTGGGAGTTTTTAAAATGAATTTTTAAATTTTATAAATCACGCATGTAGGCAGATTTTTTTTTATTAGGTTTGCTCTTGGCCAACAACCAGCTGTGTAGCGAAGATGAGGCCTATGATGGAGTGAGCTGAAAATGACCCAGAAAATGATAACATTGATCTAAATAGTTAAAGAGCACGCGACTGCGTTCACGGTTATTCTTATTTCTTTTCGTTATATTTTTATAGTTACGTTTAATAAGCATTGCAAACTTGAAATAATGTATCAATTTCCACTTAAAATTATATTAAACTCCAAAGAACCAATTTTAACTAGAGTTACAGCATGCATATTAGGTACACACTTGTATAAGTCTCTCCAAATGTCAGTACACTAAATGAACTGGCACTAACGAGTTAGCCACGTTGGCGGAATGTGAAGTGCATTCGATGCAAGGAAGCGATGTGTTGGATGTTCACAGTTCACTGATTGTTGTTGATTCGTTGGAATCTACACGTGGGATGGAGGCTATTATAATTTACTACAAAGCACATCTTTTTTCTTTTATACACTGGCTGATGCACACGATTTCGTTCGCGTAACTTTATAAAATAATAGTTGGCGCCCGTGAATTCGTCCGCGTTGAAAAAGAAAAAGTAGCCTATCCTATGTCCCGTACGTCTAAATGTTTATCTACTAAGTTTCATGAAAATCAGTTAATTCATTTAAGAGTTATAGAGCCTAATGTTACTCACTGATAATGTAGCTTTTTACATGTGAAAGATTTTTTTAAATCGGACAAGTAGTTTGTCCAAGCGTTTTTATTTTTGTTTGTAATGAATTATTATTTAAAAAAAAATGTATGAACAATAACCAGCTATAATTATCAATGTTTGTATCGGTAACTTACCATTTATAATTTTTGTAATAGCTGTAGAAATACTAAACATGAGATAAGGTTCAGTGTCGAGAATTTTTCGTAGCCCATAGAGTGAAATTTGGCTTAAAATATACTAAATACCCATAAAATATCAAACAATCGTTACGTAACTCCAGTTTAATTTAAGGGGTTCGGAGACTAGCTTAGGAGAGATTAGTTCGAAAAGTCACGACAATTTGTCAAGGAAATCCGAAACATTAATCTCTACACTCCTTCGCAATATCTTTAATTTTGTTTCGTTAGTATATTTTATATAAAAATAGTAGCAGACAGCCTGGTGGTTCACTTAAAGGTATTTGCTAATGTATCTAGACACAAGCAACCCCAGAAGCCCCCCTTCCGGGGAGTAGGAATCCTTAATGGATTCCTATACTTAATGATCTTAAACGAAAGAAAAATATTTTGACATTTCCTCATCATTAGGACAGTGGTTAAAATATTTTTTGAATTGTCTAACACTTAAATTTCAACTTTACGCTATCGAACTAAAAACTTATGTTCCTAATTTACTTTTCTTTACACCTTCACAGACAATTTTCCATCTTAAAAACTTGCTCTTCAGTGATGCTCCATTACCGACTAAGTGCACTTCTTTTATATCAACAACCTTTTCCTCATATTTCACTGCGTTAATTCCAGCGTGGGTTAGATTTAACCGGGACGTATCCTTGCTGTTTAATACATTTTAGTCAATACTAAAATGCATTAAAGCTGCAATACAAAAAAAACAATGAAAATTAGTTCAATAACTTTGATTGTTTATTTGTTTTGCAGGTTTGGCCTGAATTGGATTATGGTTTCAAAAGGAAAAGGCTGAAGGCCTGAATAGGAAAAGGGCAAAGTTTTATCTATTTGAAATTCAAAGAACTCATTGAAACTTATTAACTGTACATTTTAAGGAAAATAAAATTCAAATTCAAATTTATATGACGTGAAGCAAAAGAAAAAACTTTTCTAGGAGTCTTTCTGAAGGATGCACCAACAGGATTTTTTGGTAATGGTCAACAATGAAAGAATAGCATCTGAAATAGTAACTCAATAACTCAAATAACTCATTAAATTCCACATGTTGGAAAGAATATTGTTTATAGTATCTGGTTCAACGATATTAATTTGTGCAATACATTAATATCAAAGCCTTTATTTATTTATGGGCAGTGTTTTAAATACACTGACGGACTCATAAACTGCATCAAAGTAATAGACGACTATGAAATAAATATTTTAACCAAGTATGCAAACTTTCTATACAGATTTAAATTGAAACCTCTAGATTGGTTCGTGAACTTTAAAACAGCGTATCCTTAAGTTTAAGTTTGTGTACTGGAAAGGACCTTAAGACTTTTTTGAAGAAAAAACAGAAATTTAAGGAAAATTGGTTTAATAAAAAATTGGTTCTAACAATAGACACAAACTTTATGCAAGGGTTTATTTATGTTTTAATAGGGTGTATTACCCCCACGTGCCCTTATTACGGATTCTAATCGGTTCCGCATAGATTTTATTAGAGTTATTAAAAGATCTTGCGGAATATTGTCCCATTCTTCTGAAAGTGCTGTTCTTAGTGCTGCCACTGTCGTGGGCACAGGATTTCTCGCATATACAGCTCTTTTTAAATTGTCCCAAACATGCTCAATGGGATTAAGATCCGGGCTGCGTGCTGGCCAATTCATTGTACGTATCCCAACCTCTTCGCAATATTGTCGAACTTGTGCAGCAGCGTGCGGCCGGGCATTATCCTGCATTAAAGTAAAATTTTCGCCTATGAATCCCATGTAAGGCACCACGTGATCTTCTAAGATCTCTGTTATGTAGCGATGTGCAGTCAAACCCCCTCTATTACCATTTTGACGGACCATGTCTATGAACACAAGTTCTGTTTGCCCGTTCATCGATATGCCACCCCAGACCATACACGAACCGCCTCCAAAAGGAACACGCTCCTCAATGCAACTTTGAGCATATCGCTCCCCACGTCGACGATAGACTCTTCTGCGACCATCTGCACCATATAAACATGTCCTACACTCGTCCGTGAACAATACGGAGGCCCATTGCTCTTCTGTCCAATTTAGGTGATCACGCGCAAATCTTAAGCGAGCTTGTCTGTGAGCTACAGACAACTTTGGACCATTTGCTGGTCTAAAAGGGGTGATATCCGCTTCCTTTAACCTTCTTCTTATTGTTCGTGCACTCACATTTACTCCACGCACTTCATTAAGCTCTGTTTTGATGTTAACTGACGTGAGGAAACGATTTCGCAGGGAAGTTGTAACAATAAATCGGTCATCACGACCGGTGGTTGCTCGAGTCCTGCCTGTACCACGTCTCCTTCTGTAAGAACCTGTCTCCACAAACCTTCTGTATATTCTAGAAACCGTAGACTGGTTTAAATTTAAATTTCTACCAATCGTTCGTTGATCCAAGCCCTCCCGCACTAGTGCTACAATTTGAGCCGCTTGTTCGGACGAAGTATCCATATTATGTTTCAAAAACTCTCGATGAGTTAAAAAACTAACCCAACAGTTCTGCTGGTAACAATAATTCAATTGACAAAAGAATAAAAAATCAATGCGAATCAATTTAAAACTTTGCTTTAAATAACACGCAAATCTGATACTACGAGTAAATTTTCTTTTCCCGGCTATATTCATTTGTTTTACTGCAGTTCTATTTTTAAATTTTGCTTTGTTTTAGATTAAGAGCCAGTCTCTCCATATTTATATAATTTAATCTAAAAAGTTTGCATACTTATTAAAAAAAATTATTTCAAAGTAATCCTGAACTTTGATGCAGTTTATGAGTCCGTCAGTTTATAATATTAATATGCAACATAAATACATATATATTCCATGACAAAATTATACAAAAAAACTTATGAAATGGAAAAGTAGCGAAGATTAACTAAGTTATATGAGAAACGCTTAATATACGTTGGAAGTTTAAGAGATTATAGTGCCAAAGCTTCTTTTAAAAATTTTATAGCTTGCCTGCTCTTACGAGATAGTGCAATGGGAATTAAGACTTGGTCTTAACTGCAGTTTATTGTAAAAAGCCTCTAATAGTTTTGAGTTAATGCTCTTAAGACAAGGAAAATAATTAGGTATTGAAAAAATTATCCTGTCCCAAATGTACATGGTAATTTTTTTTGAGATTGTTACATTTTTATGTAACAATGAGATGCAGTAGCACAGTGAAGTTAGAAAAAAGAGTAGGTGTTTTAAAAGATTAACTTCCCCGAGGATAGAAATGGAATCTGGCAATTCTTATCCACATTGCAAACGTGAAATAGTGGTTACTGTAACGTCGTTACACTTTTAAAACATTTTTTGAACTAATTCAATTACGAGACGGAGGAAAACTGTAAAAGTAAAAATATATCCAGCTCAGGCGGCTTAGGAAGGCGTTAAACAGTGGAGTGGGAAAGGAGCTTAATCCCCTTTCGGGCATTTGTTTGGAAGCTTTTATCGGAGGCCAGAATGAAAAGCTTAACCCGCGAGTCCATTGTTTTAGGTGTAGGCAATATCAAAAGGGATGGAACCGGGATAGGACGTTGTCTTAATAGTAAATCATATTTTATTTTCTCTGATAAAAGTTCGCCTTATGGAAATTATCCCTTTAACATCCGTATTAAAAATAAACTTATATAATCTACTATAAACATTGCATATATTAGTCTAAACTGTTTCCTTTTTAAATATAATTTTAATTTTATAATACGAAATATAAAATTACGCAATTAATACTAACTATTACTAACTAATATTATAAATATGAAAGTAACTCTGTCAGTCTGATACCCTTTCACGCAATAACTACTCAACCGATCATCATAAAATTTTGCACATAAACATTGTCAGGGATACAGGAAGGACAAAGGATCAACTATAAATATTAAAAAAAATATTAGTAGGGATTGTGGCGACGTCACCGTCGTCACAACTATAGAAATGTCAGGCGTTATAATATATTAACTCATGTAATCTTTTCTCAGGGGTTGTATTTTTATTTTTCAAAGCAGGCGAAGGCGCGGGCACCAGATAGTTATAGATGTTCTCGAGATAAAGTCTCATCAAGTTTATGATTTTTAACAAAATTATTTTCTTTAACATGCATAGAATATCATCAATACTAATAATAAATCTGTAAGTGTAAGTATTGTGTGTATGTTCGTCCATAACTCTTAAACGAATTAACTAATTTTCCTGAAACTTGGAAGATAAACATTTAGATGTACAGGACACAGGATAGGCTATTTTTTCTTTTTCAACGCGGACGAAGTCGCGGGCGCCAGCTAGTATATGATAATATCAAGGTTAGATGACTTGTCACTTCTCACTAAATAGGCCCATTTATTTGCGTATCACGACTCGCCAACGAATGCCAATACACCAAGGGCCTACTTGAAGTGATATATATACTTTACACCATCACGCTTTTTCGTACGTTTTCCACTAAATCTCTGATCTGTACTCAATATTCATGGCGTGTTATGCCATGACATGAATATTTATCAAACACCTGTATTGAGATTTAGAAAAGATTTTTGATATTTTTCCTACAGATTCTTTCTCTTCATAGGCACTACTTTATACAAAAATAATAATAATACAGATTTCTTAGGATTTCCCAACTTAAAAAAAAGGGCATTTACTAGTATTTTGTCTTATGTAAATAAGTTAGGGTTGTAACACAAAATAACAATTTGCTCGACTTCACTGGCAATAAGAAATCCATGTTTACTGGCCAATACGTGAAGCTTTAAATATTTGAATTGCAAATGGAACCGGATCAGCCGTCACTGAAGGTGCAGCAGCTCTGTTTCACGACAGCATTTGCATCGAACTTAAAGCAATTGGATTTTTACTTATACCTAATTCATGAATATTGCATTCTCATCTACTACCACCTCTACATAATGGTTAAAGGAGATCAATCAGTTTCGTACTGAGATCAGGTTATCCAGTTTTTTATTATTTTTGTTCAAGTAGTGGCAGGGCACACTGCGTTTCGCAGTCATTTGGGCAGCCCGTCTGGCGGCAGTAACCACCACCTTACAGAATACCACCGTGAAATAACAGCATTATGTGCTGTTGTGTTTCGGTGAGTGAATAAGGGATGCCAGAGCCCATTACCCCACCCCTCCCTTATCCCTTATCCTTAATCTTTCTATGGTCGGCAGCGCACTTGTAGCACTTATGGCGTTGCTTGTGTTATAGGCGACGGTAGACACCTACCATCAAGTGGACCGTCAGCCTGTCTGTCGACCTTAACATAAAAAAAAAACCTAACACGAAGTAGTTATTGATTTTACAGGGAAAATGTCGTGTAATTGGGTAATGGGGTTTCATATATATTGAAGTTTGAAAATGTTAAAAAAGTTTCAAAGTATAAAAAGTCTTTTCATTTACAAAATCTAAAATATTCACAAGAAATTGCTGAAATTAAGAAAGAGTCGTTACTAAATTCTACAGTGTAAGTTAAAAAAAAAATGACCTGGTTTTTTTATGACGTCATTTTAACAGCTCGAGCTTGAATTAATACATTGATGTGTCAATTTTTTTTCTGCAAAACCTCTTCACAGAAGCTGACGATCCACTTGTAGGTGGCTACGGTCGCCTATAACACAAGCAACGCCACAGGTGCTGTAAGTGCGCTGCCGACCTTAGTAGAGATTAGGAAGAGATAAGAAGATGGACTCCGGTATGCTTTACTCATTTACCGAAACACAACAGCACACATGCTGTTATTTTGCTATGGTATTCTGTAAGTGGCTATTTACTGCCTCCAAACGAGCTCCCCAATGACTGTGTCTCGTTACCACTTAATAGTAAATCGTTTAGTAATATTATCAAATAAATCGTAACATACGAAATACTTCTTTTCACTTAATATTTTTTAAAACTAATTACGACTAATTAAGTCAATAGTAAGACCGTCGACCGGTAGGTATGAAGTTTAAGGTCTTTGTCAACTAAATTGCACGCGTCGACTCAACTATTCCAGTAATAGGGCTTCGCGGTTTTGAATAGATTTAATAGAGGGTCTGAATGGGACGCGAAGGAGGTCAGATAAAGGCTGGATCCAAATTAACACACAAACGACGCCGGTAATAAATAGCTCAGGATCAAACGAAAGTCCTTGTGGCCATTTAGACAACAGAGTGGAGAAAAAAAACTGCATAAATCTTTATGGAAATAGTGCAGCCAGCGAATGTTGTTTTAGCTTTGAGTAACGATCGTACACGTTATGCGTTTCTGGAAATATAAAAAATAAAAAAAAGAACACAGCGGAATTTGTGTAACGTCGTGATTTATTTTAGAAACATGAACTCATGCTAGAAACTATATCAAAGTTAGATGTGTCATGTAAAATAATTTCAAAAATAAAATTTTACTAAAACCATAATAAAAAATTTGTTCGATAGTAAAAAATTACATAGTAAAATATTGAAAATATCGTACTTAAGCAGACCTGATTCTGCGATCCAAAATTTAATAAGCTTTGTAAGCTAATTTAACAATCATAGGAAGTTATTTTTTTAATTTTTATCCTTTAAGATCTAAGCTTTTCTGAAGCTTTTAAATATCGAAAAGTCCATTTAAAAAATATTCAAAAATTCTTACATTTTTATTTTTTGAGTTTTTACGCGTATCTTAAAATTTATTTCTTAACTAATTAACTATTCGTTTATTTTATTATGATTAAATATTGTTATCAACATTAACAATAAAAATAATTTCTTGAGTTAGTATATTCTAACTATTTTATTTGTAACGAGTAGTCTTATTACATAAATTAACACAACAACCCAAAATATCTGTTTCGTTAGCAAAAGCCTTAAATGGCTATAAAAATGTTAAGGCAATTTAATTCATTAGGAATTCGTTACCAGTCAATATACCTGAACAAAGAAATATCACAATAATAAAAGTTCAGAATATTCCACGGAAAAAATTTATCAATATATCTTAGCTTGTTTGTTATCCTTACGCGTTCACAATCTGTTACTGTCAACAAGAAGTGACGATTCAGATGCGTCTCAATATTTTTAAAAGTCCCGAAGTCTCGGAAGCAATTTTGCGGTTCTGTATTGATTCGGCTCAATAGGTGATTTTCAGTTTTTTTTTTTCTGCCAAAATGTAATCCATTGTGTGTCCGTTGGGACGGTAAGTCATTTCTCTCTGCCAATCACTCTCCGAAATTTATAGGGCCGAACGAATGTATACTGAACATTATTCTCGCTACTCTGTAACGGTTCAAGGCATAATACACGTTACGACACAATAAACGTTTAGATGATGTTCTTTAACAACGCTTTCTACTGAACTACTATTTGCTCCTGGTTTGTATAAGATTCTAAAAAAAAATTGTAATAGTATATACTTATATATACAATAGTGCAATTGGAAGATTTCCAATTGTAAGATTAACTCGAAATTGTATATCAAGGTATATATACAAATCAGACAGGCTTACATGACACATGAATTAACAAGAGAAATAAATATATATAGAAAAATATATATATTTAGAAGTAACTTATTGGGATGAAAGCTAAAGGAAACCAAATCCGTCATTATTTTTTTCCAATAAAAGTATGTAATGATATTTTTAACTTTTAATGGTCTCTCATGTTAAGGGTTCCATATTAATTTGTTGTTACGATGTTATTGAGAAGTATATTTCAAACGATATAATACATTGAAAATACGAAATTTGTAGTACGTTTATGTTGGAGTATTTGCTATTCGTCCGTATTATTATATTTATTCGACGGCTATGAAAAATAAAAAATATATAACGCCTGACAAAATGTATGAGAAATAATTTATTACATCTATTGCAAAAGGAATCTTTAATTGGAAAAAGAATAAGGATTTTTTTTTTCTTTATCCCATCAAATTAAGAGAGTGCGTTGAGTGCGCTGCCTCTTGGGGTTAATTTTTAGCCTAGACCTTTGAGGCCTAGGTGTGTGTAAAAATTGTGTAAAAGTGTGTAAAAAAGCTACCTTTGTGTAAAAATGCTGTATGTTGTGTTAAAACCTTGTCTATCTAATGGAATAAAAATTACATACATATCGCACTCATTCTACGAATATATTTGATGTTAATGAGAACACAGGCACTCGTCTGCTCGCTAAATTATTATCAAATTCAAATTCTTTGTACGCATGTGATAAAAATTTTGCCCCACCATTTATAATATTCTTTGTGAAGTGCTTTTCATAATTTTCTTTGTGTATTAAAATTATCACCTTAAATGCTTACGCGTTTTGCAAAACTTTTCTAATTCCTTTTTTAAAATAAGCATAATAAGAACAAAGGTGTTTTTTTTCATAATCACATTTTTGTCGTTTCCCACACGTACGTTCTTTGGGCGGATTTTCTTAATTTTAATAATTGATCACTTTAGCCCATAGATGTTTGGTTCTCCCCGTAATGAATTTGGAATTTGAAAAAAAAATAATATGGGAATTTAATAAATGTTTTTAATAACATTAATAATTTGATTTACAACATACCCATAATAACATCAAAATATAATGAACGAAGAATACGATTTATACTTTTTTAATGAAAAATATGTCATACATAACAGTTAGTGATATACGTAGGTAAGTTAAAATATTGATATGATAGATTTCAGCCCGTCTTTTGTGTTTAATTAACATACATATGTGCCTCATTAAGCCACGTTGGCATAATACGTTTGTCTAGCGATTATTATATTTGTGGCTGTTCCTATATACAAGGTATACAACGTAATTAAGTAGCTTAAATAACTTTATTTATACATCCGTGAATATGTAGTTAAATGGTCCCTTAGCATAATTGAGTGTGAGACTTTTAATTTTGATAGGGTCCCCGATCCAGTCAATTTTGAAATTTTCTACGAGTCTCGCTAGAAAAATCTCTACTTCCATTTCAGCTATGCGACGTCCTGAAAAATACAAAATTATAGTAAAATTTATACGTGCACAACTACTATATTCAGATACTTCATTACATTTAACTAGCTTTTGTTCACGTTCCAGATTGAGCCATCTAGGGATTTTCTAAGCATAAACTTTCAACATAATATGTAAGTATTGAAAACGCGAAGAACTATCGAAATTGGTCAATGGGTTTAAACTGTAACTAGATGTTTATCAGAGGTACTCACTAATAACGCAACTAACTAAGTAAATCCGAGTAAGTAAGTTACCTAAATCAATTATTAACAAAAATAGTTGTCTTCAACAAAATACATAGTAAATAACACCGAAATAAGGATTTTACTCTAAACAAAATAAAACAATTAAAATAGTGTAAATAAATTATTTGGTACTTTAAAACTTTCAAAACGTATTATGATACTAGCCTCAGTTAATAGGCGCAACAAACGCCACAAAATAAGAATGTCGCTTGTTATTATTTTGAAAAATAGTATAATAAGACTTACCTATACAACTACGCACACCGAAACCGAAAGGATTGTATGCAAACGGATGGGCATTTCTATAGTAAAGAGGATCGTCGCTATTCACAATCCATCTCTCTGGCAGGTATTCTTCAGGTCTTGGAAATTGACTCTCATCCATAGCCATATGTGCATGGGCGAAGGATACATTCATCTATACAAAATTATTACTAGTTAGGTTTTGTTAGAATTTCTACCTATTTTTTGGCTTATTATAATTTCAGCAGAAGGGCGTTCACTGCTCGATGATTTTTTAGTAGGACGGATCAGAAGCTTACTGTATCAAGAATGCAAATTATATACGAAAACTTTCCTCGAGAACCACTCTATCCATTGGTGAAAACAGCATGAAAATCGGTGCAGTAGTTTTTGAGTTTATCGCGAACAGACAGACAGACGCGGCGGAGGACTGTATTATAATTATAATATGTAGTGATTACTATTATTTATTCGAGTTAAAACCCTGTGGTTTTAATTTTCTAATTTTCTTTCAAGATTTAAGATTTCAAGAACGATTGAAAAGAAATTTATAAAAGTCAGCTAGAACTACAAAATATTAATATAAAAATTTTAATATTCAAAAAAATATATATATGCATTGGGTCGAAATTGACGCTATGTATGGGTACAGCGCTACCTGCGTATTAGGGACCAAGATAAAAAATGTTTTTTATCTTGAGAACTAGACTATTAAAGCTATAGTATGGTATGCTAATAAGATATTTAGAACTTACACCTTTAGGTATTTTGTAACCCATCACATCATAATCTTTCGTTACTCTTCTCATATTTCCCGCGACAACTGGCAATATTCTCAAGGATTCCTTCAAACAGGCTTTCAGATATGGCCTTTTTGGCTCCTTTGACATTATTTCTGTTCTTAACTTCTCTTGCTTTTCTGGATTTTTTGCGAGCAAATATAGTGTAAACATTATTGTGTTTGCGCTCTATTGACAAAGAAAAACGAGAATTGAAATATTAATTTTTGTCAAAGCAATAATAATAAATTTATACATAGAAATAAATATTCAGCTTCCGTAGGTTTGTGTCCACAAAACTCGGATTGATTTGAAATTTTTACACATTTTAACAGAAATGCAGAATATATATAGTTACTGTTTAGTTGTGAATGTTCAACTGTACAGAATCACCGTTGTGGGCGAGTTGTCTATAGAAATAATAGGTAAAATAGAACATGACAATTCGTTGATGACACTGCTTTCACCAATAATTGCTAGATAAGTATTGCAAACTATTCGCTCAGCTCGCTCATAAGTAAAAAAATTACTTGGAATGAGATTATTTTAAAAATAATTATGATAAAGATCACAACACATTTTCTCTAAAATCTAAGCGTGTCTGAAAATAATATAAATTGTTATTGCGAATTATAATAATATTTGAAAAGTTTTGCATGTATATCGTATAGTGTCCAATATCACCTCATTATCTATATATTATACTAGTGACCCGCCTCCGGCTTTGCACCGAGTGGAAATTCCAAAAAAATCTTTCTCATTGCATGCTTACGTTATACAATAAACCTATGTTCTAAATTTCACCTTTCTAGACTTAGTTGTGTTGGCTGTACGTTAGGACAAACGATTTTATAAATGTAAAAGAAAACTTTCAACCCACAGTATCTACACCCGCAACCAACATGTCGAGGGCCATAGTTAGTGCAATATCTTCATCTATTTCGAGCAGTTTTTCGAGCACTGATTTTTCTTCATTAGAATTTTTGCTCTTTATTTTCATTTTCTTAACAGCCCTATCAACAAAATACTTTGCAGCACTGAAACAAAAAAAAAACAGAACATTATTATATGAAATATAGATCAGCTATATTTCATATAATAATGAGAAATATGAAATATAAATATAGATATATGAAATATATGAAATATAGAAGAATTACCTAATGAAACGCCTATTAGATGCTGTGAAATATATTTTTTATGACAAAGTAGTGAGCAGATAGACTATAATATACTTATATATACACTCATATATTTAATAAAAATTGGTCTTACTTCGCTTGACGTTCATAAAGTTTCATTCCCTCCTTGAAGGCTTTCGTTGGGTAAACTCTCCAAATATTTACCTTAAAGTCTAATTCGAATGTCACTTTAAAAAAATCATGAACAGAGTTTATTAGAGTCCTTGCCGGTGAATCTTCTGCGAGGTTTGGATCAAAACAATTTAGCCTTTCTCCTAATGCTATTAAACCGATGGACTCTAATGCCCACAGATTCATCTCTAGGTCCAAATTCTTTTTGATCATATTGTTCTCGTCACGAATAGATTTCATTCTATAACATTGTAATGATCACATTTTATTGTTAATGTTGGATGAAGAAATACTGATTAAAATGATTAGATTATCACTTACAGTGAAAGATAAAGTAGTGTAGTAAGTAAGTAATATATATATCGTCGTTGTCAAATAAAAATGTGCTAAGTATATGCAAAAAGTACTTAAGTATACAGAATGAACACCAGAGATATTGACAAAAAATCCTAAACATTTTTACATTTAAACAAGGTTTTTTTAAAAAAAATGTTATTTCAAACTTACGGTTAAACATTCTAAAACATTCTAGAATAAGTTCTAAAAATAATTACTTTGCAATCATATCCACAGCAACTTCATCCAACGCATCAGTATATAGTCTTATCGTTTTTGGTTGCATCATTACCGGGTTGACGACAGACCGAAATTCTTTCCATTTATCTCCATGTCTGAAATAAATAATTTTTCATAACAATCTTAATTTAATTTATCATTTTTACATGAATTAAACTTTTCACTTGAATACAAATATGCAAGTTTGCTACATTTTTTCTCTAAACTGCATGTCAAATTGTAAATTAAAAATCTGTCTCATACATACTCTGTTAATAGGCCAGTTGAACGATCAGATCCTCCTTTAGGCTTATATTTTTTTCTGTAATATTCTAAAGAAGGTAATCCAGGTCTCTCCGGTAGCAAATTCTCACTTCGTAAAATCTAAAATGATAAAACACGTGACCACCGCGAAGCTTTGTCAAAATTTTCATTTTGTGTAAAATAGTCTTATGTATATCTTGTGTCTTCTATGTGACATGTAATATAGTCGGGCTGGCACGTTTCCTTCGGCAACGGCTTGCTATAAGTATAGTAAATTTATCGAACGTTCATCTACATATATTCGATTCTACCGCCCGGCTATGCCGGCCCGACTATATGTGTAGCAACCCTTACATTCCAATTCTGCCTTCTTTCGTACCATATACATCCCTTTATTTCTGTATTTTCACATACACAACCCGCTCATTGTAATAATTCTTGATCTCGACAGAACTCTTAACAATATTTTCTTTAACTTTTTTTTATTCGACTTGAACTCAAAGGACGAACCCATATTACCTTTTGAAACAATCAGACCAATCGTATTCCAAATGTTTGTAAAAAATTTGATTTACACTAAAAGGTTTATGTAGTGAAGTATATTATATAAATTTGGGCTGTATTCAAACACAGCTAAGGTTAGCCTTGTATTATATTATATTACAGGGCTAACCTTGGCTTTGAAAAAATGGCGTCCTGATCAGGACAAAGCATTAGGTATGTACTTCTCACCAGAGCAACGCCGAATACTCTAGAAGGCCCAGATTATAGCCCCATTTGGACTACTCTAACCTCTAGATCAGCTAAATTTTTTTGACAAATTGCAGCGTCGCTCTGTTCGAATTGTTGTCACTCACTCACAAAACAACTGCTATAACCTCTTACCCAATTACCCTCTTTATGTGTTCTACCCAATTAATATCTACTCTGAGTTATTACCACTGTACCATTATACTGTGCCCATGCCGCTGCGCACGGGGTAGATTTTAAATGGCGGATGCGCGAAATTTGGAACAATCTTCATTCTGAGATGTTTCTGACTAAGTACAAGTGTGGTCTCATTTATAACATACTAGCTATATGCTCCCGGCTTAGTCCGGGTTCCAAATAAAAACTTTCCTATCTTTCAAGTTAGACCAAATTACACATAGGTATCTAGTTACGAAGATTTTTCAAAATCGGTTCAGTAGTTTCGGAGTTCATCGAGAACAAACATGTGACACGTAATGGTATTAGGTATAGATAAAAAATATTTATGTAATCTTTACTGAAAATTATAATAATTAATAAAAAAAATATCATTACGCACTTTCGCTGAATTTTCTGGATCAATGATCATAATTGTGGGAGGTATACCGAGAGTTGGTTTTATCCTTATAATAGGCCCATACATTTTATAAGCCTTTTCAAAAAAATCTCTTCCATTAACTTTGTAAAAATTTCCTAAAATTTTGCCATCTTTTAAAATCGCATACTAAGAATTAACTTATTTTTAGTAAGAAAATGTTTTTATATTGAAAAAAAAAAGAAGAAAAGAAAGGATAGAAGAAAAAAGTCAATTTTTTTTTGAAAGAAAAAAGTCAATTTTATAGAAGCAACTCTACCATAATTGATTTAATTAAAATACTTATTAATTAAATGGTAAGTAACATTTTATCGGTTCTACTTATAAGAGGTATTTTTCACATAGCATGGGTACAGTTACATTTGACTTCACCCATTTCACGGTACAAAAAACACCTCTAATTTAATTTTCGATTTCATCGGCGCTCGCCTCTAATAACTTCAGCTCTAGCAAACAGATAATAATAGGTACGTACCTCCGGGTAAAAAATTGAGCAATTGCCCAATGATGGGAAGAGAAAGTGGTCCAGGAATTTCCTTCCATGACTTCAATTTGGTGGAGTCTCCAGTTGAAATATCGTTTGGTTTATTTATTGTCGATGTTCTAAATTTATTCCAAAAATAGAATAGGTGCTTTTTAAAATTTTGTGATTTACTTATTAAAAAATGTTTTTGATTTTCTTGTTATAAAATCAAATGTTAATATTTACATTGTACAGTGCCATCTATGAGCACACAATAACAACATTTTATGATAATAACAACAACTTCAATAAATGACAATACTTACAAAAAAAAAACATAATTTTAATAATTGTTATACCCACTTACCGAAAAACCAATTTATTCGCTGCTGGATGACTTAAGAGAAATGATCTTTTTAAAACATGCATTGTTTTTATGATTGTTAATAAACAACACATTACATTATAATACACAGCATTTCTATATGGAAGTTATTTCTTTGATACAAGACACCTGTTTAATATTTCTATGAAGTCTAGGAGGTATATGAACTTTATCTATATATTTCTATCCACTTTTAATAAATAAAACAAGTTCAACTTATGAGTGATTTAGAAATACTGAATTAAATTGTTTATCGCACGCGTCGCTTGACCCCCCACCCATCACAAAGCGTCACTTCGACCTTCGTATGTAGACCACAAAGTACTTTATTATATTGATGTAGACTCAGTAATATCGTTTTCAATAACAATCTTGTGCCATATTACAATAAGGTTCATTTTAGTCTTTTAACATTCTAAATAGACACTAGATAAAGGTGTAATTTTTATAATGATTGAACAAAACTGACGGACTTTAGATATCAATTTAAAATTTAGGATTACGTGCAGGTACGTTATCAAATTCTAAGCTTTTTCTTTTTCCCAATGAATGTCAAATTTAAAAAAAATTCTTAGATTAAAATATTCCTTAAAGTAAAAATAAAAATAATCTGTACGATCAATAATATTTTATTAAAAAATATTTATATCATAACTGCTAATATAGTACGTAACTTAAAATATTGCTATAATAGGTTTAACTCCCTTTGTGTTTAATTTACATATTATGTGCTTCGTTAAGCCACGTCGGCATAATACGAGTATTACATACGTTTGCCTAGCGTTTCCCTATTTGTACCTATTTCATTCTTATAAAGCATAATTTACTAAAATAATTTTACTTATACATCTTTGAATATGTAGTTATATGGTCCCTTAGCATAGTTGATTGAGGTACTTTTTATTTTGATAGGATCGCCGACCCAGTCAATTTCGAAATTTTCTACGAGTCTCGCTAGAAAAATCTCCATTTCCATTTCAGCTATGCGACGACCTGACAAATACAAAACGACTGTAAAAGTTATATATCAATGCAAAATACATAATATACAGACAGACAATATTAAGTTCGGAATACCTATGTTACATAATGTTATATAGGTTTAGAATGAGTTATATTTTTAATAATTGATTACAACTAACTATTAACTATTAAGTTAATATTGTATTAATTAATAAAACCATTGTAATAGTTATCTCGAACAAAGCAATTAGTTAATAACACCAAGAGAATAATTATAGTAGACTATATAATAACATAATTACCTATTTTATTAGTGTAATAAAGTTATATTTGTTACCTTAAAAACTTTTAAAACAGTTATAACGTGTTAATAGACATGAATAAACAAAAATCACAACAGTATTGAAATTGTGTTTAATTAATAATACTTTTGAAAATAATATTGTCACTCACCAATACAACTACGCACACCGAAACCGAAAGGATTGTATGCAAACGGATGGGCATTCCTATAGTAAAGAGGATCATCGCTATTTACAATCCATCTCTCTGGCAGGTATTCTTCAGGTTTTGGAAATTGACTCTCATCCACAGCCATTTGTGCATGGGCGAAGATTACTCTCATCTATACAAAATAATTACGAGTTAGGTTTTGTTAGAATTTCTACCTCTTTTTTGGCGCCATCATTTGCTTATTATCATCATTTTAGCCGTTAGAGGCTTAAATATTTTGCTCTCCCATAATCTTAAAGCCTCGATTCAGGTTTTATATAAAGAACTATTTTTATCCAAACAGTTGTGATCCAAACCCTGTGACTTCGCGCGGGCAAAGTTCGGGCTGGAACAAGATATAGAAAACTAACACAAAGTGGCTACGGTATCGATTGGATTAAACAAAAACAAATAGAAATGTAAATAGAATGAGAATATTTTATTATACAGATAATTTTATGCATAATAAGGTCTCTCGTTATGCGAGGGGTACCAGCATTTATTTCCCCCATAAAAAAACCCAGTGGCTTAAACCCTGTGATTTTATGTGTATATTATAAATGTCACTTCTTCCAACGAGGAATGAAACTTCCTTAGAAAGCCTGCAGTAGAACATGCAATCCCCGCAGATAACTTAGTAGCTAATGTAACATGTGGGCTGACCATGATTATCCAGTTGATGGTAGATGACAATATTTACTTAGGGGGGCAGCAAGAGAATAAAGAGAATGGGACCAGACCTTTCCTTACTATAAATTTTATTGAAATAAAATATAAATATTTCTATAAATAAAAATTGTATGGTAATAGCTAAATTTGGTAAAATCATAGAATTTACTTTAGACACATTGTAACTTACACCTTTTGGTATTCTGTAGCCCATCACGTCGTAATCTTTTGTTACTCTTCTCATATTTCCTGAAGCTACTGGCATTATTCTTATTGATTCCTTCAAGCAGGCCTTCAAATATAATCTTTTTTGATCTTTCGCCATTATTTCTGTTCTTAACTTCTCTTGTTTTTCTGGATTTTTTGCGAGCAAATATAGTGTAAACATCATTGTGTTTGCAGTCTAGTGACAAGATAAGAAAACAGAAATGAATGTTAAATTTTGTCAAAATCAAAATATTGGAAGATATTTTTTTTAAATAGGTACTTTGAAATACTAAATATTAATTACAATATTACGATATTTTACTACCGATTTTTTTGTCCAAACAAGTATGAACATTACTGACAAATCCACTTGTCAAGTATCTTAATATAAATGTTTAAATTATAATTTTAATATTATGTTTATTTCAAACTAGCGTCCCGCTCCAATTATGATCATTAACTGGGGGTTGGTCATTAATTATCTATATATTATATATACCTATCCACTTACAGTATCTACACCTCCAATCAACATGTCAATGGCCATAGTTAGTGCAATATCTTCATCTATTTCGAGCAGTTTCTCGAGCACAGATTTTTCTTTATTCAAATCTTTGTTCTTTGTTTTCATTTTCTCGACAGCCCTATCAACAAAATACTTTGCAGTACTGAAACCAAACAAGACAACATATTATGAAATATAGAGTCATTCTTATTAGGTACAGGAAAAAAATCAACTATAAGAAACAACACGACAAACTATTAATACATGTAAGTAGAAAAATTAATAAAAGATTTGTTAGATGCTGGGAAATATTTTTTTTTATTAAAAGCTAGGATTGGGAGGATTTTTATTAAAAGGTAGGATTAAAAGGTATAACTATTATAGCTATGAGACTATATCTATGAATGTAATAATAATTAAGTAAATGAAAATTGGTCTTACTTCGTTAGACGTTCATAAATTTTCATTCCCTCCTTGAAAGCTTTTGTTGGAAAAACTCTCCAAATACTTGGTTTAACATCTAATACATATGCCACGTACAAGAAGTCATGAACAGAATTAATAAGAGTCCTTGCCGGTGAATCTTCTGCGAGGTTTGGATCAAAACAATTTAGCCTTTCTCCTAATGCAATTAAACCGATGGATTCTAATGCCCACAGATTCATTTCAAGGTCGAAATTACTTTTGATCATATTGTTTTCATCACGAATAGACTTCATTCTGTAACATTGCAATAATTACACTATTCTTGTTAATGTTACTTAAAAAAAATTCTAATTATTAGTTCAAATTAGCTCTATAATGTAATAAATGAACATTGTAGAGTTATATCAACAAAATAATTACTTTGCAATCATATCCACAGCAACTTCATCCAACGCATCAGTATATAGTCTTATCGTTTTTGGTTGCATCATGACCGGGTTGACGACAGACCGATATTCTTTCCATTTAACTCCATGTCTGAAATAAGTCATTTTGCATAATATTTCATTGTGATTTACCATTTCTGCACTAAATAAACTGTTCACTTGAATACTATTTCGCCAATTTGGTGCATTTTTTTTCTAAACTGTGACTTCTAACTGTAATGTGAAATGTTTGTGTCATACATACTCAGTTCCAAGGCCAGTTGGGCGATCAGATGCTTCTTTGGGTTTATATTGTTTCCTAAAGTATTCAAAAGATGGGAATACAGGTCTCTCTGGTAAGAAATTCTCGTTTCGTAGAATCTAAAATTTAGTTGAAGCGCTTAATGTTGTATTTTATGTAAAAGTTTTATAATTATGCACAACATGTCATCTTATATTATCATGTCACATTTCGATTCTGTTTTAGACGGAATGCATTTAGTCTCTCTAAACTCTACAATTAAAACAATTAAATTTACAAATAAAAGTAAAGCTTTTTTACTTTTATCCATTTTTAGGCCTCACGGCCTAAAATGGTGAGCGTGTGGATCTTGTGGATAACAATTTACGAATTTTTGCTTGCACATTTTTTAAATTCTTTCATTTAACTAATTTAAATCAATACTTACATGCGCTGAAATTTCTGGATCAAAGATCATTATCATTGGAGGTATACCGACATTGACTTTTATCCTCACAAGAGGTCCATACATTTTATGAATTGTTTCGTAGAAATCTCTTCCATTAAGATTGTACAATTTCCCTGAAAATTTTGTCACTTTTTAAAAACGACAAGAAAAAAACTTGTTTTTTTTTTATAAGAAAATGTGCGATTGGAGAATGGTAAAATAGCATATCCCGACGTGTCATAACAGAATAATGTTGGACAGTTTAATTGCTTATCAATACAAATCTTATTATTTAGCTTGTTATTATTAGCTCTTATTATTTATTATCAATACAAATCGTATTATTTATCTTATTATATTTAACTTATATTTAGCTGGTAAAACATAAACAATAGACTCACCTATTGTTGTTTTACCAGAAAATACAATTAACAGGTAATACGATACATACCTCCTGGTATAAAATTAAACATTTGTCCAATAATGGGAAGAGAGGATGGTCCAGGAATTTCCTTCCATGACTTTAATTTGTTGGTCTCTCCAGTATCGATTCGTTTAAATGTTACTGTAAAATAAAATAAAATAAAAATAAAAATAGCCTTTATTTTCTACTACACTTATTATGTATGTATATTTATATGTTAAATTATATTTGTAGTAGTCGCCTCTGCGGCGTAGGCCTCTCCTAAACCCTTCCATATATCCCTATCACGCGCCTCTCGCATCCATAAGGGACCACATCTCAGGTTGAAAATGTCTCTCCATCTTTTACTTGGTCTCCCTTTTTTTCTTTTCTTGTTTCTTGGTATCCATTCTGTTAAACGTTTCGTCCATTTGTTATTATTCATCCTGCAGATGTGTCCCGCCCAATACCACTTGAGTAATCTTGTTCTTTTCCTTACGTCTATTATTTTTGTTGTTTTTCTGATGTTGTCGCTGTTAACCTTATCTGATAGTTTTAGACCAAGCATACTTCTTTCCATTTTACGTTGGCAGATAGCAATTCTTTCTTCATCCTCTTTTCTCATTGCCCACGTCTGGCAACCGTATGTCAGGCATGGTAATATCACTACATCGTAGAGTTTTTTCTTTATATTAATATTTATATCTTTATTTTTCATAATTTCTTTCAGTCCCCAATATTTCCTCCATGTTAGAGTTATTCTTCTTTCTATCTCTTTTTCCGTACTGGAGAATATGGTGACTGAACTAGCAATAGAAAGTCAAAGCATGGGATTATCAATGAATACAACCAAAACCAAGATTTTAACCAATGGCGTACCTTACGATATTGCAATAGCAAGTGGAAAGATCGAATATGTTAAAGAATATATATATTTAGGGCAGCTAATATCATTCGAAATGTTACTGTAGATGTTCTAAAATATAAAAAAAAAATTTGAAAGGTTGAGTTGGAAATGAACATTGGCCCTCCTTCCACTTGGATCCACAGCTTGGCTACACATCTGGATCTGCGGATACGTTTATCTTCTCTTAAATCCACATGTGGATCCGCGGTTACCTTTATCTCCTCTTAAATCCACGTGTGGATCCATGGATACTTCTTTTTCCTCTTCTATCCACCAGGTGGATCCTTCGATATTACATATGGCTGAAATATTTGTTCTCTATAAGTGTCACTTGGCACTTGAGCTAAAACTCCTCAACCTGAGTTATTTTTAAAACTAAAAACAAACAAATTTGTGAAAGTGCTTAACTCTGTCTGTCTGTTACCCTTTACGTCTTAACTATTCAACCGATCACCGTGAAATTCATCAAAAAAAAAAGTACTGTTCCAAAGGGATCATCTAAAATTGAGAAAACTATCACAAAATTACCAATCTTCATCAGACGCAATATTTTTCTTCTTTGTGATGACAAATAATTAACATTTTCGGATCCGGTCATTGTCATGCTTGTACTCGTACACTAGTTAATAGATATAGATAATAGTTAATAGGTTTACAGAATAATATTTCAGAGAAAAAGAAGAAAGATCATGAAATGGCCTCCATAGTTAGCGGATTGTAGATTCAAGTAGCATAGAAAAATATTAATAGTATTTGGAACCCCTCGTTTGTTGATCGAAGTGGCATATAACATGTGGCATATGTGTATTATTGAATCCTCTCAATGGTAGATTTGAGAGGAGATAAAGGTATCCGCGGATCCACATGTGGAACCAAGCTGTGGATCCAAGTGGAAGGATAAGATAACACAAAGTCGCTGTCCGTTTTGTCTATTTACATACTAACTTCTAAATCACGTTACTGATTTTGATTAGGTTTTCACTAGATAAGCAAGGAAGATTTGTGTATATATGTCTTTTTTAACAAAAAAAACGGCTTCAAACCGTTTTCTCATGCAAGCCATTGTCAGAACTGGACCAAATTGAAATGAGACCACACGGGAAGCATCAGTTTTCAAATAAAAAAAGAATCATGTCGAAAGTTCTGAGGTAACAGACATAAAAAAAAATACAGTCGAATTGAGAACCTCCTCCTTTTTTGGAAGTCGGTTGAAAATTGCATCCGCGCCATTTTTCTTTCATAATTCCTTATCCGATAAATTTGAAGTTGGTACAATAATAGTTAATACTATAATACTTTTACTGTAAAGTTAAAAATATTTAAAATTAAGCATTGCTATAACAGCGAACCTATAAAAATATGTTAAACAAAAATAATTGAACTTATAAATGCACGAATTAGAACACTCCCATTGTTATAATACGATTCTTTTAAAATGATGAAATGAAAAGAAAGTAAAAAATAAAATGTCGGAATGAATCTAATAAGTTAAAATTAAAGACAAATTTAATGGTTAATATTACATTAACTATTTGTCAAAAATGTTCCTAATTTGTCTCATTATAAATTCAAAATAATTATGCATATTGTCTATTGTTAGGCACCATTTATTAGAAAATGATAACAACGTTATTGTATGAAAGCAGTATGTTTGAAAATCTGACCTTTTGAAAGTAATGGGAAAGTAACAGCAACATTAAAATTTTATAATAATAAAAATTCAAATTTAAAAATTGATAGGTACTTACCGAAAAACCAATTTGTTTGCTGCCGGATGACTTAAAAGGAATGATCTTTTTAAAACATGCATTGTATTACCGATTATGAAAATTACAAAACACTAACTACTTTGCCTTACAAACCACCTACTTACTATTATGAGTTCTGTGTCGAAAGTGTAGGTACTTAAATACATATTTTTATTTTTTAGCCACTTTCGTTATCACATGTTTAACTTATGAGTGATATGGAGATACTGCATTTTATTACTTTATCGCACAGGTCGCTTGATTGACCTTCCAAAAACCGACACATTCGTTTGACCTTCAACGAATAGTTCTACTTATAGACACTCAGTAAATCGTTTTCAATAACAATTAACCTTATGGCATGATTATTAAGGTTCATTTTAAAATTTAACAAATCTTAGTCAGAGGTGAGTTTATTTTTGTTTATAGTGAATGACGGATTCCCTCAGCATCTTTATACGTCATGAATGGTTAGGGAGCCCACGATGCTAAATGTGTAGTCACTCGAGCGTCGTGGGGACCTATTGGACTTTGAAGATTGGATGGTAAGAAGAAAAAAAGGTTATATGATTTTTTTCATTTCAGCGGAGGGTGAGCGTCTACAGGCGTTTAAAATTTTGTAGGCGCTGTATTTTAAAAAATCCTCCATATAATCGTCAGATTAAGAATCAGCACGATCAGGACTTTAGGCTGAACCGTCTGTATGAAAATCTGACGCGCTCGAGTATTACAAAATGAGAATCGTCAAAAATATTTTTTGCATTTTCAAAAAGCTGCCACGAGCTTGCGTTACATCCGAATCGTCTGAATTTTAAATGGGAGCTTAGTTTAGGTTCACTTAACATCCCCTCTGAAAATCTGACGCGCTCGAGTTGTATTTAAAATTTTACCGCCACCCCCGCCAACCCTACCAACCAAATCGTCAGATTATTAAAATGCACACTTTCCAGCATGTAATTAATCTACCATAGTATAATCTGACGCGCTCGAGTGACTCCAGAAATTCCCTCTTGGGCTCCCCAACCAGGACATTATAGGTAATCTTTAGATACTTTGACGAGATATAACTAAGGGTAAGATCAGAAAGCGCTTAATTAAAATTAAGGTGTGTTAGCGTATCGCAGTTGTTGCCTCGGCAGAGCCCGGTCCACCCCGCTCAAAGGGCAAGGTGGCACCGGGGATATTCCCAGTGCCGCCACGATCAGGTGCTGGGCGACCCCTACATACCCTTTCAGCCTAGCCAGCGGTAGGGAATCTGTAAGCGGATTACTCCTCGTCAAAAAAAAGGTGTGTTAGCGTAATAAACAAATAAAATTACTTTTGTGTTTGTAATAATTATTATATAAGATTACTTTAAAAAAATAATATCAAACCGAAGCTAAACAACCTCGTACCCCAATCCGAAAGGACTGTATGAGAACGGGTGGATATTCCTTTAGTAAATAGGATCGTCGCTATTCACAATCCATCTTTCTGGCAGGTATTCTTTAGCACGAGGAAATTGGTTTTCATCTATAGACATTTTTGAATGGCGAATGGATACATTTTTTTTATACTGGGATACCATATATAACTATAATTATATTAAAATAACTATATTCATTTCCCATATATATTTTTTATATCCCCATCATCCCAACACGATCATAACTGTATATTACAATAAAAAATTATAATAAAGGGAAATAATTGCATAGCATTTTAGTATGTAATAAATTGCGCTATTCAACTTGATATAAGAGAGAAGTTGGAACCATTTTCCTGCACTGCGGGACGACTCGGAACGAGTTAGGACGACGTTAACGATGGTGAAAAACTACTTAGAGCATCTTGGGTGTGCTTTTACTGTACGGGATGGATCAGGTTTAAGTGCTAAGTGAGCTTTTATTATTACACTTGGTATAATACTGTAATCACTATATTTTATTACATAGTAGCTGATGCTCGCGACTTCGTCCGTGTTCAAAAATATAAAATATAGAGACATCGTTATCGCTTTGACGATAGTGGCCCCCAATTGTTTATATTTTTAGGCGATCACTCGGAAACAGTACTTTTTTCTGGATGAAAGGTACCCTATATCCTTTCTTGTATCCCCGACAACGTGTATGCAAAATTTCATGAAGATCGGTTGAGTAGTTAAGGCGTGCAAAGGTAGCAGATATACAAACTTACATTTAAGTTAAAGGCAAAATTAAAAATGGAAGTCTTAATTTTGTTTTAATTTGATTAAGTTTCATGGAGGTTTATATGCTCTAAAATTTTCGGGCGGGTCGAGCCATGGGAAACACTTAGTATCTCTAAAAATAGCAGCATCAGTTTAATCAGAGAAAGCTATTAGCAAAATACCCTAAATATAAAGTGTAGGTATATGTGGAAGAGTAAAGAAATTTAATGAAAAACGTGTTTTCGCCTAAAACCGCAAGCCTATAGTAAATAACTTGATACATGAACTTTTTAAATGAAGCCACATACCTTTTTAATTTGAATTCACTTCATACAAGCGAAATAAAAACAGACCACGGAATCCAATATCCGACGGAATGCCGGCTCAGATAGGCTCTACGTGGAGTTTGTTCGTATTTTCCTATAGACAGAGTCATATGAGGTTCCTCTATATAAGTATAAAACCACACTAGCTGGTGCACGCGACTCGTCCGCGTTGAAAAATATAAAATGTAGTATCTAAGAATATATATGAGTAATCATTATAACGCCGGACATCTTTATTTTTTTAAAATTTTTAGGTGATCAATCAGGAACCTAACATTTTTCCAGGATAAAGAGTATCCTATATGTTAATCCAGGAATCCAGGAACTGACTGTGTATGGCATAATTTAAAGGTATTCTTATTCTATAACTGTGGAAGTAGCCAATTTCTCCATATAGAAAGTGTATGTTCAATTTATAACTGAACACAATATTAAAGGATATTATTAATTTCAATGCATTAATTTTGAATACATTGGCTGTTTATCTTATCACTATATTATTGATTATAAGAGCTTATCACGTCTTATAGAGTGATATTTTATTGATACGATATTTTCGAATAGGTATTACATTTACATGTATTTATTTTTAAGCTTCGATTAGATAATCATGTATGTATCTCGTGTAAAACAATATTCTTATTATTTAAAACAATTCTTTGAATCAGGTGATATAATTAAAATAATAATATATTAATTATATTATATTAGACACTGGTTTTCATTATTGTTTTTAAAACTTGGTAGAACGTCTGAACAAAAATAAAGATTTATCGTAAAACTCCTGCAATATTAGCAACGGAAAAACTTCCAATCCAATCTGCTTACAACTGACGTCATAAAAATCCACAGACACCTACTTTAGATGTCTTATAAAATTCTTGTTACACACGCTATGAAGTAAATATAAGAAAACTGTTGTCGGGACTTGAACAAAATGTGCTCTAACAAGATATTGTGAGATATAAGTAAGCACAAAGTTGAAAATGTTGCACTTTTATACCTAAGTATACTATGGAGTTCCGGTGACTTTCTTCGCGTACAGTTTAAATAAAGAGAAAACCAAAATTATAAATTTTACTATTTAAATAATGAAAAATAATAAATTAATCTATGAAAGCCCATTATCAAATTACACGATAATTTCTCAGCAAAAATCTATAATATCTTCTTACCTAATGGTACGAGTTTCACCCGTAAAACGTAAATAAACTGACGGCCTGATATCAGTACAAAACTGATTTATCTCCTTTATATACAGTACTTTATACATTGCTAGTAATAATTAAACAGTTTTGCGATGACAAATGTTAGATACTTTACCCTATATGTATACATATAAGTATAATAAGTATATGTAAGCAGAAAACTTGCATCTTACCAGTTTTGTGCATTACATAAGAACTATTGCATAAAGAAGACCGCACACCCGGCAGCACCTCTCGCTATTCATCGAGCCAATTTTTGCAGCAAACCAGGGCAGTATTACAGTCACAAATTACGATTTTTTGCCTAAGCTCTTACGTATTCCGCATTTATACTACATAAGAAATACCCATATCTACCCCTTGGTTATAAATCTCATGTAAGCACATCCCCAGGCCGTGTTATTGACATTGAATTGATTGTGACGCGTCAAGGCCGCGCCGGACACGAGAGGGCACACACGCGAGCCCCCATTACGAATATTGGGAGTTCAACCACATAACCAGCGCATATATTATACCATAGTATGTAATCTTCCCCTTAAGCTCAGTTTGTGTACTGAACTATATGAGGATAAGATATCAGGCCCACCACACTTGACTGAACGGTTGTTAACCAAATGACTGTTAGTCTATCTATCGCCTTTTATCGTAAAAACCTTCTTACGAATAGTTTGATTTCAAGGCGTTTAATTTTCGTAACAATGCATATATCGTAAGTATATACAAATCACTTTAAAGTGGTTTACATTTAGTATGGACTAATTGACGAATGCAAGCAATAAGTATGTAATTGCATTTTAATCAATAAATTGTCTTCACACTGCACTGTATCCAAAAACTGTGTAAGCTGAAAGTTTATACGAGGCTCGAACCGGCTTTTACCGTTATTAATAGTCTACGTTTACATTGCTAAAAGTATTGCCAATGATTTTTCTTTGTTGTTTCTCGGTCACAGAATAAAATGTTAAACTTTTTTTTTACAGAAACCTCCGCGGGATTAAGTGAAAATGTTTGTATATTGTAGCGGGATTATCGAGAAAAAATATTCTTTATACTTAGAGAAAAAAGTAGGTAAATAATGGATTTGAAATTGACACCGGCTTTCACAACAAAACAAGGTTTTTTTTTTCAAGTATGTAATGAAGACCAATATTTTCTAAATTAATATTTTTTTCTAATAACACCTACTGCAGTCGGACAATAATATATTAAGTTACTTTACGCCTAAAAGATAGCAGTGTCAAATGGGCAGAATTACTTCATTTTTAGCTCATTTAGTGCTAAAATTTGACGGTCTCAAATATAACCGAAAAAGAAAATTCAATTTCGAAAAGATAATTTTTCGATTATTTTTATAGTATAGAGCGTCAAATTGCATAAAAATTGCATCAAATTTATAAAAATTGCACATAATTATATGTAAACGTATATACCTACAGTACCTACAGTATATAAACCTTTAAGATAATGTTGCCTGTAACACTAAAACAGAGCTAGAAATACACATTTGTTTTAATTAAGTGAATTTAATCACGTATTTCTTAATTAATTCTATTTTGTTTCTAATCTTATAGTGGGTTTATTAACTTTAGACTCCAATCCGGCAGATTTCCATTACTGGCGTGAATGATACTCCTAAATCCTGTCATAGTGAATAGGAAAATCCATTTACAGGAATACATGTCTATAATGGGATACGCGTTGGATGTAGTTTGGTAGGCTGATAGGCTCTTCACATATGAAGATTTAAGATTTCGTCTTTTAGTAAGTATATAAGATCAAGATTTTACACTATCCTTCCTTATCCTTACTAATATTATAAATGTGAATGTGAGTTTGTTTGTTACTCTTTCACGCAAAAACTACTGAATAGATAACCATGAAATTTTGCTTACACGTTGTCTGCAATACCAGAAAGGACATAGGGTACCTTTCATAGTTCATCGCGGATGAAGTCGCGGGCACCAGCTAGTATTATAAATGCGAAAGTTTGTATGGATGTTTGTTACTCTTTCACGCAAAAATTACAGAACCGACCACTATGAAATTTTGCGTACACGTTGTCTGCGACACCAGAAAGGACCTTTCATCAAGGAAAAAAGTACTGTTCCCGAGGGTTTATCTAAAATATAAAACTGTAACTAACGCCTGGCCAACGTGTTATAGCAATAAGGCGTCAAGCGTTACAAATGCTTTTAAATTTTTAATTTATCATTGCGTACGAAGTCGCAGGCACCAGCCAGTATATAATATTTCGAATCCATATTTCCTTACTAATCCGTACTATCCTTACTAATATTATAAACGTGAATGTGAGTTTATTTGTTTGTTACGCTTTCACGCAAAAACTACTGAACCGATCACCATGAAATTTTGCATACACGTTCTCTGGGACACCAGAAAGGACATAGGGTACCTTTCATCGTTCAATGCGGACGAAGTCGCGGGCACGAGCTAGTATTATAAATGTGAAAGTTTGTATGGATGATGTATGGATGTTTGTTACTCTTTCACGCAAAAACTACTGAATGGATTTCAATGAAACTTTACAATAATATAGCTTATACATCAGAATAAGACATAGGCTATATAAGACATAAAACGAGGACGAAGTCGCGGGCACCAGCTAGTATTATAAATGCGAAAGTTTGTATGGATGATGTATGGATGTTTGTTACTCTTTCACACAAAAACTACTGAATGGATTTCAATGAAACTTTACAATAATATAGTTTATACATCAGAATAAGACATAGCCTATATAAGACATAAAACGCGGACGAAGTCGCGGGCACCAGCTAGTATTATAAATGCGAAAGTAACTCTGTCTGTCTGTTACCTTTTACGCCTTAACTACTCAACCGACCATCATGAAATTTTTCATGCTGTTAAGGATACAGGAAAGGACATAGGGTCATTCTAGAAAAAAAGTAAGTACTGTACCCGAGGGATCATCTAAAATAAAATAAAAACTAACGCCTGGCCATAGTGTTATAGCAACCAGAAGTCAAGCGTTAATATTTCTTTTAACTATGTATTGTAAAACTGTGAAGTCGCGGACAGATCGTTTTATGTTTGCTTAGTTCGTCTAAGTTATTTAATGGACTGATAGAGTTTTCGGACTGATAAGGAATGCGGGTCGACGGTGTATTAAGGAAGGGGGTGAATATAGACTCAAGTTAAAAATAGAATTTTAGCCTATAAAAAAATCCGGTTTATTGCTAACACTGCATTAAACTATGTATATGTATAGATACTTAAGTACTTCACAACATCTCCCGAGCAAGAGCCCAATAGAAAAAGGCATCAGCGTGACTGAATTAGTTTATTCAAATTCATTTATTTGCAGGCAACTAGACCCATATTTTTACATTTTTTTGTATACATTTAATTATAATCCATACAGTTCCTATTTTAATAATTAATAAAATAAAAGTAATAAGATATAGTACAACATGAAAGAAAAGAAAAGAAAATAATAATAGAAAATATTAATAATAATAAGAAAGTGCCTAAAAACTGCAACCAAAATGTCTATCACAACATTTTCGAATATATAAAATTATTAAAGAGATAATCCAATTCAACAGTATCGATATTCTAGCAAATGAAACTCAGATCTAATATCAGTCTTGTCAACCTTAAACCTATTAAAATGTAAATATGGCATGAAACATAATACCTATCTCATTACTTTTGGGGTAAAGCTATAAAATAGAATATTCGATAAACTAACTTTGCACTAACTATTTTAATAAAAACTTTTATCATCAGTAAAATTGTGTAATGAAACGTTATTTACAGGCGAATTCGATACTTTGAATCGGTGATAATGAGTTTTGAACTACTAAATGTATAAAATGCAAATGACCTACAGAATAACTCGCTTTATACTGACTGTGACCACATTATATAAATTTTCGCTCTATGTAAAATAAAATTATTGTGTAATTCTATATTTATTTTGATATTATATAGGTGAATGTACGCTTTTGCCCGCGACTTCGTCCTCGTGGAATCCAGATATTGAGCGCAATACATTATGGTTAGGGAGCCCACGATGCTAAATGTGTAGTCACTCGAGCGTCATGGGGACCTATAGGACTTTGAAGATTGGATGGTAAGAAGAAAAAAAGGTTATATGAAGTTTTTCATTTCAGCGGTGGGGTGAGCGTCTACAGGCGTTCAAAATTTTGTAGGCGCTGTATTTTAAAAAATACTCCATATAATCATCAGATTAAGAATCAGCACAATCAAGAATTTAAGCTGAACCGTCTGTATAAAAATCTGACGCGCTCGAGTATTACAAAATGAGTCAAAAATTTTTTTTGCATTTTCAAAAAGCTGCCACGAGCTTGCGTTACATCCGAATCGTCTGAATTTTAAATGGGAGCTTAGTTTAGGTTCACTTAACATTCCCTTTGAAAATCTGACGCGCTCGAGTTGTATTTAAAATTTTACCCTCACCCCCGCCAACCTCACCAACCAAACCGTCAGATTAATACATATCCGTTATCGGAGACACGTAGGCTATACACTGGCAATATCTGACGCGCTCGAGTAAATCCAAAAATCCCCTCTTTGGCTCCCTTACCATTATAAAATTGTATTAGCAAGTATATGCTCACTAACATTTTGTCAAATCCTTTAATTACAAGCCAGTTTCACACACCTGCCGCTGTATTATTGAGACAAGCTGGCGGGTGGTGCGACCACTTCGCATTCATCCCAACATAATGAAGTGCCAAAGTAATTTCGTCTTTGTGTCGCAGACACAGAATTTATCTCATCATTCCGTTCATGGGTGCTCCAAGTGATCTTTCTTCGCATAAATTAAACTCTGCGGGTTCTAGCCACCTTAATGGAAGCGTGGAGTGCTCTAACAATATATGTTGAGCTCTGCTATGCAAGGAACGTGTGTTTCATAGTAACCGCGTGTTTTGTAGCAGAAACGATTGCAAAGGGGAAATATACGACATTGTAGGTTGTTTGCGTACGTGTTTTCACTGTGTTATATTATATTATATATATATTTCTTCTGTGCGTGTGTATGTCACTGAACTCCTCCTAAACGGCTGGACCGATTTTAATTCTGTCTTCACTTATGGATAGAGGGATAATCAGGAATGGTTTGTATAAAAAAAAAAATTGGTCGCGGACGAAGTCGCGGGCACAGCTATCTTTATATATGTATTTCTTCTGTGCGTGTGTATGTCACTGAACTCCTCCTAAACGGCTGGACCGATTTTAATTCTGTCTTCACTTATGAATAGAGGGATAGTCAGGAATGGTTTGTATGTAAAAAAAAAATTGGTCGCGGACGAAGTCGCGGGCACAGCTATCTTTATATGTATATATATTTCTTCTGTGCGTGTGTATGTCACTGAACTCCTCCTAAACGGCTAGACCGATTTTAATTCTGTCTTCACTTATGAATAGAGGGATAGTCAGGAATGGTTTGTATGTAAAAAAAATTGGTCGCGGACGAAGTCGCGAGCACAGCTATCTTTATATATATATTTCTTCTGTGCGTGTGTATGTCACTGAACTCCTCCTAAACGGCTGGACCGATTTTAATTCTGTCTTCACTTATGAATAGAGGGATAGTCAGGAATGGTTTGTATGTAAAAAAAAAATTGGTCGCGGACGAAGTCGCGGGCACAGCTAGTTTTATATAATATTTAACTTACACTTCAGTATTTGAGTAAATTCTTGTGGATATTTCTGATTATAAAATCCAGATTATAAATCTTACAGATTTCATAAATAGACATGAAAATGATTTAGGAAATTAGTATTTAGGAAATGCACCGTATTTTAATACATGCAAACTTAAATATCTATGAAACCCCATTACCAAATTACACAATATTTTCCCAGCATCTATAATCTATAATTTCTTATTACCTAATAAAGTTTCAGGGATTAAAACGAAAATAAACCGATAGCCTGATCTCCATTTGTTATCAAAACTAACAACAGCTCGTTCACAATTATTATACATATGCAAAAAGTTATTTTGCCTATTATTAATATTAGTGTTTCCGACGTGAACAAAAGTTAATATTTGAGTGTAACAGAAAGTTTTTTAATTTAATAAAAACTACACTGGTTCGTTTGAATGTAAAATATTTAGTTTATGGTTTCGTTACTAACTTATTGCAAACTACTAGTGGACTAACTCCGCCACTAGTGGACTAACTGCGAAGGAAGTAAATTTAACTGATTAGATCGATTTATATGTAGGTATGTATTATAATAATACATTTGTATTTTAAGTTTTCATTTTAAACGAGTATATTTACTTCAAAGTCGTCTTTGTGATGTAGAGAATCACAATATAAGGAGAGGAAAAAAATAAAGGAATCTTTTATTTTCGCGGAAGCCGAGACGATTTCAACCGCAATGATTGTGAGCGATCTTCCCGAAAAGCTAATTCCATTGCATTTTACGTCGGAACGGCTGTCTGTTCAACTCGGCAATCTCTGTCGGCGAAAAGGTCTAGAATTTCGCTTTGATCCGCATTAAATTTATAGACGAGTGTGGTTGCTTTGACTTATCTTAGAGTCTTAGAGCAATGTCAGAATTTATTGCATTGCACCCTTGATTTAATCTGGTAATAATATTCTCTATTATTTAATATTACTCTGTGGGCCTTGTAAGACATTTCTCAACTGAGTAAAGGAATTGCCATTTACAATGATTTACTATGATCTTATAATACAAACTAAAACATTTTATGTGAAATTATTATACATGCAATACTACCTACAATGCGATCTGTTATGAATTTATAAACCATAGTTTTTGTCAGAGACTTCATCCGTTTTTCTTATGTATTAACATTTATTCAATCTTTAAAAATAAATAAAATAAAATAAAAATTTAATTTAGTTAATGTCTAGTTTAGTGGGAACGACTGAACGAGAACTTAGACAAAGCATCATTTTCATCTTTGCGGTATATCTTTAACAGAATCCTCGTGGTAAATGCGTCGTAAAAGCTAACGGTTGACACGTAAATACAGAGGGGTGAAGGCTCGTTTTTATTAAAACGACGGAGAAAGGCACGGCTTATACGCAACAATGGTCGAATAGATGGAATTCTCGTGTATCCTTATCATCATAGTGGGAGCTTGGTGTGATAGTAATTAGAGGCTAAATTTTACCTACTCCTAAGTAATACTTAAATAGTCTTTCTTTCTTTCTAACTAGTTAGTTCCCCGAAACGCACTGGTTGTCGTATTCAATCATCAATTAACACTGTTACTGTAAACTCACTGTTACTTCACGATTCTCTTATATTAGGGTGTGGTTACTACCGCCAGGCGGGCTTCCCAATTAATACAAATTGTGAATGTCTAATTTAACACGATTGTTTTAAAAATAGACAAATATTACAAATTTCGAAACATGGATTTCAAAGTAGCCGAATTTTTATACAAAATACACAAATGTAACATTGTACAATAAATTATTTGGGCTACAAATCCTTCAGGCTTACAGACGCAATTTCTTTTGTATAATATAATCATTGTTACATAGTGAGCATTTACACATTCATTAACGGAATTACATAACCACATTGTAAACGTTATTGTGAATAGCTATAGTGTATAGCCTATAGCTCTACTTGCTTAATAAAGCCCCAGCATGCTCGTAACAATATCAAGACTATAAACAAGGTTCGAGGTTCCTTATTAAGGTATACCGCAATCTCACAGTACATAAAAACGCAGTGCACAATCTGTAACACATTTAATTCAAAAGATTAACAGCCTAATTATTATTGTAATACCTACTTCTTCCTCTTAGCAGCTCAATTTTTTTTCATTTCCTCTCACAGTAAGGCCAAGGTTTAAACATACTGCAATACTTTTTGTTGGATTATCAACTCTTCCTAAAGATCTTTTATCTTTCGTAGAGGACATGAGACCTATGTACAACGAAAAATGAAACACGAGTCCAGTGGTCGCTACTTGTTTATTGTATCTGATCACCCGCTTCGGGTGAATTTTTACTTTATTAGCATTTTTTTTCTTACTTTTTTTTTTAAGCTAAATATATATTATTTCACATATTAGCTAGCTACACTGATGTTAACAACGCCATAGGTAGCCTATAACGACTGTAGCCACTAAATTGGGCCTTAAATGTCCCGTCATTAAATTGACTATTAAATGTCGACTTTGATATTAAGAAAAATCGTTAATAACAAACCAAAAATTAAAGATTTACGCGAGATGGAGGTGCAAATATCACACAATACAATATAGGTATCTAGATAATATAGTATTACCAAATTGAAGTCCGTTGATTCTGTTTCTAAGCATTGTGACATCTGTCAAAGCTGTACGTGTCGTCATAAAATGTCGCACATCACAATGCAATCGCTACAGAACAATGATAACGTGCGAGTTTCTTAGGAACATTTCTTTTTTACGATTACGCATGTCATACATATTTATCCGTTTATCCGATAATAATATAGGGTAAGCTCCAATGTTTCAATGCTATTACATTTTTTAGACGAAAGTTATGTCTAATGTCCATATTGAGCTCACCCCTGTAACCAGTCTCTTGATTCCACTCAACTGAATTCCACTCTCGATGTTGTTGAAGAGTACATTTGTTTGGTGCAAACCGTGCAATTAGGTAAAGCCAACTTCGAGAAGGAGGTCAATTGTCGAATCCAGCTCGAATGGTCATAATTCTCGGTCATAATTCCTCAGTAGGTACCATAAAACAAAAGTTTTCGCCTAATGTGTGACGGCACTGATGATAAAACGTTCCAGGCGCTGAAACGTGGTCTCTTACTGTTGAGATAATATATTAACTAGTGGATCTTGACACAGCATTTAATAAAAATAACAACATTTTACTACTTTTTTACGACATGACACATTTATATAGGATGGACAACTTATACTCTATGACAAACGACTCATTGAAATGGAGATGTACAGAATACTAATACTCGTACAATCAACACTTACTATGGGCTATGGAGCGAGCTAGCTCAAAGAGCTATGGAGAGAGCTATGCACGGGGAGATCAAATCAAGAATGAGATCACGAACGAACGAACGGAGGATCAGTAAGATGAAGTAGTAGTGGGCAGTTCACATAGTACGAAGAGCCGTCCCCCGCTGGTACCGGAAGATTCTCGAATGAAGGCCTCTAGTGAATGTGTGGCTGCGGCGCCACCGTCGTCAATCAAGCGTTATCAACGGATAAATTTTTTTCATAAAATCATACAATTTCTCTGTACTATTTTATTTTTAACAAAGCTTAATTACTTTTGTTTTATGTCAGCAATCTAAATAGTGTGAATATTAAATATTATGATTTAAGGATATCTCATAATGATTACATTCCTATAAATTTTATTGATCATAAATTTTTGGCAGGTTTTGGACTTATTTATTTTTCTACGCTTACTAAAAAGGGGTGCTGACTAAGACGGCAAAAGCTAGTGCATAAATATAAGATTATTATTTATTTCATTCAGTATAAAAATAACAGCAATAAAGTAAATTGAACCTGCTTCAAACGCAGCAGTTTAAAAGGAATTATGCAACAAGACTAACAAAGGAATAATTTAAAAACCAATCTAATTGCGTCCGTAGTGAACAAATGCAAGCCATAAATACTGGAACCTGATATTAATGTTGCAATGTTCCATTTCTAAGCTGGGATTGCTTTAGTTTTTTTTCTTTTCATTTGCTTCGTAATGGATTTAAATGCGATGACAAAAAGTAGTAGCAGTAAATTACTTACCTACTACATACTTTATTAGGAACACACGGCCACTACTAATTAATAATTAAAAAATGTATATTTTTCTATTATATTTAATGAATTTAAATAAGTAAGATTTTTTTATATTAATAAAATTATTATTCATCGCCATCATGGTCTTAGGCGTTATTATTAATTTGAGATTATCTCTCAGGAACTAGTCCTTTTCCTACTGATATAGGCTTTCTGCAAAGCTATTCAATTCATACTTCATGCTGACGTTAAAACCTGCTCTTACGCTGAACGAAACCGGAATATAGTATAATATATTGTTGTACCTTACATATGCGTCCTAGAGAACTAGCAATCTTTGAAAAATGTCTGAAAATAAGAAAACCGCAGAGGGCTAGCGTAGTAGACCTCTTTTAGAAATATGAGACAAAAAAAATCTTCCAATTAGTTGGGACCATATTTAAATAATCATTGAGACTGATATAATCACAGATGATAAGGTATTTCATAAATCTTGTTTTTATTATGTGCGCGTAGAATTGTAAGATTACCTATAAAGCGCCTAACTTCCTTTACAGAGCCTTCGTAAATTTAACCATTCGACAGAGTTGTTGAATAGCTAATCACCGCGGTTTGATTTGCAAGTCTCGACAATTAAGTTTCCAAATTGACAGATTTCAACTTAAGTTTTACGACCTCGTCACGAGTCACTGTTACCAACGTGAGCAAAACTGGGCTGTTTTGTTATGCTAATATTTTCCGAGGAGTTCTTTAAAACTTTACCGAGTTAGAGATTCTGTTTATTGAGTTAATATGCAAATGTTCACAAAACATTGAACGTGATGTGATAGGTTTTCAAATTAATGTTAATTATAATGAATTCTGCAATATTGTTATAAAATTGTACTGATTTATCACCTACTTATTTATTAGTTTAATCACACTAAAGATTTTCACCTAACCTCTTTGGTATTTTTACATTTTCTTTTTTGTAAAAATAAAATTGTATAACAACAGATGTGCTGTGTGTCGGTGAGATCAGATGAATCTGATATTAAAAAGGAGCGGGTCATTCTGGCGGCTGTCTGAGCAAGGCTTGTCGTTGTCCCAGGGAACGGCGCTTATCCCTCCACTTCGGCTCGTCCCTGACAGCAGTCGTCAGGGTCTTAAGTGGAGGCTAGGACTAGTCCTGGAAGTTAAGACCCCTAGCTGCCTTACTCAAGCGCCGGAGGAGATTCCTGGCGGTAGAGCTCGACGCCGGCGGCCTCGTTCGCAAGGGAGTTTTATAAAGCGTTCGGAGCTCGGAGTTTAAAATGGAGCATAGACGGATAATAAAACTCCCGACGTAAAACAGCGCCCGCGATTGAACACACAGCTTAGAAGTCATATGGTCTATTCGAAACGTCAGACGTCAACGCTTTTAACACGCGTTAAAAGCGTCGAAAAAGCTCTCGTGAGAACGTAGGCTAGAGGATACTCACCGAAACACAATAGCTGCACACAATGACAGGCTGTTATATCACACGATGGTTTTCTCTAAAGAGGTGGCCACTACTACCAGACACTGTGGCCAAATGACTGCGAAACTTAGTGTGGCTTTCCCCTACTAGCCAGAAGAATTGTTTTTTTTTTAATTTTTATTATAAATCTAATTTTGTTAACCTTGACTTCACTTTCTTTGACAGTCCGGTGGCTACCGTCGCCTATAAACATTAGTAACTACACAGGTGCTGCAAGTACTCGGCCAACCATATTGGGATTGAGAATAAGGGATTGGTATAGGGAAATGAGCTCCCCAAAGCTCCAAAATAGACTGCTAAATTATCCGAGCGCAAATTTCAATTTCAAGTTTACCAGTAGATTCGCAGGTTTGATTGATTCAAAGGGAAAACAAATGAAACATTCATTGCGAAGGACACATTTGCGCATGGCCACTGAAACGTAATTAAACTTGTCGGTCGTCATCAAACAATGCTATTGAACTAATTTCGGTTGCGTGTGTCGAAACTTTGTCAGAAGTGAGACATTACTTGTCAGCATATTCTAATCAAACTATTCTCAGAGTAATATATCTAGTATTAGAACATGAATGAAAAATCTCTAATATAATAATAAGTCGTTAAAAATTAAATTAATATTAGTACATTTGTGCTTCTAAACTATTTTAAAAAGTAAATGTCAATAAATTCTTAAATAATAAACAACAACAAACATCTTTGTGAATGGAACTAACAATTCTTAAGAAACAATTATTATCAAATAATAACGATAAATGACAATGATAACAATAAATATTTTGCCATAAAGAGATCTTTAAATTTGAACCAGAATTCAAGGCTCAAGCCTGGGTATCGTCCAACCGGCGTGATACGGTTGGCTTGAGCTCGATCTAGCCAATTTGACAGCCATGACAGATATATAGCCATGCTTGTCATACAAAATGACACACGAACAACATCCAATTGGCTTGATAAGCTTGATCGTGTATGGCTGGTATTATACCTACGAGTACGTGTTCTTATTTATATGTTTACGAGTCTATTTATTTATTTATTTAAAAAATAAAAATAACCCCTGACAAAATGTCAATCAATCATTTATTTGCAAGTTAGTAACATGCGATAACAAATAAAAAGAAAAAAATAACAGTAATGGTAACGGTAAATATATGAACAACATAAATTTATTACTGTTATACTTTTGCCAGGCGTTGGGTTAGGTTAGGTTAGGTTAGCCTTTTTCCTTTTTTCAGCAGCACCTTTTTTCTGAATGAAAAATACCCTATGCCATTAATTATTTTAAAAATACAATTAAATAGGCCTAATAATTTTATTTCGCAACCATTATTTACGGTCACTGCGTCGGCCGGGGTTTTCTATTGTATTTTATTAGGGCCCAAAACTTGGATGGGGGACCACAAAGTCTCCATTAAACGTTTGTTGACGGGGATTTCATTTAATTAGGAAATAAGTCCCTCTCGAAGTTACGAAATTTAGTCGCTACATGAAAACTTTTCAGCTTAATTGGTATACCTACATTACTGGAATTGCTACTTGTGAAATGGAGTACGAAATTTAACAAGTTATTCAACAAAGTTTGTAAACGTAACAACATAAATTTATTACTGTTTACTGATCAAGGGTTCGCTTACATGTAGATGTTATAGCAAAAGGAAATCTATGCATTCAACCCAATAACATTGAATTGCTCGTAGGTAAGTATGGTATATGTTTGAAAGCTTTTTGCTAATAATTAATTCCATAATAGATTAAAAAATCCTATTAATTCATTTTTAAATAGAGAAATATCACAGGCTTGGGAAAAAAAATGCTCATACACGTATATATCTCAATTGCAAATGTGTAAATAAATTTTGTTAGATTTTTGCATTTAGTACTAGTGGATAAAAAAAATTATAGAAAATAAAAGTGAAAACTAAATAAATGTGACAAGAAACTGATACTTTCTGAAAAATATTTTATGAAGCATCACAGGGCAATATTTAATACTAGCTGGCGCCCGCGACTTCGTTTGCGTTGAAAAAGAAAAAGTAGCCTATCTTGTGTCCTGTACGTCTAAATGTTTATCTACCAAGTTTCATGAAAATCAGTTAATTCGTTTAAGAGTTATGGAGGAACATACATACATACATACATACATACAATACCTACACTTACAGATTTATTATTAGTATTGATGATTGATGATGTAGTTGAAACCGCTGATAAAAGCTAGTAATAAATAGGCTGTTGATGTTGAATCTTGGAATAGTCATGAAGAAAATTTATAATTAGGTACCTTTATTATAAATATTTTTGGTCTTTTTGTCTCAACCTCACAGTGAAGTTGCATATATGTAGGTAAATTATCATCACCAAAAGAAGATATGGGCAGCATAAGATATGTGTATATTTGCATTATTAATTTAGTTGCTTGTATAATAGTGCTAACTCAGCACTGTTCTATTGGAGTAATTATTGTTATCAGACGTATTAATTACGCCAGTATTCTCCTTGTATGACGTAGGTAATATTCAGCTCGCGTGCCTGTTAGATAAGATTACCTATACTCGTATTTACTTAACATACGAGTATGTAGCTAAGTTAGATATTATATGTACGTATGCAAATATAACGATGAATAAGTTTTAATACTACTTGAAAATTGTTACTCAATTTTTTTTGTCAAAAGCTTCCTTCAATGTTTAACGCAAGTTATAAAATATTACACTTCGTCATGTGAATGTTCTCGTAAAACAACTGTAAAACTTTTTACGTACTTCAAGAATATAGGGAGTCACTTCAAAACGGGATATTCCTCATATAACCTGATATATTTGCGATGCTTTAATCTTTAAATTGTGTCGTAAAGAAAGTTATTTTGGCATTTTACTATCTTGCGCGCGTTATGTCGTGTTTTTACTACTTTATGGGCATTTGTCTTTATAGTGTTGAATTATACATTACGATCGATGATATAAATCTGCTAATAACGTTAGGGCTAGTTAGTACTTAAACTAGAATCTTAACTAAATTACATTAGACGTTCTTAAAAATAGATCATCCTAGACATATTTTTTTTGTTCAACAAAGTCATAACAAATTACAGGCTTGAAATTTTGTGTTATTGTGAATTCCATTGTTGTGTCAAAGAGAGAGAGAGTCGAATTGAAAGTTTCATTGCAGCATAAATATAAGATTTTAGCATTCTATTAAAAAAGAATGGTAAAAGCGCCTATGTTTTTCCTATAATGTTCTCATAGTTATTTGAAAAAAATAAGCGCTCAAGGAAAAATAAAGATGGGATTTTTACGGTTATTTCTTTATTTAAGATGGTACGTAAACCTTATCTGTGTACGTGATAAGAATAATACGCTTTTCATTTCTATTGTAAAAGTCGTTTTTGTAATGTAGTTACAAAATACATTAAGGACTCAAGCGATAAACGATTTATGGTCACAATCTTAAACTTAGGAATATCAAGCATTATCAACTTTACTAAATGTACTAACTTTACAAATTGTATCAGCAATTTTGAGTGCAAAATTATCCAGTTAGATCTCGACTTTTATATGTAATTATACTATGAAGAGATAATTATAATATGTTTGTTTGTATGTAGGAGGTAATCTTAATTACTCATCCAATTAAAAAAAATCTTTCACCAATAAAATTTCAGGATGGACATAGGACAAAATCCACGCGGGCGAAGATGCAGGCACCAGCCAGCTATCTAAGAGCGCTACCTCACCGGGACGCCACGGCCACGTCGCTGGCGACGTAGGTTGGCTACCAACGGTCACCAAATGGAGTGGCCAGTGACGTCTTGGCTACGGTCCGTCAGTCAGTTCTGTCAGTTTTCGTATAGAGAATACTCGCTTTTGTATTTCAACAATGAACCTCCGCTATCGAAACTCATTCTTTTTACTAAAAAATTACACAAAACTTAAAAATAGAACGCGCGTGCTACCGTCTTGGCCACCGGTTTGGACACTGAGTGAGTGAGACGCAGTTTACTCGCATACAATTTACTGAAAACGTCGTCGCGTCGCCAGTCTCGTATCTCATACATGTCAATATAAATTGTTGGCCACGTCGCTGACCACGTGTCCTTGGCGTCCCGGTGAGGTAGGGCGCTTAAATCAAAGATCCAACTCTTGGTAAAAGTATAATGTCAGGCATCAAGGTATGTCAGGCGAAGTAGTCAAAGTTACTCCTTATAACATCATCTATCTGCCAGTTAAAGTCCGGTCGACATCGGTTTAGCCGTTTCGGAAATTAGCAAAACAAACGGACTTATTTTTTGTTTTAAATTCTGTATATATTTCGATATATACATCTAGTAAGAAGCAGTTATTTTTCACATTAAAAACAGACATTTATTTATTAGTTATATAGATTGTGTGAATTGTGAGGTCCCATTTATTTTCATTGTCGACTTTCGCTATTTTCTATTTGAGATTTAGTTGGTCCGAACAGCCTTTGTGAAATTCAGTCGGCTGAAATAACAAGTGTCATTCGTTAAATGTAAGATTGATGGTCTGTGGACCGTGTTAAATAATCCTCAAAGAAATTTCATTTGTCATCAAAGTTTTTTCATTAAATTGATGGTTATTGCCATTACAATGTTGCTCACAGATTTTATGTGTATTTTAGAAATACTTCTTTACAATAATAAGTTTTTTGAGGAAAATAAGATGACAATAAGATAAATTACCCTTTGTTCAAGCGGTTACAATTACTTATATCAATTGGAACTATAAATTTTATACTTAGGCCTTGTTCATGTAGTGAATTTAAAGTTCGGATTTACTCGGTAGTATTTACGGTATTTATTTGCAGTGACCACTTGGCCGCGTGCCCAGTATTCGGCATTGGCTTTACGCTCCAATGATCTACGTTATCTACAGATTCAATGAAATTTACTATAGGTGCCTCACTATGTATATAAAACTAAAATCTGTACAATATGTTTTCCATGATGTGTTTCATGATGTTTTCCCTTCTAAGGTTTTTCCACCTTGCTATAAATTACAATATGGGCTTCTTAGAAAGATGTAAATAAATTCCTGCAGGGTCGGCAGTTTAAATCAAAGTCGGAAATAGTTTTCGAAAGAAACAATCGTGACAGTTCACAAAGTAATTTATGCCGCCAAATTCGGCAAATTTGGCAAAATCTTTAACTTACTAGCACAAATGCAATTAGAGTCTATGTGTGAAACCAAATCAGACATTTGACGGCAATTTGGATAAAAAATCTCTTTTTGTGCTCGGTGCCCCTTTTATATATTTCGTGTAATATGGACTTATGGCACTGAAACGAGGCCTCTAATTATTGAGCTGATGAGAGGTCGCAGGGTTGAGGGTTGCCCGCTGTATGCTATTGAAAGAATTTATGTTCGGAGTTTCTCTGCCTAACCCTCATCATACGAATATCCCTGTGTTATCCCTATTGATATGTTTCCAAACGGGATTAAATAAGGTCTGTTTACCGATGGGAATATGTTAATCAACAAAATAATACGCGTCTTTTGTATGAAATTATATTAAATTTAATAATTTAATATAATGCCTGTTACCCTTTATAATATTTAAAAAAATGTAGTCCACATAAAGTTTTATGAGTCGAAATGTGCGATTTCTAATATACAGTTCTATATTTATGGACATTTGAAAGCAACGCGTTAGAGAAAACAAAATTATGGGATAATTTTTTTATAATGTTTTATATGTTTGTTTCTTATATGAGATAAATATCTTATACAATTATTTTTTTCTTTCTTATAAAGTTTACAAAATCTTAATTTTCATGAAACTTGGTAGATAAACAATTTTGACGTACAGGACACAGGATAGGCTACTTTTTGTTTTTCAGCGCGAATGAAGTCGCGGGCGCCAGCTAGTACCAAATAATATCTTACGTAATAATATCTACAATAAGAGGGAGGGAGAGTGCGAGAAATCTTATGCTACGTTTACATTCTTTAATCGTCCTTGGATAAATTAATGAATGGCCTCTAACTACCATCGATTGTACCATCAGCTTGCTTGGTGGGCAAGAATCCAACATATTCTTTCCATAAGAACATAAGAAGAAGAATATAAGCCCTATATAAAAAATAATTGTTGACAACACTCCAATGTACACAAAGACATTGGAGACAAACCTTAAACTTAATTAGATTCTTCAAAGTGTACACAGCTTTGTTTGAAAGACCTAATTAAATTGTTTTCTAAATATTCTCGAAGACTTTGCTTCTTTTCAACTCGTCGTGATTTAACCATAAAAAACTTTTATCACAATTATTTTACAAACACCGCTACTGTGAACTTACGAATTAAAGTTACAACTTCTGGTGAAAACCGTGAATTTCATGGAAATCGAGCTTTAAGCGAAGTTCAAAACTTTCACTACCGTGTACTAAGTAGTAAAGCCGATAGCTTATTATTGTATTAGTTATTAGAAGGTCCTAATAACATATACATAATAATAAGATATGGAGTTGCTACATTTATATTCAAATATGATCCATCAAAATCTATATAGGTATGTATATACAAAAATCAATATATGTTTGTCCTCTATGAAATTTTAATTCGGTTTTTATTTGTGTTTCTCCTTTATAAAGTTAAATTCAATTTTATAGTATTAGATTGAATCCTTTATATTATTATTTTTTTCTCTATCTAATTGGTCCTGAGTTTGATTCCCGGCAGAGCCAACTTTGTAAATGGACCTTTAAAAGTTAAATATTTTATTTTTGTTTGTAATAAATAAACTCAAAAACTACTTGACCGATTTTTAAAATTATTTCACCTATAGAAAGCTACATTTATATCAGCGAGTAATATAGGTTATATTTTATAAAGTTACGCGGACAAAGTCGCGTGAAACAGCGAGTATATTAAAAAAACGATGACACATTTTTTAAATATTTTATCGTTTCATATTATTTTGTATTTCTAATTGCTTTGTGTTTTCGCTGAAAAACGAGAATTAGCTGAATACTGCTCAAGAAACTAATAAATAAAAAGAATTTTTTGAAACGCAACATGCTATGCAAGAATATAATCGTACCAATTAAAGAGGCAAATTTCCAGCTGCAAACCTTTTGACGAGTCATCCGTAAATAAGGTCCACAGTAGAAAATATTTTACTCAGCGAATGAAATTTCCATAATACGGCTGTATTTATTGCGGCGCGCTCTAGTCTTGCTGCCTTTTGTAAATGGAACGGGAGTAGTAACGAAACAACGAAATGAGTTCCTCATAAAAATATAGCATTAGGGTTGCCAATTTCCCCCCCTAGGTGGGTCATGACCGTGCAGTGGTGGGGGGGCTTAACCCTCGGCAATCCGAGCGGTTGCAGGGGCCGGTGAGGTCACCGGCCTTTGCTTGGCTGATCGGATTGTCGCTGGGGAACAAAGAAGACCCACGTGCGTGTGCTCCGAGCGGGCTCCGATCAGCGGAGCTCGTGGCGGAGCAACAGTTTGGAGGCTCCAACTGTCCGTTGGAGCTTCACCGGTCACCGCTCGCTGGGCCGAGGAACCGTACTCGGCCCACACGGGTGTAGGCCGGTGAGAGATGGCACCCCCGGTCCTTGTGCGTCGGACCGAGATATGGGTCTCGGTTCTGCGAACGAAGACCGGCGCGGGTCGCAGCGGGCGGATTCTCTCGGATAGCTCTGTCGCTCTGTGGTAGTTGGGCAACGCACGCGAAGACGGAGCTCTACGGCAGGGAAGGACCGTCTGGCAGAGTACTGCAATCGCGGCTTTGTGGAGGGTGGTGAAGACCCGGTAGCGCGGCCGGCCTAGTAACCACCCTCTGCAGTCGTTCGGAAGAGTGAACACCCGGACTCGCCACCCGGCCTAGTAACTCTTCCGACGACATCACGAGGTGAAGCCTGTCTCGGGCTGCCGCGATTGATGTGGAAATGTCAGGCGGAAACCCCCTTTGGGCCGCCCACCCTTAATGCCGTAGAGATGAGCGGCCACACGAGCAGGGGTTTTCCGAGAGTTTCAGGTGGAAGCGGCCTCCAACTCTGCGGTAGGTTGTGCCGCAGAGAAGAGGTTATGGGGTGCTTCATGAGTGAAGCCCCTCGCTGACTGCCCGCTGCGAGAGGTGGGGAATAGGCGGCCTGTACCGCTTCGCCCAGGGGCGGCGGACATGGGGTCGTCCGCCGTCATCACAACACCGGGCAACGAGGGGAGACGTGCTGTGTGTTTCCGGCGCGTCTCTTCACGGCGCGGAGGTTACACTCCGCGCCTTATCGAGGTGGAGCCCGCAAGTGTGCGGGCCTCGTCTGGCGGGGGGACACCGTAGCGTGTTTAAACGTCCCCTGACCCCCGCCCATAGACGGCGCGAAGAAACACCGCGGGGTTTTAGTGGGTAGAAGTCCCACATACCCCACCGATCTCCCCATGGTCGGTGGGGATCTGATTCGCAGATTTCCTCGCGTTAAAAAAAAAAAAAAAAAAAAAAAAAAAAAAGGGTTGCCAATTTAAAATACCCCAAAATAGGATTGTTCTCTTTGTTTTCCTTAAGAGCTCCCTCAAAAGAGAATGCTACTAAATGTATGGGCCCAGAATTGATAACAATAACTCATTTATGGTGAGATAGGCAAGTGTATGTCATAAATTATACTTTTTTTATAAGCCTTAAAAATATTGAGGAATTTTAAATATATTGAAACTCATAAAAATATTGAGAACTACGGGTTCTAGAATCACCTACGTAAATGTTACCACCGGGTTCTAGAATCACCACGTAAGGAAAATTAAATGTAAGTTGTGATAATAATATCATTATTTTTAATGCGTTCACGGAGTAAACTTGCAGAGAGTATTACACGATTTTTTGTATTTTTTGAAGTGAAAACTTCTATAGCCGCGTTAGACGACTTTGGGTAGGGAAAAAATGTATAGGTTCGCGTCAGCAACATGCTAATGCTCACAGTTAATGCGCGCCCAGCTGCCTATGTACGCGATCACGCCAACACATTGCATATACCCGATTGCATGTGTGTGCGTTGGACACTCAGTTTTTAATTTTCACTTCTGTCGGCAGTCTTCATGGCTGCCTCCGACTTTTTTTTGTTCCTAACTTTCTTCCTTTTTTTAAATAACAGTTTTTGACAATAAGTTTCAACTCGTTTTACGATAAAACAGTTGTACAATAAATTTAAGTAGACAAAAAAAATCTTATTATTTATGATTTCATCTTTTTTTTTGTGAAATTATAAGTCAGTACGATCATCGCAAATTAAACTGTTTTCAGCACCAAATTACCTGCTATAGTAGGTACTTCAATATATTTAAACTGTCGCTTATAGAATTTCTAAATATTTTATTATTAATGGGTTGCTACACATCGCTAAACAATCTTTGTTTCTGCACATTGTTCAACGGAGTTTAAACCATTTAATTTCCTTTTAAAAGTTGAAATGTTAATACAAACTAAACCTCTGATATTAACCCGCTCTGATTAAGGTTTATGTTGGATGTCGACACGATGTTTAGCTAAACTTTAATTAATCCGGCCGGACTACATTGAGATTGGGTATTGTAGTAGGGGAGTTTGATTATCCACATTAAAATATCATACGATCACTTTTGAAAAACAAACAATTGAGGGATGTATCTATGACGAAACGACACCATTTGTTTTTAATCCCCGACGCGGAAACGTAGTGTTATTTATAAGTTTGACGTGTGTGTCTGGGACAAACTGGGATGGTTCATAGTTAAAATTTATGAAAAACTACTCAGGCGTTTGAAGACCATCACGACTTAGATTGATGTGAAATGTAGTATACTGTTACTTAACTTGTATTTCCTTGACATGGTAACCTTAACCTGATACTACAGCATCTAGTAGTCTGCGGGACACCCAACTCCTCAGTAACTTAGAGCAGATATAGCGTGTTTAGCCTCAATAGAAGGTGCCTTAGTCTATATTATAATTTTAATTAAAGCTGATTATTTTAAAAAAAATATATAATTAGGCTTTATACATTTTCAAATATTCAACTAATTTTTTTTTATAATTTGTTTTCCTAAAACCTTAACTACTGCTTATTCTGATTACTATTTATGGCGTAATAACTTCCACCTGGATAGATATATTCTCGCCTATTCTACCCTTATGTACGGTACTCGAACTATATTAAATTTAACTCTATTATTTCGATAGCAATTAAAATTTATAACTACTAAGTGATGATTTAATCACCAATAAATCATCAATACTAATAATAAATCTGTAAGTGTAGGTATTGTATGTATGTATGTTCGTCCATAACTCTTAAACGAATTAACTGATTTTCATGAAACTTGGTACATAAACATTTAGACGTACAGGACACAGGATAGGCTACTTTTTTTCTTTTTCAACGCGGACGAAGTCGCAGGCACAGCTAGTAACTACTATTGTTGTCATCATTCTAAAATTATCTGTTTTCTCATCATAGTTTTGTGATAATATGTCAGGAGTATTACCTTTTGTACAACTAATTTGTTCTATTAGCATAGGGTCCTACGATCTATTTTCTGGTAGGCCAAATCTTGTCAACAGACTTCGTGGAAACCATTAATGATCATGACGAAAACACCCCTGTATTTTTCCAAATATTTTTTCATGAAAACAATTTTTTTGTGTTACCTACTCTAATATTAGATGTTGATGATTACCTGTATTAAAATATACTATACTTTCTATCCTGGAAAAATGTGAGGCTTCTGTGGGATTTTTCAAAAACAAACTACAGCGCGAACGAAGTTGCGGAAATCACCTAGCTAGTAGTTTATTAAAAAAAAAGAGACGACATTATAAAGACCAAGTAGATGAAAACTAGTAGGTAAATAAGTTGAAATAGATATAAGTAATTAAGGTAGGTATTTGTGTATGCTTATCTTTACCGATTAACATTATCAAGTTGTAAGCTAAATAACAATGGGCGCATAATACTGAAACTAGTAACGTGTTAAGATGGTGACGTGATAATTAAAATGGCCCCTTTTCGTCGTTGCCTTGTCTTGCTTGAGTTAAATAATTATTATAATAAGGGTGGGCGGGCCTTACACGCCCGCTTTCAAGGGACAACCTTGGAAAAGGGACAGTTCATAATGTCCGCCATAATTATTAGGTTTCTGTTTAATTAGAAAGCTTTGTTGCATTCATTACCAGTCGACAACATATTTGTAGGAACCCCAAAACGAAATATAGCGGGGAATAAACATTTTCAACAAATCAGTTTTGCGGTTGACAGGATACGACTAAATCACAATTGAATCACTCGATAAAACGCGGAAAGAATCCTTTTCATAATGTCCATACAATATTGTATGAATGAATTTTCGATGTAAGGTCGCACACGACAAAAAATCTTTTAAGAAATCGTATCTACAATGACATTATTTAATATTTACTGGAATCGGGAAAATATCAAGACGATTTAATTTTATTATCCTTGCGGGATTCAAATTGTTTAGATAGTTATACTCAATAGTTTCTTGAAGCATTTTGTTTGGTACTCTTCAGAGTAGGTCCTTTAAAAGTCTTTAAAAGACAGTAATATTTAATCTGCCCTTAAACTATGAAAGTTTTTTAATGAATCAACTTTGTTAATTTATTAAGAAGTATCATCAGTAGCAAGTAGTTTTTTTTTATGTTTTCGGATTCTAAAAAAAATATGCTTCTCATTAATCAGTTAACTTTCCAAATTTTTCCAATTTTTTTGCTCTTTTTGATTATATCTTGCATTAAAGAAAATCGTTTAAAGAGAACCATTCTGTACACTGTATATATTTATTTTAATAACTAGTTGGCGCCCGCGACTTCGTCCGCGTTGAAAAAAAAAAAAGTAGCCTATCCTGTGTCCCGTACGTCTAAATGTTTATCTACCAAGTTTCATGAAAATCAGTTGATTCGTTTAAGAGTTATAGAGGAACATACATACTTACATACATACATACATACAGAAAAAAATTCTAAAAATCGTCAATTTAGTTTCCGTATCATGTATAGAGCCTATATACACGATATTTCTGAAAACAAAGTAAATTACTCCATGACCGACCCCTACAGATTTATTATTAGTATTGATGATATGCATTAATTTTATCGTAATACAGATGTATTATTTAAATAAAAATTTTAGTCCTTGTACTCGTAGGTACGGTACGCGTGGTTGATTTGACATGGTTTATATACTACAAGCATGACGTCACGAGTGATGGCTGTGACATTCAGAAACACCAGCACAGCGTGGCGTGAATGTATGTACCTACATACGTGACTGGAACGTAACTAAGGCAACTCATAGGTACTCAAGGAATAAAAAGTAAAGTCGGGGTCGTCAGTTTTCAAATTCATTCTTTTATCAAAATCGTAGACTCTTAGCACCTTTTGAAACTAAAGCTCTAAACAGGCAACTGACAGATGCTTGAAATGAAATTTTGGCATGACTGACAAATTGCCCTGGTGCAAGCAAATGTCGACTTAAAGGTGACGAACCTATTCTTACCCCGACTGTACAAGGAATTGAAGTTAAACCATTGATTATGTTTTCGCATTTATAATATTAAAAGGATTACCGTGGCAGATCGACAGAACTTACAATAATTATAAATATATCCACGCTTTGTCTAGCAGTGGAAAGTCAGTAAGAGGTTATTAATGTGAATGATAACAATACTCGTAAGTACTTTTTTATCATAATTATTCGATTTATTATCGAATTGTTACGATTACATCTAAAAGGTATTCAACATACCATCAAATTACATTATCAGATCCGGGAATGGATTTAGAGCCCGCATCTGTCTACGCTTTTATCTCAATTGAATTCACAACCGATATCTGCGTTCAATCTAAGGTTATGTCGACTAATTCAAAATTGTTTCAGTGATAATATTTCGTAAGAGCTAGAGTAAAAATATATATGCGAATTTAATTATAAAATTCCTTATCATTTTTAAGGTAAGGTTGTCAGCCAGGTTAACTTCCCAATTGCTAACTGAATCCCCCAGATGATTCTGGTGAACTCCTTGGTTCAACAGAACACCCTCAGGGGATCGAAATATATGCCGCAGTTCACCAGGATCCCCTAATTACTAATGGCTACTGTCGCCTATAATACAAGAAACGCCACAGGTGCGCAAGTGCGTTGCCGGCCATAGTAGGATTAAAGATAAGGGGTTAGGAAGGGATACGAAAATGGGCTATGGCATCCCTTTCTCACTCACCAAAATACAAGCACACGTGCTGTTATTTCACGGTGGTCTTCTGTCGGTGGGTGGTCACTGTCACCAGACAGCTGAGAAACGCAGTGTGCACCACCACTTGCTAGATCCAGACCAGAGCCAAATATGACAAGCTCATTTACAAAGTTAGCTCTGCCCGGAAATCGAACCAGAGACCCCTGAGACAAAGCGTCAAAGCAAGCTCCTTAACCATTCAATCAAGGGGCTCGTCAAGGGCTTTGTCTTAACATTTATAATATGAAGATTAAATCTTTTGCTGCAAAAATATTTTTCTTTTCTTTATTAAGTCTTTATTATAAAACTAGCTGGTGCCCGCGATTTCGTCCGCGTTGAACGTTGAGAGGTACCCATATGTCCTTTCTGGTGCCTAGACAAAGTGTATGAAAAATTTCATGGTGATCGGTTCAGTAGTTTTTGCGTGAAAGCGTAACAAACAAACAAACAAACTCACATTCACATTTATAATATTAATAAGGATAAGGATTTTTGCGCTTTCACTTCTTGTACCAAGAGGGGATTCTCACCCTGGTTTTCTTAAACGATCGTATTAACCTCCATCAGTGGACCTTCAGTTTGATTGATGTATTTCACACTTATAAACTTATTATGGAGAAAGACAAAGACAACAACTACTTTAGTTTTATTTTATTAAAACATCTGCGAGCAACCGGATAGTTAAAAGCAGTTTTCAATAAATTTTCATAATAAATAATCAATTGATTAAATATTAAACGATCGGAAGAATTTTGATTAATTATACCAATTTTCGATAAAGCCTTTTGGCACAATGATTTATTAGAAGCTAACGACCTCAGGTTTATTAGGTTTATTGTAAATACTATTCATTTAATATGTCCTTATTAGTAATGTTATATTAGGTAATGTTATATACAGGTTTGCGGTTCTCAATTTCCCCTGAGACCGACTGTTTCGTCCGTCAAACTCGATAGCTGCAAGTGCGCTGCCGAACATAATAAGAAAATTGGTTCTAGCAGCCCTTACCCACTCACCGAAATATAAAGCACACATGCATCCTGCCACTACATAAATATTAAATTAATAAAGCAATGTGTCCTATATTTTAATCACTCTTTAAAAATATAAATACTTTTCATAAATTATTTCAATTTAAACTTTATTTGTGTTTGTGTTATTGTCAAAATCTATCGATCGGCTAAAAAATGGACTCTTTGTTCCTAAACTCTCTTCATACTCGTACATGGTTTCTCAGTTCTCGTAATAAATTGAGTTATAAATGTTTTAATAAATTGAGTTTGAAGGTTAAATCGAAGAATCATTAATATCGACTTCAAATAAACCCAACTTCTCTTATTTAATTTACAATTTACCCTCTTCTCATCGAACTTTATGTATACGATTACCCGTTTAAGTAACTTCTTACACGTTAATTTAACTTTTGCAACATTCTTGAGGATCGACCCGACGACCCTGTAAAGTGAGGTAAAATTATAGGTAAATATAATTACTTGTTCAAGTTAAATCGCTTTTCAACTTCTACCGTTCTATAAAATCTTACTTCATTCAGAAATTTCTTTAAAAGCGTGCATAGTGTGAATATGTGTCCTCAAAGGAATTTGACTCCCTTCAAAGGTAAGTTCCATATTATACGCAATTTCACGTTTTAAGAGATCTTGTAAAAATACTTGCTAAATACAGATTTTTTATTGCTCTTTCTTATGTTAAGGTCTTCAGACGGGCTGACGGCAGGGGGAAGTTGACCTACCATCGTCAATATTACAAGCAAAGTCGCAGCCGACCATAGTACGATTATTGGGTAAGAGATTAGGAAGGGTTGCGCTCTGGTATCGCTAACTCACTCACTGAAACACAATAGCACTGAACTTTAGATAGCTGGTGCCTGTGGCTTGGCCCGCGTGGTACAGATTTATTTATATATTTATTTATTTATCAGCTAAGCAGCTAAGCTATTATTATTTATTATTATTTATTTAGCAGTAAAAATACATATTTAGCATAATTTCATCCTGAATTTTTTTTGTAACTGAAAGATGAAGAAGACAGTGAAAGATCATTTTAAATCAGATGAGCAGTTTCGAAGATTACCTCCTGCATGCAGACAAAGATATAAACTTTTTCTTGATAAACGTTGTTGTTGATGAATATTTGATAAACTTCCACTGGTTGAATGAACTCTTTCAGGAAGTGTAATTTAAAAATTATGATTAAATTTGTTTAAAAAATGTTTGGGACGTTAACACTGACAATTTTAACGTCCTCTTATAGACACTTTATAAGCGAATGGAATTCGTGAATCTGTGGGCAGCATATTCTGACTTCCGAGCTGTGACATGACACCCGAATTGATGAGGGTCTAACAAACTTTGATTGGATTGTGACGTGTCACGCTCACGGATACCTCACGAATTACACAACTTCACAAACTAATTTAAATGTATTAAAAACCTTATTATACGTGCAGTTATCTACATGTTCATCGTGATGGCCGACAGGAGATTTGATCATCTTTATCTCCTGTTATAAAGCGATTTGTTTGAACTACTCGACCCCGTCTCGAACTCAACACATTTATAACTAATGTGTTACAACGCCTATGAAAAAGAGGCGAGGTTGAAGTCGCGGGCAAAAGCTTAGTATAATGTAACACGGACTGACGCTTACGATGAGGAAACTACTAGTCACTATAACGATAACTATATTGGCATACTATATGTCATATGCCATACTATTGTACTGTGTCCTGTTGTTGAGACGAATGAATGACTTTGCTAGCTCAACACATATATGTCAGATTGGTTTAAACTTTATTGTATTAAGCTAAAAAAGAAGTTATTAACGAAAAAATTAATATTAAGCTCAATAAATGTGTCGTTCACTGTAAAAGTGAACTATCTCCTTGTAACTGAATTTTAGAATAACGAGCTTTTTGCGAATTATAGTGTAGGAAAAAATATATAAGCATTCATTCATTGTTTTCATCTATGGGATTTTAATGCAACTATTGGAGTTACTTCACTTTTATTTTGAAAATTATGACTAAATGTGATACCATTAGGCAAGAAAAGATGGTTTTAAAAATAGGGAGTTACACCACTTTTACAATGAACGACACAAATGTAATACGCATACATTACATATGGCACATCGCTTACGTAGTTAATGCGCGAACATATTTTATTCACCGAAATTTGAGTGCAATCAGATTTAAAAGCGTATTCACGCCCGCGAGCACAGCAATTTGAGAATGTTCCTATATCCAAATTAAATGGTAGGATAATCGGACCGGCATTTCGCAAGATAAAACCGAATTGCGATTATCAAAATTGAGGATTACGACCCGGGGCCGGGTTTAATTTCACTTGTTCCTTTTAATGTTCAATAAAATCTACGTTCAGTTAAGACCCTTGACTTAATCTCGCCAATATTTTTTGTTGGGACCCTTACCTTCCTAGCAGCGCCGGGATTATTAAATTACTTAGAATAATTTAAACTTTTATAAGAGATACAATTTGAGGAAGTAAGGATTGTTATTTCATTAATTTGTATTTGAGATGGGAATATTTTTCAGCTATTTTATTTTATGTAGAAGTAATAATTATCTCCTAAATTGTTATTTTTGTTATACTAAAAGAAAAAAAATCGTTTTTCTAAATTCTTCTAACTTTTATCTACCTTTTAGATATAATATTTATCGTATGCGAAGAGGTTTCTGACTAGGCCAATTATTCCAGCTTTTTTTTGCATTTATCTTTGAAAAATTAAAAAAAAAATACAAATTATGGAGTTAGGTAGCAAAAGGTTAAAAATTATAATTTTTTTTTTCGGCAAGTAAAGCAATATAATACACTGTTTCGTGTTAAATAAAATATCTATTAAATCAACAGATATTTTTTTCTTTCGAACAGATATATTTCTGTTTCATAAATTGCAATACTAATAAGCACTTAGATTTTGTAGTTAATTAATTATACAGTTTCCTTTTTTATATATTAAAACATATACATACGTGTTCCTATTTTTCAAGAAGATTGATTAGACCCGGGATTAGACACATTGATTGATTTCCAATTAAGCAGTAGATATTAAACCAATTTATCAACTGCCAAGCAGAAAACTTCCGAAAAATTAAATTTATATCCTTTAAACTTAACATTATTGTCAGACAAAAATTTATTTTATGATATATAATGGGGATTTTACGTCTTTCCCGGCAATTTTTTTTCTTTTCCTAGGTTTGCGATTAATATCGATTGCGATCAATGTAAGTAAATATAATAATTTTAGAAGTGTATTTGTTGAGAACTTATCGAGCATACATCAAGTATACTCGAGTAACCTATACTTAAACTTATCGACTACTTAACTTACTTATTAAACTTTAACTTAACTTATTTGTCTACTATACTGAAGTAAGGGATGTCAGAGACCATTTCTCCATTTAGCAATATAATCCGCAAATGGGCTGAATAAAATCCATAACTAATATCTATCATGACATGAAGCGTGATAATCTGTCGAGCACAGAGGCGTATAGCCACGAAACCCCTAAGGTAATATCTCATTCGCCTAAATTAATATTTTAGGAGTTTACTTAAGAGCGGGTATAAAGAGAAATAGCCAATCCTAGATTTGAATTTTATCTAAGTAAACAAAGTCTAATTTAATTCATTTTTTTAAATAGATAAATACATTATATATGAAAGTGACGAATGTAACAGAAAACATAATATAATGAAATTTTCTCGATAGAAAAAAAATCACTAAGTGAGCTCTCATTTCCATCGATTTTAGTTTTATTTTGAAAATGACACACATTACAAAGCTAAGTGTATCAGTAATTTCACTTCACTTATTATCTAAGGCTGTATGTAACAATTTTTCATTTGACATTGTAGTTTACGAATAATTAATACTTAATACTTTTGGCACGTATAACATTTTTATTGAGCGAGATGCGCTATCTTCCGTCGCATGTTGTGCGTAGTTCTACGTATTTTGTGTCACTGTCATGTCCAAGGGGCCACGCGGGTGAAATTACAAATTTTGTTTGCTTTATACCCATTCTTAACAAAATTTATAGTTACCCAATTAATACTCAGGACACCGCCTTTCATTAAATATTCAGCTGTAATAAGTCACGTTTACCACGTCTAACCCGATTAGGTTGTTTTGTTAGAAATCATTTAGGGGTCACAACCAAATTCATTTGTAGCTCGTGTTAATTCTCTGTAGTTAACAGTCACCAGACTAATTCTGCAAGACATCTGGACAGGTTGTAAACGCTTTATTTACGACCTACAATGTTACGGGTCACTTGCGCTTATTGGCTACACACAAAATTTTTGTGCACACTTTATTGATCACGATAGTCTCGTTCTGATATTTTATTTTAGTATGGAGTTGGCTTAATTTAAATATTTCAGCATATAATATTAAAATAATATTATGTGGAAATATTTTATATAACTTTTAGGGCCTCTTTTACAAACTACAAGTAAAGTGTTGATTAGTTACTTTTAGAAATCATTTTCTGTTTTATTGAATTATGCACTCGGTTTACTGCATCGTTCGATAGCCGAATTTTTATTATTATTTTCTATTTAATGTTTGGGACGTTTACCGTACAAATAAAGGTATATCAGCTCCATTATCCCCGGTTACCGGTGACTTTAAATGATAGTTTGGTCTACTTGACGTTTGTGAAACAGGCGCTTAGTGTGACAAATTGTTAAATGTCAAATTTGATTATCTTTAATGTTGTTCATATGTTATTCATGTATGTACATTATTATTATTATTTCCAGATCCAGACCGGAGCCGGCTTTAAAAATTCGTTTTCAAAGTTGGCTCTGCCCGGAACCGAACCCACGACAACTGAGAGAGCACAAAGGCAAGATCCTTAACCACTGGACCGCTACATGAGGTTGCATATTTATACTAATAAGAACTGGTTCACATTCACCCTTGTTACTTGGAAATAAATGATTTGAATTTAAATTGGCTCGTCAAACGATATTGTTACGTAAACGAAACTGGCTATTATATTGGTTTGAAATTTACATACATACAACTCCCATTGTTGTCTCTGCATGGCATAAGTTAGTTGTTGAGAAACTTTGTTCATTATGAAAATAGTTCATTATGAAAATTGTTGAATACGATCACTCATGTATGAAATTTTTATGTTAAACGAAGCAGACACCCAAGACATTACGAAATAATTCGCTCGCAGCAAGAATAATTTTCACTCGGCATTAATTTCTGGTGCGCACTGTGTTCGCAATAAGAGTAGAAATTTACATTTAAATTTTAATAAAACGACTGTTCACGCATGAGGCCACCGTCTGTCACGCATATGTGACTTAAGCGGACATGATTTGCATGTATAGTAGTTGAGTATTTCATATTTAATATTTCATTACGTGATCTGTTCCATGAACAACAGCGCGATTTAACATAATAACAAAACATAACAAAGTGATTGAAAACTTAATTAGAAATTATACTAAAATTAATTCATTAAACAATTTGCCACAGTCAAATGTCCAATCAACGCGACAGTTTACAGTGAATTTGTTAAAATTAAGTGAATTAAGCTATTTTACATTTTAATGATGACAAAACGAATTTCTTTCTTTCGGGGTTTCCTCTCAGGATCGTCATCTTGGGTTCTTGGATCTTTTTTCCGAAACCCTGGTAAATTTAAATTTATAATGACGATCATAAGAGTTTCTTGTAGAAACCTAATTGATAAGTAAAATTTTGATTTTGATTTTTGAATAAGGAAAAAAACTTAATTTACAAATTTACTGAATTTTACTAATATTACTTTACCAAAGTTCATGGTAAAGGTGTCACATTGTAGTGATATTAAAAGCTCTGTGAGTATAATTTTGTGAAATTAGTACTGAATGAACTATATTATTAGTGGTATTGGCAAACAAATTAAATTCATTTGTAATAAAAACTAGTTTTTGGACGCGGCGTCGCCCGCGCCCCTTTTTCTTAATATTTAAACATTTATATTTTATTCTGTCTTTATTTCCGATATACTTTTTTTGAACAGGTTTTGATTTTTTTATTTTTATTATTACATATAATCTGTTTTAAAAACAATACTTTTATTCTGGAGAAAAAGTACCCAATGTCAAAATCAAAAAGTTTCAAAATTTCTGAAAACGGGTATGAAAAATAAAAAAGCGCGACAAACCAACAAATTCACTTTTGCATTTATATATTAATTAGGAGTTAGTATTAGGATAGCCGTATTTAGTATCGCAATCAAATGGATCGACTATGGACTTAAAAGCAATAAATCTGGCTGTATCGATATTTTAATAAGTAGAATGGAGGCTTTGCCGGATGGCATTGACTTTACGAAAACATTTAATTAGATTTGTTACAGCTTTTGCGTTCCAAGCTTCCTTCTCATAAATTGCCTGAAAGATTCTGCGATTAAATCGCGAGACTTTTTGACTGAACGAAGCTTCGGAATCTTTATTGGCGGATGTTGCTCTGACATTATAACAGAGTTAATAATACCAGCAGCTCTGTGCTACGTTGCTTCATTTACATATCAATGACTAAACCAACAAAATTGCTTTAGCAAGGCCGGCACTTTCTTTTTATGTTAAACGCGACAGACAGGCTGATGGACAACTTGATGGTAACTAACGCCATAGTTAAATTTTAACTATGAAACAGAGTATAATTGTCTACAAAATCAACAACATAAACTCCAAATGATGACAGCAGCTCAGCTCTCACTTTGAACCAGCAAAAAATATCAACTGATTTATTTTATTTCGCGGAAACTTTAATAAAATATTTTTTCTTGAATGCCCCTCTTTATTAACTGGGTTAAAAAAAACAAACACACAATATTGCCACAGTGTTTCGTTTCGTAGAAAATAGTCGTTTCGTAGTGCCATTTTTACGCCCATGATCGAACAAATTGGAGTAAGCAAGTAGCTACTCAATAGGAAAATGTTTCAGATAACATAATACACGAGTCCAAACATAAAATATTCATTGATATTTACCACAGGCTACCTTTTGACTGTACACCAAGTTTAATACATATACACGAATGTAAGTCAAATAAATGAAAATATCCACAATTCGACCCAAAGATTTAAATCGAGAGATGCGGCATTACTAGCGAAAGTGTGTTACAAAATACAACATACATTATACTAAAGACAAAAGTATAATATACATATACCTTTGTCTAAACACACTTTTAAACACAGACAACACATTCCTTACTTCAAACGTGACTGTGACGATAGCGACGCTCTCAACAAGCGACCGTCACTCACTGTAGCTGGCGTGCAACTGTAGTTGGGTTGAGCGCCTGCGCCCAACCCATTGTTAAGAATTTTTGGTGTGTTTTTAGTATGGCGCGAGGAGATTACGCCGCATCTTTCGATTTAAATCTTTGATTCGACCCAAACATGCTACCGTCTACAGTGGACCACAGTGTCTGCAGTGAACAGTACAGAGTCGATGTCTTCTACTTCCATAAAAACTAAATTAGGTTTTTATTGCAATATACAAACAGGTACAGCTAGTATCAGTATAATCATCTAACCAAATAAAAATTCGTGCAGGCTAACAACCTCTTAAGAACGGCTAATAAATATCTATTTCTAATATACCATTCTTAATAACAATCCATTAATTAGGAAAAGTGGAAAAGAAGTAATAAATCTGATACTCCTTGTAGATCTTAGCTCAATCACAGAGAAATTCTCTTTTAATTCTCTGAATGGTCCTCAAGGAATTATACTTTGTCTTATATTTAAGCGTAGAACACGGAAAATTTTATTTTAATATCCAACATTTCAATTGGATGATGTCTCTGTAACACCTGGAAGGAGAGTTTAAATTACTTCTGAACTTTTCTTTAATTTATTTAAGAATATTTGCATAATGCTCAGTACTTTGGGCGCGTTGGTAAGATAAAGTTTACTTTTGAGGACATTTTTTTAACTTTCTGATTATGTAAGTAGGTATAATTTAGTAACAGGTACTCAAACTCAATTAATAGTAAACATGCTCATTACATATAATGTTTTATTTTTCGTCTTACTTTTTTATAACATACTAGCTGGCGCTCGCGACTTCGTCCGCGTTGAAAAAGAAAAATGTAGCCTATCCTGTGTCCTGTACGTCTAAATGTTTATCTACCAAGTTTCATGAAAATCAGTTAATTCGTTTAAGAGTTATGGAGGAACATACATACATACATACATACATACATACATACATACATACATACATACATACATACATACATACATACATACATACATACATACATACATACATACATACATACATACATACATACATACATACATACATACATACATACATACATACATACATACATACATACATACATACATACATACATACATACATACATACATACATACATACATACATACATACATACATACATACATACATACATACATACATACATACATACATACATACATACATACATACATACATACATACATACATACATACATACATACATACATACATACATACATACATACATACATACATACATACATACATACATACATACATACATACATACATACATACATACATACATACATACATACATACATACATACATACATACATACATACATACATACATACATACATACATACATACATACATACATACATACATACATACATACATACATACATACATACATACATACATACATACATACATACATGCATGCATGCATGCATGCATGCATGCATGCATGCATGCATGCATGCATGCATGCATACATACATACATACATACATACATACATACATACATACATACATACATACATACATACATACATACATACATACATACATACATACATACATACATACATACATACATACATACATACAGAAAAAAATTGTAAAAATGGTCAATTTAGTTTCAGTATCATGTATAGAGCCTATAAACACGATATCTCTGAAAACAAAATAACTTACTCCATCACCAACCCTTACAGATTTATTATTAGTATTGATTATATTTAACGATAATTTTTTTTTCACAAATCAAAAATGTAACGATGAAAACACTAGGTAAAAGTGCGTAGTTGTGTGTACTCCCACTGGACTGAGAATCAATATTGGATATTGATAACTTTATCCAGATAATATTCTTACATTGTATACAATGAAATTGTCACAACTTCTGTAAGTTTCTTAAGAAACGTGTGTCTTTATTGGGACACAATATTATTTCCAAAGCGTAAACGTTTCAGAGATATTCACAAAATTTCTCTCTTATCAAAATGTAATACATTGAAGTTCGATTTAACTCAATTTACATGTTCTTTCAATTAAATATACGTGGTTACTTATAATAACACTTTTTCAATACCTAGAAAGTAAGCAAAATCGAATTTAATATCAATTGACTTATTTAGGCAATCTTCTTTTTATTCTTGGAGTCTATATACTTAGTTATAGCGTATTTTAGGAAAGCCCTTCTTTAGCCATCAGACTTTTTGACATTCTGCTTCTTAGTCATTGAGTGCTTACATTGTAGGCAATCCATGTTTTAGGCATTGTGCGTAATATATGGCATCTCACATTTTAGGTACTGAGCTCAAAACGGATTATTTCATCAAAATTTAATTACGAAATTGATTGGTTCTCCCTCATTATCGGAATTTATTATAGAGAATGTTTCTTCAGTAAAAAAGTTATTTAGTTGTAGCAGTGTAGCACTGTCTTTCTCTTTCAGGGGCGCTAAATATCCTAATAGCGACAATTGTTATTGTGAAATATGAAAGCTTATGTGCTTCGACGAAAAATGATACTAAAGCTCATTCTCGTATACCCCCTCATCCTTTTACTGTATGTCGGTATTGTAGCTGCAGCCCCCAAAGCGTTTATACAAATTTAGCCTCTATCTACCATCGAGAAGACGGTCAGCCTGAAATTACAGACATGTTTGTATGAATGTATAAATTTATGAATAGACATTATAGGCAGTGAAAGACAGTAAGCTTGTTACACTTCATTAATTATAAGGTTAAAAAGTTGTAAGATGGCTGTATGTGGAACAGGTACTGTGCAACATCGTCTTAGAACATTGAGCCTAAGGCCTTAGTACCTACGTAACAAGCTCTTATACTTGTATGCGCATTTTCTTAACATGTTAATTATAAATATGTTTTAAACTCTTAAAATTATTAAAAACAATTTTAAAAAATTATCCACAATTTTGTGTACGTCGCTTTTGAACCAAAAATAACTTAAGTATCGTACTAAAATGATGCGGCATACTAAAATGGAAAAATATGCAGTGTCGGCACACATTCTGATTCAGAATATACAAATGTGTGCGACTTTTTTATGTGTCTACAGTATGTTGCACAGTAGCTGAACTCAAAGCTGTATGGTTCTTGTAAATGTCGGTCACGTGACATTCATTTTAGACTCGAGGTTTGATGATAACGTTATTTAAATTTTAAAATTTAATTTAAGCCTTTAATATCACCTTTACTAACAGTTTGTTATTTTGTACGTTTTTACTCGTTGATATTTTGTTCTGATAAATCCACGCGAACGAAGTCGCGGGCAAAGGCTAGTTATTACTGATATAATGGATCTAAAGCAAATACTTATTATAATTCCCTAACAAAATTACTCGATTCGGTACAATAATCAAAGCCGATATCAAATTAGCTTGCGAAGTAAACATCTATGGGGTAAATGAATTATCTTACAGAATCATGAGGCTGTTGATGTAATATTTTTGAATATTAATGTTATAATGGACGAGGATGAGAAGCTATGATCATTTTTATTTTTATTTTAAGATTGACAGACAGGCTGCCACCGCCTATAATACAAGCAACACCTGTCGACTTTACCTATTAGTATTTAAGATAAGGGATAAGGAAATGGGCTCTGGCATCTCTCACTCACTCACCGAAACCAAACAGCAGTAGTGCTGTTATTTCACGATTGTCTTTTGTAAGAGGGTTGTTACTGCACTGCCGCTAGACGGGCTGCCCAAATGACTGCGTAACGCAGTGTGCCCTGCCACTAATTTCCAGAATCTGACCAGAGCCAACTTTCAAAAGTTATTTCCAAAGTTGTCACTGGCGGGAATCGAACCCAGGAACCCTGGAACAGAGTGTTAAGGCAACCGCCTTAACCACTCATCCAACAAGCTCGTCAAAATCTATATCTATTTTGTTCATAGAAGAGAACCTATTATTACTTACAAAAAATACAAAAATATTACGAATATAATTCCCACTCGCCATCCAGTAAGTATATTGAAATATAATAATACTTCGTCAATGAATATTATAAATGTGAATGTGAGTTTGTTTGTTTGTTACGCTTTCACGCAAAAACTACTGAACCGATCACCATGAAATTTTGCATACTTGTTGTCTGGGACACCAGAAAAAGGTCTGGGGTACCTTTCATCGTTCAACGCGGACGAAGTCGCGGGCACCAGCTAGTTTTAAAATAAAAGACAGTTATCGAGTCTCGAAGTATTCTGTGGGCTGCGGTTTTGACGAGGGTGTAATCTCCTTGAAACAACCCGAACAGAATTATTTCGCCACAAGTTTGAGACGCCTTTCAATCCCTTAACAGTGGCTTAAAATGTCTGTTTATAAGTATGTTGTCAAAATTATTTATTTAACATTTAAAATCAACCTCACTGCACTGGATTATTTTTCAAAAGTTCACACATAATTTTTTTTTTCATTTTAATCTACATATTACTATTGTAATTAAATTTATAAATTATACGTTATGTAATACTATGGAAACCTGTAAAATAATAGAAATAAAAGAACTTTACAGCTGCTATATAGCTATCATACTGACCATTATATAATATACTTACCACTTATATTAAATACTAGCGTTCGTGGAGGAGAGATTTCGTCCTCAAAGGCCTTCGGTAATTTTTGATTGACATGTTATGATTATGTGGCATAGACCATCCGTAACTTTTGAAATATTTATACAATAAATCTAGCATGTCGGTTCTAGTACAGGAGCAGAGCACACAGTCAATTCCATTGCGAAGAAGTGTGAGACAAGGAGATGTAATCTCTCCGAAATTGTTTCCTTGGCATCAACATTAACGGCGAGTATATCACTCACATTCGGTTTGCCGATGATAATGTGGTCTTGACGAAGAGGATAAGAGATCTCAATACGATGCTCGATGGCCTTAATCGAGTTGCCCAAAGAGTGGGCCTTAAATTGAATATGAATAAGACGAAAGTTATGTCTAATGTCTGTGTTCCTTAAGAACTGCTTCTCCTTCTAAGTAAATAATTAGACATTCATAATTTACTTTGATACTTGTTGACTACAGAATAAAATTAATTAAAAACCATTTACATCACAAAGGCTAAAGTATAAAGATAATTATTGAAACACAATTAAGTAACCAAGGTTCACGGATCACAGATGAGTGTGCTAAAGCGATTTATAATAACATGAATATTCAATACGATAATTGACACTGGAAGGGGTACACAGAGAACTTGGCTCGCCTTACTTTATAAGCCCCTTAACAATATATTCACGGTGTACGGTCTACATCATAAATTCGCCTAAATTTTCAATGAAATTTATTAAAACATCATATATTATACATAACTAGAAACCCGCTCTCTAATTATGTTTTATAATATGTAAAAAAATCGGGATAAATTATCTAACTGATGGTGAAAACCGCATCGATATCAGTAGCGTGGTATAGGAGGAGTTAGCGGCCATACAGACAGACGCGGAAAGCGACTTCAAATTATACTATGTAAAGATAATATGATATATCATTGTAATTATATGAATAAAATCTAATGAAAATGGAATGAACGTAGCAGAAATACAAAAGGTCCCTGCGTTTTTTATTACGCTGTTAAGTGTAATCTATACTAATATAGGCTGAAAAGTTTGTTTGTTTGGTTGTACGTGCTAATCCAGGAACTACTGGTTCGAATTGAAAAATTCTTTTTGTGTTGAATAGTCCATTTATCGAGGAAGGCTATAGGCTATAGAGAACGCTGACGAGTCGCGGGCACCATAAATTAAATTAAATTAACGTCAAAATTAATGTAAATTATGCAATCAAAGTGTAAAAATGATTGCAAATACCCAAAGGTGCATGACAGTTTTGACAGTGATAAATTATTATTATATCGTGGTAGATCTTCACTAGAGAGAAGAACTAGAAACAATCCAAACAAAATTGAAAGTAACTCTTTGTTTTGCTGACTGTACACCAAACACGTCGCATTCTCTTATATTCTGTCTACAGATTATGAAGATGAATAGGTGTGTATATAAACTATAATATATGAGTGGGTAATGTGGAGTAATGTGCTATTGTGCTGTACGAGTGTTTATAAGAACCTTTTGACATTTCGCACAAACATTCATCGCCTTAATATGGCACTTAAGTCTAATTTAATATTATAAACTATATAATTGTTATATACGGTAAAGATACGCAAACATTTACCAGTGTCTTTAGTTATGAGCGTGTACATATTTTAGAAACTATTCTATTTTATTCTTCATTTGTTATATAAGAACCATCGATGTATAGATGATAAAAACCTTTTAGTAGCTAAGCTAGGTGGTTTTTCAACCGACGAAAACGAAAAAACAAAAACGGAGGAGGTTCTCAATTCGACGTGTATATATTTTTTTTATTTTATGTATGATCACGCATAACTTTTGACAGGGGGGTCCGATTTTGATTTCTTTTTTTATTTGAAAGGGTGCACCCCCGAGGAGGTCCCATTTTAATTTGGAAAAAAATTCCAACCCTAAGGGTAGGAAAACAGGGGATGATTGATTGTCCACTCACCGATTGTAGCGTTTAACCACGCCTAACTTTTTACAGAGTAGTCCGATTTTGATAATTCTTTTTTTAATTGATAGGGTATACCTCGAAGTTGGTCTCGTATAATTTTGGAAAAAAATTCTTACCCTAAGGGTGGGAAAATGGGGGTGGGAAAATAAAAAATGAAGCATGTAGTAAATATTAGATAATAGCCACAAAAAAAATGACCCCAAACAAGCAAAAATTACGTAAAGAGTGATGCGCGGCGGCGACTCAAAATTAATTAGGTAATATAAAATAAGAAGATTATTTTATGCTTTTCAGTTTTTTCGGCGGTTTTATTTTTTGTTAAAAAGTTTTATTACTGATGAAAAAGGCTAAGTGCTTCTTAGTATAAAACTTATCAAATATGACGCGCGGATTTACAGCGAATCCTTTTTTTCGCGTTATAAAGTAGTAATGGCTGGGCACCTTGTGTTTTGACCTTTCTGGTGGCAGTAGCCTCTTCTATAATATAGAAAACCAACGTTAAATACTAGCACGTACTGTTCGGTTCGGTGAGTCAGGCTTTTAGCGTTGCCTGTGTTAATAGACGCCATTATAAAGAAACTAAGCTACGTTTTAAAAAAATATCCTGTTAGGAAATTTCTGTTGACACAGAACCCACAAGTAGAGTATAAGAATTTTAAATTGCAGATTTTAAGTGCTTGAATTTTTAGCTGAATCGCTAAAAATGCAGCATTGCCTCAATATTAAAATGTGCATACATTTTACACTCATATATTTGAATGTATTTTTTACCAAGCAATTTATATAAAACTCTTAACAAAATTGGAAACAATACCATGTACGTCGATCCCCTAAAAGCCTTCAGAATAATTTTCGCGTAGGAGATTTGGTTTTCACACCACTTCATACGTTGTGGATTTAGAATCTTTAAGCTTACAAAGTATGTACATATTTATTTTCGAATTTCTAAGTACAGAGACTTTACGAAATGCGCTCTGATAAGTTAGCATTTATTTTGTATACTAGCTGGCGCCCGCGACTTCGTCCGCGTTGAAAAAGAAAAAGTAGCCTATCCTGTCTCCTGTACGTCAAAATGTTTATCTACCAAGTTTCATAAAAATCAGTTAATTCGTTTAAGACTTATGCAGGAACATACATACACACATACATACAATACCTACACTTACAGATTTATTATTAGTATTGATATTGATTGATTATTTTGAAATGAAATATCTACAGTTAATATAATCAAACAGAGTAGGCTTAACATTTCAAATGAAATTAATACGTGGCAGGTAGGGTGTACAAATATTATTTTTCTCTTATAAAAACGAATGAGTTATTTATTAGATTTTAACAATACTAACATACTGCCCACACTTCACTCGAGTTTCAATTGAATTCATTAACCACCTACACCCTCAAAGGTAATTGACTTTTCGGTAATGTAAAGGCCTGAAAACAGTTTTTTTCTTCTTTGGAACGACTTGATCAAATACTGTTCTTAGATATTTTTTTTCACAGTTAAAGTAATAACAGTTAACAAGAGTGCTACGTGTATCTATAAATATTATGCTTAAAAACTTTTTTATACTGGAATAATAAAATTAGAATAAAAAGAACTAAAATTCTTTTTTTTTTTATTTTCATATTTCATATATACTTAAATGAAAATATTTTCTGTATAAATATACTAAAAATATTTTCATTGTGAATATACCTGGGCGGTCCGATAAGTCCTTAGCCTCTCACCACCCGATGGCACCACTATCGCAAGAGGAATTAACTATCATGTAGTACATTCTTGTAGACGGCTAATGTCGAAATTTCAGCCAAATCGGACTAGTAGTTTTGTTTTGACCGCGTGTGGAAGCGGGCGTGTCCACGGATTTTAGAAAAATGGTAAAAGAGCAATATCAGTCGGTGATTCGATTCTTATTTTTGGAAAAGAAATCGCGCAGCGAAATCAAAGAGCGCTTGTATGCTGTGTACGGCGACTTTTCTCCTTCGATGGCGACCGTCAAAATTTGGTTTAAAGAGTTTCAACATGGTCGCACGTCGATTTTAGATGAGCTACGTCCAGGTTCCCCGAAAACGGTTACCACGGAGGATAACATGACAAAAATCCACGATCTCGTATTGGCAGATCGCCGATTGAAGGTGCGCGAGATAGCTGAGACAGTAAGTATCTCAAAAGACCGCGTGGGTCATATCCTACATGAAATTTGGGCATGAGAAAGCTGTCGGCGCAATGGGTGCCGCGTTTGCTCACTCCGGACAACAAACGCAACCGTGAGGCCTCTTCAGAGCAGTGTTTGACGCTGTTTAAGCGCAATCATAAGGAGTTTCTGCGTCATTTCATCACCGTCGACAAAACATAGATCCACTGGTACACACCAGAGACCAAGGAACATTTGAAACCGTGGACTTCACCCGGCGAACGTCTCCGAAGAAGACGAACACTGTTTTATCGGCCGGAAAGGTGATGGCCACCGTTTTCTGGAATTTACAAGGTGTGATCTACATCAACTACCTGGAGAAGGGTAAAACGGTCACAGGGCTGTACTATGAAAGCGAAGAAAAAAGTGCTCTTTCACGATGACTCACACCTCCCTCTCGCCACGGCCAAATTGGTCGAATCGGGCTACGAACTGCTGCCCCATCCACCGTATTCCATCCGTGCGACTTCTTTTTGTTTCAAAACTTGAAAAAGTCTCTCGCCGGGGAGAAATTTGAGTCTAATGATGAGGTCATAGCCGCTACGGCGGCCTACTTTGCAGACCTCAAGAAAACGTAATTTTTACGCGGGTTAAAGAACTTGGAGCATCGCTGGGTCAGGTGTATCGAACTAAAAGGAGACTATGTTGAGAAATAAGTCACCACTTTTACAAAATTTTCGTTTTTTCTTTTGTAGGCTAAGTACTTATCGGACCACTCACGTATCTATAATATATTCACATTTTAATACCCTCTTCACTGCAATTTTCAACTAATTTATTACATAGCTATCAATTTTCCTAAAACTAGGCCTAACTCATTCATTATGATTTAGCGCAAAGGACGTTGGGGTTGTCGCGAGAACCCCTGACTTCCAACCAACATTTATCTCCGTCAAAAAGAGTTAGCTGAAAATTTTCAATTATAATTAAAACTAATGGCATCTTTCTAAATTCAATAATACATAATTATCATGTTATTTCATATTTTTAAAAGAGATATTTGAAATAAATATTTGGCGACGTACATTTTATCTTGACCAACTATAAAATGTTGGAAAACTAAATAGTGTTTTATGAATGAATAGTGATTCGCTCCCAGTTTCGCACGGATACAATTTTTTTTGGGCTAATTAATCCGTTGGGTAATTTATAAGTTAGCAGAGAAACAGACAGAAGCCGAGCTATCATTACGCTTTTATAGTCCTTTCTATATTGAGATAATCAATTTAGTCCTAATAAAATTAGTCAATGTTCGTCGTCATCACCATCTCAGCCGAAGGACGTTCACTGCTGGACATGGACTTCTCCCATAATTTTGCAGTAGGACCGGTCAGAAGCAGCTTGGATCCAGCGTCAACCTGCGGCTCTTACGAGTATTTTCTATAACGTTTCAAATATATCTTTTTCAAAAAAAAAAACGAAATATTTGATACTAGCGACCCGCCCCCGGCTTCGCCCGCGTCCGATCGCTACCAAAATTCACAGTATAATATATGTGTCGTTCATTGTAAAAGTGAACTATCTCCTTGTAACTGAATTTTAGAATAACGAGCTTTTTGCGAATTATAGTGTAGGAAAAAAAATATAAGCATTCATTCATTGTTTTCATCTATGGGATTTTAATGCAACTATTGGAGTTACTTCACTTTTATATTGAAAGTTATGACTAAATGTGATACAATTAGGCAAGAAAAGATGGTTTTAAAAATAGGGAGTTACACCACTGTTACAATGAACGACACATATATTACCCGCTGCACTAATCTGAAGATTGTCTGAAAGTTTCATCAAAATCGGTTCAGCGATTTTGGAGTTCATAGGAACATACACACACACACACACACACACACATCGCCTTTTATATATTTAGAATTTCAATGATACATAAAATTAAAATAAATTTGATATTCGTAGGTGGCTTGTAAATAGATAGATGAGAAATATTACTTTATGAAAAGTACCCATACATAATATTATTATTGGAGCCAAAGAGATTTTAATAAAACATGCGATATTAGATGAAAACGAGCTGACTCACGCAGATATTAGACTTCCATAGGAAAAATATTACTTTAAGAGCTGTAGAGGTTACATATTCTTACAAAACTTATATTATAATAAAAACCTTTCATATATAATGACTTGTTCATAGTTGACACTGCAAACGTTGTTTTGCCAAAAAAAATTTGGGGTATAAAAAATAGTTTACAACCTATTCTCAGAACTACGAAATATACACAAAAAATTTCATAAAAATCGGTCAAACCGTTTCGGAGGAGTTTTGTTACAAACACCGTGACACGAAAATTTTATATATATAAGATTTCCCAGTATTCATAACAAACTCTACCATTTACTTAATAACTAATCAGACAGAATCGGACGAAAGAAGTTAAAAAAGTGAAATTTTAAGTATGACAACAGTTATCAGGTTGGTAATCAACGTAGTTTAACAATAAACTCTAACAATGATCTCACCAGTCATTAGATGAATCACGAGGAACATGAGGAGGACCGTTCTTCTTATTATATTTTGTTTAATTTCACATACAATGCTTTCATATAAATCAAATGTAATAATCGAATGACAATATTACAAGCGATGGCCATGTAACATCCAATAAAGTATCGCGTCGTGATTTGGGGGTGAAGAGCGAAAAGATTTATTGCGAGACATATGAGATTTACGGATACGATTTGACACCGTCGTCTACCAACTCCATACCAGAGTAACATTATTCTTTTCTCTTTTACGAATACGGAATATGTACTTCAAACATTTCAAAACACAGTTCTTTTCCGTCAAGGAACCGTTATACATAGGTATTAGGAAGACAGAGCTTCTATTAAGCTTTGGTTTCCTAGGATAGCGGTGCCGTCATATAGCGGCCATAATACAGCGGTGAATGACGTCACTAGAACGTTGTCTATGTAAAAAAAATGGCGCAGTTTCCTAGAGAGCGGTAATTGACACCGTAACGTCAAAAAGTGGTTCCGCTATTTGCATGACGGCCGTCTTGTCGGTTCTGAACATTTTTATTGATAGCGGTGAAGCTGTTTTTAATAAATTGTATACAGATACGAAAAGATGACAGATGGTGTGATAGCGGCACCGCTATCTTAGGAAACCGACATATCGGCACCGTAAAGACAGCCGTCTTTTTGCGTTCTAATATTACGGCCGCTATATGATGGCACCGCTATCCTAGGAAACCAAAGCTTAGGGAAACCGCTCACTAAAGTACAGTCAAGGCGGCAACGCGTCGGAGGCGACAAAAGGCATTCTACTTCTATATTGTCTATTGTAATCATTAGTACATTCATTTGGTATTTTTACCTGGAAAGTTTTCCGGGAGTTCCGGGAGTTTGGGGCTCTTATAGATTTCGAGATTTTGACGTTCTCTTTTTGAATTTATACTTCACTAGCGACCCGCTCCGACTTCGCAAGGGTGCAATTTTTATATGCAAATCTATACTAATATATAAAGCTGAAGGGTTTGTTTGTTTGTTTGGTTATACGCGCTAATCTCAGGAACTACTGATTCGAATTGAAAAATTATTTTTGTGTTGGATAGTCCATTTATCGAGGAAGACTATAGACTATAGAGAACGCGGACGAAGTCGCGGACACCAGACACCAGATATATAAAAACCTTCCTCGTTAAAAGTTATTTCCATAGGTGAAAACCGTTAATAGTTTAAAAGATCTAAGCGTAAAATACAGAGAGAAAGACGACGGGAAGCGACTATTTTATTTTATACTATCTAATGATGACAGTAAAATGCAGTGTGCCTTTATACCATTACTACTGAAATTTTTTGTTTTTTTATTTATTATTTCGACATAATATTTTGACTACAATGGCTCTCTGGTATGTTTCCAAACACAAGACGGCACGGACGCAAATTTATAGTATAATTCTAATATTACTTATGAAGCCTGCTTATGTAGAGGGAATTTTATACATTAAAAAAAATGCTCAAACTAAGCACAATTTTCGTGTCAATTTATTTACGTATACTAGGGACAGTAATTATATTACGCAACATTCATTTGTAGATACCTAACTTAAATTCATACATTTTTTCTATTGGATAAGCTGTAATTTCCGTGCCTTATTCAGCCAATCAGAGCGTGCCACGTAGCTGCCGCACAATGTTCGGTTTCCACTGAATTCCGTTCTTCCGTGTAGTACCCTGAAGTTGTCTATTGCTATCACCATTCCTTAAAAAATACAATAAAATAATTTATTAAGTACTATCAGATTTTCCGTCTATTCTCGTGTTATTTGTTCACTAATTTAAAAATACTTTATAGTACCGATAAAGATATAGATTTCACATATAGTACAGTCGGCCGCATAAATCAATTAACACATTCAAAAGTGCAAAACAACTGAACACTCAACTTACATACTTACTTACTTAAGCTTTTTACGATCGTTTGTACGTGAAGTATATTTTGTTCTCTAATCATGACAACGACATATGGCGCGTTGAGTGTTCAGTTGTTTTGCATTTTTGAATGTTGATCGACTTTTGTGGCGACTGTACCTACATTGATTTGTTACCCTATAAGTAGAGAAAAAGTTTAAATTTGCATTTCCCGACATACCCGGTTTTAACTTCAGCTCCCAATGATTATCTGGATCACGATAGTATCGAGCCAAATTTTTTAGTGAACGGTAATATGCTCTACATGTTTCACTGTCTGGAAAAGCCATCGCTGAACGGTCGTATACATTAAACCTGTAATAGGAGAAATTTACAATTTTTAAAAATACTAAAAGGATTAATAAAAAATGAGAAAAAATAATTTATCCTTTTAAATAATTTAGAATAAGAAACTGTAAGATATATAATAATATTTCATATTAAATGTTTTTCAATGTATTCAACGTCTTATGTTTTATGTTACTGTTTTTATTTATATAACATACCAACCTATGTTATGCGCTGACAATGTAGCTTTCTAGAAGTATAAGAATTTTCAAAATAGGTCCAGAATCTTCTTTCTTTATAATATTAGTATAGACTTACAAAAATACGCCTATGGGACTCAAATTTTGATTGCTTAATATATTTTCCACGACTAAATTTCTCAGTTACCTCACCTGATTTGTTTGATGTCTCCAGTGTCTCTATCTATTTTTATTACAGGCGCTGAATGTGTATAATGATGGTCATCATCATAAAATTCTGCTTCCAAGTTAAAGGTAGTCAGAAATTTGTAATCTTCGGGGTGCTCTTCTTTAAGTCGTAGAGCCCCATAAAAACCATCCACTAGAATAGTGTTTCCGCCAGTACCATTCGAATGATCCAAACAATGAAAGATTTGAAGTCTGAAAATTTGGAATATTTGTAAGTACTTATAGGTATATTATTTTGAAATATTATAAATGTGAAAGGTATCTCTGTCTGTCACCTTTTCACGCCGTTACTATTGGACCGATCATCACGTTATCAATAGGTTACCTTTCATCCAAAAAAAGTACTAAATTAATTGTTATTAATTTACGGTCATTGTTTTGAATTATATATATGTTTACTGAATCAAAAGTAAGCTTACTGAACTAAGCTATCCTATATATCATCCTATATCTATTAGTCTAAGATCCCACTGCTTGATCCTGCAGGTATCTGTTTTTTTGATGAAATTAATTTTAAATAAATCTTGAGAATGTATGCAATGGATTAAGGATAGGTTGCCTTGTAAAATTAGCCGCAATTACCTGTAATTAATTTTAATGTCATTAATTTCCATCAATTACTGACCAACCGTAGTCTTCTGGATTGAAGGTGATACAATTTGGCTCAGTTACATTTTGCCACATGCAATTTATGAAAATAGTTCTCAACATTTTTTGCTTTAATGATTTCCAACAAGGTGGAATTAATTTCGTATCAAATCCGACTGAGAGCTGGCAACCATTTTTATTTCAATTCGTTACATCATTTTCTTTCAAATGACATGAAATTGACTAAAAAAACATATAGCTGCAAGTTATATTAGTGAATTAATGACATTAAAATTAATTACAGGTAATTGCGGCTAATTTTTACAAGGCAACCTATCCTTAATCCATTGCATACGTTCTCAAGATTTATTTAAAATTAATTTCATCAAAAAAACAGATACCTGCAGGATCAAGCAGTGGGATCCTGTACTATATCATTTTGCACAACTCAAGAAGAATATAATGATATTATCTCTACTTCCTTACTACTTTATTTTTTCAATATTAGATGAACACAATGATCAGAGAACATAAAACTTCCTGGAAGCCAATTTCATTAAAGGTTTAAGCAATTTAAATAAATCTTAGCAAGCGACAAAATCTAATACTGCCATTCATTTTCACAGCGAACGCTTAATCTCGAGCCGCTACGCCACGCGGTCTTTGTTCAAAAGAAAACTCAAAGGGCTTATTATATGGCTTAATTTTCTCATAGCTTTTGTGAAAAAAATACGTATGGGGTGAGAAATCATTCATTGCTCAAGTTTTTAAAGAAGTAAATGCAACCCAAGCAGCGCCAATTTTGCATGCCAATTCTACTGTATTGTTTAATGATATAAATATTTATTTTTATTTTCTTCTCATTTTAATGTTATTTAAGTAATTCAATAAAGCTTTTGTACTGAAAGGTTTGATATGATTTTGTTTGCGAGAACATTTTTAAACATTAGGCGTCGCAGAGGGACACACTTCATTTGTATGAAAAACACCTCCGTTCACCGTTTTTGGTATACTATATCACAATCATTTTATAGAAAATAATAATAATTCGAATAATTATTGTATTTGGTGCATTATCAAAAGAGTTTTTGTGAAATAATAATCAAATGAATATATAATTTGAATATTTTGGAGGAATAATATTTTTTTTGCGGAGCCATATTTTTTAATGGATCACCATTAAAAATATATTTCCAAGGGATCATCTATAAATTGAAATCCATTGCTTAGCAAAAGTATAACAGCAATGAATATGTCAAGCTTTATATTGCTCAGTTATTTATTTTCTCAGTTAGGTATATACTATATTTTATTTTTCAAGACGGACAAAGTCGACGGCACCAGCTGGTTCATAATAAAAGTCATAAAATTCACGATATAACGTTCAAGTTAGTTGTTATTATTATTTGCTCTGTGTGTGCTTGACTGGCACGGTCTCAAAGATCTTTTTGTATTTCATCTGCTATTGTTCAAGAAGTCTTTGGCACGTATAGTATGGGGTGAAAGGGTGCGCAACCGTGAACGTATTGCTAAACAGGATTTGAAAGCAACCAACAAGCGAAAGCTTTTTCGAATAGCCTCTGAAATAATAATGACGGAAAGGCCCTCGGATGAAGTGGGTCACGCAGATAGAAGACACATGGGCAAAAATAACTAACTCCTTTATTGTGCAAATCACAACGAATTTTGCGAGAGTGAAAAACTTCCGTTTCTATTTAATAGAAGCTAAGCTGGTGCCCGTGATTTCGTCCACGTTGAATAAGAAGATATTGAATAATACAACGCTTGACATATTTATCGCTGTGACGACTGTTGCACACGAAGGCGACAGTGGCGCCAATTTTAAATTTTTAGACAACCTCACGGTAACCTTACATTTTTTCAGGATAAAAAGTATCTTATAACTATGTTTATTCACGTAATAAAATTTGTGCCAAATGGTAAGTTACCCAGCTGCTTCTGTAAAGTATGTGTTATCATTATGCGCTGCCAAAGGCAATGTTGTGTAGGCAGTATCAGCGCGCTCAGCGTTAGCAATTAATGTCCACATCCCTCCAAACATGGTGTGCTGAACACCGCCTAAAGCCTTGCATACAGTCTCTGTTGCTTTTAGAGTAGGTTCGACCTGAAGTCATATCATAATTAAATGATAAATATCTTTAAGTAAATAATATATCGCTGCTTAAAAACTAAAGGGCCACAAATCAAAATTAGACTTTTTACAGGAGAGCTAAGAGAGCTAATCAAAAAAAAATTATTTTTTGTCTATTTTTTTCTTATTAGATATACATCAAATATATGCATATTATACATCGTTAGAAGCTTATTTTTAAGTAGCATTAAATGTTTTAAGTACTTACTTTTATAATAAACTTATATACTAGAAGAGATGTAAGCATATAAGTTACTTTTGAATATATAAAAAATAATCAAAATATACTAAATATGGAATAAAACAACCATAAGTCTTTTTGCAAAAGACATACAATATGAAGGATTGTGATTGTATTTTTGCAATAAAACATTTTTGGATTTTTTTTTGTTTTATGGCCCTTTAGTTTTTAAGCAATATGTATTTACACCAAGTTATTTTGGTATCTATAATCTAATAAAAAATACTTTTTAAATCTTAAAAAGAGATTCTCTGGAGAATGTAAATTTACACAAATATTAGCCAAAGCGTTATCCATTTGAACTGTAATAATAATACCACTCACGCGCTGAATATTAAGAGGAGTTATTTCAAAAGACAATTCTAATAAGTTCAGGCACGACTTAGAAAACATTTCAGATTAAACATAACTTACCCCATCTACAACAGCTATTCCATAGTCTAAAAGCGATTGAAATACACGCTTTGATCCCTCCACGGAGTTAAGAAAAGTCTCGACTGGCTCTCTACATATTATATCCGCGACTTGATTACCGGTCCACAACTTTGGTTTTAGTCTTCTGCTTCCGATCCATGAATTGTAGTCAAATTTGATTAGAAAATCGGATTTGTAAATTGACTCATGCTTATCACTCCCTAAAATATTATTTAATGTATCGAAATCTACATCTATACTACTATTATAAAGGGAAGATTTGTAGATTTGTAATGAATGAACTAAAAAACTACTAGACCGATTTGGAAAATTCTTTCACCTGTATAAAGGCTACGTTATCAGAGAGTAACATGGGCTATATCTTATAAAGTTACGCGGGCGAAGTCGCATGCAACAGCAAGTATTAAATAAGTTTTTTAATTGTAAAGCTGACGGTCCAATTGCAGGCAGGTTGTAAGTGCTTTGTCGACATTTAGTTTCAGTATCATGTATAGAGCCTATAAACACGATATCTCTGAAAACAAAGTAAATTACTCCATGACCGACCCTTACAGATTTATTATTAGTATTGATGATTGATTCAATAAGTGTGTCATTAAATTATGTAGGTACTTACCTCATTGCGTTTCAATAAAAATACGAAAACACAAAATACTTACATATTATACGCAATTCAGAATTATCGAATTCACATTTAATAATTTTTACTTCTGGTATGTCTAATATGTGTTGAACTCTTTGAAATGTATTTGCGTGATAACATGTGGAACATCTGAAATAGTAATTTTAATTAGTTGTATAGGTTCAAATTTAACATCTGTAATTGGATTGACTTTGCGTGCGAATTTTAGGTGTTTTTCTCAGGATCTTCACTATATTTTTTTCGAAACCCTGGTAAAATATAAAGTAACAATTAACAGTGCTTCTTTTCATAAATAACTGTTTCACTGTTTTTAACGAGTAATATATCAACTAAAAGCGAAAAAAGAGTCAAAATACGTAAAGTTAAAATGTTTACCTGCAGTGATCTCTTAACCAACAGTCTTCAAAACGAATAGAGAGACCTTCGTTGAAATATACAAATAATGCTTTGTCTTCTTTTAGAACCGCTTCTATATCTAAAATAATTTCATAATATTTTTAGCCAAAATTGAAATGAAAATGTAGTTAAAAAATTATAATTTCCACAACTTTATCATAGGTTATTTAAATACACACTTTTCATTTTGGAGAATAACTAACTAACGTGACTTCTCTGTACTAGTGCTCTTAAAAGTTAGCCGCATTGTTTAAATATGTATAATTTAAGTTAACATAACAAATATTTCTCTAGTTCTTATCACGGCAACAGTCATTGAGCTTATCATCGGTCAAAGTTTAAACTAGTCATGTACTATCGCGGTCAAGGGAGCAGTCCCACCGTAAGGAACAATTTCGTGTGCAAATTTTGTATTTATCTTTGTTACGTTTCTATGACGTTACTATGACAACCTCAATTCAACGTTAGACAAATTTGTATGAAAAGTGGGTCTTCTCCATTGACCGCGATAGTACATACCTAAAGAGGGACTAGCCGAAAAAGTAAACATTTTAGAAATTCAAATATGTTACATAAAATTCTATCTTTCTAACTCTTTAAAAAAAAATTGATCATAAATAACGGAATCTCCTATTATTACGAATAGTAGGACCGTACACAGCGGATGGCTACGTTCACATAAGGGTCCGGTCCTTCTTTTTTAGATGTGGAATCCCGAAAAAGTAATTAATTACTTTTGGTCATTGTTTGAATAAAATGGTCCATACATCTTCATCTGACGCTAGCTTTGTCAGCACTGACAGCGTCTCTTCAACATTAATTAGACAAAATTAACAGTATGTGGATAATTAAACATCGAGTTAATCTTCACTTTAGTAAATTGCTCGTTAACATTTAATATCTTTGAATATTTTTCGGAAGGTGCATGTAGAGTTTAAGTAGAGTTTCATTTAGAGTTTCATTTAGATATAAGGATTGAAATAGTTTGCCTTTAAGCCAACTTGTTCTCAATTTAATTTCAAGTGAGACGTTATCGTAGTCCATTAACTCGGCTTAGTAACTTGAAGATGAAGAAATCCTGGTGACCCTGGTCTTTCATTTATGCACGCACCCCATTTTTTTTTTAATGTCAAGGTGGCTATCGTCGCCTATAACACAAGCAACGCCACAAATTTGATAGAGGGCCCATCTAGAGCAAGATACGCCACTGTACATACAAAAAAAGAAAAGTAGTAACCGAGTACCAACCATTATACGAAAACCATTTGTATTTTAGAAGCATTGGACATACTTTTATGTAGACGCTACATAACAACCAGTGAAACCTTCAGTACACTGGAACTAATCCAGGTGCACACTCGGAAATGATGGAGTTCTTGGCAGAACTGCGGTAGCTGTAGTGGCTGGATTGTTTGGTAACAAAAGCTCGTAAGACTTTTGCCGAAAACAGCCCATTAGCAGGAAGTAAAAAATTCATAACTATTTAAGTTTTTTCTATATAAAGTCGTCGGACAGGCTGACAGTCCACTTGCCGTCAGCCTACCGTCGCCTATAATACAAGTTACGCCACAGGTGCAACAAGTGCGCTGCATTCCATAGTACAATTGGGTAAATCCGTGTAACATGAGTGACCATTATTTAATTCTCTAAAAAAATGCGTGTTTCTAAAACCATTAATTTTGCTGATCTCATATGTAAGACATTTAATAAAAATTGGATTTGATTTTTAATATTTTTATTTAATTTAAACGGAACAGAATTTTTATTGGGTACATACTAGCCTAAAAGCTAATGTCGCCAAAGGTAACGTGAGTTACCAACAATTTTTATTGAAACTAAAAAAAACTAAGCCTAGAAAATTCAAAATAAAACGAGACCCACATTTTATGCTTTATAACAACGAAATTTCCATTAAGGGGGTAGTTGATATAATTATAAATATGGTATGCTAGCTTTGTTAGTTTCAATAGGGAATTACCCAATTAATGCTGTTATTTCACTATGGTCTTCTGTAAAAGAGTGTTTACACCCGCCGAAAGGGCTGCCCGGCGACTCTACCAATGAATGGGACTCTCGTCTTTGACAACTTGTAAAAGAATGCGTTTCGGTTATTATTTGGATAACTCAGACTTGTGTGTCACTTAGAACCAGTGAACAAATATTCCTTGCGCATAAATAGAACATGGATCAAAGTTGTTTGTTGATAAGTCTGTGCTGATGTTTAAGTTACTAATCTAATTTGCATGAGACGTAGCTTGTAAACATGTCTGGTGTGTGTTTAATAATTAACATATTAGTAACATTGCATGTGATATACATACATGTTAATTAACCTAACATGGTATTAAAATAGATTGAGGTATGAATATAATTAGTTTTATATCACTCCTAAATTATATATAGGCATTACAAACATTAAAAGTAAATCTTACCATTGAACGATTTACCTTACCCCTTTGCTTGTCCTTTGCCCTCTTACCCCATCAGTGAAACTGTGGATTTATAAATGTGAAAAGTTTATTGGGTACCTCTGCGCCCTAAAATATTTGTTACTCCTTCACTCAAAAACGGCTTATCAGATTTTGATGAAGTTTGGCATACAGATAGTTTATTATCCTTAACACATACAGGATTTTTTTATCCTGAAAAAATGTAAGGTTTCCGAGGGATCGTCAAAAATATAAAAAACTGGACGCCACTGTCGTCACAGCGATAAAGATAGATATTTTCTCAGATATTTCTTTTAACGTGGACGAAATCGCTTGCATTTGCTAGTAAGTACTTGTACAAAAATAATTAAATATCAAATTTCAAATGGATCACACACCATCAATACATAGAAAAAGTAAATCAAACGACTCATTAAATAGTTCAGTAAGTATTTAAGTAGAAAATAGTTTTATCTCTATCTTAAAACTGTAAAAAAGTAGACACTTGTAAATTCAGCTCAACTGAAAAGGTCATTAAGCACAGAAAACTTTCCGAAGCAGGTGGATGTAATGCGACAACTTTATAAAATATCGTTCAGCTAACGACCGCACACAATCATTATTCAAAATCTCTTAAACAATCCCCATTTTAATAAATAGCTAGATCCGCTTGATAAAATTGATCTTACACAACAAATAATTGCAATCTGTTTATATTGCTGACTGTATAATATTTATAAAAAATATTGTTCCTTCGTACAATCCTACTAGTTAATATTAATAAACGCGAAAATTTGGGAGATTATTGATTTTTGATAACCTTTATTTTTGAAAAATATTAAAGTTTGAAATATATTTTCATTTTTTTTCATCTGCAGTAGGAAAATCAGGACATCATGGTATTCATGCTCCTACCAGTAGGAGAGTCAGTAAATTATTGTATTCGTGCTCCTACCAGTAGGATAATTTAGTAGGAGCACAATCCTGCACCGAAATGTTTTTGTTGTTGTTGAATATTGTTGAAACACATAGCAATCTACTAATAATATTATAAAGAGCGAAGATTGGTATTTTTGTAGTTTTGTTTGTCAAATGAATAAACTCAAAATCTACTGGACCGATTGTTAATTTGATAATATGTTAGGTATGTTTTCCTTTTAAGCTATATGTGGTTTGCTCATTTGTTTTTGCTACAAATAAGCACACCACCTCAATTCTATACATGTTACGGTAAATGTGATTACTATGGTTATTATTAATAATAACCATTAATTATTAATACTTACCTCATGATTTGGTAAATGTGATAAAAACTGTGAAATTCATCACTTTTACTGGTTTTTATTAATAATTGACTATGTGGTGTGGTAAAAGTAATAAAACAAACAAGAAACAATCTGTGTTGGTCAATATTTATTAGCAAGTAAAGTAATCCTTACTAATATTATACAGCGGGCATCATAAAATTATATAATCATAAAATCAACATTAAAAGCTTACAATTTTTTTTATTTATTTTTGAAGAATTATAAAATCAACATTTAGTAATAGAAATTATTATTTATTTTTGCAAGAGTCCCCCCGCAATCCCCGCCTGCCTCTGTAACTTGAAACAAATGCTCAGCGTACGTTATTTTTGAAAATTTATTACATTTACCAAAAGTAAGGTGTAATTATTAATAATAACCGGTAAAAGTAAATAATTCATTACTTTTGCCTTCAAGTTTGGTAATTATTAATAATTGTTGGTAATTATTAATAATTTTCAATTAATCACACTAACCGTAACATATAGATTAAGATGGTTTGCTCTTAATTCTAGCAAAACATCTATTGCCTGACAACTTTGAATTGAACTTAATGTGTAAAAAAATCTGCTTACGCATCACACCACCACCTCGTCTCGCTACTAATCATGTTTGAAGAAAGAAAGGGTCACGCCGCCACCTGTCGTCCAATTTGTCAGTGTCGTACGCTATCTGACATATCTACGCCACTCGCTATGTGGTCGCAACTGGGTCACAACGACCGATGAAACTCAAGAGAAAACACTGCTAAATGGTGCACTCGTTCATTCGTTTCGATATAATTATATTTTCTAACCTAAACGTTATTTATACGAATAAACAAGTGAGTCATAATGTTCATAAATAATATTTATGTACGTATATAATTATAACCAAAACATATATCTTTACATAGTATAAATTGAAGTCGCTTTCCGCGTCCGTCCGCGCCGCTTCCTTCTAAATCGCACAAAAGATTTTGATGCGTTTTTCACCATCAGATAGAAAAAATATTGACGGAATTTTTATGTATAAAATGAAACCTAAAAAGTTTTTTTCCTGGACGATGCCGGGAGCGGGTCGCTAGTACATTATAAATAAATAATATAATCCGCGACTTTATATCAATATTTGAAAAAATCACAATTCTATTTCGAAGTATAAAGCATCAGAAGTATTCGAAGCATCTAGTTATAAATTAAAACACAAGTATTCATGCTAATATTATATTATAGGTACTAAAGCAGAACGACCTTTAATGAAACTTTATCCTTAATAAAATTAATAGTTAGAATAGCACATAGGCTACAATAATTGTAGCAGATTTATACAGATTTATACAGATATGCAGACGTCGTCGCAGAGAAAATTAGTATTTTTTTTACTATGGCACATTTGAACATGATGAAAATTTTACATGCCTTTAAAAGTCATTTGATAAGTCCTTCTGATAACTTGATGGAACGTTGCTATGAAATATCTTCGCAAAATCAAGAGTCATAAATCATTTTGCGATGATTTGCGACCGCCTCAGGCCCGCCGCCGTCGGAATTATATTTCGACGGAAAAACTGTGTTTGCAATGGACATCCATTCATAACATTTTCCCCATAGACCTGACGAGACTTAAAAAACCTTTCAGGATAAATTTGCGTAGAATGAAATGAATGGTCGTCGCGTTGTAAATATAAAATGGCTCTTTATGAGAGATTACGCAATTTTGTCTAATAACAGAATATTGTCTAATTTTGCGTGGTAACTTCTTTTATTAGGCAATACTTAATTATAACTATGTGTCTATTTTGTTTTGATATAATTATATTTAAAAAAAAACTCAAAACTATCTACGCTGTCAATTTCATAATTACAAATACGAATATTATCATTAACCCGCCCTGGGGTGAATTCTGTGTGAATTTAGAACTCAGATAGTACTTGAGAACAACAGAACTTACGCATTTTATTCCGCCCGATGAATTTTCGGTTGTTTTATCGGTAGAACATACCACGGAGTTCAGAAACCTTGCGTAAAGAGGTTCCTGCGAGCTGCTGAACCAGTGTCAATGAAGACTTGGGAAATGTGGTAAGCATGATCAAGATTACATCTTGATCAAGATCAAGATTCAGAGGAATGTTCTCCTCCAGACGAACGGTGTGACGATTTTGACATGCATTTTTGTTATTAAAAGACGTCAGTGGCTAGATCCTTAATTTAAAGACAGCAGTGCATTTAGAGACCGGTAACCACACTTACAATCATTGGACACTTACAATCATAAGCTATGGTAACCACACTTACAATCATTGGACACTTACAATCATAGGCTATGGTAACCACACTTACAATCATTGGACACTTACAATCATAGGCTATGGTAACCACACTTACAATCATAGGCGATGGTAACCACACTTACAATCATTGGACACTTACAATCATAGGCTATGGTAACCACACTTACAATCATTGGACACTTACAATCATAGGCGATGGTAACCACACTTACAATCATTGGACACTTACAATCATAGGCTATGGTAACCACACTTACAATCATTGGACACTTACAATCATAGGCTATGGTAACCATACTTACAATCATTGGACACTTACAATCATAGGCGATGGTAACCACACTTACAATCATTGGACCGTCTGCCTGCGTGTTGAGATTTTTCATAAGATAAAAAAAAGAGATGTAATCAAGCATCCTGACAGGACATATAAAATTTCTTTAATCAAACTGTTGTTCAACGAAATTTAGGGCAGATCATTAAGCTTAATCGTACATAGAAATCAGCACATTAGTATACTCTGAAGGAACGAAGAATAAAAACAACCAGATTGACGTTTCTAATTAAGGTCAATTTACAAGGAAACTTCTGTAGGTACACATGAAGTGAAGGATAAGCAGTAGGCATATTCAATTTACATTTTATAACTTATATTTTTAGGATACACTAACATTTTCTTAATATATTGTTATTGTTTAACTTTTCTTAATTAAATTTATGTATGGTTTTCAGCACAGCATATCTGACGATAATAAACTTAAAAATAATAATAAAAAAAATTCAATAATACTTTAATACGTATTTTTATATCCCAAAAGTTAAAACTTTTGTATATTTAGATATATTATTAAATCTGACGATTTGAAAAACTGACCATCTGAAAGTCTGACCTTTTAAAAGTAAAGGAAAAAGGAAAACTAACCCAGTACATTAAGAATGGGTATAAAGCAAACAAAATTTGTAATTTCACCCACGTGGCCCCTTGGACATGATAGTGACACAAAATACGTAGAACTACGCACAACATGCGACGGAAGATAGCGCATCTCGCTCAATAAAAATGTTATAAGTGCCAAAAGTATTAAATATTAATTATTCGTAAACTACAATGTCAAATGAAAAATTGTTACATACAGCCTTAGATAATATGTGAAGTAAAATTACTGATACACTTTTAGCTTTGTAATGTGTGTCATTTTGAAAATAAAACTAAAATCGATGGAAATGAGAGCTCACTTGGTGATTTTTTTCTATTGAGAAAATTTCATTATATTATGTTTTCTGTTACAGTCGTCACTTTCATTTATAATGTATTTATCTATTTAAAAAAATTAATTAAATTAGACTTTGTTTACTTAGATAAAATTCAAATCTAGGATTGGCTATTTCTCTTTATACCCGCTCTTAAGATTATTCGTATATTTTATATGTAAATAGTTATACAAAACATTAAAAGCAATGATTACTTGAAAAGAAACCGTAGCCTGTTAAGAATGGATGTTACCTTATTCAAAGTTATAACTACTGACTCATCTACAACTTGTCTGGATTCTTTAGGAGTGTCAGGAAATTTACGAAAGGACTTCAAAAATAGATGGCTCAGTTGTTAACTTCATTTGAATTGCAAACGTACTGTAACAGTGTTGCAGGTGAAATTGAGTTTGTTCTTACACTTTTAATTGAACAATTTGTAACTTGGTTTTTTGAAATGTTTGTTTTATTCTAGTTCGATAGTTCCCTTGAGTACACCTACTATGTAACAAATTGGAACTGTAAAGGTTTAAATTAAATCTCTTTAACATCGACTCGAGAATTTTAAACGATTACTTTTTGTTTTTAATACACTCATAGGTCTGGGATTCTAACTAACATAATATACATCGTTCATAAGACCCACTATTCTTTTACTGTTGGTATTACATAATTATATCGCATATATCCTATATTATATCGTCAAAGTTATACTGAGATAAAAGAGGTCATTTCATTTCGCCATTTGCAATCCATGCTGCTAACGTGAATTTAATGAAATACTAGTATGAATGCTTTGAAAATTTAGATCTACTTAGCTTGAGCCCGTGATTTCGTTCAAATTGGAAAATAAATATATTGTGTATTACAATGCCCGACATCTTTATCGCTGTGAGGATGGTAGCGCCGCTACGGTTACAGTGTATTGTTATATTTTTAGACGATCCCTCTGGAACCTAACGTTTTTCCAGGAAAAAAGGTATCCTATATGTTAATGCAGGTAATAAACTATCTGTGTACCAAATTTCATCTAAATCAGTTGAGCCATTTTTGCGTGAAAGAGTAACAAACATCCATCCTCAAAAACTTTCACAATAATATTAGTAGGATTTTATTGGGCACAGGCAGAAACACGAAACAATAATCTTGATAGTTCACAGAAGTGTTTAAATTAACTGTTAAATAAAGGTATTATACAAAAAGTACCTTTAAATGAAAATAAAATAATACAACCGAATCAAATTATAGGCCTAAGTGATTCTTATTTTGAAAGTTAATGGATTTATCTTCGCCGAGGCAATTTATGCTTTTAACTTATCAAATGTGGCTACAATACAACGCTGACTCGCATTTTCTTCATTTTTATATGAATACCGCTGAAATATTTGAAACGCGACATGTATTTACAATTATTTTGACAAATTGATTTTGACGTATTACACGAAAATTAGCTTTATCATAATATTTTTTGTAATTAAGAGTTATGAGAGAGATTTAGGATTCGCCATGTTGAAGTTTCTGAAAAAAATTAACTAAGTATGTATGGACAGTTCATCAATATCACCATATCTATAACTAATAGTAAATCGACTAATGGCAACTTCAGTAATCTTCGACTATTGGTAAACTGGCGAAATTTTTGGGCGAATGTTTTTCATGAAAAGCAGTTAAAATGGGAGCCGTAGTCCATCAGCCATACAAGAAATGCTTGATAAGATGAGAATTATTCATTCATTCATCGATCGGGCGAAGCAGTTGGACAATGCGGTCTCTGGGATTTATTTAACTGTTCATTTAATTGGCCAGGAAATCACCTTATGGCTGCGTTTTGGCATAAAAATATTAAAACGAAAATTAATTTTCCTCGTATTATGTTAAATTTTGCATCTCAGAAGAAACCGTGGGCGGGTCACTACTATGCAATAAAATAAAATAATAACAAATAAAATTCGATTTATTCAACAAACATTTAAACGGACCTCAGTTAAGTAATTAAATTACAAATTAAGGTATCCTTTAAGATAGATTAAGGTGTTCCTTTAAGAAATCCTCCATTGCTTCGTACAAATGGTGTAAAACTCCATTTAATCCGTGGGCTTCATCGGTATAACTCTGTCAAAAGATATGATCATATAAGTAAACAATCCCAGTTACATGAGTATATAAGTAGTGAAAGATCACACTGGGTACTGCAGTCTTTTTGTTTAAAAAAAACATCCTTGCAACTTGCAATACACTTTTAGTAGGATAAAAGATTCAGATTTGATACATATAATCTAAGTACAAAATTAAATATTTATTTACCATTTAACCTTGAGATGGCATTTATAGGATTTTAATAAAGTTATTTTTATATACGATTTATCACATTGCTTTGGTCTTCATGCATTAGTACGAGTATGATACAAATTCCATAGTATAAAATTAATGTGATCTGTATTCATCGATAATCCACAGATTACTTGAGGTTACAAAATCGAGTATAAATTACCATTTGATCGAAATAGATGTTGCTTCTTTGTAAAAGTCTGGATAGCAACATGGCGTGTTGATAGTGAACGTTGTCGTCTTCTATTCCATGGACTAGGAAATAATTCTTATCTCTGAAGGCCTCCACCTGAAATTATTTCAAGACTTAAGAAAAGTTTCTTATCGTCACATACACTGTTTTTTAATACCTGTTGAATAAATACTTAAAAAGGAAAAACTGTTATTAAGTTAATGCTCTGTATTCTGTCTGTACATATTTTAATAGATGTTGCATGCGACATGGTCCGCGTAACTTTATAAATTACTAGCTGGCGCCCGCGACATCGTCCGCGTTGAAAAAGGAAAAAGTAGCCTATCCTGTGTCCTGTACGTCTAAAAGTTTATCTAACAAGTTTCATGAAAATCAGTTAATTCGTTTAAGAGTTATGGAGGAACATACATACTTACATACATACATACAGAAAAAAATTCTAAAAATTGTCAATTTAGTTCAGTCAAGAGCCTATAAACACGATATCTCTGAAAACAAAGTAAATTACTCTATGACCAACCCTTACAAATTTATTATTAGTATTGATGTTACTTTGTTACTCTCTGATAATTTAGCTTTCTATTGGTGATAGAATTTTTAAAATCGGTCCAGTAGTTTTTAAGTTTATTCAATAAAAATTATATTTTCTCTTTATATTAGCATAGATGAAATAATAATGAAATAAAAGGATATCAAGATTGACAAAATAATAAAGAAATCTAAACTTATAAGTACATATACGCAATGCTACTAACAAAGTTAGATATTACTTTTTTAATGTTTTTTCATTTATCAATACTAATAATAAATCTGTAAGGGTTGGTCATGGAGTAAGTTACTTTGTTTTCAGAGATATCGTGTTTATAGGCTCTATACATGATACTGAAACTAAATTGACCAATTTTAGAATTTTTTTCTGTATGTATGTATAAGTATGTCCTTCATAATCTTTATAATAAACTTTTTGGCCCTAATGGCCAGTCTTATAAACCTGAACTTTTTGGCCAGCCTTCTGATTATGTAAGAAATAATAATAAAAACAGTACCATATCATCAGTCAATAGAGATGAGTTCGTGTAGCCAACGCTATTACTTTCTGGCGTGCCCATGTAACGTTCCGTGTATATGGTATCTAAAAGGACAAAGTTTTTGGTGTTAATGTTATTTTTGTATCCAGTTATAAAAAATATATACTTAAAAAAAGCTTATAAATTTTATTTTTGTCTAAAAATAATAATGAACCTCATCATTATAGGTATTCGCAACTAAAATTAAAATTGTGGGTCTACTATTTCTCTGCAGATATTTAATATAGGTAATATCTATATGGTTTCAATATATTTCATTATTTAAATATAAATAAATAGTAAAACCACATCTATTATATCCGTTGACAGTAACTGCAAGTCCAAACTAACTAAAAATAGATTTCTCAAAGATGCAGAATTTAAATATTTATAACCTACATTAATTAATATAAAGAATTTTCATATTTGAATAAACTGAACTACATGAATTGACTAGATAACTCTACATATCTTGTTTTTTAGCTTTACATTTGAAAGAGCACGAAAGTATTATATTACAATGCTCGTATCATCGAAATACTACAATGGAATTTGCCTCACAAATGCCAAAGCGGCACATAAAAAGAACGCCTTTGACAGAATCATGGCGGACTCTTGCCTTCACGCGTCAATGGTAAAAGGTAGTAACGATCAACTTCTACTATTTCATTTTAAACTCTAACGGGTTGACGTAAAGTCACATTTTCTTTAAATTACGTATTTATTATTATGTTTGTTTTGTTTTAAATGACAGTTCATGCTCTACGCATTTGTCACTTTTAAATGTTCCATAAAATTCGTAGTGTTTTGTATGGCACGCGGGTTCCATGTTGTAGTAGTTTGATGGCTCGTATAAAAAAATGCTGTCCTTAAATGACAATTGACATGGACCAAACATAAATAATATGTTCTTTTCTATATATCTCCAAACCATTTTGTGATTTCTATTATGTATTTTGTAATTATATCCAAACCATTTTTATTTAAGTTTCAATGTTATTTGTGAGCTTTAATGAGAATAAATACCTAAATGTAAGGGCCTCTTTCACGAACTACAAGTAATGTGTTGATTAGTTACTTTTAAAAATAATTTTCTGTTTTATTGAATTATGCACTCGGTTTACTGCATCATTCGATAGCCGATTTTTTTTTATTATTTTCTATTTAACGTTTGGGACGTTTACCGTAAATATCAGCTCCATTATCCCCGATTACCGGTGACTTTGAATGACAGTTTGGCCTACTTGACGTTGGTGCAAGAGGCGCTAAATCTAATAATTACCATAATAACGCCAATCAACCACTGGTGCTACAGCGATTGCGCATTTGAATACGTCGCCACCTCGAGCCAGAGCTAGTGAAGCCGCATAACCCCCGTAAGACCAACCCCAGATGCATGTTCGGGAACTGTCAACCCACGGCAGATTCTGGAGGTATCTGTGGTAAAAAAATATTATGAATTATGGGTCAGCAAAGGGAAAGCAAATCATCAGTCAATATGACAGCATTAGGTAATACGAATATTATTCGATAAGTACCGTGTGACTTCAATTTGATCTTCCACCTCAACTGTTCCAAGTCTTTGATTTACTGCAAACATATTGTCCACTCCTTTTCGACCTGATGCACGACCGTCGATTTGAGCCACCGCAATTCCATAGCGACTGACTAATGAACTTCCCCAATCCACGCGCCATCTCTTTGTTACCAATGCTGAGTCAGGACCAGCGTACCTGAAGAGATTCAAATAAAACTTTTTTTTACAACTTCGTTCTTCGTTGAGACATTGTCAAATTAGATAACACTGATAACCTATGCAGTAAATCAAATGTTTAGCTGTTGAAACTTCCTGAAACTTTGAGTTATATTTATGGATTAAAAAGGTATAATGAACACTTTCTCTAATGAGCCTACTACACCTAGAGATCGTTTCCAGTTTTGCTTTGATAAAGGTATGTATTTAATTTTAATTGATGAGTCCTAATTTAAAAAAAAAATGTATATTGAACTCCCAATTTTTACATCATAACACCTGCCAAATCTGTTAAATTACTTAGTAAGAGAGATGCTTTGTTTATTAATATACCACACATAGTAATCTCACTGCCTAGAAATATGTTGCTATAAAGAGCTCATTATACGCCCTCGGGACCATTAAAAAGGCCAATATTTTGATATTATGTAGTATACAATAACGCCTGAACGACTAAGGGGAGCAGTATACAACCGCACATTTCACTAATGAACCAGGTACCTATTATTGTAAAGGGAAATACATTCTCAAAGTCATGTGGGAGTTCTTAATACAAATAATACCTTTCGATACCTTAATTCGCAAACCAAATAACTCCTCTGAGGCAAACTTTACAGGGGAGACTAAAAATGTTATAATTTTTTTTTGTATGATACGAGAAAAGAAAAAAGACAATTTTACTTTGGAAATTATGGCTCGTATTAACCTATAGATCTTTTAAAAATTAAATTCTAATTGTCATTAAGTTTCTCCCGTATCAAAAAATCATTTTCAACCAAAAGTGGAGTTATTCGTTTTGCGAATTAAGGTATCGCTTTGATCCTTTGCGTTCAAATTCTGCCAGGTGTATTTAACAATAATATTTATTGCATTCTAAAACAATTGAGACTTGTCAACCCAGTATTTTAGACCTTTTTCAGACACACCCAAAGTCTTGTTTTAAGGAACTAAAACTAACTAAACAAAGGCCAACGAGACAACGCAAAGAATGCAAACTAACTTTCAAAGGTTTTCAAGATGGCTCCCTATACATCAAATTTTCAAGATTAGGCTATAATTTAACGTTCTGACGATTACATAACATGAAAATTAGCCCGAGACTAAATTTAGTTGCATTCTTCAGTCGCTCGCCTATCGGGCTATCAGTTTTATACTGTTTATGACGCTTGGTTGAACTTACGTTTCTTTAAAGACCGTACACGTTAATAAAAGTATACTTACACATAAACTAAGAGTGGTACATCCGTCCGATTTAGATATCCTTCCGGAACTTGTAATAATACGTCTGCGTCTGGGTATCCATCAACCACTGAAACTGACGTCAGTATTGTTTCCGGGAAAGTTCGATTGCGTGCCAATTCAAACACTGCTGCATTGTCATTCCATAAAGTTATTTGGGTACCATTCTGCAGAAAAAATGTTAAAATTAGCTTATTTTTTCAGTGAATATTCTTGTTTTTTTTTTTTTTTAATCATTACGTTTTTTATAAGAATACGTTGCGTAATTTTTATAAGAAAATAAATTAAAAAAAAAAGTAATAATTGTAGGGAAAGTACCCTTAACAATTATGTCAGGAATTTTCGCTTGGAGGAAAATTCAAATTTCGTAAATAAAAACTTTATAAAATTTTCTTTCCTTGTACGATTTAATAAAATACTTTTATAAAAGTTTCTACCTACAAGTAACACCTTATCGATTAAAAAGGATTATTATGGAATATAAGTACATATATATTATCTTTTATAAAATCAATTTTATTTTTAAATAAAACAATGACGATGAAGTGCGATAAAGGAATACACATACCTACTTTAATATTTTTCATTTCTTTTCATGTTGCATTAAATTATTTTCAAATGCGGTTACTTACAGTGCGATAAATGAAAATTTGTGGTATTCCAGGTCCTGCACAATTGATTGTGATGTGTTGAGCATCTGGACTAATGATAGCAGTATTGAAAAGGCACTGTTCACCATCGTTTCGTATAATGTTACACGTGAAACAAGTATTGACACCATTTGCGTCAACATTGTAGACGTGTTGTTCGGCTGAGTCGTCTTCGTGTGTTGCTGTATACCATCTGTTTTTGAGGAGAAGAATACATTTTTTATATTTTTATAATAACCCAAATCCGCAGAAAGTAAACCTGCAAGGTGGTATGCAGGGATTACCTCGGATTATCATGGAACACCGACAAGATATTAACCCCGCAACGCAGACCTCGAACGCATTGGCAACATACTAGTTAAGATAGCAAAATGTCATACTTATATGTATATAGTATATAGTTTTGTAATTACTATGATTTTACAAAATTATTTGTTAATAATTCATTGGGCATGTCTTATCCTTCATTAAACTGTACTGTAAATCGACAATTGCATTTAATTTACACGCCCGATATAATAAGATGGGTATTTGGGTAGATTATGATATGATTTTGTTACTGAAGAAAATATAGGTAAGTAAGTATTGCAACATTTATTTTGTTTTACTTACATAACATCGTCTGCAGTCCAGAGTAATATTTCGAGAACTGTTGCTGATATATTGGTACGTGACTGCGGTGTCCATGTTGTTGTGCTTTCCGATACTTCTACAATTTGCCTGTACCGAACACCGTTCACTGTCTTGAAAAGAAAAATAAAATTTGAACGATCGGTATTAAAGAAAATAATAATGTGAAAGTGGAGCGATCAGATATAGGTTGGTATAACAAAAGTTGTAGTTCATTTACAATCCTTGGAAACATCATAGATACTCGTATATGGTGAATATTCTCACAAAATTGTAATTTTGTTACAAAAAATAAAAATATAAGTAATTTGTAATTCTCAATATTGTATTGACCTTATTTTAAAAACAAATTTCATAAATTCAAAACTGCAATGAATTCAAATTTTGGTAAGAGTATTTTATTTTTGTAGGTATATATATACTAAAATACTCAAATTTTTCTTAACTTAGAAATGTAGGAGCTTACAACAGTAGAAGATAAAAGATATGAGAATAATCGTAATAGTAAATATATCTTTTTTATATAATAAATAGGTAGGTACTCACCTGTGGCAAAATAGTAATAAAAGAAGTTCCAGCACTATTAAATATTAACGGAATTATATCAATCCATCCATTTGTTTCAGAGTAAGAGTAAATCTGAAATATAAATAATATTTTATTTAGATTCTGTCAGTGTAATAATAAACAGGGGGGGGGGGCTGCCCCCCCCCCCCCTTTAGAATAGCGGTGGTTCTGTTAAACTGTAATTTTTACGAGCTTCATAGCTTGCGACGCTTCAGATTTATAAGGCCTAAGAAAAGAAACTAACAGGCTTGAAGTCTGGCTTGTGAAATCCAACAATACGGGATGTGATCTCCAAGTCTAGGCAAGAAGTGGGTTTTCTGCGAAAAATAGAAGTCTTTGAACAATATGAGCGATAGGTCATTCTACGCGGAATGCAATTCTGAGAAAGGCGCTTTCAGGATTTTTTCTGCCAATAAAAATTGCAATTGTTATTAACAAAAACAAAAAAAGCCATTTAGATCTTTGATGATAACTCAAAAACTATAAATGATAGCGAAAATCGCATTTTTTTTAATCATAATTGACTACAATAGAATGACAGAATTTATTTTTTTCAAAAATATGAAACTAAGCTATTAAAAAAAAAATACCCGATATAGCTTTAAAAAGTCTGACCCACAATATACTATTAATATAAAAACAACGATGAAAACAATAAAGTACTCTAGGATTTTCTTTGTCTGCCCCCCCTTATATACAATTCTGGCTACGCCCATGTAAAGAGGTAAAGTTTGTAAGTATTGTATACTAAAAGCTGCCTAATCTTCTAAACTACTTATCCGATAAATACTAATAATAAATCTGTTAGGGTCGGTCATGGAGTAATTTACTTTGTTTTCAGTGATATCGTGTTTATAGGCTCTATACATGATACTGAAACTAAATTGACGATTTTTAGATTTTTTTTTGTATGTATGTATGTTCCTCCATAACTTTTAAACGAATTAACTGATTTTCATGAAACTTGGTAGATAAACATTTAGACGTACGGGACACAAGATAGGCTACCTTTTCTGTTTCAACGCGGACGAAGTCGCGGGCGCCAGCTAGTTTTAAATAAAATCACACCAATAGTTAAAATAGAATTTCAGGATAAATATAGGCTAAATATTCGAAGTAGCGGGCTTCAGATATCTAAAACTAAAGATCCAATTGCTTGGCAAACGTCAATGTCAGATGTTATATTGCTTTACAAATTTTGTCAGGCGTTATAAGTAATTATAGTTATAAGTTATTTTTAACGCGGGCGAAATCGTTAGCACCAGCTATTTTTAAAATAAAGTAAATTATTTTACTAATTGTTAACATTTTCAGATAAAAATTTTGGTACACATACATCATAAATTTAAATTCTTTTACCTGGGTACAGTTGGTATTTCCTTGAGAGCAGAGTTCAACTCTAAATGTTGTCTGGAATCGGTTAGCCCACATCAGAGCGACTGTATCGTTCGTCACGAACCGCACTAACTTCAAAATTGGACTGAAATTACATAAAAAAAAACATTACATTGACCGTTTTAACAATCCCCGTAACCAATATAACAGTTATTTGACGTCGTTCGAAGAGAAGAATTTCCATGCATTCTCACTCGAGTAGGTAAAAACATATTATTCCATTTATACCTACCAGTGATTCGTAGCGATAGATCTAACGGGTTAAATTAAATATACAAAATGTATTATACTTTTGATACATTAGTGGAAAAATGGAACTCACTCGTCAAGATCCAAAGGGGCAGAATATTCTGTACTGGTACCATTTTCTGACAATTCTCTTAGGGCGACTGTTACGATTGGATTTGTAGTACCAACCTATAAAAAATATTTTATGGAATTATTGCTTGATGTTTCCAAAAGATTTTGAAGTAACTTTCGCCCCAAAAATTGTGAACACGTGAGTAAAATACAACTAAAGAAATAAAAAAAAATTAAAAAGTTCTGTAAAATATGAACAGAAAGAACTCCCCAATGTTTTTAAAAAGACAACAATATTTTGGGTAATACCGTGCGTATTGACAAGTGGAAGTTGTTTGTCCTTTTTAATAACAATAAAAGTAAGCTTTCTTGTCAATCTGCAAACTACCTTCAGTATCAATAAGAATAAGTTTCTTTCTTATATATATAATTTAAAGTTAATATTTTTCTGTGATTCTTAAATATTTTTTATAAAATGATTGCACATGAGCTTGCCTACTAGTCTTTACAATTGACAAAAACCATTAATGTTTTACATAATTAATTTAGTTGGGCATTGAACTTACTCATTGTTAGGAAGTATAATTGGTACCTTAGGGAATCTCATCTCATGGTGTTCTGTATACTGATCATCCAGGGATCCAGGTTCTCCATAATGCGGAACATGCATCATCCTCACATCGGTGTCGTCAAAGGTCACATAGGCAAGTCTACTTCCGTCTGGTGAGAACCAGAGGGCATCACTTGATAGGAATACCTCCTCTAAAACAAATCATAATCAAACATTACTAACTAGCAGTTTGTATGTGGTATTGTCTTGTTTTTGCATTTAAGAAAGAACAAATGGTTTATAATTTGCATTGTACGGACGAGTATTAAATTGTTACCACATTGTATCTAATTATTTTTTTAAATTATATTATGTAATTTTAAAATGTAAAATTGTACTTCTTCTTACTTTATAAATTGGCTTAAAAAATATAGTTACAGAGAAAAATATCAATTTATTATTAAAAAATAACGCTTTATACCTTCATACACCCAATCTGCGATACCATTATAAATGATATCCTCTACTCCGGTTGTAGTTAATTGTATTAAATTAGAATTTAAACTTTCTTGGTAATAAATGTCGTTCAAATATACAAAAGCAAATGATGTGCCAGTAGGACCCCATTTAAAATTTTGAAGTTTTAATTCTGGGTCTCCCATTCTTGAAAAACTATCGTTGACGCTGTCTGACGATGGCCCTATTTGTATTGGGACTTGAGATTGAATGTCAATCACCCAGTACTGAGCTTCAAAACTGTGTCTATACACCTGAAACAATAAATTCATTCCAAAAGTTAAATTTTTTATTCGCACAAAAGCTTGAATATTAAGGTCATATGAAACTCTAGCCGGTAGTGATAGTAAAATGGTGAGTATCTTATTAATAGTCTAATCTGCACTTTTTTTGTGTTCAAAAGTGTGCAGCTTAACTGGCGACAGCCTTATAGAAAGACCATCTTAAAATAACAGTGAATGTATGGGGTGTTTCGATAAACTCGCTCTCCCATCCTACAGGTGGTCAAAGGGTTAAGGTAAAGATCAGCAGCGCACTTCCATCCCTCCAGGGGTTACCAGTCTTTTTGGAGTAGCTACATACTATAACGTTGGACCGTGGTTAAATAAAGCATAATAAGTATTTATTAATTATTATTTAACCAAATGGATATTTTTGCAAATAAACCCATAACCAAGATACAATGATTATATTACAATGATACTCTATTGTTAAGTAAGCTAGTATTGTAGCTAGTAGCTAACTATTGTTAAGTAGTTGTTTGCACATTTTGTTTAAGTAAGCTAGGGTAATTTCGATAGTTTGTTCATATGACATAGAGGGATTTAATATGTCTTATATACTCGTATTTAGGTACTCACCGGTTCCACATCTACAGCTAAAACTATGTGAGTCTCCTCAGGTGATAATTCCGCCACACGGGAATTTTGTTCCAAAAGCTGAAATTTCAAAAACAAAGTTAGTAATGTTAAATAATATTTGTCTATAAACTTTTTAAATGTCCAAAATTTCTTACAGTCAAAAATACTTACACCAGTTGAGTTTGATACAACTAATGCATATTCGAAATTTTCCATATCATACAATTCTAAGTCGCCGTATACGTTTCGATATAATATGCTGCCTCCTGTAAAAAGAGAAAAATATTTATTGTAATATTCATCGAAAGAATCTAATTTCTCTCTCTAAAGAGAGGGATTTGAACATTTTTAGATCATTAAAGCTGAAAAATCAAACAAAAATTCAACAAAATAGTCTCGTTATAGATTAGTGTAGAATGGAAATTTTATTTCAGCAAACAATTCGAGCATGCATATTGCATATGCCATGTTGAGCTTAGGTGATATCTTAAAAGTATTAGGAATAGGAATGACTTACCAGAAGTCCAAGAGGCTTCGAAAGTCGGTGCACTGAAGGAGCCATCTAGTATTTCATCTAAGTCTAAAGAACTATCGCCTTCTGGTGTTTCTGTCACCGGTGGTTCTGTCACCGGCGGTTCTGTCACCGGCGGTTCTGTCACCGGTGGTTCTGTCACCGGCGGTTCTGTCACCGGCGGTTCTGTTACAGGCGGTTCTGTAACTGGCGGTTCTGTCACTGACGGTTCGGTCGGTGGGATTGTCGGAGGTATTATTGTTGTCGGAGCTTCTGTAGCTGGTGGTTCAGGATCAACAGGACCACCTTGACCTTCATTACCTGAGTATATTACTATAAGTGCTATCGCGACACCTATTACTGCTACAATCAAAACACCGAGAAAAATTTTTGTGTACAATTTTTTTTTTCCCGATGATTCCACTAATGCTGTATTCTGAAAACAATGCATTGAAATTCGATTATTTTTCTCATATTTACGGCTTGTATAAAACTATTCGTCCGCGTATCTTTATAATACTAGCTGGCGCCCGCGACTTCGTCCGCGTTGAAAAAGAAAAAAAGTAGCCTATCCTGTGTCCCGTACGTCTAAATGTTTATCTACCAAGTTTCATGATAATCAGTTAATTCGTTTAATAGTTATGGAGGAACATACATACTTATATACATACAGAAAAAAATTCTAAAAATGGTCAATTTAGTTTCAGTATCATGTATAGACCCTATAAACACGATATCTCTGAAAACAAAGTAACTTACTCCATGAACAACCCTTACAGATTTATGGTTAGTATTGATGACTTTGTCACTCGTTGATAACGTAGCTTTGTATAGATAAAAGACCATCATACCAATTTCGAGCTATTCTGCCGATATCTTAAATATAAATCACAAATAATATCTTAAATTGGTAATCATTTCAATAAGTTCTTATAAGGTCTGAGAGGAAGTGCCTTCGTATTTTGTATGCATGAACTTGTAATCTTTGATTTTTCTGTTTGTTATATCTTTTTGCGGTAGAATTTTTTTTAAGGATGTGGGTAATGGGCTCTGCCACCTCTTACTCGCTCACCAAAACACAACACCACCTAATGCTGTTATTTCACGGTAGTCTTCTGTATGGGGGTGGTTACTGTCACCAGACGGGCTGACCAAAATGACTGCGAAATGTGGTGTTCCCTGCCACTATTAATTACATTTAAAATTTCTCGTTATTTTAAATTTGTAATAAGTAGAATTAATGAAAAATATTCAAATTTCTACCGCAATAGGTTTGAGCAAAAACGAAACGGGAGAAATATATATTTATATAATTATTAAATCGAATTGATGATACTTACATCAGCAACACCAACTTCTGCTGTAGCATCATTCGACATTGTTGTGTATACTTATCTGAAATTAATTATTGCTCTTGTTAAATAATTTACTTTAGGGCCTCTTTGACCATCTGTCAAGTAGGCTAACCGTCATTTAAAGTCACCTGTCACCGGGAATAATTTAGCTGATATTCCTTTTTATACGATAAAAGTCCCAAACATTAAATAGAAAATAATAATTAAAAATCGCCTATCGAAGGATGCAATGAACCGAGTGCATAATTCAATAAGACATAAACTTATTTCTAAAAGTAACTAATTAACACTTTACTTGTAGGTAGTTGGTGAAAGAGGCCCTTAGGATAGTATACAAATTTAAAATATTAAACGATGTTTTATACCAATTATGTATCACGAAATTTTTGCGTCAATATTATTTATTGTGCCAATATTGTAGCCAACTATAGATATATCAAAATATATAATACTAGCTCTCTTACGCGACTTCCCCCGTACTCTATAAAATTTAGCCTATGTTACTCCCTGATAATATAGCTTTCTATATGTGAAAGAATTTTTCAAATCGGTCCAGTAGTATCTGAGCCTATTCAATGCAAACAAGCAAACAATCAAATCTATCCTCTTTATAATATTAGTAAGTATAGAAGTATGCTGGTGATCGCAGCTTCACCCGCTTGAAATATTTAGCCTAAGTATAAATGGGTAAAATATATTTACATACAAACATACAATTTTTATCTCTTTACAATACTAATATACCTAGCTAGATGTAAAGATAATAAAATTATTGATTGATTTGCAGATTCTTATTTGACAATATTATTCCTCACAGAAGACTGCAGCAAATGTTAAAACAAGAGAACAGAATTTATTTATTCATCCAGCGTATAAAACAAAAAAAAACATAATATCACCATAATTAATTTATGATTAGGTATATTTAACTATCATAACTATTTATTTCGTGATAAAATAATGTCTTATCAAAATTTATCACCGAAAGCAACGGATAGGACAAAACATATCTGTCAATTTTATTACATGTGATTGGAATTCTATAAATTGCTTACTATAGTACGATATGGATTTCTTTAAAGAAGTTGGTCTAGATCCGTTTATCACTGTATAAATTCCTTCTTCTTACATCGTGACAAATTACTTGCAAGGTGTCCATGGAAACTAGTTCTTAATCCTAACTAAATGTGAATGTACTAGAATTCGTTTAACCATAATTCTGTTTTTCCTACGTTTAGTAATTAGATGCCATTTATCTACCTAATATTTACACCTAATATTTGCAATTCACATATTTGTAGAAATTTACAATTTATCTTATTATTTATAACACTATAAATGTGTGTAAACAAACATCCATATTTAACTCAGTTATTTAACAAAAATAAATACAAATACTTGCATGTAATTTTTTTTTTATTAGAGATGGGTTTGCTCTTGGCCAACAACCAGCTGAGTAGCAAGGATGAGGCCTAAGATGGAGCGAACTCACCCAGAAGATGCCTATTCACTCGAACTTTGAGAATATTAGGGTTATATAGGCTCGGAAATACAGACTTCCAAACCTTGGCAATGCGCATTATAAAGGATGTTTCAAAGCGCTTGGTTCGAAAAGAAGGGATTTCGACAAGATGAGGATGGTAACCAGCCGTACGTCTATATGTCCGATGGAAGAAAGAGGAAGGCGGTATGAGCTCGTGCAACTCCTGAGCACACTCTTCGATGTACATCTTATAAAAAACAAATAGACTGGCAATTTTGGATCTATGTGCCAGGCTCTGCATCTTAGATTTAAAAAAAGTACTGTTGCCTATGAGTCTCCTAGCTCTGCGTTCCACTGAGTCGAGTGCGGCAAGTTGGTATTTGGCTGACCCATCCCAGAGGTGGGAGCAATACTCTATGCAAGATCGGACTTGCGCCTTATACAAAGATAAGAGCTGTCCAGGCGTAAAGTATCGCTTCACCTTTTTTAGGATGTATACATTGCCGGTATGCGACATACTTTGTACTGAAACTGCAGTATATGAATTAAGATCCTATAGATGATTTATTGCTTATTGAATAAATCTTTATTTATTTATTTATTATATTATGAAAATATAAACGTATTTGTAGATGGCCATAGAATAAAATAATGATTATTTGTAAATATTTTCTCCACTTACCAACTTAAGACTATTAATACACCGGCCAATGGCCGTACTCACACACCACTAAATGGTTTTCAAATATCACAAGTGCTATAAATGATAAATGAGATTAAGAATGTGATAAGGAAATTTCTGATAAAAATATAAAATAATTGTTGTTGAAACACTTCGTACCTAGATATTAATTAATTGATTAATGTAGGATTAAGTCGATTCAGCGACCGAAGGATTTCAGGTACGAGTATCATCCTATAAGATCATCCTATCCTATAGATACTATAAGAATTTAAAATATTGCACAGTCGAACTACGGCGCCGGAGCCCTATTTTGACATGTGGGTGAATATCAATATTCAATAAAAGCATATTTTATTTGCGTTCATTGCTAGTAGTCAATATAATTTTATTGCGATGCCAATATAATTTTATGTGAAGGGGTCACACTCACAGCCGACAAAGGGTTCTTTTAATTAACCATTAATTGTGTTGTGTGTGGGCAACTAATTATTGCTGAAACATCTTTTACGTCCTCATTTTCATTTCTTATAAAATCCTATATAATAGTAAAAAAAAACTACACATTAATTAGTAAAAGATTTAATTTATTGAGACTCTTTTTTATTTTAATAAACAACTAAAACTAATACAATCATCTTTGTTAATATTATTAGAGCTACTGGCTAAAATTTTCTAAAATTCGAAGTTTACTAGTCTGGGGTCTTCGTTTTCGTTAGAAAAATGCTATTTGGAGTCAAAGGTATACAAAATAAAACCAGTATCATAATATAATATCATAATAATATGGCTAATACGTATACCAGTCAGTCATGACACTGAACTTATACCATCATATCATAAAACTTTCGGATGAACTTAGATGCAATGGGCAGCAGCGACAAACTACTGATCAGACTATTTGATTCCTATTGACCATATTACTTTCCAGAAACTTAAGTGACGTCTCACAAGCCATGCAAACAAAGCAAAAACTCAGTTTTCGCTTAAAGGTATATTTCAAAAATAGATATATTAGTAGTTTGACTTAAAAATTAAATAAAACTAGGTAATTCAAATTAAATTTAATATGAGTTTGAAAATATACCTACTTGTAACGAATTTGGCACTCATACATTTTTCACAAGCTTATTGTAAAATCATCAATAAGACCAATCATTAAAAAATATTTCTAATGATCCTTAATAATTAAAATAAAAATATTCATGAACTGTTGTTGGGTAACATACTTTACAGGTACACTTTATTTTAACATACCTACATCCTTATTTCTTAAAAATATTTAAATTAATAATTTAGTATATGGTCAGTAAATATACATATTTTACAATCGTATCTTGATAGAGAAATTGTATTTTCGTATTTAAATGTATTGAACTTATTCGAACTTACACGTGATATGTAATGTAGATCTCGTGTAGGTTTTTTTCTATTTAAGAAAAGATGCTCTTTTGATCTGCATATAACTATATCGTTTGTAATATTTATGTAAATCTTACAATGCTATCAAGATACTATAACTTCATATATAATTAAGAGCAATTTAAAATCTTATAATACTAAACGAGGAATTCTTGTATGCCACGACGATCTCGCAAACGGCTCTAACGATTTTGACGAAAACCTAGGGTTACTGGCTTTTTAGGTCTAGAAATCTATCTGTCAGGGTCTTATCTTCGAGAAAGTTCGTTTTAGGTAGTGTTTTAATGGAACGGTTACAAAAGTAATACAGCTTGCTACAGCTAACGCCATCTAGCGCCGAGTGAACGAACTTAATACTTTTTGCTACTTAATTACACTACTCAATAACAGATAGCGTTTGGACTGGATACGCAGAAATTGATCTGTCAGGGTCTTCGAGAAAATTCGTTTTAGGTAGTTTTTTTTATTGGAACGGTTACAAAAGTAATACCGCTTGCTCGTTTTATAATATTTTGAATATTAATTATTAATTCAAGTATTCTTGAATTTTTTTCTATAATGTTTCATAGACTTTCTTTCTTACATGTAGAAAACTTTAAACCTTGGCCCGAGCGAAGCTCGGTCGCCCAGTCTAGTATTATACAATTTAATAAAGAATTACATACATACAATCATTGCTTATTTAAATACCTACATAAATTTGTTTTTATTGCAATTATCGTCAAATATGACCTTATAATTAAACTCACTATCTAATACTTAATTATAATTATATAAAGTAACTACTTGACAAACCCTGTCTTAATCTGTTTTATTTGGTAACATTAAGTAACATTTTAAAAATTTACAAGAACACTTGCATTCTTTTACATATAACCTATGTTTTAATATTTAAATAAGACATTTCATTTTAGTCTTGATTTATATGAATTTTTCATGCTGAAGATAACTTCATAGACAACCTCAAAAAGAGAGAACATGTTATGTATTGTGACGTAATTGAGACATAGATTATACAATCATTACTTGAAACTTGACTATTAAATTAAATTAAGATTCTATTAAATATAGAATTATAAAATTAAAATTATACTTTCAAATTAAAATTAATGTTTTCAAAATTATTTTATAATGAAAATAATTTATAAATATTTACATATCTAACAATCCCTTTTCACACCACTAGAAACCTCAAGTTTATCATCTGAACTCTACTCGAAATTGAATTGTTATGATATAATTTATTCTCAAAATGAGTGGCCTATCATACCAGAAGGCATTCTTTCCGCATAAAATGTAAATAAATTATATTTTAAAGTACTTGAAATTACTTTTTACTATTGCAGTAAAAACGCGCTTTAAATCAAATATATTATTATTTAATTTCAACACGTATAATACCCCTAGACTTAGAAAGAACTAGGTGTTGTTGAATTTGTGGAACGTGGAAATTTTTAAATTTATATGAAGGACGATCACTGTGAAAAAAGATTATAATTTTCTATAATATTTATATAATAATGTAAGATCTCTTTTATACAGCTTTTTACAAATGTAAAAACTATTATTATTATTAACTATTATTTATATTACTATTATGTATGTACTATTTATAAGTATTTACAGCATATTTTCTTCTAGGAACTTTTCTAGGCCGTGATAGAGGTGAGGTCTTACACCCATTAGACCGTGGTCCTCGTCCGTATAACTCTGTAACATTAATAAAAACTAAGATAACAAACGAATCATTTAAAGAATATATCTAAATGTTATAAATAAGAATAAATGTTATATATAAAAAAATATATAAATGTTATAAATAATAATATTAATGCAAAAGTTTGTGAAACTGTTTGGATGGTAAGATGGATTAAACGTGGAGTCTTGATTATACATAATAATATCTATTATAATAATAATAAGAAGGTAGTATTTCTTGACACAGCACGTCTCTACTAAACCGAATTGTCAGGAGATTTCTCACTCTGCAGCCCTAACCACCGGTAGATTGGGCCTTGCCTCGCTATTTGCGGCACTCTAGGTTTCAGTTTTTTCTATTATTTTAAAATTTAATTTGTAAAAAAATTAAATCTAAGAAAAAAAAATACTTGAATAATAGTTTAATTTTTCATTATTCAACTAATGGCATAATTCACGTTTAGTGTGAGATTGTTTTGAGCAAGGACATTGGTTACTTTTTAATATTTTTAGTGATGAGCAGTTGGAACCATATAATAAAGGATATATTTTCAATCGCTTGACATCACTTTAAAAGTATTTTTTATGAAATTACTGCATAACTAAGACAATTTTGGCTATTTGACCGAACAAAGGCAAATATTTCTATCATATTAGTCAAGAGTTAGACAAAAAGTGTATAAATAATTATTTAATATAATATAATATAATATAATATAATATAATATAATATAATATAATATAATATAATATAATATAATATAATATAATATAATATAATATAATATAATATAATATAATATAATATAATATAATATAATTTATTTACCATTTGTGTAAAGGACACGTCTTGTGTTTGCAGCACTCGCGAGATCAACATGGCGTGCTGATAGTGCACGTTGTCATCGGCTGTACCGTGGACGAGGAAGTAGCGCTTCTTCCTAAATGCTTTTACCTTAAAACACATCAAATATGAACTTCAGTTAACGAATTTAAGAAATTAAAACGTTGCATCTTTGCTTGTGTTAGTAGACTATGGTAGAGGCTTACCATCAAGCGGACAAATCTTTTATTTATATTTATCACGCTTACCATTTCTTCAGTAAGAAGAGATCCTTCCAAGTAGCCCCGCGAATTGTTTCGCGGCGTGTCCATGTAGCGCTCTGTGTATATTGAATCTGAAATACGAATAGGAATATTGAATACGAGAGACACATATCAAAAACTAGTCTACCTAAAACTAGTCTACCAAAAACTATATCAAGGACTAGGCATTGTCGAATATCTATCGCGGCTGTTGATGGGCGCTGCCTGGTATCCAAGAGGATTTCTCAACGTTAAAAAAAAGGCATTGTCGAATATGTATTCTAAATGAAATAAAGTGTAATCATATTTTTATGATAAGCTTACCATAAAATTTCCAATCAGCAACAGGTGCAACAGCAATTGCGCATCTGAACACGTCATCGCCACGAGCTAATGCTAAGGAAGCTGCGTAAGCTCCGTAAGACCAGCCCCAAATACAAGTTCTATTACGATCCAAAAACGACAAATTCTCTTGAAGATATCTGCAATACATGAAGTTTTTTTATCAATACTAATAATAAATCTGTAAGGGTTGGTCATGGAGTAAGTTACTTTGTTTTCGGAGATATCTCTCTACATGATACTGAAACTAAATTGACCATTTTTAGATTTTTTTAATGTATGTATGTATCTATGTTTCTCCATAACTCTTAAACGAATCAACTGATTTTCATGAAACTTGGTAGATAAACATTTAGACATACGGGACACAAGATAGGCTACTTTTTTCTTTTTCAACGCGGACGAAGTCGCTGGCGCCAGCTAGTTATTTATGAAATAACACCACGATCAGGGGGCAGACAGGTGTATAATAACTCAGTCTTAAAATAACTTAGTTAGATCGTCTGCTGGGCCTTATTATTATTATGAGTTATTTTAGTTTATTGTTAGTTGCTTTTGAAAAATAATATTAAATCGCAAATCAATGTTCTTACCTCGTAACGTTTATTTGATCCTCAATTTCAACTGTCCCCAATCTCCTGTTAACAGCAAACATGTATTCAGATCCTTTTAGTCCAGATCCTCTGCCATCGATGAAAGCAACCGCGATTCCCCAGCGGCTTACTAAAGAAGTTCCCCAGTCGACGTTAAATAACTTCGTTACGAACGCCGTGTCTGGTCCACCGTAACTGTAAATAATGAAAGAAGCATTTTTTATCCGGGGCCATGACGCGTGTAAGCAAAAATTCTTAAAATGTTATCCAAAATCTCACTTAAATATTTAGTCCGTACTCTAAAGTTAGCTCTAAAGTCTAGCTCTTAAGATTATAGGTAACTTTACATTGACTTTTGCGTATAGTCTTAAGAGTTTAAAGTCTAAATGCATTGCATCTAAAAAAATGCGAACTTTTTGTTTATTTTTTTTTTTTTTGTAAAAGAGTTTACCCTCCTTTTGGGTTTCACCACAGTCAGATAGAAGGACCCCGCAATAAAATTTGTTACCCCACTGGGTAGAAGGAATTAAGGGTAGTGAGACTGGGTACGGTTGTGACCGAACATAGAAAATGAAATTGACAAGAAATTTCTTAGGAACAAATGAAGAAAAATATAATTAAAGTCAAAACGGCTTGTAAAAAATACTATGACCTTTTTAAGACAACTTTTTTTACATATAATAGTCACGTGACCACCGCAAAGCTTTTTTGAAAGTAAAGTACATATGAAATTATAGATATGTACTCACACGTGTACTAGTAATGGTATATTTTTCCTTGATAAATAGTCATGTGGCACTTGTATCAGTACATCTGCGTCAGGATATCCCACAGCTGTTGGTACTGACAAACGAACCGTCTTAGGCATTGCTCGAGTTGACACGATTGCGGCGGTTTCCGAGTTGTCTTCCCAAATTTTCAATAAGTCCCTGTTCTGAAAACGTACAAGTAACAAAATTACATTAGCAAACTTTATTGTTTGTTGAAAATTCCAAATTGGTAAGAGTTAATTCCACTTCTACTTCAACTTGCTAAAGCTATGAGCTTTGACGATGTTTTCAGTAAATAGGTACTCCTACGGATTTTCTCATTGCACATTGTGTCCGAGTAATCAAATCCTTTTCATTAAGTAAATAGCGGGACACGGTTTTGGTCACATTTATGTGTCGCGAACTATTAGTTAACCAATTTTCGAACAACAGTTCGGAAATAATTTAACGGGTAAATGAACTCATTTAATTCTTCCTAATTCTGGTTGAGAGTATTTCAAAATTAGCCTGCACTTTTCACCATCACTCATAACTAAATGGCTCTTTTGTTTGCTATGAAATGCAACAACATTAGTTAAATTAGGATACTATACAACTTTTTGAGAAACTTTTGTAATATAAAGAATGCTAACCGCATTATATATGAATACTTGGGGTACACCTGGACCACCACAAGTTATTGTGATGCGACTGCCATCAGCACTAAGGAGACCATCGTTGTATTGACATTCGCCGCCATCATCTTTCTTGATACCACAAGTGAAACACGTCTCATTACCGAAGGAGTCTACATAATACACGTGTTGTTCTGCGGAGTCATTTACGTGGGTTGCTTTGTACCATCTGTAATGTAAGAAAATGGAAAATATACATTTTTATGTATTGAAAAATGTAGAAAATAAAATATGGATTGCCTATGTTACTTCTTTCTAAAATAAAAATACTTATACTATTATATTTTTCATTTTTAAAACTTAAAGAACATCCCACAGGAACCTAACATAATAAGTTTCCGCGCGCATTGGAAAAGTTAGGAAATTACAAAAAAACCGTATGCAACGCCATCTCTTTATGTTGTATGTTGTTTCCGGTAATTATAGTAGATGGCGTTGTGTTCGCCAGCTGATTCAGTAGCGCATTTCTTTCGTTCATTGAATACCTACATCGAAATAATAATTATATCTTGAATACCATTGAACTAGCTGTGCAGACGTGCGCCGCGATTTATCAACATTTTTTAGAGCTTTCAGCATATGTGTTGAATATAATTTATTTTATCATGATAAAAAACTGAATTTAACTTAGCTAATAAGATAAAATTCTTGAAAAGTTACACAGTAAACAGACATGACTTACATTAAGTCGTTGTCGGTCCAAAGAAGTATTTCGCCGACTGTATATTTTGAATTCGTACGTGGTTCCGCCACCCAATTTGTATCGTTCGTCGAATTTTTTTCACTTGATATTTGGACTATTTGTCTGAATAATGCACCGTCTACTATCTGCAATGGAATTAGAAATATTTGTAAATAATTAATATTGGTATCATAAGCTCGCTGCACTAATGATTTTAAAAAAGCAGACGGCATAATGGTTTAGTGTGGTCATTAAAACATTAAAATATAATAGGTTCCAAATAGGTTCATTGACTTTAATAAACTTTGTTTGGGATGGGTAGAAATCTAATTTATTATTAAATTAATGTAATTTTTTTAATTCACATTTTTAACTTTTTTTTCTTTTCAAATGAAGGCTAAAGTAGGTACATCTAAAATGTAGATGATCTTAGTGACGATTGAAGAAACGATTTGGGTCAAACAAATTAATCTACGATCATACTCACTTGCGGTTGCAAAGTGATAAAAGCGTTCCCCTCTTTATTGAACATAAGTGGGTTGTTGTCAAGCCAACCATTCTCTTCCGTATATCTGTAGATCTGAAACATTTTATTTAAAAATATTATAGAAGCTGTATAGAAATGGTGGAAATAAGAGTTACTCTCAAAGTCATGGTTTGATGGTTCTCGTTCTTCACTGTAGACTTTTTCTTTTTCTTCTTTGCTTTACTTGTTTACTTCTTTTAATTTTTTTTATAATAAGTTCAAAAGAAGCTGTACTCTTTTTTAGTCGTAGTTTTTGTTTTCAATTACTGATATTGGTTTGAAACGGTTTTATTTTTTATTTTATATAGATTTATTATGCGGAAATCCAAGTATAATTATCTAAGTATTTTTTTATATAAATATCACTGTAAGTTTTCCTTAAAAATAAATAAATAAAGAGTAAATTGTTAATGTATTACGTGGGATACCCGATGTTATGTGGCCATCGTTACATAGGCAACACCAGAAGAATTCTATCAAGGTCACTAGTAGTGCACTACCCCCGATAGCATATATTGCAATTATAAGTTATTGCAAGACAAACATAAGGTTGGTAGTTATCTTCTGTAGTGTTAATAAAGAACTGTTTATTCACATTCTGAATAATTTCCTGTATATGCACGAGTCTACCGTTCGCCTATACGTAAAACGTTACTATGTAAAAAATTATAAGGGAAAAAAGATATTCTTGATAGCAGTGCAAAAAGCCTTTGGAATTTCCCCTTACAGTCACACTTTTCAATTCTGAATGTTAGTCGTAAGCTTACGATTTTTCTCTATAAACAAAGTCTGTTTTTCTATACAAAGATGTAAATTCACATATAATCTCTTATTTTATGGCATTTATTGCTACTAGCTATTAAAACAAAGCTGAAATTTCTAATACCTACTTACCTCCTTGCACTCAGTTTGTCCTGGAGAACATAAGACTACCATCAAAGTTGTTTGTACGCGATTTGTCCACATTATCGCTATAGTATCATTGGTTGCAAAACGGACCGTTTTCAGTATTGGTCTGAAATTTGTTATACAATAACTTAATACTTAATTAATAGGTAATATACATAGTATTTACTCTTGTAATGTGGCTTGTACAGACGCTAGTGATTACAATAATTACAAACAAACAAAACTTAGAAGTAATTTTAAATTAATTTGAAACATCTTCAAGAACTTACTGGTCAAGATCATCAGGCGCATTAAAAACATCATTTGCTCCAGTTTGAAGGTCTCTTAGTGTAACCGTTACTGTAGGGTTCGTTGTACCAGGCTGAAACCAATTAAGTACTATGTTTATCTATAGTAATATTATAAAGAGGTAATATTAGAAGCTACTCATTCGGTTGCGAAAATTCTTTCGCCAATAATATTAAAAAAAGTAACGACGGTGGCGCCGTTACAATTTTTTAGACGATCCCTCGGGATCCAATAATTTTTTCAAGATATAAATAGTATCCTTTATGTTATGTAAATTGGGTTTATGCGTTATGGAGTAACAAATATCCAAAAATATTTTTTTATATTAGGATTACAACAAACCAATAACAATTATAAATACTGTTAACTAATTCTTAATTAAAATTTAAAATAATAATAATATTAGTACAGATTATTTTAATTTTTAAAAAGTAAAAGATTTGTACGATACCTTCGGATAACGGATCTCGTGGTGTTGCGTATATTGAAAATCTGTACCGGGCACAGTATAATGTGGGACTCGCATTACCCTTACATCACTGTCGTCGAAGGTAACATAAGCCAATTTATTTCCATCGGGTGAGAACCAAAGAGCGTTGTTTGATAAAAAGACTTCCTCTGAAAATGAAATCGAATCAGTAAATACTGGGTAAGTATTGTCATACATATGAAGAATATACTTATGAATTATTTTTACATTTCATACTCTGTACATACTAGACGTCCCAGGTGTGGAAACTGCGTTATGCCGAAGAACTTATAGCCTTTAGCATCAGTTCACACCGAGAGACGGTGCGGCACGCTTGTTTTAAGGTTGTTGTTTGTTTTGTTTTAAGTAGTGGTACGGCACACTGAGTTTCGCAGTCATTTGGGCAGCCCGTCTGGCGGCAGTAACCACCCCCTTACAGAATACCACCGTGAAATAACAGCATTTACGTGCTGTTGTGTTTCGGTGAGTGAGTAAGGGATGCCAGAGCCCATTACCCCTCATCCCTCCCTTATTATACCTTATCCTTAATCCTTCTATGGTCGGCAGCGTACTTGTAGCACTTATGGCGTTACTTGTGTTATAGGCGACGGCAGCCACCTACCATCAAGTGGACCGTCAGCCTGGCTGTCGACTTTAACATAAAAAAAAGGTCAGTCCTGTCATAACATTATTCATTTATACTCCGCCCTTATCCGAAATTATCTTATCCGATCCTTATCCTTATCCGATACAATTTTATCGGATTCGGTTACGGTTACGGAGCTCCATAACGGAGCTCCAGATAGAGCATGTGGAGAAGAACGCAAAGGTACGCTGTTCAGTGATACGTGAAATTGATGTTGACGCCGCGAGATGCATTGCGTACTCATTGAACTGTATGCCATTTTGTGTAGTGCTAGTGGATTGGTTTTATATTTGCTGCTTTGCAACTTGCGCGCGGCGTCACGTCTTTGTGTAAGGTTACCCTTATATGTCGAAAATCTAAAAAGAAAATTGTTTCCAAACCTTCATAAACCCAATCAGGGATCCCGTTGTACACTACATTCAGTTTGCCGTTGCTGGAGATTTCTTGAGGGGTAGAGGTCAAATTTTGCTGGTAGTAAACATTGTTTAAGTAGACGAATGCCAATCCCGTTCCCGTTGGGGCCCAAACGAAATTCTGTAGATACGCTTCTTTAGAAGACAGACCAGGCGGCGAGACATGTCTCACGAAACCACTACTTATATCGATGACGCCATACTTTGCCAAAAAAGTGTATCTGTACACCTGTAAAGTATAAAGATTTCCATTTTTTTAATTAAAGATTAAACTGAAGATAATGATGATTTATGTTCACATCTTACGAGGTTGAAATCTACGCGAAGAAAAACTAGCCGATGACCGCTAGGATGCGTTTTTTTTTTTGTGAATTGTGTCAGTGTGTGTGTGTGTGTGTGTGTGTGTGAAAATTTTCATAAGAGGCTTTCATTTATGAAATACACCTTCAATAATAATAACAGCATTATATACCTATTCTAATTGAAAATTTCTCCTTTATCTTTATTTTTGCAAATTAAAAGCAATACTATTAAAACAGATGACTCACAACAAAATATTATACTAATTAGCGAGCTAATTATGCTTGTTAACTATGAAATGACAACTTCCACTTGCGTCAACAAGACTAAGTATATGTGTTAATAAAGTATTGTTTCTTTAACAAATAACAATCTTTATTCTTTACGTTATAAATTCACTTGAATCAACAAACGTTCTAATGTTTCTAATAGAATTAATTACTTATGGGTATTTTATTTTTGTTTGGAAACATATTTATTGCAGATAGAATTGCGTGAAAAATACGTCAATTAAATAACAAGTAAGAAAAAAGAAGAAAGTAATGAAAATTTTATTAAATGGCATAAGGCAACAGCAAAAGGAGAACATATATTTAGGATGAAATGTCCAACGAGTTTAGAGCTGTATTTTGTGAATAGGTATGATGAATAGGTTTTTTTAATTGTGGTAGTTAAATTGCGCGGAACTTTGTAGCCTGTGGAAGTTAATGAAATCAAAGATTTTAAATCTTTGAGTGAAATCCCCTCGTAAACTAGAAAATGGGCTGATAGTCTGAACTGATTTTCATAAATAATCTAAATCGTTTCAAAATAACGGATCTAAATCGGCCCATCCGTTTAGGAGCTACGATTCTACAGATACACAGAAACTTATAAAACCCCGTTTTTGGGTCGGGCGTTAAAATCAAGGCATACTCACAGGTGCCACATTATAAGCCAAAATTACATGGCTACCGTCCGGAGATAGTTCCATTACACGTGTCGATTGTTCAAGGATCTGAAAATATATTTTAAAATTGTAAATATAGAATGCTCAGCTCAGTGTACATAATATATAGCCTATGTCCACTTGGAATTTTCTTCCAGATTAATAAAGACCTAGTAGTAGGTAACTACATACTGAACTCATTCGCTCAAAAAAAGACTAACGTACCTTAGAAGTGTTTGAAATAAGTGTTGTACTATTTCCAGTTTCCAAATTATACAAAACGAGGTCCCCATTAGCACTGCGATGTAATATCTCGTTTCCTGGAACCGTTAATAATATCTATTATACTACATATTTCAATGGTTTCCCTACTAAAAAACAATAGGAATAGGAAATTAAGATTAAGTTCTATTGATTTAAAAGGTTATTTCTCTTCTCAATCAAGCTGTCGGGGCTTTTATTCAGCCGGTAGAAGTCTATTTCTTTGACTCCATCTACATTACGTTGCCTTTAGTAGTGACAAGGCACACTGCATTTCACAGTGATATAAGTTGGGCAGCCCGTCTGATGGTAGTTATCCCCAGAGCCTTCCATGAGAATCCCATTGATTCCCGGCTGGACTAAATTTGGATATAAACTTTTACAGTTGGTTCCTGGTCTGGATCTAGCAAGAAGTGACACGACACGACATACATTATTTTGGATAGTTCGTCTCGGGGCAGTAACCACCTCCTTACAGAAGATCAGAGTGAAATAACATCGTGTGTGCTGTTGTGTTTCAGCGAGTGTATCAAGAGTACGTAGAGGACCCCACCTTTCCTAATTCCTTAAACTATAGCACTATACTCTGATACTAAATTTAGTAGTTGGAAATCTCAAAAAAAATGTGTTACAAGGCTCCGGCGAATGTTCCATTGTTAGCGCCTAGAAATTTGCAGTATATTACAATGAAAACTTCACCTATGACCTTTCTTTTTTTCTTCTTCATAGCAAAGGTACTAACTAAGATATATTATTTCTATGACTAAACTACTTATCTAACATAGAAGAAATTAGTCATTTCCGCATCATTGAAACGATACGACAGGGCATGACAGCTAAGACAACGTTTTACGAGACAATTTAGTCAATTCCAGAGTTAAACTTTAATCTAGAATTTAGATGTAATAATAATAAGGATAGTTACTAAAAATTCGCAGAAGCTCATCAACAAAAACTTGTGAAGCTATTCAGATTGAACTAGTTAGTGACCAATTAGTGATACGTAGTGAAGTTAGTGTCCTAAATAACATTCTTTCGTAGTTACAACCTTAGTTAATATTATGGAAAACCAACATTATAGGTTTGGAACAACCCTTTCATTAAAATAATAAGTAAATATCCGTACCCGAAGTCCAACTGCCATTGAAAGTTAGCGGCGAGAAAACTCCACTTATAATATCGCCCAACTCGATGGGTTTCAAGCCATTGTCTGACGTTGGAACTTTTGTTGAGTTTATCGCGGATTCGAGAACATTGGGTTCCGTTGAAACTCTTCTTGAAACGATGGGTTCAGCTACTCCGGCCTCGTTGCCAGATAGCATCACTATTAAAACAACAACTACACACACCGTCACCAACATCGCCATTCCGCCGATAACATATGTTAACTTTTTTTTCCTTTTGGTCGTTACTAGAACCTGAAATAAAATTATATATTACATTAATATATGAAAACAATTAGAAAAATTGTTATTATCTTAACATCGTCATTTACATGACATTATTACAGAAAATTAAATATAACTACACTAAATAAAAACCAAAACTTACTATTAAAGCTAAAACTAGAAATCTTAAAAAAATATAATATAATACCTAAAATATATTATTAAAAGGAGTCCCTTTGGGCAAGGTTCCGAAGATACTGGCAGCGTTCCCCTAGACTAATTCTTTGTCCGAGGTAGCTGCCAGCTCTTCGGTCTCCTGTGATGTCGACTAACCTTTTTGCTATTTAATTAGATTAGAAAAATTATAATTTCTTATTACTTAAAGGTTTTGCAAAATGAGAACTATATTTGCAGGGCAAACTGCGTTTCGCATCATAAATTGGGTAGTTAGTCTGGAGACCACCTCATCTTCACAGAAGAAATAACATCATGTGTGGGCTATGGGTTTCGATGAGTGAGTGTGAGATGCTAAAGCGTATTTTCCAATACTGTCCTAATCCTCATACTAAAGTCGGCAGCGCACTTGCAGTACATGTAGAGTTGCTTGTGTTAATAGGTAGCAACCTACCATCAAGTGGGCAGTTAGCCTGCATGCCTTTGCACAAAAAAAAATTACAAATTACACTTAGATATAAACAAACAAACATACAAACAAACTTTACCTCTTTGAAATATTAGTATAGACGTATAGATAAGTTTATATAGTATAACGCCCTATCGGTAACGCACAGTATACAAGGTCAGAAAAATGTACCACCAGAAATCACGTTCACCAAGTGGGCACGAATTTGCAATTTCTTCTACCCACAATTTTTTTTTAATTATTACACTTTAAAAAACCACTGCCTTATTATAACTTTTTTATTATTTTTAAAAAAAATGAATATTGAATGCTTTAACACCTAAACAAACACGACTGACTCTATTCAATACAATTTACTTAATGAATCTGATCCGTAGTAGTTTAGAGTCACTGACTTTGATATTAGTTTTTTTTTAACTACAAACGGGTTATCGGGAGATGTTAAGTCAATAATTAATTTCATATTAGTTCAACTGATAAATTAATGGACAAACAAATAATGATGTATTAAATGTTCAGTTTATAAATCGTAATTAAGGTACACTATAATGGAATGAGTATATTAATTAATTGAGTTACATATTATGGGGGTGATATTCTCGATACATAATTTTTTTTTTACGATATTCTATGCTAAATATTGCAAAAATTTACATTTAATTGCACTAATTTTTTAAAGTTCAATTTTTTTTAAAGCGGTTATCACACTATTCAATTTGAAGGAAACCAATTTAGGAACCTAAGTAGTGAACTAGTTGGTCACACTACACTAAATTGATTTCTAAAACGAAGTTATAGAGTTGAAAATAGATACTTAATAGAATCTAAAATCTAAATTGGATCCAATCTGTTCTAACTGCGATTAAACCTTCCGATTTGCTAAATTTGCTAAAGGAAACCCCTTTAAATTAAATAGTGTGATAGCGGTTAAGTAACGAGAATAGAACCCATTGTGTCGTAATTTAAAAGATAAACATATTGTTGCCCTCCGAATAAACCTATTTTTATCTCAGTAGGTATCTCACCAAAACTTTGAGAGCAATATTTTTTTTGTACACTTTGTTGTCGCCTTCACTATGTTGTCTGCAAAATTCTGTCTATAGTTGTTATTTGGTCTGAGATAATAATATGCATTAATTTAATTACAATGCGTCTTACCTGATCGCTAGTGCCCATCTCCATTGTAGAATTGCTGTTTTCCGTATTACTTCCGTGAGCCATCTTGTTTTGTAATTCTGTTAACAGAATGGAATATTTATTAAACATTTACATAACGAACAATGTCTTCGTTTAACGGATCTAGCCTTTCTAGATTGAAATGTCTATGACCTATGAAAATTTACAACGCGTTGCCACGCGACGACTGCGTCGTTTTACAGTGAAAACTTCATAAAAAAAATTAAATAATTAGTAATTTCTACAATAATTGTAACATCATTACATATTATAAAAACAAAGTCCTCTGTCTGTCTGTCTGTTCGTGATAAACTCAAAAACTAATGCACCTATTTTCACGCTGTTTTCACCAATGGATAGAGTGGTTCTCGAGAAAGATTTTAGTATATAATTTACAAAGTGGTTTACAAACCCAACCAAACCCCAACAACCCAAACACTAAACGGTCTAAGCTGATTGGTGACAGCTACTTATATGGTACAAATATACATTTTACTAACAATAAATTATAATAACAATGATAATAATTAAAACAAAAATTATCATTAACAGAAATAGGAGCAAAAAAATAATATTTTGAATTTTTAACTAAAATAGCAATGTTAAAACGAAAGCGGAATTTTATTTGCAATTATAAATTTGGAAACATTTTGTTTCGGCTTCACGAGACGAAAGCTTTGTGAAATGGGAAGTAAAACGATTACTAAGCTTTCCATTTCCGTGTCATAAATGAAGACAGGCCTCCGCGATCCTCTCCGTCCTACAGTTTACTATACAAATACTGTCGGAGGAAATTGAAAAGCTTGCGTATTGTATTTATATAACTAGGTTTGAGTGAGGTCTTTAAAGAGGAATATTACCTTTCTATCTGCCAAATAATCATTGTTATTTTTTTATTAATATATAATATTATATTTTCTATTACAATGGGTGGCTGTAAGTACTAGGTATTTGATGGTAATTGGCGTCGGTTATGAAATCAAGCAACTTATGCCGAAAATAATATTATAAGACAGGATGGCGATAGGGGAATGAGCTTAGTAATCATTTAAGAACGCACTGAAACGCAGCAGCACAGTAAGGGCATGGTTACCACCGCTACAAGGCCTGCTAAGTTGATGATAGTAGAATCACCATGTTACTACATAAATCTGCCAATAAATTAATAATCTCAGAGATACCTGTTGCCAAATGCTAGTTGAACAATACGGTTGAACAATAGTTGATAAAATCAACATTAACTGTTAAATTGACTGTTAAAAACTTTGTAGGAAATTTGTATTGGCATCAGAAAGTGACTTGAAAAGCAACACTTATTCAATATTTGATAAATTATTAAAGTTCATTATAAATTTAATGCTATTTTTTAATATTACATTTTTTTTAACGTTGAGAAATTCTCATGGATGCCCAGCAGCGAATGGGACGCTGCGGGGTTATGCCGGACTCCTATCGGCTAAAATCCAACGATTATCTGGCGTGGCCAGAAAAGATCTAAGATTTATTGGCTCAAAAGTTATCAATAAAGTCCTATTTAAAAATAAAAAGGATTTAAGTAAATATTGCATGAACTTTGTCAACAAATTGAGCATACATTTGCTTCCTATACCTGCGAACCACATCACAACCGCGATGTGACCCGAATGTATAATAACATCAAACCAACAAACGCCAAGTCATAAACAAACTTATTGTGGCTCGTTCTATGTAAATTGTGCGCGATATTCTTCCTGAATTTTTTTTTAGCTACTGTTAAATTAACATTTACATTATATAAACCCAATAAATGCAAATGTGTGTTTGTTTGTTGGGATTTTACGTCTTCACGCCTTTACTACTTGACAAATCAACATGTACCGTTGTACACAGAACTAGTGGGATACATTTTTCCCACTAGTTTTGTTTACAGAACTAATGAGGCAAAAAGTCTCACTAGTTCCACTCTACAGCACAGAACTTGTGGGAATAAGCAGAAATTTTGCATACCCATTGTCGTTATTACGGAAAAGTACATAGGGTCCGCCCTTTGAAAAGAAAGTACTGCCCGAGGATCACGGACGAAGTCACGGACAAAAGCCAATAAACTTATTATAAAAAAATATTAGAGGACGTTATTTTGTTACTATTTCAAACAAAACTACTGAACGGATTTAATGAAACATTACAGCAATAGGTAATAGATCTAGTATAGCTAGTAAACCAAATATAACAAGTAGGTAGGAAATTCGGAAAATTTGCCTTTGTCTCTTATATACTTACTAGTATACTATTTGAATCAATTCTCTGACATAGTGATTTTATATCCAGTTATCCTTTCCTACATTTCGTTTAGTTTTAATGTTCTTTCCCGGATAGAATCATCCAAGTTTCCAGTTTTCTCATCTCTACAATACTTATATCTTATTTGTCGCTTGAGCGACACCCGACATACGTGGCCGTGAAAAATTGCACGATAAAATTTATCTTCAATTGTATTAGGTAGGTACCTAACACGATTTATCTCACAGCCTTGATGTTATCAATTGTAGCATTTGTCGTTTTATATTGTTTTTATTTCTAAGAAATATTTTTTTTGTAAATAATATTTTTTTAAAAAATATTTAAACAATGATCCTCAATCTCGTATGTAGTATAGTATAAATAAATAGCACCGTGTCCCAAAAATCCTAGTTACTAATATTATGGATGTATCTTTATATATATATATTTCTTCTGTGCGTGTGTATGTCACTGAACTCCTCCTAAACGGCTGGACCGATTTTAATTCTGTCTTCACTTATGGATAGAGGGATAATCAGGAATGGTTTGTATTAAAAAAAATGGTCGCGGACGAATCCGCGGGCACCCACTAGTAGATATATAAATGAGAAAGTAATGAATGTTTCTCTGTTACTTTTTCACTCCCAAATCGCTACCCCGACTCTGGCATGCCTTATTCACCGAAACACAACAGCACACGTGCTGTTATTTCACGACGGTGTTCTTTAAAGGAGTGGTTACTGCCCAAATGTCTACGAAATGTAGTGTGCCTTGCCACTACTTATTATTATAATAATATTATCTTCAGTAGTATCTTCCAAATAATTCTTGATTGTTATTTGGTAACAGTAAAAAGTAACCCATTAGTGAACGAGCATTAATCAGTATTCTGTGAATGTATCTGCGACATCTCACCAGCGGATTAGTCGCTCGGGACACAAACGAATTAACTCGCAAACTCCGTCGATTGTTCGCGACGGCTAACATCGTTAGTCAAATTAGACTGGAGTGTACCTATCTGCAATATGAGGGAGACCTTGTGCCCGATTTCCAGCTATTGCATACATTTTTTATTTAACTTTCAAAGAGAATCGATTTCAAACTCTCTACTTTGTACAGTCGATCAAGTCTTTAGGCTATTTCATTTAAAAATCTTTAATGTATGCCATTGTTTGTGATGTATAAATCTTATGAACTCTCACAATTTTTTTCTCCGTCACTTACTAATTTCCTACTTTATGTACTCATATGAAATAAGTACTATAATTTTAATATAAAATCTGTTATACGATTATTTTAGTTGTAAGGTTCTCTAAAATAATCATACAACCCAGATTAGGATATTATATTAGGATTGAAAGTACAGTAAAATACATTAATTTGTTAAAAACAAATCTAATAAAACTATAAAATCTAGATTTGGTCCTATAACGTCAGTTTATAAACGTCAGAGTTTCAAATCGTCAGACTGAGTTTCAGAATTTCAAAAGGTCAGAGTTTCATTTGATCCGTGTACAATCAAACATAAATTATAATATAATTGACTAATATATAAAGTCTCTGTCTGAAATAAAGTATATGTCCGCTTCTGTCTGTTACTATCCACTAACTTAATCGAAATCACACAACGGACTTTGATACGGTTGTCACTAGTATAAAGAGGGATATACGAGAAAGATTTATTGTAATAAGTTAAAAACAACTTTATATGCAACTGTATATAATATCATTTTAATATTTATAGAAAAAAGTAATTAGTTTAAAAACGAAATTAATGTCGCTAAAATACAGCATCAAGTATTTTATTATAACCTGCTCAATTCGCATCCAAAATTACACGAAGATTAAAATGAACTTTTAAATAGCCGTACATTTTCAGAGATAGCCGGAAGGTCCGTTCGTAATGAACCATTAACCTCACAGTTGGAGGTACGAGTAAAATTAGGCTCCGCTACGACGTATAAGTGGAGTAAAAACAGCATCTGTACAAAAGAGGAAAACTTTACCGTACATACGAGTACTACGACATGTACCATGAAAGCGGTCCGAAAATTACAATAGAAAATGTAAAGGTAAGTTATTTATTCTTGCTAATTGGAATCCAAGTAGTTACTGTAATGAAAAAGTTTGATAAAATTCCGTTGCAAGATTCCACCCGGACAAACATACATACTCGTATATACATACATACAATATACATTGCAAGTTAAATAAAAGCTTGTAAAAAAGAGAGCAAATAATTATCAATTAGAAAATAAAAAATATTAAAACTAGCTTATACACTAAGGGCCTCTTTCACAAACTACAAATAAAGTGTTGATTAGTTACTTTTAGAAATCATTTTCTGTTATATTGAATGCACTCGGTTTACTGCATAATTCGATAGGCTATTTTTTTATATTATTTCCTTTTCAATGTTTACAACTTTTACCGTACAAGCAAAGGTATATCAGCTCCATTATCCCCGGTTACCGGTGACATTAAATGACAGTTTAGCCTACTTTACGTTGGTGAAAGAGGCGCTAAGTAAAGTAAGTAGCGTTGTAAACGGTTGTAAAAGAAGCTTTTATGGTCAACAGTGAAAATTCTCCCGCATCTCTACATTTTGAAACGATAAAATATAATATTAGTGTAGCCTTGAAATTGCATTTTAATAAGGTAGTAACCTATACAATATTAAATTCTAACTTTTGCCCTCGACCTCTTCAGCGTCCCTTTTTCTTAGTACTCGGTTTAAAACATTTCTTCAATCTTTATTGCTAGTATATTTTTGTCAGGCGTTTTTTTACAGGATTCCTCAGGTACTAGGCAAAAGGTGCTCTATGTCTATTGACAAAGTGTATGTATTTCATGATGATAGGTTGAGTAATTAAGGTGTGAAAGCGTAACGCAACAAACAAACTCACTTTAGCATTTAAAATATTAGGTACTAGCTGTTCCACTTGACTTCGCTAGTGTAACTTTATAAAATATTGCATTTGTGCGGCTTGTGAAGCGATTGAAAAATCTAAAACATGCAAATACAAGGGTCTAGGCTCCGAATATGATTTTGTCCCATTTGGTGTCGAGACCCTTGGTCCGTGGGGTCCTAGCGCTATAAGGCTTTTTAAAGAAATAACAAAAAGGTTAGTCGACATCACAGGAGACCGAAGAGCTGGCAGCTACCTCGGACAAAGAATTAGTCTAGCCATTCAAAGGGGGAACGCTGTCAGTATCTTCGGAACCTTGCCCAAAGGGACTCCTTTTAATAATATATTTTAGGTATTATATTACATATATATTTTTTTAAGGTTTCTAGTTTTAGGTTTTGTTTTTTATTTAGTGTAGTTATTATATTTAATTGCCTGTAATGATTGCATATGTTACTCGCTGACAATGTAGATTTCTATATGTGAAAGAATTTTCAAAATCGGTCCCGTAGTTTTTGCGTTTATTCATTGCAAACAAACAAATCTTCTCTCTTTATAATATTAGTACAGATTTATAATGTCTATATATGTAATAAAGGCAGTAACATCCCATCGCAACAATTCTAGGTCAGAGACATTTTCGATATTCGTAGTTTTTTCATGGTATTTGAAATGAAGAAACCCTCATATGTGAAAAAAATTATCGAGAGATTACCGATAGAGAGGATAAAGAGAGAGAGAGAGAGAGAATTAGAGTTTCTTTTAACAACGGCTGAAATTTAGGGACACAGTTAATTCTATACGTGTACATGTGATGACATATTAGTACAATATTACCATTAAAACAGAAAATTCCAGTAAAACTTCAATATCAAACTTTTGCCGTGTACATAAGTTCAAGTACTTACGTCAAAGTTATATTATGGTAATCACGTAGGTACCCACAGAACCATATATTATAAGTTAGACTGCGAATGTGTCATCTTGTCATTTTACCCCTTTCGAAGAGGAAAACTTTCGATGGTGATTGATTAGGAGCGCGTGTGACTTCACCGAGGAAGAAAATTACAGTTATTAGTTATACAGTGTTTAATAAAATATTTTTACTAGCTGGTGCCCGCAACTTCGTCCGAGTTGGAAAATCAATACTAATAATAAATCTGTAAGGGTCGGTCATGGAGTAATTTACTTTGTTTTCAGAGATATCGTGTTTATAGGCTCTATACATGATACTGAAACTAAATTGACCATTTTTAGAATTTTTTTCTGTATGTATGTAAGTATGTATGTTCCTCCATAACTCTTAAACGAATCAACTGATTTTCATGAAACTTGGTAGATAAACACAGGATAGGCTACTATTGTCGTTTTCAACGCGGACGAAGTCGCGGGCGCCAACTAGTTTAAAATATAACAGAAAATGTATGAATATTATAACGACGAAGCTACGGGTGTATACAAATTTTGGTATATTGGCTTGTTATAAGAATTTGTGTATATAATTTGCAGAAAAAAATGCATCCGTGCAAAGCCGGGGACAGGTCTCTGGAAATTAACTACGAGTATGTATATTAAGTACTAGTACATTGAATAACTACACTGATTCAATCTGTTGTTTGTCTTTGTACTGTGGACCTTTTAAGTTTTTTTGGTGCGCCTTTTAATGGGTTTTTCCGACACACTTTTTTATTTAACAGAAGTTTTTGTATGATCTCTATTGTGTTATGGCTTCTTTTGTGGTGTTATTAACCGGTGCTTCATCTATTAATAACAAAGCTTTAGGGAACCGAGAGCTCGAACTAGGCTATAACTCCTCATTTATGACTAGACCGATGAGCCCTGGCTTCAACGTGAAATTGGGAAAGTTAATGTTTGTATTTAAGAAAATTACTAGCCAGTTAAGTATAACCCAAATTTTATCTATATATTTTGGCACTATTTTTCTAAGCCCTCGCACCAGTGAATATGTCTACTCAATTATATACTTACTTTTGTTTTTACAATTTATCTTTTATTTTTCTCAGTTAATATCTTTTTTACGCTTTATATATAAAAACTAGCTGCTGCCTGCGACTTCGCCCGCTTAACTTTGTAAATTATTATCTCCTTTTTACTTTTCCAGAAAATGGGTGAAAATAATAACAGCAAAAAATTTACACATAACTTAGGGGCTTAGGGCCTCTTTCACAAAATACAAGTAAAGTGTTCATTAGTTACTTTTATAAATTTTATGTTTTATTAAATTATTCACTCGGCTTAGTGCATCTTTCGATAGGCGATTTTTTTTATTATTTTCTTTTTAATGTACTTTTGCCGTACAAACAAAGGTATATCAGTTAAATTATTCCCTGTGAGAAGTGACTTTAAATGACGGTTAGCCTACTTGACAGATGGTGAAAGAGTCCCTTAGAATTTTAAATTTTAGTTATTAACCTTGAAAGTTGCAGGTTCAATATTAGCCACCTAAAGCTAAGCTATGCGATAAATATTTAAATAGGTGTGTTGCTCACATGTAAATGTTTTCTTGTAAATGTCTCTTGATACCCTTGGTTCACTAAAGGTCGTGTACTATCAAAGTTTTAACTACAGTCTAATTGCTTACTTAGTTCGTCCAGGCGTAGTAGCGCTTAGGGAAAACGTTATACAAAGTTATAATTCACGCCAACTTGATTGAAAGACAAATTAAATTCCAAGGGCGTTCATATGACATATACAACACAATATTTAATTAAGATAAAAAAAAGTTATAATAAGTTACATGACATATTAATATAAAATATAAAATTAATATATTTTAAGAGAGACTCTGCTCTTAATAACATACACTTAACTATAATATTATTCATCTATATCTAATTGCAATACAAATAATAATAACCTATGAACCCACATGTTTTGGCTAATTTCCACCCACTTCACTATTTCATTTCCAGCAGCTCCAAGAGCAATTTTAAAAATTATTTAAAAATGTAAAATTGTTCACACGGCCCTAAAAACGTATTTGCTACCAAAAAGACTATATCATACATTTTATATACTAAGTAAATTTTGCGTAACTAACAACAATCTACTTGGATTTCCTGATATGTAACGTCAATTTAACATGATGTAAACAAACCAATCAAACTTTTACTTTCAATATTACGACTTAGTAACAGTCCGTTGGTGATTTTTATAGCTACTTCATTTTAAAATAACAGTCGACTTGGCATTAGTATGTAAAACTTTTCCTTCGTCTTAAATTATTCACTTTATATGACCTTGAATACTAACAAAAAAGATTAGGTACACAATGGCTGCGAAAACTTTGTAAGATATATTGCAAAATACTTACATACATAAAAACTTAATTAGGTTTTATTATATATGTATATAAACCTTCCACGAAAAATTTATTTAACTGGTGGTGAAAACTGTATCAAAAACCGTAGAAAGAGTTAGCGGATATACAGACAGACATACCTATAGTCTTTGTTTTAAATTTTAAACTATGTAAAGATAGAGTAGAGTGCATCTCTTTAATTATTAATTTAATTAATTATTATTTTATTAAGGGAATTTAATTGATTATTAAAATCCATTAACACCATTAATTCGCTATTTATATAAGGCCTACTGGTACTTGCCTATTTATTATAAATTATAATAGGCTTTTCTGTCATCGCCAGTAAGTAACGTAAATGTGACGTCGTAGTACGATAACCTCGCTAGGAGGATTCCCCGAATGTTGGGTATTAAAATAATAATGTTTACATGTTTGTTCTTTTTTGCTTTCAAGTTACTAATTGGGCGATTTCGTATGAGGATAATATAATATTTAATACAAAGCTGTGTAGACAAACAATGTGTAGATATTATCTATGGATTGCATCCTGTATTTTTCTGGACAAATCTTTTATCGAAACTGCCAAAAGGTCATAAAGGTTGGCGTTGTCATATTACAGTGGGTGGCCATATTATTAGGGACCTGGGACAGTAGCTACTGAGATTTTTGAATTATCTTGTCTAATTGGATTTCTCTAACAAATGATTGGTTGTAGGTGTCTTATGTATTTTTTTATTTGTATCTGTATTTTCGCATGACTAATATATTAATATTGATAAAAATTAGCGCTTGGTGGTAATCAGTTCTTTCGGCATCGCCCGTTTGGTGAGTCAACATGTGTTCGATGGGTCATGTCTGGTGAATTCCCTGGCCAAGTAAAAACATTTTTTTTAGCCAAGAGTGCAGTACTCTTCTAGCTTTGCGACACGGTGCAGAGTCATGCATAAAAATGTAGTTGAATCATTCATTGATTACATGAATATGAGCACTGTCCCTAATAATTTGGCCACCGATGGTAATTTAAATTCCTTTGAATACAGTGATGAGTTAAAATTGGTAATATTTTTTTAAAATAAGCTGTTGTACAAAATTACGGACACCGTGTTTTTGTTAAAGATATTATAATCTAATATATAAAATTCTCGTGTCACAGGGTTTGCAACCAAACTCGGCATAAAAATCGGCTTGACCGATTTTTATGAATTTTTTTGTGTATAGTCGGTAGGTCGTAACTATTTTTTACCCCCAAAACTATACCCCAAAAAATTTATTTTTTATTTTTGGTAAAACAACGTTTGCCGAGTCGGCTAGATTTTTTTATAATTATTTTTTAAGCAATGAAGGATAGTTAAAAAATAAAATACTCCTAGTTTTAATACTCTTATATTCAACGCGCAACTTCGTGCTGACTATAGTTGGCCTGGTCGTTACAAGTGTGAAAGTGCTCTCTGTTAGGTTAAATTGTGACATCACAATGTTACATAAAAGCGTTACATACATACAGATAAAACGTAATTATTATTCCTATCGAGAATTTACGACTAACTTTAAATTGAAATCGATTTTCAAACAATGAACAGGAACTATAGGAAGTGTTACCCTGACTACATACATTATAGATTGTTTTGAGTTTGTTTGTTTAAGATTTCCCGCCTTCAAAATTTCGTATACTTGTGACACGTGACTTACATACACGTTGTCAGCGGTGCATGAAAAAATATAGGGTACCTTTCATCCAACTTTCATCCAGAAAAAGTATTAAAACAAAATCACGAGCGAAATCTAATATCTTACTTAGTTAGTTGTATATATGATAATGTTAAGTAGGTTTAATACGCTTCAAAAACTCGAGAATAGGTAGACCGATTTTAATTCGGTTTTCACGTATGAAAAGAGGGATAAACGGGGAAGATTTTTATATGTAAAATTGCACCCCGGGTGAAGCAGGTAGCCGGTTGCTAGTAGAAAATAATTATAACATACATAGGTAGATCTAATGAGCCAAATAATTGATGATATTTTTCTCCCTATTCATAGTTACGAGATTTAAAAAAATATACAAATTGTTCATTGACTGACAATCAAACACTATATTGAAATAAAAAGCAAATTAACCTTATTTATGAATAAATAAGAAATTGTAGTTGAATGTTCTTTTAATTTTATTTATTTATTTATATGTACTTACATTTTCAAATAAATAACGAAGAGATTGCACTTATTTAATAATTCTACCAAGGTGCTACCATTAAAACCGGTATTATTGCACTATATTACAAACTTCAATGTTAAACATTCACATTTAATAATCGCACTCAGTTTGTTTACACAAAAAAGGAAGCATCCAGTACAAAATAGTTTCCGCTACGTGTATGTACTTCCGATGCATTGACGCATTCACGATTGGGGCCCGATAGACGGGTACAGTTCGTACGGGCCCATATTTGTAAACAGTGAATGTTATTTGTAAATACGTTCGCGACAATGGAGCCGCACAACGCAGGTGTAACGAGTACGAGCGGTGAAGGGAGACTGCTGCCTGAATTCAATTCTGCTCTTCTGCTGACTGACTCCGCGCCGACTATTCATTTGAACACAATCTTTATACTCGTTACAAGTTGAATGACAAGTGACAAATACTTACCTTCATTGCCAGTTGCATTGTTATTTAAATACTAGCTGGCGCCCGCGACTTTGTCCGCGTTGAAAAAGAAAAAAGTGGACTATGATCTATTCTTTTTCTATTGATCAAAAACGTAAACAAATATAGCGTCGCCATGGCCACTGGACTGTTTTAAAGATGGAATTTGTACATTAGGCATTATCTAAGAGAGTTGACTCAGTGATTAACTCATTTAGAATTTGTTCGTATTGTTTGTTTAGTTCTATATCGTGAATTGTTTGTTTACCTTTTTGATCAATGAAAAAAGAATGCAATATATCCTGTGTCCCGTACGTCTAAATGTTTATCTACCAAGTTTCGTGAAAATCAGTTGATTCGTTTAAGAGTTATGGAGGAACATACATACTTACATACATACATACATACAGAAAAAAAATCTAAAAATGGTCAATTTAGTTTCAGTATCATGTATAGAGCCTATAAACACGATATCTCTGAAAACAAAGTAACTTACTCCATGACCGACCTTTACAGATTTATTATTAGTATTGATTGATTGATTGATTGATATACATGTACTAGCTTTTGCCCGCGACTACATCCGCGCCCCATCTTATAGAGTAAGATCCCACGCTTACCAGACAAGCTTGGGTCTTAATGAATTTTCTTCGTCGTATGAAGCGTAACTAGAATAAGACCTTAATGCTTACATAACAATTCTAGCTTCAATCATAACAATCTTCAACTTCAAGGTCTTCAATAAATTGATATAACATGCGACATGCATTGACGTGCAATATTTCTCATATATCAGTACTATAGGTGCCTTCAAGACTACCTCCTTCTCCTTCAAGACTACCCATCTTTATAAACTACTAGCTTTTGGCCGCGACTTCGTCCGTGCCCCTATTCATTACGTGTTGAAACATTTGTTCAATCTTTATTGCTTATATATTTTTGTTAGGGGTCGAATTTTAAATTTTTATTTTTAGATGGTTCCTCAGTAACAATAATTTTTTTCTGGATGAAAAGTACCCTATGTCCCAACCTGATGATCGGTTAGGTTGGGTAGATAAGGCGCGAAAGCGTAAGAAACAAAGAAACCCACTTTCGCTTTCATAATGTTTACATTATTCATTGACTACCTATAGTTCAGACGATAGTTGACCGTAAAAGTTTTTGCGTCAACTATCCTTTATCCAAATCTATTAACAAAACTTTTATTTAAAAAGGAAAAAAAAACTTGTTTAAAAAAAGGATTAACTAAAGATCTACTAACAGATCTACCGACAGCGAAATATAAATCTCAACAAATTTACATGATTAAAACTGGATTTGCTGAGGAAAATTATCTCACTAGATCTCCTTTGTTAAGATCTAGCACGGGACTTTATTCCCATAAATAAGGAATGTCTTCACAAATTTCAGTAATTAAATTATACATAAGTAATTTAATTTATACCTATATACTGCTGAGCTAAATGAAGTACGAGTGTACGTAGTTAATTAGCCTGAGGCGCCCCTGGTTCGACCGCGTACCTACTTAGTTATTTAGATAGATTTATTTCAAGTGAATATTGTAATTGCACCATATATTTTGAATTTTATTTCTAAGTAACGTGCATTACAAAGTTGTAGATATTCTGTATTTTTTCTATTTCTCCTAATGTCCCCCGATCCCTTCTTAGACCATTATTTCTTAGACTATTAAGATCGACAGCTCACTTGCAGCACCGATGATTTTGTTTGGCTGCCAATCTATAAATTAAAAATCGCAAGGCTTCTTTCCATTTTACTGATTTCAAAAGCACGCCATCTTGATATGGATACTAAATTAATTAGCACATATTCTCAGTGCCTAGCCTATCTTACGTTCTATTTATTGTCTTTTACACAGTACTGTATTTATTCTATCATTAGTTTTAGATAAATTATAACGTACGAATAACGTTGTGCACTGACATATCGGTAAGTCACCTACTTGCCTTCCTTTCACTCACGGTACGAAGGGATTGCGGCTAAAATTGCGCAATTTATGCTGAACTGGAATGTAGGGGAACCCCAGGCAAAATGAATATATGAAATAAATTATAGAACTGTATGACATGCAAAAAGTAAATCTATACTTTTCCCGATGAACACCAGAATTTCCATTTGTCATTTCCTTATATTCTTCTAACTGTATAGAGATCGTCCAAGACAAGAAGAAGCTTACGTCCAAGAAATACCTCAATAAATAATATTTTTACTATTAAAACACTTTAAAAAGCAAGCGAGTCGACATAGTCAGTAACGCTATAATCGTCAATTCACAATTTCAATTACAAACGAACAATTTTGTAGCATTTAATTTGCCCGGCCTTCCCCTAAACCCAACTTACTTGTATGTAGTACATAGTAGGTATTGGCGACACGAAATGTAAGTAGGTAGTATTGTAATACACGCGTTAACTACTCAAGTGATCATCGTAAAGGTTTCATACACGTTGTCAGAGATACTATAACAGCAATAAAGATGTCAGGCATTATACTGCTCATATATTTTGTCTGGGGTTATTTTTTCGTTTTTTACTGCGAACGATCGCGGGCACCAGCTAGTTTTTTTTTTATATTTATAGACTATCCCTCGGGAGGAACCTAATAAATTTTCCAGGATAAAAAGTATCGTAATTATACTCTTATGTTAATCCAAGTAATGACATATTATAGGATTAACATAATCATTATTTTACCCTGGAAAAATGTTAGGCTGCCAAATTTCAGCTAAATGCGTTGACCTGAGCAGTTTTTGCGTGAAAAAGTAATAAACTTTCGCATTTATAATATTGTACCAGACTTAGCGTGACCAAAATTTGTTATTGTGGATAAAGAACCTACGTTTCAAGTTATGCAAATACGATTTATATTTTAAGTAAAATAACTGTAAATTTAAATACAGTAAATGCTTTAAATCCCTTAAAATTCCACGTATGGAATATTATAGTGTCCTGACGGTCCTGACGTATAATAAAATTCTAGGAGAGGCAATGAAATTATGGTGACTAATTTAACAATATAGAATTAATGAGATTAATTATTTTTTATTAGATCATTTAAAATCGCAATTCTTATTGCGAATTTCCTACATGCAGAATTTCCTAAATATAATTCGAAATACAGTGAAAATCGGCTATAACGACCTTCAAGGGTCCACAAAAATTGGTCATAATAAACGGATAGTCGTTAGCAATATTAATTCGTCATAGGGATTTCTACATGGATCTTGCCATAAAGGCGTTGTAACCGATCTGTTATTATAACCGAAGCTATTTAAACCAAGTGATACCTACTACTTCTGGACTTTTGGCTAGGGTAACCAGCTCTATGAGTTGCCTGTCTCATAAGATTTATAAATAATACTTATTAAAGAATAGTATCATATATTCATTTGCAGGTTGCTCTTTAACAAATTAGACAGAGCATAATGTAGGTCAAGAGAAGCAGCCGTTAAACTGGCAAGAAAAATTGCCTTATCAACATTGTGATAATGGTTACAACGTAAGTACCTACATAAGTATGCCTTCATATTTACAAGCATAACATTTACATATGTGCTTATTAAGTAAGCAATGTTAATTATTGATCAAACTTATAGCTAAATAAAAACAACAACAGCTGATAATTTTAATACCTAATTAAATATCGAAGGATTACTTATGTGTTAGGTATGCGTGAAATATTGTTAAAAAGCTCAACATAGCAAAACGAGTTGTGGAGAGGGCTGGCTATGTTCCGAGTTACTGGAGATTTTAGGGATAAGTTTTTAGGGAAAAAATGTTTAAACTCGAAAAACTCACTAGGCAGTGCCAATGCTTATTGATTATGTCAATAAGCAAAATAATAAAAAAATACTTCATTAAATTCAATTGAATCATTTAAAGTTAAACTAAGTTCTTCTAACTCGTTGGGGGCCTTGTATAATAAATAAATAAATAAATAAATAACTGCTAAATACATATTAATAAGAAGTATACTTAAGTGACTTCAAGTCTTATTAGGAATTTTTAATTTTTACTAAAAAGGAATGTAACCAATCGTAATATAACTACATAAAAAAAAAATAGACAATGGTGCCATTTCTTATTATGGTCTGTACAGGAATATCCACACTTTACTTTATTCAGTGCAAAGGTATCTCTATCCTCCTTGATTCAGTGGCCATGGCAGTGGCAGTCACACACGGGCTGTCAAGTAGGTATGTCAATGTCAAAACATAATTTCAGTTCAGTCAGCTGTCTGTCAAATCAGAAAAAAAATCCATTCATTCATTCAACAAATTCGACTACGACTACTTCCTCAAACAACAGACAGAAATAAACAATTGGATTATTATATATAATTTATTTTGAATTTGAAGAATTAAAATGAGTACAGAAACAGTTAAAACCAAAGCGAAACCCGGAGACTGTACGGCCTGTAGAATAGTGGGTGCTGTAGGACTAATGGGGATCGGCGCATACCTCGCCAACATATCATGGAAAAACAAAACGTTAGCCGGCAGAGTTGTAATATCAACATTATCTTTAAGTAAGTAGTTCACACATAAACTTTTTTTCTTTAATTAAAATATCTTGAACCTGTTATAACCTAACCATCAAAAGCCTCACAATATAATACAATTATATACCAAAGGAAATCTTTTTTAATCTAACTTTCTTGTTCCGTAATCTTAGCTTTCTTCAATATGTGATGGACTTTGGTTGCTTAATTTCAATTTAATAAACAGAAAATCACTGTTCCTACTCTAATAATACAATTCAATTTGAAAACTGTAATGCAAATAAATATTTTTACTTAAATGTGTTTATAAATACTTCTATGAAGAAATAATAGACGCCATTATAAGATCCAGTGCCTTTCATAAATAAAATTACGGTCAAACGTAATTTAAATTACTGTCTTTTACCAGAGTGATAGGAACAATCTTAGGTCATCCTGTAGATTTCTTCCTATCACTCGGGTAACAGACAGTAATTTAACTTTCTGAACTCCATTTCCTGTTTTGAATAATACCATATGTTCGGTCCATGGTCGCTTTTTTTAAATCAAATCTGGCTGGATATCTATAAATTTTGTTCTCAATCTTATTTCTGAACCAACTCTGTCCTGAATTCTTATGCCAAGCATAAGGCTCAATGCTCGTTGACAGTATTTCACAAAATAATGACATTGTTTATTTCTCCTCTTCTATATTATTATCATTCGATGGTTTTCACTAAAACCATCGAATGATGTGCATTTGTGCAAAATCAGAGGCGAGGTCCTTTCATATGAATATTTCATACTGCTTTAGTCTATTTCTCCACTAGCTAATTCTAAACCACACAACTGGATTTTGTTTTACGACTCCCACTAATGGAAAGAACGATAAATGACGAAAGTTTATGTAGGTAAATATGATTTGCAGAAAAAATTGCATTTGTGCAAAGCTGAGTTGCTAGGTAAATAAATAGTAAATGCTTAATAATTTAATTCTATTTAATTAAAAATAATTATTTAATAAATATTTTAATTCAATAATTTAATCTATTTTGTTTCAGCCTTTGTCAGTCTCAGTATTGCACGATTCAGACAAAAATTTCCATTCGAGAAGAAAGAAGAAAACTTCATGAAAAGTTAAGGTTTATTTATTTTAGATGTATATATTTCATTAATTATGTAAGTTCAAATGTACAATTGTAATTATAATTTATAAAATAAAATGTAAACTATTAGATACTATAAATACATTGTTTTATTTGTATAAATTATTTTTCTGTAATGCTGCCATCTTGTTTAAACATTTGGAACTTCTTACTCCTAGACTTTGTATGTTAAACCATTAGTACTGGTACTAGCAACTAGAGGGCGGGAAGTTTATATTACACATGATTAAATTGAAGCAAACTTAAAATTGAGGTAGTCTATTGAAATTAAATTTAGGAAAGAAGTTATTTCTTTAATATATACATTTTATATATATTATCAAAGAAACAACAGATCGATCGCGTGGTGTGCCCGCGACGACGGCGGCGGCGCGGCTTGCTGACGAAATAATTCATGTCATATAAACGCGCCATAGTACCTAATAGAGGTACAAAAGAAGGGACATAATTCCTAATTTCCTACCCTCTATGCCCTTAGTATACATATATTTTTTAGCTACACGTTATAAGTTGTAGTTTTCTCGTTTGAACATACATACTTACGTATCATTCACTTGCGAATGAAGATGTTTGGACATAGATAGTATGAAATAAAATACGGAAACGACCAACAAATTAATTTTAATGTAGAAAATTATGACTTTTTTTACTTTTTATAACATTTTGTTCATCCGCTGCTTGCGCGAAACTATAATAAGCTATAGTTACCTAGTTGTTAGGTAAAATATTGTAATAGTGAAATAAATAAACTATTAATAGTAGATTAAGTAGACATATTAAGAGAAATGTATTTTACTAAAAGCGCAGCGCACCGCCCTATGTTTCAACGGTACCACACACAAAATTAAATGTGCTTTTAAGAATTTATAATAAAAAATATTACTATTCAACATCATTGAATATACGCGGGGCATAACTACTAGAGGTTCCTGGATTTTTACGAGTATAAATAAGGCCACATATATACTCGTAATATATTTTATACTAAGTACCTATGCATATTATATTTGGTTTTTTTTTAATACTTCTAATTCTAATATCAGATAATTTTAGAAAGTAGCCAAAAAATGTAAAATCAAATGTCTACGAGACTCTCTTAACCTCATTAGACATTCGTCATACTTATTATTATTATTATTAGTTATTGGTCATACTATTTTTATCTTAATATACAGTCACTATAAATATAGTGTATATTCTAATACGAATACTGATTCTGCAGAATTGCCCAAAGAAAAACTTAGGTATTTTGTTGTTCCTTATGACACACCATAAAGGCGAATATACATATCATAATCGAAATACCAATCCTATGATATTATTATATTTAAAACAACACCGTGAAAGTTTCAAAGGCATTATGACTTATCATGACTGATGTTCTATGAATATTTACACTGCATAGTCTTTCAGGAATGCAAATTTGTTTGACGGTGCTTTTTAAAATTCCACCCTTGACTCGTAGTTCGTAGAGATAAATCTCCCTTTTATTGATAATACCAATATACATATATAAATACACCTTTATTATATAGGTACTAAGTTCTTCTTTATTATTCCATTAATAGAAACCTCTATAGCTCTCCTGGGGGCCATCGCTGGAGCCAGAAGTTTCTTGAGACTACGGACCGGTAAGCGTAGATGGGACATCCACCCACAAGATGGACTGACGGTATAAGGGCCGCGGGTCGACGACGGACCAGGCTGCTTCTGACCGGTCCTACTGGGACATTATGGGAGAGACCTATATCCATCAATGGACGTCCCTTGTCTGAGATATTGAAGTATAGCTACCAAAATTTATTATTATACATAGTTCTAGTCCGATTTGGACTAGAACCATGTATATTTATGTCTATGGGTGTTACCAGACCAATCGATCGATGGTAGAATGGTTTAAGTCGACGCCGTCACCCGCTGCCCGCCGGCCTACGGGTTAATCGATCAACGTAGACCGATTCCATCGACCGGCAATCGATCGATTGGTTAGTCGAACGGTATCCGTCGATCAATTAAAGCTACCAGACCAGTCGATCAACTTCGATCGACGTTGACCGATGCCGTCAATCAACGATCGATAGATTGGTCTGGTAACACCCTATGAAATTGGATATTGCTATATATATAATTATATATTCGCTATGTAAGCATATTACGTCACTATAACGTCGTTTTACTTATCACTATCAATAAGAATGACTGTGTGTGTATTCTACATGGAAGATGTTTTATGCTGTCAAATTTCAAGGCGGGTTATTCCGCGGGAAACAGCTAGTATCTAATAAAAATTCATTACAACACGATTGACGTGTATAACTCACTGCGTTTCGTAGTCATAAACTGAACAGCCCGTCTGGCAGCAATAATAGCCACTCCCTTGTGGCACTTGTTATTCGAAACTTGGGTAAAAGATGTCGGAGCCTCCCTATTTCTATCTTATTGCTAATACTTTTTGAGGATTTACATTTTTTTAAATGCCAACAAAAGTGGACCCTCAGATAGACTCACTGTTTACTTGATGATACTGAAACCTTACCAAAACATAATAACGTGCTGTAATTTCTCGGTGGTCTTCTGTAAGTGTAAGACGGGCTACCCAAAATGAACTCGAAAAGCAGTGTGCCCTGCCACTATTTGACAGATTCAGGCTAAAGCCAACTGTGAAAATATAATTTTCAAAGTTGACACTGCCAGAAATCGAGCCCGGGACTCCTGAGACAGACCAAGGGGATGGCAAAGCACTTGCATCCCGTTTCGATGTTGCTTAATATATCCTTATAGTCCACGATTGCCACCTTCAATCAGATACTTATAAAACGTCAGTGTCACTTTATCATAAAAAAGTATTTATTTATACAAATAAAGCTATCATTACAAACAAATATAAAATATACGCATCATTAAGTCCGGTAAACGATCTATTTAGATACAATTGGTTGTAAGAGCTTTTGCGTTTAATTAGCCGTCACCCCTTTATTGGAAGTAGGTTCATGAAACAACATATAGTAATATATACAATGGATGCTTTCAGCTACACGAGTCTAACATTTTCCTTACATAGCTAAGCTAATGGTATTACAGTGTGTATAGTATGGGATTGCGTCTTGCAATAAAGCGAACATCGAGATACAGATCACGAAGCCTCCGTCACTCTCGCCGAGTAAACAAGTCCTTGCTAATGATAAGAACGTTGACGCCCGCCGCGTCGCCCAGTCGCGTTCTCCCGCCCGCCCAAAGCACGTGTCCATACGCAAATAACAAAAAAAACAACAATATTTTTCCACATTGCAACTAATCTATGATTAAAGGGTAAGTAGTCTTAAAATTATTTTTTTTTAATATTTTGTACACATTATGATTTTTGAACCATATGGTAACGATTTAAAGGAGCATCTTCATTAATAGTGAATTTGTTTTTTATTCTGTTAAATATACAAAATGCAGGTATTGTTAAAAACGTATTAACTCAAATTTACGATATGAGAACGTATTTTACACAATATTTAAAGTTTGCGGAAACATTTAAAGCCGGTTCTAATCTTGATTTTACATTTAACAGCTGTTCTTTAACGTGCCGATTAATTTAATTTTCATTCTATAAGAAAACATCGGATCGTCAACAAAATTAACGACATTTGTAACCACGTAACATTTGTTACATAATTTTATTGCTCAATAAAGAAGTGCCAATATAATATTATTAAATTTTAAAAAATTCAAAATTTCTAAACCTATTTCTTTTCTTTTCTAAACCTAATTCTATTTCTTTTTTTTTTTTTTGTTAAGGTCGACAGACAGACAGATGACCACTTGATGGTAGGTGGCTACCGTCGCCTATAACACAAGCAGCGCCACAAGTGCTGCAAGTGCGCTACCGACCTTAGAAGCATTAACTTATAAATCATAACTTATAACTTAGTTAAATTTAAGACCAATTACTTATGTCATTATTTTTTTATTTCGATATAATAATTTGAACTATTTTTTTTTTTTCGAAACAGATGGCTCCTAAAAATTATCCGTAGGTATTATATTGTAAACGTGAAAGTAACTCTGGCTGCCTGTCTGTCTGTCTGTAGCTCTTTCACGCCCTATATTATTTATCTTGTTACTTATGTTATTAAATAAATAATACTTGTTTATTTTGTTAGGTCGTATATATTTTTTTTATTTGCAAAAACGAAGTCGCGGGCACCAGCGAGTATTCTATATTCAACGTATTGGTTTTAGTAACTATTAGGTACCTGATATTTTACATATTTGAAATTTCATATCTAGTTCTATTTTTGCAATAGAATTAATAACTCCAGTAAAAAAAATGCTCACATCTCGTAAAGCCTTCCTACGCGTAAAGTGATAAGGCGATCGATGATGTTGTTGTATAGGTGTCTACATGTGTGTAGCTAATATTGTTATCTCCAGATAACATGTGGGCAGGGAAAGAGCTCGGCGGGATACCATGGGATTACGACGAGATCGAGGCAAAGAAAGATGTGAATTGGGAACATACTACGAAAATTAGAAACGTTCTAGCTCCTGAGGCCAGAATGGGTGTGACAACCGATGTAGATCATAGCAACGCTTGGAGTGCTGCTTTGGGAGCTATGGCTGGTGCTGGGACTGTTCTCCTGGTAGCAGCTCTCCTGTTTTGGAGAAGACCGAAGCGTCGCGAGCCTCCGATACTGACACCTATGGACATAGGACACAATGTAAGTTTTTGTTTGATCTCACAGTTTTGGAACTTGTTATGGGAACCGCTTCATTATTAAGTCTTGATAACAGGGTTATTATAGCCAGAATAACAACATATTTTAATTTAAAACTAAATTAATTCATATCTGAGATCGTAATACAGTACTCAATACGTTAAATAAAACGATAAAATGAAATTAAGAACAGATGATTTATGATATAATAAAAAAACCTAAAATTAAAGACTTACAAAAGTTAAACCCAGAACTAAAAGCAAAAAAATAAATAACATTATTTGAAATTTTGTATTTTATTAAATTAAATATACTTCAATTTTAAAAAATGCATACATACCTGATGACAATAAACTTTTCTTGTCCATAGATTTTTAATGAAATCATAGAAATGATAAGAAAAATATATTATGAAGAGAGGGTACTTCGGAAATAAATGAAGTGCAGTGCGTAAACTGTGTGTAAACTGTCATTCAGATTTATAGCTTCTTTTATTATTCAATTAAAAGTTTATTATGGATTATTTGAAATTATTGCCTTAAAAAATCATAGTTTTTTTTTTGTTTAAATCTAGGCTCCTTACTAAATCGTACTAGAATAAAAACTTACTAAAATTCGTTGCTTGAAATAAACAAGAAAAGTGTAATTAACTTGATTGGTCATAGAAATTAACAGTTCAAAATAAATTTTAAATTTCTATTACACTTCGAGATTATGTCGAGTTTTCATGGTTACACACGAATGGAAAAATAAAGCGCCACAATCGAACATGATAATTTTTGTTGTTGTCCTGTAACATTATGAGCAACCTCCCATCGACGTCGCTTGGCGCCGAATATAATTTTTTATTCATGTTTATTTGCATAGTAATCTTGTCTGTATAATCATGTTCCTATTTCTTTTTGCGAACATAACAAATACCTAATCAGGACAGGTAGGCGAACATAATATCACACGAATATTACATCTACTTACGTAAATTGCTTTGACAAACACAATATACAACATTAAATAGTTATTGATCGCAACAAAGCTTATTTATGCTGATACTAACTGTACCCTGTGGCTTTGCCCGTCTTGTAATTTGACAGCATAAAAACCTTCTTCATAAAAAATACATACGTGCCATAAAAATACATGGTGCATTTTGAAATGGAGAGTCACATATAATAATTTTTTTTCAACTGCTAAGCACCTAATTTGCTCATAATATGAGATGGTTTTTATCACGCTAGTCGATTACGGATCAACAGAAATTCAAGCAAAGATTGCTAAACTTTTAAGACACGCAAGCTCTTAAGGGCTTGTTAATGAAACAAAATTATTATAAACTAACTGGTGCATACATACATACAGTTACATACAGAAAAAAATTCTAAAAATCTAAAAAGTTTCAGTATCATATATAGAGGCTATAAACACGATATCTCTGAAAACAAAGTAACTTACTCCTTGACCCAACCCTTACAGATTTATTTATTAGTATTGATGATTGAATATTATTAACAAATGTAATGGGAATGTTTTATAAATTATTATTACAATATAATAATTAATCACTTATAAGTGACTGAACCTCTTCGAACCTTTTTTACATAATATGCAAGTAAACAATCTATTTTTGTGTGCCTGATATTATATATTTAGAAGATAAAATTGGAGTCCGTAAATAAATTCGTTAAATAACGTTGTTCGCGTGAATAAGCATTCTCCCGAGTGAGCGGTGAGGCGTCACTTTTTGTGAAGTAAAGGCAAATGAATAGGAATTATAATCAACTAGCGACCCAATCCCGGATTCGGTGTCCCTCTTTTATCCCTCTTTCTATTAGTGTAAACCGTATCAAAATCCGTCGGGTGGTTTAGAAGTAGTTAGCGAATAAACAGACATACGCGAACAGTTTCTGCAACTTGGTTGCAAAATATTGTTTTTTTTTCTACTTACATAAAAACTTAATTAGGTTTTTTATATATAAAAATCTTCCGTGAAAAATTATCTAACTGTTAGTGAAAACCTCATCAAAATCCGTTGCGTGGTTTAGGAGGTAGTGATTTATACTCTGTAAGGAAGGATAAGGATATTGTCTTGTCACTTGAGTGCATACTCAAGTATGCACTGTTCTTTGCACAATATGACTTCACTTAATTCCAGCACATTGACAATCTCATGTGGTCACAGAGTGGAGACAGTTTTTATACATAATATGATTTCTTATAGTATTGATTGTTAAATATGGATTGGTATTTCTTGTTCTACAAATGTAATGATAATAATCTAAATAAAATCTAATACATTTATGTAGAACATTCCAAATAAATGATTTTTTCTTTCTCTATCTCTCCAAAATTTCATTAAAAATAACGCAATTAGTTATCGTGTAGTTTCTCGACTAGTAGAGACTAGATATTAACGGTCCCTTATATGTGGAGTAACGAGTTAAGAGTTCATAATAAGACCCATTCGTGTCCATATTTTAAATTAAATTAAATTAAATTAAATTTTAATACACCGTGCAATTTAATATGCCTTTTGTCCCACTTCTAACTGTTGGTTAAGTATCTGTTATTCACCTTTTGTTAAGTGACACCATCCGTATATCCAGACATATTGTACGAAAAAAAAAAACATTATAATAAAAAATACTTCTATAATATGCTCCGAATCTAATGAAATGTTTAGTGAAAATTGAAAATATATCTTAACGTAAATTGGGTAAATGAAAATTTAAATTGCTTCAATTTGTGTTCCGCGTAGCAAGTGCTCCAAGGAGAGCCTCCATCTGTCGGCTAAGGTTGAAATGAAAAATTTCTGCAAAAGCTATGAATGTTTTCACTCATCCGCTGAAACAATCCTGAAGAATAACCTTTAGTTCATTCAAGGAACTTTCGGTAGATGGCAGAATTACACAACACCACCAAGGCAGAATTCGGTGATAATAAGTATTTAGGAAACGGATTCTAAATATTATCACTTTATCAACATTATCCTAATCCTAATATTATAAATTCTATGTTTGTATATTTGGATGTTTTTTCCTCAATAACGCAAAAACGGCTGAATCAATTTAATGAAATTTGACACACATAAAGTTTGATCCTGGAAATAAAGTTATGTATTATTATTTTTCAACGCGTACGAAATCACAGGCACCAGCTAGTAATTATTATATTATATATAAATAATCATCTGTTCCTTATTTCATTTTATCATTTAATTTAACATATTATTATAAATTTGCTTGTAAAAGTTCATACAAAAAAGTGTAAAAAATATTTCACACATATAAACCATATGTGTGCAATATTTTTTCTACTTGTCATACTTTCTACTTTGTTATATCATAATTTAATATTTTTCTACAAAAAAAAAACGTTTACTTAATATAAAATAATAGTAAGTATAGTGTGCGTAAATAGCTAAATAAGTTTCATCAAAGTTAATTAAACATAAAATAAAGCTTCATTTATGTTAAGAGCTCTCAATGATAGCGGACCCTTTAATGAGATTTCTGGCCCGAACGCGTCGCCTTGGGGCTACCACATGTTTCAAATTCACACTCAATTATAATACTTAATACTCATGCTATAAATACCAAACTTGCTTATATGCTTAAATTTGTTGAAACCTATTGAAATTAAGTTATCTCTTACATCCGGTTACCACGTACTTGACCTACAAACGGGTATTCGTTCTTATTTGAATCATAATAATTATTGTTTTCTTTGTGCATAGAGTTTTATTATTACAATTAGTGTATTTATTATTCAAACATTTAGTAATTTTGACTCCGGAAATGTTAATTTTCACCAGTTGGTCCCGAGTGTTTTTACCAGAGCGTAGCGGCACCCGCTTAGGAAACTCGTAGCCTTGCTACGCGCTATGGCTACGGCTACGTTTTCTCGTAGCGTATGGAAAAACCCTTGCATTTACATGATTTCTTCATATGCGAACGCGACTTCGTCCGCGTTGAATAAAAAAGGTATATGTGTCAGCTCCGACGCACGACTGGAGTTTACTCTTTACGAACGATTATAAAATACATAATAAAAACATCTATCATAACGAATTAATATCTATCATGTATCATAACTCAAGGATGTATTATTACGTAACATATTCTAGTTTTATAGATATTTTAGAATCATTTTTTTATGTTAAGGTCGACAGACAGGCTGACGGTCCACTTGATGGTAGGTGGCTTACCGTCGCCTATAACACAAGCAACGCCATAAGTGCTACAAGTGCGCTACCGACCATAGAAGGATTAAGGATAAGGGATAATTAAGGAAGGGATGGGGTAACGGGCTCTGGCATCCCTTACTCACTCACCGAAACACAACAGCACATAATACTCTTATATCTCAATGTGGTATTTTGTAAAGTGGTGGTTACTGCCGCCAGAAAGGCTGCCCAAATGACTGCGAAACGCAGTGTCTATCACTACTTTTCAAATCCAGACCAGAATCAATTTTGAAAATTACATTAAAATTTCCATAATTGACCCCGCCGGGAATCGAACCCGGGGCCCCTGAGACGTTAGGCAAGCACCCTTGCCACTCGTCCAACGGGCTCGTCTCTGAAATCTGATATCTCTGAAGTTTCATTATTATGTATTTTATACATATATTTTATAATGTACTCCAGTCGTGCGTCGAAGCAGACATACATACTTTTTTTATTGAAGAAACTACTATAATAATCAAATCACAATAAATTAATAAACAACAAAAAATACAAATTGTTAATGATATATTTGGGCAAGGTACTAACATGCTGGCTGCATCACCTCTCTGGACTGCTATACATAATCTTTGAGAGTGGTTAAATATAAGTAGTTACGAGTAAGTATTCCTCCTTTCCTATATTAGATAATCTATAGGTAATAATTTTGTTGATTGAATACGATTTTGCGCACTTGGCGAGGTTAGTGACTCCTTTCTCCGAACGACGGTGGCGGGAGTGGATCGTAATGCAAGGGGCGCGGTTCTTCTAATACTCGGTTGTTTATTTACTTATATCTGACGATATCAATCTTTTTGTGTTCTGTAAATGGTAAATATTTCTCATAATACGAATGTTTCTTAGTCGCTATAACATTGTGATTATAATTACAAACTTCCGATGTGTTGGGACGAGGCCTACAACGCCAATGTTTTTTTTTCTATTTAAAGGTTGGCAGGCAAGCTGACAGTACCTTGTAGGTTGAACTCCACAAGATCATATACTATGGAGCTTTTTTCCTAGGACTAGCAGCGCATTTTCATTAAAAGACGGCTAACCATAGTAAAAAAGGCGTACAAAATGGTTTTGTTTCGCCTCAATACCAAAAGTAACTGCGATAGTCTTTATGAGGGATGGTGGAAAGTTATCCCTCATAAATTGAAGTTTCAATAGGTGTTTATTAAAATATTTTTCAAGATTATTGTAAATAATAGGTTCTCCCAAAAGGAGGTCACGTAACTCTTCAGTGCGTCAATGTCATCGGCAGGAGGTCTACAATCAATAACAAGTAAATTTTATAGGAGATAGCTCCAGTAAATCAGTTTTGGGGCTGGTCTCAGCTGAGGCAGAGCGGGGAGTAAAGCGGGTGGGGTGGAGGGGAGGATAGCGGTGGGGGGCTAAACGTAGAGAGAGGGGGTATACGTGCGTCACTCTGATCGATGCAGCACTTGTTGCCGCGCTCAACAGGCGCTCGCGACCCGCGGTCCTTTCACACCAAAATTCGGACAGTAGTTAATAGAATCTCTATCTTTATTGTGCACGGGACTGATGTTTGATGTTTATAGGTACATACAAAAATCAACCCGTGCTGCATAATGGTTCATAGCCCAATTATTTATTACCCAACTATACACTGTACAAACATTCCATAGACCATAAAAACAAATGTCGGCTGGTGGTCTAATGTTTGACTACGGTCGACAGTTAGCACCTTTGGTGTTGCTTGATATAGGCGACGCTTTCCATTGTTTTGCAATTATGTAATTATAAGTAGATTTTTTTTTAATATTTCACCTAATTCTAGTACTCCAAGACTACGAGAACTGGAATCAAATTTGACTTTTAACGTAAAACAATAAATTAATATGCGGGACGTAACATAATGTACTTATGTATAAAATCTAATCTACAACCACTATAGAATAATTGAAAATAATTGATCTCATATGTTTGATTGCGATCGTTATAGGGTTTCATCGATCATTCTTTGATTACATGATCACTTACTTACACAAGGAAACACTTATGTCTCATTTATTATTGTACATATTAAGCAGAGGGTAAAATATATCAATAAACATGAGTCATATTAAAATTAACATCACTGTAACAAATAAAATTTAATGATATAAAGATAAAAGGTTCTCGTGTAATTTTCATTTTTTCATACAACTCATTTAAAAAAAACTTAATATAAATGCTATATTTTCAATAAAAAATTCCACATGGACCAATAAACTTTTTATTTCAATTTCACTAAACAGGACCTTATCTTATTTTTCAAGCCTTAATTAAAACATTTTTTTTACATTATTATAAAAATCCATAAAGATTTAAGCTCTTCAAAAAACATTAAAGCAATCCAAGCCTTCAGACAGTTAAGATCTTTAAGCTTCTGTAATTACGTAATTAATTATCTTTGTATTGAACGGAAGGATTTAACTTCCGGTGAAAAAAGTTTTTTTTTATTCATTTTATACACAAGGTTTCATTCCTTACGAACAACCCTATCAACTACGGCAATAAAAATAATTACAATTTTTTTTGCAAAGATTTAACCGGGTTCGTATGAGAGCGTATATAATTTAAAAAATTGAATGCATTTTTTCTTAATTCAAAATTTTAAGCCTTAGTTCCTAAGAACAACTTTTCGTGAGTCTTAGCTTTAAGATGTGTTTATTTGTTTACCTACTACCGCTAGGCAAGCTGCATAATTTTAAGACTGGAAAACCTCATTGCACTAAATATAATTATGAACTGTGTACTAAGATTTAACACGTGACTTCTATATCTTTCTTTACTAACTACTTGTTTGTGGCTAGTAAAGAAAGAGATCGAAGTCTTATGTCCTAAGCCAACACCGGAGGAAAACACTAAGAAAGTAAACAGTGGGAAAAAGAGGGTGGCACCGTCAATAGTGGCTCCATTGAAACACATTTCCTTCATTTGTTTGTTTGTTTATACACATTTGTACGAGACCTACACTTAACTCATGAGAAGCTATAATCATTGAGGAAACTATAAACTTTATTTCCACTCATAAACATTTTGAATTAACCAAGGGAGATCCTTCACTTTCGTATCAAATCACTTGTGTTCTTGTGTTGTACTAATGTATTTTAGTTTTCGAACTCTGGAAATTTTTATACGATTTAAATAGGTACATAGGTAACGCCTTAACTCGGGCGAAGCTCAATGAAATTTCTAAACACGTGTACTTTTTCAAAGCATTTATAACATTTTTTTTAATCGTTATACGTTTTTTTATATTTATATGAGGACCCTGGATGACTTGTATAAGTATTTGTATTAAGAACATTTTCAAGTCTGTCGGAGACATAAATGTCGAATTTCCGTTGCCGGAAGCAATGTTGCCGACTTCCGTCTCGACACTCCAGTTAGCGGATACAGAGTTTGTGTTGTTCTTTCTATTATTTTCATTATTGTTGTAAACTTTCGCAACTTTGAGCTTCTGTGGCATTGTGGGCTTTCGCGGGCGACGCTGGTTGGATATTTCTTCAACCAGCGTTTTAATTTTAATTATTTGTTTTTAAATAAATTTCAATTGAAAATTATTCGCAAACATGGTTGGTAGCACCTTTATTCCTAACTTTGTAAATTTTTAGTATATAATTTACAAAGTTACGCGGGCAAAATCAACCCGTGCTGCATAATGGTTCATAGCCCAATTATTTATTACCCAACTATACACTGTACAAACACTCCATAGACCATAAAAACAAATGTCGACTGGTGGTCTAATGTTTGACTACGGTCGACAGTTGCAGCGTTGCTTGATATAGGCGACGCTTACCATTGTTTTGCAATTATATAATTATATGTAGATATTTTTAATGTTTCACCTAATTCTAGTACTCCAAGACTACGAGAACTAGAATCAAATTTGACTTTTAACGTAAAACAATAAATTAATATGCGGGACGTAACATAATGTACTTATATACTAAAACCTTCCTCGAGAACCACTCTATCCATTGGTGAAGACAGCGTGAAAATCGGTGCAGTAGTTTTTGAGTTTATCGCGAACAGACAGACAGACACGGCGGAGGACTTTGTTTTATAATATGTAAGGATTTGAAGTCCCGACGAACGAACTCGCCAACATCGGCTAGTCTGAAAACGTATGTTTGTTGCTTCTGAAATAACAGTCAATATTTTATGGTATAGGATTTCCAATCCTATTAGAATTGACAGTGGAAATGCACTTAGCAATATTTACATAATGGAATGTATTCAATTGATCAATTTAGATTGCATAGCGTAGTTCATTGGAAATTGAAATAATAGACTACGATAGTAATGACTAATAACTCTTTCTATTGGTGAAAACCGTAACAAAAGCCGACAAAAAGAAAGCCGACAAAATGGACAGCGACTTTATAATATTTATGGATATTTTTAATGTATGAGTATTTGTACATAATTAAAAATGTTTTCTTTTCGTAGCTATTATACATCCTTATCCTTACTAATATCAATGCGAAAGTTTGTATAGATGGATGTTTGTTACTCTTTCATGCAAAAACTACTGAATGGATGACAATGAAACTTTACAATATTATAGCTTATACACCGGAATAAGACATAGGCTATATAAGACATAAAACGCGGACGAAATCGCGGGCACCAGCTAGTTTTAAATATTTTCAAATTACTTACAAATACTTAGAGGAAAAAATATTAAAATATTAGTGAAACCTCTTATTAGTAATATTTTTTACTATTGAATTAATTTAAAGAGCGTCGAAGCATATAGTTTAAGTAAGGAAAACTGTACGTAATCTATTCAGATTTAAGGTTGGTTTTGCATTAAATGTATTTTTTCGTTTTTATATCTTATTTCAAAGATACAAAATGAATTCTTTAATCCAGTATGTATATAAAAATCTTAATTATTTCAGAATAAATGATAAATTTTCATCCTTTTGATCTTTTGTAGGTAAATAAACAATTTAAAACTTCTTATACTTAATATATTTTCAATAATAAACTGATATTAAGTTGTCAGCAAAAAAATTGTGGCAGAGGCTTATTGAGGGTTATTAAAGAAATGTCGCGAATTCCCAAGACGCCTTTCATGACCTTCCTTACCTGTTGATCGCAGTTGGAGAAAGTGACACGATCAGAATGCGCCGCCGCCCGCTTGGGTTGTCAGCCTCCGCACTACAGCCTAATAAATGGAAACGACATCGTTCAAAACTTTTTACTTTTTGGACGATTTGGTAATAAGTTTTCCTTAATTTTAGAAATTTCCTGTGATTTTTTTTTGTATATATGGTAGGTATATTCGATTTCGTTGGATAATATAATATATACCGTAACCGTAACGTAGAAGAAAGTGGAGTAATCATGGAACTTCAGAGGGAAATCCGAAATAAAAGAGCACAATTATGAAAAATACTCTATTTTATTGCTTATTAACCAAGATAATCTACCTAAGTATAACTTCAGAATCAACATTGCTATTTTTTAAATAAAATGTAACAAAAAAAGTCAAAAAACAAAACAGTTAGCAACAAAACCTATAGCACCCAATTACGAAAAAAAAAATCGAAATAATATATCTTAATAATTTTTAATCAGTCCTGCCTCAGTTACGACAGAGATCACATTTGTAGCTCGCTTTCACATACACAAATGTACTTTTAAGATACATTTACTTCAATGTACAGTTGCACATACATCACTAATATCTATCACTATATGGAGTTATAAAAATACATATTTTTTATAATATAATGGATATAGGATTGGTTTGAAGCTGGTAACACCGTCCGCCCGGGCGGCAGTATGCGCGAGCAATCGGCCGCGCCGAGCGTACTCCGCGGCGATACTCACAAATCATAGTATTACCTCTTTGAAACGTGTTTATCTGTGGTGTTCACTGTCTATATCTTCCTTTTAGTGCTCAAATTTAGTGTTTCTAGGTGAATTTCTCACATAAACTCAAATTGTAAATTGAAAAAAAATTTCAAATCACTTACTTTATTATAAATTTGTCAACGAATTTAAATGTAATTAGGACGTTTTAACAAGACTCATCCGAATCTTGTTAATTCCGTCATTTCACGTTCCATTGCGCTCCATATAACTCTGATAACTCATTATAAATGCGCGGCCAGAGCAATATTAATTTCAGCATCCCATGCATGGCGGGCCCTTGGAAGGCTTCACATTTAATGTTTATGAAATGTATTTGCTATGAAAGGGTTCACTGTCATGATCACTATAAAGATACGTATCTTAAGCAAAGTCTGAAAATCAAAATCTTACTTAACTTTTATTTATTTTTTCTTATGATCAATGTGGACAAGGAGACGGACAGTCCACTTCAATGTTGCCGTTACCAACAAATACAAAGGTTATGTAATCGAGATAATAAAATTATAGGGACATTTTTAATAAAAACTATTACTTAAGAAACTGCCTCAAAACGCAACAGTTAGCCTTTAAAATCTCTTAGAAGTTATCTTCCACGCCCAATCTTCGCATAATACTTTTAGCAGATCATCCTTAATACAAATGGACTACTTAAAACTCCCAAGCACTTTTGCCAAAGCCTTTAATACGCAAAGAAACAACTTTGTGTGTAAAATGTAGGAAAAGGTCAAAATTATTAAGTGAGATTGCGTCTTTATGTAATAAAGCTTTTCTCAACAAGAGTGCTCTGTCATATTCTAATTAGCTTTTCTTGCGTTTCCTGAATATTCTAGACCTTTTTATTCTAAATAATGATTTCATTATATTACATAGATTCTAAATAGTTTATTTGGCGTCTAAATTATATATAAAATCCCATCGCAAAATATTGTCATTAATAAAAATATATTACTGGTAAGTTTTCTTCTCTTCAAAAAGACCTTCCTCAAAGGTCATGCTATCTCCATATTAAATGTTATTTTGCCATTTATAATACAACTAAAGTTGTGTTCCTTGCGAAACCTTATTTTGCTAATTGGGATAAATATTTATTACTTGGCTTACATTAAAGAAGAACCTGAAATATGTGATTGTTGAAAAATAAAAATATGTCGTTTTATATTACCATTGCGAAACGTGGCAACATATCGAGAGAAGAAATCACATTTTCCATTTTTATCCAATTTTTTATATAAATTCAAATTATTTATTTACAGTTAACATGGGCCAATATAAACCACTTCTTATGGGCTATTGATATAAAAATATACAAGGTATATTGTCGACTAGCGATCAGCCTCCTGCTTCGCATGGAAGCAATTTTATCTGCAAATTATAACACAAACCTTCGCGCTCTTTCTATTACTGAAAACTATGTCAAAATCCTTTGGTAGGTTTAAAAGAAATTAACGGAAAAACAGACAGAAGCAGACAGTGATTTTATTTTATAATACTCTTGTATTAGACTAGATTAGACATTATGTCGCATTGGACATAGATACGGTACTGAAATACCTGCATTTCTTTGTCACATGACATGTTTGAGATTCATAACATGCAATTATTGTGGCTGTCAGGATAAAGCAATTTTGTGTTCTCAGATTCAGAAGAGCTCATTTTGCAAACATATGAAATACTCCTACTATTATCAGTTACGTAGCGAAGTCCCTCTGTGTTTGCAAATAGACGCCCACAAAATCGCGTGGCTCGCTCCGAGTTGTGTAATACGGTGATTGTGCGGCGCCCACGCAAGGCGTTTACCGTCTGCAACCTTGAAATTTGTCTGGCAAAATTGGAAAATGCAACGTAGATTATATAAACTTACATTGTTATGACTGAGATTATAAGGGCTCGCGTAAAACTTTTAATGATCCTTCCATATACAGCTCGTATTCCGTCACATATTCTAACGAACCCGCCGTGCCCGCTTAGGAGTTGTAGGGAATTTAAGCCAAAAACAATGTTTGGTTGAAAAAAATTAATATAGAAATTTTAGTGATAAAAAAAATGTACCAAATGTAAAAATTTTGATAATTCTTTTTTTTTAAGCTTTTTGATCTACGCAAGAGCCTTATTACGGTTGTAACCATATTTATTTCAGTTTTTCTCTACAGAGAAATAGTACAAGACCGCAATCTCGCTACCTAATACATCACAGGATAACACGTGAATAAAATGCGTCTAGCATTTTACGAGCTTCAACATTTTACATTATAATATATACCCAACCCACATACAATAGCTTTATTTTTCTAGAACCTTGTGGAATCCCTAACAAAAAAATTCGTGATATTAAATTTGAATTTTCAACAAACTTTTCAACGGACCATAAGAAAGTTTCAATCAAAGCAAACAAAGTTCAAACAAACAACAAATAGGTATTACTTTACATTATTGATTATACCAATCTAATCCAAATTTCTAGCTCCAGTAATTTATGAGATTTCGTGATTAGTCAAGTCAGTGTGTAAGTACCTAAGAGCTTAAATAGAAAGTTATTGCATAAATAGAAAGATTAAAAATAATTCGGTTTATTCGTTTATTTATTGGCTATTATGAAATTCTTATATACACAAACATTTCTCGTTTATCCCTCTTTCCATAAGTGAAAAACGAAGTGAGTCCATAGAAGACAATCATACATTGATTTTTATTTATATAGATATGAGATAGTTCATAATTTTAGATGACTACTATTTACCAATTTTATGTAACACATACATAACGAATAATTATTTCTTCATTTATAAATACAATACATTTATTTCACGGAGTTGCGATTGATTTAATGACAACTTTTATATAGATACATTAAAGTCCAAGGTTTTAGCCTTATGAGCATAAATTTTTTTTCACAATTGAATACAAAATATGGACTTTCCTCATAATTTTATATGGGAACTATATTAAAAAAAATATCTATGTCCTTTATGTGAATATGAATATGTCCTTTACACTATATGTTAATTTTTATATTTTTTACCTATACTGTAATATAAATTCTGTTTCAAAATATAAATTAAGTAAATAAAATAAAAAAAGAAGTTATACTGAAATTACCATTAAAATAGCTTGAGTAGTTTATCACTTATCACCATATCGGACAAACATGAGGATGTCGGTTACATTTTGTACTATAATATTTGTTGTAACCTTTTTACATTACTTTTTACTTGTATTGTGAACGAATCCCTTTAGTAACCATCTGAATTTGGAGTCACTGTGTTTGCTTGATAGAATTTGCATTTGCCAGTGGTTTACTGACCTAGTTTCTCTAAAACGGATTTCAACTTTTGATATTACATTTTCTATTAAAACATAATTTCAATAGTTATTCAGCGGTAACCATCAACACTATTCCTAAAGAACTATCTGTTCGTAGCTATAAATCATAATAAATTATAAAACTAAATGATACAATCATTTACCTCGTGTTCATTGAGAGAAATAACGGCCTAGTGAAACCTTGTGTTGTTAAGTGATGATATAAAAGTGTCGTTATGAGTGGATTGGGTCCGCCGAGTGTATGGGCGGCGCAGAAGAGATTGGAGTCTTGGGCGCGAGCGGCAAGAGAGAGAACATCAAGCGCTAGCAGTGGCCAAAGTCATAACTCAACGGACAGCTTCGGCGATGACAAATCACATAGCAGTCCGAGTGTAAGTCAACTAAATTATATTATTTATTTATTTTATATAAATTGAAATGACCAAGGGTGGCATGGAAAAATCTCCATGCCGGATAAAATCACATATGTAGGTCGTAAATAGTCGGTCGTAAACAAGAGGGTGGGGAAGAAAAATCAGAATGGAATAGGGAATAGGGACGTGTATCCATATTTACACACGTAATACAGATTTTTGTATAAACAATGTACCCACTTAACACCATACACACTACAAAACGCACGTGCCGTGGTTAGGTTAACCGCTCCATCGATTACGCCACGCGATCCGAGTTACACCGTGGAAACATTTTAATTGACTCGTCGACCTTTGGCATATCGTGTTCTAGATTTATTCCTTGAAAATATTTGGGTAAACGTGCGTGACATTTTCGAGTAAAAGCCACAAGAATTGCTATTTAATTACATGAACGAAATCCTCTATTATGTTTCTCGCAGTGTTTTTTTTTTAATATGCCGACCTTTATTCAAAAGCAGGCTGACAGACCAGATTCAGCGAACTTGAATGCAGAGTATAATATTATTTCGATGACCAGACTATTTATGTCAAATTGCCTATTAAGAAAGTGGGATAAAGGATAAGAAATAAATAGAGAACATAATAATATATCCTCTATCTATTCCTTATCCGTGAGTGAGGAACGCAGTGTAGATTCTCTGCCAATACATTTCATTTTTTGTTTAAAAACTATAAATGACTGATGAGAAAAGTTGCTAGTAGAGGAACTGACTAAAAAAAAGTTTAAAACTTTGAAATTAATAAAAATTTATGAGCCAATGACCTAAACTAGTGAGACTCAATTATATTGCTGTATGCAGAACAACGATTATGTAGAAAATTTGACATTGTTGTTTATTGTATATAACCTCAAATATTTAGACAGTAGTGTCTAATTATTTGAAATAACAATTAGATACGTGTTGAGCTTCTCAATATTATGTCTAAATGTGTTCAACATTTGGATATATTATTGTGAAGTTCAACTCGTGAAGACACATACCTATAAAAGTCGCGCTTAGAGGAGGTTCTCAATTCGACTGTATTTTTTTTAATGTTTGTTACCTCAGAACTTTCGACTGGGTGAAATTATTTTCATGATTATTTTTTTTATGGTGGTGCTGGAAACACAGGAAGCTGGTGCTTCCTGTGTTTCCATTTCAATTCGGTCCAGTTCTGACGATGGCATCCATGATAAAACGTTTTAAAGTCGGTTTTTTTTTTGTTAAAAAGAGTTATTGCTCGCTAGTTTGTGAATTAATTTTCTTTTGTGTTTGTTTAGTAGCTTTGACGAGCTTCAGTTATTATATCAATTAAAAAAGTTACATTCATTTACCCCACTCTAGGTAAAATTTGACAGCAAAGAGGAAAAAATACATTACAACAGATACATTCTTAACATTCAATATTAGATAAATATTTAAATACCAGGCCATTGGCGAGCTATAGTTTAATAAAATAGAAAGTTAGTTTCTTTTTTCCGACCGTGTTCTACGAGTAATTTCAACCAGCGGGCGAAATAAGCATTTAAAGCAATTATAAATATTATAAAATTATTAAAAACATTGCGATGTGTGACTTTAAACTACTTTGAAAAATAAAGCTTTTGTAAAGAAAACGTATGAATCAATCGTATTTTTTTTTTTATTAAAGATGGGTTTGCTCTTGGCCAACAACCAGCTGAGTAGCAAGGATGATGCCTATTCACTCGAACTTTGAAAAGATTAGGGTTATATGAGCTCGGAAATACAGACGCCGGCAGGGAGTTCCAAACCTTGGCAGTGCGCATTATAAAGGATGTTTCAAAGTGCTTGGTCCGAAAAGGAGGGATTTCGACAAGATAAGGATGGTAACCAGCCGTACGTCTGTATGTCCGATGGAAGAAAGCGGAAGGCGGTATGAGTTCATGCAACTCCTGAGCACACTCTCCGAAGTACATCTTATAAAAGACACATAGACTGGCAATTTTGCGTCTATGTGCCAGGCTCTGCATCTTACATTTTAAAAGAGTACTGTCGCCTATGATTTGTTAATGTTAATATTTGTTTAATGTTTCCAGGAAATGCTGATCCCAAAGGAGCAATGTCGAGTGCAACCGCTGAGTGCAGAGACGCGAAGCGCGAGCTCTTTACCTCACGCCAGACTAGCAAGGACGCCTTCAATATCATCTCAAAGCAGCCTTGACAGCGGCACTTCGAGAGCTACTGTAAGTACATTTCAGACCCACCCACTGTAATAGATATTTTTATTTATTTATTTATTTATTTACTAGCTGGCGCCCGCGACTTCGTCCGCGTTTAAAAAAGAAAAAAGTAGCCTATCCTGTGTCTTGTACGTCTAAATATTTATCTACCAAGTTTCATGAAAATCAGTTAATTTGTTTAAGAGTTATGGAGGAAGATACATACATACATACATACATACATACATACATACATACATACATACATACATACATACATACATACATACATACATACATACATACATACATACATACATACATACATACATACATACATACATACATACATACATACATACATACATACATACATACATACATACATACATACATACATACATACATACATACATACATACATACATACATACATACATACATACATACATACATACATACATACATACATACATACATACATACATACATACATACATACATACATACATACATACATACAGAAAAAAATTCTAAAAATCGTCAATTTAGTTTCAGTGTCATGTATAGAGCCTATAAACACGATATCTCTGAAAACAAAGTAAATTACTCCATGACCGACCCTAACAGATTTATTATTAGTATTGATGATAATTTAGTAGGTATTTATCTAGTTATCTATTATCTATAAGTTATCTATAAGAAGTTATCTAAAATTTTCCTTACTATTAGAAGGATTTCAATTATTTTATACAACATTACTTTACACTATTTACAGTTTATATAATAATATTTTACATAGTAAGTTACAAATCTCGTTATAAATTATATGCCTGTTGGATATTCAATTATGATATATATAACTGAATACCCTGTGGTAAATGCTCATTGAAGGGGGTATTAGACAAGGCGAAGCGATTACTTGGCACGCTGCCTGTCATCCGAGTAAAGCCTGTTGAATATTACAACGCAAACGGTACGATACAAACAGAATGAATTATGAGACATGTATGGACATCTTGTACCTAAGTACTACTGATCCTAATTTAGTATGACCCACTTTGCATATGGTTTGTTTTTGAATGAACAATCTTACCTTAAGACCAGTTTGTTCTCAACTGCGCAACGGATTTTACTGCCATTAAAGTAGCAAGCTCTTACATAAGAACACCTTGAAATAACAGCACGTGAAATAAAATTGATGCTTGACAAAACACAGGCTTCTTAACAAAATTAATATCGCTTATTCCCACTAGTTCTGTGCTGTAGTTCTGTACATAGAACTAGTTTAAACCTTATAGATTTATTTTCTATGTAGATAATGTGAAATAAAGAAACGAAATCCATGAATTTGATAAACATATTCGACGTAACCGTCGTAGAACGTCTACGATGTAGCTTCCGTAGAACATCTACGACGTAGCCGGCACATCTCCGTTATTTATATTTATCTTATTTCGTAATCTATCTTTATTATACTGAATACTCTTTAACTTCCACAGTCATACTTACCTGAGGGCTTAAAAAATTAGAATGTTAAAAAAATTAGAAGTAGATAATGTTGAAAAATTTTAAAAAATTACGCAAAACAAATTAATTGTTTTTCTATCTAAGGACTTATTTGTCTATAAGAGAATATTCATTATTAGTATATAACCTTTGTAAAACAAAATATAAATACTTGTTTATTTATTTTTTCATTTAGAAACTTTTATGATAGCAACTAAAGCCTTACAAGCGACGGTAAAAGCTTCTACCCCGTACAAAGTTGGCGTGCCGTGAAGTCGACATTAAATTCCACTTTAGAAAAATATTACGCAACAAACATTTTAACCGCATTTGAATACTTGTGAATGCAACATAAAAGAAATATTAAAGAATTTTAAACACCTATATTGTTAGAATTATTCTGATATTTACTTTTTACCATTACTGAGTTGATTATAATATAATATTATTATTCACTTATTTATTTATTCCTTTAATTAAATTAAAATTAAATTAAATAAAAGAAAATAAATAAATAAGTGAATAATAATATAATATTATAATATATATATAATATAAAAAAGTAAATACCATAGAAAACTTAAAACTAGATATTCGCTAGTAGCGGAGCAAGGCCCAAGCTACCAGCTACCAGGGCTGCAGAGTGAGGAACCTCCTGATAATTCGTGCCGTGTCAAGAAGTACCGCCTTCTGTATCTGTCCCTTGATCCAGTCATCTAGTGAGAGCTTCTTGACGTGTTGCTCGAGGCTCTTCGCTATAAGACCACTATAATATTATTATTTTTATTTATTTACTCGTCAAATATCTTGACGACTTTACTACCGTATGAACAGTGTTATATTAATGAGCTTCTTTATTTTTATATTCCCTTAGAAAGATTAGTAGTCAGAACATGCATGCAGGGACAACCCCGCATATAAACTAATCGCATAGTATACTCGTATATACTTCCAACAAAGGTTGTGGGTTTGCGGGATGACTTGTTCTCGGAATATTATATCGGGTGCTTAGGTATAATATTTCTATATCCTTTGGGTAACCTAGGAAATATTATGCAATAAACTGCTAAGGCCCAACTGAGGCGTGTACATTCAATATAAAAGCAACCTTCTGTTAAACACCATTAGGTTATTATTCCCTTGGCACTTATAAGCTAAATCATAACATTTTATCTTCAAAGGAAATAACAATGAATTATAATGAAAAATATACGCAGTATTTTATAAAGGTAAGGTTAAGAATATTATTGTACCAATGAAATATCAGCACTGATTGCGGCTTATTTTAGACATTTAATCAATTTGCATACAGTGAAATAATTTGTCGCAAAATTACCATACAAACAAAAAACTACTAATAAAAACCAAAGCTTTTTTTCTGTCTAGTACTTCTAGTGAAAAAAAAAAAAACAGTTTTCTCGTAATTTCTGTGAATTATTAGTAGTTTATATAGCTGAAAATAAATTTCAGAGTCACCGCGGTTCGTCGCCAGCCATACGCACCTTTGCACCGGACGGTCGCACATTAGAAGCAGGCGGTACAGGCGTCCCTCGATCTCCATCGCCACTGAGGGCGGCGTCATTGGACGTTCGCGCCGCACCCATGGCGCACGGTTCCTTAGCCTCACTCGCCGATTCACCAGTACCTTCTAGTCCAAGACATTTGCCCCCGAGATGTTTGTCGCCATTACTAATGCCACCAAGGTAAGGCTGCCTTCTTTAAAAAGCTGTGACAATCAGGCTGATGAGCTACCTAATGGGAGCTACAGTCGTGTCGCCTAAAAGCACAAGTAATGCTAGAACGATAAAAGGGGCCATCATATAATTAAAGATAAAGAACAAAATAGGATAGGGGAATGGGCACTGAATCATAGCTAATGATGCAACCGACTTCAAAAAAGGAGGAGGTTTTCAATTCGACTGTATGTTATTTTAAAGTTAATTGTTACGCGATCATTTGTACGCATCTATTTTTATATGAAAAGAAAATGTTACATGTATCTGTGTTATTTTAATGTGTTCAAATGTTTTTTATGTAGAATAAATGGCTTATTATAATTATTATATGTTACGCGATTATCCCGCCGATGAATTTTATCAAAATATATTCACTTTTATAACGTATGCAATAAACGCAAATGAAATATTTCTATTCATCAAAAATTACAATATAAATTTGAATTTTGTCTATAAAACGACCCTGTATAGTTAAGACGTAAGTACCTAAATGGCGGAGGTGGTGTTATCAATGTATTTAAATAACAAACAGCTTAGAACAGTACTGAAGTTGCTGAATTAATGATATTTTACTTTAACCTTAGACGAATAGATCGCAGCAATTCATTGGTAGAGAGCAGCAGCGGATTAGGACCACTGAGTCCCGGCGCCGGAGCGGCAATCAGCGCTTTAGGCGCTTTACAGCCGGACTTGTATACTAAACGGGAAGCACCGCTCGTCATCGAGTTAGAAGGAGTCGGGCCTTCCCTAGGAAGACTTCACTTACGCCTGAAGTACGACTTCGACAGATCCGATTTGGAAGTGCATCTTATTGAAGGTAAGTTGAAATGACACAACAGTTTCAATAAATATAATTCGTACGTTTGTACTGTAGTTTCCGCTACCATTTAATAAATTCGAGTTTCATCCAGACCCATTTTGAAGCTTTTCAATATTAAGCAAAACCGCGTTTGTCAGTGTGCGGTATCTTTTTTAATTTAAACCCTGACCTTTCTGTATTCCTGGCAATGTGTATGCGAAATTTCACGGTGATCGGTTTAGTACTTAAGCCGTGAAAGCGTATCAAACAAACAAAATTATTTTCGCATTTATAACATCATTTAGAATTTAGGAGAACAAAATAATAACTGACCAACGCTTATTAGTACGTATACAGGATTCCCAAGAGAAAAAAAGAACTTTAGATGAAGATTTATAAGCATATTTTCAAGGTCTTCTCGCATTTGTTCCAGCCCACGACCTAGCAGGTTACGAGGCCGGTGGCTTCAATGATCCATACGTCCGCGTGACTCTCCTACCCGAAGTGGACACTCGAGTGAGGCAGACGCCGGTTCACAGGAACGAAGCGAACCCGTTCTTTGACCAGCATTTCAAGTTCCCCGTATCCCATGACGAACTCGGGGACAAGACGTTACTGCTGCAAGTCTTCGACTATGATAGGTCATTTTTAGTTCTTCAAACTAAGCAATATTTTAAATAAATTCTGATTTTTCTCCGGTTTTTTTCCAATGAGTAGTAATTTGTAACTTTATTTTTTAGGTTCTCACGAAACGAGGTGATGGGTTCGGCAAAGGTCCCGTTGTCTCGAGTGGAGGTAGCTGGCGGCGCAGAAGTGTGGGCAGAGTTGTCCCGCGAGAGACGTCCGCCAGAAGAGTTGCAAGAGCTACTGTTATCCCTTTCATACTTGCCGTCGGCCGAACGGCTCACCGTCGTCGTGTTAAAGGCGAGGAATCTGCTGCCACCTCAAGAGGGAAAGGATGCTTTAGGTACACGTCCACACTTTAACAAACAATAGGCGATAACACGCAGTGACAATCTTGCATCACAAAATACATAAGTAAGCCAACCTATTATCTTCCTTGTTCTTATATTGTGGACCAAGTAATTAATCAGGGCACTGTTTAATGAACAGTCAATAGTCAAATTGGCTTTAATACGAGTATATTATTATCATAAATCATATAACGTTTAGTATTTTCAAATCAAATCAAAAAAAATCAAAAACATTTATTTGTAACAGTAACATAACAAAGAAACAGAAAAAAAAAACAGTAAAAAAGGAAAATGTGTGTTACAAGTTACAAATAGGTCCCTACTCAGTATTTTGCTGGTATAGGCCAGCACTGATCTTCCGCAGGAACCCTAGGTTAAACACACACACAGCCATACACCATGCATATGCCCCCTAAAATCAAATAAATAGTAAATAAAATTATAATAAGAATTATTTTATTGTCAAAAACACTACTGCTTGCATGAATAACTTATGACACGACATTATCTACTTTAAAATCACCAGTTCCCTGCCGAACATAAGTTATAAAAAATAAAAGTTATAAAACAATTTACCTAAAAAGCAAGCAAGGAGGTTGGTTTAGAATTTATAAAAAACTACTCTCTACTCTTAAATTCTCCTCTCTTATTTGATTACTTATTAAAAATTTCTTTAGATTAACTCTAAATCCATGAGCAGTGCTTTGATTCCGTATTGGCGGTGGAATATTGTTCCAACACTTAGTCGCTGCATATCTGAAACTGCCTCGGAACGCGGATGATCGGTGAGCTTGCATCGTTAGCTGAGCTGCACATTGGCGAGAACCCCGAGATCGGCTCGCTGCCCATGACAATTTGTTTAAAAGATAATGAGGAGCTTCATTTTTTATAATGCCAAAAAGAAGACAAGCTAAATGCAATTTCCGACGGGACTTCATTTTTAATAAACCACGCTTGTTAAGATAAGGTGTGACATGAGCTCTCAGCGGTATTTCAAAGCAGAACCGTGCGCAGGCATTCTGCACCCTCTGGATAACCTTCTGTGTTCTGACTAAAATTCGCGGACCCAATATGGTATCAACATAATTAAGTTACTAATTATGATATTAACATGTAATTAACATAATTATTTTACACATTTTCTATAATTTATTAACAAATTTTAATAAGTAGGTAGGTAATTAATCTTATATAAATTATTAACTGTGCCGCGTGCACTCAATTCGTTAGTAGTTTTTTGATACTAAAGTTAGTTTAGATACTAAAGTTTGTTTTTTAAATCGCTTTCAGACGTTTATGTGAAAGTATATTTGTTGGTGAACGGCAAGCGAGTTAAGAAGAAGAAAACGAATCGCAAAGAGATCCACAACCCCGTGTGGAATGAAGCGCTTTCTTTCAGTCTTCCCTCCGCTAACTTGCAGGAGGCTTCTATAGAGGTACTTATTTTTTTACAACTTTAGAAATCTATGAACCTCCCCGGACATTCCTAAATACATATATCCAATAGGCGTCCTACATGTACTTATCAATCAAATATTTAAACGTTATTAAACGAGTCAATATAATATTTAAAAAATCCCTTGGTTTTATTATTCTACTTTCTGCGTAAATTCTTGCAGGGTCGCTAGCGTACTCTTGGTTTCGCTTGTATCCCTAGACTGTCATTTTATCTCCAAAAAGAACAAGCGAATCATGTCCAATTTATGGCAGATACATACTCTCCTGCGTCCGGCTTAATAGTAACGTTTCAGTAACATGTATATGTCGCTGCATAAAAACTAAAGGGCCACAAATCAAAATTACACTTTTTACAGGAGAGCTAATCGAAAAAAATTAAATTATTTTTTGTCCATTTTTTTTCTTATTAGGTATATTATCAAATATATGCTTAGTATACATCGTTAGAAGCGTATTTTTAAGTAGCATTAAATGTTTTAAGTACTTTTATAATAAACTGAATACTAGAGGAGATATAAGCATATACTAAGTTAATTTTGAATATAAAAAAAAAATATCAAAATATACTAAATATGGAACAACCATAAGTCTTTTTGCAACATACAATATGAAGAATTGTGATTGTATTTTTGCAATAAAAACTTTTTGGATTTTTTTTGTTATAAGGCCCTTTAGTTTTTAAGCAGCGATGTGTTGGTGGTAAATGTATTGATTATATAATTATATGATCTATTTTTTTTTCTATTGATCAAAAATGTAAACAATTATAGCGTCGCCGTGGTCACTGGACTGTTTTAAAGATGGGATTTAAACATTAGGCATTATCAAAGAGAGTTGACTCAGTAATTAACTCATTTAGAATTTGTTCGTATTGTTTGTTTAGTTCTATATCGTGAATTGTTTGTTTACCTTTTTGATCAATGAAAAAAGAATACAATATATATATGTGTATGGTAGGTATGTGTGGTGAGCGGCGGTGGCAACGGGCTGGTGGTGGGATGGTGTTGCGTGGGCGCCGCAGAACCGGCTGCCGAGGGCCGTCACTGGGCACAGATGTCGCACGAAACCAGAAAGGCAGTCGCCATGTGGCACACACTTAGATAAACACTAACTCACTCACAGACCGGTCCTTTGTCTCTTGGACCAATATTTTATTGGAATTTTTAAATTTTGTTAGTTTAGATTGTGATACCTTATATCCGCTACTTACCCGTGGTACTACCGGTGATACTACTGATAGTACCAAGGGGAATATTTTTATATCTGTGGTAACGACAAAAATTGTCCACATCGGCATTTCTTTTCTCCAGTGGAATGTAAACATTTGTCATTTGAAGAATTGTTCAAAAATCGCTAAGCAACTTATATCACACCTAATATAGGCGTACTGTAATCGCCAACAACTTTTATATTATGGAACTTTTTCCGTCTTCGAACCAGTGATATGTTAAACAAGAGGATGCGCCCTTACCGTACTACTAGTGACAAAAAAATGGTCCTCTAATTTGCACATCTAGTTACTAAAAATAATTTGTTTTCATTGCCATCTTAATACTTATTTTTATTTCTTATTGGCGTATTCTGTTATTGTAAAGTGTTCTCATTGGTTGGTTGGACATATCACTGGTAAATAGGCATTTTCGTATCTTTCTACGCACAGAATGAACACCTGTCATTGGTGCCAATTTCCGATTTTGACACCGGCGCGTCGGTGCCACGTACTAGGAGCGTTAGCCTTGTCCTACATAGAAGTCATTGCTTCGAACACCCGTCATTTTAGTCCAATTAACAAGACTTAAAAAAATTTCAACATTATTATTATTTTCTACTTTAATTTACCACTGCTCTACTCACAGTTACGAGTAGACGTAACTACTCACCAACTAGGATGATGCATAGTTAGACGACAACTTTTTTATTTTCTGGAAATGCTACGTTATTCAAATAGCAAACGATAATCTAAAACAAGTGACCTATTCGTATTTAAATTAGACAAATATAACTGTCTACTTTATATGTACTTAGCAAGTATTTTGAATAAAATATCTTCATGCGCCGATAATAAGACTAAGGGCCTCTTTCACAAACTACATGTAAAGTGTTGATTAGTTACTTTTAGAAATCATTTTCTGTTATATTGAATTATGCACTCGGTTTACTGCATCATTCGATAGCCTAATTTTTATTATTATTTTTGATTTAATGTTTGGGACGTTTACCGTACAAACAAAGGTATATCAGCTAAATTATTCCCGGTTACCGGTGACTTTAAATGTCATTTTGGCCTACTTGACGTTTGAGAAACAGGCGCTTAGGTCACTACGATCTGACTTCGTAAAATGCGGTCTGCAACAAATATGGGGTTGTTTGTTCATAAAATAGCACATACACGTATTATGTATTAATGCCTATTTTTGATGTTGACAAAAATAGGCTTAAAATACTATTCAATTGAATACTTACTTGAGTATTTAAGTGTTTGATCTATTGTGTCCAAAAAAAAACTGTGGGCCTTTTCTTTTCAACATATCCACATAAGGTACCTAACTTCTCGGTGTTAATCGTTCAAATAACATTTTCATGTGTAGATACTTAAAACGTGTGAATTATTATTATTATTTATTAATAATTACGAAAAATATAAGAACAGAAAGATGATAGAATACCTCTATATATTATTATAATCTACATACCTATACCTAATTAAATGTTAAAATTTTATGAATACTAACGTAGAATACCTATTCATTAAGAAACAACATTTGTTAGCATTCCACAAAATCACAGTAAAATCAAATATTTTCAGCCTAATCCTTTAAAAAGGAAACATCTACAAATAACAGAAAAATTATAATAAATATAGAGGTGTGTGATTTTTTCTTATCAGAAATGTTATTGAAATATATAGCCTGTTTAAAATTTTAATATATTCTGTGTAATTAAATTAATTGTAAAATATTGAATTTTTATTGTAAAAAGGACCACAAAACAAACAACGATGAAATACCTACACATTTTTCATTATTTTACTTAGTGACAATCATAACAAAGTTTTCTTTTCGTCATAATTTTCTATTATAAAAAATTCAAAATTAGCATAAATTTGAGCTTTGGAAACACCAAAACAAATCTTATGAACGTATATAGAATTTTATATAGAGAATACCTATAAAAATAAATGTTACATTGATTATAAAAAATATATATATTGTGTAGTTAAGTAATCAATAAATCGTTCGCATTGTCCATTGTGGTAAGTATACTGTTATGTGAATTTCCAAGCAGGAAGGTATTGTGATTTATTGGCATCTATAGTACCTATTATTACAAGCTCTGCTTAGTTTCGGAATAGATGGCGCTGTGAGTCATATCCTTAAAAAAAGCGCAGAGTCTCTTTCAGGGGATTTTTTCCACAAAACCACACCAACCGAGCGTTGTATAGAAAAGTATACGAATCCGTTAACCTGTCAGTGTCTATTTAAATGTCACGTTAAAATGCACGAAATGAGAAAAAAAATCTGATTTTTCATACAATGGTCGGGCGATAACATGGAACCTTTTTAATTGGAAACTCACATAACAATAATATGTCTTCTATACGCCCACAGTTCTTGTAATGTTTAAGTATATAAAATAATTATTATTATACTTAAATCTATGTAGTCTGAAATGAACTTCCTTCTGTTCGAGATTGAAAACAAATTACTTATATATATCAAATTTTATTCTGAAATATATACGTATTTTTATTCTAAATGTACCTATCTACCTAAGTATGTGTGTAAGAAAAGTTTACTTTGTATTTTCTTTACAATGTCTGAATTAAAACGTCTATTTGTAAAATTATTGTATATTTTATTTCTACATTATGTAGTCACCCATTATTCATCCAGTAACATTACATTTAAAGGGCTATTTTCATCACTAATATCTTTCCAGCATTAGATACAACCATATAGAGCTAACCTAAGGTCAGTGTTTTTAATAAGGATTATAATATTTATAAGGGTATTTGAAAACTCAATTTTTTAAACATACTACCAGTCGGATGAGGGACGTCGGTGCCCTGATTTATCCTTTTCAATATGTTTAGGTGTCGAGGCTCTAACACATGTTTTTCGAATTTAGGAAAAAATTTATAAAAATACACAGCGCCATCTGTTCCGTATGTCATAAGCTAATTTGACAATTATTCATTGGTATTGCTATTACTACTGCACGCTAGATGTCTCTGCAATATGTTTATGTTGTTAATTTTAATCACGCAAACATTCCAAATTCAATTTTTAAAATATTAATCGGAATTAAATTTTATCTGTTTTCTTTTGTCATCAACTATTAATATAACGTAAAACTGAATATGATTACTTTTAACTTTATAATAAAGCAGGATTCTACTTCAAGCCCAAATAAAGCTTTAACATGATTTTATTAATTTATAGCTGGCTGGTGACCGTGACTTTATTCCGCGTTGAACGATGATATGCGCTTGTTTTCCTGTGTACCCTTAGCTGTTCCCTTGATGGTACAGTGGAAAATAAAATACACTATGTCCTTTCTGGTGTCCCAGACGTGTATGCAAAATTTCATGTTGATGGGTTCAGTAGTTTTTGCGTGAAAGCGTAACAAACAAACCCGCATTCACATTTATAATACTTATTATAATTATAGACTAGCGACCCGCCCCTGGTTTCGCACGGAGTTGGAAATTTCAAAAATCCCTTTCTTATGTTATAAATTAAACTTATGTTTCAAATTTCAGCTTCCTAGAATTATTTAGTTTTGGGTGTTTGTTGATAGTCTGTCAACATAACAAATCCCTTTTCGTATAAAATTTAATTTCCTTGTAATCAATTAGATTTTCATTCTAAATGTAATTGATTTCAATTCTCATTCAGAGTATTTGCAAAAAGAGATCGAAAGGAAATGACTGTTAACTTGTAAAAAAATCGACCTAGCTTTGAGTTTGAGCAAGTTTAACAAGAATTAAACTTTTGGAAAAATATGTGTGTGGGATTAGGGAGTCTTATTACAAATAAAACAAGAATATACAAGATAATAAATTATTCTTTATTTAATAATATACATTGTACATTTGTTTTTTTTATTATTATTTACGTGATATATGTATAAAAAAAAACACTAAAAATAATGTTACCAAATCCGCCATTTCCGAAGTGTCTAGGCGACTAAGAAACACATCACAACTTTAACACTATAATGTACTCGAAACTTACCGCGCGACGATGTTGTCTCGGCGTTGATTTCGCCAACTAAAAATCGCATATTTATTGTATATTATTACAAAAGAATTGAATGTTATACTTTAAACACTTTGAATCTAATATGAAATTTAAAACAAAAACTTTAGTCTCTTGACTAAATGATTTGACCTTTTTACCACACGAGTATTTAAAATAGTACGCTATTGCCCACGGTTAAAGGAAAGTTAAAAAATATATTTAAAAAAAAATTAAAAATAATTAGTTGCCCCAGACGCCATCTGTAGATAAATTTCAGAACAATTCTGGAATTTCGTCCAAATTCTAAAGTGAATAACTTACAGATTACAGTTATTCTTAAGAGACAAGAAGTTATTGCAGTGCAAAACTTGCATTCTTTGTTCCACACTTTAAATGCACAATTGTAGAGATAGAAAAAAAAAAGAGTCCACACAATTTTCCTACATGACACGCAATAAAATGTAATTTACGTGATACTAAATTTTGGTACCGCTTGTAGGTTGAAAAGTGGACATACTCGTATGTGTTTTAAAATTTACAACTTGTGTAAGTAAAATCATATTCAGTTAAAATAAAATATTTAGAAAATAAATTATTTTGAATATAAAAATTTATATTACTATTTTCTACTTCAATGTGTCAATTTTTGTGTGTTATCAAAATGTAACATGACCGCTGTATTTTTTAATTACAGTTACTTTCTATATTACTTTAAATTTTCCACAACTGCAAACTTAAAATGTTGAATTTTCTACAACTGTAAAGCTCAAAATGACGGCTAGGACCTTAGATCTGAGTAATTGATATCAATTTCCACTTTAAACCTCAAAATGTTGAGAGAAAAGGGATCTTTTACACACGGTCAACAAATAGGTGGTAGTTTACTACCGTCGCCTATTAACACAAACAACGTCCAAGTGTTACTTTATTGTTTGGTGTGACATTTTACTTCAAAATATAATTGTCAATTTATAAATAAAAATTAAAAAACAATCGCTTAAATTAGTAAAATAGAAGTTGTCACGAAGTATATATGCAATAAACAAGCGTGACTCAACAAAAAAGCTAAAAATAAATTCGTATACTTTACACTTTACTGCTGAATCCTCCTCGATGATGAAGCAAAAGACTAAGAGTGTGTTTTAATAATGTATGTAATATGTATCGTGTATGTGTATGTGTGTTGTGTTGTATGTGTTTGTGTGTAATATGAGTGTGTCATTGTATCGTGTGAAGGGTTTTGGGGTGTAAAAATTTGCAATCAGGATCTTTGCAGTTTCCGCCGACATCGAACGGACACAACACCCCATTTGGATCCTCCTCCCAGCTGTAAAAACATTGCATTAATAATCTATTATAACATAATTTATGCTATAGAATAGGAGCTTAGAACAACAACACATAGACATACTGTACCATAAGTTTATCCTTATCCTTACATAGTATACAAAATTGTTACATGGTGTTTCTATGGGTTATTATTCTAACGCGTGGAGGTTATATGCATACTTACACCACAGCGGCGATGTTTGTACGCATTCCCCTGCCACTAACACATATTCTATATTTAATAAAACATGCACTTTCTTGTTTTTCTTTGCCTAATAAAACATTAGTAATCAAAGATTAATACTGGACAACTTTTTAAAAAAAAATGCCAAGGCCAGGCCAAGGCATAATCAATAATCTGTAAGTAATGTAACAATACTTTTAAATTTATTATTATATAAAAATATTTAGTCAAATAAATATATATTTTGTTATAGTATCAGCTCGGCTGGATCAAGCCTTATCAAGTCAATCTTTATACTTTCTTTAGCTATTTTACCATGCTTTTTATACGAAAACACTTACGTTGCATCTCCTAAAGCGAGAAGTGGTGATTCATAGTCGTTTGTCTTCTTGTCAACCGCATCTTCGTCTCCATTTCCCTTGTTAACTTTTATTTGGACCGTTAAGCTGGCGTCCCTGTGTATTTGAGCTGGATTTGTACACTTATCGTCCGCTCTTGTTTCTTCACTATTTACATTATCAAAATTCTCTTTAGCAACACTGACGACTCCATCTTTGGGAACTTTTACCACTCTCTTATTACTACCGATATCTAATTTAACTGATAGTCTATCATTGGAAACTGTTTCGTCAAGTTTTAAGTCGTTAACAACGCTGATTTTCACACACTTTTGCATCAGTGGGTTCCTGTAATCTTTTTTTGTGGGATTATTCTCTTTTTGTGACTTCATTGTGAAAAAAGTATTGTTGGTTTGTAAAGCGGCGTGTGATATGTGGTCATTTGTAATGGAATGTTTGATCGTTGAACTGAAAACATATTTTAAGGGAGAATCATACATTTAAACACACCAAATAATTGCTCATGCAGCTAAGCATTTAGTTTTCTTGTTTTTTTTTCGTAATAGATGTTTACAAAAGTATACCATTCATCCTCAGTTAAAATTGAAATAATTATTTCATAAAAAAAGTGCATTAAGATAAAAAAAGAACATAATTTCGTGAAAGTAAAAAAATATTACTAGACATATTTTGTTCATCAATTATGAACAAAATATGTCTAGTAATATTTTCAAAGCCATTTATAATTATAATTTAAATATAGTAATATAATTTAGATGGAAAGTACCTTTTTAAAAGCATTTGGTGTTGAGTTCTTGTTTTAGTTAATCTCAATTGAGCAGCCTTTTGTTTTCTTTTGTTTAAAGTAATAGCTGTAGATATATTTTTTAATTCTGTTGATACTATTTTGTGCTTCTGAATTAATTTTTTCCCTTCCTCTTTTAATTGTAGCATTTCTGCTGCTTCTTCCGCTATCTTTTTCCTATAGATCATAAAATAAATGTCAATGAACATATAGAACATAAAGAATGTCAATAGCAAATAAATTTTGAATACCTTGAAGAAGCTATTTGCTCATCTAATCTTTTATTTACTAGTTCTGCGTCTACGGAAACATTCCGTGGCTTTAAAGTATCCTTTAAGTGTTCTTGCTTCTTTAGAATATTCATACTTGCTTGCCTAGCCCGTTTTATTTTCTCTAATTCCGCCATGCGTTTTACTAAATTTTGGTATTCGATTTGCTCCGATTTCGGCAGATGAGTTAGTGCCTAGAATTTAAGACATATAATTTTAGCTATACCTTTTCTTAAAAATTCCACACACATTGTAAAACATAACCCCACCTTAGGAACAAACTTTTCCTGTGGCTTTTGAACTGCGGGATCTTGATTGGTTTCCGGTTCCTGCTTCTTTTCCACTTCCAACCGAGTTGATTTTAAAAACATGTCTAATTTTTGTTGAAAATCTTCTTGATCCACTAATTTCATGTGCATCTTTTTCAAGTTCTCGGTGGCTTCGTGTTCTTCCTCTGAATCTGACTCGGCAACATTGATTATAAATTTATTCTCTTCTTTTTTACTACTAGATTTTGTTGTATCAATCTGTTTTGGTTCATCAATTTTTGTGTTCTCACCATCAAATAGATTTGGATGAATAAGATTTGGAAAATTTTTACTTAGAGAAGTCAGCAATTTAGCACGTAACACGTCTTCATCTTCTTCTATCTCATCTTCCTTAGGTATTGAAATTGGAATGTCGACATTTTCTGTCACCTTATCATCATTTTGTTCAACGTTAACATCAGCTGGATTATAAGATATTTCTTTAATTTCAGCATCCGAACCTATTTCCATGTCTACTGACTCTATATCAGTATTATTATCAGAATCAACTTTACCTGCAATATCCTCAGTTATAATGTCATTGTGTATAGATTGCGAAAGAGATATCCGCTTTATTAATTTTTGTTCTCTTTTCCTCTCAATTGCCTGCTTTAATAATGCCGATCTTAGACAAATCAATCTCAGTTCAAATGTATCACTATCCTCATCATCAGAAAATGATTTTTTTTGAGCCACTATTTCTTGTTGAGCAGTTTTTGTTTTAGTTTGAAGAGCATTTTGCCTAAGTAACTCTAAATCCTCGTCTGAATCAGCGGTAGATTTTTTTTGCTCCGATTCTTCTAGTGTTTTATCAGTTTCTGAATTATGAATACATTCTGTAACTTCAGAACTTTTAATATTTACATTTTCTAAATTATTCTTAACAACTTCTATACCATCAATAGTATCTATTAACATGTCATTTGTGACATTGATGACGTTTTCGAATTTTGGAGTGCAAGGATTTGTGGAAGATGTATTGAAGGAATTAATGTCTGGACTGACTTTAACTTCTTGTGACCCATGATTTTGAATATCATTTTTAGAAACGCAAAGCATATTTTGCAATCTATCTCTTAAAGTAGATACATCACTATTTGGTTTATTAATTTTAACAGCATTTGCAAGTTTTCTTCTTCTATTTCTAAATTCGTCATCAGATTCATCACTTGATTCATTTTTTAAAGCTTTCTTCTCTGGTTTCTTTTTGCTATGGCATTTTTTCTTATGCTCCTTTTGTTTTATTGTAACGTTTGTTTCTTTTCTTCTCTTGTGTTTAGATTGAGAATCAAAATTTTTAACTTTGGCATTTTTATATTTAATGGAACTAATCTCTTCAAGTTCAGTTGCAGAAATATCAGATAAATCCGGTAAAGCAACATGTTTCTTGTATTTGCAACCTATAATTTCATTACATAATTAATAGAAATCATTCAAATTGACCATTAAATAAAGTTTTTAAGTTAGTAATTTGTTGTAACAGTAAGCCCAAAGTAAGCCACATTAATTTCCTTCTTATTTTAACCAATTATTTAATTAAATTTATTAATAGGTTCATAATGTAACTAAAAATATGTACCAAATTTATTTGAATACCTGTTGCAATATAATACTAGTTACTACACTATACAATCAATTAATAAATAATGTGATAGAAGTCAAGGAACCTTTTCAAGTATTAGGAGGATGTGGGTTAAGTTCTTGCATGATGTGCGTCATACAAAATTCCATTTAACTTGTAATATTAAGTTTTCCGTATTCCTTATACTTGCATACTTTTAATCCTTTTTTTACATGTAATATGTTGTTTATTCATTTTATATCAAATATCATTAGCAATAAATATTATTATTCTTTATATATAGAGATGTGTCTAATTCTAATTAATGTACTATTTCTTTGTTTGTTTGCTATAGCCAGTAATTATACGGTCAATAACTCTGTACATTCAGTGACAAAGGAAAAGACAGAAATTGTTAGTGCTTTCAGATTGTCCAGTTAATATTTCCCTAACCCTCCTTAATCCTACTATGGTAGGCAGCGCACTTGCAGCACCTGTGGCGTTGCTTGTGTTATAGGTAACAGTAGCCACCTATCAAGTGGGCCTAATGATAGGTGCTGAACAAGCCTGCTGGCTACTGAAATTTACATAAAAATATCTTTGACTCTTCTAATTATCCCAGTTTTAGTAAGTAGTTTAATATATTAATATTTTACAAACATCCATCAATTTGCTGATATACCTACATAGATAGTTCTGGTACACAGGAGTGTTATCTTTAGGAGATTACGAGCCAAAACCACACTATCAAAACAATATACATATAATAAGCTCATGTTACTTGCTGATAGTGTAACAATCTACTTATTAGTTAAAGCATTTTGAGAATCAGTCTAGTATTGTTAAAGATCCATTACATAAAAAACAAAGTCTACTCCCGTTTATTGTTTTACTAGCTGCGTAACTTTGTAAATTATATACTAAAAACCTTCCTCCAGAACCACTCTATCCATTGGTGAAAATAGCATGAAAATTGGTGCAGTAGTTTTTAAGTTTATCGCGAACAGACAGACAGATGCGGAGGAGGATTTTGTTTTACAATATGTAAGGATAAATTATCTTATACATTCTTTACAAATACAATATTAGAAATGAAATCTGTTTAGTAAAATGACCCTTTACATAAAAACAATCTCACTCCTTAGGCCACATTATATAGACAAGTGTGTGCTCATGGAATAATGGGATACTTATAATTTATCAATTAGCTGATAGTGTGCATATTTTTGGTTTTAAGGCAATTTTCTAACCCAGCAAATTTATTTGTTCAGGCTGATACTGAATCTTTTTAATGTGTACACTTGTATATATCTTAATATTGATTAAAAGACTGAGCATACTTTTGGCCAATAGAAATTTTGTAGGTTGCAGGGGGTTTGAATCCCCCAAGGTTGAGCTTTAGTACAAGGCTTATTGTCTTGTCAATGAGAACTAATAAGCTGTTTTATCCAAACTAAGAAGTAAAAAAATCCCAATTCCCCTAGCTAATTGTAAGGAGTTATAATTCCTTATAGGTATTAATTCTATAGATTATCAAACATAATCAAACCTATTGTCCTTCTAGGTGATCCTTTAGCCTTACGTTCAAGGACATTATTGTATTTCTCTAAAACATGAAGTCTTTGTCTCAATAAGTACTCTTCTTCCGATGATATATCCGACAATTCATCTAACTCGTCGACAATTTCGCCTTCCTCTCTTTCAGAATCAACGTGCAATGCTGATGTTTTTTCTATACATGCCATCTTGAAAACAAAGTACCTATAAAAATATATATAAGTAAATTACAAGATGTAATATTATTAGAAAACATATAATTCATTCAAATATACTCACAGAAAACCTAAATTAGGACATTGTATATTTTTTATACCGAAATATCCATGAATTAATTGATATTGAACATTAACAAAAACGCGAAAAAAATATTAGGTAAATGTCAAGTCAAATGATTACTGTCAAGTCAAACTGTCAATTGTCATGTCATTGTGTCAAGTCAAGTCAATTATACACATGGACCACTGATCTCTACTATACCTCTGGATGGGTTATCCCATACAAATTACAGATACTTTCGTGTACCATTTTGAAGCGCCGCCGTACGTAAGTACGTAGACAAGTGAATAGTGTCTGTTTTATTCTATTTTTGTATGTCTTAGGGACTGTTTTAGTTTATTTCTGTCCGCTTGAGTTTTGAAACATAAAGAAATGTGTATTCTGTAAATGTCCCTATCATGCGGACATCACTAGTTTTAGTTCCATGGTGGTTCCATGTACTTACACTCCATAGCCAACAGCGCCAAAATAGCGATTTTTATGTCTATTAAGACATAAAAATAATTTGACAGCAGCCCATCCAGAGGTATATTAGAGGTCTGTGACATATACCCGACATAGACCCTGTGTCTATGTATTTAATTGACTAAAGTGGTCAGCCTGGTCAGCCACCATTAAATAGGAATCGCTGTAGTAACATTGGGGCGTTGCATTAGGAGCATTTTATTTACAGTGGTTTTTAGAACTACGAAACTTGGGATAGCCTGTCCAGTGTTTATATTACAAGTCAGTGTTTTATCTTTTGACATTGACATTTGACAATGGCACATATTGATTGATTTAGGATTGATTGACTACGAGTTGACAGGTTTTGATAATTCTTGTATTTTTTTATAGATTTTGTATTTATAAATAAATAAATACAATTCAATTCATTTCATTTCATATTTGATTTAAGAGTTAATTTCATTCGTACAGTATACAGCAGTAGACAGTAGTAGTTACATTGCATACATATATATTGTATTTTTTATCATTATGTTAATTATTTGCATATCATAATTAGTAAAATGAATACTGTTAGGTTTATAAAATTATTATAAACTAGCTTTTTTATAAAACATAGCTTGTGTTACTCGCTGATAATATAGCTTCACAACAGTGAAAGAATTTTTTAAATCGCTCCAGTAGTTATCTTTCCTCTTTATAATATAATAAGAAAAGTCTGTCAATGTAGTTAAGTTTCGTGATAAAATGTTTGACAACGAGAACGACTGTAAATTCGCCGCTTGCACATATTTTGCAAAAGTCCATCCGGATGAGTCTTGTGGGAGTAATGGACTACCGCTCACTCCCAGTTCTGTTACCATTTTGGGTTTAGCGCAACGACTTCTTACCATCGAACATCCTAACTTGTGCACATATTTGGATATTATTCGTGGAAAACATGGCAAGTATTATTGGTATTATTATTTTCATAGTAAAGGGTGTCTGGCTTCCTGCATTGATTGCACGGGGCAATTGTCGCCTATTTACACAAGTGAAGTTTTTCAAACTGTCTGGGTCGTGATGTGAATGCAGACTTTAGAGTAATGGCAGAAAAGTACACATGCTGTTATTTCACATTTGCCTTTTGTAAGGGATGGTCCCTGCTACTGGAAAATATACTCAGTTATTGATTAAAGATGGCTGTATTTAAGTAATCATCAATATTATTAATTTATTTACTCACTTTATTGTTGATTAAGTTAGAAAACTATTGGTGATATGTGAAATTAAACCAAATAATGACAAGTTTCCATCAACTGATCAGTTTATGTAGTTGTAGGTACTAAAAGTTGATGTTGTCAATATGAAAATATGTAAGTATATATTATGATTTTTGTGGAACCGCCCATTTTACATGATTTCTAAACTAATCAAATCACTACATACATAGTATAAAACAAAGTCGCTTCCCGTCTGGTTGTCCCTATGTATGCTTAGATCTTTAAAAACTACGCAACGGATTTTGATGCGTTTTTTTCTATAGATAGAGTGATTCAAGATGAAGGTTTTAGTATATAATTTATAAAGGTATGCGGGCGAAGTCGCGGGCACCAGTTATTTACTAAAAATAAAGATACAACCCCTTAAAATTTTATAACAGCAAATATGTCAGGCGTTATATTGCTTTACATATTTAGTCAGGCGCTACACATCCCTTACTTTTAACGCGGGCGAAGTCGCGGGCACCAGCTAGTACTTCTAAAATCATTTATCCCGACGACTATCAACACACAGCCAAAACTACTAAGTCTAGTAAGCTGATATTTAAACATAAGTTTATTTTATAAGAGTGAAGCCAAGGGTGGTTGCAAGTTGGCTATAAGTCACGAAATTTCTAGTAGTAAATACATTTTATTTTTTATTTTCATGAGTTTTCAAACTGGATTCAAACACTGCTAATGGTAGTCATGTCTTTTCACTTCAAGCTTCAAATGTAATTTTTTTTTTATATTTCAGAGAGAATCATAATAGTGTCTGAGGTTATAGGAAAATCTTTACTAGAATTTACATCAAAATTTTCATATGAAGAAATCATACATATTGGAGCTCAAATAGCTGGAGGATTATCATTTTTACATGACAAAAAGATCACACATAGGACTTTATCCCATGACAATATCTTTCTGGACAGTAATGGAAGAGTTAAACTATTCAATTATGGGATGTATTACATGACCAATAGTGGCAATGAAGTCTCATTTCCATTGGGGTGAGTACAATACAACAGAAGAATAATATTTTTACTTTTTTGTAATATTTTTTACTATTTTCTAAGTACTTACACCAAAGAGTGTAGTATTTAAAAATCTAAATGTTGAACTTTGAAACTTTGAAATGAGTTATTTCAAGAATTGCTTATAATATTACAATTTTGATATGTTATGTTAATATTTGTTTACGACCGCATTGCCTAGATGGCGTTGTGGGTTTTAGTTCAATTCAAGTTAGCATCAATTTATTACTAATTCATAAGGTACCTGTAAAAATGTTTAGAGGTAGATCAAAAAGTACAATAAACGGGAGCATTATAGATCAGCATCAAACAGAAGTGTGTGGTTTTATTTACAAATTATCAAAAATCAAGTAAAAGGTCAAATCTGGCCATCCGAGGGTAACGACAGCATCAGGTCAAATATTGAAGCAGGATCCTCGACAATTTGGGCCAATCGAGCTGGATCAGTTAGAAGTACATTCTGGTTCCATCAAGTGGGAGCCAAAACATTTGGTCCTACCGAGCCGGATCCAGCATTTTGGTCTATCGAGTCAGATCCAGCCCAGCATTTTGGCAGCAAGCCGGTCCAGTATATTTTAAGTTTCGGATCCTTTGAAACGGACCCTCACGTCACTCACGTACTGGTAGTAGATCGTGGCTTGAAGGTTACATGGAATCAGCGGCAACCGGCGACGGTTGAGGTCACTTTGGAGGTGCGTCAGTTACCAGCGGCGGAAGGAGCCAAGCGGCAGGACAATAGCCAAGCGGCAGGACATTAGCGAAGCGGAAAGATCATGTTACCATCAGCGTAACGGCATAAGGGCAGATGGGAACAACGGTATTCGGTGTAACAAGTGTATCAGTGTAATTGGTGTTAAAATCAGTGAAATAAGTTTTGTGTGATCGGCAAACGTAAGCGGAACATTCATTATTTTCAAGCAAAATTGAACTTTATTTCTTTGTGTAGTAGAACTTGTAAATTTGTTATTATTTAAAATTTATGTGTAATTGTATATCAACTTTTTACTTTGAAAAAAAAAAAGGCATTATATTTATTTAGTTAGATCATAATATAGAATAACTAATAAAGAATAATTTTACGATTTTCACTAGAAATTAAAAATACAAAATTTCAAGAATTATTTAGATACTTATAATATTAGTTAGTAGGTATTTGAAACTTTTCATTTTAACTTATATTTTTTTATGAAATTGCAGTATTTATAAATAAGAGGTTAATATTGTTTTTACGCTTTAAATTATTATTTAAAAAATATACCCACTTAAGTAATTAGTTTTGTTAATAGCTCAAGTTTGGTTTTAAATATTTAATATTTAATTAGTAAATAATTATAAGAATAAAATATGGAAGGTCTAATAAAAGTTCAATTAAATTTACATAGTTCAATTAAAAAGGGTTTGTTAAATTTTAAGAAAAGTCCAAAAGAGCGAATATCTAAAGAGTATATAGAAGCTAGATTAGATAATTTAGAAAAGTCTTGGACGTCGTTTAGATGCAATAACATAAAATTGTATGAAATATCAGACAGTGATAGTTTGGAAAATACTGTCTATGTTAACCAAGAAATATTTGAAAATACTGAAGAAGATTATTTAATGTACAAATCATTTTTGAAACTTTCATTAAAACAATTTGTATCAAACGAAAGCGACTCTTTGCAGGTTAGTGTTAATGAAAGTGATAACAATTTAGGTATTTCTCGTGCATTAGTCAGACTCCCAAAAATTGAGATTCCTAATTTTTCGGGAAATTATTCTGAATGGGTAACGTTTCGGGATTTATTTTTATCTCTTGTGCACAATAATGATAGTTTAGACAATGTTCAGAAATTGCATTATTTGAAAAGTCATTTAATTGGTGAAGCGGCACAATTAATACAACATACACCTATTTGTGATGCGAATTATAGTCAATGTTGGTCACTATTGGAAAAGCGTTATAATAATAAAAAATACTTATCTAATTGCATTTTAAAACGCTTATTAGGACAAAGGCGATTAAATAATGAATCTGCGAGTGGGTTAAAGGAAATTTTAGACACTACCATGGATTGTATGAGTGCATTGAAAAATATAAAAGTGGATGTGAGCACATGGGACATTATCGTTATTCATATTGTTACATTTAAGTTAGATAACGAGACGCGCAAACAATGGGAATTACACTTGTCTAGTTCAACCGATACAGATCAATTACCGACGTTAGCTCAACTTCAGAGTTTTATTGAAAATCGATTCCGCGCATTGGAATTTCTTGATTCCAATAGATCGTTAGTACAGCAGGACAGTCGTTATAACACAAGACCAAAAACATTATTGTCTACTAATAATGATAACATTTCTATTATGCGGTGTGAGTTCTGTTCAGAGAATCACAAATTATGTTTTTGTAAGGAATTTGCTAAAAAAGGATGTGCTGAGAGAAGGGACTTTGTATCTAAAAATTATATTTGTTTTAATTGTTTAGGCGGCAATCACACAGCAGCTCAGTGCAAAAATTCTACCACTTGTAGGATTTGTAAAAGACGTCATCATTCTCTTTTGCATCTGGATAGCTATAGTTCAGCTCCACAAGAGTCCGGTCAGACCGATGAGAGTCCTAGACCATCGGCTAGCGAATCCCCAATAGTATCATGTCTGTCAACTCGGAAGGTCTCCGAAGGGGGACAGGTTTTATTAGCTACTGCGTTGGTAGATGCCAAGTCCAAATCTGAAACCAATCACGTGATAAGAGCACTATTGGATCAAGGATCTCAGGCCTGCTTTGTAACGGAAAAAACAGCGCAACTTTTACGGTTGAAGAAGATTCCTGTCAGAGGGAGAACTACCGGTTTAAATGGAGTCAAGGTGGGGATATCAAAGGCAATGGTATACATCAATCTTACTTCGCGTAGTAACAAGAATTTTAAAATTCAAATCAAAGCTTATGTAGTCAAGAGTATAACATCATTTTTGCCAGAGAAAAGAATAGAAGCTGTCAATTGGATTGATTTACAGGAGTTATGCCTTGCAGACCCGCAGTACAACATTCCTGACAGAATCGACTTGTTGTTGGGTGCAAATATATACAGCGAAATTTTGAAGGACGGTGTTAAAAGCATAAGAAGCTCGAATGGAACCATTATAGCTCAAGATACCTCTTTCGGGTGGATTTTGTCTGGGGTAGTGCCGTGTTTTAATGACAGCCAGAAGGATTGCAATATTGCTGTGATGCATACATACATAAATGAAAACGACATGTTAAAAGGATTTTGGGAAATAGAAGAACAATCAAATAATAGAAACAATCTGTATACAAAAGAAGAACAAAGGTGCGAAGACATTTTCTCTAGGACAACAAAAGGAACACTAGAAGGACACTTTGTGAAGTTACCTTTTCGTGAAGATCAACCTGGTGGCTTAGGTGGCAACTCGCGTCAACCAGCCATAAGAAAGTTTAAATCATTAGATTAGATCAAAAGGAGGACAATATAGGATTTAGAGGACAAAAAAAGAGAGGTCAACATAGATAAAAAAGAGGACAGCATAGATAAAAAAAGAGGACAACATGGAAAAAAAAGAGGACAACATAGATAAAAAAGAGGACAACATAGATCAAAATGAGGACAACATAGATCAAAGGGAGGAAAATATAGATCAAAAGGAGTACAACATAGAACACACACAGGACACTAAGGAGATCAAAACAGAGAACAAAGTACAAGTATTAGGACTTACTGGAATCGAAGTGGAGATTTCTGTAATTACTCGGTGCGACTTACGAAGGAATCAACTCCACCTGAAACTAAAAGATCAATTTTATTAATGATAGCAAGGTTATACGATCCATTGGGTTGGATCGCACCTATTGTAGTAGTTGGTTGGTTGAGCACTTCGGCGACAGATGCTGGGAAAGAGTGTACGGATTTTGCGATGCGTCTAAAATGGCCGTCTCAGCAGTTGTTTGTATAGGGACACAATTTTTCAACGGTTTTCTTACCTGCAGAAGCTAGTGAGAGCCTATTGTCGACGGTTTTATAGAAGAAACAGCGAACTGAAGACTTATTTGAGCAGCACTGAAATAGATCAAGCGTTAACCATATGCATTAATAAAGCACAACTGGAAGTATTTACTGAGGAATACTTACTTTTACACAATACTGGTAAGATACAGTCTAATGTCCATAATTTAAAGTCATTGTGTTCATATCTCGATGAGAACAGATTAATGCGAGTAAGTGTCAGATTGCAAAGTTCTCAACTGGACGAATAAACCAAACATCCCGTCATACTTCCTCATTCGTTTCAACTCAACAAGCTTATTAATTCGGATGTACAGCAGAAGACATCGCATGAAAAGACCCAATGATCATAAGTTATTTAAGAACAAACCATTGAATACTTGGTCTAAAAAGCTTAGTAAAAGAGCACATCCGAAAACACATCCGCAATTTGTGTTAGTAATTCTGCATAGTGGAGTGGACTATGCAGGCCCAATTCAAATAAGGTCAACTAAGGTCATTTCTTAATAGGAGGACCACTGGTCACCATACCAGATGGAAGTAATTATTTGGAATCCAAAGTCAATTTAGTATCTAGATGGCAATACATTCAAAGGATGGTACAGACCTTTTGGAAGCGGTGGTCTCAAGAATACCTTTCCACACTTATGAATCGATATAAATGGAACTCTCGAGTACCTGAACCTAGCGTCGGAGATATCGTTTTAGTTAAAGAGGACGATCTTCCACCAAGTCGTTGGGTTATGGGTAAAATAGTGGAAAAACATGTAGGTAGCGATAATGTTACCCGTGTGGTCACAATCCAAGTTAAAAATTCTATGATTAAAAGACCCACTTCCAAAGTATGTATTTTGCCAATAAATTCGTAACTTGTTTTAATTTGTTTAAGATTTTAGCTTTATTTGTATTACTTTTTTCTTATTTGCATGTGTTTGTTTAAATGTTTATAGGTGTTAGGTTAGTTAGTTGTTTAGGTCACATATTATGTTAGTTTTAAAGGTCAAATAGTTCAAATCCATTTGTTAATTTTAGGTCACCCAACCCATCTAGGCAATCTGCCATGGTGGGCGGAAGGTTTTGTAAAGGACATTTCGCCACTAAATGTCCTTGGTGGGCGGTATGTTTACGACCGCATTGCCTAGATGGCGTTGTGGGTTTTAGTTCAATTCAAGTTAGCATCAATTTATTACTAATTCATAAGGTACCTGTAAAAATGTTTAGAGGTAGATCAAAAAGTACAATAAACGGGAGCATTATAGATCAGCATCAAACAGAAGTGTGTGGTTTTATTTACAAATTATCAAAAATCAAGTAAAAGGTCAAATCTGGCCATCCGAGGGTAACGACAGCATCAGGTCAAATATTGAAGCAGGATCCTCGACAATTTGGGCCAATCGAGCTGGATCAGTTAGAAGTACATTCTGGTTCCATCAAGTGGGAGCCAGAACAATATTATTATCCACATAATGAAACAGTTATTAAGGTGCTTGCCTTAGCGATCTAACACAGAGATCCCGGTTTCAACAAAATATGGCTCGGTTCAGGGTGTTTTAGTAGTGGCAGGGCATACTGCATTTCACACTAGATTCGGCAGTACACTTACAGCACATGTATTATAATCTGCTAAAAAACCAGTTATTTTTGTAGAACTACTAATAAAATTTAATTCTGCATTTCAAGGCTGCCAAGATATTTAAGTCCTGAAACTATATTAAGTGGTGGAGGACCAGCTGCAGACGTATGGACTTTTGGTATTATATTAATGGAGCTTTGCATTGGCAAACTTTGGAACAATCTGAAGCCTGGGCCTGTTCTAAGAAGAATTCTTACACTCGTCCATGCCAATAACCCAGCAGAAAGAATAGCTAGGGAACATGATTGTTTTGAAATTTATAAGGTAGGTATTTTATTGATTTTTTTTTATCCAACCCAACTATATTACACAATTTATATTTTTTAAGAAAAAAAAATTATTATTGTTTTTTCGTTGAATATGTGTAAAACTTATTTATTTATTCGGTCATGATAAAAACAGTACAAGATTCAGCACAGTTGTTTGAAAATTGACTATGTAACATTGAATAGAGCTTCTATTCAATGTTGATAGAACATCCTATTCAAAGTTGTATCAATTTTTATGAAATTACATCGTGTTTCCATGATATTTAAGATTGAGAGGTATAGATTCACTTACATAATCCAATGACAACAATAAACTAAATTCACAGATACATGACTACTCTATAGCTACTCCATCATGTGTAGATATACCTTTTGAACGCATTGATACAAAGGTACACTCAGTAGAAAACTTTTAATCACCAGTAATGCATTGCCATGGGGTAATAGTTCTATTAGAATATTATTTTAATGACACCTTTAAAAAAATGTACTTAAATATGGTGCCACCAGAAACTTGACCTATTTGGCTATATCTTACAAATGTTTTAGCAAGTTCCGGAAAATCTAAGAAATATAATAGAGAAGTGTCTGAAAATTTACCCAAGTGAACGGGCCACTTTTAAACAATTGCTGGAGGAATTTTCAGCAATTGATACAAAGCAGGTAGTTGAAACGAAGACACCCCGAGGGTTGCTCGGATGTAAGCTACAATATTTGTATCATTGGTGGCAATTGGCTGGTGGCGATATTACAGCCGAATTAAAGAAGAATGGTCTTATAAAAAACAGTCCGCCGATTTTATCTCTACCTAAGTAAGTACAATATAATTTAATATCTTCACACATTCCACACAGCAACATCTAGTTCCACATTAAGCAACTAATGCTTGTATTATGGATACCAGACAGTTGATATACTTCATAGATTACTTTTTGTTTTGTAAATACATACATATTATAAATACAAAACATCCATGACTCAGATACAAAGGTTAAATGTTAACACATAAACATTTGCCCCTAGCGGGATTCGAACTCGCGATCGTTTGGTTAACAGCTAGGGTTACTAGCCACTAGACCAAACGTGTCGTCAAATTAAGACATTAAGTTTAAATTACTTGTAAAAGTCATTAATTTTGAGTATAATTAGTTAGTGCAAGTATATCTGAAACTACTCCTAGGTCGCCCCAAACGCGTTGATAATAACCTACTTCCCCTTCCAACCTAAAATATCCCTCCATCGCCTTGTAGTTACAGTGAGGACTGTTACTAGTAAAATTAGACCAAATATATCATGACTATTGTTCTAATCTAAGGTCTTGTTGTTTCTCCTATCTCCTTTTTTCTGATCCTTCATCCTATCAAAATAGGCAGCGCACTTGCTTCCACGCTTAATGCCGCTTCTGCTTTTAGGCGACGGTAGCCACCTACCAATAAGTGTACCAATTGCCTGCCCGCCTGAAAATAAATTCAAAAATTGAATTATTTGCATGTAGAAATTCTTCCATTACAAAATATGTATCGCAATAATATGTAATGATATTCATGTGAATTGCAGAGCTATACTTCTCGATGGCGGTATAATAGGAGGGAAGACTGCACCTCTTTTTGACCGTCGAATAGCGAAATATAGTCTAAATCTGTTAAAAACTCGCTTAAGTCACATTCCAATAGATGATTACTATCCGCTGATGCAAGAAAACAGAAAACAGTATGACGCCGTCTCTCTACCGAGGATTATAAGGGAACGGGATACGGAATATCAGTTTTATAGACTGCTATGGTTCCAGAGACTATTGCATGTAAGTGTATTGTATAAAACAACTTTAAGATTATAAGTTTTAAACGCATGAGTCTTAATTAAAAATGTGAGTATTTTTGTTGCGCTTTCACGCCCTAATACTCAAGCGATTATCATGAAATTTTGCATACATTGTCAATCATACAAAAAAGTGTATGGGGTAACTTTCATCCAGAAAACTATACTGTTCTCGAGGCGTAAATCTAAAGATAAAAATTAAAAGTTCAGTCTGACAAAAATATATGAGCAATAAAGTTTGACGAAATGATTTAACGAGCGTTGTCGTATTCGCCAACTTTCATGTTTTGAGTACTTTTGTAGTAACTTATACATGTTGTTCTGTTTTGCCAAGTTTTGCATGTAGGTAGGCATACGTATTAATATTATTATTTCGACAATTATTACACAAGAAAAGGAGGTGTGGACTATGTTTTGGTAAAAGACTTAATTCGGGTATACCCCGCCTTATAGAAAATGACTATAGAGTAACCATCACGTGTGTTCGGTGATTGAATCAGGTATGCCAGGGCCCATTCTACTATCCCCTTCTTATTTCTTATCCATATAGACTAGGTCTTGCTTTTGTTAACCAACATTGACCAACAATCAAAAATGTTCTCATCATTTTTTACATAAAAAATCTGTTACAATTCTATCTTACACAAAAAATATGTTACTTTAAGGGCTATCCACACACAGCTCCCGCTATAAGAGCAGAGGCTGCCATCGATATCCCGCCATTGGTCCGTGGCGATGTGTGGGCCGCCTTACTGGGAGTCGTTGGTGATATTGAGGAGCAATATGAAAGAATCGACAAAGAAACACCTACACCTACTGACAGACAGGTCAGTGTGAACCAAATATGTGACCAAACGCATAAGTGAACAATCATTAATTACGCAAATTTTGATGTTTTTGTCTTCAAAAGACTAAAGCTAGCAGCCCTGAAAAGATCTCAGTAGTATACTGCCATTAGTCTACTAGCAAAGCTATATGTCCTGCCAATATAGGGCATCTAAAGTTATTCACTAATGAAAGTACCTATATGATGTCTAGATCGACGTAGACATCCCCCGATGCCACCAGTACTGCTGGCTGCTGTGCGGTTCTGCTGGTCACCGCACCCTTAAGCGGCTACTTAAGGCTTGGCTCCTCACGAACCCTCAATATGTCTACTGGCAGGGGCTGGATTCGCTTACGGCACCATTCTTGTATCTCAACTTTTGTAATGAAGGTACGAAAAGTGTGATAGTCCTAAAATATGTTACAAGTGTATTATTATCATTGTAAATGTTAAAATCTTGTTTAAAAGTCATTACTTTAAAACACATCAGAATGTGTCAATTATATGTATTAAGTACAAGTTTTAATCAACAAATTCATTCAACCATTCATTCACATTGTATATGTTTTCAGTTTTAAAAGCATCGTAAACTGATTCATACACATAAGCATTCTAATTGATAATGCTCAATTAGAATTTACGCATTTTCACAAATTTGAGATATATCGATATTTTTGCTGTTTAATTTCTAAATTATAAAACTTATTTTGGTCTAGTGGCTAGTAACCCTAGCTGTTAACGAAACGGTCGCGGGTTCGAATCCCGCTAGGGGCAAATGTTTATGTGTTAACATTTTACCTTGTACCTGAGTCATGGATGTTTTGTATTTATAATATGTATGTATTTACAAAAAAAAAAGTAATGTATGTAGTATATCAACTGTCTGGTATCCATAATACAAGCATTACTTGCTTACTTTCGAACTAAATGGTGCTGTGTGGAATGTGTGATGATATTTTTTTTTTTTTTATTTAAAAAAAACGTTTACTACAGTCTGTTTAACAAATGAAACAGAACACATAAATATACCATAGTATGTTGTAGCCCGAGCGTTTGCCTGTTTATCGGCGTTCGTACCGAAATTCCTGCACAAGTTCTTCCTGAAGGACAACAGTGCAGTGATCAAGGAGTATTTGGCCAAGTTCTGGCAGATGGCCGCCTTCCACGAGCCCGAGTTGGCCTCGCATTTGCACGAAATCAACTTTGTGCCCGAACTCTTCGCTATACCCTGGTTCCTCACTATGTTCTCTCGTGAGTACATTGCCTTTAGTTTGCTATTAAGTTTCAGTTTGTCAGTCGTATTCAATTTCTACTGAAACTGATTGTAAACATACAAATAACCTATTAATAATAAGTTTAACATACCCTATTTACAAATAAGTTTATTAATAAGAGGTGCTTTAGAAATTTTATGTATCGTTTGTATTTTAAATTTTACTATAGTTTTCTTTTGTCATTTATAGCTATATCTGTACTAATATATAAAGCTGAAGAGTTTGCTTGTTTGGTTGTTTGGTTGTACGCGCTAATCTCAGGAACTACTGGTTCGAATTGAAAAATTATTTTTGTGTTGGATAGTACATTTATCGAGGAAGACTATAGACTATAAAGAACGCAGATAAAGTCGCAGGCAAGAGCTTGTATGGTAATATAATGAAAACTGGAAAAAAAGTAAAATATAAGAAAGTATGTATGTTCCTCCATAACTCTTAAACGAATTAACTGATTTTCATGAAACTTGCTAAATAAACTTTTAGACGTACAGGACACAGGATAGGCTACTTTTTTTTTTCTTTTTCAACGCAGACGAAGTCGCGGGCGCCAGCTAGTTATATCTATATTTGCTTTGTTGTGTTTTTTTCCAGATGTATTTCCACTACACAAAATTGTTCACCTGTGGGATGCCTTACTAGTGGAAGGTCCTTCCTTGCCCCTCTTTATGGGAGTGGGAATACTTCGCCAGTTGCGGGACACCCTCCTCACGTCTGGGTTCAACGAGTGCATATTATTGTTCTCCGATTTACCTGAAATTGATATAGGAGAATGTGTTAAGGTAATTTCTAGTTTATCGTGTCGTACCTACTAAGTTTTACTTTAAGGTGGCGAGAATTTGTTGTCTCAACTTACTATAATGCTAATAACCTAAGACAGAATGCGAAGCAACACATTCGCGCACTTATTCAACTAGCGAAACATACGCCAGCAATTCCAATATTTTAGAAAAACTTTTATAGATGCTAACTATTGACATCCCAATTTTTAATGTACACTATAGCTAGGATGTTTTCATAGGAAAACATTATTGTATTTTAGTCAGTAATTACGAGAATTCAACCAGCGAAAATGTGACAAATTCTGCACATTTTAGTGCATATTAATTAAATACTAGATATAAAATAAATTTCAGTTTTTTGTTTCGATGCAAACCTTCATATTATGTGTCAGAAAAGTTATGTTTTTTTATGTATTACTACGACCAATAACTAATGAGTAATCATGGAATTACCTAGTATGGAATTGGTAAACCGCTCGAGTTGGAAAGTGGCCTCTTAAGGAAATGAACCTCAAACACGTGGTGCAGTTGTCGTAAACTTGAAATTTTCATACAATCTATACCAATATTGTAAAAAGAGAAGATTTGTATGTTTCTAATGAATGAACTCAAAAATTACTGGGTCGATTTTGAAAACTCTTTCACCTATAGAAAGTTACATTATCAGCAAGTAACAAAGACTATATTTTATAAAGTTAATCAGGCGAAGTGGCGTGCGACAGCTAGTATTATACATATAATGTAGTTGGAAATAAAATTATAAGAGAATATATTTCCCTATTTATTGTTATTAAGTATAACATTCATTCTCAAAATTATTATATCAAGAAAAAATTGCATAAAATAATAAATTTATTATTAATACTGTGCATCACGATGCATATATTGTTCAAATTTGTGATTATATAACAACCTCGTTATTATGAGTTTTCGGTTTCCTATGCTTGTTGATAATTAAATTTTAATATTTTTTTTTACATTATTACAGGAATCAATAGAGATGTGTAAAAATTCACCAAAGAGTATAAGTTACAGAAGATTTACAAATGAACCGGAGATAAAAGATCCGATGGTAAGACAGAATTCATTAATTTCAAATAAATTCATTAGTTTTTGTCATTTTTTTTCGTTGTAAGTAATAGCGACATCACACTTGCAGTAGTTGTTGCACTATGGTAGCAACTTACCATTATTTGGACGGTCAGTCGACCTTTACACTAAAAAAAGCTTCTTGGCAACCTTTTTATTTGTCTAGAAATGTTATCTAGTGTGTATTTGTAATAAATACGTCTTTAAATTTTCTTCAATGGTGGGAGGTAATTCAGAAAAGTGATGATAAGAAAATTTGATACAGTTGATGCTATAGCTACATATCTATCATCTACATCCAAAATTTTATGACACCACTAGATAGATAAAGGATCAAACATTTTTTTTGTATGTGGTATATTAGAATTCGTTGGTATTCGTATATATATAAATTATTTGTCACGTTGTTTGAGGCCAATGGATTTTGAAGACTGAACCGATTTTGATAAAAATGTGCAATTTGGTCCAACTTAAAAGATAGGATAGTTTTCATTTTTAACCCGGGCGAAGCCGGGAGCGCTTGTAACATATATATTAATACGCTCAAAGAAAATAATACTCGTAACGTACACATATACAGGACGTCTCAAGACTATACGACATGAAGGGAAAGTACCTTAAATATCGTAGATAGGATATTTTTCTGAAAGAAGACTATGTTATTTTTAAAAGTTAGTAAAACAGCATTCAAGATTTTCTAAAAAATTACTTGCTTCGTCTGGGAATCGAACCGACTTAAATGTGAAAAAAAAATCAACCGTATTTTTATGATGCCAATCGAAAGAATGGACAAAAAATAATAATTCTTCTTAAGTAACATAGTATCTTAAAAGAAAGGAATAACATTAAAACTTTGATTCAAATTTCAATAATATTGTTTATTGCCGACGAAGCAAGTAATTTTTAGAAAATCTTTGAATGCAGTATTACTTACTTTTATAAGTAATGTAGTCTTCTTTCAGAAAAATATCCTATCTACGATATTTAAGGTACTTCCTTTTCATGTCGCATAGTCTTGGGACGCCCTGTTAGTATATGTTAAAACACACGACCACACCATATTTTTATTTTATTTTTAAATTAAAGATAAATATTTTTAGGATGCTGTAGAAATACCTATGGAGGTACTGTTCGCTGAGATATGTCCGCGCCTCAGTCTCTCCGATTTCTTCTCACTCATATGTCAAGATAAATGCCGCGTCATTGATATCAGATCGAATTTATTGTAAGTATATAAAACATTTATAATTCAGAATCCTGAGTCCTGACAGACCTTTAGCTATTTCTTTTGATATAATAATATGTTAAAATGGATAGCTCAAATTTCACAAACTTGTGTATGACATGAAGCAAAAAAGATGGATTTCCTGAAAGCTCTACTTCCTCGCGTATTAATTTACTTCAAAATGTAATATCTTAATTATAACTTAATTGTTTGAATTTTGTTGTTGTTGATACTATGAAAATAAATAAAATATACTGTTACGCGCAGGGTAAGTTAAAATGCCGTTTAGGGGCATAAGAACACGATTAATTTTTGCAGTCCAAGATGACTGCCATTATTACAGAGCTTGTCCAATTAAACCGTAAAACTTGCCAAAAGTCGTCACTAATTCACTTAACGTGTCACTAATGCACTGTCGCAAATATCTTCGCAAAAGCTCCCAAGTGTTGTTATCGTATCGCTAGTTGTCGCAAAAACTGTCCCTCCCGAGCGATCGCACCCGCATTCATACTCGCGCAGACAGCCTGGATGGTTTTAGAAATTACTAGTAACTTAAAAGATGTAAACATGTTAAGTTAAAGATGTAAACATGTTACGTTAAAGATGTAAACATGTTACGTTAAAGATGTAAACATGTTTATGTAAATATGTTCTGGAATGCTATTGCTGTTAGTGAAATGTGAACCTTATGGCGTAACCGTAAGGAACAGTTTGTTTTGACATTTACTAAAAGGGGCGTGGTCACCATCTATCTATTGTGGGCGTGGAGAACGTGTGTGGAACTTTCCATGCGCCCAGGGCTACGCTCAAGCTTTCGAGAACGTTCCATGTGTAGTCGTAACAATACAATATTGTATTGGTTTTCAGATATGAAAAGAGTTGTATAGAAGGCAGCATAAATATTCCGTACAGCGGAGTTCATCTCGGACAACACGAGTTGCCATCGTTGGGAGTTCATCCGAACAGAATTATAAAGGAAGCGATCAAATTAAACAAAACTATTGTAGTGGCGTCTGCTGAAGAAGAAACTGCACAGCTGGTGAGCTTTTTAACTTTTTTGTCTCCAGGGTCCCGGGTTCGATGCCCCGCTTAATAAACTTTGGAAATGCATTTTTCATAGTTGGTTCGTTCTGGTCTAAATCTGGCAAGTAGAGTGAGTGGAGTAAGTAGAGTAGAAGTAAGGGAATAAGGGAAGTTGTGTTTCGGTGAGTGAGTAAGGGATCGCAGAGCCCATTAACCCATCCCTTCCTTATCCTTAATCCTTTTATGGTCGGCACTTGCGGTTGCAGCACCTAAAGCGTCGCTTGTATTATTGGCGACGGTAGCCACCATCAAGTGGGCCGTCAGCCTGATTAGGATTAGTAATGGTAACGGGTAATTACTGCTCCAAGATGTGCTGTCCACTTTATGGCTGCACAGTAATAGAAGAAATGTCGTCTTTCGGCTTGTCCTTACATCCTTATCCTTACTAATTATAAATGTGAAAGTAACTCTGTCTGACTGTCTGACCTTTTCACGCCTTAACTACTCAATCGATCATCATGAAATTTTGCATACACATTGTCGGGGATATAGGAAAGGACATAGGGTCATCTTTCATCCAGAAAAAGAAGAATGTTTCCAAAGGGATCATCTAAAACAAAATAAAAAAAGTGTTATAGCAACAAGAGATCAAGCGTTTATATATTGCTTATATAATTTTATATTTTTCCACGCGGACGAAGTCGCGGCCACCATCTAGTCTATACTAATATTATAAAGAGGAAATATTTGTTTGTTTGTTTGAATTGAATAGGCTCCGAAACTACAGGACCGATTTGAAAAATTCTTTCGCTGTTGGGAAGCTATATTATATACTAGCTGGCGCCCGCGACTTCGTCTGCGTTGAACGATGAAAGGTACCCTATGTCCTTTCTGGTGTCCCATACAACGTGTATGCAAAATTTAATGGTGATCCATTCAGTAGTTTTTGCGTGAAAGAGTAACAAACAAACAAATTCACATTCACATTTATAATATTAGTAAGGAAATAAGAATTAGTAAGGAAGTAAGGATACAGCGAATAACATAGGCTATATTTTATAAAGTTACGCGGACGAAGTCGCGGGAACCATCTAGTCAATACTAATAATAAATCTGTAAGGGTCGGTCATGGAGTAACTTACTTTGTTTTCAGAGATATCGTGTTTATAGGCTCTATACATGATACTGAAACTAAATTGATGATTTATAGAATTTTTTTCTGTATGTATGTATGTATATTCCTCCATAACTCTTAAACGAATCAACTGACCTTCATGAAACTTGGTAGATAAATATTTGGACGTACAGGATACAGGATAGGCTACTTTTTTTTTCTTTTTCAACGCGGACGAAGTCGCGGGCGCCAGCTAGTTATATAATAAAAAGAAATGTTTTTGTTCGCAGTTCAGTGACTACTTAGTAAAATGCGGCGTGCCTAGGGTGTGTATATTGCACGGAGGTGTGTCGGCACTTCTTTCGCACGTGCCCTCGTTATTCACTACACCGCCCTCGAGGAATGGACACAAGTAACTCCGATTTGTTCGCAACACACCAAAGATGGCGCCACCGCCACCTAACGTGAACCACAGAGTAAAACAAATGCGAATAAATCTCCCGATATGCTTTCTTTTCTACGTGAGTCGTGTACTAATCAAGTCATAAAACAGTGATATATGTATGTATTATTCCAAAATAGGGACATATAAATGTATTCAAATTATTAAAATATTTTCGTAATCTCTTATAGACAACGTGTATTGTATTTTATTTAAAGGCCTAAATAAATTTTATAAAATAATTTTTTTTTTATTGTGAATGAACCTAAATTCCACTTACAAGTTATTTTATAAAGGAACAGAAATAATTTAAGGATATGAATACTTTAATGAAGATACATTGCAAATACAAATCGGGTCTGCAGCCCTAACCTCCGATAAGATTTTAAGATTAGACCACCAATCTAATCTTAAAATTTTATAATATTTTTTTTAAATATTGTAAAAAAATTAATATTAAAAAATTAAATAAATAAATAAATGAATATTAATAATCTTTATTTGTAAAAAACACATTTTTCACACGAGCATAAATATAGAAACAAATATAGAGCGATAGAATACATGAAGACGCGTGAGAATTTACTTATTCCGGTCTTCATCAATTTGGCTTCAGGTTGGGTTAGTCCACATAGTTCAGGTCTTGCTTCTTCTTGGCGGCTCTGGGGGAAAAAATGGGAACCAGTAAAATTTGATGACAATTATTGGTGAGTTTAATATCTTGTCGAAGAAGATTGACGAGCAGACAATCTTCAGATTAGTCCGGCGGGTGTTCCTGCGAAGTTTGGTAGCGATCAGACGCAGGCAAATACTAGTCTTATATATAAAAGGCGATGTGTGTATGTATGTATGTCTTCTGTGGAATCCAAAATCGCTGAACCGATTTTGATGAAACTTTCAGACAATCTTCAGAATAGTCCGGCGAGTGTTCCTGTGAAGTTTGGTAGCGATCGGACGCGGACGAAGTCGCGGGCAAATAAAATTGCAACTAACGTTAACCTCCACAAGCGTCTTCACCCAATCTATCGTCCCTTCATAGCCTGTAGGCAAAGATTAGCAAAACGATCCGGCACGTCAACTAATTTAGCATCTAATTCTGATAGCGTACTTTCATCCGGAATTTTTTTAAAGGTTATATATTGAAGTAGAGGCTGATTAAATATCAAGTTTAATTTGTCATTGTAAGTTACATACCTATCGGTTTAGTTGTATTAATAAGCACCTTCTGCACACGAGCATCGCGACAGAGTTGTGCTATTTCGTGCGTGAACCAATCAGCTACTCGTGTACCAGTGGACATTAAACACAACTAACTCTTCTTCTTGGAGACCTTCTCCACTGCCTGATACGCCTTCTCGTCTCATACGCTCCTGCATACCCCGTAAACAATCAAACGTTTCCCAAACTGCTTGCTGAAATAAAAGTAATAACACTAAGCGCTTGTTTCTCAAACGTCAAGTAGGCCAAACATTCATTTAAAGTCACCGGTAACCGGGGATAATGGAGCTGATATACCTTTGTTTTTAAGGTAAACGTCCCAAACATTAAATAGAAAATAATAATAAAAATTCGGCTATCGAATGATGCAGTAAACCGAGTGCATAATTCAATATAACAGAAAATGATTTCTAAAAGTAACTAATCAACACTTTACTTGTAGTTTGTGAAAGAGGCCCTAAGATTTAAATTATTTCAGTTATTTAGGTAACTTGTCGTATATATATCATCTTAGGATTCGGAATTGAGTTCTCCTGTAAACAGTGCCTCCTGTTTACAATACAATGTTGAACCAACTGTACAATACAAATAGTTGTACAAAAGTTTGCACAAGTATAATGTATGTATGTATGTATGTATGTATGACATTACTTTTTAGGAATACTCGACATCCACCAATAATATTTATCCTATCCACCTTTTATAAAATAAAAAAAAATTAAAACCTAGCAACCAACTGAAAATGAACTGAACCAACCAAATGGGTTCCTTTTACATATAAAATACTAGCTGTTGCCCGCGACTTCGTCCGCGTTCTGGATGAAAGGTACCCTATGTCCTTTCTGGTGTCCCAGACAACGTGTTTGCAAAATTTCATGGTGATCGGTTCAGTAGTTTTGCGTGAAAGCGTAACAAACAAACTCACATTCACATTTATATTAGTACGGATAGTAAGGATAACGATATCTACAGTGCTAACCTACATTGTCACTTATTGCTGTTTACTCTTTAAAAAAATTATGTTTCAGTCGCTCCTTGGGATTAACTAAAGCCAGATAATGCCCACGTTACACCAGTGAAAGTTCTGTCATTCCTTTTGCTTGATAGTAAAAGTTTTCTTATTTATAATATACATTTTTTCTACGATCTCCCTTCGCGTATCGCCTAAAAATTGTTTTAAAATAACCACACTTAGGGCCTCTTTCACAAACTACATGTAAAGTGTTGATTAGTTACTTTTAGAAATCATTTTCTGTTATATTGAATTATGCACTCGGTTTACTGCATCATTCGATAACCGATTTTTTTTTATTATTTTCTATTTAATGTTTGGGACGTTTACCGTACAAACAAAAGTATATCAGCTTCATTATCCCCGGTTACCGGTGACTTTAAATGACAGTTTGGCCTAATTGACGTTTGTGAAAGAGGCGCTTAGTCATCTTTTAAACATTTTAAGTCTACTTATAAAATAAGTGAAATTGTTATTTTTATTTTAACTTGCTGGTTGGTGCCCGCAACTTCACACGCGCTCTACTTAGTTCGTTTTTTGAAAATCTAGCGGGAACCTAAAAATTTTCCAAGATAAAAAGTATCCAAATAATCATCAATATATCAGTAAAAACAGCATTAAAATCGGTTAAGCTGTTTCTGAGATTAGCGTGCACAAACGTATTTTTCATTCCAATTAAATTTTTATCTTGATTTATATCATTATTTTATTGATTTTATTATTAGTATTAAGTAGCAACGAAAATTTATTGTGTATTAATAATTATATATTTATACTTAATTAAAATAAATAAGTTGATTATCATTCGTCGTCACCCCGTGGCTCTTATTTAAGAATTGATAATCAATTTAGTACTTTATATAATATTACGTTAAATTAACACAAACCTATTTCAATTTTGATTTGTGTACCTATCAGTAGTTATGGCTTCGGCTTTTGACTTTCAAAACTTTATTGAATACCCACATAATTAACACTTTATTGTTGCGTGGGCAGCCCTTCCCGTGCCTATGACGTACTTTTTACCCCCTATCGTATTATGAATGGGAGGCTGATATCAACCGGGCGTAGAGGGTTCGCGGGACGATGCGGGGGACGGGCCGAGTTAGTAAACTTCGCATTTGCCGGCCGCACTCCGCCGCGATTGCACGACTTATGTTCTCGCCGTACTATTTCACATTCCTCGCGTGCAGTGAAACTTTATAAAAGTTATTTTATTGCAAAAACAAAACGAGCGTTCGATAGTGAAACGTAAACTTGTGATGCGCCGTTGTGTTGTGTGAGTAATATCGCCCCGGCGAACAGTTTGAAACGGTGTTTGGGAGTTTTTGCCGAAATTCGCACGGCTCGAGGAGACACACGGAGAGAGAGAGACTTGGTGTGTGACAGTTTCCCGCTACGAGTTTTTCCCGTGGGAGTTTTCAACAAGTGACTGTCGGACGCCGCCTTAGCACCCCGGCTCCGACATGATGGAATGTTACTTCGACATCTCTAATGACCTGAAGGACGTCTGGGATGCGGACATCGACCCGGTAAGTCGACCTTGTTATCATCTCTTATCGTATCAAGGTGGAATCCTCATTTTTCGCTGCAATATTTAACTGTGTGCATCTGAATTCGTGGTTCAGAGGGGCGGATACAAAAAGCGTTGTGTTTGATAAATGTGTGATAACAACAAACGCGCTGCGAACCGGACTTGTTTTGTAATCTCAACGTTTATTAGAAGAAATTAGACGTGCCTTCACACTCTTATCTTTTGCCTGTCGACGTTATAAAAACAACAATTTAAATACTATTTTTTTTTTAAATTGTGAGGCGACGGTTACACGTAAGTTCACAGTATTTATTGTTGAATTGAATGTCAATATTTCTAGAAATCCACAGAAAAAATATTGACATCCATCAATACGCTATCTACACGTTCAATAAATACCACGATACATAATTATTTAAGTATTGATGGATCACAGTAAATACCGTACGTGTAACCGTCGCCTGAGGAAATATTTGAGTGGATATCTTAGTCGCAAAATTCCGCAGAATTAGTTAAATTTTTGGGAAAAGTTGAATTTTGGAATAAAATATTTCCGAGTGATTTTAATCGCATTTTTGGCTAAAATTACTAAAGTTTATTGAAGTACCTTTTTAGTGTTGGGAGTATCTCTTGCTTTTTAAATTTAATTTAAACTTTGCCAATTTTGAAACAATAAAAAAAAACTTCTTGTAATTAAAATTCGATCTGGTAATTATTGTAGGTATTCTTAAAACTAAAACTTTATGATTTGTAAGAAAATTTAACAGTTAGGGTTAAGTGAGTAGTTATGTTTAGCATTCAAATCTAAAGATTTAAAAATTTCCAATCAATTTAATTCTTTTCGAAATAACTTGTTACTATTTATTTTCTTTTACAAAAATTAGTATAAAGTACCTATTGTATATCTTGCAAAATTATATACTTTCTTGCCTTAAATCTAGGTAACCCACCTGTGAGAAAAACAGGTCAGGTGTGTATAAAAAAAAACTAGTCTCGGGCTTCGGGTTTCCATTTTTATGTAGTTATCTTCAGCCGGCATTGATCGGGGATTTCTTTAATCTATGTGTAATGTGTTATTTATGATGTATTGAGCGATAATTTAATAATTGAAAGCAGTAATTATTTTTTTGCGATAAAAAAGGCTAATAAAAGTTGCCTTATTAGGAAAAATACTTTTGGTCACAATCTTATCCATTTTTATATTAATCAAGACAATTAATCAATGACCCTTGAGTTGTATTGTATTTGTGTGATTGTATGTGTACTAGTTTATTTGTTTATCTGCTATGAAAAAAAATATTATTTGTTATGTTTGTTATTGTTACCTTACTATAATAAAATTTTATTTGAGAAGGGATAAGGCTTATTTGATAACGCAACGGCACCGGTTACCGACCGGCCTCCTTTATCCGACCATTTTTGTTTTTATTTTCTAAAATATTCAAAATTTACGCGAAAATTATGAAACGGAATGCATTCAATTCAATCACTAATCATACACCACCTGTCAGAACTTGGCTATCAAATATTAACGGAAAATCTGTAATTTCAATAAAAGCTACGCAAGGGTGCAGTTTTCATTGAATTGAATGCGAAAAAAACATAAATTGGCGAAAACAAACATCTGGATTTTTTCAGAGAATACTGTGGTAAGTTCGAGGTTTTTTTACTTTGTAGGTTTTATTGGTTTATTAAAAATCTTAAAGTTTCAGCATTCTAGCAAAAATTGTGTGTTTTCGTAGATTTATTGAGCAAATAATAATGGACGGAATGCGGAGCGCTATAAAATAATAACATTCCGGATACCGACCACTTGGTCGCTAACAGGATTTTTGCGCTTTGTAAATGAAGCTAATTTTCTATTATACTGGTTGTTTTGTGAGTGTTTCGTATTCAGTTATTTATTCTAAACGCTATCCTTACGTAATACACCTGTATACGACCTATGCTAACTTTAATAGATTCTTTGTAATAAGAGTTTCAACTTCCACTATTTTTCTGATAATTTCCAATTCATTTACAAAGATCACCGTGACTTTGAAACCTTATATTTTATGTTTATTACACATAATTGCATAATTACGATATTGTATAATCTTTATAAGTCTATTTGAAGTAGAAACACACTAAAAATACATAATTAACTTTAGTTTAGAAACTTTATTACGCAAATATAGGATTAGTCGGAACCAGGAATCGATTTGTTTCTCATTTTCCTATTTCCGTCCAACTCGGACGCTTTTGGTTTCGGTGTGCTTGAGTGAGATTGCATGTATTTAATTCATCATCATGAATGAAAAAATAGGTTAAAGTATTCGTAAGAGAATATGGAGAAAGTGCTACAAGACATACGGGAGAAGAAGATGAGCATAAATCAGGCTGTTAAATTATTTAATACAACCCCAAACGCATTAAGAGCGGTTTTATCTATCGCCCCAGGAAATTAAGTATTGGTCAGAAAAGGCTAAAAAAGTGTATGATGTGTGTGACATAAAAAAAGTGTTTTTTTTTTATTATGTTTTTTTTTTTATGTAACGCCATAAGTGCTACAAGTGCGCTGCATAGAATAGAAGGATTAAGGACAAGGTATAATAAGGAAAGGATGGGGGATAATTGGCTCTGGTATCCCTTACTCACTCACCGAAACACAACAGCACAGTCATACCTATGCTGTTATTTCACGGTAGTATTCTGTAAGGGGGTTGTTACTGCCGCCAGACGGGCTGCCCAAATGACTGCGAAATGCAGTGTGCCCTACCACTACTTTTCAAATCCAGACCAGTCAATTTTGAAAATTACATTAAAATTTCCAAAGTTGACCCCGCCGGGAATCGAACCCGGGGCCCCTGAGACGTTAGGCAAGCACCGTTGCCACTCGTCCAGCGGGCTCGTCATGTATGCAGCGGGGTCGTCGTGTATGACGAGAAATAGTATTATAATTTAATTTTTTGTTATAATAAAGGGATTGACAATATAACATCAGAAAAAAATCAGCATTGTCTTTTTTTAAATAGGTCTAGGTCGGTTTAGATCCTAAAGTAAGGAAAAATTACTGAGTTCCATATAAAAGGTGAAAAAAAAAAATTACATAACTAAATTACTATAATTATAATATCCATTTATAATATTACTTATAGTAAGGATATTATAATATTTTTATATTTTAATTCACATAGATGTATATAATGTTTACATAGATGTTAATTATTATTATTATGTTATTTGTTAAAATTGTTAATATGGATGTTTTATCTAAAATAATTGAATATTATTATTATTAAATGGTTTTTTGAAACTGTCAAAATCAAATCAAAAACAAAATTTTGTTATTTTCGTGGCGATTTTATTTAATTATTCGTCATTTGCCGACATAACCAAATGTTGCTTAACTGGAACGATGACGATTTTGTTTGATGCCTTGTACAATAAATAAATCATTAAATAAATAAATAAATAACTATGTCATTTTCCTAATAAATACTGGTGTTGTTTAAAATTGTTGTTATTTACGAATTTCCACTGTATTTTTTAAGCCATAAGGTTCGTTTTCGTAGGTGACATATGGCCGGTCGGAATCTGGCTACTCAGTGGACGGATACACGCACATTTTTAGTCAGTCGGTCGGAAAACGGTGCTTTCAGTTTATTTCCAGTCCTTACAGTTTAATACCAAATATAGGAATAAAATATCCATTATAAAATTCAATTATGTACATTTTTTTAAATTATAGTATGTAACCTTTCAGAAAAGCATTTCTTTTTATGAACTCTTGAGTAATTTTTTTATCTTTTGAAGGATTTATTTAGCCAAATCGATCAGTGGTCGGTATTCGGTGCCGTTGCGTTAATGAACTTCGCTCTTCCGAATTAAGGTGTGTTTATTTATTTATTTACAGTCAAGTAGATATCAGTTAGGCACAAGTTGATAACATACAGGGCATAATACGCGTCTTTTTCAATTAGGAATACAACCAGACTGCGAAACCAGTCGAGAGATATTAAAAATATGGAAATGAACAGTGTTGAACAATGCCATAGCATTGAAAGTTCGCGGTACAGAGGCTGTTCTGTAGACCCCGTAGACTGAACCCGTAGACCTTAAATAAATCGCTACGACGACTAGCATATAGACTGCTAACTGCATATATACTGCTAGTATTTTATTTCTTCATCTAAATTATTCACACGTGGTATTAAAAAGGTTTCAGTGTTGAAACTTGATCGGGGTTCGAACCCGTGACAGACGAACGCTCCTAGCATAACAAAAGTTCAAATTATAAATATGCCACGTATAAATTGGCATTCTTAACTTCAGCTTTGTCATGCTGTCGACGAAGGTATAAGATATACTCGCACGATAAAGTTCTCTACGGGAGCTGCATAAAAAGTTGATTTCACATAAAAAAAGGTAACTTTATCTTCCTCAAACTTAGTTGCATCGCGGCCATGATGAAGCAAAATAGCTTTTTAATTCTTAGTTTACCTGTTAGTAAAAAATTAGCACTTTTTACGTGGTACTTTGAATTTTAATTTGCAATACCATAATGAAACCAGATTAAACCGGAACTTAATTTTTACTCTAACTATTCATCATCATAAAATTAGGAGGTGTTTGTGTGTTTAGGAGACTACACTCTCATTGAAGTTATAGAACTTCTTATAAATGTTTTTGTCCGACTTCGTCCTCGTTCTTTTTTCTTAGGTGTTATATAAAACATTTCAATCTTTATAGATCTATAGATTCTATTTATTTCTATAGATTCAGACTTTCAAAACTGAGTTAGCCCAGTTTTTTTATTTTATTAATGACTCAACAGCAATTTTTATTCAATTAACCTACTTATGTCTTAAAATTTATGTAGTACCTAAAGTACTTCAAATCCCAACATCAAAATCGTGGTAGGTATACATATTACATAATATAATGTTTTACACTGTTTCCCACCACTATAGTGATAAAATTTACGTCACAGCACAGCTAGTATTCCTAAAAATATTTTAAACAATAATTACCTATGTGTTACATTATTTGTACAGAACAGGAATTATATTAATATAATGTATTATTCAAGTGAATTGACCATAACTACAATAAAATAATAAACACAGAAGTTTTTATGTAAGTTTGTTGCGGAATTGTAGTCGCCTTTTTTTTAAAAAAGCTTATATAATTTCAATATAATTTATATAATTGTAAGAATTATTATAATAATAATAAAATATAATTTATGTCATTCCAAGAATTATTTAAACGGAGTCAACTTTCTTAATTTTTCGATTAAGGTTGAGATGGTAATCGTAATCTGCTGAAAACTCTCAGAACCAAGGCATAAATGGAAGGAGAAAATACACATTATTACTTACATTCGTAACATACATAAATAACCTAACTTGAGGATTGTTTAATTTTTAAACATTGAATACCGCCTATGTTCGTCGTACCTTGGAGAGATATCGAAGAGTCCTTACATTATGAAAACGCAAAGTCAAAAATGATGTTTCTGGAGAGGTCATTGAGACTTCCATTAGGACAGGCACCTGTAACTTGTTTTCTCTGCTATGCGATGACGTCACGGTTGGATGTTAATACACCAACCCGGCTGTGTGACGAAGGTGCTTGGCCTGGGTTGGTCGGTTGAGTTCGCGTGCTTCCACATTTGGTCTGGTTGGTTGGGCGTACATTTCTTATGGTCGCGGCATACGGTAAACCGTTGGTACGTCGACCCTGGTACGTTGAACTATGAGGCCCGGCGCCGGGTTTTTTTTATTAACAGCCTCATGTCATACTTGATAACTAGTTGGACGGATCCATGTAGGTTCTTAAGTAACCGGACCCTTTTATGCTCAACATATATTTGCGCTCCTATGGTAAATAAATCACTGAGACGTAAAAAAAAGGAAAAAACGTGTTATGGAAGGCGCTTAGGAGAACAAACACGCTTAAATTGAATACCACTTTCATCCCTATTTTTAAATATTATTATGCATTTCTCCCTTCCATAATAAATGTAATTAATTTACTAAAATTATACGTAATCTACTACAATAATTAAATAATTAAATCATAACATGGTCAAAATAATTTTGAAAATATCGAGTGAGTATAATTATTTGAAATTTTAACTAGATTTATAATACCTTAAGTTATGTCTACAATGAAAAATATTTAATAAATAAACTACTTTACATCAACATACATAATTACATATCTGCTTTCCTTAAGAGTAGTTACATGTGAATATAATATGTGTTAGTTAGTAAACTTACCTCCTTAAGTATTACTTACCTCCTTAATTTCATATTACTTTATGACCCTCACTAAGCAATCTCAGCGATTGTCATAAAATAATATGTTTCTATTATGTTCCGTTAAAGGAGACCTGGTAAATGAGTCTGTTAATATTTCCTAATACCAAAAACATCCATCCGGTATCCGTTAGTGCACCACTAGTCCACTACACACGTCTGCTTGTCTTGTCTGTCGTAGGGACGTCACTAGTTATTATATCTATACATAAATAGATAGACAAAAAAATCAGTTCAGTAGCTTCGTTTCATTTGTTTGTAATTTTTTTTTGGAAATAACTTTTTTTTTAATTATGATTTTTAATGTTATCAAAAAAAAAGTCATATATATATATTATATTGTAAATGTAACTCGTTATAGGCTATGGAAATAAAAAAAGCTTTATTATTATTAATTTTATCAATAAAAAAGGAATTCTTTTCAAAAAGAATCCGTTTTTGAAAGGAAATCTTTAAATAGTGACGTCATAACATAACACCATTTTGTATCACACAGGAAAATGGAAAACTACTTTTAAATTCGTAACTCTCATAGATTAATGCTTGTTATGGGCTTGTTTTAGGTGCTACATATTATGTTAGGTACTACATATTACTGTTTTTCTGGTTGTGTGGTATAGCTTGAAGAATAATATGACACTATATCTGCCGATTAACCAGACCTAAAGTAAAACTATCCATCACTAAGGAAACTTTATTAGGAAAACATAATGCATTTGTGTTATCGCATTAACAAAAACCTTTGTATTTGCTAACACTTTCACTTTCTGGTAACTTAATTATGTACATATCGATAAAATAATTTTCTCCCCTTGTGACAACCCTATCAGCTGCTATTACTATACTATTGCTGGTGAGTACGAACGCGACCGCATTATAATGGTAATTCAATTTCCTTTCCGGGTGCCGCGACTGAGACTGCCTTATGGACATACTTAAGCGACTTAATCATACATACACTGGGTATAGTCATAGTTACCCCAAAGGCTGCCGCTTAATTAGTTATTATCGTTCGTTAAATTAGTTTTCGAGTGGTTTGATATCAAGGCGACCGCATGCATGTATGCAACGAAACGCATTTACAATTTACATGGGTGTACTATAATTCACATAAAATCGTTGTCTGCGTACCCCTATTAGATAAAACGTTTTAAAATGTGGGTATTATAAGTTGATCTTAATAACTTATGAATAATAATCGAACTAGATTGGATGCCCTACATTTTCAACATTATCTACTATACTAGCTAATCGTTCTGGCTTCGCATGGGTGTTTCACTAAGGAAAACTCAAATTTTAGACGGAGCCCGAACCAAGTAGGATATCGAAAAAAAATTATTAGTCATGATAACTATGAGTCAATCATAATTATTTAACTAACCGACATTAATTAACCGACGAATTATTTAAGCAAGTATTTAAGTGTGGCGAAAGTAACTAAATCGAATTCTTATATACCAATTTACATAAATTCATTGACACAAATAGTTACTGAATTCTCACAATGATACTCGTAGATTACTTATCTAGTTTTAGATAATGGTTTATTTACAGATAAAAATTGGCTACAAAAATGCGTTTTTATTTGTCATTTCTGAGTCATCTGTGCGGAAATGAAATCGCATGACACCTGACAGTAATAATTTTCTTAACACTTACTAACTAACATAATATAATCTATACTGTAGTAAGTTGAATTTTATTATCAAGGCGCCCCTGCGTAAGTCAATATACGAGTAAATGCGTTCCATTTGTAAAAGTAGTTGGCATATTATTGCAGATATAATGAAAGGTGAACTAGAAAATTAGCACTTTGCAATGGTAACTTGATAACAGACAAATCTATTTGGAATTTATTCTTTGAGAATTGCTTAGTTTGTTACTAAATAGTACAAATACAACGTTTGTATAATATATATTATCTATACTATAATATTTATTATTAAATAATAATTTATATGACACTTCATATCTGTGGGTATCTATTTTTGAAATTTTTGAAATATTTGTTTTAGGGCCTCTTTCACAAACTACATGTAAAGTGTTGATTAGTTACTTTAGAAGTAATTTTCTGTTATATTGAATTATGCACTCGGTTTATGTCATTCGATAGCCGATTTTTTTTTATATTATTTTCTATTTAATGTTTAGGACGTTTACCGTACAAACAAAGGTATATAAGCTCCATTATCCCCGGTTACCGGTGACTTTAAATGACAGATTGGCCTACTTGACGTTTGTGAAAGAGGCGCTTAGTATAATAATCAATACTAATAATAAAACTGTAAGGGTTGGTCATGGAGTAAGTTACTTTGTTTTCAGAGATATCGTGTTTATAGGCTTTATTTATTTATTTATTTATTTTTATTTATTTATTTATTTAATAGCTCACCTTACAGCATTTAATATTTAACAATTACATATAATAGATTAAAATTTTTATATAGCCTATTACAAGGTTAGGCATCTTAAAATTTATATGTACAAAAAAAAGTGCTAGTACCTAATTTAAAAAAAAAAAATAGATAACAATATACGAGTACATCTATAAATTATATAAACATATTATACATTATATACAAATGTGTGTGTGCGTGTGTGTGTGTGTGTGTGTGTGTGTGCGTGTGTGTATGTGTGTGTGTGTGTGTGTGTGTGTGTGTGTGCGGTACTGCTCAGTGGAGGGGACCAGGTCATTTTGCAATATGCTGCAGACCATCTAACACTCGCCCGATAAATGACCGTCTACTCAGGAAGTAAATGTCCAGATCTTTAAATTTGTTCTCGTATGTACGCACGATTCTACACAACACAGAGCTCCTGGCATAGTTGTTACGCGCGTCGCCAACGTCAAAAAGACATTTACGCCTAGTGTGAGCCACACTAACACGCAATCCTATTCGTTCGGCTAGATATGGGCAATCTACTACAGAATTGACCACGTCGAACAGAAACCTCAAGTCTGCCACCAGCCGTCTATCTTCGAGCGATTGCAGATCAAAAGAGATAAGTCTATCCGCATAATCACATTTCCTTTTCAAACGGTAATTTAGGCTTCGAGTGAAGCGCCGCTGAACAGATTCTAGCCGAGCAATATAGGTCACATACGATGGGGACCACACTGGAGAGGCATATTCCATAATGCTCCGAACGAATGCGAAATATAAAACTTTTAATGTTTCAATTTTTTGGAAGCACTTAACACTTCTATGCAAAAACCCAAGCATTTGGTGAGCCCTTTGCGCGATGTGATCATAGTGGTAAGTGTATAAGAGTTTGCGATCGAGCATGACTCCAAGATCGCGAACAAGTTCAACTCTTGGAATTGAAACACCATTTAAAACATAATTATGTATTATATAGTTGCGCTTTCTAGTAAAGGTGATAATCTGGCACTTATCAACATTTAAATCTAGGCGATTCACCTTACAATACACTGAAAGTCTCTCAAGGTCAGATTGAAGCCTATAACAATCATCCAAAGAGTCTATTGGCTGGAAAATTTTATTATCATCGGCATACATCAGCACCGTAGAATGACTGAAACAGGTTCCAATATCATGCAGATAAATATTAAAAAGCAGAGGACCCAAATGAGATCCCTGTGGCACGCCTGAAGGGACAGTTTTGAAATTAGATTTGAATACCCCAATCCTGACAGCCTGCAATCTATGCTCAAGATAAGAAACAAGCCATCTAAGTAGGTCGCCATGAACACCGATATCTATTAACTTCGAGATGAGGATACTGTGGTCAATACGGTCAAAGCATTTCGAGTAATCAGTGTACACAACGTCCACCTGAGAGCCACGATCCATGCTTCTCGTGACGCTATCGGTGAACACTGCAAGGTTGGTAATAGTGGATCTTTTGCGCATGAAACCGTGTTGACTTGTCGGAATATACGATGCAGCAACCACATATAACTGATCATAAACGATAGACTCGAACAACTTTCCGAAGACCGACAAAATAGAAACTGGTCTATAATTATCAACCATTTGTTTAGAACCCTTTTTGTGGATGGGTATAATGTAAGCTTCTTTCCATTTGTTCGGAAAAATTCCACTGTCAAGAGATTGTCTAAAAATTAAGGATAACGGAAGGATAAGCGCTTCAGCGCAAGATTTTACAAATAACGAGGGAAAGCCATCACTACCAGCTCCTTTATTGGCGCTCAACTTCTTTATATATCTTAGGACTATTGCTTGTGATATTTCCACCGAAGAAATTGTATTTATGTGAGATGATCTTAAATTCATAGCAAGAGAATCATTACTAATTGGGCCAGATGGTCGTACGTAAACTGAGAGAAAATATTGTAAAAAAATGCTACAATACATGATACTGAAACTAAATTGACCATTTTTAGATTTTTTTTCTGTATGTATGTAAGTATGTACGAGTATGTTCCTCCATAACTCTTAAACGAATCAACTGATTTTCATGAGACTTGATAGATAAACATTTAGACGTACGGGACACAGGATAGGCTACTTTTTTCTTTTTCAACGCGGACGAAGTCGCGGGCGCCATCTAGTATAGAAAATACTAGCAGACCGCCCTCGGCCTTTGAAAAAAATATTTTATTTAACATATTGGGAGTGAAAATTTGAAATTTGAAAACCATTACATGATTTTCCATTATCCAATTGTTAAAAGTATGATGTTATCCTCGAATACAGGCATTGTTTGTAGTTAAAACAATGGTCATTGCGTAAATATATGGTTCGTAATTGCGTCACATGAGATGTTGCAAATGGGATCAATTCGTAAACATGTTGACACAACTGGTGGGCCTGACATTGTACTGCTCTGGAGGAGCTATGGTGTTTTCACTGTCACACCATTATTTCATTTCAATAAATTATATTTTATTCTATTGTGGACTAAGTATTTGTACAAAAAGAAATAGTTAGTTTCAGCTTTTTATTGCGATTTATGAAAAAAAATTGCAGAATACAGCTGAGTTCTACAGTTACTTACAATACTTAATTAATTAATACCCTAAGCGCCTCTTTCATCAACTACAAGTGTTGATTAGTTTAGAAATCATTTTCTGTATTATTGAATTATGCACTCGGTTTACTGCATCATTCGATAGGCGATTTTTTTTTATAATTTTTTTTTTTATGTTTGGGACTTTTACTGTACAAAGGTATATCAGCTCCATTATTCCCGGTTACCGGTTTAAATGACAGTTAGCCTACTTGACAGTTGGTGAAAGAGGCGCTTAGACATAAAGAAAAAATCCTTTTTAAAAAATGCATATTTATTTTTATATTTAAGTAAAAAAAAATAGATAAGTAAAATATAGAAGTAAAAGATTTATTGACACTCGAATTTGATGTCCAGCGAATCCTTCTCCAAACCTAGGGGGCGCATTTGAGTGTGATGCACAAAGAAATTATTAAAAAAAACATCCCATTGAATACCATTGAGCTGCACTATAGTGTATCAGATTTTATTTATCAGGGATTTCTTTTAATTTATTCTATCTGCGGCCGGTATTAAATTTATACAAAAAGATATATGTATTATCTTAGAATAACCAACAAGTAACTCGCACCGATTGATGAAGTGGCGATAAGCCAGGCGATTATTTTAACATTAGTGAAAAATTAAAAAAAAATAGCATTATTTTTACAATTCACCAAAACTAACTATTATTCGTAATCAAATAATTTTATTTTTATTTAATCTAATTTTTGTTCATTCTTTATTTACTTGTTATACTTCAACTGTTCTAATTTACAATAATACTTGCAGATATGTTAAAAAAAGTTTTATATACGCGTATGATTAAATTTAATAATGTATGATTAATATTTAAAAGTTTTTTAATATATGCTTATTGTTATTTTAATTTCCAATTACATGTCTCCGACGGTGCTGTTCTTGTTTTAGTTTGGCTATTAAAACAAGAATATATAGTTATAACCAGATTGGCAACTTTAGTAAAATTAATGTTATGTATTTTTATTTCCATCCTTTCAAGCCAATTAAAAATGGAGTGCTTCTAATAAATGTGGAGTCTAACTTATAGGAATTGACCAAAAACTACGTTTTTATAGACAGAAACATTGTGTCGGGCTTCGGGAGTTATAAAATAAGAAACGTTCAAGTTTTCACTATGCCCTTATTGTTTCTATAATTAATTTAATGTTTCGTTGCTAACTTTATAACTGTATCGAGCCAAATTATCTTCCACTTTTTGCACTAAATTCTTTGGTGAAGAATAGGTAGTAGGTACACACTAAATTCTACGACATATAATGTACAAACCGCTTTCGTTTACTTCTCAAACACAAATTGATATACCATTCATCAGAAAAGCCGCTGAGGGTTGCTGCTTTAACTTTTCTAGAGCAAACAAAAAGCAATATCATATTTAGTTTTTAAGCCTTAATTTTTTGAGAAATAATCTATACGTATTGTCAATGTCAAAACCTATTTTTTAAATAAAATTACTGTTATTAAAAACTACTCACGAAACGCGAACGTACGAGTAGTTCATATCTTTTTGTAATGTGAATCGATTTTTTTATATACATATTTGACAAATGACAGACGTTTTTAACGAAAACAATTAGTGGCCTGAAAACATGGTGTTCAAACGTTGGCCTAGATAATATATTTGTATCATAATGCACATATAGTAATGCAATAATCTATAGCGATGCTGTAAGCGCGTGTTGAGGTGTGAGGAGATAAATGTATTGCTTGAAGAATCGTAGCAGCAATGTGTTGTGGCAACCCTTATTATATTGGTTGTGTGAAAGGCAGCTGGTGCGTCATACACGCTCGTTTGCATTCCTCTCACTGCGCCTGCTCGGGCGCAATTCGAATTTAGAGAGTCGCTGCTGGCTGAAACAATTGTCATTCCTCATTAGCACTGTCTAGCGGCACATTTACAATGACCGTTCATGACATTAGCCTCTGCCGATGCTACTCACTGCTCCGTTTATACTTCATATGCCTATTCATACGCTATTCGATTTATATTGAAGTAGATCAAAGCGCCTCGCCTTCGCCAGAGAACAATCGGTAGTAAAGTATAGATATTAATATATACCCTATGTCCATCTGAAATAATGTACCTTTCAAATAGTGAAAGAATTTTTCAAATAGGTGCAGTGGTTTAGGAGATTACCCTCCACATATAAAGAAACATACAAAATGAAGTGCAAAAATATTCTTTCTGACAAAGATAACTTTTTTTTTTTCTGTGAAACAATGCAGGCAGGATATATCCTTTCCATCGGCCAAGAATGACTCCGATTCCAGTAAAATTTGTGACTCATGGTTTTTCAATGTTAAAGGTAAAACTGCCCTTTTCGTCCCAATATGGACTGATTACGTATCTTGATTTTGTTATCTTAAATAACTGTTCTAATAATCTTGAACCTTCTTCATACCTGTTGTGCCTTATTACCATTGAAGCTAGGCTCATGAATTATTCATTGTTATCATCCCTTTATTGTTTAGACGGACGTCAAATAGCTCATCTATTTTTAGGCTATTATAGACTCCTCCTGTCTGTTTCGCCGCTAACTTCTTCCAATCCACCCAACGACTGATTTTGATAACTTCCACAATTATTATTATGTTCACTTGATTATGTTACACAAGAATTAATGTCCCTGAATGGTACATAATTTACAGGAAAAAAAGTATCCGTGCTAACCCGTGGGCGCGTCGCTAATATAAAATATTTTTATAAAATAATTTGTATGTATTTGTTTTAAGGTACAAAATTTTGAATTTTAGCTTTCAATTTATTTATTGCTAATTTAAGTTCGCAGTGCAACAAAATATAAATAGAATATTTATGTAACGTTAAAGTCAAGCGGTATTTGACTTGAGATAACTTGAATTGATAACATTAGTTACCTTAGCGATGTTCATCTACTGACCCCAATTGTTATGTGAACTTTGATTTCAAATAATATGATTTTCATTGAGTTGGCGACTATAAGAGGCAATATATTATAGATAACTAATTTTTACGTAAGTATATAGGTAATTAAGCTTTTTTAGTATAGTTAAATTAAATGAAACTGTTTTCCTATTGACACAAAAGCCGCGTGCGTAAACAGTATTATGTAATAGAAAAGCCGATACCAACGTGTATATATTCAAGGGCTTCTTGAAATTTGTATTGTATTTGCCTTGAAAGGTAATCGAAACTGGCAACTTCATTCCTTTACTATTATTTATTTTTATTAAGCGTGGATAAAGCTCTCAAAACAAATCAGTCCCACCGGCTTCGTACGAATGTATTTTTTTCTACAAATTAAGTCACAAGCCTAGTTATCACTCTTTCCAAAAAAAACAGTAAACCCGTTGGGTGGTTTAAGAAACAGACAAGCTAAGTTTGCTGTCCACTTTATTTTATGACACGACATCGGTGCCTCGCCACGGCTAACTAGCGCGAGGAGGGCTACGCTCCCTGTCGGAACCTTGGCGTACCCGCTAGTGGAGGTACGCCGGCCATCTCGTTGGATTCCTATTCCTACCATCATTGACAACAATCTATGAGTTTATTTAATCGGATGGGGAAGCTTTGTATCGGGATGTGAACCACACGTAGGTACCCTACGAGTACTATTAGTTCGAATAACCAATTATTGTTAGGTAAAATATAAATACTTAGTTCAGTCCATAGCTAGTAAATATTTCGTTATCAGCGACGGATTATTTTACCGTAGGCGTATAAAATTTATCGTTCGATAAGAATTCAAATGCTTATGTTTTATTAGCGGAATTACGTAAGATTCTTTTGCGTACTCACTATTCTGATTATATTATGTACAATTTATGGAATTTTTCTTTTATTTCACTGTGACCAAATTGTGTTATTACTTACTCTATTAAATTTAGTTGTGGTTATATATATCATTATATGGAATTAAATTTTAACGACCCGTACCTACTTGCAGATCTAATGTGGTCTATTAAAATTTCTTTGAGATAAATGTTTGTAATGACAGTAGGGCCATTATCTTCGTAACATTGGGTTTCCAAGGTATAAACTGAGCAGCCTATCTGGTAGCAGTAAACACCCCTCTTACATGTCAAACATGTCTTACATGTTTGACCAGATTTGCCTATCTCTCTGTATTATTAAACATATTTGATATTGGATTTGTAGCTGTGGTGGTAAGAATCAGGGCACATACTTAGTTTTATATAGCCCATATGTCCCTTACGCAATTTAATAACATAATTATCGTATCTTCCTTTTTTATTCTATTTAACACTTGCTTTTCTGTGCTTGAGATAGGGATGTCAAAGCATGTTCCTCTTCTCCTATCTTGTCACTAATCAAAACAAGGTCAGTAGAGTTCTTGCGCCCTATTAGTTTTGCTTGTATTTATACTACACTAGCGACATATAATAAAAAATCTGTGAAAAACTACCAAACAGATAATGAAAACAGCTTCAAAATCCGTTACGTTATTTAGGACTTAGCGGCCAAACAGACGCGAAAAACGACTTCATATTAGCCAAACTACTATTTAGAAAGTCTATTGATTGAATGTATTTTAAATACTTATTTTATTTTAAAATGAATGTTTTTTAAAATTAACAAGATTTTATCATAAAAACGTAATGTTATTGATAGTAATCCCTTACAGAAGACCACCGTAACAGCATAGGTAACTATATGCTGTTGTGTTTCGGTGAGTGAGTAAGTAACGCCGAGCCTATTTCCGCTTGATCCCAATTTCTTATAATAAATCCAAAGATTTAAATCGAATAAATCCCACTAATTGGCAGCGCACTGGCAGCACCTGTGGCGTTGCTTGTGTTATAGGCGACGATAGCCAACCTATCATCAAGTGGACCGTCAACCCTATCTGTCGACCTAACATAAAAAATGCGTCTTTTTGCTTTAAACTAAATATATGTTTTTTTTTAATTTAGTTCATTGTAATAACCTATATCAAAGTGACCTCGGCATCACATTGACCCTCTGCAATACGATCGTGTAAAAGTTGTACCTATCTACGAACGACTTCAAAGTAAATATTATCATTAATAAAATTCACTCACTGTCTGATGAATGTTATTTGAGTTTATAAATTTTCACCATTTGCATATGCAAATAAACCTCCAATTGTTTAACATGTTTAGCATGCTTGATGGTAAACAGGTATCTCTTGAATTACTGTGTTTGTATTTATGGGGACATGGGAGCACTTTCACTGTCGTAGTTAGTACCTGGTGCTCTTTCTTCCCTTTTCCTGGCATATTTATTAGGTGAGAATCTCTCTTAGTTGCTGTATAATTTTTTCGGTGTATTGACTAAATCAAGATAATAAAGTGGTTAAAGTTAATAATAACAGTTTAATACTAGGCAGATGCTGCCTAAACTTCTCTTCCTTTCCTCTGCATACAAAGAGCGAACCTGTTTTCATAACACACATTTTCATAATAGGTACGTAACAACAAAATGTATCTTCCTGACTGTGGCGCTCGATGCGTTTTCGTCGTGAGATGGAAATGATCGTACGATGGTCCAACACGCTGTCCTAATCGGCCACGATCGTACGAGCCCATCGTACGATGATGTCATCTATCTAAGTCCTATAATTTCAATCTAGCCAAAAGTCTAAATCTAAGTCCTATTACATCGATGGTCCTATTCAAAAAGATATATTAATGTTCAGAATTTTCAATGAAAAAAGAGTCTTGTGGCAATAGTTTTGTGATTTAATTTGCAATAACTATTTATTGTATTTAATTGTTGAGCCGATGTATGTATTTATGGTACAAAATTACAAAGTATTACATACTAGCTTGACTCCATCAAAACATTACTCGTCGCAACAAACGAATAAACTAGACATGCCAATAATTGCTATTTTTAATTCTGGTTAGTATCGAACAAGGAAAATGCACGTTTTCCTGGCGTGGCTTGTTGTTTTGAACAACCTTCATAATTTATACAAGACGATGCACAATCATCCATGTTATTGTTTTATTACATGGAAAATTAGAAATATTGTTTTTTTTGTCACGTTCTTCAAGTAAAATATGCAAACGACAGAAAAAAAAACTATACTTATTTTATTACATTGCTTGAACATTGAACCAATTTATTACATTGGGTTCATGCTTACCTCTGAACATTTATATGTAGAGTACATAAGTTTACAAGACACTATAACAATTCTAATTTAAAAATATTTTAAAATTTTTGCACATTTTATACTAGGTACTAAAATGTTATCCAGTGAGTTTAATATATTTAAAGTCCATATATCCATAAGTCCAACGATTTTTAATATATTTAAAAAAAAAAACTTTGTTTACTACTTAAATTCATTTGCTTATTTACATATCTCTACTCTTACTATTTATTACCATACCGATAATTAATTGGAAGACTTGATAAGTTTTATTGATAAAATAAAGTTTATCTTTCGTTGTCGCTACTACACAGATTACAAATGATGTAAATATTCGCTAAAAACTTAATTTAAATTTTTATCACAGCTAAAGCGCATGCCAGACTGCCAGTATATTTTATGTGTCCATTTAAATACTCCAGATGTAAGGTACTACAGGCAATAACGCCCACTTAACTTTAAATTCTATCTTTTCTATAAATACAAATTAAATGATAAAAGTAATGTGATAAACAGATAAACCATACTTTTTTAAACCGAAATATCTTGATCATCCATTAGTATTTGGCCATCAGTTGGATACACGGTAGAATGATCCAGAAAGGAGTATGGGCAAATTAGTATGGAGTCTGATGAATGATTTCAATTTTTTTAGTTTTAAAATCTACGAAACCTACTATGTTCGCGCTTGATTTCAACTTATCTGCCATAGTATAAAATGAATTGTACCCTAAAAGCAATCATATGGCATAGGTTCCATCACTGTTGAGAAGTTGGTCCAAAATGACCCATTGTCCTTTCACGTAAATTTTACTCGTAATTATTACCAAATAAAATGCGTCATGTGTATTCTGGGACACGTGCTGATACACAATAGATACTTTTGTTTACAACTTATGATGGTGGACAAATTACCACAAAGTGGCCGTATCGTAATCATTGATCTGAACTATAGATGCGGCGTAGCAAGCAAAAAGCCCCGAAATCTTTGGTAGTATTAAAATCATACTTACGAACTTACTGAGAGATTGACACGCAATTCCAAATGTATATTGCTTTTATAAAAAGAAACTAGTTAAAAGTGTTCTGTACTAACGCATCAATGTATACTGCACAACGATATTGACTAGCTTACAAGCAACAAACCGCTAGCCGATGGTACATCTGGCTGGAATACAACACGTGTTATGTGTCACAGGGCCGCATTTGGAAGCGTGTAATTTAAAAATAAGTAATATAATTTAATTGGATGTTTGATATAGAAATGAAACAACAAATAGTACGTGATTAAATGAATATTTAATAATAATCCGCGGTTTCGATTACAGCTGTTAAGAAGAAACCGCAAGAAACACAGTGTTCTTAACAAATTAGTGAAAAATAAGCATAATATGTTTAATTATAGTTACTTCAAAACTTATTATTTTTTATGTAATTATATACATACGAGTACTATTATGATCTCTTATTGTCCCTCAAATAAAATAAGCTTATTGAACTTTTGCCGCTTTGTGAGTTGTTGTGTTGATGGATCTGTGTCATAATTTATGGAAGGTACTGCTGTATTTATTATTTTCCGATATCCCTTAAGATTAGTGTAAAAGTCATCATGATGGAAATGCGCAGAACATATAATACTTGAATTTGTTGGATTCCAATATTCATCGTCCCTTTGAGTACGTAATAAAATTGTCCATTTTTCTCTTCTTATTGGGTTAATAGGAAATCTATTATAAACATATTATTACTGAATATCAATCGAAGTATTCACGCACCAATTTAAACACAAGCATAAAAATGTAGTACAAAACAAACAAAATTATTATTTTTATTTAAAAATATTACAAGTGCGGCCCTGGATCAACCGCCAAACATATTGAAATGATAAGTATATTTGAAATCTATATGTATCTCTTTCTACGAAAGGACGATCTTATACTACACAATAAGTAAGAATGAGACAGCTATAAGGTTCCAATGCTTCCTTTTGAAATATGAAAAGGTTTAGCTAATTAATTAAATATTTTGTTAAAAATATTGTAATTAAGTCTATTTATATGAAATACGTATAATACTTTTTCTTTTTGTCCTTTTTGAGGTCTATTTTTACATAATTTCACACAACACGATGGCATTTTGTCAATTTTTAACACAAATTAACAGCAACCAAACGGCTACAGCGCTAGCGAGCGACTAAGTGCGTATTCGTCCACTTTATCTCGAGTGGACGAATTGTATTACTACCATATTTTGTGGGCTACGCCGTGTCTATACTACCAAATATACTTATATAGTCTTTGATCGTAATAGAAAAAAAGATGTGTGGGTGTGTCGTGGACACGGCCGTATGTTTTACCTTAATACTCGTACGTGTTCGTTAAGAGTAACATTTTCTTTGAGCGTTTTATATGTAGGTATATATCTCACAAATTCGATTATACAAAAGAAAATTATTTAATCATTTAGCTATCGAGTGGTGTTATTAAATTTTGGATTCATATGATAGATAATACCTACAATGTAGCTACAACGTTAAACTGTATCACACGGTTTTATTGTCACCTCACCTGTTGCCTAGCACTAGCAAATTTAAAGACGTATTCACCTCAAACCCTAATATGTGGAACAATATTATATTCCAAGCTGACTGCCGACCTTAGTAATTACCTTGGATTACTCAGTTATAGCTTACTAGCTGGTGCCCGCGACTTCGTCCGCGTTGAACGATGAAAGGTACCCTATGTCCTTTCTGGTGTCCCAGACAACGTGTACGCAAAATTTCATGGTGATCGGTTCGGTAGTTTTTGCGTGAAAGAGTTACAAACATCCATACCTCCTTCCATACATCCATACAAACTTTCGCATTTACTCGTATAATATTAGTACGGAAGTACGGAGCTTTAAGCACACTTAAAGCTCTTTTACAAAGGCTATAAGAATTTACATAATCTACTAATTCATACAATTGTTCAACAGACGAGCTCCTTTGATAACTTGGTGAAAACCTTGTGAAAACAAAATCCCGCATAAAAAAGTTTTGAAGTACGAGTATAAATAGGCTATTATTGTGAATATTTAAATCTATGAATCCTTAGAACGTTAAGAACTTTAGAAACGAACGGGTGAATTAATTATGTTTGTGGAAAAATTATCCAAGCGACCTGTTGCTAATCGCTTTTTTTACGCCGTTCTGCACATTTTCTTATTAAAATTGTATTTTAAATATGAACACGTGCCTTTTTGTATGGTTGTATGGAGCGTACAAAATGTAGAAAATATAGGATGTTTAAATGTCAATTATAATACAATTCTGGCATTCAAATAATTTATGTAGCGATAAGTTAATTTAATGTACGCCTACATAATTATATCAATTAGGAAATATTTACCTAAATTGCACTTGGAAAGGTAAACGGAGAATGCGATGATGAAACACGCAAGGAACTAGAGTCTAGTCTATCCTAGTCTTGCACCCTTATTCTACTTCAGTGATAGGATTATCACTGACTTACGTTCCCAATGTTTTGCATATTTCAGGTAATATTGAGATTGCTAAATTATATCTTGAGGAGAAAAATCGAGTACAGCTCTTTCCATAGCGCGCTTATTAAACTCTTAACTAATTGTGTGGATCATTATTATTGCAAGCAATATTAATCTTCCTTTTGGCTTTGTCTAATAATAACGTTTGCAAATGCTTTGATCTATATATAATTTAATCTGTTTGCTTACAACTATTGTTACAATTACTGAAATTATAAATTATGTATTACAGCAATATCTACTTTTATTATTATATCTATGTATGCCTTTAAATAGATATTTGCAATAGAATAAGACAACTGAATCTTTATCAATGTTGTTACAAAGTATCGTCACGATGTGTTGTTATTGATAATAAACTAAAGAAATCAAACGATAACCGACATCCAAACAACCTCGCCAAAGATTAATCTTAATTAATTAAGATTTAATGTAATCACATCACGCTAGTATATAAATCAAGACGCTCGGACAGGATGTTCATTCATCGCAGCCGTAGGATGTCCACTGCTGGACATAACTTATAATTTTTCAGTAAGACTGGTAGAACCTGCGTGGGTCCTGTGGCCCTTCAAGAATTTAACGGGGCCAGAGTGTTCTCTATTGGTTTGTATGATTAGATCTATGGATAAAGATATCATTCAAGCGCCTTCTATAGATTAGACAAAATTTTAGATACACGCTGTGTATGTACGTGTCGAATCTTGGCCGTACTCAGATTTAACGTTTACGTAACTTTACCATATCATACCATGCCGAACTAACTACAAGGCTGGAATGGTTTTCCGCACAACGTGCCGCTTATCGATCCCCGCTCCGTGTGATCGTTTCGCGATACCTATAAACAATACTAACTTTGTACTCGTATGGGAAATTTTAATAGCAATTACTTGCTTTTTATCTATACAACGAATGCAGTTTAAAGCATAATCACTCGGGAAACAAACAAAATCAAAGTGGCAGCGCACATCACAATCTGTACCAACTAGGGATCTTAAATTTTTTTTTATGTTAAGATAAGCGGGTAGGCTTATAGACAACTTGTTGGCAGGTATCTAACGTTAGCTGTTAACGAAAACAAGGCCTGCAGTTGTTGAAAATACGCTGCAATATTATCTCAACATCTCAACAGTACAAGGGAATGGAGGCTTACTGACGATTCGGACACAAAATATTCGGACATTTGTCCGAGTTGGAAGAGGAGAATGTATACCTTATTTTCTCGTCACATAAACACAACAGCATATATACTGGTTATCTACGGTGGTCTTTTATAAGAGTTAGACCGGTCTATTCAGTTATATTAAGGATTTTCTAGTAGTGTGCCTGCCATTACTAAATTCATTTTTTGAACATAATCTTCGAAAATCCAACATTTTGTTTTGCAAAATGCAAAACTTTCTTAACGTTAAAAACCTCCCACACAAGTCTTGCATTTTCCATTAGAGAGGTATTTCCTGCGAAGTACTAAGTAGGTGTATTGATTTTTTTATTAAGTGTTTTACCTGTTATTACCTGCTTGCTTACGTACCTATACAGTCAGGCTAGAGCCAGTATCGCTTCGTAAACAAGCGTGATAGTTACATGCGGAGGCTACCAGTAAACACATGGCTGCGTACACCTCTCGTGCTGTCCATTGTCGCTTATTGCTTATATCCGGTGTGACTGATTACTTATACACTTACACATCGACAGTCGCACGGCTATACAGCCACAAGAAACGGCTCAACCGTGAAATTTCATTCATGGCGTCTGTTACGGTTTCTTTAGTAACAGTATTAAGTGGTTGGAAAATAAATGGTTGTTTTCGTGAACATGCACTGACAACCATACGCGAATACGTGTCGAATTTTTTCTTCGTTACGTTATATAACACTATTGACAAGGAAAATGCAATAATGCGAAAATAATTTCAAATGTATGTTTGAACCAATTAAATCTAAGGACGATGCGAAAAATTATTATTTTACACTGATTTTTTATAAAGTGAAATTTAAAATATCAAACAATATTAAATCAATTCTCATTTGATTAATTTTGACAGTAAATATTCTTCATATCTTAAACGCATCTAGATTTGCCGTACCTCGTAGTTCCTACCTATTCATTGTAAAGTATGCTAGGTCGTAGTAACCAGACATTCAAGGACTAGGAAGTGTTTTACAATCGAGTTACCACTAGATATTTCTACGTTACGATATACGAGTAAAGAGTTAAGGGTATTTATAATATGAGAACAACTTACATTGCATAAACGGATTTATTTCTCTAAGAACATTCTGGTAGGACGAATCATTCGTTTGATATTACTGAATAATTGAATCATGATTTTAAGATTCTGTGATGTGTCTCAAAACCTCAAAAGTTGTACTCCAGTTAGACAATAAATTGCTACAAAAATATTCGTTGGTTGTGGAATGAAACACACGGACGTCCAAGATTATTAAATGTGATTCCGTCTATTGACCAAACAGGCGGATTGCAATGGCGCTAAAAATTACGATAATTTTTAACGGACTTTAGGTAAATAGTCTTTGACAACTTAGTCAAGAACCAAAATATAAGTATTTTAAATTACATGCAGTTATTTTACTGACGTCTTCTTAACAGTAAAGGTAATTGCTGTTAGACGAGCAACTCAGTCTATGACCACAGAAAGTAGTGGGAAGTATTGGAATTTATTTTTAAAAATATCTCAATCTGTCTATTACTAACCCGACCGGCTAATGTAGGGAATTAAATTAAATTAAATTCCTATTTTTTTTAAGCGCAGATTCAGCAGTTCTTTCAATCCTCATTTTGCTCAAAGCTATCACGATAAGGATTGATAGGAACACGTCTTTAAATATTGTGCTATTAGTATTCCCAAACACATATTAGGCTTCCTCACAAAATTTCTCTTCGCCGTTAAAGTAAATAAATGTCATATAAACTAACTGTCGAATGTCGCATAGCTCATTGTATCTAATCTACACATGAAGTCAAAAAAACTGATTTGCAGCCTTGACACACAAAATTATAAATAAGCTTTCTACAAACCAGGCTGCTACCGCTCTCTGTTAAATTGCATTATGCATGATTGGAATTTAACAGGAAACAGCTCGTAAAGTAATAAAGAGTTACACAAAATGTTTGATTGAATTATAGGTATTTTGTGCTACAAAATGTGAATGTCTATAAAGAATGCACCGCCGCCGCCGTCACAGATCCGCTTGGCCGCCATAGCGGTGCTTTTTAGTAGTCGGTTAGTGAATCAACACGTAACTGGATAATGCGTAAGATTCACTATAACAGGAATTATTATGTATTGAAACCAGCTAGATATTGTTATTTTTATATTGATCTATTCTTGTTATTTTAATTACAAATACCTTAATTACTAGTTGATATCTAGTACGTTTAAAATGAAAAAAAAAAAATACTAATAAAGTTATACAATAACTTTTAAACAAAATATTGCCAAAATATGGACTTATGGACTGCCACTTTATGGAAACAGAGTTCAGGATTTTTCAATCATATTTGCGTGATCCAGAGTGTAAATTGTCTATAATGTAAGTAGTGTTTTTAGTAACTGTGGGACTCGGTGTTCCGCAAGGCATTATTATAGGTCCTTTACTTTTTTATATGAAAAGATGACCTTCCATACTTTACCTTATAACCATTAACAAATTAAATGGAGTATTCACGTATAAGTATTCATCATCACATTTATATTATAAATTCTACTCTGTGCAACAGTATTTTTAAATAACAACTTAATTTTTGTTTTATAAATTTATCAACATTGGTTTCTTGGCTTGGCTAATAAGTTGATATTTGCCAAGACTAATAAGTTTACCTGACAGTTTAACGTGCGACAGCAATAAAAGTTTCTAAATACATAAGTTACTCTTACTACTTATAAGGGAAGGAAGTAAACGTAGGAAGAAACATTAGATGAAGTTATTTGTCGCTTAGGGAGTAAGATACGATTAAGTGATTTCGCTGGCAAAGCAATTTCTAATTAGAAAGGAAGGCGTTTCTAATGCGAGTTTACACCGAGTGCCCATATTTGAATAATTGCTTCTACCTGCCCTTGTAATATATTATGTATGGTAATGAGTTTAAAAAACAGTGCATTTATAGTTTGAATACTAAAAATAAAAAATCATACTTACCTGTGTTTGTACAGTCTCAGTAATGAAATAACGAATTAGTGTCAAAGGGGAATAATATATTTGTGGCAAAAAATTCACTACAAAGGAGCACAAAAGGCATATTTTTTTACAATAATAATTATATGAATTTTAATTTCCTTTCCAATGTGCTATGCTATTGTCCTTTTGGGAAGTTAGGAGACAATTCAGATTAGTTTGTTGTTACACGATTAACCTACAAAGGTCAATCACGTCAGACCTTGAACTTTACGATTGAAACTGTGCTGGTTTTTATCTCTCAACTAAAATATTATACCAAATCATGATTTATATCTATTAACAATTGCTTTGTTAATTAATCTGAACATTTTTTTGTTATTTAAAAACGCTAACTTTTAACTAAAATATCATTTTCATTATATCGGAAGCTCGTTTTAACAGTATTCTAACAGTAGGTTGTAGAATTGTATTATTTTTTTTGAGAATGTGGAGAATTTGGAGAAATGTGCTCTGGCATCCCTAACTCGCTCACTGAAAGACAACAGAGACTGTTATTTCTCAGGTTGGTCTTTTTAAGGGGGTGGCTACTGCCAAACGGGTTGACCAATTTATGTCTGCAAACGCAGCTCTGCTTATTATTATATTGTGCTTGAAAACTCCTTTTGACTTGTCCTCCCTATATTTAGTTCCTTTTGCTTTATTTCGTAACATTGAAGTACAAGAGAGAGTTCAAGTATTTCAAAATCACTTATCGTAAATTAAAGTAAGGAGCTATAATCTGAGTGTAGCAATGTGTCTGTTATAAATTAAAATACACAAATGACTTTCATTGGCAGAAACGAAGTGGAAAGAACCAGACAAATGGCCGACGTCCCTTGACCTTTGCGTACAATTGCTATTAATCACCAGAGCAGCCACTACAATGAGCTCTGGGTGTAAGTTGTTGGAAAACCCACGCGTGACACACGCCCACTGAGTTGCAATGTCCGATCTAAACGGAACAAACGCTGTTAGTCCTAATCAGATCCGATGACCCACTGTGCTTTTAACTCTACTAGGTTGACTGTTAACTTCCCATTGCCAATCTTCTGTCCAAATAAAATAATTAAGAATCGCATTTTTAGATCATCACGAAATTAGGTACGCAATGCAATTTAGTTATGATTTAATTAAACTCTTTGAAGTAAATTATCTGTCAGTATTTTATCTGTCAATTAGGTAGATATATATTTTAACACATATATAAATTAGAGACCAAAAAAATAGTATAGGCATATAATGGTGATTCAATAGATGAAAATTTGTTTTTGCCCTATATGTTGATTTATAATAGCTGGCGCCCGCGACTTCGTCCGCGTTGAAAAAGAAAAAGTAGCCTATCTTGTGTCCCTTACGTCTAAATGTTTATATACCAAGTTTCATGAAAATCAGTTAATTCGTTTAAGAGTTATAGAGGAACATACATACATACATACATACATACATACATACATACATACATACATACATACTCGTACATACATACATACAGAAAAAAATTCTAAAAATCGTCAAAGTAAATTACGCCATGCCAGACCCTTACAGATTTATTATTAGTATTGATTATTGTAGTTTCATCGACATCATTTCATTAGTTTTTGGGTAAACTATAACAAACATCCATTACAAATTTCCGCATTTGTAATGCATTGTAGTATTTTGGTAACTGTATAACAAATATATAACAAAATGTATGGTTGAAAACAGCATCTATGAGGTGTCTTGGATGATCTTTCCTAGTGAAAACATGAGTTTTCAATTGAAATAATCGTATGATTGTTGCACACAAACGTAGACATTAGCTAAAGAATTCTGTTTGCATGATTATCTACGTACAAAGACAAATCTCATGTTGACGAGAAAACGCATGACTTAAGGAGCGTGCAAGTCTTAATCAAGCAAATGTTTTCACCGAGACAGAACGTATAGATGTTTGGATTACACTGCAGTTAGACATTAATAATAACAAAACCAACACAAACGAAATATTGTATAAACATACATCAAATGAAAATATTATGGACGATATATCAACATTCAACTACAGTAGGTACTTGATTCTTGATGTTGCTATATTTAATGTAATATTTTTCATATGGACACAAAAGTAATAAAAAGATTGAAAATGCTAATACTCAAGAAATAAAAAAAAAGTATCACAGACGATTTATCATTGGGGGTTTCAAGCAATGCGCTTCTACTGTTGTCAGTGTCCCTTGTCCCTTATCCTTTTTCATCGAGAGTCCATAAAAATATTTCTATTACCAACCCAAGTATTCCCAGTAAGTAGTTGAATATGAAAACCAGTGCCTAAACAACTTTGAAATGCCCACAGGATAGTTTAAAATGTTCTTATTTTCAAACTAAAATAAGCTATTTTTCCTATAAAATTAAATTAAATATTACAATTAGCGCCTCTTTCACAAACGTCAAGTAGGCCAAACTGTCATTTAAAGTCACCGGTAACCGGGGATAATGGAGCTGATATACCTTTGTTTGTACGGTAAACGTCCAAAACATTAAATAGAAAATAATAATAAAAATTCAGCTATCGAATGATGCAGTAAACCGAGTGCATAATTCAATATAACAGAAAATGTTTTCTAAAAGTAACTAATCAACACTTTACATGTAGTTTGTGAAAGAGGCCCCTAGAATACTTGTTATCCGTGGTACACATATTATCCGTGGCGGGGCACCGATGTCGTGTCATACGTCCCAGCGACCCCGCCCAACAACGGCCACTCTAGAAAGTTGTTGGGTTTTAGCTGGTACGAATCCGACATAACCCCTCAGTGTCCCCTACACTGCCCGGTATCCAAGAGTATTTTCCAACGTTAAAAAAGGAACACATATTATATTAAACAACTTGACCGTTATTCGAAACCCAATTAAAACATGAGAGTAGCGTTGCTTGTTTCCGTCTTTGTGTGCATAGTGCCGTCCCATTCCGTCTGGTATAGCTATCTCTTTTACGCCCCTCCTTGGTTCTCCCACCCCCCGCGATGTGTCCGGTGACTCAAGGAAGAGTTTTACTTGTCATTGGCGTTTCTGTTTTCAAAGTGAAAGGTTGTCAGCTCACGACTCGAGTTCGATAACCTCCATCATAGTGCCAAATTTTAATCTATCCACTGAGCTCAAAACTCGCGAATATTTTCTAAATTTACGTTCAACCTACCGATAAGTTTCGTATAGTGCGGTTGATTTATAATTTTATTTTTCGTAAATTTATATACCATTAACTACCTACTTTTTTAGTGCGGTTGATTTATAATTTTAACTTTCGTAAATTTATAAACTAGATTGAACTATTGGCTTTTCGCATTCGGCAAATTATACAGTTCAATTTATTTGTAAAATTTTTGGAATCCATATAATATTTTAACGCTTTTAGCGTTCGAAATTACAATTGATCAATATGGATAATCCGATTCCGTCTACCAGTAAGGAAATTGATAGTCAAGGAGCCGCAAACGTTCGAACGGGGAAGAAAAGATCAAAATCAAGTGATTCTTCATCGAGCAGTAGCAGTTCCGATTCAAGCTTTTCTTCGAGTGACCACCGAGGTAAATCTAAAAAGTGGAAGCGCAGAAAGAAGGCCAAAAACCGTAAGTTTAACTTATTATTCGATGAAATCTCAAAAATAAAACAACAATTATCAGCTTCTCGCGAATTATGTGACGATCGCTATTCTTGTTCTTATAATTACTCTGATGATATCGAGGACAATGTTAGTAGGGTCCTTTATGCTAACGAAACTACTGATGAACCCGCTAATCCCGTGCCATCTGGCACTCGATTTGCTAATACCATACAGGATGAATTTAATTTGAAAATGACGACAAAGACCAAAGAACCGCACGTACCGCAAGCACCGCCTGCCTACGTGGAGCAATTGAAGGAATTGCAACGATTTAATAACGAGGACTGGATTAATGTGCGTTATATGGACGTCCAAAAGCAATACGTCCACAGTCCCGGTTTTATTCAACTACCCGCCAACGACGAGGTGACAATGTATGACTCTTCTCGATCTACTAACAATACGGAACGAGCTTTCGCTGGTGTTACATTTGCATTATTAAAACAACGTGATGCTTTGTTAGAAGACTGTAATCAATTTTTATCTTGGGCTTGTGAAACTAATAATTTAGCTTACAGTGAAGTACAGGAAAAGATAAAAGAATTTTTTTCCAACGGTGAATACATAAAAAGATCAAACGACACCCTTCAGCTCGTTTGTGGTCATAGAGCAGAGCTGATTCAGCATAGGAGAGAAACTATTTTGGCCTCGGTGAAAGATCCTTTCTATAAAAACGCATTACGTAAAATACCGCCATCAGTGGACAATCTGTTTGAGGCAGAAAAATTCAGTGCGGTACTCGAAAAGGCAGGTGGTACGAAAAGTGTTTTTTGGAATAATCAGAAGGACCGATTCCCAGCTGCATCACAGTCCGACCCCAATCGGAGCACGCACATAAACCATAATGCTGCTCAACTGAAATCTTTTGGCAATAATCACCACAAAACAAACTCTGTCCACCCAAGTAATACAAGAAATGCTAAGCCCCACCGGGGCACATTTCACAACAGAGGTGGTAAATCAACACAGAGTCGGTCTCATGACACTCACATCAAGAACCACAGAGCGCGCTCACCTGCACCCCACCGGGGTCGGGGCGGTTATGCTCGGCCAAGAAAATATTGACTATGCCAAAAAATTCTGCGCCGGGCGACTCCAATTTTACCACAGTCAATGGCAGCGCCTTGGTGCTCCAGCATCAGTTTTAAAAAGTATAAAGTCTTATCGAATTCCATTTTTACAGAAGCCTCCCCTACAAATACCAAGCTTGTTCAGACACGTCTCACGCTCCTCCCCGGAGATGACGTTAGTAATAAAGAAAATGGTCGATCAAGGAATTTTAGAGGCAGTTCAAAACTCACCGAGTTACCTGTCCACGATATTTTTAAGACCAAAGACAGATGGCACTCTCCGTCCAATATTCAACTTGAAAAGCTTGAACTCGTACATCCACGCAGGGAAATTCAAGTTAATAAATATTCAGAGTTCCCGATTTTCTACAGCCTCGAGACTTGATGGCCAAAATAGACATTCATCAGGCCTATTTTCATGTACCAGTGTCAAAAGCACACAGGAGATTCCTTCGATTGATATACGACAAACAGCTATACGAAATGACATGCCTACCGTTCGGCCTGAGCTCTGCACCAAAAGCCTTTGCGGCAATCACAAACTGGATCGGTCAGATACTCCGCGAGAGAGGTGTGCGGATATTGATATATCTCGACGATTTCCTAATAGTACATCAACATCGAGAAACTCTGAAAGACCACATTGCCCTAGCTCTGCATACACTAGAACTGTTAGGCTGGTATATAAATCGAGACAAATGCATTCTCACCCCACAGAAATCAATAGAATTTCTGGGCATAATATGGGACACATGGCAGAACTCCAAATACCTACCGGAGCGCTCAGTGAGCAAAGTAAGGGAACATGTGTCGCGAACAATTTCAAAAGCAAAAACGAATTTTTCGGATCTTCAAAGGGTCAATGGAATGCTCAATTTCGCAAGCTTCGTAGTACACAGAGGTCGCCTGAAATTTCGGAATCTACAATCCCTACAGAATTCTCTACTACGGCACAACAACACACGAAATGTTCGAATACCAGCAGACGCAAAAGAGGAACTGGTATGGTGGTATGCAAATGTCTCACAAAAAACCTCAATTCATCTAAATCTGCCAATACATTATTTGACTACCGATGCGAGCGATGTGGGGTGGGGAGCAAAATTGGACAACACGGATATAGAAGGCACCTGGACAGGCGAGCAAATAAACCTTCACTGCAATCAAAAAGAGATGATTGCGATAAAGAATGCGCTTACGGATCATTGTCAACATCTGAGATCAGTCGCTCTCTTCGTTCAATGCGACAACAAGACCGTAGTATCCTATCTACGAAAAGAAGGTGGGACAAAATCAGCCGATATGATGAGACTAACCACGGAAGTATTTTCAATTCTAGACAACCTTCAGATTCATTTGTCTGTGTACCATATTCCAGGCCGATACAACTCGGATGCAGACGCTCTTTCCCGCAATCGCCCACGTCCCGAGTGGCACCTTCTGCCAAATATAACAAGGATAGCGTTTGCCAAATGGGGAACCCCATGTATCGATCTTTTTGCTTCTCGGCGAGCTCATGTCGTCGACAACTACTGCACACTAGACAGAACCGACAAAAAAGCGACAGCATACGATGCATTAGGACTGACGTGGAATTACCCTCTAGCTTGGGTGTTTCCACCTCCCTATTTGATACCGAGAGTACTGACTCACCTCAACAAATCGCAAGGAACGTTCCTATTAGTAGTACCGAAGTGGGAAAAAGTTTATTGGAGGCCGGACCTGAAGAGCAGAGCAATAGCAGCGCCGTTCACAGTCAGGAACCTGCAACAGAACCTAGTAGATGTGACAACCGGCCTACCTCCTCCGAATGTCTCCGAAATGACCCTAGAGATCTGGAAAATTGGGGGTGGAATCAATATTTAATAGGGTGGACCGCAGAGCAAAAATCTCTATTATCATCTAGCTGGCGTCAATCTACGCTGCAAACTTATCGCCCTGCATGGAATAGGTGGATGAAATGGTCCAAAGCTCATAATATAGATAGCCAGAAACCCAGTGGTGCTGATCTCGCTAGATTCCTAGCAGACCTGCATAATAAGGAAGGTTTAAGTTTTAGCACAATTCTCGTACACAAGTCCGCCGTGTCAACATTCTGCGACCCAAACAATTGGTATAAATTAAGCTCACACCTACTCGTTAAACAGGTACTGAAGGCTATCGCTCTAGCAAAACCTAAACCATCCAAACCTCCAATATGGGATGTCGATGATCTAGCGACACACTTATCCAAAACAGATCCAGAGACTAAAAGTTTATATGAAATATCGGCTCATACAGCTGCTCTCCTACTGCTATGTTCGGGAAGGAGGGTGCACGATCTAACATTATTAAGAATCTCCCCAGATAATTGCGTGGTGACCAACGAATACATCATACTGATACCAGTCTTTGGCTCCAAAACCGACTCAGCGAACTACCGACAGTCAGGCTGGAAACTGACAAGGAACAAATATAATAAAGCGTTAGATCCCATACATTGGATTTGTCACCTGATTGAAGCATCAAAGTTACGAAGAGAAGCTACTAATTGCAACAATTTGTTCATTACCACTGTCGGAAAATGTAAACCAGCTTCAAGAACGGTCATAGGAGGCTGGCTTAAAAGATTACTTAAGGCTGCACATATAGAGGCCACTCCAGGAAGTTTTAGACCTGCTGTTGCCTCTAAAAATTGGATAGAAAATTTCCCGTTGGATGAAATCTTATCACGGGGAAACTGGCGTTCCTCAAACACTTTTACAAAATTCTATCATAGAGAAATCATCTCTACTTCCCGTCCTACACCAGTGATTACAACTTTGTTTACACCGAGCGGGTGACACATGATTTATTACTGATTAAGAATATGCTTATTATACGTTCAATACAATATTTTTCTTTTCTATAAGGTGATTTATAGCTATTGTTTGTATCCTACCTTTACCACACTGACCACCCAAAGACAGACACCACATAAACTCAATCTCAAAACTAAAACACACTATTGTTAGTGAGTTACATACATTCAAGTGGTATTGAATTCATCATCACATTGGCGTTTTTCTCCCACCACCAGGCGATAACAAACACTTCTCATGTTTTAATTGGGTTTCGAATAACGGTCAAGTTGTTTAATAGCAGTGTTTTACCTGTAAATTAAAACACATATTAAACATACTTACCTTATTCGAAACCCAATTACTTTTAACCACTGCCTGGTGAAACATTCGATTCCAATGACAAGTAAAACTCTTCCTTGAGTCACCGGACACATCGCGGGGGGTGGGAGAACCAAGGAGGGGCGTAAAAGAGATAGCTATACCAGACGGAATGGGACGGCACTATGCACACAAAGACGGAAACAAGCAACGCTACTCTCATGTTTTAATTGGGTTTCGAATAAGGTAAGTATGTTTAATATGTGTTTTAATTTACAGGTAAAACACTGCTATTTTACCATAAAACTTTTTAAATAGGTCTGTACGCGACACAAATGTTTGGGCTGACGAGACATAATTTTGCCAAAGTTAAGCAAAACTGGCATCGATCGCTTCGGTAGAGATCTGGAGCGGTAACTAGTACGTAACCGTGCTGGTATGCAGCGACGTTGTTGATTTTCGCAACATTTGGGGCGACAGTGACCGTAATCATTTCTTGACTTTCCTTCGACGCTATTTTTATAATAGTAAATATATATTAAAAAAACCAACCTTTGTTTCAACAAAGCTGATGTGCTTTAACAATATGTAATCAATATATGAACATTTATGTACATAACTTCCAAATCTAATTTGATATGTACCTACTTACTTACTAAAAAAAAACTGTTCCTACACAAAAATTATTCATTAAAATGTCTCATCAATTTTTGCATACACATTGTCAGGGATACAGAAAACCATATTATGGTATCTAGAGAAAAATATACTTCCCGAGCGATCATAAAAATAAAAATCCAACGCCTGGCTATTCTATACAGCATTAAAGGTCTCAGACGTTCTATTGCTCATATATTTTGTCAGGCGTTAAGTATTATGTTTTTTTTTTTTATTTTTCAACACGGACGAAGTCGCGGACGCCATTAAAATGTAATTATAATGGTCTATATTTTTTATGTATAATATATTTGAAATTAAAAGAAAAAAACTATTAATTTTTCATTCAATTTGTATTTCCCTATAATATGTTTTTGTAACATTCACTTGCATTAACCAACCTGTTCTGTGTTGCCATTATTATTATCAAGTACACGATGAATCGTGTACAGAATATCCTTGAATTGCTTTTTCATCGATCAATCGTTGTCGATATTGTGCGTTTTCCTTTCAATCAACACTACTTTATCATTGAACAAAACAATGCCGAAGCATTGAAAAGTACAATCGCAAGGAAATTGTAATTGCTATCATCCGGTACTTTCAAACCTGTAGCAGTATATATGTTACGGCTAGAACCCGAAGTGCGGCTACGCCTAGTTTTAGCCGGTTAGAAATAGGTGTAGCCATTTCTCTTGGTTAAAGCTAGTATAAGCCGATTGTTTTCGGGTAAAACTAGGTCTAGCTGGTATCATTCCGGCTAGAACTAGGTCCAACCAAACCCTAGTGGCTGATACTAGGTTTAGCCAATATTACGTCGGCTACAACTAGATCCAATTAATCCCTGGTGGCTATTAATAGGAGTAACCTATACAGGTTGGTTACCTTGGGTAGAAATTGTTCTACTAGGTTTTTTTATTTCTAAAAATCCAGAAAAATAATATGGCTCTGTCTACAGATAATAATAAGAAACGTAGAGAAAATAAAAATCAACAAATTTATTTTAATACTTAATTGACTGTGTCGGCTAGTGTCAGCCACTAGGGTTTGGTTGGACCTAGTTCTAGCCGGAATGATACCAGCTAGACCTAGTTTTACCCAAAACAATCGGCTTATACTAGATTTAACCAAGACTAAATGGCTACACCTAGTTCTAACCGGCTAAAACTAGGCGTAGCCGCACTTCGGGTTCTAGCCGTAACATATACATACACCGCGAGTTGTAATCATAAAAACAACACTGAATGTACAGTTTGCATTTTCAGCTTTCATTGTAACAAGTACATTTTTAACAGATTTTTTTTGTTATAATTTTGAAGATGTTATCTCCGTATGTGTTCCTATAGTGTCTCTTTTAAAACGAGTGAAGAGTAACTAGAACAAAACCATCTATTATGGGGTATTGTGGTCCTACCAAATTGTGGTAGTGGTCCAGTCGTAAGCCAGGAATAGGCTTATAGTTCTTCGTTATACAAACGAAATGCTTTATAAGGAGCAATCGCTGATTGGGGAACAAAACATTATATAACTTACTTGTTAATTCTAATAATATAACATTATGAATGCAAAAGTTTGTATGTTTGGATGTTTTTTAATCACGCAAAAACTACTGAACGGATTTGGGTAAAGTTTTATTACCAGGATTAACATATAAGATACTTTTTAACCTGAGAAAATGTTACATTCCTGTGGGATTTTCAAAAAACGAACGAACGAACGGGATTGCTTACGAAGCCGTGTGCAAGCTTAGTTAGTTTATAAATCATAAACTCTAAAACTAGATAATATTGAATGCAACCAAATCTAATTATCTTGCCACTTATGCAATGATGCGATTGCAAAGTAAACAAGCTTAGTAAGCGATGACATAATTTTAAATAAAATAACGTCAAATTGTTAGTAAATCCAAGTACGACATTATAAATGTTATTTATGAAGAATGATCTAGTAATAAAAACAAATAGCCACACTGCGATAAATCTACATATTTAGCGCGTTTTCATTTCACTGACTTGTCGCTTTTATTCTATTGTATTGTAATTTATTTACATTTGCATTTTTTCTTATATTTTTTCACGAAAAGAACCCTGCACATTATGCAGTTTTGAAAAGCATACAAATCGCGAGAAAAGCGAGTGTTTTATTATACCCTTTCCTTATTCCAACAGTTTGAGACTAGCCCCTAATAGACGCTTTGAGCTTTCTATCTTGTTCGTATCATTTGTCGTTTTATATGTTTCCTACATTGTATTTAAACAAACATGGGTTGATTCTCACAAATACAAACGTTGAGAAGAATCGTTATGTTATGAATTGTATGGGAATAAGTTAAAAGTGTGGTCTCGAGTCGTGGGAGCGTGTATACTTGTAAGTACTTGCCAGTTTTTGGCCGTAAGCAACCGGTACTTGACGGACCCGTTACAAATCTCACGTAAGCCGAATTATTATTTTGTTCTTGTTGCTCATGGTTGAAACTTGGAATAATAATTAAGTGAAACACATTATTATTTAAAACAGATTATAATAAATTTGAACACTTTTCGTTAAACTAAAGTTTTTAAGATTTTTTAAACTTGAGACGGAATTGTTAAATATGGTTACATTTCAATATATTTTAAATTTAATAGAATTTCATACTTTTTAAAGCAATGAAACTGTATCATTGAATGTATATCAAGGGTCTTATTTAAGGGGTCTTAGCAATCTTAGTAGTAGTAAGTATCTTGGAATCAGATAAACAAGTTCTTTTAAAAAAAATCAATTGTCCATAATCAATGTCAGATAGCGACAGAAAGTGACAAAATGTTGTTTAAAAAGTAAAAATGACTTGTCAAAAACTCCACAGGTTTACCTTTCGGTGGACACTCATTCATTGACCTTTTATTTTGAAGGCGAGCCTGTCTCTATAAATGGTTACGTACGTAGCGGTAGATGTAGAAAAAAAAATGGTCAAGATATTCGCCGATCACTCCCGATGTGCGGTTCAACGACTCATCTATCTATACAGTATTAAATTAAAGAAGAGTTTTATTGGTGCACGATCTTATTGCTTTTGCGAATAGTTTGAAAATAAGGTATTCTGTGTTCTAATTGTCGAAGATAGAGTTTAGTTTTCAGTGCTACCTTTCTAGTCTTTGCTCCGGATTCGGTTGATTTCTTTGAGGAAAAAGCGAGATACAATCGGTTCACAACAGATAGAAATACCGATTCATTTCTAATTTGTATTGAAAACGATCTGTTTTGAATGCTGTTATGTTTTTTCTTCTCGTTATTTCTCAAATAGTAATAAATAGTGTTGGTTTGGTACTTATTTTGGCTTTCATCCCTGATTTTTAATTAGTCTTTATTGTGTTACACGAACGATATCTACCTATTTTCTTTCATTCAACAGTTTTATGTGTAAATAGTATTTTTAAGTGTCATTAATGTTATCAAAAAAAAGTAAGATTAAAAGCCATTGATTGTCCATTACTTTTGGAAACAATCTCACATCTTTTTTATTTTTCACACTTCGTCGCAAATAATATCTATATTTTTGTTTCATATACTGTAATATTCTTAGTTCAAAAAATATAAAATACTTAGCTTTTTTGCTGTTTTATTATTCTTTGTAATAGTCATGTTTTGATTAAATCAACATAATTATCATTACTGCCAGTTCGAAATGGCGCTATGATGAGCATATCAACCTTCATTATTACATGCTCATCCAATTACTGCTCTTTAATTCAATTGTTATTAATCATAAGAAGTTTTATTAGCCAAAGGATCTCTAAAAGCATAATTCGTTTAGTGAACTTTAATTTTATCACTGATTTAAATTTTCTCAATGGTAAAAGATTTAGGACTTCACTCACATTTAAAAGATTCACTAATTTCACATAGCAAACCTTGGTCGGTAAGAGGCTATTTTTGTTGTTTTTTTTTTGTTAAATTATAAAATAATAGTATATTTACTAAACCTGTTACAAATTTGTTATAACCTTTGACTTTATTCCTCAAGGAGTACCACAGCAAAACTTTTTTTGTGTTTGACTCTTAATATTATGCTGAATTTTTTCTCTAAATAAGTAATTGCATTTTGAATAACTAATGCTTCGTCCGTGGTACGATTTCTTTATATATAATTTTCCCCGTTTAGCCCTCTGCATATTTTATATGAAAACCTAATTATAATCGGTCTACCCATTCTCGAGTTTTTGAAGTGTGCACTTAACCTTTTTTATATAAAACCAGATTGATTTTTTATCTCATGCCGTATTCATAATAAGTAATTGATCATTAGGACATCTGATGACTATGTAAGCATTAACTACATTATTAGGCATATATGAATGCCAAAAACACAAAATGTCAAATGCAACAGGCTCTGACTTTAAAATACAAAAATGTTGGGCGTATTCCTATGGAAACTTGTGCAATTTGTAACCAAGTGGTCAGAGCCTTTATTATCATAACAGGATCTCCTTCGAATAGGTGAAGTGTGACATTTGATAGAGATTGTCGCGTTACTATGCCGTAAATTAGCCTCCAACGTAATGCGGTATCATTAATAATTGCATGTTTTACAAGACTTTGGCGATACATAAAATACGCTTTGGCAGTTTAATATACTTGTCTCTTAGCGTAAACCTGCCCTTCTAGTCCTTGTGTTAATGCTAGTTCCAATAACTAATTTTATATTTTTATGTGATTTTTATGAGTCAGTAAGGTAAATTTTTATTGTAATGAATTCTTGTAATTTATTTTTTATCTTTTATTTTTCGCGTTTATTTTAAGTTATTTTGTTATTAGATATTTATTTTTTTATTAAAGTGCCTCTCTTACTGTGGAGGTTGGTCGTCAGCTCAGCTCTGAAAAACAGAGGTGTTTGGAAATCATAGCAGTAAATGAAAAAGTACTGAACCAAGATCATAACCTTGCGGTACACCACATCAATTATATAAATGAGTTGACAAATATGTCACTACTTCTCTTTTCAAAAATTACACATGGTTTTCATAGCCTACTTCAATTTTTTTTATGTACAGGTTCTCAGACAGGCTGACGGTCCACTAGGTCCGAAACTAAAGTCGCCCATAACCAAGCAACGCCACTGGTGCTGCAAGTTCTAAGCTGAGTTCTGCATGACTTAGGATTAGGATGGGATAGAGAAATGGAAATGGCTTTTTTACTAAAATATCCATTGCTAATAAATTTTAATTAGATGCAATTAGATATTTTTAATAATATCAATCATCGTGGTTGATGAGTAAATAATTAAAAATCATAGCTTAAACACATAGACATTTGATATTTGGAAATATCACTATGTGTATATTTGGCGTGCGACACGTTTTTATGTCTACATAAAAAATATCTACCTATCGTAAATAAGTCGTAAATATTTATTGTCTTTAAAACTAAAGGCCGTGTATTATCTTGTATCTTTATAGTAGCCGTAAATATTAATATTGATATTTGTTAGCATTAAATAATGTCAATCGTCAACTATATAATAATAATAATATTACTGCAAAACAACTTCTCAGGTATATTATTGTATTGAACAATTGAATTTCATGTAAAAAGTTCTTGTGGTTAATACTTATATAGTACTAGCTGGTGCCCGCGACTTCGCGAAATTAAAGTACTCTTTTACATATGTACAAGAACATCTTGATATTTAGAGTGAAATCTGTCTGTTACGCAAAAATCTACCTTGCGAAATTAACTAACATAAAAAAAATCTCATTAAATAACTGTTTCAAAAATAAATATTGGTTATTGCTCGATAAAGGCTTTTTTTTTTTTTTCAATATAACTTTTACTAGAAAAGTCTAGTGCGTTCGATACGTCATTTAACATTTGACTAGCGTATTTTTTGTTCGATGTGAAAAATTAGATTGCATTTTTAATGGATTTCTTGAAAATACCTATTCTACTATGAAAATTATCTTCCTATGAAGATAATTAAAAAAATACTTTCATTTATTTCTTGTAACTTGTAACTTTTTGGACGAAACAAGATTTTTTTTTTGAGATTTAACTGTATGACAAATTTAAAATTGAACAATTTATTGAACAAGTGTCATTCAAAGTAATCGCTACTTTCTAACGATTAAAAAATGTCGAAAGGCATTTAGCAGATTGATTTGAGCTCAGCTGTGCGTCGGCAATAGACCCACCTGTTGCTAGCTGCATTCCTTCCATATACCGTTACTTGACGGACCCGTTCGTTCCGGCCCGACAATCACATATTTTGTATCTAGTACTTCGATTAATTTGATGTCTTCGTTTTTTCATGAGAAACTTGTGATTTTTTTTTTGTATTGTGTGTGGTGTTTGATTAACTATTTACTATTGATTTGATAAAACATGTATGAAAATCAATAACTTAATGTTTTACCAAAAAAAATATTAAATATTTTCTAATAATAAAAAAATATTATGTATTTAAAAGTACCAAGAACTTGATTTTTCACGAATGCTTGTGATTTTTATTTAATGTTTTTTATAGAATTAATAGCGTGACCGACTTGACATGATGACCATACCTTTTATGTCAGAATATAATCAAAGGACCATACTTGTTATGCTTCGAGCATAAACGTCACAGGTGAATGCTCCCGAAGCTTCTCTTAAAGTAACGTAAGCATATAAAACACGCCTTAAAATGCAAGAACTTAGTCGTAATTGAAAAGCGAAGCTGTCGATGTGTGTAAAATGAATTGTATTTAAACTAACTAAATACTAATCAACCGAGTTTCGATTTCATGAATAATATTTTCATTAAAGTGATTTAAATAATGTTGAACAATCCGACTGATGGGCTTCCCCAATGAGTTACCTAATTCTTGATACCCGATTCTTATCGCAAACAAGGATAAATATTTTACCATATTATGTAAGCTTTTAGATTCCAAGAATCTACAAGGTTAGCCTTTATTTTTTTTACTTATATTTTTTAATATCGTTAAAATTTGTGATCTTTTTTATGGGTACAGATTGAGCATTAGTTTGACAGTCCACTTGACGATAGGTGACATAATAGGGGTTGATAGAGTGCGCTGACGACTCAACCTCGCACATGTGCGTAGTATCTTCCACCTCTAGACAACTCGCTGCAATGCCCGCTTCTTATAACTGGAAAAAGAGCCTTTACATGAAATATTTAAGTAATATTTAAGTAAAAAAATAAATATTTTTTTACTTAAATATTACTTAATAAAATAAGTAAGTTCTATGTTAGCAAGAATATACACATACTGAATAATACATAATAACTAAATTATTTTTTGCTTTCCACATTCAAATTCTATGTATAAATTCCACACACTGAGAGATAGGGATTGGGTAGGGAGGTTATAGAAAGTTAGGTTAGGTACCCTATCACTTTTGTTACTTCGTTTTCAATTTTAGTTGCTCGGCAAAGAATGAAAATTATTCATCTTCTTTTTATGCCTCTCAATTACAGTGCATCTTAAATCCTAATCGGTCGGCAGTAAATTTCTTAAATATCTAGTTGTATTTACGAGTCCAATCAATTGTTCCAATGTTTTATTACCTGTCCACCCTCTAATGTGTGGGTCACACATGCTCTGACAGATGTTATGTATAAAAATAAGTATGACAACTTTCTTCTTCCAACTTCTAAATAGACTAAATTTTATATCATTGATCTCTTCTTTCACATCCTAGTTTCCTTTGAATTAAGTATAGTTGTACGGATTGTATGTGTACTACTGTTTCTTTTATGTAATTTTTTTATAAAAATTAATAAGTTCACTTGTTCAATTTTTAACTATTAAACATTAAGTACATAATATTAAGTGATTACAAAGTTTCTAGTCTGATTTTACTTGGAACATTAAATAAATATTTATGGTCTCTTAAAGCACTGCGAAAGCTAATAAACGTTTGTTATTTCAATTCGAATTAAGTAATAAAATTTAACAGGAAGCGAAGTGTATATTCACAGTTTCACAGCTATTTAAAATGTACAGAATTGATAATTGGTTTACGTTGTACGAATTTATACTTAGTTGCAATCACTTTGATGTTTACATGATTTCTCTATCGACTTGTTTGACATAATTCTTATCGGTCGTTTATTAAATGGGTTTCAATCTTAATAATAATATAATTAAACTTTATTACCTTTGTACGCCGCATAAGTAGCAACAAAATCATACAAAAGGCAAATACAAGACGTTTATAAATTAATTGGAAAGGAATATGACATATAGTTTCTTAGCCAATATTATATAATTTATATTCTGACATTAGAGTAGAAAAATTAAAATTAAATAAACTGATTTGTTTTATAATTTAGGTTAAGTATTTATAAAAGAGTATATTCTTTAATTTTTTAATTTTCTTTTAAACTGTATATTTAAACAAAATACAGATAAGTAAGAAGTTTAATGTGGTATTATCTATAGGTTCTTATAAAATCTATACTTATAGTACTCTAAAAAGTCGAAATTTGGAACATATGTAGTTAGGTTTATTTTATAACTTAAGTCGTAGAAGATAACAAAAGAAATGTATAGTTTAATCTACAGTATTTACAAAGTATATCCTAAAGTATATAAAGAGGTCGCTTTGAAAAAAAAAATCATTCACAACGACAAGATAACAATTTATTTATAAAGCTTTAAAAAACAGAAAGCTAATAATTTATTATAATGTTTTTTATTTTACATAAAAATATCGTTCTAGTTCCTTAGTCGATCTAAAGCGTTAACCCACTGTGATATTTCTATAGACATCAGAATTTCCATGATCAATATTATTACCATTAAGCTTTTCTATCATCTTTTGTAAAGGATCCAGACCCATGGTCCTGATATAATGTTATTTTATAAAGTAGCAATGTTTTTTTTCTGCAGTTTATTCAATTTAATCCTGCGGTGTCGTTTGAAGGTTTCATTGATCATTCTGAAGACTTTGAAAATAGCTAAAAAATACAAAACTTTTTAAATAATCTCATAGAACATTGATTGTTTATCGCTCTTTTTATAACTGAAAGCCTTATCAAAATCCGTTGGGTGGTTTAGAAGTTAGCTGAAAAACAGACAGAAGCAAACCCAACGACTATATCATACATATAGTACATACTAGCTGGCGCCCGCGAGTTCGTCCGTGTTGAAAAAGAAAAAAGTAGCCTATCCTGTGTCCTGTACGTCTAAATATTTATCTACCAAGTTTCATGAAAATCAGTTAATTCGTTTAAGAGTTATGGAGGAACATACATACATATATACATACAGAAAAAAATTGTAAAAATGGTCAATTTAGTTTCAGTATCATGCATAGAGCCTATAAACGCGATATCTCTGAAAACAAAGTAACTTACTCCATGACCAACCCTTACAGATTTATTATTAGTATTGATAATAAGTATGCATAGATATAGATATCATATTGAAGGAGTAAGGATGCTAAGTATATAAATGTTAGAGTGGATTTTTTTTTAGTTTTTGAATCTAAAACAGATAACATATATCTGTTTAACATTCAGGAAACCTATTCATCTCTTTTAAGTAACTTTTATCATACATCTTTTATCTCATACCAAAATACGCACTGGCGAAACCACGTCCAGAGTTAGTATTTTAATTTTTTCGCGTTTTAATATTGTTATCTGTATATATTAAACTGTCCTTAATAGCGTAAGGAAGTGTGTCCCATATTGTTCACTGTCCATGCCCACGTGTCGTCCATCCGGTTCTGTGTCGTATAAAGCATGCACGGGCTTCAAATCAGTATTAATTATGTCCAATAAACTTTTTACGGATACAACTCATATTTTATTAATAGCTTGGAACCTAAACTATAGGTTATCGTTTCCCTAAACTATATGTAACCCTTGTAATGTACGAGTATATTGGTTTCAATAGGAGACGCCTTAGCTTTCAGAATATTACAGAACGAACAAACGTTTTTTTTAATAGGAACTATAAAACAAATAGAGTAATTTTAACTAACTCATACTTTTTAAGTATGAGTTTAAGTCTTATGTTTAAGTATGATGTCTTATGTGTTCCAATATGGATAATGAGGCGCCCATTGGATATCTTGGCCACGTGCTTAAACACGACATAATATACTTAAATTGAATTTTGTTAGATATCTGGAGTAGACTAGAATTGCCTCGGTTGAGCAACTTTACCAATTGGTTCTTGAGAGAGACAGGTTCAAGGAGTTAACGGCCAAACTTTAAGTAAGACTGAAGACGCACTGAGAAAAAGAGAGTATGATGAAGACCGCCGTTTAAAGAAGAAAGAAAAGTCTTTTTTGATTTTCACTGAGAAAGTATTTAAAATTTTATCATCTTTCCTCGAAAATATCGGATGATACTTTTGTTAAGTCAAAGCAGGTAAGGTTAAAAATATAAATGTTGAGAAAATATCCAGAAACCGTAAAACAGTTAATTTTCCCGACACGACTGAGGAACATTCATATTTTAGTACAGCTGTTAATTTTACGAGGTCACTCACCCAGTAATTAGATCAAAATTAACAGCTATTCTTGTATGTCTGTTATAGTTATTAGAGAAGAGACAGATATAGTTCACTATATTTAGTGTTGATTGTTTTAAACTGACGCTTATATAGACCCCAATTTGTTGTGTTGGATTCACAGTGTTTTCCGTTAGAGGTTCAATTCATTTTTATAAATTATTCAAAACGAAAATGTATTGTTGAGTTATACATCAATATTTAAAATATCGACCCCCTTTTCAATATTAATGTATAATTTCTTTCCTCTGAAATATTTTGTATATATTCTATAGTATCCATACCTGATGGTATAATTTAGGTATAGATCCATACCTAAATCTGTATATTTTATCTGCCTGTATCTTTTTCTCAGGTCCTTCCAAATTACCTAACGGAAAGACCGATAAACGAGAAAAGCAATTAATTAAATTAATTAATTAATTTAATTTCCAGAAAAAAACTTACACTCGAAATGGAACTGCAAAAATTGTGGATGATGTGCAAATAAAACGCCAATGCCAATAAGTCATTGTTTACTTACAAATTATTGTTTACTTACAATGCATAACAATTTGTCATCTCATTATTTAGGTCCATAACAGTTGGTTTGTCAGCGAATCGTGTTAGAAACTTTTATACAATCCGCAATGTTATGGAAACGCATTACCTGTAACCGTGTCAGGTCGACCACTGTCTAAGACCCCTACCTAATTACACTTTTGTACGCTTGCTAGCTTCTTTACAGAGATTTAAAAGCAATTGCAGGGCTCAAGCGCCGTTGGTTTGATTAGCCAGGAGATTTTATATTAAATTACGAAGTGGAAAAACGCGGTGGTTCGCAAATTGTTGCAACACTAAATTCTTGCGACATTAAGTTCGTCGACACTGGCGCGAACAATAACAATGATTGTCTCACTGCTTGACGTTTGCATTCTTGTGGGAGGATGATTAAGATTACAATATAAAGGCAAGTTCCTCGCGATTGTACATCTCTAAATCGTTTTCTAATAACAATCAAAAGTTTCCTCCGATGAACTGAATCGATTTTAACAGATAGAAACAAATAATCATCTTGATACTCTGCTTTGTACTGTAAGAGCTATAGCCCCGGAGTTGGTTCGCAAACTTCTTTTAAATTTTATTTTAACCGCTTTTATTAAGCGATAGTAAGATTAGTTTCAAAAGTTTAGATAACTGAAAATTCATGTGTGTTTAATTCGATTTAGCCATACAAAAACCATTTAAGATAAGAAGGATAAAAATTTAAAAGCTTGTAGGCAGATGGTAATGAATATATATATTAATATAAGGCAATTAGATTATTATTATTTAATTACCTATTACTAAAATTATACATTTTTGCCTAAGAGTAAGGACCCCAGCTCCTGTAGACGAGACGTAAATGATTTGGGGTTATAAAGGTTTAGTTTGGTGTGTAGTCCGAAACTACGCTGTGTTTTAGCGTTGTTTTGTACAATATTTACTATAATATATATCAATTGCATTATCGTGTACACAATTTCGTTAAAATAAGTACAATTTTTAACGTTTTAAACAACAAAAACTTAAATGAAGTCTGAATAATGGGTGACTGCTAAATATAGCATTTAAAAAAACTGTATTTGTTCCGACATATATTACGAATTTTATCAATTTATCAATGATTTTTTTCATGTTTCTGAATAATAAACCGATTTAGCTTAATAAATTTAGTGAAGATAAAAGTGACATTATCTTCATGTAGAGGACATAATCTGACACACGACTCGTTGGGGTCAATTTGATGAACTAACCGGATGTGTTTACTCGGCTCGATTCATCTCATAATTGGAACCTTATGGTATCTACAGCACTCTAGATACCATAAGCACATAACCTACAAAAAAAATTCAAGTTGCCAAATTAATACTTGTAAATTCGTATATAATTAGGTACCTATAGATATACAGCGTTTTTCTTAGTTTTTGCGGCTTGTGCTCTTCCGCCTGGACTCTCAAACAAATATTTCAATAAGGTATAATCGACAGTCATCGTCAAGTCAAAATATTCTTCATTGATATTTCAAAACTTAGCCATTTCCATAGAAAGAAAGTGGACCCTTAATAGACAAGTGATCTATTAAGGGCCACGGGCCGATTTTGGATGTAAAATTTTACTGTAAAATTATGAGTTTTAGATTACTCCGGGCAATTAACTTGGAGGAGGTCTATGTATGATTAGATGACTGTTCAACGTATTTATTTTGAAAAATGTCAAATTTATCGAATGCGCTCGCCAAACGCGCTTGGCTGATGTGACTACGAATAAGGTGCCATAATACTCACCAAATACACGGCGTAAAGAAAATTTCGATAACTTTTTTATGTTAATTTCAAGTTATTTTTAATTTCCCGTTAGCTTCGACTGTTTTATATTACCATTCTGTTTTCTTTTACAGGTAAGTGCAATCAATCGATTGCATGCTTATAAAACATAATCGAGAGGAGAATGCAAGGTACGATTACGTAGTTTATCGGGAAACAATAATTATTGTGAAATTCAATGTTGGTTATTAATTGTTTTTATACTACATTTTCGGGTGATCTAAATTCAAGAAATATGCGTAGTTTTATACTCTTAATCGGATTTTAATAAAAACCTAGAGAAGCACATTAGAAAAAGGAAAAAGTCGGGCTTTTTTGTCCCACGTGATTAGTAACGAAGAAAGAAGCCATAATCACCCGTCTCTTAACAAATATCAACATAATAATAGTTCTGTAAAGAATCTTAGAGTCCACAATTATCCTGTATTCATCTTTTTCAGCACTGATTCTCGTATCAGTATCGGCAGCACATTTCTATCCAATACACATATCCTAGGCATCGGTAGTCATATAGCTTCAAGCGAAGCTTAGCCTATCTGCTTCCTCCAAAAATCTCCATACAAGAGAAAAGCTTACTTTATCGTATAGTTACTTCATCGCATAATAAAAAATCTTTATCTATCCTTACATAGTTATATAGTGAAGTGGGCATTCTGAACCGCGATGTTGGGCGCCACTGTGGCTCTCAAGGGACCATCAGGCGACAGTAGCGTATGACTATAAATGTCACGTAACAATGGCATGTCCGAGAAGTGACCAAGCTTGCTCTTTCGCCACACCAGTAGGTACCTGGACTTGAATGATAAACACCTGGCAACATTGCGCCTTGAAGCTTCTAAATAACTGCGACATAAGTATAAGAATTGTATTCGATAAAGTCGCTCAAAAGTTCACCACATTGAGAAGGTTTTCCAAACTGCCTTCGATTTACGGAGCGATTATATCTAATATCTGCACAGGCCGGTCTATTAAAAGAAGTCTCGTCATTATCGCAGTATCGTAAAATTAGAATATTACAAGTGGCTACTGGACCTTCAGATTTGTTACTGGAATATTAGTAGAGCTTAGAAAAAAATTTGAATAAAATAAGAAAAGAATAGGAAAAAATATGAACCAATAACAATAAGTATAGTGCCGAAGACTTAATAGCTGGTAAAAGTTGTTAATAGAAATATAATAAAAAATGGTTCATATTCCTGTTAAATTACGATTTATGTTTTTTTTTAAAATAATTATTAGCTTTCGATTATAATTTATAATAAAACCCTCCAACAGTCAAAATCAAATCAAAAATCAAAATATTTATTTATCAATTAGGTTTCTACAAGAAACTCTTATGATCGTCATTATAAATTTAAATTTACCAGGGTTTCGGAAAAAAGCCAAGATGACGATCCTGAGAAGAAACCCCGAAAGAAACTGGATACCTACTATTCTTTTTGTCATCATTAATCAGTACACGATAAAACGAAGATATTATTTAATTTGCTTACTTCATTCATTACTTTACCGGTGTTTTTTATTTGTATACCTTAGATGTCGCAAGGTAGAAGTCATCGAACCCTCCCAAAATGGCGGCAATCAACTTCGCCGCAAACGCTCAAACTTATGTTTTATTGTTATTATAAGCCCCATGATATTTTTCTTAGAGAAACGTTCTTTTTTTATGCAATTAAACACAGTAATTGCTTAAGCGTTGTGTTTGTTCAACAAATCTCCGATCACGCCATATCTACACAATTTAGTAATCTCTAGTTTTTTTTAATATACCGACACACTTAATTACGTTATTACTAACTAATAAGAAAATCCAATTCGAAAAATATCCATATCTACTCATATTAATGCCTATTATAAACACGAAGGTATTTCTCGTTCGTAATTTAACCGATTGATCTTTTGTAAGGAGCTTGCTTTTCCCTAAGGGAAAGGACATGTGCGATACTCTTTATCCATTTATGTGGGAGTGCCCGTATATTATGCCCCGGGCAATGGCTAATATTAATTATATGAAATACAATTTTTCGGTGTGTCTCAAATTTAACAAAGCTCAAACGAGAACCTTCCGGCCCCAGGGGCCGTCGGCTCTCCATACTATGTGTCTTGCACACTGCCAAATGGCAGTTGAATGTGCAAGTTGAAATCAACTTACTAATCCCCCCTGTTATAGCCCCCTGTTATATGTTAAACTCTAGATTGTCTACGGATCTGCTCATTCCTGTCAATCTCGCACTATAATTGCAAGCATAGCCCTCTTGGCCCGCCCCATAGCTCGTTGACTAAACTTTCTTAGGCCCATAGATAGAGACCACGTTTCAGCGCCATATGTTTGTGAGCATGTACAAAATGTATAAGAAGTACAATTTTTGTACATATTATACATTTTGTATAAGTATTAACAATTAATCACATTGTCCATCTATTGTATAAGAATTCAGAAATATTTAGGAATAATAGTGTAATAGTTTTTTTTTTAATGCCTTAATCTCTGGAATTAAGTCGGATTAGAAAAATTATTTTTGTGTTAGATAGCCTAATTCTTGAGGAAAGGTCATTAACATCACGCTATGGTCTTTGAGAGGTGAGCAAAAAGCTGATAAAATCATAATGAACGCTAGCGGAAACGAATGGCTTAATAGGTTTTTGAAAACCAAGAAAATCGCATTTTTTAAAATGAAATATTGGTTGAAACCACGGAACACAGTTAGTAAATTGTAACCGGATATTTTTAATACCTTTATTTTTTTTTTATTGTACTCTGTGTGACATGCAATAACGCCTTTGTTGAAATCTCTCTTTTAATTAAAGCGTTATCAATTGGCTATTGTTTCCAATCGAACTAATAAACGTACTGTATCGAAATAAAATATAATCCATTCGATTAGTAGAACCGTTCACCTCGGTTCCTATCATCATCATGTCTCTCTGTCTCTGAATGTAGTAAATATTAACTTAATCGCATTTTTCTTGGCGCCTTATTGTTAAACTAGACCGACGGCATCGCTCGGGTAAAATTGGAGGAGTTAGTGTATCTACATAATATCAGAATAAGTAGTAGTATTACAATGATAGCTAATGTCCATCTAATGTACTTTAAAAAAAAATTGACTTTTCAAAATGTGCAGCGGTTCCTGAACTCTTTCACACAAGCAACGTTAGTAATTCTTTCTCTGCTATTTTTTTTTAAGGTGCTTAAATCTATAATTAAAAGTATTTTACAAATAAATTACAAACAAATATAATCAATTAAACCTAATATAAACAACTATAAAAAGAATACCCCGTCTAACAAGTCCGCCTGCGGCATGGACCCCATTATGCTGGCAACATTACCCCTCTGTACTGCCAGAGCGATACGCTGACAGAAGTATGTGCCAGCCCTGGGGACCCCTGTAGAGTCGATTTCTCTGTTTATAATGTTAGTATACTAATTGTTTACTAAATTTGTTATTAAAGAGTATATAAAATACTCTGTAATAACAAATTTACTAAATTCTATTAAATGCTCTAAATAATCAAAGTAATTTTCAATTCAATGTTAATCCAATCAAAACTTAATGTTAAGACTGTATTGTATGACTTTATTATTATACATGGTAATGGTCAAAACAGTATTTAAATCCATTGTATACCTAAGTAGTTTGATAAATTGACAAATATGGATTGCCATATTAAGAAGAAGCAGGCATATTAACATTACACATTTTCTCATTTTCATTTTTCCTTTTTTTTTAAAATAATTGTTTTTAATATGAGCGTTTAAAAGTACTAAGCACGCAATTACGGCGTCAAACTGTGACAAATGGCTTTCATATCGTTGGAAATTGCAATGGTTATCTATGGGATTTCATTTCAAGGATAAAAAAAACATTTACAATGCATATTTCATATTTCATAATTAATATCGCTTACTTCGAGCAGTGTAGCAAATTTTTTTTTTAATTTTTTTTTACTCAATAAGATTGAAATAGGTCGTTTGTACCTATAGAATAGTGTAGGCTATCTTTATCCTGCTGCTTTTTTTGGCATAACAAAGACACTAAGTACCTAAGCAAATTACTAATTAAAAAGTCGAATACAAACGAGCGTTAATAAGGGAAAAGAATTATACGAGGAAATGTTCACCTATCTTCAATTTAATTCCATAACCGGTTTTGATGTGGGAAGGTTTATTTACCTCTGAATCTATTTTGTACTCTAAAGCTCTTTTTCAAGGTCTTTTCGTAGTAAACACATTTTATTATGTAAGTACTTTGTGAAAAAAACAGGAAAGTACTTTGGTTTATTTGAATATGGCTTTTTTTTGCAAATCCCCTATGACAACGACACGATATATTTTGGCGTGTCAATATATTTAAACGCTCTACAAATTTCGAAATGACATAAGTCACAATAATAGTACCCGCATGTTTTTTCTTGGCGTAAAACCGACATAAAATTATGTGAGTAATTGCTTTTATCGATGTGTGTGATATTTGTTAAGTTTTTTACAATAATAACATAGAAATAATTAAAGAATAGAAAAAAAACCACATTATTTACTGACATTCATTTTTCTAATACAATATACTTAGAAATCACGCCCCATTATCTTATTACTGCACTTTGCGATTATAATTTTTTTTTATTTTCATGAAGAAGTTAAAATTTACACAAAAAAAATAATAATATTAATCTTGTTATTAAACCTGAATTAATGTCTCTCTATAGTGCATTAGGGAACGCTAAGAAAGTAATTATCATAACGATTCTTTGTATTAAACTGTTACAAGCAAAATTTTTTTCTAATACTATTTACAATTAGCGGTAGTCATTCGATTTGTAAACGTGAAAGTTATTAATGTCCGCGTCGTATTGTATTATGATAATACGGGTATGTGCGTACATTGCCTATAAGTTAGTTACAGTCGGCCGCATAAGTCGATTAACACATTCAAAAGTGCAAAGCAACTGAACACTCAACTTACTTACTTAATTAGTTACTTACTGAAGCTTTTTACGATCGTTTGTACGTGAAGTTTATTTTGTTCTCTGGTCGTGACAACGACTTATGGCGCGTTAAGTGTTACGTTGTTTTGCACTTTTGAATGTGTTAATCGACTTATGCGGCCGACTGTACATACGCATACAAGCGCAGATGAATCAATCTATATGAAAGTGGCACAATGTCAGTTACTAACCAGTAAAAGTTGCCATTTGAACTACGCCAGTTAAATGCCAAATCACCTCAATTAAGTGATGGTAAATTTGTGAATAGGTCCTCTTAAAAAATTACACGAACAGAAAAGTTGAATTTTTCTTTAACCTTTTTTAAATGTACAAGGAAAGTATCACTTAAAGAAAGAAATCTAGGTCTATAAATTTACATATTATAAAACAGTGGCTGTACGTCTCTTGTCTGTTTTTCCGTAATTTTGATACCTTTTTCACTAATGTAAAAGAACGATAAACGGAGGGAGGTTAGTATATAATTTGCAGAAAAAAAAATTAATTAAATTAAAAATTAAATTTCTTAATTGGATCTACTGTTAAATTTGAAGTATTTTTGAAACGAATAATAATAATAATAATAATAATTTATTCACAAATCGTTATAAACATACAGTACAATTGAGTACCAGCGTCTAAACTAGGCCGAGCCTGTATTTTAGACGCTGGATTCTTCCATTAGTGAGAATTAAAATTTATAAGAATTAAAATTTTAGGGTAACGCAAAAACTAAAAATAATTTAAAAATAACAAACATTATCTATACATTTAAAAGAAAGAATTACCTCTGAAGTTACAATATAAAATTACACCACTGAAACTATGGACTTGAGAACACAATAAATTATAATAAGTTAAAAGTATTAATGAAAATATAACTAAGTTTTTTTTTTTTTTTAATCTCATTTTCCTTCATTTCCCTTAAAAAAAACTATTGTTCTCTTTCACTTGGAAATTTGTGAATAAATCAATAATCTAGATACTCAATAACATATTATTTTTTTAAAAAACACAAAAGGCATTTAGGCATTTTCGTGTCGCGGTGTCAATGGCCGCCAAACTTGATCGTGTCTACTTCAGCCCATTAGATACTGCCATGCGGGTTATTTATTTGCCTATGTTATACCTACCGCTAACGAAAACAGTTAACACTTCGAAATTCACACATAAGCACACAGTGCTTGATTTGTTGTAGTATTTTTAAGTTGTAACTGAAAGCAGGTCTGACTGACAGTATATTAAAAGTGGTCATTAAATTGATAAGTTTCAAAGCTGTTGCCCGCCGCGGCTTTACATTCCTGATGTGTTTTTAATAGTTAAAAATTTATACTCGGTAGCTGCAATTCTAAATTTTAAGTTTCAAAGATCTAAAACTTTCATGCAGCTTTATAGACAGTATTGGTTACACTTGTAATAAATTTTGCAATGTGTTGACAGCGCCTCGCCTGCGGGATTTGTTTTCAGGCGTGGATTCTACATAAATATTGCTGTAAATTTTGTAGTCTTTGTTGTTTTTGTGTAGCGCCGGCGTAATAAGAATTTAAAGACATAAATAGTTGGTTCAAAGTATGTAACGGTGTCACAGTATTCCGGTGTGACGCGATGACCGACGCAAGAGCAGTCATGAGACGGTTTACGAAAGCGTAGCGAAGCGAACCTCGATGTTTCTCATATAAAACTGTCGCCGCGCCGCCCGCCGGTCTATCGATGCATTTTAAATTATACGGTGTAACATAATTTGGCACTTTGACCAAATTGAAAATTCTTTATAACAATAATAAATTCTTTATTTTGACCATTTATAATCATTTGCTAGTAACATTCTACAAATTAAAGCTATATTTGTAATCTAATGATGAATAATGAATTAAAATAATTTAAAATTTCCTACGACTTTTTAATTTAACATGTTTTTTATTCATTTTTAATGTCTCTTCCTCACATTGAGGAAATTGACTCTAATCTACATTTAATTGATTTGGACAATCAACTCTACGCCGAATATTTTTTAAAACTATTTATTAATTTTATTATCATTAATTTTATTTTATTTGAACATTTTATATCTGCACAATAGGATTGCATTGCAAATCACACAAAATATTACAGTTTCCCTTGAATAATTTTGATTACAAATTCGCCGTGTATAATGTGTATCATAAATTGTAATTACTTAACCATAAGTCAATTTCTCATCATAACCTATTTAACAAAAAAATGCCGATTGTTTTCACAATTGATGCATAATTACATAGCAATTAAAAATGAAGTCTATAGATAACAAGAAGTATTGCGAACAAGAACAGACGATCAAACTGTCAAGAGAACAGAAATGAATTATGGTTTCGTTTCTTCTGAATTTGAAATTATGTAATGCTGCCATTTAGTTTTAGTCCCATGTATTTAGTAGTGGCAGGCACAGTGCCACTACGGCAGGGCACACTGAATTCGCAGTCATAAACCTGACTCCCAGTGTGAAATATCTATTGGTATATTTTATAAATAACCGACACAATTTCTTCTGCATAGAGAAGGTGCATCATGACAAGGATTGATAGACAAAGACAAATACCTATATTAAAATGGGATTTCATCATGTGATAGGATAAATTTATTTTTTTTAGCTACTAGCTGCTTATGGCGTTGTTTGTGTTATAGGCGACGGTAGCCACCTACCATCAAGTGGACCGTCAGCCTGTCTGTCGACCTTACCATAAAAATAAAAAAAGCTGCTGCCCGCAACTTCGCCCGAGTAACTTTGTAAATGATATACTAAAACCTTCCTCGAGAACCACTCTATCCATTGGTGAAAACAGTATGAAAATCGGTGAAGTAGTTTTTGAGTTTATCACGAACAGACAGACAGACAGGCGCGGCGGAGAACTTTGTTTTATAATATGTAGTAAGTGATACATAAACATGAAAAAGTTTGAGTGTTATTGAAAGTTTTTAACTCATTTGTTTATATAACTTTACACAGGAAAACAAAGTCGGTTCCCGCCGTCTGACTTCTGTATGTACGTTTAAATCTTTTAAACTAAGCAACGGATTTAAATTGCGGTTTTCACTAATGGAAAGACTCGTTATACGAGGAAGGCTTTAACGAATATAATTTGCAAAAAAAAAAATTGCACCCGTGCGAAGCCGGGAGCGGGTCGCTAGTTAGTCGCACTCGCTGGTGAATTAGTAAGCAAAAATGGTAAAATACGGTAAACATGGTTTTCCGGCGATGTGACATCACTGTAAATGACTTCAACCAACTTCAACCTTATCATCTTATAATAACATTGATATTGACATATCAACAAACGTATTTTTACCCATTCATTTATTATTCATTTGCAAAGGGGGATTCCCTTTTGCATTTTTTGGACTGATATACTAATGTATTTATTATTGTTAGTTAGTTATTATCCTTCAACTGATAATATTTTTTAAATGTTAAATATATTTACTGATATCAGATTGAAAATAAAGATATTTTATTAATAACGAAAACAAATATGAATAAATTCATAATATATGACGAAAAGATACAATTCCGATTGCTAGACAAACTTGAATGAAATAGGCTCACATACGTTTTATTCTACATAATATTATTTCCAGTGTAATTTTTTCCATTCTTCCCTTTCCCTCGACTCTCCGTGCATCGTGTTATTGAAGTTATTATACTTGTAATTTCCCACGGGCGGAATATTTTTATCTTATCACAATATCTGATACGTTCAGATCAGATCGCTCGACCGCGACCAAAACATTTGCAATTTTGGACTTTCCGTTTCAATAACAACATAAGTAACAATTGTAAAATTTTCTTCTATAAAAATGACTGCTACTACAGCAGGGCCATCGAGAAGCGATAAAAGAGTTTATTCACTCCACATCTATTATCTCTTTCTATGTTGTATCTATTTGACACAAGAGAGAAAGAGACGATGTAGCATACGAGCTTGCGTTTGATAATAATATTCAAGGACAACCTGGACATCGCCGCGCTATAGCCCTGCAGAAGATTGCGGTAACTTTGTTTACATTTGGTATCGCTTCTCAATGGCCCTAGTTTAGACGAAATGTTGCCACTTCGATACCTTAATTCGCAAAACGAATAACTCCACTTTTGGATTTTTGGTTGAAAATGACTTTTTGATACGGGAGAAACTTAATAACAATTAGAATTTAATTTTTAAAAGGTCTATCGGTTAATACGAGCCATAATTTCCAATGTAAAATTGTCTTTTTTCTTTTCTCGTATCATACAAAAAAAAATTATAACGTTTTTAGTCTCCCCTGTAAAGTTTGCCTCAGAGGAGTTATTTGGTTTGCGAATTAAGGTATCGACTTGCGTACCTATCGTTACGTTCACGTTTAGGCCGCGTAGGTTAACTTTTGCGAAAGACTATAGATATAGATATAGTAGCTATACCGTTTCGGAGCATCTATTGTATATACTTTAAAACTAATTTTATAATTGCTTGTTTTCCTAATGAAACAAAAATGAAAAAATACCTCATCAAAACCAATATTTAGTTTAATAGTTTAAAAACATAAATTAATTTCAGGAAATCAATTATTGTCGTGATTACGATTGTTATCTTAAGGCCAATAATCATAAGTACCGGCACGATGTTAACAAGGTGCATAATAAATAATATTGGTTCTGAGAAACACCCGGAGTAGGGAATTTACGCGAATTGTGATTGTGACGCGCGAATAACACTGAATAAGGTCACGGAGGTTGAAAAATACACAAGTTCCAGTAACACAGTTCTAGTAAGATCTTATTGATGTGTTGAATATAAAATGTTCATTACATCATCAATTATTATACCATGAAAAAAAGGTTGGGTAGTCACAGAATTCAATGTAAAAGCGATAGTGTTATAATTAAGTTAGTAATTAAGTATAGTTAATTCTGTTTAGATCAGTTCTTAAGCATGTCAATGAAATGGAAAACATAGCGTCTAGTATAACCAGATTACTCGTTTTTATTTAATGTGATAACAGTTTGCTTACGTGTGTATAGAACTCTGCCCTCGCACTACGTCGGTTGACCTTTACGACAGACTAGGTAGGTATATAATTTCCAAAAAAATGCATTCGTGCGAAACTCGGACATCCCAGTAAAAGATAATGTTCTTTCAAGTAGCGATGTACATACATAAAAATTTCTAAACTCGAAACACCCAAGCATAGAAAGCACATCCTGAATCAATATATTAGAATGTTACTTGCATAACATTTCAAGTTTGGCTCACGACAAGGCATTTGATTGCAAACGCCAGACGTTTTGCAATGAAGCTGACTTATAGTAACGCATACGTTTAGTTTGTATTCGCTAAGCTTTGATGCGCATATTTATTATAGACATCTTGATGATGGCCATCTCAATCAGCCAAGACAAATGAATCACATGTACTTATTTTCCTGCACGAGAAATCTTAGAGAAATTTTACGAAGTTTGTATAAATATGCCAGCTAATTCTTCTTTTATGACAGGTTAAGCTGTAATACTTAACCCTGAAGTCAATAAAATCAGTCTTTTTAAAATTTTAATGATTAAATTTAATCCTCTTAATATTTATTTTCTATTAATAGGTAATGCTTATATTCAGAGAAAAATATGTTGTCTAGTCTAACCTGTTCGTAATAATCTACTGTCTACAATAACATTTCTTTTTTCTTGTACAGGTTTTATTCGATCTTATTAAATCCGATATAAGAAATGCTTCTTATAGAAAAATATTTTTTTAGAAAAACTTTCTTCTTCATTAGACGTTAATATTCATTATGTATATTATTCGTTTACTTATTCACAAAATTTATGTGAAAAACAAAAACACAGAAAAACGGATTCTAATGTTTACTTTTAGCACGAATGGAAAGTTTTACGTAAAGCAAACATATTATGATTATAAATTGTGTTGGAATCATACCAAAACAGAGCGCCAAGCATTTCCTAAGCGAGGGTTCGCCTTACGTGTCTCATATATATACACCTCCCTTGACGCTCGACGCGACATACGTATCAAACGTATCATATTAAACGGATAACTAGCCTAATGTGATGCATGTCCTGTCCACATGCACTACTGACCTATTTTCTATTTTAACATTTTGCACAAACACGTTATTTTTAGTCTTCATATTTATAGTAGTTATGCATTACACTGTGAAAGTTTATGCCAAAAACATTTATTAAACTTTCACAGTGAATACTTTGAATAATAATTAGAATTAGAATTCTACTTTAATCCTGCAAATAAAGCAATCATTTCCTGTAAATTATATACAGTGTAATCCGTATCTAAATCCGGTGGGTGGTTTTGGACTTAAGTAAATAGAAACTCAATATTTTTTTTTTTTACTGATCATAACAAATAGTTTTATCGTCATTAATTTCTGTCTTGTAAATATTATTTTGTTTTTCATATTACTTTTTCTCTAACTAAAATGATGCAATAAGCGGTTGTATTCGAATCGAATGATACTGTTTCCATTCAAACAATCGAGTTCTCATTCGGACTTTTTCGATTCTTTTGTTTAATTTAATTCTTTGCAATGTTACTATTGTTATTTCAGCCTTCACCGCGTAACCATGTTACTGATAATCTGCGATGGCTAGAAATATCTTTCGAATGTATGCAGACTGTAATGCATTTATTTTAAGCTCAAGAGCGTTGGAAAGGTCACGGCGATTTGAGACTTCTTCCATAATTGTGATCCATAATAATGCTAATGGATATGATCTAACCCTTTTTCAAAGTTGAACACCAGCGCCTTTGCCGTTAAAGCTAGACTCCTGAATTATTCATTGTTTTCATCCCTTTATTGTTTACACACGTCAAATGCTTCTATTTTTAGACTATTGTTGTTTCTCAAAGATCTACATATATATGCTATATTCATACATATGATAAAATAATATAGCTGTCCGCTTATGTACATATTTCTTCCCTAAATTCTTCTAAACCACCAAACGGATTTTAATACGGTTTTCACCAATGTAGAGAGCGAGAAATGAGCAAGATTTGTGGATATAAGGAGAAAAAAGAAGGTTTTTCAAGTTTCGATAAGTGAGTAAGGAATGCCAGTGCCCATTTCCCTGTCCACTCGTAATTTCTTAGCCTTTGTCGTATTCATTTCTAGCTTTTCAGATTTTCCCTTACTCTTTATTATTATCTGTGCATATCCTTGCTTGTGTTCATGCGAATGCGACTATTGCCAACTACCAATGACTTACCACGTTCAGGCTGCTCATCACCATTCTATTCTAACCTTGAAAAGTAAGTATATATAGAGCTGTCAGACTTGTCTCTTGAATTAATTTGTCCTTCAAAAATACATTCCGGATTCAATTCGGAATTTGCGTCACTAATAACACCTGATAATATATGGAGGACAAATATGGTCTTATATGTATCCTATAACCGGTTTGAGCATCAGCGTCTGAGTATCTGCTGTTTACGTAACTTTTATAATAGTAAATTGTTCGTATGGCTAATTCCCTTCAAAATACCTACCTTAAAACTCTTTAAAAGTATTTACTTATTTATATAAAAATGAAATTATTGTATCGTCGCAGTTACTTTAGCCTACAATTTTCTCCAAGAAATATTATAGTGTTACATTTTTCCATAATTCAACCATTTCGAAGACAAGCTAAGTATAGGGGGGATGGATGAAATGGCTCGCTACATGGGCGAACAATCCGAGCAATTAGCCATTTAGGGGCGGCATTGCCCCCATATACAAAACTCGATGCTGTATTGGCTGTACTGGCGAATTCGAAAAGAATTTTTTAAACCAAGAATCATTTTTTTAAATAAAAATTCAATTTTTCATAGTCCGATCTTAATTACCATGTCCAAATAATCGAATCAGAGCAAACTTTCTTTCCAATTAGTCTTATAGAAAATCTAGGCAATACACGCGCAAGCAAAACAGCTTATAAATTGCATCGAACGTGAGTTTTGCATATTTCGCAACACTCAAAGATCGTGATGTTTGCTGGTGTCATGTCATCACAATTTAAGCGTTAAAGGCCCAATATGTGTAATGCTTTCGTAACACGTAATATTTATTGGAACTTTCAGTCGCATAGACATATTTAATTAACGATTGCACGTGTATTGTCTTTATTAATTAACCATCAAAATTAATCTAGACTACAACTACTAAGTGTTTTTTCATGTTCTTTGCTTACATAATTAAAAATGTAATCGTCATGTCGTTTGAAGAAATAATGGAATTATTAGGCAAAAAAATTAAGTTTTTCTCTGAATCTGTTTTTGTATAAGAATTATAGAGGTTGACTGTTAAAGGAAATTTTCTTTGCATAGTAAAATTTGAAGTTGCTTTCCGTGTCTGTATGTATGGCCACTAACTCCTCCTAAAGCACGCAATGGATTTTCTTGCAATTTTCACCATCAGTTGCATCACCATCTTGCATTTTCCAATGCATTGCATCTTGCATTCGGGAACAGTCTTACTTCCAAATTCTTTACAATATACAATAGAGTATTTTTTATGAGAAAGATTGAGGACCGGCTAAACAGTTCTCTGGATACTTGATGGACAATACTGACAGCGTAGTAAAAAAGAAGTTTTTTACAGTTAAATAAATCTCTTAACACGTGCTATTAGGTATGCATAGTTTAAACACACACATATGACATATTGACATATATGAATATTGTACGAAGATTTTGCCCTACTAAATCAAGCGACATTACAAGTAAAACGTACAAAATTGATCATGATCTTGCTATAATTGAAGTAAGTAGGTTAAAACCACGTGTAAGTTTTGTACAAAACTATACGTGTTAAGAAAATTTCAATGTGTAGCGAATGCGTAAAGTAAATGTAAGTTTAAGTTATGTCAACTTTCAAACTAAACCCGTTTACACCTTGTATTACCTATATAATTATATATTTCTCGAACTGCAAGGCCGTCGGCCATCAACATTTTTGCCAATACAAGTTAAGTGACTTTTAAATCCAAATATGGTTCAACAGGTTTAAGAGAGTATAAAACTTTCAAATAGAGTAATGCGTTTTTATCTCCTTTCCGCGCTGTGTATTCTGTGTAGTCACAGGACAAAGAAGTTATTGTACTTTTATTTTATTTACAGCTAAACCCAACGCAATGTTTTAGTACAAAATTATTCGACAAAGTTTAAAAAAATGGAGAAAACTACAGATTTCGATATAATTTGGTGATGCTTTAGTTACGTTTTGTCTGACTTTTCATGACTTTTCTTCAAGCGAGCAGTAAACAAATTCCTGCAGAGTCGACAGCGCACTTGTAACCCTTCTTTCCTCTTATTTATTTTCTGCATGTTATATGCAAATACTTTATCCAATTTAATATCCTATTTATTTTTTTATTTTTTTAAAATAAATAATATCCAATTTATTTTAATTAATCTTACTGTGATGACATAAACACAGCAATTCATTTTTGCATTTTTTACAACAGTTATTATTCTTCACTTTCTATGTCTCTGTAATATAAAATGCAGTCCTATTTTACGATAGCATAAAATTTATTCAGATATTACCTTTGACAGTCAAGTGCTGCGGCCAATTAATACCTTAATAACTGTTTAATGGTCAGCATGGATGCTTTTTACATATTTCTGTTCAGTTTAATGTTATTCCCCAATGAATTGCGTTTGTTGTGTGAACAGTTAAAAAATCTCAATTAATTTTTAATTTATATTAATATTGTACTATTATAAAAAAGTGTCTATATAATATGTCCATACATATTAAGTTCCACTGCTTTGAGTATTTCCTATACATACGTACGTACATACACCAATGAAATACCTATTGTTAGTTATAATTTTGGTTTGTTCCTTTACACTGACAGATTTCCGAAGTTTTTTTTTACATAATGGAGAAACTTTCTCATTAGATGCGTGAAGTGTAATGTTCTGAAAAACATCCTAGGTACTATGTGTGTATACTTAGTCAGTGCAACGGAAAATTGAACCGATTATTGAAGCGGATCTCCAACAGGACACGCATATTGCGTCGCTGATGTAATGAATAATAAAATTATAATACTTGACTGGCCTGATAACTGTGTATTAGTTTTCCTGGAAATTTTCTACTAAGTATCAGTTAATAACAAATCTGGCATTATTGCATATGGAAATGGACTCATACAGCCCATTTTCCTATTCCGACCACTAAGGCCGGCAGCACACTCTTAGCACCTACTTATAGTATTGCTTGTGTTAGAAGGTGATGGTAACCACCTACCACCGAGTGGAGCACCAGCCTGCCTGGCGTACCGACCTTTACATAATCAATTTAGGTTTCGAACTACAGGCTCGATTAACTTCAGCAAATATGGTGGGAAGTGCTTACAGATGATTTTTTTATACTAAGTAGGTATGTTTTCTTTTGTTTCACAGTAGCGAGCCGTCCCTGGCTTCTTAATAAGAACCTCCTAAAAACTCAGCCGAATTTGTTTAGCCGTCCTCGAATAATGTGCCTAGCAACACATTTCTTCTAAAATTTAAATTAAGCATTCGATGGTTGTACGTCGAGTTCCGCTACGTCGCCTCACGTTACGCATCGCATTTCCATTTTTTAATTAAGTGGATCTTCATACATTAAATTTGATAAAAATCAAGTTTTAATACATCGGATGAGTAGTTTCGAATATTACCTCCTACATACAAACAAACAAATATACAAATTTAACCTTTTTATAATATTAATATAGATTTACTAATGGGCTCTAACACAATGATTATGTAAGATGCATAACTATGCGATACTTAAACCAACGATAGGCGATGTCATGTTATGAGATGTGGTATGTTATCGAGTTATCGAATTCATTGATCATCCGAGTTATGAATGGGATGAGGGTCTGAGGGCGCGCGGGCGTGTGAAAGTGGGAAACAATCTATTGTCCTTCCACAATGGGCCGCAACTAGAACAGTGAAAGTTGCCGCGGAAAGGTCGCCCAAGCACTATTGGCCGTAAACGGTCCAATATACTTACATGTGTAGCTGATTCGGCAATTGGAAAATGAACTGTATTACCCATTAAAAAGAGTGCAAAATAAATTAAATTTCAAGGAACCGGGAATGATTATTATTTAAATTGAAATTATTGTGAATAATTTACACATTATCAAAACTCAATCAGTTATACGAGTAACTCCAGTGGTTCATTGTATTGCCTGATTCTATCAAATAAAAATCATAAAAATATTTTAAACATATACATGATTTATTAGTTAAATACAAATCAATAATCTTTAGTAATTATGTACTTACATTCATTATATTAAATTGAATTTTAACTTGCTCTCTAGTCATAAGATATTTTTTTTGTTTTTTACAGGTAAGCATTTAACTAATAACCACATACGAGTTATCCGCACAATAAATGTGAACAATTTAAATAACACACATCTTTGAGGCCGTTAATGGTAAGTCATTATTCGTAATATAGCGATAATACAATAGTAAAGATACAATTTTACTAACTGTATTTTACTAATAGTAAAGATACAATTTTAGTAATTGTATATTTACTGATAAGTATACATAATTTATAGAATGGTCAAAGTGCCAAGGTAATATGGCAAGGTGAGGCCACATAACTAGTTAGAAAAGAAAATCTTTGGAGAAAATGGTTTTCGAATTGAAGATGCTTATAATAATATTAAAAAACGCGTGTCCTTATAAAATATTCAAGGCTAAATTCATTCATAAATTAAAGGAATCAATACTAGTTAATAATAAATCTGTAAGTATTGTATGTATGTATGTTCCCCCATAACTCTTAAACGAATTGACTGATTTTCATGGAACTTGGTAGATAAACATTTAGACATACAGGACAAAGGATAGGCTACTTTTTTCTTTTTCAACGCGGACGAAGTCGCGGGCACCAGGTAGTACTTTATATAATTGCCTAGTTACGACACTCTATTCATAATTGCGTAGAAGCCAATATACCTGTATTGTTTTAACTTAAGCATTATCGAGAGCTCGATTATAGTTGGCTTACGTCAGAACGTTAAAAACCCTTGACATTTTGTACTCACAGAGAAAATGTTCGTGATTATACTTTTTAATTACAAAAACATTTTAGAAAGCGACCGGTGGAATGGCATTTTTTTTATTTTACTAACCGAAGCAGATACAAACCTTTTTGCGGCACAGCAAAGTTTAAAATCGGTTACAACATTGGTTGAATTATTTACACATTACCTACAGAGTAAGCTTAAGCATTATATGTATTTACTTCGATTCACCAGTCTAATGACAGAAATTAGTTCTAAAGGGATCTCAGCTCACGGTGTGAAATTATTAATTATAGTTTCATCCGCAAAAATATTAATTATGTACACACTTAAGAAGAAATAAGCTAAAAGAGATTTGACCGAAAGCGAATAGCTACTTTGTTCAAGCCAAATCTTACTATAATAAATTGAATTGTTAATGTTTTAATTTTATTATGTTAAGAGTTATGGAGGAACATACATACATACATACATACATACATACATACATACATACATACATACATACATACATACATACATACATACATACATACATACATACATACATACATACATACATACATACATACATACATACATACATACATACATACATACATACATACATACATACATACATACATACATACATACATACATACATACATACATACATACATACATACATACATACATACATACATACATACATACATACATACATACATACATACATACATACATACATACATACATACATACATACATACATACATACATACATACATACATACATACATACATACATACATACATACATACATACATACATACATACATACATACATACATACATACATACATACATACATACATACATACATACATACATACATACATACATACATACATACATACATACATACATACATACATACATACATACATACATACATACATACATACATACATACATACATACATACATACATACATACATACATACATACATACATACATACATACATACATACATACATACATACATACATACATACATACATACATACATACATACATACATACATACATACATACATACATACATACATACATACATACATACATACATACATACATACATACATACATACATACATACATACATACATACATACATACATACATACATACATACATACATACATACATACATACATACATACATACATACATACATACATACATACATACATACATACATACATACATACATACATACATACATACATACATACATACATACATACATACATACATACATACATACATACATACATACATACATACATACATACATACATACATACATACATACATACATACATACATACATACATACATACATACATACATACATACATACATACATACATACATACATACATACATACATACATACATACATACATACATACATACATACATACATACATACATACATACATACATACATACATACATACATACATACATACATACATACATACATACATACATACATACATACATACATACATACATACATACATACATACATACATACATACATACATACATACATACATACATACATACATACATACATACATACATACATACATACATACATACATACATACATACATACATACATACATACATACATACATACATACATACATACATACATACATACATACATACATACATACATACATACATACATACATACATACATACATACATACATACATACATACATACATACATACATACATACATACATACATACATACATACATACATACATACATACATACATACATACATACATACATACATACATACATACATACATACATACATACATACATACATACATACATACATACATACATACATACATACATACATACATACATACATACATACATACATACATACATACATACATACATACATACATACATACATACATACATACATACATACATACATACATACATACATACATACATACATACATACATACATACATACATACATACATACATACATACATACATACATACATACATACATACATACATACATACATACATACATACATACATACATACATACATACATACATACATACATACATACATACATACATACATACATACATACATACATACATACATACATACATACATACATACATACATACATACATACATACATACATACATACATACATACATACATACATACATACATACATACATACATACATACATACATACATACATACATACATACATACATACATACATACATACATACATACATACATACATACATACATACATACATACATACATACATACATACATACATACATACATACATACATACATACATACATACATACATACATACATACATACATACATACATACATACATACATACATACATACATACATACATACATACATACATACATACATACATACATACATACATACATACATACATACATACATACATACATACATACATACATACATACATACATACATACATACATACATACATACATACATACATACATACATACATACATACATACATACATACATACATACATACATACATACATACATACATACATACATACATACATACATACATACATACATACATACATACATACATACATACATACATACATACATACATACATACATACATACATACATACATACATACATACATACATACATACATACATACATACATACATACATACATACATACATACATACATACATACATACATACATACATACATACATACATACATACATACATACATACATACATACATACATACATACATACATACATACATACATACATACATACATACATACATACATACATACATACATACATACATACATACATACATACATACATACATACATACATACATACATACATACATACATACATACATACATACATACATACATACATACATACATACATACATACATACATACATACATACATACATACATACATACATACATACATACATACATACATACATACATACATACATACATACATACATACATACATACATACATACATACATACATACATACATACATACATACATACATACATACATACATACATACATACATACATACATACATACATACATACATACATACATACATACATACATACATACATACATACATACATACATACATACATACATACATACATACATACATACATACATACATACATACATACATACATACATACATACATACATACATACATACATACATACATACATACATACATACATACATACATACATACATACATACATACATACATACATACATACATACATACATACATACATACATACATACATACATACATACATACATACATACATACATACATACATACATACATACATACATACATACATACATACATACATACATACATACATACATACATACATACATACATACATACATACATACATACATACATACATACATACATACATACATACATACATACATACATACATACATACATACATACATACATACATACATACATACATACATACATACATACATACATACATACATACATACATACATACATACATACATACATACATACATACATACATACATACATACATACATACATACATACATACATACATACATACATACATACATACATACATACATACATACATACATACATACATACATACATACATACATACATACATACATACATACATACATACATACATACATACATACATACATACATACATACATACATACATACATACATACATACATACATACATACATACATACATACATACATACATACATACATACATACATACATACATACATACATACATACATACATACATACATACATACATACATACATACATACATACATACATACATACATACATACATACATACATACATACATACATACATACATACATACATACATACATACATACATACATACATACATACATACATACATACATACATACATACATACATACATACATACATACATACATACATACATACATACATACATACATACATACATACATACATACATACATACATACATACATACATACATACATACATACATACATACATACATACATACATACATACATACATACATACATACATACATACATACATACATACATACATACATACATACATACATACATACATACATACATACATACATACATACATACATACATACATACATACATACATACATACATACATACATACATACATACATACATACATACATACATACATACATACATACATACATACATACATACATACATACATACATACATACATACATACATACATACATACATACATACATACATACATACATACATACATACATACATACATACATACATACATACATACATACATACATACATACATACATACATACATACATACATACATACATACATACATACATACATACATACATACATACATACATACATACATACATACATACATACATACATACATACATACATACATACATACATACATACATACATACATACATACATACATACATACATACATACATACATACATACATACATACATACATACATACATACATACATACATACATACATACATACATACATACATACATACATACATACATACATACATACATACATACATACATACATACATACATACATACATACATACATACATACATACATACATACATACATACATACATACATACATACATACATACATACATACATACATACATACATACATACATACATACATACATACATACATACATACATACATACATACATACATACATACATACATACATACATACATACATACATACATACATACATACATACATACATACATACAATACCTACACTTACAGATTTATTTTATTAGTATTGATTATATTTTATTACTAGTTGGCGCCCGCGACTTCGTTCGCGTTGAAAAAAAAAAGTAGCCTATCCTGTGTCCCGTACGTCTAAATGTTTATCTACCAAGTTTCATGAAAATCAGTTGATTCGTTTAAGAGTTATAGAGGAACATACATACATACAGAAAAAAATTCTAAAAATCGTCAATTTAGTTTCAGTATCATGTATAGAGCCTATATACACGATATTTCTGAAAACAAAGTAAATTACTCCATGACCGACCCCTACAGATTTATTATTAGTATTGATTATTTATACCTCGCGTTGTTGTTGCAAAAAAAGTTCAAGCTGTATGTAAAGTTACATTCCCTAAAAAGCAACTGATGATGACGTGACATAGCAAACCGCTTATTCATGGTTAGTACCGTTATTGTTTTCAATCAATAGGATATAACTGTAAAGCTATCACGAATTGCTTTGTTCAAATAAAACGAATATTTCTTGCTGTGTTCTTTTCATAGTATTCTGTTTGGTGAAATGTTCATTTCATTATATGTAATTACGAAATTCACTATCCCAAATAAATCCCATAAGTGAATCAATCACCTCATTTCGTCTTCTCGCATTAAAACTGTATAATCTCAAAACCTACTAATTTTACAAGAGAGCGTTTATAGATTCAACGTGTAATAGTTTTAATAATAAAGAACTCTTCAATGTTTATTTTTAATTTTTGGCTAGTTACGTTATCTATCTTACAATCTAATTTAAAACTATTATAATTTAAGAGAAAACTACTGGTGATACCGAACGTTTCCGCACATTAACTCAATTTTGAATGTTTTTTAAAACTGTACACTTTTAATAATGCATAAGGGCATTTGTTTTTTTATCCTCTTAATCTACATATTTTGTATAGGACACCTTTATAATATTTAGAACAGCGATGTTCAACATACAAGACAAGACATGCAACCCACTCTCATTCAATACAACAAATTATTATAAAGTTGAAGTGTTTGTTTGTTTGGTTGAACGCGTTAATCTCAGGAACTACTGGTTCGAATTGAAAAATTCTTTTTGTACCAGCTAGTATAACAATAAATAATATCGACCCGCCCCTGACTTCGCAGTATTGTATTTATTTATTTATTTTTGCAAATTATATGGTTTTAAATCACGATTTTATACTTTTTAAATTATATTTCATTTATTAGATTAATGAGTAGGTACCTTTTTTCTTAACGTTGGGAAATCCTCTTGGATACCCGGCAGTGAAGGGAACACTGCGGGGTTATGCCGGATTCCTACCGGCTAAAACCCAACGACTTTCATTCTATCGCGGCCGTTGATGGGCGGGGTCGTGGGGACGTTGTTACACGACTTCGGTGCCCCGCCACGGCTATTCAACGCGGGGAGCCTGTGCTCCCTGTCAGAACCTCGGCGTACCCTAAAGTGGAGGTACGCCGGCCTACTCGGGGGACCTTACGACGGGCGGCAGTCTCCCAATGAGTAGGTACCTACCTACTTTTATTGTAAACATAATATATTTTACAGAAGAAAGTATCGGCAATGTTCAAGAACATTATACAAAATATTTAAGTTTGTGCTTTAACAAGGTTTTCACGTGACTTATTTTCTTAATTATATTTGAGACGAAAGGTCTTGCCGCCACAATGTTTCATGGTCTTTCTTTATAGTCAGCCTTGGAATAAATGAAGCGTCCCTGGAAACGGCAGATTGCTTTCCTTTGCTATCAACTTCGATTATTCAGATTTTAATTTGTTGACGTTATAAATTTAGATTAATTTTTTTTTTTTTTAATATAAGTCATATGAATATGAATCAAATGAAAAGTACTTAAATCGTTTTACATATTGTTATAATTAGAAAAGAAATACCATAATTATCAAATTAATTACTAAATGTGTGAGTAAAATATTTTTTAAGGATTTTCATGGACGTAAGCTTATATATAGATATTAAAATTATACACTATTGAGTCAAGAAAATTAAGAACGGCACCTAATAAATCCTGTTTTTTTATACAGGCTGTTCCACAAATCATTGCTAAAACTTAGCTTTACTGACGCTCTATCACATACAAAAAAATTGTCCTAATGAAAGTCTCACGGATTTCGAAATTTTTGCATCTTTATGTTTTTAGGAAAATACACACACTTGATCACTTTTTTTAATTACATGCTGTTTCCACAAAAAGGCACGAATATTCTCTTGTGTTTCTAAGAATGGTTTCTAAAAATATTGAGCGATGTCAATTATTTTTCAATAACTTTTATGAATTTCTCAATCTGCCATAAATGTTAGAGTTCTAAAGAAGTGATTACAACATAACTGCTAAATAAAACATAAAGATCTGCTGAATGTTTGCATGAATTGCATTGCATGAGGTGAATGGCGAAACGGTCATGAGATGGGCCTTCGATTTAACATCCCGTTGGACACAAATACCATGAGAGAATGAGACAGTATTCGTGAAATAGTACGGTTAAACAGAGAGAGGAGATTACATCCCGTTTTGTAAGGTGTATTACATCTCTATGCATCTCTATTATACCTGCTCGTTTTTATGTGGATTTAGTTTTTATAAATGTTCATTTCGACATTAAACTTTAAAATAAAATAGCTACTCGTACTTGTTCTATTAAAAGCTTTTCGCGATAATCGGCAAATAGCTAAAAGAAGCTACGTTTGCTTCAAACATCAAATCTGCATGCTTTATTTCTCTAGACAAAACCACGACAAAACAGTACTGCGACGAAACGACCCTATCCTATTTATTTAGCCAAAACTTTTTAATTGTAGATATTGTGAGTATAAACAGAGAAACAAAAAGCAATTTTAATTTTAATTTTATTGAATTAATATAAAATGATTTAAATTCACAGTCTAAAATGCAATTTTATTTTTAGGCTTGATTCACTGCATTTTTATAACTATGTTTTGAGACGGCATTGATATATATTTTGAAAATATTAGACGAACAGACAGGGATTTTGAATAATAAGAATAATAAGTATAATAAACAAGACACTAAGTACATAATTTTTATTATTGAAGGCTTTAAAATGTCATATAATTAAATAAATACATTGAAGCCGTCGATCGATTGAGACCTTTAAAAATCGACATTGTAAAGTTTAAAAAAATGAGCGAAATTCTTATTTACTTATGAACAAAATCAATAATATAAATAAAGGAACCAATAAAAATGTGTTTATTTCCAGTAGCGATCACAACTACTGCTATAACCGAACAAGTTAATAAAGAAACCGAATAAATGACGCGTATTTATCGCGCCGTTTATACAAGTGGCCTAAGTAGGTACCTATAGTATTACGCAAGGCAACTTACTTATGTATTGATATAAAATTTTGGTTGCTTAAAATCCAACTTAGCTTAAAAGGCTATCTCAGTGTTTGGTTGTCCGTCTAGCGACAGAAGCTTATAGAAGACTACAATAAATTAAACGCTCCAGTGCTGTTGTAAATATGAGATGTAAAGCCTCTCTATAGGCCTCTTATAGTCCATTTATAGAAGATACTCGTAGTTACAAGTGGTCAGCCTGTCTATCTATCTACGATTTTTATTGAAAAAATATTCATTAAGAGAAAACGAACAAAACTTATAATAATTATGGGTATTTAAAGATTCTTGTTTCTTGGGTTAGTCTTGACTTCAAAAAACTTATAATTAAAAAAACTTAGGTACAACAAAACTTATAATTACGTAACTATAATTGCTTATTAACAAATAATTCAAGATTATTCCAATAAGATCTGACCATATCACCCACCCCCCCTGTATCTAGCAGTAGCTGATACATCACTGTTTTAGAATACTCTGATGTTCAAATACGCTCTAAACTGAAAAAGTAATTTACAAAATCAAACTCAAAATATTTATTTGTCACTTAGGTTTCTATGATGGTCATCTATACTAATAATAAATCTGTAAGGGTTGGTCATGGAGTAAGTTACTTTGTTTTCAGAGATATCGTGTTTATGGGGTCTATACATGATACTGAAACTAAATTGACGATTTTTAGAATTTTTTTCTGTATGTATGTATGTATGTATGTTCCTCTATAACTCTTAAACGAATTAAGTGATTTTCATGAAACTTGGTAGATAAACATTTAGACGTACGGGACACAAGATAGGCTACTTTTTCTTTTTCAACGCGGACGAAGTCGCGAGCGCCAGCTAGTTATAAATTAAAATTTACCAGGGTTTCGGAAAAAAGCCAAGATGACGATCCTGAGAAGAAACCCCGAAAGAAACTCAGGATACAAATACACTTAATTTTAACAAAATTAAAGTATATATATACAATAATAGTTTTTTTAATACTAAACATAGTATGAACTCCGAATCGCTTATATCCAGGCTTCATTGTCGCTTAAATAATCAGTGATTAGACAAAGGCTGTCTAACACAAAAAGATCTAAAAATAAGTTCCGAACATTCAAATGCTTTCAAAATTGAAGTACCCAACAGTATAATACGCCTACTTATCTGTATACTAGACGAAACAATTGAGAATTATAAATAGAACTATGATTAAGGAATATTTTTGTCTGTATAGTGCTTCAGCTATCACTTCTTAAGTGTTACCCATTATATAAAAAATTGTAGAAGCTGCCAGCGACTTCACCCGAGTTACTTTGTAAATTATATAATAAAACCTTCCTCGAGAACCACTCTATCCATTGGTATAAACAGCATGAAAATCGGTGCAGTAGTTTTTGAGTTTATCGCGATCAGACAGACAGACGCGGCGGACTTTGTTTTATAAATAATATGTAAGGAAAGGATTCTCAATGTTCATAGCAGAAAAAACGTAACCACAACTACATTAACCCTTATTAAACTCATAAAACTACGAAAAATACGCATGGGCACTTTCTATACGTGAAAGAATTTTTAAATCAATACATTAGTTTTTGAGTTGTATCAAAAAATATCATTTTGATCTTCCAAAACGCTTATATTTATGAAACAATATTATTAATTTTAGAAACAGTTGCTATTTTATAAAGCATGTCTTCTAAAAACATATATCTTTTTCACATCCGATGTACACTCTAAAATTTCCTTCATCATCTTTACTACAATTAACTGTAGTATGTAAATTGAAATATATGTCCTTCGAGTCAAGTGCAATGCTCATTGTTATTATATTAGTAATATATACTTACAAGCATTTACTCTTGAATTCATGTGACGTCTTCAATCTAAATCCTAGTAAAGTATTTGACATATAAAGCATGTTGGAATGCAGGCCCAGACCTGTGCTTTCTCACGGCCCTAATGTATTGGGACCATCACGCGCTGTACTGAATGTGAAATTATGCCCCTACTAATACGAACTCTAAACAAATGAAATTCTAATTACACCGTATTACCAAACGGTTACCACATAATAAAAATCTTCATTTTAAGAAAAGTGGAATTAAAAATATATATAGTAAAAAGTTACTTCGTCGTAGAAAGGAAAAGGATATCAAGCCGGATGCAATGGGAAATGCCTACCTGCCATAGATTTGCTTCTAGATAAAATGTTGCTTTGGTTTACCCACGTATTTTCTAAAAAGAATATATTTTAAGTTTTTATTCCAAAATAAAATAAATAAATGTAGTAGTGTAATATAAATAAAATAAATAAATGTATTTCCATAATAAATGTAGTAGTGGTAGGGCACACTGCGTTTCGCAGTCATTTGGGCAACCCGCTGGCGGCAGTGACCACCACCTTACAGAATATCACCGTGAAATAACAGCATTATGTGCTGTTGTGTTTCGGTGAGTGAGTAAGGGATGCCAGAGCCCATTACCCCATCCCTCCCTTATCCCTTTTCCTTCTATGGTCGGCAGCGCACTTGTAGCACTTATGGCGTTGCTTGTGTTATAGGCGACGGTAGCCACCTACCATCAACTGGACCGTCAGCCTGTCTGTCGACCTTAACATAAAAAAAATTAATTATAAACTCAAAAATACGTAATTTCTGGTAGAAAAAGGTGCGTGAAATTCCGCTTTTTTTTTCCATAAAACTTAACGCTATTAAAATTTTTAAAGTAAAAGACGGAGAAAGCCTTTTCCTGTACGCATTATTATAGTTAATAAACAGTGATAACTTTTTTTTTAAATTAATACATCCTTTAAAAATTCTCTCGGGTGATAAAAGCATTGTTGATGAAGATTTTAAGTAATTCGTATGAGATGTGTTTTATTTTTGAAACAGTTAAATGAAATTGAAGATTTGATTATTTGAAAATGTATCAATAAATACGGTATTTACCCATGTTATCATGGGTAAAGAAGGAATAACTTTGTAGTCACTAGATTTTTCCCGCGGTTATTCCCCGCACCCGTCCGCGCCGCCCGTTATCACGATGTATAGGAATTTGCATACAGTGTGCTAAATTGAATGGCATTTACTTTCCCGCTCCAATTCATATTAGCTTGGCATTATAACCTTTACTAACAAACAGAATAATGAAAAAAGTATTCTTTACTGACTGGTAGAAAGCGCGTTTCACAACTAAAAAAATCGTAGGTGTACCTACGTTTGTTTTACAGGAGCAAGTACCACGTACTAACTGTGCCCCGCGGCTTTGCTGTGTAAATATAAGCTAATATTAGTATTATCCCCTATCCACTCCTTATACCGTAAATTTTATCCTATCAAGGTCGGCAGGGCACTTGCTCCTCTTGATGTTGCTTATGCCTGCCGACCTTCACATAAAAGATGTTTGATAAAATTAGTAACTCACATCAAGTTCCAATCAGGCATAATTTAAATAATTAGGTAAGTTATATTTTTTAACTTCTATTTACAGTTGAAGTATATATATATATGTACGCGTTCTCGTTCCTCTAATGAATATAACACGCTTTGATAACATGTATAAATTAATAATCGACTTAAACTGAGTTTGCTTAGCGAGGTGAGGTGTGCTGTATCTTATCAAAGATACAAAACGACATACACTGTTAAAAGCATGTGGCTGGAATGCAATTGCTCAATTATCGTGTTGGACCAGTTTACTCGGTTACTGCGTGCTATACTTAATGTATTAGATATATGTACATAGCTGATATTATGTGTGCACCCACTGCCCCAGATTGTCGCCAATTGCGTAGCACCACTGTACAATACTTTTTCCTTCTGTTTTACTTATACAAAATCCATAATCCCAACTATACCTGAGTGTTACTGTTATCACGTCTAAACTACTAAAAAAATTTGAGTAAATTTCATATGGAGACAGCTTTAATGCTGGACAAGGACACCCTATCAAAGTGAAAGATAAGCTATAAACTCAGTCCCACTCCAAGGCTCAGAATATTTAACTTCTGCTTATTACGATTTACATTTATCCATTTATTTTATTTATTTTATATATTTGTTACTACGTGTACAGTCGGCTGCATAAGTCGATTAACCCATTAAAAAGTGCCAAACAAACAAAAGTGGGTAATTCTAAAGAATCGAAAGTGTTCGTGAGCGTCAACAAAAGGTTTAATCAAGGGTAATCGGAATAAATTATAATAAGTGTGTATAAATGTATATATTTTAATATTATCTATATGTATGTAAATATTGATATAAATTATTTGATATTAATGATTATGTAAACTGAACATGGTGTGCGGTGAAACTCTAAAGAGTTTATGTTTACACCAATGTTAATTTAAAATGTAAACATTACTGTATTAATAAATAGATAAATAAAAAAACAACACTCAACTTACTTACTTAATTACTTACTTACTGAAGCTTTTTACGATCGTTTGTACGTGAAGTTTATTTTGTTCTCTAGTCGTGACAACGACTTATGGCGCTTTAAGTATTACGTTGTTTTGCACTTTTTAATGTGTATCGACTTATGCGGACGACTGTACATATATTGTCAACAGAAACTAGGGAAGCCCTTACAGAAGATCAAAATTTTGTCCCTTGTGATTTATCGTATCAGGGTTATATAGTTATAGTCACCGCCAACTTACAATAAAATTACCGTCAGGCTTCCTGCTATATTTTAATATAAAATAATAAGAAACTTTTTTCATTACAACAAATCCTATGACAGATTTTTAAAATAGAATATCTAAAAAAATGGATATATGTTAATTTTAAATTGGTATGCAGCGGTTAGAGTTCGCTCTAAAATTTTATTGCCACCGCATTGTGTGAGAAATGGTATACTTTTTGATGAACATAATTATATTTATTAAGTATCACTTAAGTGACCATTTCTTAGACATTCATATAAGGCATCATTAAAACACCCACATACAAAAAGTAGATCAAATATTCATAATAAACAAATTAACCGTAAAAATTATCATAAACGTATGTTGAACAAGAGTTGATATTTTTAAGACTACTTTGTATGTGGGTGTTGGTTGCTAGAAAAGCAAATGCAAAATATTTTTTTTATATTAATAAAAGGTTGCAATATAAAATTTTATTACTATTTTACTTAAATGGTGTTTAGATATATTACCTCCCAAAATAGTGCTTAAATAGTGTTTATACGCTTCTTTTAAGTTCAATTGGTTCTACGTAAAATATAAATCTTGGGAAGTTTACTGTCACCTCCATTGTTTTCATAGTTCTCATTTTCTCATTCCGTTTGAGTAAACGGGAAAGTAAATGAGGAATTTAATATTGTAATATGAGAATAATCAGTGCGTTTAAAGTTACATTCTAATTAAGTAATTAGTATTTTCATAGTAATTGCGGTCGGAATGAGCAGATAATAAAAATACTTCCTCTCGTTAATACTTCCTTTGATGTAAATGTAGGTGACATTTTATTGCATGAAAACAACTTCTATTGACACACCCATATAAAGTTTTCTTAAAGACACTCTTAGTATAATTCACACTAACCTTCCTTGTTTATAGTATTTTCCGTTATCAAAATTGCTTGGATGGTTTAGTTAGAACATTAGAAGAAGTTAGCGGAGAAACAGATAGCGATTTTATTTTATAACTAGTTGGCGCCCGCGACTTCGTCCTCGTTGAAAAAGAAAAAAGTAGCCTATCCTGTGTCCCGTACGTCTAAATGTTTATCTACCAAGTTTCATGAAAATCAGTTGATTCGTTCAAGAGTTATGGAGGAACAAATATACTTACTTACATACATACATACATACATACATACATACATACATACATACATACATACATACATACATACATACATACATACATACATACATACATACATACATACATACATACATACATACATACATACATACATACATACATACATACATACATACATACATACATACATACATACATACATACATACATACATACATACATACATACATACATACATACATACATACATACATACATACATACATACATACATACATACATACATACATACATACATACATACATACATACATACATACATACATACATACATACATACATACATACATACATACATACATACATACATACATACATACATACATACATACATACATACATACATACATACATACATACATACATACATACATACATACATACATACATACATACATACATACATACATACATACATACATACATACATACATACATACATACATACATACATACATACATACATACATACATACATACATACATACATACATACATACATACATACATACATACATACATACATACATACATACATACATACATACATACATACATACATACATATAGAAAAAAATTCTAAAAATGGTCAATTTAGTTTCAGTATCATGTATAGAGCCTATAAACACGATATCTCTGAAAACAAAGTAAATTACTCCATGACCAACCCTTACAGATTTATTATTAGTATTTTATTTTATAATATATGTACCTATAGATACGCGTAGATACAAAAAGTGTTGTAAAAAAATATTAAAATTATCGATTAGAACGGTAACATAATCAAAGTTAAAATTCTAATGTACTTAATATAAAAAAAATCCATTTTCTTTTCAACTGTGCGGTTGTTTTGTTTGTACTGAGCCTTAACACTAATGGAGCGTTTAACTAGTTATATCTTAGAACAATTAAATGTTTTACTGATTCGGTTTACTTCCGCTGATAAACACATTTTCCTTCCTGTCTCCTTATCAATGGCGCACCGTTATCTATATTTAGTTTGCCGTGATGTAATAGATATTTTATTATGACAACTATTGTTGTACAATATTTATTACCCATAGCCGCGAGAACCTATATAACAGTCTTCTAATAATAGCATAAACTGCCACAAACGGACAGTGTTACGTCACATTTAACTAATATCACAGAATAAGTAATAGTACTGCAAGTAGTAGAAAATATCTTTTAAATATTTATACGCTACGTACATCGAAATACTACAATGGAATTTGCGTCACAAATGCCAAAGCGGCACATAAAAAGAACGCCTTTGACAGAATCATGGCGGACTCTTGCTTTCACGCGTCAATGGTAAAAGGTAGTAACGATCAACTTCTACTATTTCATTTTAAACTCTAATGGGTTGACGTAAAGTCACATTTTCTTTAAATTACGTACTTATTATTATGTTTGTTTTGTTTTAAATGACAATTCATTTTTTACGCATATGTCACTTTTAAATGTTCCATAAAATTCGTAGTGTTTTGTATGGCACGCGGGTTCAATGTTGTAGTAGTTTGATGGCTACGTATGAGTATCTCGCTTTTTATTCACGTAGACATGACCTGTGAAAACGTAGACAAGACATTAGGTACTTTTTAATTTTTGAGAATAGGTAATTATCGTAACTATTTAAAATATTTGAAGCATTGAGCATTTAGTTTTATGTAAATTTATTATATTATAGAAGTAGCTGCTGCCCGCGACTTCGCCCGCGTATTTTTATAAATTATATACAAAAACCTTCCCCGAGAACCACTCTATCCATTGGTGAAAACAGCACGAAAATTGGTGCAGTAGTTTTTGAGTTTATCGCGAACAGACAGACAGACGCGGCGAAGACTTATAATATGCAAGGATTACGTGAAGATAAAAATAAAAATAAATATTACAGGTGGAACATGATCTCAAACATAACAATAAATATTAATCAAGTAAATTAATCGTTTCAATATGTTATTTTAATTAATGTTTAAAAATTATTCCAAAAATGTCAAGCGCATTTTCAGTTAACATAAAGCCCAACATAAAAACCCCCCAAGCCTTTTGAAACACTGCTTTTTTTACAGTTAAATGAAAAGTGATTTACAGTTAACATTAAATACCATATTGTTATGTTTTGTAGTTCATTAAGATTTAGTGACCAAATAACGATAGTATTTCATAACACCTAGTAATATGATTATGAAGGATAATCCGATTATTTCATAGTAGTTCGACGAATATGATACATACAAATATATAACCTATGGCATTGCCCCACAATATATGCATAATAATACGTTTGTTTATTGCCTTTTGCCTTGCCTACTTTCTTTATTGCTTCTATATTGCACCTACTTTACGTTATAAAAGGAACTTGAAAGGAACGTCTTGAACTTAGACAACTAACAAAAAGAGATGTTTTATTACATTCTATTTGGCAGCTCGTTGAAATGCCTACCTCTCTCCTACAACCCCGATCATCTGAAATAACGTTACAGACGGAAGATGCCATAAATGCTTTGCTTATGATTAAACACGAATATATTTATTGCATAATAATTTACTCCACAATAAAACTATATAAATGGCGTAGTTTTCATTCCATATTTTTCCTTTTATCCTGTCAGTTTTGTCCTGTCAATAAATGAATATCTAAAAAAAATCGTATGATTTTGTCGGAATCCTTTCATACATTTCATAATAAGGCGACTGTATAAAGTCAAGCTAGTTCTCGATTTTCTTTATCCATGTTGTTCATAAAACAAATTTTTAACATAAACATTGTTAAAAACAAGGAAAACTTTTTATCAATTTTATTTTGCGTTTTCTATTATTATTTTGTAATTTATCATTAATTGTTTTGTGATAACTATTCACATTAAAATGTGGGTTTATAATTTTATGTTCAGCAAGTATCTACCTATATGCAAATTATTTGAATGAATTAACCCTTTATCTCGAACGAGGCCACGCACCGTTCCACAAACGCGAGTGAATATAAATGTCGTGCCCTATATTTATAAGGGAATTGTTCCAATAACAAGGTATTACATGAAAATCTATAAGTAGAAGCGACAGAATGTAATGTGTCGAACCCACGCTCTTATCAAGCTGGCACAGGCGGTGGTACGGATGTGGAAAATTAAGAAAAACGGTACAGCGACAGTGCGTGGGCGAAACAGCCCTTTGAGAGGTGAAGAGGCGGGGGTCCGCGTGGGAGGCATGTCTAAACCGTTACGCTGTGACGTCACCGACACACCCCCTGAGACTTCGTGCATTCTATAAGAAAATTACTTTTTTTAAACCCGATTATTCTAAATATAGAGCTTTTGAACTCGATAAAAAAAATAACTTTTTTCAATAATTACAAAACTTTTTAATGAATAGTGTTAACGGCTTATAAAAATGACGGACGTAGAATAAATCCATAGAGCAAACTTCTACCAGCGACTTTACATTATTGCTATATTTTTGTCAGACGTTGAATTTATTATTTTTATTTTCAGATGATCCCTCGCGAAAAATAACTTTTAACGGGATGAAAGGTCCTTTTCTTTATACCTGACAAAATGTATGCAAAATTTCATAATGATTGGAATTATGACGTCTTAACTACTCAATAATTAAGGCGTAAAAGCGTAACAAACAAACAAACTTATTTTTGCATTTATGATATTAGTTAAGATTACGTTGATTTTTTTTTAAATTAAGGTTTTATTCGAGTTTCAGTCTAGTTCTATTTTAGTCTGCGTGTCTGTTATTTTTTAACATGATGTAAAAACTGGAGCTTTTCTCATAAAATTTTCATTCTGAGAAACTGCAGTCTGCAATTTCTGAGAAAGAAAAATTTATGAAATTAATAATCTGCATGAATTCACGTAAATACAACATCGCGGACAACATAATAAGCGTTTACACACATCAAATTATGCATTGTTGCTTATTACAGTCAAAATGAATAGCCTTCACTGTAACAACTTCTGTTATGAACCGAATAATTTGGCATTTCAGAGAAAAAATATTTTTTGTACATACTTACATTATTATCTTGTACAGTCGGCGTCATATAGTAAGTAGCTATCGGCATTTCTTCATATTAGGTTTATACTTCATTCTAAAAAAAGCTTACAGCTACTTAGATGACAACTTATATACAAAAATAAAAACATTATTAAAGAATGATACATTAAATAGAAGAAAAAAATGTTAGGTCTGTGCTATGAATGTATACTATTCAAGAATTTAAATTAACATACCCCATCATACTGGCTCTGAACCGATTTTTTTTTTAACTTTTTGGTTCCAATTAAATATGAATTTGATTTTTTGTTGAATTGAATTTTTTATATTACTTTGATATTGCCGATATTTAAATTTTAATATGCAAAACGGTTGGTTTCTATAATTTGACGACTTTTACATTACTATTTATATATCAAGTTTATACAACTTTCATATTACCTACTATATCAAGTTAACTATACCTCGACATACCAAAATCAATATAAATTTGAATCCAAATAATATGTTTTTTTTCACATACATTGAATTCATATAATTCACTATTATTATTGAAATGAACAGTAGACACTAACATCCGATATATATGATCATGAGAATTTGATGTGAATCTTATCTCAAAAATGATCGCATCTTATTTTTTACTTTTTATGATAATTAATGAGTAATATTTATATTATGAGTAATTAGTGGTAAATATTGTTTTGATGTTATTTAATAGATAAAAGTAACCGTTGCGTTCGCGACTGTATCTACTGTACAGTCACAGTACACACACAAACACGTGACATTTCAAAATGATTTTACGCTTCGGAACGAACGAGATAGTTTGTACAACTACGCAATAGCAAAATGATTCATCTGTCAACTAAAAAAGGATTCCCGAATAAAGACAGAACAATTTCCCAATTGAAAACCTTTTCTCAAGAAAAGAAATGCTTTACAATTGCAGAGCACGAAGATTTAAAATACACTCTTCCACGATAATTTATTAATCAACTGTTATAACGTTAGTCCGGACTGACGAAAGTATAACTCCCAGTCAAAATAACTAAGTTTTGAAAACTGAAATCTGGAACGTTAGCTTATCTTATAAATTTAGCATCTGCTAAGAAAGGATCTTTAGAAATTCCAACTCTATGCGAAGGCAGGGCAGGTCGCTAGTAGTTTTATAATTATTAATTAAAAGTTTATTATTGTTGTTGTGTTTACACATTTTGTGTATTTTTAACCCCAAGAGACTATCCTGTTAATTAACGTTTATTAATTAATTAATAATCAATTTCATAAATCAAATAAATTTCTTTAAAAAAATATTATATATTAAAAAAAAGAAAAAAAAAAGAAAACAAATCTGTAGTTATATTTATTTTTTAATGTCACTGATTTTTGTTTGGTAAAGAAATATGACTGAAGGCAATTTATAAAGTAATTCCTCACCAAAGGCGGGGCGCGGTCACTAGGGAAATTTTCTTGTTGCAGACTGAGATTCCGCTTTGTATGGAAACTTCGTGCAGGAGTTTATTGTATCACTGGAAACCAATCAAATGTGTAAACGTTTAATAAATTCGTTTAATATTTCATTTAATATCATTATATACGCCTTTCTCACGATTAGGTATACCTACGTTGCAGGTCGTATGGAACGAATGTATAAACGTTGCTTGGTTGGATACAAGTCCGATGCAATGCATAGAGCTATTATAAATATTCATGAGAAAGTTTGCACTTACATGTATGCATACATTTCTGTGTACAATACATATAGATTTATATTTTTATTCATGTTTGTTTATCTTTATATTTTTTACAACATTATCTTTATGTCTATTTATGATTTACCAGCTTCGCCCGGGGTGCAATTTTTATAACTTTTTCCACAACTTATGCAAACTTTTTCCCTTTTCTCTCTTTCCATAAGTGAAAAACCGAAGTAAAATTGGTCTAGCCATTCTTGAGTTTTTGCGAAACTAACGCGCATTATTTGATTTTTATTTATAGGTTCCGCGTTCACTGTAATAGCAATCCTCATCCAGCTTATCCACTATCATCCCGTGATCTATTATTGAGTCGGATAAAGTTAACGAAAAAAAAATAGGAAAAATATTTTTTGTAAATCTCATTAACCACCTCAGGACACCTTTCTCTAAAACTAAACCAAAATTAACGTCGTTTTTGTATTCTTTGGTCAGACGGTATGTCTTCGGCATTGGAAGCTGTCCAGCATAAAGAACCTCTACCAGCATAATGGTCTTCTTCTGTTTGCTAATTATATTGTATTAATTATTGTAAGTATTAATTTATTTCTATAATGAACCCATTTAGGTATTCTACGGTATTATTTAGGCCTTAGATACTGAAAATATAGTTATACTTAAGTTTGACAACAGTTAAGCGATGTTATTTTATTACATTGGCGTCCAACTGCGAGCGTATTCGTTTAGCCTTTATGACGTCATAGGCGTCTAGACTCGCCGTGGTTGTGACGTCATGCGGTACCCCCACGCAACGTCTACTTGTAATTTATTTCCTGAATACAGAAACTGTCGCTTGTAATTTTAGCACTCAATTTTAGTCACAGTCACGGTCCTCCATAGTAACGTAATAGCCAGTACTTGACGTCTGGGATGGGGTGGGGGCCGCAAGCTGTTCGAGCGGAAAGCGGAACGCCTGGCGTCCTTTATAATTTCATTAAAGAACTTATTTGGAGTTCGACAAAGTTGATTGACAGTGGATTTTAATTTTTTTAAAATATATTTAATGTAAGCAACATTGTAACATCACAGCACATGTGCTGTTATTTTACGGTGATCTTCTGTAAGAGGTTTTTCCGAAAGGCAGACTGCCCAATTTATTACTATCAAAAGATTGAATGTGCATAAAAATAAAAATAATATTTGCCTAAACGTGTTTAGAGTGCACTTCTGTTACATACATGAACAAGGGTGTTAAAAAAGAGAAAAGAACGTCAAAAGAACGTCACGGAAAAAGACGTCTGGCTTATGTAATCCCGAATCTAATTAACCAACTACCTAAAACATTAAAAAGCGAAATAACACCCAAAAACATGACATATAAGCTAAAACAATACTTTTTACAATTAACTGCAGATAAATATAATTTTTAACAACAATAAATGTACATTATTCATAAATAAAAATAAAAAAAAGTTATAATCAATTGGAATTCTAAAATGCTAAAGTGGGTAATTCTAAAGAATAGAAAGTGTTCGTGAGCGTCAACAAAAGGTTTAATCATGGGTAATCGAAATGAATTATAATAAATGTCTGTATAAATGTATATATTTTAATATTATCTATATGTATGTATATATTGATATAAATTATTTGATATTAATGATTATGTAAACTGAACATGGTGTGCGGTGAAACTCTAAAGAGTTTATGTTTACACCAATGTTAATTTAAAATGTAAACATTACTGTATTAATAAATAGATAAATAAAAAAAAAAAAAAAAAAAAATATACCCTTTCTATGTCATTATGTACTTCTAAGTTAATAAATGCTTAAATGCTGTTACTCGATAGTGCTCAAATGCCACTATTCTAAATAATAAAAAATGAGGCTGTTTCTTACTTGATTTTCTATCTACAGTACCTATTATTTATCATTCTTTAATAAATGAATCGTATAATAAATGAAATCTCTTCTATTATCCCCAGTTCAGTTAATATAGCGCCTTTCGCGTCAGACTTGATTGGCGTTTAATGAAATGGCGATACTCGTATTCAAATCAATTATGCCGACCACTGTCTAGACAGATTCATGGCTAATAATGAAACAACTTTACGTACGAATCGAAAAAAAACTACAAATCAATGTCTTGGCCGACTTATAGGTTTGTAAAATATCGATCTCCTAACAATAATAATGTTGACCCTACTTAACGAGTTGGCTGAGGCTCTTGAGTGACTGCCCTATAGATTTAAAAATTTTTGCAAAGAAATTTACGAACACTACTAAATTTTATTATCGTATTGCCTTTTGTATTTTAAATACAATTTGGTATTAACGTATCACAGTCACATATAATAAACCTATAGATAAACCTATTGATTTTTTTTACATAATGATCATTTTACTCGTGAACTTTCGTCTAATATCTTAAAGTGGACTGAATTTTGAACTCTTCAGTCTTAATACACCAAAATCGTTATTTTATTAATGTTATGCGTGTACTCTTGTTACATAACAATTTTAGAGTTATGTAACAAGAGTTAGAGCTGCAAGTGTTTTATTGTTGTTCTGCGAATTTTCTCTCTGTAACGCATTCATAAGTTGCCGACCCATTTAGCGCGGTTGAATAGCGCCCTACATTTCGTCCCATATTGGGACAAACATCTGCTAAAAGCCAACTTGTTGCATACGGTGTTCACATGCATTCGTTTTCAGATTAAATTATACTTCCTTTGAAACTTTTCCAACTGAGAAAATTATTTGATTACTTGCTTTCTCTATATTATCTATGCCGCCATCACATTAAAAGTTACTATTGTTTAAATATAACTTCGAAAACATGGCTATGTGTAGTGCGTTCCTTGGTCTGCAATTGTAATTATTTTTCCAAATAACAAATAAAATCCATTTCCTACATAACACGTTTCTTTATCTGCAATTTCATGATTTCACAATCAGCTTTGTTTAACGTAAGATGTTTTGAGTCATTTTAACCAAGCTAGTATGGTTGAATTGATTACTGCAAAACTCTATAAACATTCGTTCTCTGCTTAGGTACTTCAATACTTAATTCAATATTTTGCCTCTCTTGATTTTTTAAACGAGGGTGACAACTTGCATAAGATTCCTATGCATTGTGCCTATCAGGAAGATGAAGCTCAGGCCCCATATCACGCATAGATCACTCAGGGTGAGACCTCGGACCATCCTGCATGACCACTCAACCATTGTTTTTTCACAGTGGTCTTCTGTGAGTGTAGTTATTGGCACCAAACGGGCCGCTCAGTTTATGTCTGTAATTGATGACTAAGACAGTGCGTTTCGTGTCTACAATTTTGAACTGAATTAGAAACGGAAACAGCTTTCAAAAATGTTGCCTAGACACAAATGAAGTTCAGTCACGGTCTACATATCGAAAAAGTCTATCTCATCTGTTCGTCAATGAACACATAGCGCGACAACTCATTACAAGTTAACGACTCGGGTATTTGTAAGTTTAACAAGCAATATCAGTCCAAATGTGCACCGTCTCTCGATCGAGATAATGGCCGATACGAGAACGGTACTGACTGAACCGGATACGAATCCACTATCGGCCGGTGAAAGTAGATCTCACAAAAAATGCTCCCATTCCTTGCACCGGTTGATATTTCATGAGACGTTCACTCGAGATTGGTAAATAGACTTCTAGAACGGGTATGCCGGTTGGGCCCGAGCGTGGCCTGTTTCGACAGACCCTCGCAGCAATACGTCGTGATTGTTGACTTAACCGCTCATCATCATAGACAATATGTGGAGGTGTGGCGCAATTGCTTCATTTTCACATCGATAATGTTCTAAATAATACACTTATTAAATTCATGTGTCTGTCTCTTCTTATTCCGACAATGATACTCGTAGTATCAAACATGCTCATATTAGAAGAGTTTTCAGAGAATAGTCCTAAGTTAGACTTCTTTCATTACATAGTATACATTGAAGTCGCTTTCTTCGTCTCTCTGGCTGTCTATATATATATTTCGATGAGTTTTCACTTTAAAAAATAGAGATAGACAAGGAGGGTTTTTATTTATAACTAGTGGGTGCCCGCGACTTAGTCCGCGACCAATTTTTTTTTTACATACAAACCATTCCTGATTATCCCTCTATCCATAAGTGAAGACAGAATTAAAATAGGTCCAGCCGTTTAGGAGGAGTTCAGTGACATACACACGCACAGAAGAAATATATATGTATAAAGATTTGCACAAAAATCTGTGCGAAGCCGGGTGCCGACCGCTAGTAGTTGTTATAGTATTAGTGACTATTTATTAAACAGTTAATATTTATTATTTTTGATTTCAGCGTAAAAAACATTAAGACTAGTGTAGGGGTTAATTTTTAAAGTTAAAACTTGAAAAATAAAAAAATAACATTTTAAACAATGTACTTAACTACAAATTTATTTTCTTATTTATATATTGCACTTATATTATTTATATAATACATTGCTTACCATTAATTAACCGTAAATGCATATTTTGTTACTTAAGAATTCACTAAAAAAACCTCTGATATTAAAATGCCCTAATTGTAATATAATGGCACTGGTAAAACAGTTAAAACAAAAGGACGTCTGCAAAACTAAAAACGTATGATTACTAATGTTTCTACGCTGATATTAATGCCATACATTTAAATTGTGCAATAAATTTTAAGCTTCTGACAAGGGGACCGGTTTAGTGATCGTGATTGCATCATCGTGCAGGCGAAAATGACACTTTACGTGTGAACTTTTAATTGTGTGCAACGCCCAAAATGCTCTACATACTAAAACTGGTCTTCGCTGATGCAACTTGCATTTAATGACTATGCACTAGATACTAGATATTATAATGCCTATTAGTTTTAAGATGTAACAATATTTATACGTGCTGGTGTAGTGCCCGCGACTTCGACCGCGTTTATTAGAGGTGGCCCAGAGCAAACTCTTGGCCAGCATCTAGCCGTGTAGTGAAGTTGAGGCCTATGATGGATTGAGGTCACCTAGAAGATTCTAGCCTATTCACTCGCACTTTGAAGAAGCCTATTATAAAGGATGCGCTTGGTCCGAAAAATATAACACCTGAGAAAAGATGCAACTGCTTATATAATTTCAGTTACGAATATGGATGAAGCCATTATAACGCCCGACGTATTTATAGCATTCGACCTGCCAATTCTTTTTTATATATTTAGATGATCCCTCGGAAATCTAACATCTTTTCAGAATAAAAAGTATCCTATATGTTAATCCAGGTAATAAACTATATGTGTGTCAAATTTTATTCAAATCCGTGGAGCCTTTTTGCGTGAAAGAGTAACAAACATCCACACATCATCCTCACAAACTATATTAGTATAGTTATAGTATTAGTAGGATACTATATTTATAATATTAGTAGGATACTTATATTCTATAGTTGACTATGAAGTCAACTATCGGAAAAAACTTTTAAAAACCTTAGGCCTTTTCTTTTGTATAAATGTAAACATTCTGCTTTATATGTATTTATCATTATTTATGTCAAGTTTATTAATACGTGAGTACATACTCTCGTCTAGAACCATTTTTTAAGTCTTTTAGAACTACGGAAATCTCAATTTTAAATGGTTAATTTATAAGATAAAGATCTTTATTGGTTTATTATTTGGTCAATTCGAAGTGGTATCACGATTCTTGCCCAATTTATCTAACTATATGTATATACAAGTCAACGTGTAATTATATTTTTTATTTATTTTAACCTTTCGAGAGACAATGAATAGTTCAGAACGTGATATGACGTCGACTCGTGTGAATGTGAACAGATATGACACACTTAGTTGAGTTTGGATTTTTTTCTGATAATTATCTTAGCTTAGATTGATGAGAATTTTTCACGGCTTGCGTAGAGAACTAGAGAATTAGGCGTTCTCAGTGAATATTCTAAAAATTGTTTTCTAATCCGATCTTGCAATAAACACAATGATTTCACATCGAATTATTTTGCCGCAAAACTTTCTAGTCATATTTCTTCTGTTTAAAAAGTTGATATTTAAAAAATACCCATCATTGGAAATGGTTTTTGCTCTATTTTATCGCATGCAATATTATAGCTGTTTGTTTCGTAAATATAAATAAGCATCTTACATATTTTCTTAAATCCATATCAATATCATAAAAACAAGTATAGTAATCTTATACATCTACGAGTTATGCTAGTTTTTTTTTTATTTTCTATCATATCCCTTGACAGTAGACATTACTATATATATCATTCGAACTTTTTCGTTAAGGCCTTGTGAATTCGTTTCAAATTAATCTTTATATAATTCTTGTTTTAAAAAAATGCACTTGATTGCACGAAGCGAAAGTAGATATGCTTCAACAGCCATAAAATGAAATGTTTAAAATCTGCGACACTCTTACGTAAATATTACTTTATTGGCTAATATGGAAGTTACTAAATTTATTGATATTTATTTCATTTACTCGTATATATTTTTAAAATTACCATTTCCCTTTGTATCTCTGTATATGAGTTACTAGAAGTCAGGCCTATTGAGATCCATGTCAAGGTTCTAAGACTTCAATTTCGGTCATAATTAGCAAACATCTAAGGACAAATTACATTGGACCATACAACAGAACAATCAAGTGGCCGGCTCAAATTGAGGACGGCACGGCAAAGTATTTAAAAAATATCACATAAGTTTGTATATTAAGAGCTTTTAATAAAATTAATTTTTCATTGTACTCGTATTATGCTACAACAACAATCAGCATGCTGCGGCATTCCGCAGCATGCTTAGAGTAATACAATGAAATTTGAATTATATTAAAGGCGCTTAAGGTACATTTCTTAATACTTTGCCTTGCCGTCTCCTCCAATATACGCCGGCCCTTATAGAGCATTTCTTAAGCACGGTTGTGTTTATCATGTCTTTGCTTTGCTTTAAAGATTTTAGTACCCTTTCAGCACATTAAAAAAATTAATTTAAAAATGTATAATTTCTATATATACTAGAGTGTGATAACTACAGTGTGTAGAAAGAAAGTAAATAAATATATTAGTATCTTTTTTTACTTATAACGTACTTTTGAATATACAGCCCATAAGTCTTGCCCTACAGCTACTAAATTCAAATAATTTTCAATAATTTCTAAGAACACGCTAGGAGTCGCAGACAATTTAGCAGTCATTAGTTCCTCCTCGTAGAGTGCACTTGCAAATGCTCTTAGTGGTTTGTTTCAACGAAGAAATGCGTCAGTTTTTCTCATAACAAAATAGAAAGTGAGTAATTGAAAATAATGCTACGAGAATCATTAAACAAGGCGTTCGCCGAAGATTACGTCAATTTTAATTGAGACCGCTCTTGCATGCGTCATCGTCTAGTAACCATCAAAAGATACGGTGCTATAATAGAGTGATTATTAAACAATTCATTATCTTTGATGAAAACTTAATTAGTTCATTGTTACATTGTCTCTCTCCCTCTTAACTGACCCAGTACAATAGTTTACCATAGCAATTAATAGGTACTTACTGACAAATACAATACGCGCTGACTCGCCGAGAAGAGAAAATGTAGATGGCGCCACATTCACTTCCCTATTTATATTTGTGAATATTTTTTAATTCATATTAATATTTATTTGTCTTTTATGTAACGTACCGGTTAAATGATTTATGCCCGGTTTCTGAAATTCCCAGTTAAACTCTCACTTACTATTGATTCGATAAAGTTAAACGTAAGATAAACGTCGGATAACTGTCCTTGCGTTTCTGAATACACAATGAGCCGTTCAATAACTATGAAACCGATAGCCAGTTCCTCTATTTGCCACTAGATGGGTCTCGTCAACAGAACAAGTCTTAAATTGATTTTATCATTTCAATTCATAATTAATAGTAGTTATAGTAATAGTAAAAGATATTCCTAGATAAATAAGTGATCAAAAACTATTTTTATTATATAAATTACTATAATTCGTTATTTATCATGAATGACATCATTGTCAAGGAAGTGTGTCAAAATCTGAATAAAAAGTCCTTGTCCAAGGAGTATAGATACCTCCTTGTCTTTGTCATTATTTTCTACGTATTTTTCTTGATTTTTCTTTTCTATTAATTGAATATTATTTTACTATCGATATAATTTAAACTTTTCACTTAAAAATTATATAAAATAATAGAAATAAAGAAGTAATAGCCTTAAATTTGATAAGTTAGTCAAAAATGAAACGTCAAATAAAGTTATGGAACCGATAAACGGCACCCATTGGCCAGTTAAGTTAAACTACACATAAACGGAGTTTATCTTACATTGGGGTACTCGGAAACGCATTTTCAAAAGTTATCGAACCGATAGTGCTAACGAATAGATAAACTACCAACAAAAGTACCTCAGAAACCGGGCATTAATCTTTTATTTTAGAACTAGCTGGCGCCCGCGACTTAGTCCGCGTTGAAAAAGAAAAAACGTAGCCTATCCTGTGTCCTGTACGTATGTTAGTTTCATGAAAATTAAGTTGATTCGTTTAAGAGTTATGGAGGAACAAACATACATACATACAATACCTACACTTACATTGATGATTGATTATAACAGGTTATGGTACAGGTGCCTCCACTTTTCCAATATTGTTATTTTATTTTAATGTTATTTATTCGTTGATCTAAATATCTTTTTTGTACTTTTCATTGAAAATTTATGTGTATTATTATTGTGATAAATTATTAAATGAAGTATTATTATTATTAATAATTTATTTAGTAATTTTGGAAGTAGATACGTAAATTTAAATATAAGGGTTGCTATACATTTAATCGGGCCGGCACATTTCAATCGGCAATGTCTACTGCCCGGCTTTGCCGAGACATCTATAAGGTATAGCAATTTGTCGAACGTTCATCTATCATATCCATAAAGGTATAATTCCAACAAGTAGGATCATATTCGATTCGATGTCGGCCCCATTGGCCCGAAAAATATCGCCCGAATTATTTTCTTCCCAACTTCTACCGTCCGGCTATGCAGGCCCGACTATATGTAGGTATAGCAACCCTAATAACTTTCCTCGTAGCGACGATATGATTTTAATCATAATAAACATTAGGAGCGTGTTCTTTTTATTAATCAATAATTGTATAAATTATTATTGATATTACTTATTTCAATTGTTCAATTCGCATAGATTGATTGTTAAAAAAATGTCCAGGTAAAATTTATTGTTAATTCTTATTTCTAGTAAGGTGATAACAATCATTTAAAAGTAAAAAAAACGTTCTTTCTGGGCGTATGAGCAATCATTAAAACATATTAAAACTTAAGTCACGTCCAATGTAAGAACAATTTGTCGGTGCCATCATGGCGAAACCAGCATCTACTCTAAAGGTTCAATACCCTGACGGGCAATTTGGTAACAAATTATTTACTACGATCGGCGCTCGAACTTAGCAATGATTTTGCGCTGACCACAGTTTGCAAGCTTATTTGTTTATGAATGGAAGCAATTTTTATAAAATTATTGTTTTTTGTGACCCGTTGGAAACAAACGCTTGAAATCCTTAACCAAGAAACTAGTGCCTTAACAACAACCCTAGTTAAAGAAGTTAGTACCTACTGGTCTTCAAAATATCTAATTGCTTCAAGTCAAGGGCAAAATATCAAAATTACAAAAGTTTTACAAAACCAAATTACTTACCAGTTGTTTTAAAAAAAATTGCCGCATTTTATAAGAGATAATTGAAATTTACAAACAACACAATTTCATATACCTACAACTATAATTAACATTATTTTATAATAATGCTGCTTATTACTCCGTGTAAAAGCAAGTTACTTATCTTCAATCCGATTAAAATCCACTACCTAATAATTCTATATATAAAAAAAAAACAAATAAATAGCGGTAGCACATTATGATCAACATCTCAGTACATTAGTTACAGAATTTATGTAGTGGCAGTCATTTGAACAGCTCATCTGGTAGCAGTAACCACCTTTTTACAGAAGACTACCGTAAAATAACAACATAAGTGATTAAGGGATGCCAGAGCCCATTTCCTGATTCCTTATCCTAAATACTTTTACGGTTGGCAGCGTACTTTCTGCACCTGTGGCGTTGCTTATGTTAAGGGCGGCAATAGCCACAACCCTTCTACCGTCACTCTGTCTGACGACTTTGATATAAAAAATATTAAGTTGAACTACAGATACCAATGGCTTTAGCTTGTGGATTTGGAAATAGGAGTTTAACCATAAACGCACTGTTTATACTATAGTCAAAAGTGTAACGTTGGTCCTCACGATGTGCGGTGTCACTAAATTACTTGTAGACCAAACAGTAACCCATACTGCTGGTGCAAAAGTCTGCTACCACAAGTAGATCTTTCTTTATGTAGAAAAAATTGGGGATAATATCTGCAGGGTACACTTTGCCCGCACTAAACACACTTTAGGATAATTAGGCTACCACAGTGTGTTTTAGTGCGTAATTAAGTGAGCTATTTCCCTGATCTTCACCTATTCCTTACTCTTTTTATAGCGGACTTTTCAAGAGAGTTGTAAATTAATTGTTTCTGTTACTTCTAGTGATGTTCCCACCTTCAGCTGGACTATCAGCCTACCTGTTACCTATGATCTTAAAAAACTATTAAGTTGTTTGGTAGTCAGAAGTAATGTTGGTCGGGGTCGCCGACCGTGTTGCCGAATCATGGCCGTTCGTTCACACGATTCGGCTCTTCTATTTTGTGGACGCCTATTTGCAGTCGCGGCCAAGGTGAGGGCCGCATTCGCGCTAATCGAGAATGTTAGAGATGCGTGAATTTATTATACATAGTGTTACTGACCTCACATGTTTTGCTTCAAGGCTTTTTACATCTGGAAATGGTTAGTTACGTTTGAGTTTCTATTGCCAATTATGATATAAACTCAAATTATTTGAGCGTACGGAAACATTTTTTGTTGTTGAATGGCTGGCCTCCGATTATCGCCTCCGGTCATATTGTGAGTGTATTGGTATGGTACATTCAAATCTATAATATAATTTCTATAGGAATAATTTCTACCATGTCCTCTTGACTCTTGACTTGACTTCAATTCTTAAAATGATATTTTTTTAGGAATAAAGAGAACGCGGTACTAACTTTTATTTGACTGGTACTCTCAAAAGAAAGAGCTATTTATTTTGTTTTAAATTCTTTAATATATAACATTTTTGACGACTTATTATCTCACGATTTATTATAAAAACCTGCATAAAAATATTTCTTTTTATAAAATATTAAAAGACTTGAAGCTTAACTGTGTCAGCAGAGATTATTTTATTTATTTATTTTATTTATTTATTTAATAGCTCACCTTACAGCAACTATATAATTTTTATATTTGACTATATAAATTGTATAAATAAATTAAAAAGTATGTATGTTTTATTAAGGATAAAAAGATTTTAAATCATACTAGCTACCCGCGCCCGGCTTCGCCCGGGGTGCAATTTTTATACTTAAAAATCTTCCCCACTCAATCCTCTTTCTATACGGGAAAACCAAATTATAATCGGTCTACTCATTACAGTTTTTGAAGAGTACACAAAGCAATAACTTTTTTATATAGGTATAATAAAGATTTTGTAAATCTTATGATGGCTCATTTTGTTGACATGCTCATAAATATATTAAAAAAATGCGGTAAACAGCGAACTTGAATGCAGAGATATATTATTTCGATGGCGGTAAATTGTTAATAATCTAATTAGTTTGTCGCAGCCAACAAAGTATTCCCCGGGGTAGGTAATGCGGCTTAAAACTGATTGCATATGTCACAACTTAAACAAGTCACATTGTGGGCTTGAAACACAATTGCCTGTTCTCTGCGAACCAATACAATCCCCTTGTACAGTTTGTAAACTAACCGTGTGGGATTAAGTTGATAACTTTACTTTTTGAAGTTAAGAACCGATTAATAGTGATGTAAAAATCACAAAATTCATTGTTTTTGAGAATAAAAGCCAAAGAAATTATGTGTAATTTTTCTTGATTTCATTTCATGAAATTATGTACTTTCATGTAATCACATCAAGAAAATTAACTTAGTATCTTTTGAATAAATATATACTAATATTTCATACAATGAAATTACCTTCATTTTACATTAACTGTCTGCAATTACTTTAAGTTAGTAACTTAAGGTAACTTTTATTTACTAAATGTCTGCAGAATGAAAATAAAAACAATAAAATATGTTTTATATGCATCCCTAACTTACTCACTCACTGAAACACAACAAAAGTCTTGCTTTTGCTTAATGTTTACTTTTTGTAACAGGATGATTCGACTGACTGCAGTTTGCTTTGACTGTACTGAATAACATTATTTTCAGACACTGAATCATTTTTGTAATCTCTACTAAGACTAATTTTAACTTCATTCATTTCAGGACATGAAAGATGTTCTCGACGAGGACACAGAAATGAGTGATTGGATGATCGAGCGAAATTCAAAATCCGGAGTAGTCCTTCACGACAGGCTGATGACAGACGCTGCACTAGGAGCGGTACCAATCAAAACGGAGCATTCTTACAGCCTACATTCAGATGTCGAATCAGCGCCCGCTTCGCCCAATAACACCAAAGTTGACGGTGAGTGAATTATAACTTATTTGTTATATGTTACTGTTATATATTCACTGTTGTTGAATATGTTATTCAAGGTGGCAGGCAGGTTGACAGTCCACTTGATGGTAGGTGGCTACCGTCGCATAATCACACAAGCAACGCCAGTGGGTGGGGAGAGTACTAGAGCGCTTCAGACCCTGAAAACTAAAAAAAAACCAAAATTACATTTTTAAGTTTGCTTCGACGTACTCAACTACTTGCGGAATTATTTCTGATTTAGAAATTCAATGGTCGTGAAAATCAACAGACACGATGGGCTATTATTGCCAATACTCGTGAGACAACTAGCGACACGGCTCCGGTTTCACACGGATGCAATTTTTTCTGCAAATTATATTCTACACTAAGCTTTCTCGTTTATCGCTCTTTCCATTAGTGAAAACTGTATCAAAATACGTGTTTTAGTTTGGAAAAGTTATTGAAGAAACAGGCAGAAACGGGGAGCGACTTTATAATATGTAGGTACTATAGGTAGATGAAAATTTGTGGTTCGATCAAATTTTTTTTTAACTTTATTACAGCAATTCCCGTCACCTTATTTGTTTAATTTACTTTACATCCTCCTGAGTCGCGAGAGTTGGTGAAAAGGCACTAAAATCTCAACACTTATTATGTTATAGATTATATAATATAGTAATACAATTGTACTTCTAGTGTTTATAATAACAATATCTCTTTTGTTTATCAAGATACTCATCATTCCATATAATATGTAAATATTTTCCAAATATAAAATTTCGACCGTGCAAATCATTCTGTATTGACGTTTTTACAACTGTACTAACAAATTTGGTATTTTTCATATTTGGTTTTAGTATTTACTTACTGCTTGCACGCGTAATATTATCAAATAAAAACTGTTGTTATGCGACTTGTTACATGAAAACATCACAGTTGTAGGAAAGTTATTGTAAACTCGTCGGCATACTGTTTGAATCTTCCTATTTTTTCACACATTAAAAAGTATATCATCTTGAACTGCTATTTATTTTTAGTGGCTGGCCATTTTTAAAAAACCTTACTTAATTTTTTTTTTTACAAATTGTAATTTTTGAAGGGTCTGGTGGCAGTGAACACACGCTAAACAGAAACCAATAACAGCTCGTGTGTTGCTATAATTTGGTGAGTGAATAACGTATGCCAGAGTACATCCCCCTATCCTTTATCCTATCAAGTTTCGGCAGCGTGTTTGCAATTCTCATGGTGGCATTGCTTGTGTTAGTAGGCGACGGTGGTCACCAACCACCAAGGTGCTCCGTCAGCCTGTCTGCCAAACTTTAGATGATAAAATTTTCATTTTGAAAACTCTTAAATATTACATATTTTGAAAGATTTTTAGCCTTTAACAACCCAATTCATTTGAAATGGGCAAATTTTTTCAAATGACTGAAACGTGTCCAACCCGGTTCCACCCATCAGTCACGCAGACCAGCAGTTTTATTTAATCGCATACCATTATAGTTTCGTGTGATTGTCATCAAACTGCGACCTCCAATGGAAACATACGAACTATATTATAAAAAAAATTATCTACATTTGATTTCACTGTAGCGGATGCTTGAATAGGTGTATTTTATCTGATGCCATAAAAACATTAATGTAAAATGTACTTTATTTAATAGTCGAAAGGAGTAATATTCAATCAACTTCAAGCACTTCAATTTAGGCATATACGTGAATATGTGCAGTGGCTTGCACAAACTTTTATTAATTTCTTTTTATTAAAACGACACTTTTCTCCACATTTATCCTTTCAAATTTGTGGAGATGACAGCATTGTACTGTATCTAGTGTATATGTTGCGTATACAACATTCATTAATGTTGTCTACTTAAACTTAACATTCATAAAAACACTATACCTACAATAATAAAAATTGAAAAAAAATAAAGATATTTTCCCTTCATCACTTTCGTCTCTCTGAGGTTTGAAGATTGATCTTTATTATTTTATATCGATGGAACATTTTTAAAATTATGATTGACGAAGACTACGATATATCGTTGACGTTTTAAAATAACAAAATTGTGAAGAAATGCAGATATTTTTTATGATCGTGTTCAACGAAGTTTATATAAATAAGTACCTAAAACTCCTACACAATATCTGATTGTGATTATTGTGCTTATTTTTAAATGAAATAAAGACATGAAATGAATGCTACGTGATTTTCTTGAAATGTACTAAACAGGAATTCCACACGTACTACTTGCATACAAAAAATATTCAAAGTATATCAAACAATATTGTTGATTAGATTTAATGAATCATCACTTATCGCGAACGCAATGTTATTCGCGGCTTGTGTTTATAATTGACTTTTCCTTAATGATAACCTATTTTCGTAATACTATACGTAACTAGAATCTGTTGCAATAGCAGATAGAAAATGGGTTAATTTCTATGTCAATGATTTGTGTTTTATATTTTTATTTGTATAAAGTTTACTTTTTACGCAAATAAATATAACTAGCAGTAACTTTAACTAACAGTTTTTTTAACTAGCAGTAGAATGCATGAAAATAATTTCGTTAGGAAAAAATAAAGATATGGACGAGACCGTTTGTTGAGTAGGTAATGTGTCATCTCTCTAACTCTAGTGTACAATGTTCAAAATAATTTAAAAAAAAAACTAGTAATAAAGGGATAAAATGAAAATTATTTTGTTATTATAACATAGCATAGAATCGGCTAATAATTTTACAATAGACATTTAAAACCAATTTGTGTAAAAATGTTGTGCGCTTGTTACAGTTGGTCAAGGCGTGCAATTTTGTTTCCACAGCTGACACCTCCGTAACCTCTATTTGTTATAAAATAATAAACATGGCGTCACCGACGATTTAATAATTATCCCACTATTTTATACTAGCAGTGACCTAGTGCTCTGCAAACGACAACATAATAAAGTAAACCAAAATGTTGTTATGCTTTTACCTCAGAATATAATAACATTCTTTAAAAAAAAAAAGTTCCTTGGTGGCGCCATCTGTGATTTAATTCTATAACTAATTTCTATATATTCTTATTTCATATTTAATATGTTTTAATTCAGAAAGTAATCTTACACTATGTCAAGTTTTATTCAAATATGCTCAACCAAAATAATAAATAAAATATTATTTGTTTCGAGAATTAGTATAACAAAGTCGCTCCCCAAATTCCCACCGTTGTCCCTGTCCTTCTGTATGTACCCATGCTTAGATTTTATAAACTACACAACGGATTTTAATGCGGTTTTCACTATTGGAAAGAGCGTTAAAGGAGGAAGGTTTTTATATATAATTTGCAGAAATTAATCCGTGTGAGGTCGGGGGCGGCCAGCTAATATTTAATTTAGTAGGTAGCTAAATGGCACTTGACGCAAGCGTCAAGACGAATAGAATAATTTAAAAGTACGATGTCTATGATTCAGGAAGGTACTGTAGATTTCTAATCCTCTCTAATTCATAAAAGCTAAGTGGGCACGTATGACGTGTGGATTGCATACAGCCTCATGCGTCGCACATGTTCTGTGTATGCACGCGTACAGATAACATTTGACACATGCACCGAGAGGCCGCGCATGCGGCGCCGCTGATAATGACATTGTCATGACATGGCCTGCAATTTAGTTGCCGACATACCGCAAGTACTGTATCAATGCTGTTTCACATGCATCAGTATAATTCAGCAACACTTTACTGATCTTATTTCTTAAATAAATAGATAAAATTACACTTGAGGATAATATTAAGTATTTAAAAAATATTAAAAAATAATAATAAAATACACTGTTCGTTTGTTACGTTCAATAAAACAATTCAATATTTTAAGGGACACTTTAGAACTGTTAACAAAATCTCATTGTATTGACGTAAATAGTTTTTTTTTTTTAATTAATTCAAGATACTTTGACAATTAAAAATTGACCTAAAATAAGTTCTGCTATTGACTTTCTAAAGCAATGATAGGATCTCTACTAGATATTATTACTGAGCAGCTAGGCAGCCTAGACTGACAGTTATAACCACCTTGTTACAAAAATAGAAGCACGTGTTTCGATGTATTTATTTTCTGTTTAATTTGTGTCATTATGTTTATCCTAATGTTTATCCTAACATACGAGTAAATGTTTCCTTCATAAGAGTGATCTATGTTAATGCATACCTAGACTACTCCCAAGTCTCCCATCTAAAGAGTAGTCTCTTAGACGATATTTAATATTTTTTAAGTTTTATTTCTAAACGCGTGGTTTAAGAGAGCAAACATTTATTTCATTTGATTTTTTTAAGACAAATACGAGTAGGTACGTTGTTTGCCGTCAGAATTGTTTAGCGCTCACAATAAGGATGTCTTACAAGTGGAATCTAATTATAAAATCTTACTCGAAGTAGACACTGTGCAGACGGAAGACCATCTATGACGTAGATACTACTTAAAACGTGAACAATTAAATAAATAATTAGCTATTTATATTATCATTTATATAGTTTATTTACATACTAGCTGTGCTCACGACTTCGTGCTCACTGTAGTTAGTTTTTTGGAAATCTCATAAGAACCTCACCCTTTTCGCGGATAAAAGTATCCTATATCTTAATCCAGGTAATAAACTATATGTGTGCCAAATATTATCCATTTCCAATTCAGCCATTTTTGCGTTATTGAGTGACTAACAATCATCCAAAAATCCAAACAGAAAAAATCGCATTTATAATATTATTAAGATTAGGAGATACGCAATTACTGCTCTCTTATTTTATTCTTTAAAGGTCGTGATGAGATTTACATAAACCATGAAATAATTCATCATTCAAAGAAAAACACAATTAAGTTAGGTACATCAATGACTTATGATTATCTGTCTGCTGATTGAAGGAAGTTTTATGATGAAGGGATAATACGAGTAAGCACCGTGTTGAGTGCTAACAAAACAAAGGAATGCGAATACTGATTGCGTGTAATTAAATTTAAGATTCTGTCGTGATTAAGGCTTACGATAAACACAAGGTTATTGTTACTGCAAGCATCCACTGAATCACCTAAGGCATTGTGATCGAAAGACAAACAATACATATGAGTATCTATTTAAAGTATTTTTTTTTAGCAGAGGAAACGAATAAATCGCAAGAAATGAAGATATAATATTCATTATTAATTGTATTATATGCCGCAATTCATTTTAATTTTCAAAGCGCCAGTTTGCCGTGAATGGCCGGCTTAAATATTTAGTAGTTAAGGTGTTCCCTAACTCTAGGTATCTATTGCTGAAAACAGGCATTAGACCGCTTCTATAGGTTTTCATATAATATTTTTCACACTTTTATTTCCAAATTATGTAAATGGCGCTTTTAAGACATTAGTTGCAATTTCAGTCAACAGATGGCGCGAGCAGACCTGCTAGCGACAGAAAGTAGTAGATAGTAAAACTTGTAAGAAGTTTAAAAGGAATGATACTGAATTATGTTGACAAAACACAATGATAAAAAATTACGAAAAATGAGAATTCTATCTTGAAAGCACGCACTACAACACGATAACAACACATGTCATATCGAACACGTACTAATAGATAATGTTTCAGTAGATAATTTAAGAAAACAGTTAATATGGCATAAGAAATTCGTGCTTTTACAACTCTTAGATTACATACAGTAAATGTGAGATGAGATAATCGAAGAGATTACTTTTTATTACATTTTTTGTATTCTTTTTATATCGACTGATAAATTATGGATTGTTTCAACAAAGCGATAAAAAAGTACTTAAGTATTTGAGAGAAGATATTTTGTGTCAGTTGAATTAACTAGCAAATTTGTTAAGATGTTTGAATATCTTAATGTTATTCAATCATGGGTAAAACGTCGTTTACTTGGTTAGATAGTTTCAGTATAAGATATTTATATTTTATGTAGGGTTTATATACAGATACATTAAAATGTGGATTGCCACACATCTCTATGGGTTTGTGGAAATTTATAATGTATTCACGCGTGAAGCCACAGACTAGCTCTAGTATACTAATATATACTAATATTATAGTCAGAGGATTTGTATATTTGTAATAAATAAACTCAAAAGCTTACTGGACCGATATTAAAAAAAATTTCCTGCAGCGGTCGAAGTCGCGTACAATAGTTAGTACCCAAGAAAATTATGTAATTTTGATATTTTTTATTGTTGCGGGCTTTCAAAGAAGGTATTAACTTAGCCTATTTGTAATATTTTGATACAATTCAAGCGCCTTATTTGTTTTACTACGTTTACTGTATTGGTTTCTTGGGTCTACGGCTATCTGGAGTGTTTACCGTTACACAAGCCAATCGTTAAATTAATCGTGAACGCGCTACTCGTCGTCGTCAATGATTGGTGAAAGGATTTCATGGCTCATGGGTTGACGCCCGGTGTTGTCACTAATGATTCATCTTCAAATGTCAAGTGTCTTGTTAATATAATAATCCTGTGGCGGCTGTAGCAGACAGTGCAAATATTATAATATTACCTCATGGTAGTGCGAGTGAAAACTAAGGTTTTTTTTTAGCAACGTCAAAGAATGCAATAGATTTAAATACTCGTATTTTACAGCTTGACTTCTTACTATCTGCATTACTCTCCATAACAAATGAAAATATTTTCATTTTTAAAACTAGCGACCGACTTAGAAGGTAGAAATTTTTTTCTGCAAATTATAGGTACACACAAAGCTTATCCTCGTATTGGCACTTTCCATTACTAACAACCTTCAAAATCCGTTGGGGGTGGTTTAGAAGAAGTTAGCGGTGAAACAGACAGAGGTGGATATGAGCTTCAATTTATTATGTCTAAATATTGATGTATCTTACTTAAATAAATCCACTTTGATTCTAAAATAAAAAAATCTCATACATATCTGATAAACGTACATACAAAGTGTAATAATTTTAATATCTACATATTAGAAATAGAAATATTAGAAATGAGTGGATGAAGGTGATATGTCGCATAATTCCAATTTTGAATAAATCGAGGTAATTTTGAATAAATGTTTGAGATATCGCCACGGAATTGTTTTAATATTAATGGTATGGTAGCAACTAAACACTTCTATTATTTAATTTAAAAAAATGTGAACATCTTCCATTAACAAAAGTATACATTTTTGCACTTTTTGCTTTTTAAAATTAACTGTAACATAACACCTTTTTCAACTTTTTATTTCCCGAAAATGTCTTAAATCGACGATCTTAAGGTCTGTAATCATTAATATGGACATATTACCTTCATTAACGCAAAAAAAACGAAAAAATCCAAAAATACGACATATCACCTTCATCCACTCAAGTCTTCAATTAATATAATAATAAGATATCAACAATGAGTTACGCTATAGAAATAGGTAAGCTATTTATTCATCCAAATGGCGAAAAGTGACATTTAGATTTTACGTGTTGGCGTTTCATTCGGTATTTTACTTTTACGTTAGCGAACAATGCATCCGATTTGGTTCCTGATGATCTATCTAAAATCTAAAAGTAATATTGACTCAAAGCGTAATTAGGTTTTACTTCAAATTATGCTTTAAGTGTTAAATGGAAACAAACATATGCTGATTTGATAATTACCAATTTAGTATAGGAAATTAACACACAATTACAAAACCTAATTAGCCAACGTTGCGTTCCACATAACTGGCACTAGCTTTTAACGAGTCAATCATGCGTTCCTCTTTAATATTCAATGATGTAACTGTAATATCGTTTCACGTCTAACTAAGTTTCTAATATTTATCCTCCTCTTTATATAAAGGTCGGGTCTCGGCACCTATTAACAAGAAAAACAATAGGTGTAGTATGTGTGCTGTCGACCTTAGTAGGATAAAGGATAAGAGATTAGAACGGGATACAGTGCTCTAGCATCCCTCACTCACTCACCGAAATCTATCTAGTGTATCGAAATGCTATCTTCAGTATACCTATGGTATGGGTATGGTATGGTATGGTCTAGGTATGGGGAAACGCAAAACGCAGTATGTCACGACTATATTCACACTGTTTATCAAACATATTTACGATTTGATATAAACAAGCTATAATTATAATTATAAACTAACCACCGACTTTCTATTGAGCCTAAACGCTATATATGCTTTAAATTGCTGAGGAGTTGGTTATTCCGTAAACTACTTGATGCTGCAGCATCACGACGAGGTTACCATGTAGGTAATGAAAATACCACTGAAGTAACAGTATATATATTATATACCTAATTCGTTAACTAGGAAATGGGCTAATGGTCTTCAAACTCCTAACAGATATTTATAAATTATAGCTAAGAACAATCACGATCACGTCAGCTTTCGAACAAAAAAAAATGAAAATTGGTGGTAATACAGATATACAGACAAAAGCGTAACACTCCATTTTTGCGTCTGGCATCAGACGTTTTAAAATTACAGACATATAATATAAGCGTCTTCCATTATTACAGATATGGAAGACGAATGCTACCCAGCTATACCCGCTAGCGCTTGGAGCAGCAGAAGGCGATCAAGTTCTCCTATGACAGAAGTAAAAGAAGAACCTAAATCTGAACCAGACTCGCCAACGTCATCTTGTCCACCTTCACCAATTCCTAGCACACCGGTCACACAGTTAGACTATGTTATTGACCACACGGTAAGTTTATCTCTGACTCAACCTAATATCTATACTAATAAAATCATACAGAGAAAAGATTTGTATTTTTGTTTGTAATGAATAAACTCAAAAACTATCGGACATTGTTTCACCTATAGAAAGCTATATTATAGTATTACATAGTATAACTTGCTGTGACCGTAATATCGAATTTACGCGTTTTTGGTACGCTTGGTATTTCGGTATTCGGTAGATATAACTTTTTTCTTTGTAAACCGATTGGAATGAAACCACAGAACACGGTAAAAGAATGAAACAAACACAAAATGTTACGGAAAGCTTGCATACATCAATGAAAACCGCATTCAAATCGGTTAAGCACTGACAAAAACTCTAAAAACAATTTTTTTAACCTCGGTAACATATGTGTACAAATTGTTTTTTGAATAAAATAATTAATATACAGACACTCGTTTATGATTTTATTATATGTTTATTATTATATTCCTTTATACTATTTTCTACCTATTCCATCTTCAAGTTAGATAATTCAATCCGTTTGTTAAGACACTTCACCTCTGAAAAAATTGTGAGGTTGTCTTATTTGGTTAATAAACAGCCGATTTATTAAAGCAATTACTGAAAGTACGTACAAAATACTTCCTGCTAAGTGTTTACTAAGTATTTCCGGCGGCGTAGAAAATAGTAAACATAGGTTTACTATGAAATCATTATTTGAACTCGACATATTTCACAATCACAATTTACTTTTTAGGGCAAACCTTTTTTAGGGTAATACTGAACATTTTTTTCTTCAAAGTTTGGCATAAGTTTGCGAGGATCTGCTGAACAGATTTTGATAAAACTTTACAGTAATAAAGTTTATACGTACTCTGGTTAGTGCAGAGTATTTTTATGAGATGATTTTTGAATATTTGTCTATGTCGTCTTAAACATAAGTATTAAGATATAAAATAATGTAAAATAAAATTTCAATCAATTATAAACGCTTAAAGTTCTTTATATTTCACTAATTTTTAGTACTGTGATTATTTTTATTGATAACCTTTTATAGCTTTAGGGTCCACTTCAAACAACTCGTTAATGATAAATGGCTATAATTAGTAATTACCAAGACGGCGATTTTAAGAAACATGATCGTAAAATTAATTATCATTTTCTCCTTATTACACATAATTATGGTGCAAAAAACAGGTCCTTCTTTGTAGTTTTAAAAATGTTATCGTTTTCATTCAAAATGCTGATAAAATAATTTTTGGAATCAAAAAGAGATTGTTCTTTGGTTAACATTAAAATGTGTAAGATAAAAAATTGTCAGCAGTCAATAGGCAATAGGTTCGAACAATTCTCATGACCTTACTTCTTTCTTTTTCAATGTTCGATCACGACCCCAGACCGATTAAAAAAGACTATGGGTCACCGAGTTCAACTAGGTAGTTGAGAGTTTTATAGAACTGACTTTGCAACTTTCACTTCGGAATTATTGAAAGTAATAATACTTTTATTCATATATCGAAACTAATTAGAAACATATCCAATTCATATTGAATTCCTATAATATAATTCACATTATAAAACTTAATTGCCACATTTTAAAATAGTCATTTCACAGTTGATTATAATAATTTGCAAAACGAGTTTCTGCTTAATAAAATGAAGTTGGTATAAATAATAAAGAAAACAAACTTCAATTGAAATTTCAAAAATTGACGAGTTCCTTGGATGAGTGGTGCTTGCCTTAACGCTCCGTCTCAGAGGTCCTGGGTTCGATTTCCGACAGGATCAACATTGCAAATGAACATTACAAAATACGGTAGCCTATCTGTCTGTCTGTCGACCTTGACATAAAAAAAAAAAATTTTCGAAATATGCGCAGATGGGCTTTCAATGGCTTCAGATGGCTTCATTGAATATTAAGAATAGTTACATTATTTTTTCAATATTTTTGTTGCAAATCTTATATTTCAACAGAAAAATTTGCTGTAACACAGATGTATTAAGTATACCAACTGAATAAATACCCGTTACTTATAACTGAAGAATGTTTTAATTTTCCAAATTTAAGCTCTTTATTTCTCAACTTATAATTACGCTTTTAATTTTTGTTTATATTGTATTTCAGACGGGTACCATTCACATGCCAAAATCTGTACTACAAAAAGTAGGCGCAGCCGGTGTACCACAGTTGCTCCTTAGTGCCGCACCGCGTTTGGCAACCACACTCAGCTCTAACAAATTGTCTATCAAAGTTACCTCAAGTGGCAATGGTAAGATTTTAATTCATTTGTAAACAATGCTTGCAGGCGAGCAGTTTGACCACTGTCAGTAAAGACGTACGAGTATGAAAAAGAGCGGACTTAGTATAGTCATAAACCATAAATTTTCTTATCCATAATAATTCAGCTCATTACGTACTTACGAATTTGGACGTACCTATTACAATCGGTTGTGCATTCATATACTTACACTGCCACCATTGAGGCTTAAGAAACTGTTTCTGGGAATCTTTATCCAATTTTTTTACGTCAAAGTCCTATTTGACAAACCAAAATCGTTATGTACCTAGGTTGTTGTAAAATGTCAGTTTTAGGTTGTTTTAGTATGAAAATTTTGTTTTTCAGGTTTCAATCTTCCACCTACGCCGCCTTCATCCCTGTCATCGTCTGACAGCGAAGGCGCAGTGTCTCCATCGCGAGAGACGCCAGCACCAGCCACAGCTCCCGCGCGCCGTCCCCACCTCTATGTATCGCATCATTCGCGGCAACCAATCAACACACCGCTCATTAGCAGCCAACCGGTAATTTATCGAAATCACTGTTGAGATCACTTCTTGTCTTGTCTGGAGAATTTCAACAGTGATTTCCAAAATATCTCGACTTCTATCTCAAATTTAATAGGCAGGTACCTTAAGCAGGTAATATCTAGGTACCTTTTTTAATGGAAAACCATCTGTCGTAACGCCATCGCGCTACGTCGTATCAGCCCTTTACAACTCGCTAAATCTTCGTCTTTCTCGAATATAATAACATTTCTAAGCGAAAAAGAACCTAGATGAAATCAGGGTTTATTTGCATTGACTACAGTTAGTAGGTATATAAATATAATTTAAGTAATAAATTTTCTGCAGCATCAATAAAGTAATGTTATATTGTATTGCTTACAGAAAGGTTCAACGGGCACACTCCTTTTGACAGAGGAAGAGAAACGTACCTTACTGGCAGAAGGATATCCAGTGCCCACGCGTTTACCACTAACAAAGGCCGAGGAGAAATCTCTAAAAAAAATCAGGAGGAAAATAAAAAATAAGGTACATTTTTAATTCAGTATTTTATTTTACTAACGTCTATCACCAGATAACCACTTCATAGCACAATTATAGAGTTTCATTGCGTTACTAAGAGATTCCAGAACCCATATCCCATTCTTGGCATTGTCCCCTAATTCTCCGTTTCGTCTGTTCTATCAAAAAGATATCCTGGGAGCATTCATTTAATTAGTAAATTTCATCATATAACTTCTCTATAACATGTTTCTCCTGTCGGCACGCAAATTAACAGAGCTGATTATTACTTAGCTATAATTGTTATACGAGTATCATGAATGATATTGTATAAACGGTGCCAACACTGTTGTAGTTACGTTGTTGTGATGAATTACAAAGCCACTTTAGCATACTGATAATATCCTACTTTTGCAACAATGAGGGATATATGAATATTAAATATTTAGGTACGCCCAGTGAATACGCAGAACTAAAAAGAAGAGTAATTGGGATTAAAGACTTACAATTTGTCTTAGAGTAGACATTTGTCAAAGATATTTTCAAACAGTTAAATATCTTTACAGAGTATAAAACAAAGACGTTTCCCGCCGTATGTCCCTCTGTATGTTCACTTAAATCTTTTAAACTACGCAGCTGATTTTGTTGCGTTTTTAACTAATGGAAAGAGCGACATAAGGAAGGTTTTTACAGATACAGACGGTCAACATGACCGTAGTATTCGAAGTTGAATATTGTTTTAAGGCTTTGCTGTAGGTGAATTATCGTTAGAAATTTCCTTAATGTAATTTGGTATTGTTTTACAGATATCAGCACAGGAGAGCAGACGCAAAAAGAAAGAATACATGGACCAGCTGGAGAGGAAGGTGGAAATGCTCGTGGCCGAGAACTCTGATTACAAACTGAGGATGGAGACTCTGGAGCAAACGAACGCGAATTTACTGACTCAACTGGCGCAATTGCGCCAATCGCTGGTGCGCGCGCGCAAGTGACGTCACCGCGTGCAACAGCCGCGCCGCGTGACGTCACTCGGCGCAGCGACGTCATGCGCCCGCACGCCTAACGCGCAGACATCTCTACTCAAAGTTAACTCGGCCCGATCGTTTTAACAGACGTTTTAACTGTAATGAGGCTGTGAGAAATGTTTGAACGGCGATCGTTCTCACAGTTGTCGGATGTTCGGCGACGTAGCCCGCCTCCTCTCTGAGTGTATATTTTGGATGTTATTTACAATAGTGGCGCGGGCAGGCAGGGTTGCAGTCGCCGGACGGTTGCTCACTAGAATCGTTAGTAATGTGGTGCTGGGTCAGTATTGCGTCACGTGCCACACTTAGATATGTATAGTAAATCGGCGACTAAGCACCGCGCCCGGACCCGCCGCAGGGAATTTCCGGGCTATAAAATATAACTATAGTTATATACGTGTTGTTTGAATTCTCGTAATATATTTTAATAGATTTTAACTTTTAGTGTTTAAAAAGCGTGCATTTTTTATCGATGCGCGGTTTAGGTTAAGGAATGTAATTGTTACCCAAAGCATACTAAATATTTGTATGTCGCTGTGTCTACCAGCGGAGTGAGCTCGCTTATTCTTCATAATAATAAATTATGTGTAAACTGACTCGGCCTAATGACGTAACATCGATTTTAACATCTATTTATAGATAAATTTTATTATACAATAGACGTATAACGTGACAGAGCGATATAGTTTCTTCAGAAGCAACATTACGTCAGAGTGTGGTGCGGTTGGGAATCTTGGTAGCATAATAATTAATGTAAGACAACAAAGAAATTGCAAAGTCGTCTTACTGTGAAATATTGAATTCCATGAATTTGCATTTATAGCGTGAAATGTATTATTGTCCTAGAGATTTTATCTTGTGTTTAAGGTTAGGTATATCTATTGAAGGACCTGTAAAGACCGATTTGCATAATGAAATAAGTGTTTTCGGTAATATCTAGTCTCATAAAATTGCGTACGGGCTTCTCTTTAGAAGGTCCCCGTATTAGAAACGTTAGCTATAAATAATCTCAATTCGTAACACCACTTTGTAGGTCAAGTACAAATGAGGCATGCCTTCAATGAAAGTTATGTACCTAATTACCACTTTTATTCTTATTTGTTAACTAAATTCCCAGGGACTTAGTGTGTCTCTTGGATTTCTTTTTCATGTTCACTCACTAATTAATTATATCAATTAAAATCGAGTCTATCTATTCAATGGCACACATAAACTATGTCCAGTTAGATAAATCAATGTCTGTGCATTTAGACAGAAATTCTGACTATTCATACTAATTCAGAGTTTATATTTGGTTTTTAAGGTTCATATTGGAAATCGCTCTTTGAACATCAAGTTGTTTTGGTCATCTACAATATCTTTTCAAAGGATAAACTGCAACATTAATATCTGACATAAGTAATAATATTATGTTATAAATATTGGACCTTTATTAAAAACAAAATTTCGTACGCACAAACCAATGCAAGTTTTGAAAATTTATTTTCCATAGTTGACCATGCCAAGACTATTCTTAAGAGACGTTTGCTTCTTCAAATTGTCATACTGCGAGCCATAGACTGATATAGTCCTCCTATTTACATAGTCCACATAGTCCAACAAATACTATATATTTTTAGTAACAGGCCGACTATTTAAGGACTTAGATTGAGGGTCTGACTATTTAATAACTTTGACTGTTAGTTCGGCTATTGAGATAGGGGTAAGCCTCATTAGGCTAACTACTTATCCGATGCCACTGCATAATAATATAAGAATAATAATCGTCTGTTTACAAAATATTAACTGCAGTATTGAAATCTAAAACACAGCAAATCCTTTTGTTAGAATCTCTCAACTTAAAGGTTTTTATGGTCTTGCCGTCGAATATTGACCACTGCTTTACAAGCCACGTCCTACTAAAAATCATTAACACTAAACATTCCAATGTAATTTTTTATTGTAACGTGAGTGACTTAAAGTGAGCTCTTGTACTTATTAAACTAATCATAGATATCGGCATAGTGTTGTAACTATATTTACATTCTGTACAAAAAAACATTTACCTGTTTTCAAGATTTTTATTCTATAGTGTGTAATCGTGTATATATTGTATTCTGTGTATTTAGAAAAATATACACGCAAATGTTTATTTATTGTATATATGCAATTATAATGTGTTTTTTTTAAAGAAATGTTCTTCCTATTTAGTGAACTAAGAGAGGTGAAGATATATTTGTGCAACGCTAAAATGCGATCCCGTTATCGTGAATTTAGGGCAACAATTGAGATATATTTTAAGAGATTTTTTCTAATAGAATTTTAGAAATTTATTGACAAACACTGTTTTACGTGTCTTTTAAGGTTATACGAGGTTATGTCTCTACTATATAGTATATTTATAATGTCCAAACGAGACTGTGTTGTGGTTAGCTACGATGCGTGCCTACGAATTTATTCTATACATACAATTAACACTAAAAGAGTATCCCTCTAAATGTTAACTCATATTTAAAGTATAATATGTATTTATATCTAATTCCTAATACGGCATTTACCCGAGTTTATTTATTTGGAAACGACTTATTATAAAGTAGTTAATTTAAGTTATGGAATTAATAATTTAGTGACGCGTGTGCCGCGCACATTCGTTGAAAAATAATAACTTTTATTGTGAACCAAAATGCCAAACATTCATTCTAATAAATGCTATTTCACGAATATGACTTGTGTTTTACCATTTCAAGAGAATAACTTGGACGATCTTTTATTTGAGTCATATAAAAGGAAATAATGTTACTTAGATGTAAACTTAGATCCTTTACAATATTAAGCTACACTTTTAAAATGTTTAGCTTAAAACTAAATTAAAAAACTTTGCAAAAAATAGTTGAAGAAAAGTTTCTATTTACCCGTTATATTTTTCATTTAATAAATGTAAATTTAAGTCGAATGATTAAACCAAAATTATGATATTAAATCATATTACAATTTTATTATTATTTTTATATTATGATTTTTTACTATAGTTATATATTATTATTATTTTATATATTATTATTATTACATTATTATTTTTTGTAATCATATTTACAAAAAATTGTAGATGGGTAATTAATATTTTTTTTATGAAAAAATTTACAAATGTGTACTCAATGGGATCGTTCAAGTTATTCCTGTCATATAAAACAATTGTGTGAACTGGTAACTTTATTATTGTTATAAACATTTAAAAGTGTAATTTTATTAATAGTTTTGTGTTAAAACTATTTCGCTGTTACCTTGAGTCATGATTTTGTTGAATCGTTTGTTTTATTATAATTTTCCAATGACATTACGAATATTACTGTCATCCTTGCTAATAAAGCGTCAAATCATTGAAGTTTTTGTTTCATTTTTAAACTTAATCCAACTTATCTTTTTATTTTTAAACCTAGTCCAACTTATCAATATCCAAACGGATTTATAATAAAGTATGTTATTATTTGTTTATGTAGATTTCCAAAAAACTAAATTTCATCCAAATCCGATCAGTAGTTTTTACGTGAAAGAATAACAAACATATATCCCCACAATTTTTCGCATTTATAATATTAGTAGGATTAAAAAAAATGTTTCCATAAAAAAGGAATTAAAAAAAATATTTTCTATAAAAAGTTTTATTTCATTTAATATACATAGGTACTTAAAATATATCAAGACTAGAATTAAAGATAAAAAAGAATTTAAAAATATCTGACATAAAAAATTTCCTTTTAATAATCTAATAATTTTACATAATCTAATGCAAGAGCACACATATACATATTTTTTAGGGTGCCAACTGGTAATTCGTGCAGTATTTTCAGTCTTATTACTAGCGCAGCTAATACAAACGGCAAAGTAAACTACTCATACAATCATATATATTATTTACGGCCAACTAAGATAATTTAAAAATGTTTTAAAACATATACTGAGCTCCCGTTTCCTTAAGAGCTGTTATTTCAGAAGATGTACCAATACTAACAACCAGCCCCCGGCTTTCACAGATGCATTTTTTTCACACAACCATTCTTTATAATTTTTTACATTAGTGAAAATACATGTATCAAAAATACTTAGAAGAAGTTAGAGCAGAAACAGACAAAAGCGGACATATTAATATTACCTATGTAATACCATGGAGTAAATAGTTACTTAACCAGTAATTTAACTATTTACTCTATGGTAATACAATTTGGCAGTAATACATAATATTACTGCCAAATTTACTTATTAACTGGCAATCGAACCTGTTAAACAAAGTTTAGCCTAAAATCATGACACAAAATTGTTTTAATAAAATTTATTTTAAAATTTAATTGGCAGAAGAAATAGCTGTCTTTAAACTCTTTTAATTTACATTTAAGATTTATTTGTAAGTAAAATGTTATCGCACTTTGATCAATCTTGCTTGTTGATACAAAATTATTTGAAGGCAGCTTTTATATTGATATTGATTATATTTATTCAGTTAATATTGATTCGTGTTATTGATTCGCATTACGAAACAGTTTGCTTAGAAATAATTGATTCTTATTGCCACTTTCACTATATTACCACTTATCAATATTATCTATTTGTATTATTTATCTATATGAATTTATAGTCTAGAATGTCAATAGTTAAAAAGATTTTTATTCAACAAGACCATAAATTGGAAATTACAAAAATTTATAATACAAAAAATTACCTAATCAGAAATTTCAATTTTGAATAATTTCAATAGAGTTTCTACTTTAATTTATTATGTGATCATACCTAAATATTTACATCACCATAGAGAATGTAAATGTTTATTTACAGAGTAATAAAAACTTTCTTTCTGGCCATTATGTGAGCTATAATGACCCACAGTATCGTACCCCACATTGCCTCAACGAGGTACAAGGTGTGCGTTCGCATATTCGGTACACGCCAGTGAAATGGAAACAGGTGAGAGCACAGCGAGTGGCCAACGTATAAGGCTATGGCATTTAGCCCCGGAGCCCTGAAGGGACCTCCTCCCCAAATGCGCCACGCGTCAGTCAGAGTGTAGCACACGCTCAGCACAGCCAACGATACGGCTGAAGTCACCAAAACGAAGGACATTGACCTGAAACGATCATGACAAAGTTTAGATCATATATCATTTTTTAAAAATTGTATACAAAGAAGTCGACGACATAACTGACAAACGAAATTCACCGACAAAATCTAGCGCAGAACTTGGACAGGCAAACTCAGCGTAGCGTAGCACAGGGTCCTTAATGTAAAACATAAATTTATGTAAAAATGAAAGTAGGCATTCACCATAAGTTCTTATTAATGGGAATGACTCCGTGTTCCCTCGAGAAGCCGGCCAGCAGCGCTCCCGTCAGCGCGAAAACCAGTGCCCACGCTAGCCACCGCGAAACGCGCGCTTTGTGGGACCGCTGTAGCAGGACCGTGGCCCCTGCCTGCACTCCCAGTAAGGCCTGCACTGATGATGTAATACATCCTGCGAAACAACCAATCTCTTGTTAGTTTTCCTGTAGACCTACAAAAATACCGTCACCTTTTTCATATTATGTAACATATATGGACATATCGCTGCTTAAAAACTAAAGGGGCACAAATAAAAATTACGCTTTTTACAGGAGAGCTAATCGAAAAAAATTAAATTATTTTTGTCAATTTTTTTTTTCTTATTAGATATATCAAATATATGCATATTATATATCGTTAGAAGCGTATTTTTAAGTAGCATTAATTTTTTTGTAATAAACTGAATACTAGAAGCATATAAGTTACTTTTGAATATATGTATATAAAAAATGATGAAAATATAATAAATATAGAATAAACAACCATAAATCTTTTTGCATCATACAATAATTATGAAGGATTGTGGTTGTATTTTTGCAATAAAAACATTTTTGGACTTTTTTGTTTTATGGCTCTTTAAGCAGCGATATACTCACTCATATGAGGGCAATAACCAACTTCTTTACACCGTGAATTAATTTTCTTTTGTTATATTTTAAAGAGCTTATAAAGGCATTTGCATCCCCCTGGGTGTTGCTTAATAGGCAACTGTAGTTACTTAACATCAAGTGGACCGTCTATCCGCCTGTCAACTTAAAAGTTGGTCTAAAGATAAACTGCGTATCTTATCTACTAAGGTTGGAATTTTTTTTTCCAGTAACATAATGAAAATAGTATTGATTGTTGTACACACATAAAATCGTATTTAATTATTTACTTACCTAATAATCCCTCGGGATCTGTAGGTAGTCCCCCGTATACTCTTCTAGCATCGCTGTTCTGGAAAAGATGCGACTCGCCTAGAACAAGACGGTCGATGTATCCAGCCGCGCCTCCGCTGCAGTTAGCGCCCATCCAATCATCGTGCTTGCCACCAGGCCCAACATATCCTCTGAAAATCACAACAGAACAAATATTGTCAAATAAAATTAATTTAAATGTAAATTTTGTTTGTTCCCCTGACATAAGATGATAATAATAATGGCTATAATTATTATTGTCTTATAAGCAACCTAAGAAATAACAATATAGTGTCAAATGGTAGTAATATTGTGTTATTTAATGTATAAATCTTTATATATATATTTCTTCTGTGCGTGTGTATGTCACTGAACTCCTCCTAAACGGCTGGACCGATTTTGATGAAATTTTTTGTGTGTATTCAAGGGGATTCGAGAATGGTTTGTAATAAAAAGAATTGGTCGCGGACGAAGTCGAGGGCACAGCTAGTTATTTTATATTATAATTATAAAATAAATTATTTTGTATAAATAATTGAAAACTATTCATAAATATTTCATCTTACTACTGATAATAATCTTAATTACAATCAACTTACAATCTTCCTTATAATTAATTAAAATTTTGTTAAAAATTAATTGTATTATTTTTTTATAAATATTATTTTATAGATTTAAGTAGTTCGAAACTTTTACTATTTTCATCTTTTTTTATAGAAGTGTCCGACATATCGGACCAATAATATTTGCCAAATACCTAAGATACACATAATATATAAGACATATAATTGATTTATTTATAAGTGTGACATTTACGATGGTTTACTTACGATGGGCAGTCCGGATGGTGAACGACAAATGTGACAACGGTATGAATCGTGGCCAGTACTCCGGCTAGCACCCAACACCACCCACAGGACAGCACGTCCTTCAAAGCTTGCCCACAAGCACCCTGAAATAAGCATGTATTTATGTCATAAAATAAAGGTTTATTTAATAATCTTTAAAAGATATAGGTATTTCATTAAATGTATCACTTAGGGCCTCTTTCACGAACTAAAAGTAAAGTGTTGATTAGTTACTTTTAGAAATCATTTTCTGTTATATTGAATTATGCACCCGGTTTACTGCATCATTCGATAGCCGATTTTTTATTATTATTTTTGATTTAATGTTTGGGACGTTTACCGTACAAACAAAGGTATATCAGCTCCATTTTCCTCGGTTACCGGTGACTTTAAATGACATTTTGGCCTACTTGACGTTTGAGAAACAGGCGCTTACTAATATAGTAATTACTATTTTCAAAAAAGAGCTTAATTTGTAGATTGCCTAGTATTCTCCAACGTAATGGTTTACCAAAATAGTATTTTACTACGAAATTTCAACATCTTGAATCTCACGCTCACCAAGTGCTATTTTAACTTTCAAGCTTAAGGAATCCTAAGAAGCCTCCTTAGTTACTTAGTTTTATTAGCTAACTAAATAAAAAATAAATTTCTATTAAAATTAGTTAGACATATGGTATAGTATATAATAATATCTTACCCTAGGCGGTGTGTAGTATTTTGGCGCAGTAAGAGCATAGAAGCCTGCAGCGACGAAGTAAGCTACTGCCAGCCGTTGCAGGACTCCAAATATACGAAGGTTGTGTAACATATTCGATCCGTATATCGTATTCAGTGACATGCCCAACAAAAACATCATACAGGAACGCTGTAAACACATAAATATTTTAATTAACACTTATTTCAAATTATTTCTGGTCACAGCAGACCTTAAGTTAAAATTGTTTATTAAACTGATATGCTGTTTATAAAGTATATATGAACAGATTCAATTAGCAATATCTTAAACTTTGTCAAACAACAAACATCCTAATAAGAATTATTTTAATAGCTATAAGTTCAAATTAAGTTAAAGTTAGTTTTAATGTAAAGTTAAAAGTACAATAAATAAATAGATTTTTTTGTTCATTATAATTCATTATTATTAATTCTAACTCTTAGCTTCATCAAATTCATATAGTGAAATGAAAATAAATACAAGATCTAAACAAAAAAAACTCGCGAAGTCGCAAGTTAAAAATCAATACAACTACTTTAAGCGCCTCTTTCACCAACTACAAGTAAAGTGTTGATTATTTACTTTTAGATATCATTTTCTGTTTTATTCAATTATGCACTCGGTTTACTGCATCATTCGATAGGCGTTTTTTTTAATTATTTTCTATTTAATGTTTAGGACGTTTACCGTACAAATAAAGGTATATCAGCTAAATTATTCCCGGTGACAGGTGACTTTAAGTGACGGTTTAGCCTACTTGACGTTTGTGAAAGAGGCGCTTAGTCTTATTTTGAAACATGATATTTAACTAAATGGATAGTTATTCAATCGACACAGTGTGAACTTTGATTTATACGAATGAACCATCTCGTCATAGGTCCAATATAATTATAATTATACTGTAAACTTAGCGACATGACATTATACATTGACGGATGGTTTACTATATAGTTTAATGAACGGAAGAACTGAAACAGAAATGAATATACCGGAACGTAAATCTCCGCTATTGAGATGAGAGAGAGCTTGTACGTACATCACGCAAGCGTAGAATTTCCAATGAAGTATGCCGCAAAAAATACATTAACTATTCGTTGTTTGTTTAGTTGACAATACTTAGGTATGCTTGCGACACGATATAGGGGTTAAGGAAGTTTAACGAAATGATGATGTAACTATGCAACGAGAAAGCGAACTCGATCGCGTGTTAGGAATCAAAATGTCCTACAGATATCGTAAACAACTTTATTACCTACATTCTAACATTCTATATTTGACGAAATACTACCTTTAGTTCATACAATACACAGAATTGCCAATTATAAGTTTTCATTGAGAACTTAAATAGGTATTTTAAGTTATTAATAAATTAGCTAGATAGTTTACAAGCCTAATATTAAACTTTTCAAAAGTTATTTAAAAATTTGGTGTCTGCGTACATCCAATCTATTCTATCTATTACAAAAATAACCATAAAAGTGCTGACAACTATGTATACCTCATGGTTTGATAATTTAGTTCGTGATCTAAAGGGTTTCTTGTTTCCAATAAACATAAAAATATCTAAATCAGCGGCGTCAGTGTTCAATAAATATTTATAGAAACACAAATGTAAGGTCGAGGTTATTTTAACATTAATGTATGACGGACAGACCACTGCAACCTTCGGTGCTGCATCGATGAAATGAACGGAACAAAACCATATAAATGGTACGGTACACGCGTCAGAGAAGGTTTGAAAATTGTAACAGAAATTGAAATAATTACCCTTATGATATGCATAAAAATCTTCCATCGTGGGATGCCTTTCGCAAATGCGCTCTTGATGGAGAGGGGTATACAAACACCCATGATCCAAAGGAAGGCAGGGAAGACCAAGTCGCCGGCAGCTAATCCGTTCCAGGTCGCGTGCTCCAACCACCAGTATCCTCCAGCGCCATCGTTCACAAATATCATAAATACTATTGCCATCCTATCAGAAACAATTAAAACAAATGAGAAAGACTGAAAGTCATTTTTCGTTATAATGTGTGACGGGCAACACAGGATTTAGAGTAAGAGGCAATGGTGGACAAGGAATCTGTTGTGGAATTCCTTACTTATTCACAGAAACAGAACAGAATAACAGCACAAGTGCTGTTTTACATCCCGTTTAAATTTCTAATAAGGTTTTTACATCCCGTTTAAACTTCACGAAATATTAATGGGTCATCCTGTCTGTCAAACATTGGCATTAATATTAAATATATATGTAAATATTTTGTGTAAAATCAAAAACTACATTAAAAAAATTAACATGCATGCATATAAAGTCTCACCCTCTGAACGTGTCAAGTGCTCGAAGACGCTGCTGTATGGCCAGTTCCTTATCCCCATACCGCAATTTGCCCGTGCGTCTAACTCGCGACATGATCAATCTGCCTATCCCGTATAGCACCCATGCCCCGAATAGTACCCCCAGCAAAAGTAGAAGAGCTGCAATATAAGTGTTTATTGATTTTTTCATCTAGCTTTTACGTGCGACTATGTCCGCGTCCTTCGGAACCAGTAACCTTTTCTTGAGAAAAAGTACCCAACATAATTTTCTGCGCTCAAAATCTCATAATAATCTGTTGAGTCGTTAATTGCATGAAAGCGTAACAAAAAAACAAAGAAATCAATATTTCGTATTTATAATATTATTTTTTTAAATTATATTGAGTAATGTAATACATATTAATTTTTATACTCGTAAAGTCTAACAACAGAACAAAAGCAGACTAACAGAGTTTTCAATAGCGCCATGATAATAATCTTACTAATACCCTTACTCGTAGTATATATATATATTTTTAAATCTCGACGCAAAAACGGGGTGTTATAAGTTTGACGTGTGTGCCTGTGTCTGACTGTGGAACCGTAACTCCAAAACGGATAGATTTTGATCCGATTTTCTTCGTTTGAAATCAGACGTAATCGGAATTGTTCTTAGTTATAATTTATGTAGAATATGTTCAGGCGTTTAAAGGCTATCAGCACATTTCCTAGTTAACTAACTTCCATATGTTCGATTTATGTGAAATTTAGTGGGTATATTGTTAGTTCGGTTGTATTTCCATTATATGATAACCTTGACCTGACCTGCTACAGAATCAATTCATCTGTGAGACACGGACACCCAACTCCTCAGCAAATTACAGCAGATATCGCTGCTAAAAAACTAAAGGGCCACAAATCAAAATTTCACTTTTTACAGGAGAGCTAATCGAAAATAATTAAATTACTTTTTGTTAATTTTTTTCTAATAAACTGAATACTAGAGGAGATATAAGCATATAAGTTACTTTTGAATATATAAAAAATGATCAAAATATACTAAATATGGAATAAAACAACCATAAGTCTTTTTGCAACATACTATATGAAGGATTGTGATTGTATTTTTGCAATAAAATCATTTTTGGATTTTTTGTTTTGTGGCCCTTTAGTTTTTAAGCAGCGATATAGTGAGTTTGAGCTCAATAGAAATTATAATTGTGTCTATCGTATAAATAAACGTTTTAAATAAATTTGTTTACATATATTAAAGAAAAATGATGCAGTTTGATTCAACTGTAGAACTAGTTTCTAGTTTCATTTTCATCTCCATTAATTTGTGACTTTATTATATTCGCTTATAAACGAATGCAACGAAAACCCGTTGTAGCTCATGGCCATCACGCAAATTGTAAAACCTGATTTCGTTTTTCGTATACTATACTCAAAAATATATTGCCCATATTGTATAGTGATATTACACCACAACCAAATATCACCAAGTCAGCGGGTCGATTCGACATTTTATAACATATCTTATTTTCGAACTACGGACAGTAATCAGACAGTAATGTAAATAAACTACTGTTAATTATCTTAACTTTAATTGGAAAATTAATATATTTAAAAAAAATAAAAAAGTTTTTTTTTAATGAATAAAAAGTGTTGACGACAGTAGCGCCGAATTATTTATATTTTTAGACGGTTCCTCGGAAACCTAACATTTTTCTAGAATAAGTCGTTTATTCTATTATATTAATAATTATCTGTTTAATAAATTTCTACCAATTCTGCAGAGCCATTTTGCGTGAAAAGTAACAAACATCTTCGCAATAAGTAATCTTAGTGAATAAGGAATATTAGTAGGAAGATAAAAAAAAAGATAAAAAATATAAAAAACATGTATGGGATCTATGCAAATTAGAATTATTTTAAAAGCTTTCTTTTTCTGACAATTTGAATAGGAAGTTTTTAATATACTTATAGATAACTATTCATTTCTTAAATGAATATTTAAATTTAAAAAATGTATATAATCTACCTTTATCATATCTACTTTTATGAAGTGCATCTTTTAGGCCGTGATAATAAAAGCAATATTTCAATAAGAATTCTATCCTATCACTATTTATCTTATTACGTACGCACTTGAACATTTCACCGTCCTAGATGAAATATCTCGTATAAGTTAAGATAAAGTATCTTGGTCTTGCAAACCGAAGTCACAAACGCATTGATGGAGTAGCACTGTCAAGTAAAATTATTTGAAAATGTTTGTTTTATTATTAAGTATTGTATGTTTCAATTCTGTGTATGGTTTATCAAGAGTTGATCCGTTAGTTGTTATTGATCAAGGTCTGGTGAGAGGGCAAAAATCTGCAGATAACCAATACTCTACATTTTTGGGAGTTCCTTATGCATCAGTTGATTTAGACGATCCATTCGGTGTAAGTATATTTTTAATTAGAATATTCAAACATATTTTCATTTCATGTAATATAATCTTAATGAGAACTTATAATATATTTTTTAATTTTAATTTTGTCTGAGATAAACTCTAAATAGATTTTTAAGAACTGTTCATGTAAATATTCAGGGAATACCTACGTAACAGTTGAATAAGTTCGTGTGAAGAGACTAAAGAAGATATAGTGAATATAGCTCATACTGCACTCTGTCTATTCCTGGATTTCACCACCCCCTTACAGAATACCACCGTGAAATAAAAACGCTTGTAGTGTGTTTCGGTTATTGCGGAGGCGTAAAGGATGCCAAAGCCCATTCCCCTATCCCATTAATATTCTTATACTTTTCCTAACAAGCTTGTCAGCGCCAACCCCTATGGCATCGATCAGCAGTCTTCCTGTGAACGTATTCATAAAAAATAGATTTTTCTTATTAATATTAGCAATAACATGGACCAAGGAATTTTAGGATAGAATATTACATATATTTTATAATTTTTCAGCCTGCGCGGTCAGCTTCAAATTTTGGTGATACAATTTTTAATGCTAACGACGGCTCCATCAAATGCCCTCAACAGTATCTCGAACCAGGAGCTCAGATAGAAAATGATGAAAACCAAACTTTGGACTGTCTCAGATTGAACATTTACGTTCCTAACATTGCCAGTTCCAATAATCCATTGCCAGTATTCGTTTGGATTCACGGCGGAGCGTTTGCATTTGGAAGTGCTGGAGAGCAGGATGGGAAATATTTTATGAATCAGGATATCATTGTCGTAACTATCAACTACCGACTGGGCCCATATGGATTTTTATGTTTAGATGTACCTCAGGTCCCTGGAAACCAAGGTCTTAAGGATCAGAATGAAGCATTACTTTGGGTCAGAAAGAATATAGCTGCATTTGGTGGTAACCCTTACAATGTGACCATTGGAGGACAGAGCGCTGGTAGCATGTCTATAGTACATCATTTATATTCAACAAAGGAGAAATTATATAATAAAGTTATCCTAGAAAGTGGTACGCCATTTGTAGCCGGTGCATTTGTTAATGGTGATGTGGATGCGGCGATCAAATTAGCCGAGTATTTAGGTTTAAATACAACTGACACTGAAGAAGCATTGGAATTCCTTACTAATACACCACACAACTTGGTGTCCGGTGCAGCAACAAACTTAGGTTTGAAGTTAATGCCGTGTAAAGAACGATCTTTCAGTGGGGTAGAGAACTTCATTGATACCGATCCATATTCAATGTCGAATTTAAGGAAAATACGTAATACTCCTATTCTAATCGGCCACACTGACCAAGAAGTTACAGACTTATTAAGCAACACAAATTTTTACGGCGATGATTATTTTAATAAGGATCCGTTCAAAGCTAGAATAGCGAAGAACTTTAATTTAGACGACGAACAGCTTGAGCTAGCTTCAAATATAGTAAGACACTTTTATATTGGCGATAAAACTCCTTCACTAGATGTAAAAGACGAAATTGAGATTTTTGAATCTGACTTTATATACATTCATCCGATTGAAAGAACCATTACCAATTTGTTGAATGAGAATGCAAATCCCGTTTACGAATACATGTTCAGTTATACTGGAAATACAGGTTTAAATGGTGCTGGACACTCGGATGAGCTTAAGTATTTGTTTGACGCACTGAACATCAGTGGAGAAGTAAGCGAAGAGGACCAGCTCATTATTGATCGTATAACAACACTTTGGGCAAATTTTATAAAATATGGGTAAGCATTGGCCGATAAATAGTGGATTGATTAATAATGTTTCTTACCTAATATCATGTATTATTTTCTTATAGGAATCCAACACCTCAAGAAACAGATTTGTTACCAGTAACTTGGAAACCGTTAACGATCGAAACACGACCATATTTAGTGATTGATACGAACATTAGTTTAGAAAACAGAGTTTACAAGGAAAGAATGGCCTTCTGGGACCTATTTTACGAAATCTATGGAAAATACAATAATCTCATACGAGAATGTATGCCTTAAAACCCCCAAAATATCATATTAAATTATCCCAACATAATAAATGTACATAGTTTTTACCCGCTCATTGTTATCTTATATCTTAAGATTATACCTATATATAAAATAACCTATTATCACACTTATCCGACACTTTAGACTTTATTATTGTGACACTTTAGAGACTATTGTCAATTTTTGGGTTATACTTTAATACAAAGTAGATTATTCTTACACAGACAATGTGTTCAATAACTTTGTAGGTCACAGCGAACGGATGACGTTCATCAAAGAAGTTTATTGCACTAAGGATTCAAAGCCGAGTGTTGTATTCTCCCACTATTTCACCCACGTGCAATTTCCTATTAAGTATTGCCATTTGTACTCAGAAACAATATTTTTATTTAATTTCCTTAAATAAAATAAATATAATTTCTGTCTTTACTCATTTAAAGATTATTTTTGTATTTGTCAGTTAATTTTTAAGTAAGTATATAAAGGCTACATTACCTAGGAGTCGAAGGAAGTCAGGTGGGTTTATGATTAAGGTTCGAGTGCGGCTGGATAACGAAAACCGTACATTATCCAGAATATCGAGAAATGTGCCAAATTAAAAGGCGGATGAAACCGCGGCGTACAACTAGTAAAAGAAAAAAAGAACCGTACATGTATACAGATATTATTAAGAAATATTATAATATTTCAAATAATATCTAAATTAGTCTTTTATCAAAAAATGACATTATTTAGAACTTTCACTGATAGCACCAGCGAGCGCTAACAAATATTAGTTACGCCACATTTTCGCAATTTTCTCTTTCCTTTGGCGCGTGACAAACTTTTTAACTGATTTTATTTGCCCATTTGTTTCTTTCATTTATATAATTAGTAACGGTCTATTAGTTAGGTATATTTATTTTTATTTTTCTTCTAAAGTGAAGTAATCATTACCAATGTGGTCTTAAAGTTTTCTTATTTTTATTCTTTAAGAAAATTAATACTGAAAGAACTTCGTGATATTACAGAACTAGTAACTAGAATAGGAGTGCTACTATTCTCCATTCTTAACTTTTCTTCTAATTGTTAATCTACCCAAGTGATCGTCTCAGCCGTAGGACGTCCACTGCTGGGACATATGCCTCCCTCAATTTTTTTTAATAGAAGCGGTAAAAACAGCAAAAGAAAAACAGCAAAACCTATCATCAAAAGAACTTTCAGTCTGCCTGCCCTAATTTAACATAAAACGGTATTTAATTGGTAGGCAATTGCAATAGTAATATATGTACAAAAGGTTAGTCACCAATTGGCTAACTGTACACCAAGATAACGGATGGTTTAAAAAGATGGCCGTATTGTTCAAGATCCATTGTTCGGATATATCGTCAGATATTTTTGGAACTTGTAAGCCTTTATATTCAAATGCATGAAGCGCAAAAACCGACATGACATATTCAATTTGATAGTTATGCTTTTTTATTCATACTTTAATGCTTAAATGAATTTAAGAGCAAGTTAAGTTACACTTTAGACTTTTTTCTACACTACATACAATAAGAGTTGTGAGCGGGATTATGGCAGAGCGGTTTGCATTCCAACAAGGTGCCGAGTTAATTGGATTTCTCAGCATATTAAAAAGTTTGTTGTATCATAATGTGTATATTGGTCTTGAATTTAAAAGTTCGCCCTTTTTTAAGGATTTTATCAAACATAGATTAATTTTATTCAATAAAAAAAAATACAAGAAGATATTTCTTCTAACTTTCTCGATACCGTATTTTTCAATTAGTTGTGCAAAGGAAAATCCAAGGAAAACTTATTAGCGGCCGAACATTCTGGTTTAACAATTTAAGAGAGTGGTTGAATGTGAGAACTCGCACCCTCTTTTGTGAAGCAACTTCCAAGCTTAAGGTCGCCAACCGTCTTAGAGAATCGGCACTTTAAGAATAATTAAAAATTTAAAAGGAGAATAGGTAGGTATAATTTAAGTAAGTATAACTTTATTGATGTCTGCGACGCGCTCCGAATTGTCTTTTGTCCATCGATAAAAATTTAAGCATATAGTGAGCAAATTTTTAAAAATTTTAAAAAGTGCATGGTAGTTCCGGAGTGATGTGGTACCGGATATATATAGAATCACGTAATTTATTGGAAATCCGCCAACGGTGAAGGTAAAATAAGCCCCCACGATTCTCTAAAGATAAACAACGTCTCTCAAGTTGTAAGGATAACAGAATAAAATAATGAAATTGTGTGTCAAGGATAAAAAGTGTCGATAAAATATCAAAGATAAAAAGCCACAGATAATAACAAAATGCATTAAAATAACATGTAGAGTTGCGAAATAAAAATATATAGGTATAATAAATTTAAAAGAATACGAAATGTACGTAGTTTTAAATACATAATTTATATTAAACTTACTATATGAAATCATATTACCTATTTACTTTCATAATTAAATTTTAATACAGTAAGGGCCTCTTTCTAAAACTTTAAGTAAAGTGTTGATTATTTACACTTACTTTATTTATACTTTTAGAAATCATTTTCTGTTATAATGAATTATGCACTCGGTTTACTGCATCATTCGATAGCCGATTTTTTTAATTATTTTCTATTTGATGTTTGGGACGTTTACCGTACAAACAAAGGTATATCAGCTCCATTATCCCCGGTTACCGGTGACTTTAAATGACAGTTGGGCCTACTTGACGTTTGTGAAACAGGCGCTAAGGGTCACAAATTTTGAGCTTTTTTCCCCGATAGTCCAAGATTATAGCTAATACTTACGCATATAAATGTCAACTGGTTGTCTAATCGTGCGTATACTGCACCCATCGCCGGTTGCGTTCAGTCGGTATATACCGAACTCTCCCAATTCTGGTCTCAATTGGCACATAAGGTTTCTGTACAAGAAGCAAATCTTTGTTAAAATGATCTACAGAGAAACAACAGGAAAGGACTTTCTTGACCTTTTTAGAATGCCATTGTGTGCGATTACACTGATTACGTTATAGTAAGGGTTATGCAATGATAAATTGAGCAGTCCGTCTGGTAGCATTGAGCACCTCCATACAAAAGGTCACAGTGAAATGAAATAAGAAACGATCTGTTAAACATACCAACGCCCATTCCAACACTGAAGTGTTATACTTAACTAATTGATAATTCTAATAATATAGAATTGATAGTGTACAATTTAGACAAGTCCATCAATGTTTTCCATAAGGCTATGCGTAGACTAAAAGTATCGACCGATGAGGAGGGTAATCTGTGAATCAAACTAGTCTTCAACAACTCACGTTGTGTTTGTTGCACTGATGTACTGGTCATCGATATCAGCATACACTCGCCATGTCGTTTTGCGTGCAGTATTTACGATCCAGGATTCATCTTGATATGCATTCAAACTCTTCTGAAGTTCAAATGGGCACTGGAAACAAAACAAATACAAAAGTTCTAAGCGCAATGTGTCTAGGTTTACTTTATAAAATAAATATAAAATAATCTAAAAACAATGGGTCATGGATGTTTGTATTTGTATTATATCAACTGTCTAGTACCTATCCATAATACAAGCATTAGTGGCTTAGTGTGGAACTAGATCGTGCTGTGTGGAATGTGTCAAGATATATAAAAAAGTTGGATTCTAAAATTTCTTTCACCTCAAAAATTCCCTTTAGGAACTCAAATTTTGACTTGGTAATAAATTTTCCTGGACGATTATGAGACCTAGTTCTCAATGTTTAGCATTGAGACAAACAAAATAATACACTCAGTTTTACTCAATTTACTCAAAGCATTTTATCAAAGATTTACCGCTACTTTTCCGGCAGATATAAATTATGAAAAATTAAGTTGGCAGTGGCACAATAATGTATGTCAAGTATTCAATACACGCGAGCGAGTCTGTTGGAGAAACCACTGATACAATATAAATGTCCGCGATACGCATTGTTACATGAAAACGATAAAATGTATCGATAAACCCCGTTGTGTTTTATTACTGTTGATTCATTAAAAGTTTTATATCGCTTGTCAAATTATGTAAGCAACTTATGTAAGCTCGTGTACGTAACTTGCTGTAAAAAGCATATATTTTGATTTCAACAAAAAATTACTGCATATCCAATCACCTGTCAAGAATACTTACGACTTTTTAAGCTTTTGACTACAAAATTGAATTTGTTTTCACTTTTCTATTGTTGTCATAGACGGTTGTCACTAATAAAAAGAGCGATAAACAAGGAAGATTTGTAAGAATTTTCAGAAAAAAATATAAAAAATATAAAATGCATTTTACAAAATGAAGAAATGAAGGAACCCTTCTAACCTGTTATATGTATGTATAATATGTGCCATAAATTTATTAAATATAAACAAAACATGAATTAACAAATTACAATTTGAAGAGTAGGTAAATATTTTATTGATAAAAAATTAAACGGTTATTTGATTTTTAAAATAAAAAAACTTGCTTCTTATTCTTTCACGAAAAGACTACCGAAAATATTTTGATGAAACTTTACATTAATATAGTTTACAATTCAGAATAACACACTAGTTATGCGGGGCTTATAAATATATACGCGGACGAAGTAAACAATAAATTTCAAATTACCGAAAATCAAAAGTTTTGGGTTTTAATGTAGAATTTAGAGGGCTGATTTAATTAAACACAAATTTAACTTGAAAACGGCACATTAAATGTTTATGTAAAGAATAAATACTATATTTCTTGGAGCATTTACATTGTTTATACTTAAGTATCGTATCTACTCATTCTGTTTTCCCGTATTTTCCTCTGGAAAATCCCACCCTATGACTAGTCGATCGACAACCACAATAATTATAGGTCATTCACTTTGACCACGATTTTTGAAGGAAGAAAGGAAATCCTTACATATTATAAAACAAAGTAACCCGAGTCTGTCTGTCTATGTTCACGATAATCTCAAAAAATACTAAACGGTTTATGCGCTTTTCACTATTGGAAAGAGCGTTAAAAGAGGAAGGAAGGAGTGGATCGCTAGTAATTAACAAAATAAATAAAATAAAATGCCTATACAAATAAAAATAAAATCATACAATAATATTTAAATTCACTTAATACACACTTTTTAAATATGTAAAAAAATTATAATACCTAATAACAAATTAAGAATAATAATATCTTTCTTTTTAATATATACTGAATTATATATTCATATATAATGTTTCCTAAAAATGTATGCCGATATAGAAACCTTAAAGTTATTGAAAGTTCGACTTTACCCAAGATTTGCTTACAGATGTCAACAAGATTAAGTGAATAATTTTTATGAAATAATTTCACAGCATTAAAGTGAAACCGGATATAATCAATTTCAATGTTGAAATAAATGTTGCAATGGAGCATGAACGAACGTATTTATTACACACGTCCGTTTAAAAAAGTATGATTTACGTTATTTAAATTCAATGTCGCCGAACACCGAATCACAAAAAAATTGTACCCAATACATTAGTTAGTAAGTAATCGTATGGGAAATTCATTTAGTAACACAAAAACAATCTAAACAATTTTCTTGGTTTTCATTGCTGCCACTGCATTTGACGCTACATACAGTAACAAACGTTATTTGAATTAATTATACTGTAAAAGCATACTTTTTTATATTAATTCTACCTTACATGAAAAACTCATAAGTATTAAGTCTTATTATGACTATGAAGAAAGTTTCCCATTCACTCCGTTCCAGGCATTACCTTTTATTTTATTTCCCCTTTATCGGTTTTTATTAAAAAAATAAGTTCATTATCAGTAGCCTTAAATACCTGACGTTGGTTTTCGATAAGAAAGTCGTTAAAACTGTAAAAATTCTAAATCTTCCTAGATCTTGGTAACATAAGTACAACGTATAAAAATTGTTTTTATTTTTTATTTTTTAAACTAACAAATGTGTTTAAAATAACGATGGAAATAAAAACGTTGAGAAACGGTGACATAAGCCATAGATTGCAAAATGTAAATCCACTTTCTCTTTATTTGCTGTATGTCTTTTACTGCACCTCTTTTAAAGTAGGTATAACAATTAAAAGTTGTCTACGAATTTTTCCAAGATGGTAATAAAGTGACAAAATTCAAGGAGGAACTACTTAATGTTTAAATTGTTCTAAATAACAAGTCAAGCTGTTACTGTATTTTGAACCGCAACATTCTATTGCGGTAGTAAATTAATAAACGTATCAAATGCAGCTACCGTACTCCGAAATAATCAAGTAAGCTATCGTGTTTTTATTTGCGTTACAAATTCATTCCGCGTAATTATAGAAAGGTGTCAATTGGCCTCCAATCCATAATGTATGTTGACGTAAATATTTACATTCATTCTTAGCTTTTAAGATATAATTACGAATATATATCTTAAACGAAGGTATTTCGAAAAAAAAAGGCCAGATAAAGTAACTAAATATTAGTGGGAAAATATTGGTCGGGGTGTACTTTACGGGACACTGAGGCGAAAAGACTTAGAAAAATTTCGCATGAAAATTTTCATCCCTATTAACACCTATATTTTATGGTGCCATCGGAATGGTGGTGTGATGGGGTAAAACTTTAGTCAAGGTCATTGACCTCTGAAGTTAATAACCTAGGAGCTAGAGGTCAAAATATTTCAGTAGGAGAAAAACACTTAGAAAAATTTCGCATGAAAATTTTCATCCCAATTAACACCTACATTTTATGATGCCATCGGAAGGGTGGTGTGATGGGGTGAAACTTTAGTCAGGGTCATTGACCTCTGAAGTTAAAAACCTAGGAGCTAGAGGTCAAAACATTTCAGTAGGAGAACAACACTTAGAAAAATTTCGCATGAAGTCAGTTCAAACAGTTTCGCACATGGAGTGAAACTTTCATCGTGGTCGTCCTTCAAGTGAAGGTCCTGGTAAAAAGTTGGCGACGGGATCTCGGAAAGTATGAGGGATAGAAAGGTGGCGTTTGCGGAATGTCATAGAGGGTGATCGGTATTTGCCACAGAACGAGTTATCCCCACCCCTTTCATACATTTTTTTTAAACTCCATACAACTTGTATGGACTTTCCGATCCCCGTATCTCCTCATTGGTGGCAGCTACCTGTACGGTCCCTTTGGGGGATAAAAGTTTCTCCCCGATGTCCACCCCCCGGTGCCGTCACCCTCCTCCCATCTCCCCCCTTCAGCCTCCATTCATACAAAATCACACCTCGCGGTGTGACCAGAGACGGCGGTCGACCCGTCGCAGAGCGACGGCAAGGATCTACCGTGACACCGAAAAAGCGAAGTTTGAACCCCTCCCCTCTCGGACCCCCTCAGTCGTAACTCGGAAACGGCGCGACGCAGAGGGCTCGTGTTTGGGCTCATCGGAGACGTCTGGACGAGATAAAAAACTTGAACCCCCCTCCCGTAATTCGGAAATGACTTGAAGCGACTGCTTCGTGTTTGGGCTCATTTGAGACGTCTCGACGAGATAAAAAATTTGAACCCCCCTGCAACCCCCCCGGCTGTAATTCGGAAACGACTTGACGCAGCCGGGTCGTGTTTGGCCTCATCAGAGACCATGGTCAACGGTTACAGATAGAACCTTCGTGTTGGGTATCATTTGAAAGGTCTCAACGCGGGTGACCTATTTAGTCCTATGAAAACTCCCCCTCCCCCTTTCTTACCCCAATTTTTCACAAATTACAAAACAAAGATCCAAAACCACAATACTACTGAGTAGACCGAAATTGTCAAATTTTGAAATTTGGTCTACTTCAAAAAATTCGTCTTTCCGAGACGTCTCTGATGAGCCCAAACACGACCCGGCTGCGTCAAGTCGTTTCCGAATTACAGCCGGGGGGGTTGGAGGGGGGTTCAAGTTTTTTATCTCGTCCAGACGTCTCCGATGAGCCCAAACACGAGCCCTCTGCGTCGCGCCGTTTCCGAGTTACGACTGAGGGGGTCCGAGAGGGGAGGGGTTCAAACTTCGCTTTTTCGGTGTCACGGTAGATCCTTGCCGTCGCTCTGCGACGGGTCGACCGCCGTCTCTGGTCACACCGCGAGGTGTGATTTTGTATGAATGGAGGCTGAAGGGGGGAGATGGGAGGAGGGTGACGGCACCGGGGGGTGGACATCGGGGAGAAACTTTTATCCCCCAAAGGGACCGTACAGGTAGCTGCCACCAATGAGGAGATACGGGGATCGGAAAGTCCATACAAGTTGTATGGAGTTTAAAAAAAATGTATGAAAGGGGTGGGGATAACTCGTTCTGTGGCAAATACCGATCACCCTCTATGACATTCCGCAAACGCCACCTTTCTATCCCTCATACTTTCCGAGATCCCGTCGCCAACTTTTTACCAGGACCTTCACTTGAAGGACGACCACGATGAAAGTTTCACTCCATGTGCGAAACTGTTTGAACTGACTTCATGCGAAATTTTTCTAAGTGTTGTTCTCCTACTGAAATGTTTTGACCTCTAGCTCCTAGGTTTTTAACTTCAGAGGTCAATGACCCTGACTAAAGTTTCACCCCATCACACCACCCTTCCGATGGCATCATAAAATGTAGGTGTTAATTGGGATGAAAATTTTCATGCGAAATTTTTCTAAGTGTTTTTCTCCTACTGAAATATTTTGACCTCTAGCTCCTAGGTTATTAACTTCAGAGGTCAATGACCTTGACTAAAGTTTTACCCCATCACACCACCCTTCCGATGGCACCATAAAATATAGGTGTTAATAGGGATAAAATTTTTCATGCGAAATTTTTCTAAAAATTATAAGTAAGTAAACTTATTAAATATAATCATACAGATATAAAAATAACTTTAAAAAAGCTTTTCATCCCCTCCACTGAAGCATTCAATTTAGATAAAAACTTCCTATAAGAAACGTAAATCGAGAAAGCATTTTTCCTTTCATTGTAATATCTTTGCATACTAAGTAGGTACACGATGTAGTTACTTAACAGTATTCAAAGCCAAAATATAGTAATAACAAGATGTAGTAGGCTGAAATATAGTTTGACATCCATATGTATATTATACCTGACTATATTTTATAGGTCTTGTTTTATTTACCTTGTAAATTATTGTAAAGGTAAATACCTCAAATAGACTCTGACTGACATATAAAAGCAACAGTTATAAAAACTGATTAAGTAATTCATGTTAACACAATAAAGTCTAAAAATTATCAAAGTTTAAACCAGTATAACTATTTATTTTCATTTAAGTTTAATAGAGCCGACATTATTTACTTACGCGAAAACAATCATCTGATACACTATAAACACCGACGCTTCTATCAGACACGCCTGTTACATATCCTTGGTCCATCTTCAGAGAGGTCATATTGAGGCCATCGTGCTCTTCGACCCCTGGATCCTCAAGCCATGACCTCAGAGTCTCCTTGTACCAATGCCAGGTATAGTTAGATACCATCACGGTCTCGTTCATGCCGTCTTTAAGGAAAACTTTGAGGAATTGTTATTGTTTATTTACGCTCTCAAGATAACCTTCACTGAAGTTATTGTGTTCATAAACTATCTAAGTTTAGAGTACACGCACTTAACAGAAATGTCTTGAGCGAAAGTTTTATGACGCGTAACCACGTCCGACCGAGAACCTCTTTCAAGTCGCACTGCCTGTACAGTGCTGCAGTGTAAGTGGTCAAATGTGGTTAGACAACAAAATGGTGACAGTATGCATTTAATTTTATATCATAAGGCGACGCAGTATCTCCGATTATTTAAAAAAAAATCAATCACTGCTAAATCATAACTGTATATGAGGAATAATGATTAATGATATTCTGCGTTGTTGCGCGATGAGCGCGATACCTATTTAGAATAATATTAAACTACCATTTCAGTTAAATAATTAATAATCATGCATATAAATAAAACTAAATCGATAGGATTATTTTTTTGGCATTTGTGTAAAAAATAATTCCACGAGTTCTAAGAAAATAAAAAATATATATAAAATTTTAAAAACCAGGATAATTTCAAAGAAAATAGTCGACACTTTTTTGTAGCCTCTGGTGGCAGTAACCACCCCATGACAGAAGACCACCATGAATTAACAGCATGTTTCGGTGAGTGTGTAAGTGATGCCAGAATTTGTGGCATTTCTTGTGAAGACTGTAGATACCTACAATCAAGTAGACTGTCAGCAGTCAGCACGTCTAACGACCTAAATATATAAAAATAAGATCTTTATTATAAGCTAGCTGCTGCCCGCGACTTCGCCCACGTAACTGTAAATTATATACTAAAGCCTTCCTCGAGAATCACTCTATCCATTGGTGAAAACAGCATGAAAATCGGTGCAGTAGGTAGTTTTTGAGCTTATCGCGAACAGACACGGCGGAGGACTTTGTTTTATAATATTTAGTGATAAGCCAATGAAGCTTTAAACTTTCCTTGTATCGGTCAAACAAACAAGTTGTCCAATTTGCATTTCAAAAAACAAAGGTCACTTAATACAAAACGGTATATTGAAACACAATATTTACGAGCTACAAGCACAAATATTTAATTACCTAACATCATTACAAAATTAACTGTATAATGAGGCCTTTATCGTAGTAGTAATACGATGTAAACTTTTACTTGAGATTATTTTATAATTAACGTATCTACATTGGAAACTCATACAGAACTTTAACTGTAGTTATTTTAGACTGAAATATAAAATATATTTTAATAATAATATCGAATAAAAAAACAACGCATCAATCGAACACAGTGTCATTGACGTGCCGTAACATTTATTTTTTATGATAAAACTATGACAGACGTTATGAATTGCAAATGATTGCTTTGCTCCGATAACTCGTTTAACCGTGTGTGGCACAAATATCATCTCGACTGAATATTATCATGTGTATATCTCGTACAAATAAATGTTGATACTCTAGCTACTTAGCATTTACTTAAATCGCGTCTGCACTTCGCTTAAACTTACACATTTGCTATAGTTCTAAAATGTCTTAACATTTTAATGAGAAATACACTTAAAAAGAGTATAAAGTAAATATTGATATAGTGGGTAATGGGATGTGTTATTAAAACGGAGTTATTTATTGTTTTTACTAAGTATTATGATGATGTTCTTCCTCATAGAATCATTACTTTAAGCTAACGTGCTAATAGAACTGATATAATGTGATTTCCTTTTTTTTAAATGTTAAGTATGTAAAGCTCCTCAGACTTGGTCTAGACTACTATGGTCGGCAGCGCACTTGCAGCCAGAGGCGTCTCTAGCCCTTAGGTAAAGCCGCCTCTGCAGCACCTTTGGCCTGTCTTGCGTTATCAACGACGGTAGCCACCTACCACTAAGTGTACCGTCAGCCTGTCTGACTACCTTAACATTAAAAAAAAAATCAGTTGAGTGAGTACTCATAAACAACTTGTGTTTAGTTTCGTGCAGTGTTCATGAAATATGACGTGATAATTCTTAAGAAATTTCACATAAATCGAGCACACAATATGACACAACCATTGTGTCAATTAATTACGCTTACTTAGGTAATACTATCTACTAACACACGATGCATCTGTACACCGACACTTAAACAATAGTGGTAATACTTAGTCTGAAATAATTTGCTTAGCCTCCAACCTTTACTAATACATTAATAATGTGTCCGTCTCACAATGTGCATTATTAACCCTGAGAGGAGGAAACACGAACACCGGATCCTATTATTGAATCGAGAAATCTGTTAATATTTGTCTGACTTCCAGAAAAATTGCAGATAAGTGCTCCAAGAGAAACTCGGTGTAACGTTTTTACTTTATCGAAAAATACTCACGCAAAGACGTTAATTGATTAGGCCGGTTTCAGTGCTGTCCAGACAGTCAGTCCTGACGCGCTTGTCATTTGTATGAAAATTCACAAGTCGTTTCAGAGCTCGCCTGACCGTACGCACGCGTATTGCTACCGCGATCGGTCGTGCGTATCGTCAGGACTGACCGTCAGGAGAGCACTAAAACTTAGGAATATGTAATTTTAAAATATAATACAAGCTATAATTGAAAGTTATAAACTAAACCCCGACTTTCTATTGAGTTCAAACATGCTAACTTTATCTGTTGTAAACTGGGGAGTTGGTTATCCCGCACACTACTTGATGCTGCAGCATCAGGTTAGGGTAACCATGTCATGGAAATAATATAAAATGAAAACAAAATAATTGTACCTATAATAATTGAGATCTCTCTGATAGGAGGCGACTATCAGTCTTGAGAATGCGCAACATCTGACTCCAGCACTACATCTCAAAGGCATGCCTATCTTCTTGCGATTCAGAGATCAGATCACCAATATATGAAAACAAACCAACAATAAATACCTCCAAATGAATGAAAAAGTACATGGACAAAAGTTCATAAAGTTCAAGAATTATGTATTTACGTCATTAATGTGAACGTGCACTAGTAACAATGTCGTTGTTAGATGACACAAGTCGGCGGCTCGAACTCATCGGTGTGTGTAGCTAAAATTCATTCTGTGTCACACAGCACAATACGCAGGAAGAGCAGTCGAGTGAGATGCACAATGATTCATACAGACCTTTAAGTATATATATATACTCTTTTCGACAAAACTACTGCATATATATAATATATATATATATATATATATGCAGTAGTTTTGTCGAAAAGAGTATATATATACTTAAAGGTTGATTAGATATATATATATATATATATATATATATATATATATATATATATATATCGTGTAGCTATTTTAACTCTTGAATAACTAATCAATGTTTGTAGGTTTTTGGAGTTTTTTTTACACTAAAGTGACCTATTCTCAAAGTTGCATTAAAACTTTTGTTAAAATATGGATTTTTCAAGGACCATATCTTAAATTAATACTTTTTTTTAAAGTTTGTATGACAAGAAACCTAGTTAACGATAAGATAAATTGGTATCACTGGTATGCTTACTTTTGTAAATTAAACATAAAAGTAATAATCATTCTACGTTTGTATGGAGGAAAGCTAACTTGTATCAGCCTTAAGCAATCTGCGTTAAGTTTACTCGTAAACAATTGTTTTTATTTAACAGTAAACACGTCAAAATGGTTCTATAGTTCCTGATGATTGCCATTTGTTGTAATAAAAATGATTTTATAAATTTTTATACAAATATATACCATACGGGGTTTAATATTAGTGAATTTTCCAGGCAATTTTAAATATGTATTTTTGCTAGATTAAAATGACTGGACCCCTAAAATTTCTAATCACACAAAGAAACTCACAAATTACAATATCTGAACTTTGCAAAGCTTGCTAAAATACAGCCAATTTAAAAACGTTTTAGCAAATTATATAATGAAAGTAAATACAACCAATTTAAACAAATTATACATAATCGATCAGATAAGCATTTTTTTCGGATTTCGTGAAAGCATTAAGTATACGTAGTCCTAACCTGTTCTCAATTAACTTATTGAAGTTGAGGGATTCATAGAGGACAAACCAATTATACTTACATTATTTTTTATTTATATAACTATAGAACTTATTTAAGAAAAGATATCTTTAGATTAGATTAGATATTAGAACATAGTATATTTCAATATACGTTAATATCAATATTTAAAAATTAATTACTTATAAATACTAATTTAATACTGTAATTTCTCACCTTTTGGCTTTATTTTTTTATCATAGCAATAAATGTTAGCTGATTTATGTGAATATTATATAAAAATAAATTCTTAAATTATTATGTAATAATTTAAGAACTTCATCGCCTTTTACTGATTCCGACAGTCGACACTATGTCAAGGAAACTCGGTATCTAAGTATATGCCGTCTCGTGAACTACAGGATTATATACGCATTGCGACCTTCATACCACCAATACACCAGTTTAGCATTCAGTTCTTCAACTATGTGGTTGAAAGGCAGTCGTTAAACGCGAATTTTCGGGTTTTTCATTTCATACAAATTGTCTACAACTAAAAAAAAAATTTTTTTCTAATTTTGTCTACTCTTATTAAAGGCAATGAAGTGCAAAGTGTTGGTATTAATATTGCTTTGTGATGTTGTTTACTGTTCCTATCAAGGGCCTGGTGGTGCACCCGCGGGATTTATGGCGGATTGTAAGATATTTTTTTAAGTTAAGATCGGCAGACAGGCTGACGGTTCACATGATGGAAGGTGGCTCTGGCGCTGCAAGTAAAGCCACAAGTGCTGCACGTGCGCTGAGAACTATAGTAAGATAAAGGATAAGGGATTGGGAAAGGATGGGGAAGTGAATACAACTGAAACACAACAGCACACGTGCTGTTATTTGACGGTGGACTTATGTAAGGTTTCCGCCAGACACCCAGATTTGTGGTAACTGCCGCCCAACGGGCTACACAAATGACTGAAACTCGGTGTACCCTGCCACAACTATACTAATATCTAATAAAATAACTTTAAAACTTAGCGCCTATTTCACAAAAGTCAATTAGGCCAAACTATCATTTAAAGTCAACGGTAACAGGGAATAATTTAGCTGATATACCTTTGTTTGTACGGTAAAGGTCCCAAACATTAAATAGAATATAATTTTAAAAAATCGGCTATCGAATGATGCAATAAACCGAGTGAATAATTCAATATAACAGAAAATGATTTCTAAAAGTAAGTAATCAACACTTTACATGTAGTTGGTGAAAGAGGCGCTTACACAAATAATAGATACGATAATTTTAAAATAGTTTTTTTATGGTAAATTCTGCGTGCAGACTAAGGCGTTTCCTTTTAATACAAGTAACACCATAGCCAGGATTACAAATACGCTATAAAGGATAAGGAAGGAAATGCCAGTTTTTAAATACCTAGTCAATCATAACTTGCATAGTATGAAAAAGGTCTTTTAGAAAGAGAATAGAAGTGATAGACACTGGTCGATGAAACTGCAATAGACGACGATGTTCTAAAATTATTGTTATTAGTATAAAGAATATTTTTTTACATAAAATTAATATTTATTATAAGTACGAGAGTAACTAAGGTACAGCACATTAGTGATTACAATATTAATCGAATAATCGTAATAGAAGAATCTTAGAATTACCTACCTATCCTAATTTTGTTGGATTACAATTCGCCTCTAAAAGCTTTAGGATTTCTATTGTATTAGTAAAAGCTTATAAGGAATGAGAATGGCTTTTAAGCTCATATAACGCCACGGCGACGTTTTCTAATTATGATCAACTAGGTTAACATGTATACATTGGTACCTTACAAGGTTAATATTAACATGATCTGGTTAAATATTCACTAATTTTGTACGCATAGGCCCTGGAATGAATCGCTCTACAACATTGTCGGAAGAAACTAAAGCCTCACTTTCGGTAGTAGTGCAGTGGCCAGTGCCCAGTATATTCACGACTAATGAGAAAAGATGTAAGCTGAGTGTGGAAGGAGCGGCGGAATGCGCAACGCCAAGTCTTGATCTTAGGCGAAGAACTCAGGTAAAATTAAAATTAAGCTATAGGTACTTTTATTTTGTACTATCTGTGACTGTGATTGCGTACTCGTTAAATAATGACCACGGTGGCACCGAATTTTTATATTTTTATACGATCCCTCGGGAACATTTTTCCAAGATAAAAAGTGTTCTATATGTTAATCCAGGTAACCATCTGTCTGCCAAATTGCATCTAAATCCTGTCAGCCGTTTTTGCGTTATTGAGGAACAAACATCCAAACATACAAACTTTCGCATTTATTAATATTATTAGGATTAGTATTAGTATTAGAATCCGAAGATATAAAAGACTTTTTTGCCTGTTTACCTTTTTCCTATAGTTAAATAAAATCTTGTCTCATATATTGTTTTATATATTATAGTTCCCTAAGAACGCGTTGTTTCCACTTTTATGATTTAAAAAAAAATACGTGTATTGCATCCTTGACTTGGTTGTTTAATGAATATTTTCAAGAGCAATAATTATACATTTATTATCTAAAAAAACTAACTTTCGTTTGCACCTAATATTAAGTAGAAAAAAAATGAAGTGTAACTTAGAATGATTGTTACAATGACTCTACTTACATACGAATACATTATGTATATATATGTTGTTTGAAACCATGGCACCATAAAGTTACTGCAAAAATATCCGACCTTATAACCTTAATAGAATGTCGTCTAAAATTAGTTATTTTTTCCAAGCCATTAGACCTGTTTAATCCAATCATCTCTAATATGGACTCGAGCGTATGCGTCTAAAATTGTATTAAAACGCGTTAAAAGTTTAGTATAAACAATATTATTGACTGGCACCATTATGAGTTGTGTAAGACGAAGTATTACTGATAAAAGGTATGTCATAGGAAATTTGAATATTCACAATGTCTTGTGAAATTACCAAATGTTTTAGTGACAATTTACGAATGTACAAAGTTTATTCATAATTATTTATTTGCATTTCGATTATTTTTAATATTTTCTGCCAAGTTGTCAATAATATATCATTTTTATTTTTATTTAAATTATTGATATTTAAAAAATACTGACCAGTTCTAATCAAAATTCAATTTATATAATTTTGTAAGACTAATTTTATTTTTGCCAGTTAATATGTCTACTCATTTATACAAAATGTTTACAAGTTTTATTCTACTTTATTTTTATCTTCTAATATTAGTTGCACCTAATATAACAATTTAATTTAATTACAAATTTAATTTAATTGTTTTATTTTGAGACTATGAAGAAAAAAATAAATACATATTTTTTAATAATTCTTTTAAAAAACGGTTTCATAACTCAAATTTAATTTTGTCCCTACTATAATATGTTTAACCGTCAGTGTGCGTAACCATTATAGACGCATTGAGATTGCTATTTTTATCCATCGGTAAAATTATTAAAGCCCATCGATGCGTAGGTATATTTTTGGACTTTTTCTATATACAACTAATAAAAATTTCCAGGTATTAATAAGTGGTTACTTGGACGCTTCTTTCTCTCCAATAGTACGCTCAATATCGAGCCCTTATGTGAAACGTGGTCGCAATGTGATTCTACTGGAAATATTTCCGGTCTTGTTCCGCAGTTATCCTATGTAAGTTTTTTTTTCAATTTCCACTTCTTTAACTAACCGTTTATGGGGATAGGCTTGGTAACATGTTTTAGGACCAAATGTGATCGTTAAAGACTTTTTTTTTTTATTTCCAATTTAAGAATAAAATTGACTAAGGTACTTACCTACTAGTACTAACTAGTTACTAAAATAACCTCTGGATCAAACGGTCAGCTACCGTAATGCTGACAGACGTAGCTTGAAATCCCAGTGGAATTCTCATTTATTGAATAAAAAAAAATGATCAACTCTTAGTTAGAACAAAAATGATTATAAAGTTAACTCCTAATATAAATGAAACATATGACGATAAAAAATTAATTGATGGATGGATCTAAAATTTTCTTTTCGACAGTGCAGCTCGCCTGACGAAGCCACTAGGTAAGTTGCTGGGAGACTTTCTTTCGGAACTGACGAGGCATGGCCTGATGCCAAATAAACTGGAATTGGTCGGAGGCAGCCTTGGCGCACATATAGCTTCATACGCGGCTGTCAGATATCGCCAACTGACGGGTCGGCGGCCTGCTAGACTCACTGGTTTGTAATTCTTTGAGAAATATCTGCAACAATCTCATAATATGAAAATAGTATAGCTACTCATAGTTAAGATTATCTTAGTAGTGTGACAGGGTACTGTGCATAAACCAGGGTCATATAAACAGCCATAAACTGGGAAGCACGTCTGAAGAACCGTCTCCTTGTAAAAATTACCTACCTTGAAAAACAGGGTTTCGTGAAACTACAAAGTTGTCTGTGGTTAGAGCTCCCAATAATCATTGGAAGGAACTTCCTGGAGGGACCAGTTTAGTATCTACGGACCTCCTTATTCAAAAATATTTATTTAGGTACAAAGTTGTTTTAGGGTTTTTCCTTCTATTCTATTAAAATGTAAACCCCGTCAAAAGTTAAAATCAGAAGTCCCGCTTATAAAATTTTAATTACTTTTAAACTAATTTCGCATTTAATAAACAAGTTTTTGTATTAGTAGGTCAGTAAATAAAATCCTACAGACTTGAATGATTTCAGAAGGACGTGATACTTACCGTGAAATTAAAAAAATTGAATTGCCGATTTATTATCTAATCGTCAGTGCAATTTCCGATATAATAGGATAGACCTATCTTATTATGCATACAACCATTCCTATGCACATACATTATTCTAAATAGCCTTAGGTACAAATATACATAGTTAGTATTCGTGTACCTACACCTAATACAAAAAATAAACTGCATCCGGGACTATATTGCAGTGTCTATTATTCAATACATTATCCTCTTCAAACAAAATCAATTTACAGTCGATTATGCTCATTATATAACATCACGCGCACTTGATACTACAATATATACATATCCTGTTATTTCAATACCAAATTGTGTAATGTATGTTTACGTTTTACGTAGGCAATGACGCTTGAAATCAAGGGCTAAGTGTGTACCTATCTAATGTTGGTCAGTATTTGATATGCATATCAAATTTACTAATCAACATTAGAAGACGTAAAACATGTATTGTTGTACACCTAAAGCCCAAATACTCAATAAGTATTCTTTAAGCGAGATGAAGCTGTATCAAAAAATTTCGATTCTACGGCTGTTTTGGTTCCCTTAAGGGCTCGTAGCTAAAGCCATAAACTTAAGAATGTTATTAGTCTTCACCTCTTCAAATCGCCATGTGATTGTTCACCATAGCTGAATAAGTAAGATTTATGACAATTTAACCCATCTTACACACACATTACGCTGGCTTCCCAGTGGGGTGCTACGACCAAGCGTAAGAAGGGGTTAGAGGGCATCCCCTTGTAACTGTTTCCATTTATCTATCCACGGTGACCCCTTTTAACTCTGAACGTTGTTACCTACTCTGAACAGGACTTGGGAAGTGATTAAATTTTCCTTCTGATAATAGAGACCTGCTCAATAGTAATGGAATATATTCTTAAGTAGTGGAAATAATTCTCAAGTTATGATTAAAATAAGTTTTACAGTAGCTAACTACAGTAGTGCAATGGTTTAATAAATTAATAATTCACTTAACATATCTAGATTTATTTATCGGTGTCGTATTTGATGTTTGTAATATTTCAGGCTTAGATCCAGCGGGCCCCTGTTTCCGTAATCTGCCGTGGTATGAGCGCTTTCACTCGGACGCTGCGCTGAAAGTAGACGCACTCCATACCAACATCGACGGATTCGGTATAGCTGACGCCGTCGCGCAAGTCGACTTTTATGCCAACGGAGGTACGAGTGTGTGCTTTAAAACAAGAATTATATGCAAAACCTTGTTTTTTTATTGTTCGTTGTATTGAGAAAAGCAAACGAAGTCAACTTTCTCTTCCTTTAGTAAGTAGACAGTTGAGGGATATAGTCCTATTTCAGTTCCTAGAATTTAAACTACTAAAACTCAGTTCAACAGTTTGCACAAGAAATAAATTCGGTAATAAGAAAACGTTGAAAAATAAAAATATAACGCCCGACTAAATATGTTTCTGTAAAGCAATATAACACTTGAAGTTATACTTTTACCAAGCGTTGGTTCTTTATTTTTAGATAACTGATAACCGCGGCTTCGCCCGGGGGGAATATTTACTAATATTTAGTCTATGTCCATTCTGAAATTCTATTTTAACTATTGGTAAAAGAATTTTTCAAATCGAATTAGTAGTTTCGAAAACTACATACTTCACCTCTTTATAATAGGTATGAGTATAGAAGGTAGATACGAGTATAACAACCATATATATCTACATTGTTCAAACATTGTTTGATTATTTATCGATTATATTTCGCATTTAGACGTACTCTTGGGTCAAAGCTAGAAGAAAAAATGCCATAAAAAGTTACCAGGCCATTTCAGATCTATCTATGTAGAATAAAAATTTCAATTTCCCAATAAAATTTCTTGTTCCTACAACCTACAATACTAAATTTCGTATTTATTACAGGTGAGTTCCAACCCTCGATGTTTGGAGGCTTCATCCTGCCCTGTTTCCTTTTATGCAGTCACATACGAGCCGCTAAATTTTGGTTGACGGCCATCAACAATCCAGACAAGTTCGTCGCGGTCCGATGCAACTCCATAGAGGACGTGCGAAAGGGCGACTGTTACGACGGCGCCGTTGAAAGCAACGTTTTAGGCACCAAAACCAATTTCAGCAGACCCGGAATCTACTACTTACCGACTAGAGATAACAGTCCATTTTATCTTGGCGACGAAGGCTTGACCAAGAAAAGTTTCGGCATCAACCATTACCTACTAAAAGCAACATCCGATGAAGACATTATTGTATGACAAGAAATAAAAACTCAATCTGGAATACCAGTGCAGTTTATTTTGATTACAAATGTAAACAACAACTACTAGTTATATACGTCTAAGTTAGGCCAAAAAAATCAACTATTTAGTACAAAAAGGCCATTTTATATATACAAACACACGATAAATCGTTCAGTCGAGAATAAAGCTCACAGCGTTAAGGTCTTTCTCTTTCGATAGACTAACTAACCTTTTTTTTTCATATTGAGCATGCTGGAAGTCCTTCAACCGCAGAGCAATTTTAAGAGAGAGAAACGAAATAAATACATCTTTGTTTTAAAATATAAAAAAAAATACTAGTGCTGAATAAAAGGTGCATTTCTATTTAGTGTTCTCTCCGTTAAAAAATATTTACTCTGTGCTTTTCGAATCTCACGATAAACTAATTCTATAAAATACTTTTAAGACGATCGTACAAATTCATTCAAGTACACTTCATAATCAGAAAATATATATATGGCTTCAAAGAAAATAAATATTGGTAAAAATAAGTGTAAAACTATACACCTATAAAAATACAAACGGATGTACAGTCCATTTTATTCTTACTGGTCATATTTTGTATACAAACAAGAACGCGTAAAAAAATCTAGGTAAACAATTTTAATTACTCTTAAGATACACTTGCGACATAAAGTCTTTTAAAAAATAATCAACTTAATTTTATTCTCTCTTTGGTCATAGTGAAAAGAAAAATGTATAAATTTAATAGACATCTATATCAAATTTCGTTGAACTATAATGAAAAAAAAAAGTGAAAATAGTAATTTATTTTAATTAACTAACTCACTGATATACTTTTTAAATATTCAATCATTTTATCATTGAAAACGTTCACACAATCTCTGAATATATTTGATGATTTATTAATTATAGGATTTGGTTTTTAGGACGCCATATTTGTTTACAAAATAAGACACGTAAGGCAAAATATAGTATAGTGAAACATCATTCGATAAACAATAAATCCAAGTGTGGAACATATTAAAATTACATGCAAAAAAAATTACAATTGATATAATAAAATACTTCATATAAAAATAAATGATTTCATTTAAAAAAAAATCTATTTTTGCAATTTAATATTATATTAATGAGCAAGATAGAAAATGCACTGTACCATCTGATCGAGATCAAAAAAATTACAATTGATTTTTGTTTGATTTCATTATGCTTTATTATATCTTACATAATATAGTATACAAGTTTAATTGCGTTCAGATGAAAGACTAAAATCACCAATCGCATTAAATTAAAGACAATTGACTTCTAACGTGTTAATAAAAATATAAGTAACAATTTCATTTCAATATTTCATAGAAAAAAGAAGAGAGAAACTATATACAATAAAAATAATTCGCGCTTTTTGGACAATAATCACCAATTCATTGATAGCAATACTTATTTTCTATTAGGAGATTCATTTAATTGGGATGTAAAAAATATTTTACAAACACTTTTTCAAAGTCAACGCAAAACGCGTTCACAATATGTAATTATTATTTACCGCCTATTTGATGTGCTCAAAAGTAAACAGTGTAAAAATGCAATTAAAATAAAATATATGTGCACTATTATATTTTTGTGTATTTGAACTTTTTCATTGAATCAATAAAAGCACCATGCAAACACCCCCATACAAATCTCGTACATAAAACTTTATAAAAATAGTTCATTTTTGGAATGTAAAAAAATATGTCCAGTGTAGTGATATTGTCGCGTTAAAAACAAAACAATCAAGAGGTTCCTTGGGAAATCATCAAAGAGAAATTGCCAAAAACCTTTGGTAGTTCCAATGACCATCGGTAATCTTAATAATCATTATTGGTAGTCTCAACAACCATCGGAATTTCCGAGGACCATTGGTAATCTCAATGATCATTGGCAGTCTCAATGACCATTGCTGGTCCCAATGACCATTGCTGGTCCCAATGACCATTGCTGGTCCCAATGACCATTGGTAGTCTCAATGACCATTGCTGGTCCCAATGACTATTGGTAGTCTCAATGACCATTGGTAGTCTCAACAATCTTTGGCAGTCCCTACAACCATAGTCTCAATTTAGATTGGCAGTGCCAATATCCTTACCATAAGCAATCTTAATGACAATTAATCATTGCCAATGATCATTAACAGTGTCAATAGCAATTGGAAATTTCATCACCATGTTTATTACCAATTATTATTTGCAGTCTAAATATCTGTTTGATCGTGCAAATTCCATTAGGCGATAAATCGAAAACTCTCGACTCTTCTCAATTGTAGGGAACAAACCTATCATATTAAACACACTATCTCTCCGACCCTTTTATCCCCAAGCGACGGTGTAAAAGTTGACAAAAAAGGATATTAGTAATTTTTACCTTTTGTAATTTTATATGATATGTCAGCATCTAAATATCATTTAAACGTATACAAAAGCAATTGACATTTTGCCACTAAGGCTACATTAAATAATTAGGTAATAATAGTATACCATCACATCAAGCAATTTGAATTTAATATATGCAAATGACAATAATCAAAGCTATCCGTAAATTGTGTTAGTTAAATATTGACCAGCTTTTTTTTTTTCATCAAGAATTAATTATATGAATATGTAATTTTCAGTTATACTAAATACGCATAGATTTGTAAAAGTTTATCAAAAAATTTTGTCTTATAATGACCGCTAATTCATGACCCACTGAGCTTACAAACTATACATACGTACAAAATTTATTTATAGTATGGATAGTACGACTTCTTATTTTATTATCAATCTTATTTTAAAATTAAAACATATTTCTTATTCCCACGAAGCGTTGTGTATTACATTAAAATATTAAGTTTCAAAGATGACCAATTAGTTTTTTGTCTTTTTTATCGCTTTTAGAAAAGAATATGTATATAAAACAGGATCTTCTAGTTATTATAAAATTTTATTAAGCAGCCCTTAATTTCCCCATTCATGGTTGGGAATGCTGCTAAACACTGTATAGAATTTATTCGCGCGACACCAATAAATTATATTGATACATATATTTTTGTGTTTTTAGAACCCTAGACCGTCGTAGCTATTAGATTAGATTATTAATAATTAGAATTTGGTACCACATTTTTTATTAATATAGAGACAATAATAATAATTAAAACAAAAGTAAAGCGGAACTGTTTTGATGACATGTAACGAGTAGAGTAGCGAGAGAGCACTCGGACGAATAGAATCTAAGGCCGTGTGCCCATTTCTTCAGAATACGCCGCACTGTCTCGCTCACCTGCTCGCTTTAGTGCCACTCACCACTCTCACCAGTTCACCACTCGCTACACGTTCGCGCTGAGATCTACGCGTCGTCTGTCTGTGTTGTTAAAGTGGTGGCGAGTAGGTCAAAATGATCACACGTACCAAGTAAATTAGCGAGACGGTCCAAACAGTGATTCGTGTAAGCGAGTAGCTGTTAACACATATTTTAAAATTTGCGTGGCGAGTGAGACAGTGCGCAGACGCGAGAGGGTGAGTACTCGATCTAGTAGGTAGAACAGAGGACCTAGTGCGAGTTTTACTCGATCAAACGCGTCGAACGCGTAAACGTCAATTTGTATGGGAATTAAGCAGCGCCACCTAGTGGCTAAACGTAGGTCTGCTTCATTCCTATACAAATTAACGTTTACGCGTTCGACGCGTTTGATCGAGTAAAACTCGCACTAGGCCCTCAGGGGCCGAACGACTGTCTCGCTGCTTTATTCGGTAGAGCGCTCGGTGAGCACTCAGCGCAAGTTTACTCGGTAAGTGTGATCAAGTCTTTTGTGTAAACACATACTCTACTAACTCACCCTACTCTCTCGGCCGAGTGCCAATTTGCTGTCTCAACACTTTACTCGGTACGTGTTAACAAGGCTTTAAATTTAGGTCCACTGTTCACGGTCATGTAACAACTTCTTAGCGTATTTTTCATTACGCTTTGCTGTAAGCCAGCTTACATAGAACACTTGGAAATTCCGTGATAATTTCTATGAATATATGACAGTTACGAACTATCGTCGGCGGGCCATCTCCCAAGGCGCGCTTCGGCTATCGCGGTATGTACTCGAGCGTGTGCCAGGCTAGTGTCTCCTGGCGCAGATCCAGTTTACTGAGATCGAGGACAATGCCTCCGAGGAACTGGTTCTCCTGCAACGAGTCGTAGTGCCACACGGTGGCCTGCAGAGTGCGCTCCTTGGCCACGTCGAACGGCATCCGGTACTCCAACATCTCCATGAACGAGGGGTGCGAGTTGCGTTTCAGGACGCGCGTTTTGCGCTTCGTCTCCTTGTTGGGGTCCGGCAGCAAGTACACCTGTTTCAAGTTAGAGATTAACTTATTACTAAATAAATAAAGGACGCTTTAATTTACAAATTTGGTTTTAGTTTGCATTTCTTACTAATAAAATAAAATTTATCATTTTTATATTACAGAAAAAATTACATTTAAAATGTATTTAAATTGTAAATTTTGTAAGAATCTAATTTTAACAACAACAAAAAATGCATTATATTTCATTTAGTTTGAATGAAAATTTCAAAATATTGTCTGTAATATGTATAAAAAGCAACTCTACGACTAATTTATAAATTATATTTCTCATTTGTAATTGTATATAATTTAAGAAGAATCCAAATATCGAGGGTATTCTGGCAGAACCGAATAAGTGCAAAATTTAACGAAAAGAATCTTTACAATGCAGGTAGTAAGTTATATAAAAAGTGAGATGTTGTAAAAGTGACTGTACTATTTAGGGAATACGGTCGCGTTTACCTTGACGTAGGGGTTAGGAGGAAGTCCTTGCGGAGTGAGGGCCAGCGACTGGGCGTGCAGTATGAGCACAGAGAGTACGCCGCCGCTGTACTGCACCGACAGCTTCAGGGAGCCCGATCCACTGTCCTCTGGTTCAGCTGGTTCTGCAAATATAAAAAGAATGGCGCCTGATAACTTCAAATTCACAAATCCACAGAGCAAAAAATAAAGAGACAGCATGTTAAACGCTTTCACACAAATGCAGCATTTATGGGGCGTTCCCGTTTATTCGACACAAGTACATGTACGGCTTACGCATTCTTTAAGTTTTGTGTTTCAATATCCTACTCGCATTTTTTAATAACTTACTTGTGATATGATACACTAAAATTTTTAATATTCAAGTTGTCACTTTGAATATTACTTTGTTATTATTATTAATTAAATTGTTAGATTGTACGTTATTTCAATATAATAACAACTTAACCATAAAGTTTAACGAAGGAAACGTGTGAATCTTTTAAACGTAAAACAAATTTATTTAATTGGCATCAATTTGCGCTATATTTGGTGGGAAAACCGATTAGCATAGATTATAGAATGTACAATATGTATATACCTTTATTCTTCGTCCTTTGGGGCTCGACATCCTGCTGGTCCCTCAGAAGTGGATGGAAGAATGTATACACCAGATCTGAATGAGCTATTTCGTCCGCCAAGCTGAACAGCGAAGTGAGGAACGCTTGCACGTCGCTGAAACGACGTTCGGCCACTTGACGGATATTAGAACGACCCACGTGCAGACCAGATGGGAGGCTGAAATTATTATTAACAAACTGTAAATATAAATTACCGATTTTCTATAAAGCCCAAACACGCTATATCTGCTGTAAGTTGTTGAGGAGACCCCCAATGTCACGCATACTAAGACGCAGACTTCTGAAGCATCAGATCAAGGTTACCATGTCATGGAAATACCACTAAAATAACAGTATACCAAATATCACACCAATATAACCGGAGGAAGTTAGTGATATCCTTTCGTCAACTAGAACTAAACCTGATGATCTTCAAACACCTGAATAGATCTGCATAAACTATTAACTAAATTTAGCTTTCAAACAAAAAAAAGCGGATTATTAAAATCTTAAATCCGGTGACGATTTTAGATACTTTATAATGCCTTCTAAAGGCGACAGTACAAAAAGAAGTCACTTAAAATAATTTTATTTGTTTATTAAAAGTAAATATGTACTGAAAGATGATTCAGTAAATAGTTTGAGTAACGCTATTTGTTGTTATTACTTTCACATAATTTAGTTCAGATAAGACGATAACTCGGTATATGTCAAACACTTGTATTATCTAATCTGTTTGGATACAAGTGTAACTTTGGCTGAAACACATAAGTATTTCGTTTTTTAAAACGTTATTTGAAGACGTGTAAAAAGTAAATCTACTGTAAATTTCTCATCGAAATCATAAGTATGTTTTTTTTATCTTATTACGAATATAAAACGTAAAAAACAATTAAAAATATATATATATATATAAAAACCATACTTCTCACTAAACTGTGTCTATAGAGAAGATAATTTTCAATTTAATTAATAGTGTTATCAAATGTGAACTGAAAAGCATCAAATATTATTTGATAAGATTGTACATCGAAATAATCATCGATTGATAGAGGAGTATTTTCAGGTGTCGAACAGTGTAATTGAGGCGGTTGCGTTGTCACAATCTCTCACTCGATGTGCGAGTGCACCAAACAAATGTTCAAATTCGGCGGTTTCAAAGCGTCCCTTGATTTTTCATCTCGGAAAAGACAAGACCTACTAGGTGAAGACGCGACACAACATGCCGTTTCCATCAGTGGTGCGTACAGAACGAACAGAGAAGAATTCTTTGGTAAGTTTATTCGTCGATATCACTATTATCTATTTTAGATATGTAAAAAAAATAACAAATTAATATTATTGGATGATAAACTTGAAGGTATTTTTAATTCTAGGAAATGGCAGTTTATCTATTCCAACACAGAAAAGGTTAACACCCTCCATGGTTAATTTACCATCGAGCAAAAATGTCGAACAAACAAATGAACTGGGGAATTTTTCAAAAAGCTCGAGCGACTTGGTACAAACTGTTGAAGGTGCGGCTACGAAAGACGACGCCGGGTATCGTAAAATGTCCAAATATTTAACAAAAAGCACGCCAGACATATCCCACAATCCTCGTGGAGGTGCATCGAATTCGACAAATTTGCCTAGACAATCATATGCGCTCGCAGTGGACCCAAACAAGCCCAAAGAGGAAGTGCCGATAGATCCCAAAGAACAAAAGAAAATAGAAAAAAGATTGAAAGAGGAAAAGAAAAAAATAGCTAAAGAGCAAGCTGAGCAAGAAAAACTAAGAAAAGAAAGAGAAAGGATTGCTGCCGAAGAGAAAGCGAGAAAGGACAAAATAAGAAGGGAAAAAAGGAGGAGAGCTGCGGAAAAACAGGCGAAAGAGACGGAGAGACAGGCAAGAGAGACAGAAAAACAAGCAAAATTAGCAGAAAAACAGGCGAAAGATGCAAGGAAGCAGATGGAAAAAGAAAACAAGAAACGTCCTAAGAACAGTGAAAACCCGTTGGCTCAGAGATCTCAATATACAACCAACACTCTAGAGAGTTCTATAAGTAAGAGCAGCGGACCTCCACCTTATTCGGAAGTACCCCAGGCCAAACCGAACCAGGGAGACAATACGGGCAACACGAGTTTCAGTAAACCCATAGACACCTCTGTCAGCAGTTGGGATATGATATCACAACATAGACAACAGATCACCAGGCCGACCAGTGCGGTACAGGACAAACCAAAGAAAACAGTTATGGACTTGCAGTACAACGTAGGTTCTATTCCAGTAACTAATCGCGGTCCCAATGCCAGTGATAATGATAGAGATAACAGTGAAGCATGAAATATTAATGTGATAATAACGCGAGATTACATTTTAATTTTTAATGAAATCTATCGCATTTTAAAGATAATGTATTTTATAAATATTATTATTGACTCAATTCAGTGTATTAATTATATATTTATTAGGAAAAAAATTAGGAATACGTGGAGGGATCTCTTGGAGAGCAATTTAGATTATTATCGCTAAGAATAAAGCTTATATAAAAAGTTTTCAAAATGTTTAGAATAATGTATGGCATGTTCTTATCTGTTGTCGTGGCAACGCAAAAACTTAACGCTTAACAAATTATCATAGTGTTGAAACTTTATTATTAAAGATGGTTATTTTAGACAGTGAATTACATACGAAATATTCTAAACATTTTTGTTTCATTTCAGTTTTATTTCACTCTTTATGCGAATTTGTACGAAAGTTAACTTTTAACTAAGATTAATGCAAGATGACTGGTCACTATAAATAATAAACGTGGTATCAGTGTAGTTGACAGGTTTTCAGAATCTTAGAACAATTTAGACTGAGAAGTCCTACTTGTGTACGAATTTAAAGAAAATTGACTAGTTAATTATTATAATGCTATACAAAAAAAAATATGCTCAACTTATTGAGTGGACACAACATGGAAACACAAAAACATTAATGAATTATTAAACTAACGAAATATTTGCATCTGAATTTATTTACAAATAGTCATTTGTTCTAGAACTGTATGATTTATAGAAAAGTTTTCCCATTTAAATGTTTTAAGTGTGCCTTGCAAACGTACCTGTGAACCCTTGCGAGTGGGAAATGCAGACAGATCTTCTGATAGAGTTCGGTAAAGTGTTTGTAGGAGCGATAGAGTACGGAGGGAGTGCACTGCCCTTGTCTGTTGATACGTAGCGAGTATACGTAGTGCTTTTCAGGGTCGTATCGCTTCTCGAAACCTAGACACTCTACGCTCTCAAGTTTGCCCTCCTGCGCCATCCTGAGAACAAACCCTTTAATTTAATTATTGCATTTTTAAAAACTGTGCAACACAAAGGTAGGGATTTGGTTCTGGCAACTGCACAAGTGCTTTCACACGGTGGTATACTAAAAATGTTACCACCACAAATGTTACAAAGTGTCTATGTAGAGCAATCGGCGTTACTTAAACTCAAAATGCATAATAATTTAAAATCAAGAAAGATTTTAAATCATCTCACCGTTTATTAAAAATATGCTTATTTCAGCAAGTTCCACTCTCACTCACTGATTAATAACAAAATATCAAAAACTGTTGATTTTTATAATTCAGTTAGAGAGTGAGGATTGACTGAGGAAGGATTTTTATAAATTTACATACACTTCAAACAGGACGGTGTGGAATTGATCATGTAAAGAAACAAAAAATTAAAACGAGAAAGCTTTGGGGAATTAAATCATTAATAAGTAATTAACTTAAGTACTTTCATTTATAATCAAAATCAAAACCACAAAATACAGCCACGTTATTCGAGAAAAAAGACACACTTTCTCTACGTAAACTTACGTGTAGGTACGAGGTATGAACGACAAGAGCTCCGTCGTATTGTTACTTTGGTCCCCACTCGTTCTCATTTGCGCCAAATTGTGCAAGAAGAAGTTTATGGGGGTAAACCTGTAATATGATCATAGTAGTTTAAATTCTGCTTTTCATTAAATAACTTAAAACAATAGATTTTATTGTACATATTATATTTTTCATACATAGATTGTGTTTTTGCGAAATATGTATAAAAAGTGTTTTGCGTTTTGCTATACACAAGTATATCAACACGAATTGTTCTCTATTTCTTTGTTCTGACAACTTAGTTACCATGTGCTGTTTATTTTATTTTATTTGGGAAAACAAACAATTACACCATATATAGTAAATTTGAAGAAAGAGAAACATACATAAATAGAGGTAATAACCGTTGTTATAATAATTTAAACGTTATCTATGCACACATTTGCTATGATTTATTATTAGTGTATTCAATTTGGTTTTGCTTGAAAGTTCATATTTTTATAAATTTTACAGTACCAACTTAATATTTTGAAATGTCAATGGGTAAAATATGGAATTTCAACGATTATAAATTTATTACAAGTCTCGAATATATTTTATTCTAAGCACAATTTTCCAGGCATTTTGGAAAATTATGTTACAGAGTCTAGTGAGGACATTTTTCGGTTCAAACATTTTCCATCTATTATAGTTTCGCGTAATACGCGAATATTGAAATTTTATAAATAAGCAAACGTGGTAAATACGGGGAGGCCAATGAAGGCCAGACTTACTTGCTCTTGAGCGAGGAGTGAATGAGCCTGGCGAAGGCCGCCGCGGCCTCAGCCTTGCTGGCGGCCGGAAGCAATGCCGCGCGCACGTAGTTTACCGCCGCTGACGTCACGCCCGGCACGCCCGATGCCGACATCTGCCATTTTTCAAATTAACATAATCGGCGCAAAACCTGGTTCGGGTTGGGGAACTAGTTGGGAATTTTGGGACTGTTTGTGAGGTATTGCGACGCGGGGATAGGGGAGCCATGGAATGAGCGAGACGCAATGATAACATTTGTACGAGAGAAAGCAGGTCCGCCGTATTGTTTGCAATTCTACATGCGTAAAAGAAAGATACCCGCTCAAGGTCAGAGCCCATTAAGTTTTGCGATGTTATTACGAATATGCAATTAATGTCCAGACTGTTATTAAATACTAGCTGGTGCCCGCGACTTCACGTTGAACGATGAAAGGTACCCTATGTCCTTTCTGGTGTCCCAGACAACGTGTATGCAAAATTTCATAATGATCGGTTCAGTTAGTTTTGCGTGAAAGCGTAACAAACAAACAAACAAACTCACATTCACATTTATTATATTAGTAAGGATTACCCAACTTTCACCAAACTCTTAAATCTTACTTCCTCGAACTAAAGAAAATAAAACTATAAATACATACATGATATACAGAATGTGTGCTGTTGTGTTTCAGTGAGTGAGTAAGACATGCCAGAGCCCATTTCCCTATCCTTCCTAATCTCTAACCTTAGTCCTACTATAGTCACTTTCAGCTGTCATTGGACAGCCTGCCTTTCGACTATAACATGAAAAATTCTAAAGTGAATGAACAGTGAATATACACATATATTACTTCTAGTAGTGGCACCAACTATTGGCGAAAGGATTGTAATATATTGAAACGGACCAATGCGAAGAGGTCAAGGATGTGGTCGTGATGCGCTCGCACGACATTGAAGGCGGAACAGCAGATCTCGACGAAATGCTGGAAGCGCTGCGTCGGTCTCTCGCCGCCGTTGATCACGTACACCATGTCGTGCGTCAACACGAAAGGCGCTCGGTCTCTGCACCACAAAAACAATATTATTACTACCAACTGTTCACGACCAACAGTTTTAAAAGACGATTCAAATTCAGAGCAGTTTAATTTGGGTTCCTAAAAATAATCGCTTTTATACAAAAACGAAGTTGATGTACTAAATAGCAAATGCAGTTTTAATTAAATCGTATTAAGAGTTGATAGTAGGGCCCCAGGTCTCACACAAATTCTTAAGAATTGTGTGCCTTCATTTGCATCATTTAAGATGCTTGGAGCGTCGACGCAAAATGTAATTGTATCTGTGCGAAGTCGGGGGTGGTCGCTGGTTGTTCATAAAAGTAGAACAATTATAATTCTACTGTTATGAACAATTCTATTTATATTTTTATGAATAGCCAAGGTGTGTAAATGAAAACAATCCGAAGTTGTTACCTTTTGAAGTTGCCAAACATTTGAGCGTCACCGAGGAACTTGCCGAAGTCGATGTGGAAAAGATGTCCAGAGGTCTTGAGCATGATGTTGTCGTTGTGTCGGTCGCAAATGCCGAGTAAGTAGGTGGCGACGCTGTATCCGGCGCAAGAGGCCGTGAAGTTGTCCCTCGCGCGCTGGTACTCCAGCTCGGAGGGGTTGTGCTTCGCGAGCCACTCGGCGATCGGCTTGTCCTTGAACGAGCCCGTCAGCCCCCACTCCGTCTGGATCGCGCGCAGCGTCTCCGCCTCGGACACTATCTCGATCATACCTGCCAATGGATCCAAATATTCACTACTATTCTGCTATTTAAACCTACGACGAGTCATGTTATTCGATCTTTATTGGTCATCTACTCTAGGGTTGCAATCATAGACATAGAGAATCGACTCAGAAAAACCCGGATGAAATTGACCCATCTCTAGAAAGAGAAAGCAATCGTGTGGCCAATGGGACCCATCTCTTTCCTCTCTCGATGTCTGTGGTCTTCATAATAATATGCAGCAGTCGAGGACGAATTAGAATTTATTAAAGGACGAATTAAATTCGAATCAAAATTTTAGAGAAATACTACTCTTTTTCGATGAGAAGTCAATAATAAGTACAATATTTATTTCTTTTTCAATTGTCAAAGTGCTTGAAAAGTATTGAAGTTCTTTTACCTTGTTTATTACTCGTAGGCAAAGCTTCAAAAGTGACCATCCTGAGATCGAGGCCCGCTTTCAACCACAAACTATCCATAACCTTCATTACTTGAAGAACCAGCGAATCTTGACGTAAATCGTCGCCAACCTATAAGAAACATTTCTTATAGTAGGTAAATAACATTAAAACAATACAAAAATACTATTAAAAAATGCAAAATTACCTTAAACATTGCGGGTATGATGGCATTATCACTTCCAATAAAGTTGATCTTCAGTGGTAATGTATTTGACGAGAAATACAAACACGACCTAAGAGGAAACAAGGTAAATAAGTACACCTGTTTTATTCAGACTCGATTTATACTTTTATATTCGTTTGATTGGGGGCAGAAAATCCATAATGAGTTAAAAAAATAAATAGTAATTCTATTTGTCTGTATTAATAAAGATCTGACTCGAAAATTTAAGAGATTCGGGATACCGAAGGGCGCTAAGGTCAATATCTAGTTATTGTCACGAACAGAATTCCACTCGAGCAACACGAATGAATAAAAATTGGGACCTTATCCGAAATGTGTTAGTATGGTAAAAAAAATAAATAAAGATAGTTACATACTTGACGTCTATGTCGTGCACATATTTGTGCAAGGCGAGAGGCAGCGCGGCTTCCTCTGCGCGCAGCATGCTGGCAGCGCCTTCTACGCCCGCCGTCAGCGCACGCGCCCGACCGCCCTCCTTTGCGCCTTTCACGCTCGTCGCCACTTCCGACAGCGTCTACACACACACACTCGCATATCACAAACTCATTGCGGTACCCTTCTCTTATACCCTTCTCGCGGTAGTAGCCACCGTGATAAAACAGATGGCCTAGTGCGAGTTTCTCTATCAAACGCGTCGAACGCGTAAATGTCAATTTGTATGGGAATGAAGCAGCGCTACCTGGTGGCTAACGTGTAGCACTACTTCATTCATATTGACATTTACGCGTTCGAGTTTGATAGAGTAAAACTCGCACTAGGCCCCCAGAACGTATGCTATTGTGTTTCGACTGCTGAATAAAAAACGCCAGAGCCCATTCCCCCAACGCATCTCTAATGCTTAAATCTCCTCTAAAGTAAATCATCACGTAATAAAGGTTAAATCAGACAGAAACGCGATGCGAAACGCACTTTTTAAGGCAGCAATACATAATAAAATTTATTAACTACACAAAAAACCACACACTAAAGACGAACTTGGGGTTGACCATATGACACGACTTCAATGCCCCGCCACGTCTATCCAGCGCGGGGAGGGCTACGCTCCCTTATCGGAACCTCGGCGTACCCGGAAGTGGGGGTACGCCAGCCATCTCGGGGAAAGAGTGAACACCCTCAGCACTGATACCTTGACAAGCAGCCGTTGCCGCACGAGCGTCCTGGTGAGATTTTCGCCGCAGACGGCCAGTAGAGCCCTGAGCAGGAGTCTGTAGCGCCAAGCGGCTGCGGCGCACGCGTCAGGCTCCGTGCAATCGTTCGCGTTGTCCTCCAGTGAGATGCCTAAGAACTCTTGATTCGATACCTGCATTCCGGGTGAATTTTGTGTCAAAACTCATATTATATTTTTATTTATTAAAATAAAAAAAATCGTATTTTATTAATTTAAATATATTTATTATTTTCTATAAACGTGCACAAAAATGTAACAAATTTTCCTAAATAATAGTATTCATATAAGTCAGTCCGAGCGTATTCTATAATGCACTCGTTGCGCGCATCAATCATGAAAATAGTCATCGTATTACTTAAAAACAAAACTTTGACTAACATAATCCAAGCGAGAGTAACTTACTTGTGGCACATTGGGCAACGAATGCAACAACAACCAGAACAGCCGATGTGCGACAGCAGGTGCCGAGAGCGCACGAGTTAAAAGTAATTCTGCAAATAAAATTAAAAAAAAAAAAACATTAAAATGTATTGTTATATAAAAATACTTTCCATTAAATTTGCTTTAAACTAAACTAAATCTCTAAGAACTGTGTTAAAATTAAACATATTTAAATGTCCAAATAATAATATTTGAAGATACATATTTTAATTTCTCTAAATATATGTTAGGTTCCAATCAGATCTATAGTTACATATTTATGGAAGATGGGATGAATGCAATTATAGAAATACAATGTTATTGATAACAATAAATACAATTTTCAGCGTATTGAACCAATAAATAGATAAAACATTTTTTTTTAACAATGTACCATTCATGTTCAACTATAATTATCTCGTGATTTATTCGATTTCATCACAAAACTTTGTAAATTTTTACCATACAAGTCGGTAAATAAGTAATAATAAACTCATAGAAATTTAGGGCTAAATTTCCAAGTATTAATCCACCAAGTTCATCGCAGTTGTAATGTAAAATTAAATAATCATATGTAAAAGTATAATCGTAAAATGAACCTGCTAGAGGGCTGTTCTCGTAAGTCTCGTATCGAAGCGCCTGAGTCAACTGTGGCAGGACGCGACTCAACTCATCATCAGACATTTCGCCCACCAACCGCACAGCAGTCTCGCGGACACTAGCGTCTGGGAAACTGTTACACCAGATAAATTTCAAATCAATTCATGCAAACACTAAATTCAATTAGTAGCAGAGCACACTGCGTTTCGTATTCATTCACAGAACACCACCGTAAAATAACAAGTATATGTTTCGGTGAGTGAGATGCCACCAGTGGGATGCCAGAGTCCATTTCCTTATCCTCTCCCGCAATTGCAGCACATGTGACGTTGCTTGCTTGTGTTATAGCCAGCTACCAACGAGTGGAACGTCAGCCTGTCTGCCTAGCATAAAAAAGAGGTGGTGTGGTTACATCGTCTTACCAAGGCAGCAGTAGATGCATGGCGTTAAGGGGCGACGGCTTTTTCCAGAGGTCCACCAGCGATATGAGGTGGTCACGCTGCTCGCCGTGCCAGTTGGTGGCGGCTAACAGTACGAGCGGGAGTGCGCCAGGTATCTCCACCAGGTATGGCCGTTTCTCCCACATCACCTGAAAAAGGTTTGTTTATTTATTTCTTACATAATATATACATGAGGACACCACACCAAAAGATATCCATTCATTTCTAGATTTAAGTCTCGGATATGCGCGTAAAACATACTAAATTTAGGTTAGAGCGACTCTCTTTATGACAGCTAACAAACTTCCATTTTCGACTCAAAACAAACTTATCTTAGAAAATGGGATTTTTCAACACACACAGGAACAGTTATTTAACATGGCTGTGGCGACATATAAGTAAAACTAATCATCTATTATGAATAGGATCTCTGATCTGTCCTATGTATTGATTTATTTTCAATAAATAAAGGATAATCGTATCAGACACACGACGTAAGAATCAGTCTGTTTTTCAAACCATAATGGTTAAATTGAATTATAGATTAGTTTAAAAAAAGATGTTATTATAATCGTAAGCTATAGCTTAGGGGCTATATAAGGCTATATTCTTGGCAATTACTGCGCATACATGATGCCCAAGATGATTTGCTGTAATTTTAGTAAGGACACAATACTACCTCTCTGCCTTCAGTGGGCATTCTCTGATAAGCTCCTTGTTCGATGAGATGCAGCAACTGCGTTTGAGTGTGTCCGTCCAGCGAATCGAATGCCGGCAGTTGTGGCGGCAGGCTTCTCGCATTACCCTCCTCCCCGCTACTCCATTTCACGCCGGTGTGCGTGTATAACGGTATTTCTGTAATAACACCATTAACAAAACACACCATTTATTTTGTCTTGTATCATGTTTCTTTTAGCTTGAGGTTAAGTTAATTTCTCAAGATTAAGGTTAGGTTTAATTTCACACGTGAAGAAATGTAACATCAATGCCACTGAAATTGACCTAAATGTTGTGAGTGTTAGTAATGAATATAATAATTACCGATATTGATGAGTGGATAAGGGGAGGGCGGCGCGTGCGCAAGTGGAGGTGCAGGCCCGAGTCGGCGATCACACCAAATCGGCCACAGAGGTACCAAATATGTACCGCTCGCCAGCATGCTAAGGGACATTTAATAGAACAATATATTTTATAAACCTACAAAAATACTTATATACCGTCATAAACTTATTTTGAGACCTGCATAAGTCGAATACTCTATAGTAAATCATAAATACAATCAAATATTAGTACGAAAGTGGTAATGAGAAATGACATACCCATCGTAATCGAACATCTGTATGGAGCCCCAACCAAGTTCCACTTGCTCGTACTGCACGTCCGTGTTGTCTTCGATGTCGGAGGCGTTGGGCTGGTTATTCTCTACGGCACGTTGCGTGCGTCCATACAACGTTATCACCAATCGGGACTCGCGCGGCAAAGTGTTCACCGGCAAGTCGTCCATGGTCAACCTTTGAACACAACACAATCTTTGCACATATGCATCTTGAACCACAAACGGGATCCTAAGACCGGGTTTAGTTTGACCATAGACATAGAGAATGGACTGAGCAGTGCCAGCATGAAATCGACCACTCTCTGGAAAGAAAGAAAGCGATAGTGCGGTCAATGACCTTTCCTCTCTCTATGCCTATGCATCGCGTTCAGTGCGCCGCGGGCTTTCCGTGTCGTAGAGAGCTATCCCGTATTATTTTCTAAGAATAAATTTGAATGAACAAAGATGAACAACTAATTTTACGTTTTCTGAGCGCTCGTTACACGAATACTCACCATGTGTCGAAAATAATTCTTGGATAAAACCCGCCGCACTCGATTCTGGAGGATTGCGTGAAGCGTAAGGTCTTGAGAGGTCTTGTCCCGTGATACAGCTGAACGTGGAAAAGATACTCGTCGTGGTTCCACGACGGCGGAAGAGAGTGCACCGCCTCGATGCAAAGCAATGTCGCTTCACTTATTGTGTGAGAGCCAACAGCGTCTGTCCGAGGAAACAAAATTTTATAATATTTTATATAAAAATAAAAAATAGTCGTTGAGCAGCACGTCAAAAGTGAAAACTTAGCTTCACCAAAAAAAGTTTAAATATGTAATTTATTTTTTCGACGACACATATCCTCAAAATCCCTTACACTTTTAATAAAAGATTTCTATGTGAGCGAGACGTTCACCGAACGTATTGCGTATCTTTCCGTTCAGAATTTAAACTTTCATAATTTATGTGACTACGCACTGAATTTGTTACAGTTACAATGTAGGTGGAATAAATGTTCCGATTTCCACCAAAATCCACCTAATGCTCCACCTGCACCTGCATGGAATACTAAATAATAATTCCTCCTAATGCTAAGTTTCGCTTTATGAATGTGTTGCCGATGAGTGCGAGGTACATTAGAAGGTATACGTGTCCACTTACTGTCCAAATTGGTTGGCATCTTGTAATGCGTGTCGGCGATCTGGAAGTCCACGAGTGAAGTGCGCGAGTAGAGCGCCAACAGTATGCGCACTGCCTCCCGCACTCGGCCGCACTGCAACGCGACCGTCTCGCGCGACGTCGCAGACCGCAATGACACCGCGCAGTACTGACCCTCCTCGGATTCTATCTCGGGCGTCATTAGATTCTTATTGCCCTGTAAAAAATATTTTTTAATTTTATATAAACAAACCTTCCCCGTTTATTCCTCTTTCCATGAGAGAAACCTAAAGCCCATATTAGACGGTTCATTTTTGCTTTCATTTTCGATGTTTCATCGATGAAAGCCTGAAAGTGAAATGTCTAAATTGACGTTCATCGGAATGTGCCTTCGCGATGAAAGCTTGCGGCTCCTGATTGTTTTCATTAGCATCGGTCATCATTCATCGGCAATGAACGATTAGTGAAACGTCTATACAGCGACTTAGCGACTTTTATCTTTAAATCACTCGAAACGTTCACGCAGGAATTCCACAAGGAATGGAATAATAGCTTTCATCAAAAGTGATGCGTCTATACAAACAACGCAGTTCACTATTCATCATTCACCATTCATTGCAAAAATGAATCACTTTTGATGAACCATCTAATATCGCTTTAACGAAATATTGATGAACTGATGGTGACGATGATTCCTCACCTGTCCCGAGCAGGCTTGCGCGAAGGCGTTAAGCGTGTGAGTGATGTGCAGCGTCTCGATGCCACCGGCGATGGCGCAGATGGCCTTCACCGCCTGGAACACGCCGTTCGCCGAGCAACAGCCCTCCGCGCTCGTCACTCCCACCGCACGCGACAACTCTCCCTCCAACGTCTCTGCCAAACCACATACACACCCAACACATCACTACACTGCTCTGTACTAAAATGTTTAATGAAGAAATCAAAACATATTTTTAACAACCATTATAATGTATGATAGCAATGTCACGGAAAAGAACGGCACTAACGTGTGACGTCCGCGTAGATTTCGAGTCAGATTAACGCTATTTTTTTAACTATTAAAATCTATACTAATACATATAAAAAATGAAGACATTATTATTCCTACTTGTCGAATAGTCAAATTCTTATGAGCTTCAGTTCAAACATAGTCAAATGCCATAGAAAAACTCACCGAGTAATATGGAAATGTTTTTAAAGGACAGAGGAGGGTTTCCCTTGGTAGGTATTAGATCGTCCAGCGTTAAGTGAGCGGCTCTCGAGTCATCGCTAATGGTTCTGGCGAGAGATTCGTCTTTCCCTTCGTGTAGGCACAGCCTTACGTCCTTCTCAAGTCTGACGCATTCGCGAATATAGTCGTACTCGCACAGCGAAGTACCGGGAGTTAAATATTCCTTTGCACCCCATACCTGAATATAGAAACATAATTATTACTTGCTTTTGTAAATAGATTATGGCATCAATGAAAATTTTAGAAAAAAAAACTTAAATTAATACCATCTATATTTTGAACCGTGTAAAATTTGTAGAATTTTTCATACATTTTCATACATACGAGAAGATAAAAATGGCCTTATTTCAACGTGATTTTTCGCAAAATGCAAAAATTAATAATATACTGTATCATGTGCAGCTCATATAACATCAATAGACAATCTTATTCGGTGCTGATTAAATATTTTCATTTTCGTTCTTGATTAAATATTATTAAGATATGAAATTTTATTTCCAATTTGTTACGAGATGACAACTCCACTTTAAAAAAAATCTTTTTACAAAAGCATATCAAAATCTCACATATATTATAGGTAGGTATCAAAATGGTTCAATTCAGTGTAAAATATTACAGATAAAGCAAAAATGTCATGACATTGGCTGCTGTCAAAGAAATTAAAATAGAACACTAAGGGCCTCTTTCACAAACTACAGGTAAAATGTTGATTAGTTACTTTTAGAAATCATTTTCTGTTATATTGAATTATGCACTGGGTTTACTGCATCATTCGATAGCCGATTTTTTTTATTATTATTTTCGATTTAATATTTGGGACGTTTACCGTACAAAAAAAAGGTATATCAGCTCCATTATCCCCGGTTACCGGTGACTTTAAATAACAGTTTGGCCTACTTGACTTTTGTGAAACAGGCGCTAAGTATGAGCCCTGAATGTACTTGAAACTTACCCTCAGTATGAAGTTGGACATATTATCTCCAATGTCCGTGTCGAGAGAACAGACCACAGTCATTATAACGTGTTCAATTGTTGACTCCACTGAAAAATAGAAAACAATTCACGTTTTAAGCAAATGGCATTTTCATTCCAACCCTTCGAAATTGAAAGGTGTAATTTTTTTTCATTTATTTGAAGCTTAGCAAAATTGATATAATCAACCAAAAGACAACTGCATTCAATACCAATAAGTCATTGAATCATTTTTAATTAATTCGGTATTCTTTTGATATTGTATTAGATAGATATTTATCTTCTGTATAAATTTTACTTTATCGAATAAAACATCGAAATGAACATGATGTCTAAACAATCGCTGGATAAAAAATGAATGGTAAGATGGTAATCATGAATTTGGAGGGGTACGTAACAATGTATTATAAAAGAGTCATATTCGAAACTTTCAAAGTTTGAAGAGTCTATGAGTATACAATTTTGTAGCAGGTTCTCGTACAGGTAAGCTGTTTATATTTGTTCTAATCGTTTAAACTTTTGACAGATCACGCAAAAGAAGTTTTACAATAATTTTTGGTGCCATGTACTACAGAGAATACGGTACTTCATGGACGGGCACCGCCCACTTAGTGATGTGAGATTCGTAATGAATGACCACAGACTATAAAAACCGTTTTGAAACCGTTCGATTTACGATTAAAATAAAACAACTACAATACTATTTTTAATTATAAAGAATCGTCTGTTTCTTCTCCGTATGAACTGGAATCATCATCACTCGTGATAAAAATATTAATTTAACATAAGTGGTTTATTTTTTAATATATAAGATAAAGTAACTTAAACACCTGTGAATGTTTATAAAACAATGCAAAAGTTTAGCAAAAAAATAATAATATGAATGTGTTAAATCGATTAAAACTTCTTCATGAATAAAATCGATTGTTAAAAGAAATCGAATTGGTAACGCATCAGGGTATCACTATTTGATTAGTACCTATTCGAGCTGTCAAAAGTTAAATAAACGATTGGAACAACTATAATAACATGTGAAAGTAATAAACCACTTACCGTCCGATGTGAATGTGATGGGTTCATCGTTGTGTGTATGGTGAACTAGTAACTTAATGCTAGTGTTCGGTGGATATTTTCCACAGGAACGGGCGGCTATCACAAATCCTGGATTCGTCTCGGCATCGGTCCAAATGAATCTCTCTATAAATTAAACAATAAGTATAGTATACGAAACATAAGTAACGAAACAAGAAGTAATTATTTTGAAAATCTGTTCATAACACATTTATTATTAATAATATAAATTTATTTTTTAACAAATTTGTAACATTTCCATCGAAAAAGGGATTATTCATTTAAAAAATAAAGTTATTTTTAGTAGGTTAAATAGAACTTGATAAACTATTCATTTAATTTTAACTACAAGGTACTTATTTAAGAACATAAAAAATAAAATTACTCACTTCTTACATCAAGGACCATTTTGAGAAACGCTCTGTGTTCACTGTCATAATTTCGACTTCTTAATTTAACAATACAATCGTACAGTTTATTCTGAAAGACAAAAGAAGTTAATCAAATGTGAAGATAATCAAACTAGACTATACTTATAAATATCTTTGATTATGGTGATGATCAATATCTTGATAGTATCTTTAGTGACACGTAGTTAATATAAAAACAATTTGCTCTTTGAGAAGCATTTTCAACTCTTTGAGAAACACGTATACAATTTCAATATATAATTATCAAAAAAATATTATTTGTATAAATGACTTGTAAAGAACAAAACAGGAGATTATATTTTCGCGGATGAGACTTCTGTGAAATTCGATTTGATGAATGAAATATAGTATTTCAATGTTACAAAATAGTCAGATATCTTACCGCAGTTGCATTGGGCCTTTTCATAACTGCTGGCATAGTCGGTATAGATTTAGGTGGCGGTGAAGGCAACTTCGTGCTCTCGCGTTTGCTTATTGTCGCATAGATCGGTGTATCCCGCATTTCAGTCTCCCCATACAAGAAGTCGAGGGGATCATATTCCTCGTACACGCTGCTTGAGCATTCACTGCCCACTGTGTAATCTGGTAATAAAATAGTCATTATTTCATTATTTTAACTGTCGTCTATTCTTAAAAATTCATATATCGGTTTAAATTATGTAGTAATAGAATAATTGTTTCATTTTTACTTAAGTTTTCTTATTGTTTTAAAACAATAACATTTTCTTTAAGAGATGTGCATAGCGTGTAGTAAAAATTGTATCAAGACATGTGCAGTAGGATAATAGGATTCTCATCACCGATTCTCTAGTTACATAGAAGCAATTGTCTCCCAATACAATTAAGGGACTAAAAAGTATATTACTAGAAGGACTATAAGGTGTCCACGCTAACTGTACAAAGCTAATAAAAATATCCAAAATTTCAGGCAAGTATTTGGTATCAACGTTTATTTAGTCTTTATTGCTCATATATTTTTTCAGGTATTGAATATTTAATTTTGTATTAATTTGTACGGAAAACATCACACAAAATTAAAAAAAAAAATTTTTTATCCCATCGATACTAAACTTCAATAAAATCTAAAAGACAAAAACCTTTCAATAAAATCTAAAAACGTGTCCCAAGTGAATTTAGTTTCCAAAAAAAAAATATTAATTCAAAACAATTCAAGACTTTTATGAGTAATTTGTAAATGTATACATAAATGTTAATAATTGCCACATTATTTTGTAATAATTGATAATGTAATAATTTTAACACAAATTAGTAAATGACATGATTAAGAAAAATTTCACAGCACACAACACTGTTAAGACAAAGATTTTAGAACACACTATTATAGACAAAAATAAACATGAAAACACATACAAATGACTACAAATGAATACCTAATTAGGTATAGGTACCTACCACGAATTAAAGTAATAGTGCCACCCATCTTGGATAAAGTAATATTCTCTAATTAAAGTCAACTTCAACATTTCCACACATCATGTACCAAGCAATGAATAAAAAATACATGTAAATACGACTGGAATGGTGAAGGTGAAGTAGCCATTTAACCAAACGATTTGTTCGTTGGTACTTGAAAATTTACCTGAATACTGGAACCATCTTATTATTGGTTACCATTAAATAATAGCAACTCGTTTTGACAGTATCGACAATAGAATGGGGCTTTTGAATATCCTCGACCAGGCAAAAAAGTTCCAAAAGTGGGCTGAGCTTACATAACAAAAAAAAGGTAAATTACTTTCTTTTCTCAAATATTACCTTTTGGTCTGATTGGACACTTCTTATTATGCAAACTTTAAGAATAATTACCTGTGCCAAAATTAGCGATAAAAATTTATTTATAATTTAACCCTCACAAAAATACACAGACCTTTGTTCAAATTAACATACACATGAATTATTACAAATCCTGATTTATTTATTTTTTTCAACCACTCCAATTTTTCATATGGAGATCTAAATCCAGAGCGCGCGACATTAGCCATTAATTAAATACTAACCGAATCAAATTCTATAAAAAAAATATAAATCAAAACATAATTTAAAAGTTGAAAAATATTTTATACTTTAACTATGGTCAATAAAATTGTAATGAGAATTTCATACTTTACCAATTTTTCAATTTATTTTCGTACAAAATTTGTCCTGACAACGAACACCAGAAAAAAATATCGTGATGCGCCGATTGGTTTTTATTTGTATTTATAATATGAAAATAATGTGTGCAAGTAGCGATCACACAGCCTTCATACATTTTCGCGTGAAATCGGCGGTGAAGTTCAGTTTACGTCTAAGAATAACCAGGTATTACAGTTGTCCTTTTAGACAGTGTAATACGACAAAAACTAAATGAAAAACTTTTTTTTTTAATATAATCACTAACAACACCATTGGGTGAGATAGTGAGCTCCAACTAAGCAAGAATTTTTTTAAAGCTCCTATGAAAAATGGAAACATCTCACCACATTCTCAGAGGACCCAGAAATGTGATTCGAGGAAACCAATAAAAGAGTTGTTGAGAGTCAAATCAAACACTAGAAGGCTGTGTGTTCGCTGAAAGAAAGCAATGATACACAAACCACTCACCAGTACTATTCTGTTCAGTTAATAAAGGATCGAATGCTTCAAGCACACTGACTCTTACGCTACCTGGACCACTCTTGTTCCTGCTGCCGAAGTCAATCAGGTTGTGTGATGAGGGCAGACTGCCCACCGTGTCATTTGACTCGTTTGACTGTAAATATAATTGAATTATTACTATGACAACACAAGCTATAATCAAAGTAATAATTATAAACCAACGACTGACTTTCTATTAGAGCCCAAACACGCTATGGGCCACAAATGTATGGCCTACACAATATAACCATGCAGATAGTTCTGCAAGAGTAATTGATAATTATTTCTAATCCACACGTGAAATCAATACTAAAGTTTCCAACTCAGTGTCAAACCAGCCTTAACATGACTGCAGTAGCCAAGCATTCTATCAGTCTTTCCATGTTAATATAACGTCAACTATATTTTGGTTTTAAAGGATAATCTATGACGCTATCGATGGCTTTGATTTTTTTAAAGGTTTTATGTCAAGTCTTAAAATATGAAATGGTCACTATTAATAACTCACCGCTATACTGACTTCTGATGATTTTCTTGACGTGTTACTCTCAACGCTGTCTCTCGACGGTTCCGTTTTGACTAGCGTTTGGCCGTAACCCGAGTTATTGTTGGTCAAATTTTGATTTTGACCCAAGTTCGTAGGCATGGCAGGGTAAGTGTGGCCTTGATTGAGTTGTGGGTAAATAGACGGTGGCCTTGACGGTCTCGATATCATGTTCGTGGTACTATAGTTATATACAGGTGTGTGATTGGGAGGTGGTGGGTATCCGACGTAAGATGGAGAAGCCATTCGTGTTTGACTATACGGTATGGTTGGGTAAATGGGTTGGTTTTTGTAAGGCGGTGGTGGTGTTGCTTCCTGCCCTATTGGAGGACTATAATAAGTTCCATAGTTGGGCATCGGGGGTTGGTATGGAGTAGGCATTCCATAGGGCGTGGAAGGTGGATATGGAGGCATGTGATTGTAGGGCTGTTGGTAGTTGTAATTATACGGTGTGTTGTAGGGGTGTCCCGGCCTCTGATTGTAGTAATGATTGTTCATGGTGCCTGGGGATTGATCTGGTGTTTTCAATGTAAGGTCTTCGGCTTGTTTGCCAAGTCTGCAAAAAAGCACGAAATAAATGCGAATTTGTAGCAGCTGCAGATTTTAAAAATACCTAAAAAGTTAGACAGTCCTGTTTAGGAGCAATAAATCTGCTGTTTGGAGAAATCAAGCCTGACCCTTCCTTCTCAAATTTCCAAAATTATAAAAAATACATTTCTCTTATAAAAAAAAAGATATATTGTATAAAATATGTTCGGATAAAAAAAATCTCCATTAACTAAATTTGTCTTGTTACCGACCTGATTTTTAAGAAGTAAATAAACATATTAGGCCTCTCTTATCATACTTCATCTGCGTAAGCTTAATTAGGTGGAGTATGTGATAGCATGAACTAGTTTAGAGGAAAAAAAAAACAATGAAGAGACGAATAATAACGAATAAAAAGTTTAATAAAGACTATATTTAAAATGTGTACATATATAATTATATATGTATTCTTAAGTCCGCAAAATCCAGACTTGTGATTAATACTTCGGGATCATTTATAATTGCTATTTAAAGGCAATTTTATAGCACATTTATAGTGGCTATACTAAGATATCATCGTCATCGATGTTATTACTTACTTAATTATAAATTAATTACTTTCGTTTTCCATCAAGCTAAACACACTATCCTATTACATATAAAAAACGATTGTAACAAATTCTTGTCATTGTGTCATTACGATCATAGTTATGTGATTTCGGCACTCTCAAATATGACTGTACCTATACCCACCATGGTATTCAATAATTAAAAGAAAACTAAAAAGGAAGCAGTATAATAATAAGAACGCCATAATAATACAATTGTTTATACAAAAGATACAGCACAGAGATAAAGCATGTTCAACGTGTGACAACACATTTTTTTATATTACGTCGCAGAATTTGTTGACATTTAAATTCTTATCTCGTTATTAGTATTTTATATGTCTTGATTTTTAGCAGACAATGTGAATTTTCAAATTACATTAGTAAATCCATACATGTCAAGATGATAACTTTTATAATGAAACTAGCTGCTGCCCGCGACTTGGCCCGCGTATAAAAAATAGATAAAAACCTATTCTCAGACCTACCAAGTGTACATATAAAATTTCATCAAAATCGGTTAAGCCGTTTTGGAGGAGTATTTTATATATTAGAAGATACGAGAGTTTATAAGAGAAACTTTTATAAGAGAATTCACTGTGTAAGTAAATAAGATTTCTGAATCGTTTGCGTCATCGTAATCGAAGGATCCAAATGTTTCCTAAGTGATTCGTTCTTGAACCCCAGCAGATCCCAAGAAGACCTATACATCTGTTAGTTTCTCCAACCGTCTGTTAAATTTTCTCAGCTCAACATGTTACAAAATTCTAAAGGAAACTAGGAAAAACCCGAAGATTCACTTACTGGGTAATGTATTCCTTGAGTGTTTCATGCGAATCCTTGGGTGCAGATTTACTCGTAGGACTCGCAAACGATATTAAATCACTACTTTCATTTCTTGTTGGACTTGCACCAGTTGATCTGTCAATACATTATAATTATTGGAATAATAGCCACACAATCAAACCAATCAAATGGCGAAACTCAATGCAATTAATTAAAATTAATTATATTAAAAGCTGACCCAATAGGTAATGTTACATCAAGTTTCAAACCATGATTGAAACTGGGCCACCACACCTTAATAGATCATTAATTGAAAATGCATTCCACTTCTTCACCGGCTTATTCTCGCATTCTTCTGATTCATCTGTTTCCTTACATTTCTTGCATTGATATAATATTAAAAATATTTTGATTTTGTCTAAATTACTTAGTCTGATAACTAGTGTATTATCTACATAGGTATGCTGTTACAACTTTAGAAAATGAGTAAGACATTTAACGTCAAAAAACAGATATTATACAACCATTGTAGATGTAAAAGAGATAAAATAAACAAATGTTATAATACAAGATATAATATATAATAAAAACTGAAATTTAGTAAACATCACAATCAGTCACCCAGCAAGGAATGGAAAGTTGTCAAATAACTGTTATGAAATTTGGTGTTAATTAATAATATTAGCTCATACCTCGACGAATCTGCAGTTAAAGTCCGACCTCTGGCTGGCCTGCGAGGGGGCGGTGGAAGCGCAGGTGGCGGCCCGTCGTTGACGTCGCGTCGTGGTGCACTGATCTTACTTTCCCGGCCATTATCTATTGATAGGATATCATACAGATAACCAAATTGATACCACACAATCTATATCTTGTTTAGCTTTGTATCAATATCTTATTTATACGAAAATACAGGAATTAACGATTTTTAGCACACAGTTTTATTAAAACTGGCTACTTGTTTGGTATAGATATTAGCATAATTTACAAAATTCAAACAGGAACATGTAGGTTTGGAAATGTAGGTTTACGTACATTCTATATTTTTTTAGGTATTGATTATTAGCTATAAGCGGAGCAACCCATGTGAGCGCGATGACATAAATAAATTGAAGCCTAAATTTGTGTACTATAATCGATTTTACAACTGATTTTCAACCAAACATGATCATGGGAAGAAGATTTTTTGATCTTTTATAATGCTGAGATCTTTTTGGATAAAATGCCCCAACAGAGCAAGAACTGGAACAAATCTTTTCAAATGCAATATTGCTAAAAATTTATTCGTCTTTTATCCCCACATAAATAAAACATCATGTAAAAATGTGAATGTTCAACTGTTTTAAATTCTGCTTTGACTAAACAGATGTATGTACAAGTGTGAAAACTGCTAAATCTTGCTAAAGTAAGAATTTACGTCATTGCAATTTCTGGTTTTTTTTTGCAATAAATATTTTTAACATGAATATGGGGGGGGGGGGGACTAATAATAACATAATCGGGGGATACAGTTGATGCAGACCTTGAAAAGAGAAACAATTCCACCATACATTGTTTTATTATATCTCAACTCAAAACAGAATTAGGCAGCACTTTCCATTGAAAGCTCTCAGATGGCTTGTTTTATTCCGAACATCTTCAACAATCATAGTCATATTTACACTAAAACTTAACAAATTATACACCTATATACCTTCCTCAGGAATCACTGTTGATCCCATCGCATACATAATACAGACAGAAAGACAACAAAGTGGTGGACTTTGTTTTATAATATGTAAGAATATTCAAATTCATTGGATATGACATAATATGCTCAAAGAAAATATTACTTGTAATTTGCTTGAAATATACACACATTGAAATAAGACACATTTTCTAGACAGTGCTACAGCTCTATTTTTCTCTATTTAGTTATTAAATATATTTACTTGAAAACAGCCTCATTCAACATAGGAAATTGTTCTAAGCCTCATTGAAACATATGAAAAAAGCATTGTTGAGAGACAAGAAGAAGAAATTTTAAACAAATTGCATATCAATAAAACAATAATATTATGACAGGAAAGCGACAATTCACATGTCTATGATAAGACGAGATAACAAATTATTATATACCCAACTTCATTGAGGAGAGTATTTATTCGTCCACAACTTATTCATTAGGAGCAAGTATAGCTTTAGTTAAATCATTTATTATCAATTAATGGTTAACTAATTTATTTGCCCTTATTAACTAATGATTTATTTGAGACAGTACAATGATGATAATTTGGGTATGTTATGTAATTTAAAAATTTAGGATAAAATAAATGATAAAATAATGACAATTAAGAATAAATTTAATAATAAATTTAATAATAATAATAAATTTTATAATCATATAAAATGTTAAGTTTTATAACTTGGCATGCTATCACTATACAGCGGTCTCCTTTGGAATATATGTGCTTATATTGGGGATCATTCTTCCCTGATTATTATCAGTTTTACAAGCTATGGGGCCACTTTATTTTGCTAATTATAAAAGTTAATTAGTGATCTTAATTCTGTTCTTCAATTACTTTTGTTTAATTTGCTTCACTGGATTCTCTCTTGCAGAGAAACCAAATGCATAGCCACATTCATATCAAATTTGAGCATTTTCATCTAGCCTACAGTTATGGGCCATGTATATAAAACTAGCTGGTGCCCGCGACTTCGTTCGTGTTCTCTATAGCCTATAGCCTTTCTCGATAAATGGACTATCCAACACAAAAATATTTTTTCAATTTGAACCAGTAGTTCCTGAGATTAGCACGTTCAACCAAAAAACAAATTCTTCAGCTTTATATAATAGTGTAGATTATAGATATTACTATTTTAGAGCTGAAAAAATAAAGTGTTAATATCTAATTTAATAGACCATAAAGAGAGCCCTCTAAGTGTTGAGCATTTTAAGGAGTTCTGTGCATCATATATGTGTCGTTCATTGTAAAAGTGAACTATCTCCTTGTAACTGAATTTTAGATTAACGAGCTTTTTGCGAATTATAGTGTAGGAAAAAAATACAAGCATTCATTCATTGTTTTCATCTATGGGATTTTAATGCAACTATTGGAGTTACTTCACTTTTATATTGAAAGTTATGACTAAATGTGATACCATTAGACAAGAAAAGATGGTTTTAAAAATAGGGAGTTACACCACTTTTACAATGAACGACACATATTACAAATTCTTTAAAAAGCTATAACTACATGACTTCACTTTCTAGAAAATGATGTCAGCATTTACACCAGTGCTGTTATTATTTCCTAATTATTACCATTATTCAGTTAACTCTTTGTAATGGCTGAAGAATTCTCTTATGCTAAGCCTAATTCAGCTAATTTAAATTTTAAAATTTTAAATTAGAAAGAACTAACAAAGACACCTTAAAAAGAAATTTAAACAGAAAAACTTTTACTGTATAGAAAAATGTGAAAACAAAAAATTTGGAAGATCCTTTTTTGATGTTTCACATTTTAAAGTAAGTAAATAATCATTTCGTCATGTATTCATCATGTATTTTAGTTAAATGAAAATTATGTGTGTATTTCATTTTATTTATTTTAGTTAAATAATTTAGTACTAGAAAATTAAAAAAAAAATCTCATTTTAATTTTCAATTTATCTCTATTTCTTGTAAAATTAAAGTGTTGATTTTTTATTATTAGGTATATTAGGTACTTTTCATACATAAGATTAAAGAAAACTTCCAAAAAAAAACTATAGATTGCCATTTTTACAATAACTTGATTTGAATTTGGAGAAATTTATATACATTGAATTGAAATCACTCAATTGAGTGTGCAATGGTTTTGAGGACGTGAAATTAATCATCTCGTTAACTGTAATTTACGTCCAATCTGACTAAACACAAACAAAGTGAATGATTGAAATGTTGTACCAAATTTTAATAGGTGCCTACGTTAAAAGTCTGAACATATTTTAAAAGTTAAATCGTGATTTTTTTTACTATATCTGTATGTAAACAAAAATATATCAAACTTTACCTGCGCTGGCTAGCTTCTCTCTTCGGAACTGTTCTAATGCTAGGCTTTCTAAACTAAGAGCCTGGGCCTTTTCTAAATCTGCTTGAAACTGAATATCGTACTCGGACATTGTGTCAATAACATTTGAAAACCATCTAAAACATTCACATACCAAGCGTGGTATTTAAAACAAATCAAAGAGGAACATTGCTATGCAATTCGGGCACGTAATTTCTAACACTATAAACATCGGCATCTCTTCTCAAATGTGCTGAAACACGCTTTTTGAAAATTATCAACAAAAAGAACGTCTTTTTACCGTAAGGAATTGCTTATACACTGTAAAATTTCATTTTACTTTACGTCTTTATTTGTTTAATGTACAAAAAACATTCCAGAATCCAGACAGATGGAATTATGTTATGAATTGAATTTAAATTATAATGCATTGGAAATAAAACACAAATCTCATTTTACGTGAGTGAATAAAAACATAGATGACGTTTACGTAAAAAAAAAGAGATAGCAACATTGATTTGACGTTTTTGACACATTCTTAACAGAGTAAATTATTGTATTTAATTTTGAACTATGACAATTTTTAATGTTTAAAATAAATACAAAAAATTCAATATTATTTATATTTATTATTATATTCAATTCAAACAAAATAATGAATATATGTAAAATAGACAATATGAAACACAATATAAAAATTTATATTTTATACTGGCAAACTTAACTTAATGCTGGCAATTCTACACGTGGCGGAAATTACAAAACTGCTACATTTTATCCAGCTGTGTACGAAGAATATTGTACATACTACTCTAACGCTGAAGCAAAAGTTTAATCTTAATATAATAATAAATTATACATTAATCATTATTATTACTACCTACATTATTAAGTGCGGCATTACAATTAGCATTTAACTCGCTCGAACAGGGTCTGTTATAGGTGGTAATGCTAGTTAAAAATCAAAGATTAAAATGTATATTTACTCTTTTTTATTATTTTAAATGTTACAAGAATATATCAATTAAATTTCCAATAATTGAATGAATAAAGTAACACATTTACTATTACACTCGTATTCTGACATTTTAAAATTATAATCTATTTACTTATTTTTCAAGGAGTAGTAAGTCAGTCACGCATATTCATATATGGCTCACTTGGTGGTTATTATTTGATTGGGTGGCTAATGAAAAAGTCAGCATAAAATTAGGAATTAATTTGCCAATGAAGGAATTCGTCGGGTCAGCTAGTTTTATTACAAATTGGGCCAATCTGATGTCAATATGTCTGGTGATAAAATGTTATACTTTTTTCTTTTATACCTTTTAAATTTGCGATGACTGCCCGTATCTCCAACAGTAACTTTGTTAGCCTCTATAATATTATTGAAACTTTGATTAGGCTTTATTGTTTTTTTCTGTATTGTATTGTTTCTGGTTGTAGTTGTTGGAGGTTTATCAGGGGAGCGATTTATTGTTTGTGGTACGTTTCCAGTTAATAAATTATTTTTTGTAGAATTCATTCTCTTCTTTTTGCGATGGATATTTTTGCTCGTCTTTTGTTTACTTGGTTGCCCTTCAATGGTAGTTTGTGTTTGTGGACGTTGCGGCATCCCATGGTTCTCAATCAGCTGTAATGAGAAAATTATTAATACCTTGAATTTTAATGATTTGTCTCAGGCTCAGGGATTCTGGCTCCAATTTCTGGCAGGGCTAACTTTGGCACTATGTTTTTGCCCCTATCAACTTTGAATAGTTGGAACTGACAAGTAGAGAGAGGGCACACCGCGTTTCACAGTCATTTGGGCAACTCGTCTGGCCGGCAGTGACCACCCTTTACAGAAGGCCACCGTGAAGCTGTGATCATGTGTGCTGATGGTGTTTCAGTAAGTGAGTAAGGTTCAGAACCCATTTCCCTATGCGTCTGTAATCTCTTATCTTTGGTCGTACTATAGTCGTAGTACTTGCAGCACCTGCGACGTTGGTTGTGTTATAGGCGACAAACTATCAAGCGGACCGTCGGTCTGTCTATCGAGCTTACCATAAATATAAAAATAACCGTCAGATATAATAGCCTTATCGATAAAGAAACTTCACTATTTAAAGCAACATTAGAATACTCGGCTATTAATACCTGCCAGATAGGCACACTGAACAATATAAGGGATGCAAGTGCTATACCGATTTTATGGCTAATGTTGCAAACATAACAGCACCTACACCCCTGTTGAGTTGACTGCAGAATTTAGTGTACCCTGTTACTGCTAAAAGGGTAATACATCTACAGAGTATCTATTAAAAAAACAGGGTGTACGATATACACACAATGAGATACTGTGATTATAATATGTATGTATTTTAAAAGTAAAAGGTCATGTCACCTGTTCATAAAACATGTCATCGGCATCTTGTTTGTCGCAAAAGTCCAAAATTTTCTTACATACTGTGCGCAAATTTTTGATTCGCTGTTTTTTACGTTTACCTGCAGAACGGTCTATATCGCTGAGTCGTAGTGTTCTGAAAACATATTTATAACAATAATAAGAGCCAAGTTCTTGATAACAGCTGTTCCAAGATACTCAAGGGCCGGCTAAAGACCCGACTATTCTAGCGAATGGACCAGATAAATATGCGCTGATGAACAGGGAACAGTCTAGTGTTATTATTATGGACGTAACAATCCTGTATGATGAAAGGTGAAGGCCTAAAGATATTTTTCAAATTTATTATTTTATAATAAGTTGTTAGAGATCTTCAAGCAGAAAGTTAAATGAATATACCACTGTTTAGGGAAATTAAGCTGCTATTAAGGGTAACAAACAGGCAACAAACCCCCTTTCTAGAAATTAGTTCAAAAAAGTTTTTATCAGATATTCACACACTAACGAAAAAGTTAAAAAAAATTAAAGTTTGTTGAATGAAACTTACTTAATAACTTTAGGTTTGTTTAACACGTCATTGTGATTATCTTTTTCATCAATATTCATCGCTGTTTCCCAAATATTTTTAAACAATTTCCTGCGATCAACATAACTTTCTTCTTGTGTCAAAGGTTGGTTATCCATCTGGTTTATTTACGAAGGCGGGCCACCATAGCAAACTGATACAGTAAAAAAACTATTTTACATTTTTTTATGGAATGTTGCTTAATATGTTATTTATATTGCTAATTCATTACTGTTTGCTATTGTTAATTAGTTATGGGTTTAATGGGGTTTAATTTAGATTCATTGACATTATTGACATAATTTATTTAACTTTCTTTTAAAAAAACGGCCACGACGAACAATATAAAAACTCCTTTGCACAAAATATCAACAGGTGAGTTGAGGTTTTAAAGGAACTCCAACAATTCTGCCTCAGTAGGCGGACAGAACTCGAAATAACCGCGCCTCTTCGTCCGTACGAAAACATGCATATTCGCGATGTTCCCGGATCTTTGAAACTTAGTGGTCTAAATAAATAAACAAATAAAAAATTACGGAATAAATAAAAGAATTAAAAAAAATGTCGGCAAAATAAAAATATGCCAGAAAAACACGATCCTAACGCTTTGTGGGTGGCTCTTAGCGAATATGGTGAAGGCAATTTATTTCATGTGTATCCGAAATTGTTGGCTGAACTTCTTAGACAAGACGATGCAGCAAGACAAATTGGGGACACGAGTGAGGCAGAGAAATTGGTTTTACCCAGTGACAGAGAATGGAGACTGGAGCAGTATTTCGGCCTCGTTGCTTTGCAGAAATCTTTGGAATCGGACATGCAAGTGTTTGGATATGTCTTTTCTAATAGATTCAGATTTTAAAAATCCTTCGAAACATACATACTATTTTATACACAAAATAGCATACACGCTATTTTTTCACGGTGGGCTTCGATAACTGCCATCAGACGGTTTGCTCAAATGACTGCGAAATGCAGCGTGTCCTGCCACTAGAAATATTTTGATAAATATAAAATTTTAATCTTAAAATAAATGTTATTAAAAACCACTAGGTACTGAAAATTAGAAACATTTAAAAATAGTTCTTGAATGAACTACTTACGCATTTATTTTTGATAGTTTAGCTATCTAATTCAACACAGGTAGCTCACACTGTTTGAAACCAATTTTGCGTAAAATTATTATTTTCCAAAATTAGGCACTCTTATAAACAATGGATGATTTTTTTAACTTTATATGACTAATTAAATGAATTAAATCCCTATCGCGTCCTCACATGTATTGTTGTGTGGCCATGACCTGACCTTTGCGCACTAATAATATAAATAGATTAGTTCACATGAATACTTCACAGCTAATAAAAGTTAGGTACAACGTTCCAACGAATAAAAAAATGAGGCTACAAATAAAACATAATACTTATGTAATTTTAATTTGAACATTTATTTTAATGTATACGTATTAATTTTATACCATGTAGGTACATTTTTTTTCTGTTGTTTACCTTACAACTGAAACTGTATGTAAAGGATGTGTCTGTGAACACAAATAAAAACTGAAACTTTTTTATCGTGATCATCGTAATTTGACTTTTAAATTTGACATTTTTTTTATAATTTGATTGGCTTGTGTAAATGTTAAGTCAATGCCAAAAAAATTGTAAATTTTCGAGATTTCTTTTTATTTATTATAATATTTAAAACAATTCAAAATCAAAAAGACATTATATAATGAATAATTAAAACAAATTGTTCGTAGCGTGTCTCCTTACAATGGATATAAAATTTAAATAAATGGAAGCTTTAAAAAGAAATGACTCCGTAGCAACCAAGTGAGATTAGAATTATCTATGAGAACCGTTCCATAACCATAACCGAGAAATGTGCAGTTTTAGGGAATATTTCCTTAACATCGAGTGCGGAATAAATCGCGATATAGGGACACAGTCAAGTATTTCCTTACCAAAATTGTTAGCTAAGGAACAAGACTGTCAATATTAAATAGAATTAATATTAAATAGAAATATTTATACTTTTTTTTTTATTACTAAAAAAGTAGTAATAACAAAATGGATTTAGTGATTTCTCTTTATTATAAGAGCTGGCAATACACTTGATCGTCGCCGCCACATTTTGCTACAACTTGTGACTCTTCAAGAGACCTAACGCCTAGCAGCGCCTAGACATGAGCACTAGGATTGCCTTGTCATCTGGCACGATTTTATTTCGTTCGAAATGGGCAATAATGTTTTAGTAGTTATCTCGCACATTATTTTCTGACACTCAGTTTTTTGTTACATTTATACACTGATTCCGCTTCTATCAGCCGCGTATAATTCGGTTTTGAACTATAAAAAATTGCGTAGGTAACTTCCATTTCGGAAGAACGGACGCGTATAAAGCTGCTGTTTTCTTTGTTTAATTCAGCCTATGTTTTCCATAAAAAGGCTGAACTGAGGAGATAAATGTAATTACTCCTGTACATGTCTTATTATATTAGAACATGTCTTATTATAACATGTCTTATTATAAAAATACGCCGCTGATAGAAGCGAAACTCTATAGGTGTATAACCAAATCGTCCAGCAAAACGCAAAACTAAATCATAATTTATGTATTAGCGAAGTTCCTTACTTACTTAACGAAGTTACTTCCGCTATCTGTGGTTTTAATAAAATATTATTTACCAGAGAGGAAGCTAACGAGATAAGTAAGCAAAGCTCACAAGACATTCCCGAAGAATGGCCTCCGTGGAGCCATATAGTGGTAACCAACAATCCACACGCGCCTCCACCGGTAAAAGTAAAGATTACTCCGGGACCCGCTTGGGACATTGGTCAGGTAAGTACGTATTAAAGGCCAACGTCAACAAGAACAATATTTTCAGTGTAACAAGAAAGCCATTTATCCCCTGGAAATATTATTCCAGCATTGTTCCTAATATTAACATTTTAAAAAAACGACACCGATAAAATACATGACCAAAACAACAAAATAAAATAACAATAAATATACTTTCACATAAATAACATATTTTTTATGTTAAGGTCATTGGTGTCGATCCACTTTGATCGACACCAATGACCTTAACACTTTGACACTGACTACCTATTGATAAATAAGATCATATAAACACATCCGTACATTTTTTTTAAAATACGCTACAAACGGGTTATTTGGTTTCAGGTTTTAAAAGCAGCACAACTTCTTTGCAAACCGCCGATGGAGGTGCACTTCACTGATGAACAAGAGATGAGGCGTGTGTATTCACTCATCTATGACGTCTTCAGATGTAATTATTTATTTATTTTCTATTCCATAGTACATAGTAAATAGTACATTTTCCTAACCCTTCCTTTGAGTAGTTATTGTATTTCGTTTAAGCTGTAAAAGAGTTTACACAGCTTTAGGTATGCTGTATTTTTCATCATTTATGCAAGTATGTGTTGGTATAAAATTAGTTTTATATTTACATAAAAAATTCCAAAGTTTTTATGCTCTTGTTGTTGGCATTTTAATATCGCTGTTAATAAAATAGGTACCCTATATACAACTTGAGGAATGTCACGAAGGTGCAAAACTTATCGCACCTGGATTGTATCAGTTGTAAATTACCTCACGCCACGTTCTGAACTAGTTTTCAACCATTTTAAAATGCTATTTAACTTTCATCGAAGCATTTATTCGCGGATCTGATTTTTATTGCGTTCAAATATCTTGCTTACTTTGTTCTACATGGAATAATTTGGAAAATACCTAACGAAAATACCTACAAGTTCGCAAGCAATGCTTACGATTGAAGTATTGCCATTTTACATCAGACGGTAGAAACTCCCCTTGCACTGGACCCTTGGTCTTTCGAACGTTTAAGTAAGGTACCTATATTTTTACTTACATGTAACGAAAAGTTTATATTTATAAGTAGGTAATGTAGAGGCAAAGTATCGAAGGTCAAGTATTTCGTGACACTCAAATGGAAAAGCTCTCCGAATAGGAATCACGAAAGGTATATGTGCACGTATGGCGTATGCAAATCGTTTCGTGCCAAACTTGCCGATATTACATGACGTGACATACACTAGTCTATGATGCACTATAATAAAAATAGGCCATAATTTATTGCTCATAAAATATTACGACTCACCCATATTCTGTTCTTGTATGTTACATTTTGCGAGTAAATATTTACTTAAAGGTACCTACTATTCCTGAATAAAATTATACCAACGATTCTTTGTAGGCAATATTCGTTTTACTTTTAATTTAAGTTCTTTTGGGGTATATAAAAAAACTATGACTTCAGTATTGTAAGTACCAGCTAGCTATATCTATACATATTACATACATATTATAATATTAAGCCGCTTCTGCCAATTTTTTCCGCTACCATCTTCTAACTAAACCATCCAACGGATTTTCATACGGTTTTCACTTATGTAAAAGAGCGATAAGCGAGGGAGGCTTGTCTACATAATTTGCAAAAAAAATACAAGTGTGCGAAGCCGGGTGAGTCGCTAGTTTATTAATATAACAGACCAACAAAAAACTGACTGGTATTGCCTTGTAATGTCTTTTCAGTTATAATTTCATAATCGATGTTTAAATGTAGGTAACTTTATTTTCAGATAAATCTATTTTGGAGCAAGCTATTGAGGATACTGAATTTTTTGACAATTATCCTGAGGTGAGTATCTGTTCTATAAACACTTATAGTTAGTTATATTGAATTAAAAAATCGACAGTAACTTTATTTTATAATACCTATTTATAGATATATGTATGGCATTTACTTTTAGTGCCCAAACTTTATTTTTATGTATGTACGGTAACTACTTACTTACTATATCATATATCTATATATCATAGGTACTAATTCATACTACATTTTTATTTTATTTATTTTTTTAAATTTCGTCATAAAAATAACGTCATGAACCTAAATTAAAACTGTTTTATGGAAAATAAATACAAAGAAAGCAGATTGCTGTTCTTTGTTAAATGTATTAATGTTATGATATATTTTGCTGTCTTTAAGAACTGGATTTTCACATGTTGTAACTACAATATATGCATTTGACATAATTAGGTATATCGTAAAGTGCAATGTAGGTATATGAATGTGAGCGCACCTTCTGTTTATGTAAATCATGAAAACTTCGAATTTCACACTTAATTATAATTCTAAAATTAACCCCCATAAATCTGTTTTTGATGGCCCATATCCTAATACTTTCTTCGCGTTTCAAGAGTTTCGTTTCATTGCCGACTTTGTCAAGGTCGGATTATTTAAGTTCCATTATCGACTGACTGCAATAACTCCCAGTTAAGGTAGGTTCAACGAGATATGACAATAAAAAGTAATGCCCTCATCTAACTCGCATTAGGGAATCGTGACTGAAACAATTTGATTTTTTAAACGTAAAATCCGCCCACGACAAACTGAGCTCCATATATTTATGGCCCGCTATTTCGGTTAGCGAAAAGAACCCGAGACTGATTTAAACGAGTACCGATTAATAGTCACGAAATGTCGCGTTAAAATATTTAACAAAAGCGCCAACTTTGAAGTTTGTTGATAAATAGGCATTGTGAGATTTTTAGTATTCCATAATCCATTATAGATAATGTACTTGTATACTTGCCTATTTTTTTAAAAGATACCATTGCTGTTTTTTATGTTTATGTGTGACGGACGAGCACACAGCCCATATCGTGGAATTTGTGGACCTGAGACGTTTGGCTAGGCAAGCACCTTTACCATTCATCCAACGGGATCGTCAAAACGAGTCGTACCTACCTCTTGTTTTATTCTATGCCCCTATTCAATAAAAAAAAACATAAGTTCCTGTTTTAGTGGTTGTAATAATTATATAAGATACCTGCACCAGCCTCATTATATATTAGTAATATATAAATGAAATTAAGTTAAAAAAATAATATTCCCAGTTACACGATCACCGTCATACAGTGTGGCTGTTTTTAATGGAACTTGCCAGGCGACAATGGGGTGCGAGATCCCGTGATGAAATTGAAAGAACCACGAAATTGTTGGACGCTTGTGGATCACCATTCAAGGACGTAGAGAAGAGTGTTTGGGATCAGAGGATACATTTTGCTGCATCTATTGCAAGGATACGGATTAAAAACAAAGCTTTCTCGTAAGAACCTTAATTTATATGTAATTATTTTGTAAAGCTCTATTTTAGGCCTGTATTTTAATAAATATTTAGTAATAGAACTAGAAGATGAATGATTGAAACGTTATCTTATTTAATAAATTTTATTCCATACTTACTGAAAAAAAAGAAAAAAAAATAAAGAACAAAAGAATTCCATATAAGTAATATTTGTGCATACAACTTTTTTAACTTTCTCTTCAAAGGCTGAATTTAAAAAGTCATTTTACATTTACATGCCTAGATAATAAATAAAATACGTGGCTATATATAAAAATGGATCTTAAAAAATTTACTAGGTTTTAAGTCTTAGACTATGCAGCAGTCAGACCACTTATTACATTAGTTTTTCCTGACAGGCTTTCAGAACTGTTGCCTCCCCATTTACGTGATGAACGAGTTTCAGCGTGTGTCAATAAAGAAACGGTCACAGGCTGGGTTAACATATTCAAAGCAAAGTAAGTATGAAGTGTGTGTGCCTCATTCCATCAGAAACCTGGGGATTTGGGTTATACTGAGTGTCTATAGAAATTTGTATAGTGATTACAAATTCATTCTATAAAATTAGCAACCGTCTTGCTTTGAATCGAATGAAGAAAAAAAAAATTATCCTGAATCGAAGCAGGTGAGAAGAAATTTCGAATCCCGATTGAGCCTGCACCTCTGAACTCGTAAGTTTTTCGACTTCATGTGTTGAATAGAAATATTGGTCACTTGCTCCTGCTGTGCTGTGGATTTTAAATATATAAAAAAAAAACTTATAGATGGACCAACAGACAATAACTAATGAAAAAAAAATGTTTATATAATTTAGGGAACTCTAAATTTTATTTTATTATCGAGATTTATGGCAGCAATTAATTTATAAGAGTTTTGCCAATTGATGTCAGTAATATTTATAAATATTTGTGCTTTCAGAAAAGTAGCTACATTAATAAAAAGACTACACGAGTTGGGATATTCGTACAGTAATTCCAAGCAACTTTGCTCCGGGGAGTATCGATTTGATCGCGTTTGTCCAAGGTAATATGGTTCACAGGAAAACAAACATTGTACATCATGGTAAAACTTCGACTGAAATTACGTTATTTAACATAATGCCAAATCCGTCTTTAGTTTTGACTATAAGTAAATTTCTGAATTACATTTGAACGATTTCATTTCATCAGATAAGGTTTGTAGTGGTTATTTTTGCCCAACAGATTCATTACACTTCGACCTCCGGAGCACCAGAGCATTGGACAAATAGATCTCGTCAGAAATGGAATTATAGTAATTCAGGTATTGAAATTACTAACAATCATGTATACCTAGGGCCTTTTTTTTATTTGCATGTAAAATTAAAATAAAATACAGAAAACAATTTCTTCTGTGAAAATGTGAAATATTTTTGATGTTAATAAGGAGAAACTTACAAGTTAAGTAGGTACACCATTTGATATACCTACACTGTAATAAACAATAATGTTTTCAAGGTTGTTTTTTTTAATTTAGACTTTACTGATATAGAAACACATTAGAAGAATAGAAATCTTTTGTTTTTCGGGTACAGTCGAGCTATAAAAAATCTTAAGCACCTGTTACCTATCAATATAACCGCCCATATTAAGTCCGATATTCACTATTCAGTGTCTATTAATTTGCTATAATACTGACGAGTGCTTAATAATTAATCAATTTTTCATGAATAAAACGAATGATTACCTACCTACTCTATACTAGGAGCGAGAATTCTGCGAAGGGGCATCAACTTTGTGTCGCGCTCTGCAAGCCAACGCTCTCCGAGGAGTGGTTGCGCAGACGCACGCATCGTCGCCTCGCTGCTCCGCCTACTTGGCGGCGCAGCTGCGAGACTTGGCCGCCCTGCTCAAAGCGCAAACTCCGGCAGCGCCAGTCACTCCCGAGTTGGGGAAGCTGGTCGTCTTTGGAGCAGGGGATAAGTAAGAGTAACTTTTAAATTTATCCAAAAGTTTGCTGTGATGATTTTGTCTATTTTTTCTATACACTAAACCGCTATTTGTTTCCATCAAACAGTTATGTTACGTCAAGAAAAACTTTTTTTATGTTAATATCGATAGACAGACTGACGGTCCATTGAACGCCACAGGTGTTGACAGGTGTTGCAAGTGAGCTGCCGACTATAGTACAGGATTAGGAAATGACAGGTCATCGGGCTCTGGCATCCCCTACTCACCAGCCGCACAACACAACAGCACATGTGCTGTTATTTCACGGTGGTGTTTAAATGACCAGCCCAAATGACCGCGAAACGCAGGGCACACTCTGCCCTCACTCAGTTTAATTCAATGCAAATGCAAATTTCATGAGACTTGGTCCATCGCACTTGTAGTGGCTCGGAATTATCGATTCAATAAGTAATATTGTTTAGAGTAGGGAGTTACGTGTGCGCTCTCCGTGAACTTGGAATAGAAGCGTCAGAAGCTCCTCAATCTGGTGCCCCTGTGTACGTGCTAAGTGAACCAGTACACAACGACACGCCGACGGTTATCAATGCTTTGGACGGTGTTGTGGCGGCTTTGGCCACACCGCCCAATTCATACTCTGCCGTCACCGACCCAATAGACCTCGTGTGCGGACGCGGTGGAGATCTAGCCATGCTTGAGGTGAGCGCTATGACATTATAATCAACCAATCTCATAGAAAATCTTTAGTTTTATCTATGTGATAGATATCGGATAACATGAGATAATTTTTTTCTGAGGTATGGAAACAGAACCTGTTATTTCTAAGAGGGTGGTATACCTACTGTCCAATTTGACACCAAGATTGCGGTGTGCCAAGTCGCAGTGTTATGTGAAAGTCGACTGGCAGGCTGACTGTCTCAGTTGATTGTTATCGCATATTAACTCAAGAAAAGAAAGAAGAACTATTAACACAAGGACAAAGATTTGTATTTGCAATAAGCTGCAATTTTGATGAAGTAAAAAATAAGATGGTGATATTGATTCTTATTCACGTATGTATTTGCGACAGATTCTAACTGAATCCCAGATGGATGTAAACGGAAAAGAACGCGTCCAATCAATATTGGAAGAACAAAAGAGGACCTTGAAAGCACTCCTTTCTAAACCTCAGGTGAGAATAAAGTTTCATTTATGAATTAATCCTGCTAGGTAATGTTTTTTATGGATTGAGTTGTTAAAGATATGCAATTTGTGTACTTCAGATCCAATTGGTTTTATATGAAACGCACTCCGCTCTCGAGGCTGAGAATCAAAGTCAGGTGACTCGTGCAGTTGCTGAGGCAAACCGTTTAGCTCGCGAAAGACACGCTGTTCTCAAAAAGAAACATAGAGATCATAACGTAAGCATGAGTTTACTATAACGTCAATAATTTTTTTTTTAAAGAAATCCATAATTACTATTACAGCTAAGCAACATTATTATTTTTATTTATTTTAAAGATGACAAAAAGAATGGTTGAGTCTTCTTGAGTTTTTTCTCAAGATTGTCATAATATTGACTATTTTATTTTTCATAGAAAAGGAAAATTGACGTTAAGTTAAAGAAAAAAAAACTGTTTTATAGAAGTTATTTAATATTATATTTATGTCAATAATGTTATCGAATAAGCCAAACTTTATGGCTTTAATTATTTGATAAGGTCCCTTCTTTTTTCATCGATCAAAAAGGTAAACAAACAATTCACGATATAGAATTAAAGAAACAATACGAACAAATTCTAAATGAATTACTCAGTGAGTCAGTTCTCTTTGAAAATGCCTAATATACAAATCCCATCTTTAAAACAGTCCAGTGACCATGGCGACGCTATGTTTGTTTACGTTTTTGATCAATAGAAAAAGAACAGATTGTATTAGTGCTACTATCAGTAGATGCATACAAATTAAATATTTATATGTGTATGTATTTAGTACCCAAACTCAGAGAATCGTCTTATCCGACTTGCTGTTATTATACAATATATTTATTACTGATAATCTTCGATGAAATTGAACTAATCATGATATGAAAAATACTGAAAAAAATGGCGCCGAGCCCTGTAACGAGGCAACCTTTTCTAGCCATGTATATAAACTTCATTTAAATTAAGTATCTACCAGTAGATATAATGTTAATATTTAATTAACCTTTGTTCCTCCAGGTCGCCAAAGTAAAAGAGATAGATTCATCTAGCTCTTTAGACACCACAGATCTGAATCTTGACAAAGTAGAAGAGATAGGAATTGTAATTCAACCATCTCCAACTTCAACTAATAAAGGTAGGACGGAGATCGAAGGACCAATGGTGACGAGAAATGAAGAGTCTATATCGGAGTCTCGTCCAGGAACAACCAAAGCGAGACCTATACCCGAGATACACATTCCTGAGGATCAACCTAGAGATCCAGATAAGGATAGTGCCAATGTCTTTGTAAGTACATTTTTAGATGTGATTAGTCCTTACTTAGTTGTACATAATATCTTATATCTTAATACTAATAATACCTATACATACTTACTCCCTTATGGTTTGTACTTATATAATTTTTATTTTCTTCGACATTTCGTAATAACGTAGATAGGTACAATTAAGTTCCACGTAAAAATAAAAGCTAAAATAACAATTATCACCTTTATAACGCTTATAGCTTTTGCTCGAACTGTATTAATTTTACCTGAAAATTGTTTGTAGGTACTTACATGGATGTATGAGTTATTCATATTTGCATTATTTGCAATTTTTTCTACATACAGGTGCCAAGTTGTGACTTGTTTGAAGTTTCCAAATTGCCGAATTTAGGAAATGGATTGGATATCAATTACATATTGGACAGGGACGGTTGCTACCTCGGACTAATCCAAAGGAAGGTAAAGATTTTTTTTTTTTAAATTTTGTAACCACATTTTGTGAGAATATTGGATACGTAGACCATAACATTTGGTATTTTTCATAACATATCTATTTATTTTCATGGAGAAAGTTTTGATGATATCAAATTTCAAGGCGGGCCACAGTAAATTGTTATATTAGATGTATGTACAAGTATAGTTATAGCTGTAATTATTGCAATATATTACAGTGCAAATGTAATGTGAAATGTATTCCTGCAGGAAATAACACGGTTGGACGCGAAATATATGATCCGCGTAGCAGAGGAACGCGGGCTTTTTGGCGGTGGCTCACCGACGCCGGCGCCTGTGCGACGCACGCGCGACCGCCAAGCGCCAGAGAAGAAACGCAGCCGACGCAACAGCGGCTTTGAGGTAATTAGATCTGTGTGTAATCACAGACAAGATAAAAACTAAAGATAGGGCCACTAGTAAAACTGTGTCAAGTTCTGGCTTTGATATACTATAGTTTTGGCTGTTGGTAATACAGAGATGCCAGTGTTTTTACAGCTACCTACCTACTGCTTGTGCAGTACTTAGCTTTTCACTCCTTCTTGGTAATTGATACAACTTGTGATATTACTTATTACAAAAAAAAAAACAAAGGATTAATCCCTTTTAGAGCTAAGAAAAATCTCACCCTATAAGTATTACCTACTCTACTGATAAGTATTTTTCATCTACCACTACTACTAGGTGCGTCGCTTATACGGAAGCTAAAATCTATACAAATAGGTATATAAAGCTGAAGAGTTTGTTTGGTTGTGTGTACGCGCTAATTTCAGGAACTACTGGTTCAAATTGAAAAATCATTTTTGTTAATAGATAGTCCATTTATCGAGGAAGGCTATAGGCTATAGAGGGGGCGTTCAAGTATTACGTAACACAATTTTCAACGATTTTTAGGCCTCCCTCCCCCCCATGTAACGCACTGTAACGCTTTTTACATGTAACGCACTCGTTTTATTATTTTAACGTAATTTTAACCCAGCCGGCGATCATCTGGCTATTGATCTTTGTGGTAGAACTAAAGCACACACTTCCATTGGGCGCACGCTTTTCTTGAGATAAAGTTTTTTATGCGGTGCTCTTAAATCCTCTGGTTTTACTTGCATAGGCGACAGCAGTTACTCTATCTCATAAAAAAGTGTATCGATATAGGTGGAACGCGTGGGCGCGCCCACTTTCGCTTCGCTGACGCGCTCGCGTCGTTCGAGCGCGCCTGGGGCTGTTCGACCGCCCCTTGAGCTTAACGATAACGCGAACGAGTCGTGGCCCGTTTGCGAACGCCACGCGCGTCGCCAGGCCGCCGCCAGTGCCATCACTGCAGCGGCCTGCATCTGCGACGCCAGGTAGGTAACATATTTCATCACTTTATTCATAATTCATAGGTTGGTAACTCTAGCGAGCATAGAGAGCAACTCGTCACGCATCATCTCAACCGTAATGCCTCGGCCACGAAAACGAAACCATCGCCGAGCGTCAAAAACGTCCTCTGCCGTGTTGTAGCCTCTTATTTGAACTAATTTGTTTATTCGCAAAGCGAATTTGCTTCTTCGAGCGTTGGTTTCGTGGCAAAGAAGTAAGACGTCCACTGTCGGACATAGACCTCCCCAAATATTTTTCAATAAGGACCAAATATAACAAGCAAAGCATGTACCAAATAATGTCGCATGAGGATAGACGAATCTCTCCTTGATTTGATTTTCTCGTATAAAATTTGAAATTGCATGGTCGACAGTACTGACCTGGTAAATAATACATTACATTTGTGGGCTCCAGCGATCTTAACGAGACGCTCGAGACGTAGTAATTATGCTCAAAATTCAGTCTTGCGCCGTCTTCAGAAATTGGCTTTCATTCGGGTAGCATTGGCAACATTCTTGCTGGCGAGCGATTATATTGGTTTTTGTTATAATCATTATTATTTTTATTATTCCCTTTATACAAATGTAAAATCTTAATTGGCTGTTAGAAATGTTTTTTTTCCTGTAAATTCTATCTTGAAAATGTTCTATAAATAAAAATAAATCTATTGATCATCCCCTAGTACAGATGTGATATAATTTAAAACAGTCATAACTGACCCAATTAGGCATCGGCGCCGGCGCGTGTCGGACACTCCGTTACCGCCGACTCACGCGATGTCCGCTTGCTTCCCGGCGTGCCGTCGACCGTTCCCTGTCGCGGTGCACGACTTACGCCTCACCACTGTCTCGCCTCCATACAAGATTTTTTATTCTATTTAATTTATATTTTCCTAAATAAAATAGATATTTTAAATTTATAGCTTGTGTTCATTAATTCGATATAAAGAAATGACAATGTGAATTGCCTATAATAATAATTAAATGTACGACCCATCTGGGTAACGGGTCCGTGGCGTATGCCCCAAGTGGTCGACGCACCTGTGGTGGACGCCCCCGAAACACGTCTTTGAACTTGCCTCTGCGCGTGTTTATGACAAAAAAGTGTTTTGGTTACTAAAAAAATAGAATATTTCAAAATATGTTTTATTAAGTGTCAATACGAAGGATTGAGCTATTTCAAAACAATACTTCAATATCATATATTTCTTTTTTAAGTTGGAAAATTAATCACTCAAAATTGTATAAATCGAGCGAATCATGTAAAATGGCTCAACTGATTTTCATGATTTGGTAGGATCATGAACTGATGCCTATCCTGTACGTACGTACAGGATAGACAATTTTTTTTCTTTTTCAACGCGGACGAAGTCGCGGGCGCCAGCTAGTGAATCATAAATGTCAATAAAAATGGCTCCTATGAGCATAGGAGCCAAAAGCCAAAAAAGATATCCTGGGATCCTAGACGTGGGAGCCAACTGGAGGGAGGGTTACGGAAGACCACCGTGGAATAACAGCATGTATGCTGTTGTGTTTCCGCATAGAGTAAATAGTTACTTTATTAATTACTATAGTAATAGTTACTTAATAGCTATGGTTTCAGTAAGAAATGAATGTCAGTTTATTTTTCTATAAATTACCTTATCATTGATCCTTATATCGTAGGCAGCGCACTTGCGGCACATGTGGCGTTGCTTGTGTTATAGGCGATGGTAGCCACCCATCATCAAGTGAATCATCTAACGACCTTAAACCATAACATTAAAAAAAAAAACAGTGACAAAATGGGGTTCATAACTTTGTTTCTTAATATTAGGACATCTTTATGGTTGAAATGAAATAAAAACACAATGGGTATAAATAACAAAAGCAGCTTTAATGGCCATTTCTGACCCACAGACAAACTCGTCGACCTACTAATTGGTCAGCGGGGAAAACATTAAAAAATTTATGCCCTTCGGACCAATCAACGGTAGAGGTCTTAAACTATGTTTAGAATTACAGTAAAAAATCGGAAATGACGACATATGGTCACAACGAGTAAATGGCTGCCGAATCTTTATAACGAATTAATTTTGCTTACAATGACTTATCAGTTTATCACGACCAATTTTTGTGGTTCCTTGGATAACCACTATAACATATTGGCAGTGTATTTTATTTATTGAAGCAAACAATAAATAACACACTGGAAATAAAATTTGTTATAAAATAAATAAAATATTAAGTTTTTGCGAATAAATAAAAATAACGACAATCATGTTAACATAAAGTACTTCATGCAATCGAAAAAAAAAACACGATCTATCGAATTTTAATTAAAGTTGTTTAAAAAATTCTTTAACTTATTTACTTTTTTTTAATATTTAACTATAATAATATTTAAGTGTGGCAACTTATAATAACCATAAAATTCAACTTATGCTTAAATTATATAGTTATTGTTCTTTCAACAAACAGTGTTTCTAACCCCCGATACCCTACGCAAAAACGGGGTGTTTTATATTTGTCGTATGTGTCCTGTGTCCACATACACACCATACATAGATATACACAGATACACCCATGTTTTGAGCTTCTATGAATTACGTAATAACCAAAAAACGTAAATTTTTTTTTTTTAATAAACACATTTATACAAAACCAGGTAAAAACTTACTTAAAAATTAGTGCACATTCGTCAGATTCCGCTTTCGTCAGATCATTTTATTCTTCCGTATAGGTCAGAATTTCAAAAATGATGACGAAACCGCGCACTTATGGTAATTCCACTTTCGTCAGATAACTAGTTGGACGAACCTTTCGTAAAATCTAATCTCGCATTCAACAGCCTTCATACCTTTCCTAAATCGTTTTGTTGTAAACACCTACTTGAATAATAAGTGCCTGGCAAAAATAAATGGCAAAAAATAATGTGAAAATGGATGACGATTAGTGATGCGCCGAATACTGATTTTGACCGAATAACGAACACCGAATACTATTCGGTTTGACTATTATCGAACCGAATATTGGTGACTAGCGTCTAGTCAAGTCCAAGTATGCACATTTAGCTAATTTAGCCAAAATTTTCTTGAGTGCATAAAGTAATAGAACCGAATATATTCGGAAACTAAACCGAATATTCGGCCGAATACGAATACCTCTAAAATTGGCGAATATGCCGAATACCGAATAGTAAACGAATATTCTTTGTTTTCTTTGTTAAAAGCAAAAGATTTATTTAATGTAACCATCTCGAAGTTAAAAACGGACATGTAATCCATTTTTTACACTATTTGTGGTAGAAACTGACGAAAGTGTCATTACTGGTTTTCCACATTCGTCATTCATGACCAAAGCGAACTACATATTTTTTTATAAATTCCGATTTATTACGAAAGTGTAATCTGACGGATGTGTACTAAATCGATAATTCATTACCTGTAAACTTTCTTCTTATAATTTTAAAACCTAATACACCTTGGCCTCATTTGTTAATATTTTTTTAGTAGTTTAAAGTATTAACGGAGAAAGTTTAAAACTTACGATTAACCTTAGATACAATATCTATAAGGTTCATAATACAATATACAATGCAGCTGTTAGCTTTGTCGCACTGGCACGAGCGTAACATGCCAAACTGCGCACGCTAACATGGCGGCAGCTGGCGACCAATAACGGTACTGGAAAAAGCCGCAGTCTGGTTTGCTCGACGATAACATTTCCCACGCTTTAAAAAATTTGCATCTGCGCAGGTACATCGGTAAGCCGTATATCAGTTGGGTACTAGTACTAGTGTAACACTCACCAGAGGTATTTATTAAACTGACTCACTGACCAATCGGTTGGTCGGCGAGTTTGTCCGTGGGTCAGAAACGCTAATGGCATAGAGGGGATCAGAGGAGGCCGAAACCTTTCGAGTAGGAGATGGCCTTGAGCAGACGGTCCTGCAGCTTGGCTCGAGTGCTGTAGTCCGGTATGAGGAGCACGTTGAAGCAGGTGTGGGCAGTGGGCAGACGGTCCGAGTCGGGTCCGTTGCGAGCTATGACCAGCTTGAGATGGCTGAGCCCACCGACGGGAACGCGGTCCGAGCCAGTGGTGAACTGGAGTAGAAGTCGCTTCTGCTCGGTGGTGAGCGAGTGCACAATGCTCCAGAAATCCTTGATAGTTTGCGATTCGGCCGTGTACCCGCCCTCGTACTCGGTCGCCTTCTCCAGCTCGTTGAAGTCAAAGTTCTGAATACGGACATACACAATTTTGTAGCATAGAAAGTTTTTATGAGTTTTATTGCAATTATTCGTACACAAAAATTCGTACACCAAGTACACAAAAAATCAATTATACGCAGAAAAGATGACCTTTTGCTCTGACGCACGGCCTGAGTAAACCTGGGGACAACGCTTATATTCCTGATACATTCTCGTGTGGGAAAACATACCTTACTGCCGCAGACCAGCATTTCCACCTCTTCGGGTCTGAAGAGCACCGCGAGTGGACTTTCGTCTGTCACCATAACGAAGCCTCGTCTGAACGCCTTGAATTGTGTCTCCACTGACTTGTTCAGCAGGAAATCCGCATACTTGTCAACAAACTCCTGAAACCACAACAGATATCTCTATTAGTAATTCTTTTCAGAACGCATTCTTCACAATATAAAATCAAGCTTCTTATAATTTTAATAAGATTTCTATAAAGTTGCCACTTACTCTTTTATTGCTCTGTGTAACAAAAACGTTGTCGCCGTCATCGATCAAGTCGTGGAATATGTTGTTTCCGAACACATCTTGATAACATATCCTGAACGTCTGGTAGTACACCTCCTCTAGATCTTCACCTTCATACATTAGCATATCTTTCAAACTGTTGTACAAAATCTGAAAGTAATTATCATTACGAGTTTTTATGTAACATCTTTTGAGTAAAAATCTAAATTGAAGGATCTAAATTGGTAAATCTAGTATGGGGTTTTTTTTAGAAATCCCAAAACTGAATCATGTGTTTTGGACGTTCGTACGTCAAAACAGTTGATGGTAGACGGCTACCGTGCCCCGTAGCCGTAGGATGAGAGATAATGGACACGGTGAATATGGTATCCCTGACTGAATGAATATGATGACATGTCGAATGAATTGTACAGAAAACTTACCGGATTCCAATCGGCCAAATCCTCAAAGGAGCCCTTCTTCCCCATGAGCTTCCTATAAACAACCATCGGGAAGTTGACTGCGAGTATGACGTTGTTGTAAATCGCCAGACCGAGCACGATCCCGATCAGCGAAAACTGCGCGTCCGTCTCGAACGAAGTCGGATTGAACCTGTTCATTTAACCAGTGTTAACATGTTTACATTGACTATCCTGGAAATTATGTCGATCATAATATTAAATAACTAGCGACCCGATCCCGGCTTTGCCCGGGGTGCATTTTTTTTTATACGTAAAAACCTTCCCTGATTATCCCTCTATCCATGAATGAGTGAAGACAGAATTAAAATCGGTCCAGCCGTTCTCGACTTTTGCGCTTAGCAACACATTTAGGGATTAATTTTTATTTATATAGAAGATAAGCGGATTAAAATCATGTTTAAAGATAAGACTAACACTAAAAAATATTGTCATGGTAGGTGCTAATGCTAGTGCATTTAGCCTCAACAACTAGACTAGACTAGACCAAAGAGTGAACGCTGACTCACCAGACAGTTTTCGAGTCCACCTGTTGCGTAAACATTCCATAGTCAGGGTTGAATATTTCCTCCACGATGAGTTGGAAAAACTCCTTGCTTACTCCGCCCTCGTCCACTCCCTGCTCGCCTTCGAATTCCACGACCAGTTGCTTCTTCAGGTCCAAGGCTCGCTCCATGGCCACCAACTCCAACTGTGTGTTTGTACAACCAATTTTATGACAGTGATAACTCCAGAGCGAAGAGTTAGTACGAAGTCCAAGAACCAAGTCCAAAAATCGATAACTGTTATCGATATTAAGCAATCATAAAATTATTCCAGAAGACAACTACTACGAGACTATAATCTCTCTATAATATAAAAATTACGCGTCACGTTGTTTGAGGCCAATGTACTCCTAAACTACTGAACTGATTTTGATAAAACTTCGTAACTATGTGTAACTAGCTGGTGCCCACGACTTCGTCCGCGTTGAATGATGAAAAGTATCCTATGTCCTTTCTGGTGTCCCAGACAATGTGTATGCAAAATTTCATGGTGATCGGTTCAGTAGTTTTTGCGTGAAAGCGTAACAAACAAACAAACTCAAATTCGCATTTTTAATATTAGTACAGATTTGGTCCAACTTAAGAGATAAGATATTCCTAGTCATCAATACTAATAATAAATCTGTAAGGGTTGGTCATGGAGTAAGTTACTTTGTTTTCAGAGATTTCGTGTTTATAAGCTCTATACTGAACTATGATACTGAAACTAAATTGACGATTTTTACAATTTTTTCTGTATGTGAATGCATGATTGTAAAAGCCCACCTCAGACCAAATACAAAATTTTAAGAAAATCAATAAAAACTGTCTGGTGTGAAAAAATTAACTGTATGATTTTTTTCTTTACTATTTATGTTAAGAAATATTAAAAATATGGTATATTGGAAATTTCGTATAGAAATAATTAAAAGCTTTTTTTATATTGATTTTTAAAGTTTTGGGATGAGGTGGTTTTTTACAGTCATCTTGTACAAGGTGTGTTCTTACAATCATGCATTCATGTATGTATGTATGTTCCTCCATAACTCTTAAACGAATTAACTGATTTTCACGAAACTTGTTAGGTAAACATTTAGACGTACGGGACACGGGATAGGCTACTTTTTTCTTTTTCAACGCGGACGAAGTCGCGGGCGCCACCTAGTGTAACAATATAGTAGTGTAAATGAGGTACCTCGACGAGCGCGTCGTCGATGATGTGGGTCCGGCGCACCTTGAGCCGGAGGAAGGGCACGGGAGGCGCAGCGCCCACCACCGCGTGCAGCCACGACACGCGCCGCTCCGAGTACATGCGGATGCGGTTCTCGTAGTACAGCCCCTGAGACTTCGTCGCCGACGTCAGGATGAACGGGTACTTTAGGAACGCAAACTTCTTACCTAAACACCATTATTTTATTGAAACACCAACAGCACACAGAATCATCCAGGTCATATTAACAAATTACACATTACACGTTTACATCTGTGCGCCAATTACAGGTATCTACAGCTTGTTCACAATATTGTCTGTGTTAAAAAATAATTTAGAAAAAAATTACAATTAATAATAACTAAATCAAAACAAAAAAATTCAAGCCCAATAACATATAAAGACAAGAAGCAGAGCATCTACTCAATATTCAATTATTTATACAAGTCAAAGTAATAACAATAAAAAATTAATATAAAAACCAGACCATAAATTCGCAATCACATCATTATTATTATTAATAATATTATTTGAATAAAATGTCAAAGTGAAAAAAATGAAGCAGTCAATCTATATTTTTAAGCTTTAAGAGTTTCCTTTTAAAACGATTTAAGCTGACGTGAAAAATATCCACCTCCATTATCATTATCCAGTTACATCTTCACCACCCACAGAACAAATTCATCCAAGTTTGGCTTCAGTATAAAACATACTGTGACAGCGATATCAGCTTTAAGAATAAAAATACAACTTACCGTTATCAATTTCTAATTTATAATTTGCAAAATCTATGTCCATCTCTATAGTATCACTAAGTGGTTCGTTGTAAAATTCTTCAAATGGCAAGTAAGGCTTTCTACAGTCCAATACGTCTATATCTAATTCTTGAGCTGAAACAAAGTTACGAAAATTAACAATTTCATTGTTTGGTTTTGGTACTGACATAACATTTAGTAAATAAGAATAGTTTATAATAAACAAATTGTTACGAACGAAACTGCAGGTTAATATATCATTATTATGGGGCCACCCATATTTCACTGGTGTTAAAAATCATACTGTAGATAATTACCTAAAGAGTCTTTAATTTGCAATAGTTTGGAGTTCCTCAAGGGGTAGAAATCCAGCATGTCCCCCAAAGGATCGGCCTGCGGAGTGTTCAGCTGGACGGGCCCCTCTCGCAGTGATTTTGGTTCCATCACTCCCGCCAACATATTTGCGCTGTACACTATCTGTCGAAATAACACAATTATCTCATGAACAAAGGAAATACAGATATTAAATATCATTGTCATCTATATCGAAGTTGGCTCTACTTAATTCGACTGTTTGTCCCAAGACATTGACAAATGCAGGTATTATGAGATATTAATTTGTAAAGAAAACACAACGACAACATGACTTGAGCTTTATACTTGGACTGCTTAAACTGAATTTTGAAATGACTTTTACTGGGACATCAATCATCTAACGCACGACTATGGAAGATCACATTAGAGGGGACAATATGTATACCTTCATAAGCTTGGTGGCCATGATGACGCTCTCGTCGTCTTGAACGCGGTACAGGGCAGTGTAGTTGGTAGATATGACTCTGAGGGTGATGAGCTGCTGCAACGTCTCCAGGATGTGGCGGAGGCTGTCCCGGCATCGCTCCGCCCACAACACGGCCAGTTTCGCCTGAGCTACACACCCACAACCAACACATTATAATATTACGAGATCCGAAGAGAGGGGCCCTAGCCAAGAGCAAACCAATGCAAACGGGAGCTTTGCGTATTCACGAAACTATAGAAAATAAAGCCCGGTGATTGGTTGTTGTAACGCCCACATAAAATTTTGACCAATCAGCTTCATACTCAATTGGACATGTTTATCTAATACCATCATAATATGGCCTGTATTGTAACTCTTTTAATTGATAATTTTCACACTGCTCACAATGTTTCCCAGAGAGTTTTCATCATTTCTAATACACACATGAGAAGACCGAGACATATCCCGATCACGTCAGTTTTTAAACAAAAAAAAAAAACATTAAAATCGGTCCATCCGTTTTTGAAAGCTACGATTCCACAGACAAACACACGTACATACACAGACATACAGCCTTAAAAACGTATATAGTTGTAAACATTTGGACGGTACTCAAATGAAACAGTATGTATACCTTTAAGGGGCAAATGGTCTGCAGCATGACACAGTGCGGGCAGCGCTATCTCTAAGTAGTCGCTGCAGCCGAGATCCGGCACCTCGAAGGCTATCACGAAGCAATTCACCGCGTCGTCTATGCTCATCTTCTTCGTCAGCCTCAGATCTATTTCCAAGTTCTCCGCCAGCGACGTGAGCGCTGTCACCAACGCAGAACTGTAGTAATCTGATGGCACCTGTAGCGGATTGAAACAAACAAGATATTTAGATTATTCTCTTTATGACGACGTTAGACGTTAGTCGCGGGCACAGCTAAATAGTATGATAATAAAGTAGGAAATAAAAGCTTTTTAAAATAACAAGATACCTTGGCAAGATACTGAAAAGCTCTCCGACATGATGCCACATCTAGACCGGGTCCGGTGACACAATCTATATCTTTGTCGGGATCACTTGATGAACAAGTTGCCTTAAGCTCTTTCTCTGTGAACACGTAAAAATAACCTAGTGTACATTTTGAGCGAAAGTTTTCGAACTTCATTTGGCTTTGGTGAATAAATAAAATAGTACATATGAAAAACATTTACTGATCTTTATATAACACCATTATCATCTTCAGCTTGTGTATCTCCACTGCTGGATGTAGGCCATGCGCGGTCTTCTGTTTTTCGCATCTAGCCACTTCCTGCGAAGCCCTTATTTTAATTTGTGGTGTATGATGCCACCAAAAATTAAAATTCCATACAACCTACTATGGTACTTATCCTAAAGAGTATTGAGTAAAAAAATAATTACCATTGCTTTTGATATTTTCACTTTTACTATCACTGCTACCGACTTTACCCTGAAAGCTACGAGCCAATATAGCGGGGTTTGTAAATGCTTCTCCCAAAGCTCTTATTAAAGGCTGAGGCAATTTTGTTTGTAAACACTCGTCGCAAAGCTGGTATAGACGCTCTTCTGTTAAAGGTGCCCCATCTGGAAGATTACAATTATTTAAATAAAATATTATGTAAAAAATCAATAAGAAAAAGCAGATTAATAAAAACACAAAACAAACTCACTGTTATGACCTTGTTTCTGATCTTCATTCTGAATTGTGTTTTGACTAGTTCCTGTTAAATCATTTGATGAAGTGCTTTGTGATGTTGAACAACTGATTTCTGCCTTCTTACTTATATCACAGTTATCGCTTAAACTTGATGTGTTGCATGTACTGAAAATACACATACATTTTACAATATACATATTATCAACAGTAACGTGTTACTTTATGAAATTATATAAATATATCCATGTAATTGAATCACTAAATGTGTAGCTAACCGTAAAACTTCTAAAATTCTAAAGAAAATAAATAAAATATAGAAATCTCCTAGATGGCATATCTCTATCGGTTATGATATTTACTAATGGAGACATTAGTAAATATCATACAGTTAATTTCAACACTTTCTAAAAAATAAAAAGTAAAATTACCTAGAACTGGTAGACAAATTTTTAGAATCCGTTCTTGGAATTTTGGTAGGGAGACTATTGCATAAACGAGCTTCCTTGTAAAACAATTTAATGGCTTCTGCTGCTGCTTCATTCGGTGATAAACTTTTAGCCTGCAAATATTAATTAACATTATAACTGTTGTGTGTGTGTCTATAACCTAATACTTTAATAAAAAATATTAATACAGGAATAGCTTTTAATAGGTATATAGTAAAAAAACTAAAACAGTTGTTGCCTAAACTATGTATAAAAATATTTAATAATTGAAAATTATTCTGGAACATGTGTAATATCTACATTTAATGTGTAAATGTTACATTATTTAACATTTTTTTTTTCAACCTGCAATGAGTACAAAAGTTTTAAGAAAGAATTTAAATCCCATGCAATTAGAAAGTTTTAACTGTATAGCCTCTAGTGTCTGACCAAAGCTTCTGCTTCGACCTCGGCCACCTTCGGCCAAAAAAACCACCTATGAATTATGAAGTTTTGATTATGAAGTTCTTAAGAGAGAATGCTATACAAGTATGTTTAGCGAACTTCACTTAATGTGATCTATTGATAATGTATTATAATACTAGCTGGCGCCCGCGACTTCGTCCGCGTTGAAAAAGAAAAAGTAGCCTATCCTGTGTCCCGTATGTCTAAATTTTTATCTACCAAGCTTTACAATCCATACAGCGTCGTCGCGTCGCCCGACATCAAAGGCGTTGCCCAACTGTATGGATTGTAAAGCTGTGCTAATAGCCTCTGTTTAGCTATCTATACTAATATTATAAGGAGAGAAGATTTATATATGTTAATGAATAAACTCAAAAACTACATAGGCATGCTAACATACATACTAGCATAGGCTATATTTTATTTAAAAAAATTGCAACAGCTAGTTATCATCATCATATCATAATAATAATAAATCTGTATGTATTGTATGTATGTATGTTCCTCCATAATTCTTAAACGAATTAACTGATGTTCATGAAACTTGGTATATAAACATTTAGGCAGGAACATTAACATTTGGTATATAACATCTTGTACAGGACACAAGATAGGCTACTTTTTTCATTTTCAACACGGACGAAGTCGCGAGCGCCAGCTAGTACATAAATAAAAAACTAAATATAAATATAAGAAAAAAAAGTACCTCTCCACTAGAGGCACAATACTCATTATCGCACTCAGGATTTCCGCATCCATCTACCAACTGGTAGAAGTATCTCTCAATCAATTGTTTAGCAGCAGCCCTCTTCATAATGTCCTGTCTAGAGTTTGAGCCCGTAGCCGAGCATATATCCGATGATGATTGACCTTCACAGCTGTTTGGGGTTGAATTATCTTTTGACGATGACGCTTCGCTCCCCCTACAATGGGACAAGAATAAATAACTGCTCTCTATATAATACTAGCCAATGCCCGCGACATGGCGTGAACTCTACATTAATTTTCTAAAGAAATCCTTACATATTATAAAACAAAGTCCTCCGCCGCCTACTGCACCGATTTTCATGCTGTTTTCACCAATTGATAGAGTGGTTCTTGAGGAAGGTTTTAGTATATAATTTACAAAGTTACGTGGGCGAAGTTTTGGGCAGCAGCTAGTTATATTATAAAGCAAACAAAAAATATAATGTGTAAGTAACTAATAGAATACGCGTATATTATATAGACTATATTTATACAAGAACAAAAACAAAGGACTAATTTAGCAAGTAATGTCATAACCTCTAATCTTGTCACTTTAATTACGCATTAATATAATAAAGACAGTTGGAAAAATACAATTTTTAGATAAAAACGTTAGCTTAGCTTATGAAGGTAATTGTGCTCATACTGACATTTTTGTTGTAAAGAAATAACTTACCTTGAAGCTTCGTCAGAATTGCTTTTCGAGTTCATAGAAATAAAGATGTTACTGAATAACTTTAGGATGCATAGGTAAATAAAAATTATACAGTACACCCAAATATCAAATCTTTATGTTTTCATTTGATTTTAAAAAACAAAATCGGTACAAACAAATAAATATTTATCGCCTATAAAATAATAATCTAATTGAATTTATTGAATCTAATCTACTCTATTACAGAATTTCTTTTTCTGTCATGTCAGAGAGTCAGAGATTCAGTCAGAGAGCTATTCTATCTCCTAGTTCTGTCAGTCTTTCTTTAATCATATTTTTTTATATTTTGTCCATTTCAATTAATTTCATGGAATGTCTGTATGTCTTGTTTCGCGCAACTTTATTATTTTGAGTTACTATTTTTTTAGGTATACAGTAAATTGCTATGTGTAATTGTAGTCTGTGTTTCCAATTTTATAGTCTGTGATTGCAATTTTATAGTCGGTGATTTGCAATTTGATAGTCTGTGGTGATATATAAAAGTTGGTTTTGTACTATGACCTATATGACTTTCCAATGAGTGAGTTCTGTCATCAAGTGTCATCTGTGGTTTTAATTAAAAAAGTTTTAATTATTCCCTGTGTTGAGTGATCCGTCCGTGCGTGTTTTTGTTCACAAGACAAATCCTTTCATTTCAATATTTTTACTTATTGATTAATTCGTGTTTTATGTGGGTGTAATTGACCCAAGATAGTGTAATCAATTTAAATAGTAGACTGAATCGCTACTGCAACAATGACGGAAGTTTTACCAGCTGAAGAAGCCCAACAAGATCGCGTGGCCAGTATTCTAAGAGGCTTTCAAGTGTAAGTTATTGTAATTGTGTTAAATTGGCTTCGGTCGCTTAATGGGCAATGGAGTCGCATTGCCTTATACCAATTGAGTATCAACATAATACAGCCTGTACCGAAATGACCCACAGCTTGCATTTAGTGTGGCAGTGTTTTTTTATTATTGTACCAAATTACTTCCAGTTTTAGACAAACTAAACTGGGGTGTACTGTTTCTGCTCATATATAATTAGTGGATACGTAATTACTATGTCTAGCGATTGGTATATATTTTTTTTAAAATAGTATGATAGTTCAAGTATTCTGTTATGAACACAAAACTAATGGTCAATTTTTTTTTACAGTAATTGGATGAATTTAAGAGATGCAGACACAGGTGAGTTGTTTAAATTCTGTGAATACTGAGAGATTAAACTGTTGCAAAAGAAGCTATTAGCTATAGATTTTATTGGTTATTGTTATATTTTGAAATAGATAATGTTTCATATTATGTTTTCTTGTCCACTGAGTTCCTTACTACACTAATCAGTGCATCTGCTTAACCCTAGTGTGTTAGTCGTGAAAACCAAACTGTTATGATCTGGTATCACAGTATTATCTGCTAATAGTAGCAACATAACATTTTGCTGCTTTAATTCAAAAGTCAAAATAAATCAAAAAATTCCAAAAATGTTTTTATTGCAAAAATACAATCATCCTTCATATTGTTTGTTTATTCCATGCTGTTTTATTCCATATCTAGTATATTTTGATATGCTTATATCTCCTCTAGTTTTCAGTTTATCTACTTAAAAATATGCTTCTAACTATGTATAATATGCGTATATTTGATATATATATCTAATAGAAAAAATAGACAATTTTTTTTTTCGATTAGCTCTCCTGTAAAAAGTGTAATTTTGATTTGTGGTACTTTTGAATTTAAGCAGCGATTTGTCTACGCCTCTAGGAGAATACTACTATACCACTACTATGTCATCTGTATCTTAATGCAATTTGTTTAGGTGAACACTGCTTGTACAGTAAAATTTATTAAACACAACAGATTTTTTAATCTTAAAAAAAACAGGATGTGAAATTTGGTATATAACAGTATTCATGATTAATATCCATGACATGGTAACCTTGGCCTGATACTGCAGCATCTAGAATTCTAGACTGTCTGCAGGATAACCAACTCAGTAACTTACCTACAGCATATATAGCAGTTCAATAGAAAGTCGGGGTATAGTTTATAATTTTAATTATAGCTTTATTATCATTGGTAGTTATTTCAAAATTTATTGACTTTAAAAATTGAGTACTTTTCACATTGAGTATCTATTAGAGTTGATATAAATCACTATAATATTATTTAGGTGAGATTAATTATGGCAGATAATTGTACTTACGTTTTATGATGAAGATGTATTAGTATAAGAGGTGGCAACGTTTTCGAAAGAGAATTTCAGGTCAGCTGGTTTTTTGATATGTCGTCTCTCTTGCCCTTTCGGTTAGGATCTGGGCAGTCTGGCTAGCGGTAGTGGTTGCGTTTGCCTGTGCGCATCCTATTTGTGCGGGTAATATACTGACTTTTAAAATCATTTTATGAAGGTTCAATTTTCATATTTTAGCTTAAGATAAGTTTAACAAACATCAATCTCTTATTGCCAGACATTTTTATGGTTGCTAATAATGAGCCAGACGCGAATTTTGATTTCATTTTTATTAAAAAATTAAGTTATTTCAGAATGTCTGTCATTTTAATATTATGTTGTTTAAGTATGAACAGACCTAAAAATAATTTGCCAGACATTAATTCAGTTGCTAAACCATGAATCAGAACGATTAAAGTCCTGAAAATTCATACAGTAAAATCATTTTATGAAGGTTCAATTTGCATATTTTAGCTTAAGATAAGTTTAACAAACATCAATCTCTTATTGCCAGACATTTTTATCGTTGCTAATAATAATGTCTGTCATTTTAATATTATGTTGTTTAAGTATGAACAGACCTAAAAATAATTTGCCAGACATTAATTCAGTTGCTAAACCATGAATCAGAACGATTAAAGTCCTGAAAACTCTTACAGTATGATTCTACTGGTCAGAGAGAGACAGTTGAGTGCTCTCAGCTATAGATGGGTAAGCACTGTAGTATTACTCAAGCCAGAGTAAATACTCAGTAAAAACTATTTAAGTACTTTTTTTTTTTACTTTATACTCAGTATTACTACGAAAACTTAATGAGCTATGGCTATCGTTCATTACCACGATTCATTCATTAAATGAAGGATTAACGCGTGATGATAATTATTATTATATAAAATTGTTAGGTACAATGTTTAAATTATCTATACCAATATGTAAAGCTGAAGAGTTTGTTTGTTTGGTTGTAACGCAACGGCACCGAATACCGACCACTGATCGATTTGGCTAAGTGAATCCTTCAAAAGATAAAAAAATTACTCAAGAGTTCATAAAAAGAAATGCTTTTCTGAAAGGTTACATAGTATAATTTTAAAAAATGTACATCATTGAATTTTATAATGGCTATTTTATTCCTATATTTGGTATTAAACTATAAGGACTGGAATTAAACTGAAAGCACCGTTTTCCGACCGACTGACTACAAATGTGCGTGTATCCGACCACTGGAGTAGCCAGATTCCGACCGGCCACATGTCACCTACGAAAACGAACCTTATGGCTTAAAAAATACAGTGGAAATTCGTAAAAAACAACAATTTTAAACACCACCAGTATTTATTAGGAAAATGAAATAGTTATTTATTTATTTATTAGACGAAGAATTAAATAAAATCGCCACGAAAATAACAAAATTTTTGTTTTTGATTTGATTTTGACAGTTTCAAAAAACCATTTAATAATTATAATAATATTCATTTATTTCAGATAAAACATCCATAATTATTAACTATTAACAAATAACAAAATAATAATATTTAACATAATATACATCTATGTGAATTAAAATATAAAAATATTGTAATATCCTTACTATTAGTAATATTATAAATGGATATTATAATTATAGTAATTTAGTTATGTAATTTTTTTTTTCACCTTTTATATGAACTCAGTAATTTTTCTGATGTTATATTGTCAATGCCTTTATTATAACAAAAAATTAAATTATAATAGTATTTCTCGTCATACACGACGACCCCGCTGCATACATGACGAGCCCGCTGGACGAGTGGCAAGGGTGCTTGCCTAACGTCTCAGGGGCCCCGGGTTCGATTCCCGGCGGGGTCAACTTTGGAAATTTTAAAGTAATTTTCAAAATTGACTGGTCTGGATTTGAAAAGTAGTGGTAGGGCACACTTGTAGCACATATGGCGTTGCTTGTGTTATAGGCGACGGTAGCCACCTACCATCAAGTGGACCGTCAGCCTGTCTGTCGACCTTAACATTAAAAAAAAACCACTTTTTTTTACGTTTTTTTTTTTATGTTACACACATCATACATTTTTTTAGCCTTTTCTGACCAGTACTTAATTTCCTGGGGCGATAGATAAAAACCGCTCTTATCACAAATAAAGATGCGTTTGGGGTTGTATTATATAATTTAGCAGCCTGATTTGCAATCTCACTCAAGTACACCGAAACCAAAAGCCTCCGAGTTGGACGGAAACAGGAAAATGAGAAACAAATCGATTCCTGGTTCCGTCTAATCCTATATTTGCGTAATAAAGTTTCTAAACTAAAGTTAATTATGTATTTTTAGTGTGTTTCTACTTCAAATACACTTATAAAGATTATACAATATCGTAATTATGCAATTATGTGTAATAAACATAAAATATAAGGTTTCAAAGTCACGGTGATCTTTGTAAATGAATTGGAAATTATCAGAAAAATAGTTGAAGTTGAAACTCTTATTACAAAGAATCTATTAGAGTTAGCATAGGTCGTATACAGGTGTATTACGTAAGGATAGCGTTTAGAATAAATAAATGAATACGAAACACAAACAAAACAACCAGTACAATAGAAAATTAGCTTCATTTACAAAGCACAAAAATCCTGTTAGCGACCAAGTGGTCGGTATCCGGAATGTTTTTATTTTATAGCGCTCCGCATTCCGTCCATTATTATTTGCTCAATAAATCTACGAAAACACACCATTTTTGCTAGAATGCTAAAACTTTAAGATTTTAATACACCAATAAAGCCTACAAAGTAAAAAAAACCTCGAACTTACCACAGTATTCTCTGAAAAAATCCAGATGTTTGTTTTCGCCAATTTATGTTTTTTTCGCATTCAATTCAATGAAAATTGCACCCTTGCGTAGCTTTTATTGAAATTAAAGATTTTCCGTTAATATTTGATAGCCAAGTTCTGACAAGTGGTGTATGATTAGTGATTGAATTGAATGCATTCTGTTTCATAATTTTCACGTAAATTTTGAATATTTTAGAAAATAAAAACAAAAATGGTCGGATAAAGGAGGCCGGTCGGTAACCGGTGCCGTTGCGTTACGTGCTAATCTCAGGCTGTCGGGCTAGGCATCGCGTTGGCCACGATCTACGAGCCCGTAGGTTTGTTGAAAAAGTATCGATATTTTTAATTAGATATATTGACATTTTTCCTCGATATATCGACGTCGATATTGATATTTTATAAATGAAAATTAATACCGTTTTATATTTCCTAATTATAGTTTTTTAATAGAACACTAGCTGTTGCACGCGACTTCGTCCGCGTAACTTTATAAAATATAGCCTATAACACTCGCTGATAATATAGCTTCCCACCAGTGAAAGAATTTTTCAAATCGGTCCAGTAGTTTCGGAGCCTATTCAATACAAACAAACAAATCTTTCCTCTTTATAATATTAGTATATATAAAAATTCAACAAAACAAAATGCAGGTGCGTCGGCAATCTTTTGTATCTACTTGTAGGTATCATCCATAAATGATAATTGTTTTGATGAAAAAAAATCTCTTGTATCCGTATGACTCATTTCTGTTTTAGTTTTAATGTTTGAACAAAAGCAATAAAAAATGTTCCGTGTTTACTTAGAGACCTTCTATCTAGTTGTCTTGTTTATCAAAGTTATCATAGTAGTACTATGTGAAATAGTTGTTATTCTAATATCCGTTAATTTACTATAAGGTTTGTAACCTCTGCTATGCCGCCGATGGGCGGTCTCGGCATGTGAGTATAAAATTGGCTTTTAACAATTTATAATTTAATTTTAATTTTAATAAATTGACTATTAATTTTTACAATATAATTAATAAAGTCAAAAAATATCTAAAATAAGAATTTAGTAATTACTTATATGATGTCAAACAGGTGACATGTAACATAATTCTTTTGTTTTTTTTTTTATATTATAGGTATTTCTTATTTGGTTAATAATCTTTTCTTGTGAGAAAATTAAGAATTTTAAATTAAGATAAACGCAAAATTCACTGCAATAATAACATAACTAGTAAATTATAATAATATGGTGTAGAGTTAACTTAGTTGTAACTATATCTAGGTAGATAAAAATGTAGGTTTTTCACTCATCTTTACATACTTCTATGTATTCTTCTAATTTCCATGCAATTAAAAGGTTGTTGACATCGTCATCCATTAGGAATATTTGTAAATTATAAAATTTTTTTAGGCGATACGAGTTTATTAAATACGAGACGCAATGACTATCACGCTAGAAAGATTTGGACGAAATGAATGATTCGTTTTCACTTATAGGTAACCCATTTTGCTTTGCTAAGTATTTTTACTTGGTTAATATTTAGTAAGCTGTTTGTAAAGATTAGCAAATGTGTCATGGTAAAATTTACAATCGCACTTATTTAATAACAACAAAATATCAATGGCTATTTGTAACCGATTACGTTGTAGGTGGTAACAGAGATATATTGGTTAATTTTAACCAAAAAAAGGGTTAATTTTAACCCTTTTTAAACATATTTAAAATTACATACATAACTTGGTTAGATTTAACAATATTAAGTATTAAAATTTAAACAAGTCTGAATTGGTTCAGAATGCTAACAATTTTGTTTAAAAATTATTAAGTGCAATGTTAAAAATAACCAAGTATCCATAACAATGTTGACGTGTTAGATTATAACCAACTGCGCTTATATATTCTTAAACGAGTTTTAGTTAATTTTAAATAATCTGCCTTTAAACGAGCCAAAATGTTAAAGTAAAATTTTCTCAGTGTATCATAGCGACAAGAGTATTTCAAATAAAAAAAAAAACTTTTAAATTTTCAATAATGTTGTTTGATTTCCTGCTATCTAATTCTATCTCATTTCAATTTTTTTTTATGTTAAAATTTGCTAAATGCTAATAAAAAATAATATCCCTAATTTAAAAAATATTGAACTTACGCAATTGTATATCTATTGTATGTATATATAGATATACAGTTTACATAAGTCCAATTCATACTGTAAGAGTAGAATCATACTGTAAGAGTTTTCAGGACTTTAATCGTTCTGATTCATGGTTTAGCAACTGAATTAATGTCTGGCAAATTATTTTTAGGTCTGTTCATACTTAAACAACATAATATTAAAATGACAGACATTCTGAAATAACTTAATTTTTTAATAAAAATGAAATCAAAATTCGCGTCTGGCTCATTATTAGCAACGATAAAAATGTCTGGCAATAAGAGATTGATGTTTGTTAAACTTATCTTAAGCTAAAATATGCAAATTGAACCTTCATAAAATGATTTTAAAAGTCAGTATATTACCTGCACAAATAGGATGCGCACAGGCAAACGCAACCGCTACCGCTAGCCAGACTGCCCAGATCCTAACCGAAAGGGCAAGAGAGACGACATATCAAAAAATCAGCTGACCTAAAATGCTTTTTTTCCCGACGTTGCCACCTCCCGGACTATATTATTGCTACCTAATAGTTTTAAAATCTAGTCTATTAAAAATGCCATATTTTTGATAACTTGGTAAGCTAAGCCATTGTAAGATATAGGCTTTCTGCAGAGCTGGTCATATTGAGATTCACTCTTTATGCTGATTAAGTCATTTTGCCGATCTAGTCATTATTATACTTACCCAAAAAATCCTGTATTAGTTATTATTCAATTTAAAATATAGGAGAATATTTGTCATAATACTTGAACATTCAAGATTTGAATGTTCATTTTTAGTGGCCAGCACAAATTGAACATACAGAACTAGTAATGCATAATTATGAATTATAAATAGACTAGTGATTATCTCCCACCTTTACACGTGTGCAACAACTCTTTCCATTAGTGAAAACCACATTAAAATCCTTTATGTAGTTTTAAAGATCTGAGCGTGAAATAACAGTCGCCAGAATCCAGACAGAAATGAAATGACAGAGGGACAGACGGCGTGAAATGACTTATTTTATAACTAGTTTCTCTTTGCAACAGCCACTACAATGTCAGCTTTGTAAAGTAAGAAACATTTTTGACTGTTATTTCTGTTGGTAGGCAAAATACTTTGGCAACACAATGAAGACATATCCAGCCCCGATGTGGAGCACGAGGCAAGGGTCCCAAAAAGGATCCTCAAGTGTAGAGTTATTTCTCGAGAGATGAACTTTAGCTCTATTGAATCCTTGGAACGATTTCGTCTAGAACAGGTATTTTGTTTATATACAATACATAGCAAATCTGTATTTGTTTTTAATAAAGAATGTTCTTGAATGTCATTACCATTACTATTTAACGGTTGAAATAGTGTTAAGGTTTTTAAGACAAAAGGTATAATATGCAGCTATTTTTTCTATAAAAAACCCTTGATGTCAAGTGGCGACTATAAACTTATTAAAAGAGGTTCCTGACGTTGATATGATAAAAATTTTAAAAAGATATAAAGTTTATATTAAAAAAATATACTGAAAACTTGACCAAAAATTACATTATTCAAGGAAAAATATTTTTTCTTTATTTACGTGTGAGGGTATAGGTTATGTAGAAGACACAGCATAATATAAATGCTTAATGCATTCATATAAGTTTTGATGGTTGTTAATACACGAGTACACTAAACGAAGTACATATTTTGAAATTTTCAGAAAGTTCTATTCAAGAATCGCTGCTTAGAGGAATGGTTCTTCGAGTTTGGTTATGTGATACCCAACTCTACAAACACTTGGCAATCTATTATAGAGTCCGCCCCTGAATCGCAAATGATGCCAGCAAATGTTCTCAAGTGAGTATATCTCGACTTTTGCGTGTGCATTTTAAAAATCAGATATTTTTTTGAATATCTGGGTAATGCCTTAAATTATTATAATACATTTTTTTTTTTACAGCGGCAATATCGTTATTGAAACGAAATTCTTCGATGGCGACCTCCTAATCACCACATCACGAGTGAGGCTATTTTACATATAAATTTAGTAGCTGTCTGGCGCATTTACTAGTCAATTAATTTTAATGCATTTCATGTGAAATACTTAATGTAAAAAGTAAAAAAAAAACCTTTAAAAATTACAGGGTCCGCTTGTTTTAAATTAATTTTTATCTAATGTAAACTTAAAGTATTTAAATGTCAAATCCGGATTTAAAATTGCCTGCTCTTTAAATAAAACATATCCAGTTTTATTATTGTTTTGTAATTTAAAAAATTTAGATCTTATTGCTTGTCTAGACACAAACAATATTCTGTGTTATTTAAAGTTATAAAATCGGTTAAATCCTTTAATTTTATAAAAACTTAATCCACTTTTCTTGTTGACGATGATATGCATAAATGAATTAAATTTATTTCAGCGACAAAGTTATAAATAAATGTTTTTATTCTTGTCACGAATTCACGATTTTTTTGTAGATTCGCGATTATATATACTGCTTTGGATTAAAAATTTTATATTATTACAATGAATAAATTTAAAATTTCATCTCATTTATAAATTGAAGATTAATAAACTAAGATTAAGTTTACCAAAAACTCTGTCATTAGTGTCTATGAATATTGTTTGCATTTGAATTGAATAAATTTTAGCTCCAAATTGTAACAATAAAAATTATTGTCGTAGATTTCATGTCTTATGTTGATGTATATTTTTTATGTGTTATTTAATTTGTTAGATTAGTGATAAATGTATATTTTGTATATTTAAACAATTCCCAATATTTAAGACAAGACTCCTAAATCCGCTGATACAAAATTTTCTTACGAAACGAGGATGGACAGTTTTGTCTATATGATCTCAAATTGAGATCATATATTGAATATTATCTTATTTATCGTTATTGAGATTTTCAATAAAGATAAGAAAGATAATATATAATTTGAAAGCACTTCTCATACACTTCAACTTTCACTATGGAAAGTCTCAGATCGTTTTTACTACTTATGGGAAAAGTGCCACAGAAATTGAGTAAACACTATACTCATATGATAGCAAAGCCTTTATGTTTAAAAATTGAATCATTAAGAAGCCAAATGGTAAAAAGTAAAACAAAAAGTACTATTAGCAAAGTCTACCACTAAAAAGTAAAATTAAAATATCATGTTTCTCATAAGTGAAGTGTCTTTTTTTATTCAACCGAACTTCATTCTCACAGTAATTTGAGATTTCTCGTCATAGAAGATATTGAATATAAGAAAATCCTTATATATAATATTACATACTTACATACTAAACCTACAATAGTTTACAACAATAACTATAATAAAAATTTCGTCTATGGATTTGGTATTAATAAAGTTTTGCACATTGCACAAAAAATACATAGCCGTAAAGTATTCATCAATAAGGCATTTAAAATATTACTTAGCGCTAGAAATGAATAAATAAGTGTGATATTTGTTGTAATATAAATGAAATTGTTGTAAAGATGTCATAGACACGTGTTGCTATATTGTATAATATCTTAATATTGTACAAACAGCGAGCACCTAGTGAGTGACTGAGTTTTGAGGTGCCAGCATCGCACTTTATTGGGACAGCGTTGTCACTTATTGGGTCAATGACTTTATGGGGACAGCGTTGTCACTTATTGGGTCACTCACTTTATTGGGACAGCGTTGTCACTTATCGGGTCACTCGCTTTATTGGGAGTTAATAAGTTAACTCGTTGATTTAACATTGTAATTTTGTTTTATCAAACTTTCTGATAAAAATAGAGATGTAGGTTTAGAAATGTCATGGAGGAACAATTTGTAAAATGGAAGCCGTCTCAAAGGGTTTTAATCTAGTTATGAGAATTTAGTACTTAATTTATATTATATGATCTTAGCAAGGCAAATGACTTCAACGCTTTGCACTGTGTGTATAATTGTTTTACTTTAGATATTCATTAGTATTGTTAGTCTGTAATACACTTGTCAATAAATTGTCTTATAAAAAATATAATTTTTTTCTTTATTTCTGAACTCCTTGGTCATGTCTCATTTGTCTCATAAACTAAAGAACCGCTCTTGGCTTCGCCCGTCGTGCAGTTTTTATATATAAAAACTTTTCCCGACTATCCCTCTTTCTGTGAGGGAAAACTGAATTAAAACGATCTAGCTATTGTTGAGTTTTTGCTAGACTTGATTTTTTTATTATAAAGATTTTTTCATGACTATCTTCAAAATAAATTTTTATTTATTATAAATCTAAAAAGCATAAGGATCTGCCCAATTTTTTTTCTAATATATGACAAGCATATATCTTAAATTATTTGGATATTCAATTCATTAAAAGGAAAACTACCTTTTCATTATGTTAAATTTATAGTGGAATATTTCGAGAAAATCAACGAAACTATTTTGAATTAGATAATTTGGTTTTAAAAATATTCTTAATTAAAGGAACAGATGTCGCTGTACCTTCACGTGCTTACTTAAAAAGGTCGTGTTGTTCTATCGATTGTAGTTCAGTGAGCTACTAACAGATGGCAGTAGGAATGTGTTCAGATGTCAAAAAATTACTTTTATTTGCTCAACTGAAATGTCCGATATTTTTTTAAGTTTTCGTATAACTCGACTTTAAATAGCTAGGTTCCTTGAGAACTTGTGATAAAGTGAATTCAGCTGTAGAACACAGATTAGATATATACTATACCTACTGTAAGCAGTGCCGTAAATAGCCTTTTCTGCGCCCTGTGCGAGCTTCTATAACTGCGCCCTTGTTTTTTTTTAGATATTATAGGTACCCTAGAGCAATGCTATGTATAGGCCTACTTTATTTCATTCAGGGTGATAAAATAAAGCACAGAGGAACTTGGTGTTGGTGGACCAATCTAATATTTTGGAAGAAAAATCTATTTTGGGTGTGGGCAAACAAGCAGACGAGCCATCTGATGTTAAATCGACCCTTCGCCTATTATACCACCGACTGTGTCTCGCTCACTAAAACTCAAACGCAAGTTCACTAGTGCAAATGCGTTGCCCACCCTGATGCTTAAGATTCAATTTTTGGTGATACTGGCGTATGTGTTGGAATCGAGCACTAGGGGCGCAGCGGAAACTTATCAGGAGCAAACCGAAAAAATAATAGTCCTGCCTGGTCTGGCCATTCTTGCGCCCCCCAGAGTCTACGCGCCCTGTGCCTGGGCACCGGTGGCACCGCCCTATTTACGGCACTGACTGTAAGCACCTGAACGCAAATTATGAAGGCTTGGATGAGGGTTCTTTCTTCTTTCTAACAGCTGTGCCTGCTTTAAAGTAATTAATATCCTCAAACATCAAAAGGACATTAAAATTAGTTGCACTAAGAGAGTCTAATTAGTTTCTAGATTTTGCATGAGTGTAGTGCATGAATGCCTGGCATATGATAAAGTATTATAGGTAGATACTTATAATATAATCGATTCTGATCTCTAACTGCTGAGTCATTAATTGCTGAGAACATTGAGTTTTTAGCCAGACATTGCCGCTCTCAAGTAAGCATCTAGTTAAACAGCACGTCTGGAGGCAGTCTCTTACAGAGGAGCACCATGTTACACAGCCGGAGTGTTGTTTTGTTTAAGAGATTAAAGGAAGCTTAGGGCATCCTAATTTCTCACAAACTCCTGTCTTATTTCTTAACTTCACGTTTAGTAATTAATCTGTACAATATACTTCCGCAGACGAAGGACTTTTGTCCGCAGAAGACAAAATCTCCGAAAAATGGAAAACTATGTACTACTTATTCTTTTTTCATTGATCAAAAAGGTAAACAAACAATTCAAGATATACATTCTAAACAAACAATACGAACAAATTCTAAATGAGTTAATCACTGAGTCAACTCTCTTTGATAATGCCTAATGTACAAATCCTATCTTTAAAACAATCCAGTGACCATGGCGACGCTATATTTGTTTACGTTTTTGATCAATAGAAAAAGAATAGATCATAAGTACGTCAATCTCGAACGCTCCGCTTATTCCCACTGGCGCTCAATCAGGGTGAACAAAAATCCGCTGTGTGCGTTGATGCTCCTTGGCACGTTCACCACATACATAAAAAGTAGGTAGGCCCGAGTACTGTCCCTCGTCTGCGCAGCCACTGATGATTATTCTAGCAACGGTTGAAGATTCAAGTTTAATCGAGGCTCGGCGCTAAGTAACTGAATCGTGACTCGATATTGCATCTTATTAGTACGCTGACACGTTAAACAATATTACCATAGAGGAAATGAAAAAGTTAGCTCTAGCGTCACCTGCAGGAAAAGCTTGGAGCGGAGACTTTTTGTGTATTACACGATAGCAGCCGATGCGTAGCAACATCCTCTTTAGCGAGAAACGGACATCGGTTTGTGTTTAAAAGAGTGGTGTGGCCGACGGCAAAGGAAGCCAAGTCGTTCCGATGCGAGGCACACTTCTCCGCGCATATAAATAATAGAAATTATCTAATTATGTGCCGGCGTGTACTAGACGCGTACTTGTTGGGAATTGTAATATCAGTCGTATTGACCGAACAATAAATAATATTATGATGACATTTCGATAAATATTGAACGCTTTTTTAGATAGGGAGGTCGATGTTATCGGTTAGTAGCTATTACATATTGTAATGGTACGATAAGCTACCTAATTGTATGTAGACGTTCATTTTGGTCACTATTCATTGGTAGCATAATTTCAAGGAAATGTTTGTCCATATTAACAACGTGTTATAGGGATCAATTTTATACATTACACTATAACTTTGAGAGTATTTAGGTTTAGGACCTTCACCATCAAAAACAATACTGACAAAAAGAATGGTATACGAAGATTATTTTGGGGTTTCTTCTCGGAATTGTCATCATGACTATTTTTTCCCGAAACCCGGGTAAAAATAAACTGACTATTAGGTATAAGTGTTTCTTTGAAACCTATTTAATGAATAATGTTTGATTCATCGTGTTCAAGTTTTTGGCCTCGACTTTGTCCGAAATCTTAAAAAATTAAAGCCTAAGTATGTGTTATTCAAATGTGCAAACTATATCATAATGTAAAGTAACCAACATCTGTATATCCATTCTTCAATTTTTTTTACTTTTATAATTGGTATTAGTAAGATTTCGCATTTATAATAGACTAGTTGGTGCCCGCGACTTCGCCGGCGTAATTTTGTATATTATATTATATACTAAAACGTTCCTCGATAACCACTCTATCCATTGGTGAAAACAGCATGAAAATCGGTACAGTAGTTATTGAGTTTATCGCGAACAGACAGACAAACAGACAGGCGCGGCGGAGGACTTTGTTTTATAATATGTAAGGATAAGGATAGAGATACTTAAATATGAGTTCCACTATGATATGATAGCACTCAACCATGTTTCGAGCCAATTACGACTAACCTTGTAGAGTAGACACTAACCGGCGATTTGAGAAGAATGCAGAGCTGTCAGTGATTATCTATGAATGAAATTTAGCGTGGGCTGTGCAACATCAACGACATATTAACTAATATTACAATTGCGAAAGTGAGTTTATTTGTTTGTTAGTTACGCTAAGTATACTCGACCGATCGTCATGAAATTTGGCGTACAGAAACAGACATAAAAATATAGATTAGTCGCAGGAAATAAATTCCATAGGGGACAGTAACCACCTTAGTGTAGCCTTTATTTAATAATCTTACATAGTATATAACTTATATTATACAATGAATTTCGATCTGACACCGGTATGTGCTCGCTTACTTTCCAGCATAGGCCTCCCCTAGAGTGTGTCATAGAGCTTAATATAAAAATATAAATATTATAAAGCTATAATTAAAATTATAAACTAACCCTCACGCTCGACATTGAGCCTAAACACGTTAAATCTGTTTTGTAAGATGCTGAGGACTTGGGTGTCTCGCAAACTACTTGATGATGCAGCATCAGATCAAGGTTACCATGTCATGGAAATACCACCGAAGTAACAATATATCAAATTTCAAATCAATAGAACCTGTGGAAGTTGATAAAATCCGTTCGGCAACTAGGAAATGGTATGATGATCTTCAAACGCCTCTACGAATCGTCATAAAGCATATGTAGTTAGGAACCATCTCGATCATGTCACCTTTCAAACACAAAAAACCGGATCAAAATCGGTCCATCCGTTTGGGAGAACATACACACGTTATAACATCCCGTTTTTGCATAGTGCGTCGGGAGCTAGAAAAGCCCAAGAATGGGTAGTATATTTTTATCTATACTAGTATCTACTACCTAGTGCAGGTATTACTCATTCTTAGGCTGCATTTATACCAAATCTCGAGAAATAGATGAGACCATATCATAAAAAACAAATTATACCTATATTAGTTTATGTAAGAGGCCACAATACGGCGCTGCTTGATGCTGGTCGCTTGCAGCGCTAGCGATAAGCGAATTCGCTTGGTTTCGAGCGTTGGTTTCGTGGCCCAGGCATTAAGAATGAGTCTGACCATCGATTTTAGATAATGATGTCCCCCAAATATAGCTCACTAGACAAATACGGCAGTGTTTTTATTTTTTTGATATCTTAAAAAATGACAGAGTTATAAGCGTTCAAAGTACGCGCGCCACCCAAATTTTTTAATACTACTCACGAACGTTGATGACGTCACAAGGGCCGATTCTAGATGCAAGAAAGAGAGATTTGTATGTTTGTAATTAATTAACTCAAAAACTACTGGACCGATTTAAAAAATTCTTTCACCTATAAAAAGCTACGTTATCAGCAAATAACATTGGGTATATTTTATAAAGTTACGCGGGCGAAGTCGCGTGCAACAGCTGGTAATATCATAAAGAGAGTAGATTTCTATTTTTGTTTGTAATTAATTAACTCAAAAACTACTGGACCGATTTTAAAAATTCTTTCACCTATAAAAAGCTACGTTATCAGCAAATAACTTTGGGTATATTTTATAAAGTTACGCGGGCGAAGTCGCGTGCAACAGCTGGTAATATTATAAAGAGAGTAGATTTCTATTTTTGTTTGTAATTAATTAACTCAAAAACTACTGGACCGATTTTAAAAATTCTTTCACCTATAAAAAGCTACGTTATCAGCGAATAACATAGGCTATTAACATAGACTATAAAATTACGGGGACGAAGTCGCGTGAAAACAGCAAGTTGATTATAAATTATAAAAAATATTCTTAAAATGATTCTTGAGCGGGACTTACGACAAAGATTTCCGCAATACTTTCTGAAGTTATCAGGTTCGGAATAAAAATACATCAAAATTTTCAAAAATTTCAAAATGGTACAAAAAGTCCAGTGCTTATTATAGGTCAGTGGCGCCGGAGCATTTGAAAATTTAAATAATGACCGTTACTTTTGCCATATAATAAATACTAATAATAATAAAAAATACTAATAATTTGTACATAATATATAGTGCCTATATATTATGTACAAATTCAACCATCCACACACTTTCTAAATTATTTTTCCAAGTGCCAATGGATACGAAAAGACATAAAAAGTGGATGACCATGAAGCCCGTCACACACGTATTTTATTTTAGTGTGTGTAAGACATCGTCACTTTTCTCCCTTTAAAAATATACTTACCTGCCTAGTATACTAACAAAAATACCTATTACACTCTTTATGATATGAGGATGACTTACAACCAAGTATATGCTGCTTGCAAAGCAAAGTTGCAAGTAAAGTTGCAAACCGCAACCTAGCTGATACAACAAAACGTACATTTACATTTTGTGTCATCGAGAGACAGTTAAAACAAATGAATGATCTGTAGTACAGAAACGTAGACAAAAAGAACTGACCTGCAAGATACCTACTTCATCAAGATATTCCGAACCCGATAACTTCAGAAAGTATTGAGGAAATCTTTGTCGTAAGTCCCGCTCAAGAATCATTTTAAGAATATTTTTATAATTTATAATCAACATGCTGTTTTCACGCGACTTCGTCTGCGCAACTTTATAAAATATGGCTTGAGTTACTCGCTGATAACGTAGCTTTCTATAGGAGAAATAATTTTTAAAATCGGTCTAGTAGTTTTTAAGTTTAATCATTATACTCGTAAACAAAAATAGAAATCTACTCTCTCTATAATGTTACCAGCTGTTACACGCGACTTCGCCCGCGTTACTTTATAAAATATGGCCTATATTATTCGCTGATAACGTAGCTTTCTTTAGGTGAAAGAATTTTTAAAATCGGTCCAGTAGTTTTTGAGTTAATTAATTACAAAATACAAATTTATCTTTTTACTATGAACTTGCGTCTAGCATCGGCCCTTGTGACGTCATCCACTTAGCACGGGCGAACTTGAAAATTTGAATAGCAACCGAAGTTTCGGTGTCAATAACTTCGGAAATACTGCATCGATTTTGATGAAACAAAAACTTTTCACATGTACATAACCATAGCTCTGATATTATGTGTGTTTTATAGTCATTTTCAAACCCATCGGTCAGACCCATTATCACTAAGTACATAGTATAAAAACAAAATCGCTTCCCTCTGTCTGATCTTTAAAACTACGCAACGGATTTTGATGCGTTTTTTTTTAATAGATAGTGATTCAAGAGGAAGGTATTTAGTATATAATATACAAAGGCAGCAGCTATCTACTAAAAATAAAGATACAACCTCTGAAAATTTTATAACAGCAGATGTCAGGAGTTATATTGCTTTCACATTTAGCGCCAGTACTAGTACTTACAATAATGAAAAGTTGATTTCGAAATTACTTATGTTTTGAGCATAAAACTGACCAGTACCTTACCTATGAGAAACCGGGCGGCTTAGTAGTGAAATACATACGCGATGGTTATACTCGTAGCTGGTATATACTCGTAGTGACTGTGACGCCAGTACGGCGCGGCGCAGAGTAGCATCGTTCGCCGGATGAACACCAAATGTGTGATATTTTTAGGAATGTTGATTGCCGTCTTCCTGTTTCCGCCACTAGTTCAGCTCTCTGATCTGCCGACTGCTCACTGCTCGCCGATACTAAACTGCTAATTAGCGATGAATAATTAATATCGCTCGCCTGTTGACATACAAATACTCTGATACCAGAATCACTGCTTTTGATAAAAGAATAATTTTGAAATATTAATTACACATTCCACATAATAATATCTACTCGCATTGTAGTTCACACTAAATATCATTTATAATGGGATCGATTTTTCTTAGTAGTAAATAATGTTAATATTTAATTTATTATACATATAAGTAACAATAACATATAACAACACGTAGTACAAAAGACATAATGGTAAGTATTATTAAGTGGTCAAATTTTTCGATTACACTCTTATTAAAAGGTTAAAGTTCCTTTATAAGCACTTGCTATCAACATCCTCAATGCTGATATTACTTATACCTATCTGATACTTGCAAATGCTGATACCTACAAATATGTTCTTTAGAGACTTGGAGATCAAGAGTTAACATGTCGTTCTCAGCATTTATACAACTGCCTACTCTAAATCCCCTAATTTGTTCTTCTTCTTTTCTTGGTAAGACGTCTTAATTACATGAATTAGATAGTGCCTTAAGTAAATCACGTGAACGTAGTTAATAACGTGTGTAACATAGCGAAAATGTTGTTTATAAGCATCGAAAGCGGAATAAATAACGTTTCCGATGCAGGATACTGCGACTGCGACGGTTGCGCCGGCGCAGACCGCGGGTCAGCGTCCTCGGCTTCCCGGTGCCCCTCCCCCCACCACTCCCGTCGCACGACGTCACGACTGCTACGTCACTTTGTCACACCTACAAATCTGAAGACAACATTCACAATATTTCCTCTTTACTCATACTAATCCTTACATATTATAAAACAAAGTCTGTCTGTTCGCGATAAACTCAAAAACTACTGCACCGTTTTTCATGCTGTTTGCACCAATGGATAGAGTAGTTCCCGAGGAAGGGTTTAGTATATAATTTTAAACGCGAGAGAAGTCGCGGGCACCAGCTATAGTACTCTATAAATGCGATAGTTTTTTGAGACATTTGCGACACGATATAGGAGCTTGAATAAGTTCTGTTACAGCCTAGCTACCCTAAAACCACGAATCTCAGACATTTAAAGACTTGTCCGAGGTTGCGGTTGATTAACGCAACATCTCACCCAGTGAAGCGTTTATTAGAGGAGTCTATAAAAAATAGGCTGTGCACTCGGCTATGACTGTTGCATCCAATCGGACGTCAACACTTTCATTGAAGAAGTTATAATTCTCGTTTGATGACAAACCAAAATTCAAATTTTATCTTCCCGAAAATGTGTTTATCCTTTTGAAGACACTTTGCAGCGTCGATTTGTTTGAATTGTTGACGATCCAATGTCCACACAGTAACTGTTTAAGAAAAGATTGTAGCCTCGCTTTTTGTTTTTTATCGGCTGCATGGTGAGTACTCTGATGAGTTTTTGCCAATTAATGCCCACCCGTGTTTTGTCACCATACTGCGCGCCATATACTACTTACAGGATTTATCCACAATATGAATAAGTTGCCACTAGGCATATGTTGGATACATAGACACTTAATCCACAATGAAACCATGTAATGGTACCACAGTTAACAAAGGCAAAATTCACGATTAAAATCTAACATGAAAACTAAAAAATAAGACAGTCTGGGCCTACGAGTATTTGTGCAATGAAGCAGATCTACAAAATATACTTATTTGTTATGGCCAAGCTAATCGCCTGAATTTTTGGTGTAAGAACAAATGACTAAGAATTTTCTCTATTTCTTTAAAAATGTTCTCAAAATTATTTTTCAACGTAAAAATAATTTCAGGTCCACTTCAGGTAATATACCATCCATTACTAAAGCTTGATACTATTCATAGTCACGTGACCACAGTGAAGCTTTTTGGTGTTATTGTACGGTAGCTTTTATATTGAAGAATCTACTAAAATTTAGGAGTGAGTGACAATAAATGCTACAAATATGAGCGGTGTAGCACACATCAACAATCATGTAAAATATCAACAATAACTTCCTATAAAGACATGCCTATTCCGCTCAATACAGAAATGGCACAACACAAAACAGATAAGCTGGTACTTTATAGACTATTGTATGTTCTCTTTAAACAACCGTACAATCGAGCTTACTAATTATTATTATTGGTATCGATTCTTAGAAGTGAGACAATCGACCAATAAATACGATCACGTACACGCCATCAACACTAAAGGAGACTTCGATTCATATTCGAACGACTTTACAGCCTCAAAAGGCTTTCAAGGCTCTATTGCTCCCAGCATTTTGATGGTGTTGTGTATCCTCCTATGGACCATGCAAGTACCATCACATCTACGATTATTGATTGATAGTTACGAAATATGAAATCGGTTATCGTGGTTAATTATCGATTCAGCGTATGTGCGTCGCCATGTTGGTTGTGAGTGTGCGTCGCCATGTTCCCGCGCGCGGCTTCCGGCGTGCGCATGACTCTGCATGCTAATGTCTTGGATCGACCGCATGCGCGTTCCACTTCAATGTAGCCTAGCTCATAGACTTCTTAGATAAACCCAGACGCAACACGAACCGAATCTGTTCTACTATACTTTATTGCACAGTGCACAACGCTCTTGTTAGTGAACGCAACAAACCCCGCAGGCGACACTACTGGTTTGTATATTTCTATGAAGTAGCTTCATAGAGCTAATTGACATGACACCTGTTGTTCGGCGCAGAGGTCGATAGGGAAATGGGGTCTGGCAACCCCTACCGAAGCCAACCACACAAATGCTTTTATATCACAGTGCCGCCGACCGGCTATTTATGTAAGTACTAGCTGGTGCCCGCGACTTCGTCTGATGAATGATGAAAGGTACCCTATGTCCTTTCTGGTGTCCCAGACAACGTGTATGCAAAATTTCATGGTGATCGGTTCAGTAGTTTTTGAGTGAAAAAGTAACAAACTTTTGTTCAACATCCATTTCTGGTTTATCAGGTTCAATTCCTTGCAGAGCCGACATTGCAAATAAACTTTTAAATAAGTCGGCTTTCATATGGATTTGAATCGTTTTACAGTCATTTAGGCAACTCATCTAGCGACAGTAGGTAACCAACTACCCCTTACAGAAGATCACCGTGGAATAACAGCATGTATGCTGTTGTGTTTCGGTGAGTGAATATAGGAGTGCCATAGCCTATTTACCTATTCCTTCCTAATCTTTTATCATTAATCTTACTAAGATCGCAAGCACTTGCACTACCTGTGGCGTTGCTTGTGTTACAGGCGAACGGTAGACTCCTTACTATCAAGTGGAACGTCAGCCTGTCTAGCGATTTTTACAAAAAAAAGAAACAAAAAAAAATACATAAAAAAATGGGCGCAGCGACATAAAAATCAAACGCACAAAATTAAAAGCTGTGGACCGGGAGAGAGCTGCCACAAATACTTCGACAAGTGTGCCATTTCTCTGTAATTCCTCGCGACCCAAACAAGATAATGTCGATGTCAATAATCCCATTTCGTTATATATAGCTAGTGTAGTAATATGTTGGTGGTACTCGCACAATAAGCGCAATCTGTCCCAGGTTATGCTCAAGTGAGACAGCTCGGCTGCGTTGCGCGTATAACCTCATAATTCAACATCGATACGCGATAATGCGGCTCATTCACTACCAAGCCAACCATTGTTTGCTAACAGCATACAATATTATTTATTTCATTCTGTTTATACCTAACAAGGGCCGGCTTCGTGATGATAGTAGAATTTTAAATTGTAAATAAAATCGTATAATCATCACATCATATACCTAGTATTGTTTGTTTTATACGATACTAGCGAGCGATTCGCCTCTGGTTTACTTACGTTGCTGTTGCTGACAGATTTAATTTTTGGTGATTGTGCAGAAATGCTTTCCGCGTTACATATATTTGTTAGTCATTATTAGGCTCGCGATCGAATCATGCGGCCTTGACATTGATACGCTTGCGTCATGCAATAGCGTATTATGTGCCTCGTTGCACTTCTGATTTACAATAATTCTTTTCATGAACATAAATAAACAATTTTTGCATATATTATGTTTGTTTATGACGTCCAATTTGTCTGTGCCTGACATTTTCTTAAATTTCCTACATAGGAATAAAGCATGATTAAACTTACACATAGGACATTTAATAGACTTGCATATAGGCTTAGATGAAGAATGAAAAGAATAATATTTGCAAGGTTTGTCATGACTTTATCTGTGTAATATTTTTGCATCTGTGTATCTGCATCTGTGTACTTTTTTGCGTCTGATTGCTGACTTCCTTTTTTGGACATTGTAATTCTGTCACATTGTCATGTTTCTTGTTTTCAAAGAAGTCTTCCCACATTATTTCCAAAGTGGTGACATGTGATAGAATGTCTACGGAAGCTTTATAATTCGATGTATCCTTCTTGAGATCAGTCAGGATCCTTATTATGTCAATGAACATTGTTCGTTGGAGTTTTACTAACTTGTCCCTTTTTATAGAAATATGGAAAGCTCTAACTTTACATACAGGAAATCTTCCTTTGATTATGTGCTGATGCTGCACTTCGTTGTGGATCTTGCCCTCGAAGTACTCGCGGTCAAGGTTGTTCACAGACGAATTTAATTATAATATTTTATGTCACTATATTGCTGATTGCAATCTTATTTGATGGACCAATTATGCAAGGGTCGTAAATCCTCACACATTGACCATCCGGTTCTTTTATTGATTCGTTTTAGTTATCTGTTATCCGTTTCACTGTCCGTTAAACTATCCGGCTCGAAGGACTAAATATGTAAGGGTTTGTAAGTCCCGTACATAGTAAATTGAGTGATCCCGAGTATCAAGGTTTGACTTGATACCTAAGAAGACTAGAACTATCGGTAGCTATAGTCAACTTGACTACAATGTGAACCCTAAAATATTTGGTGCATAAATTATATATGTTTTGCTTTCTTATTGTCACGTTTCCACGTTTCGACCATGAATTTTATTCATTTATTTTTTAGTTTATTTATTCAAAATCCACAGCTCTCAAAATAAAAAATTACTAACAAAAACAAAAACACACCCTACAGCCAATTATGGATTTTACATTTATACAAAAAAAATACAAAAAGCTAGCTGGCGCCCGCGACTTCGTCCGCGTTGAAAAAGAAAAAAGTAGCATATCCTGTGTCCTGTACGTCTAAATGTTCATCTACCAAGTTTCATGAAAATCAGTTAAGAAATCAGTTCATGAAAATCGTTTAAGAGTTATGGAGGAACATACTTACATACATACAATACCTACACTTATAGATTTATTATTAGTACTAGCTGGCGCCTGCGACTTCGTCGGCGTTGAAAAAGAAAAAAGTAGCCTATCCTGTGTCCCGTACGTCGAAATGTTTATCTACCAAGTTTCATGAAAATCAGTTGATTCGTTTAAGAGTTATGGAGGAACATACATACATACACACATACATACAGAAAAAAAAATTAAAAATCGTCAATTTAGTTTCAGTATCATGTATAGAGCCTATAAACTCGCCTATCTCTGAAAACAAAGTAACTTACTCCATGACCAACCCTTACACATTTATTATTAGTATTGATTGATGATTTATAATTTCCTTGTTTATCTGGTACAAATAAGAGAAACACTCCTATTACTTCCTAGTGGGATGGTTCCATCTGCTTAATAAGCTAATTTCCTTAACATGCATTTCATCCTGGCTTTTCTCGTTAATAAAATGTACGAAAGATGTACTTATTACTCTTTTTGCAAACTTCTATCTTGCTCAATAGTAGTCGTGTTCAAAGAAAACAAAGCATTCTTTTATTGAAATCAGCATCCCGACCGCTGTGCGCCCCGCCTCTCTCCGTTTGGAGTCCATAAAGGAAATGACATGTGGTTCCCGAAATGTAGCCACGTAAGAATATTATGGATCTGTCTACATCTAAGCTTTAACTAGTAAAGTTCGTCGTTTGAAATTCGTCACCGGGAATTTAATCTTGGATTCGAGAGAATTAAGCCAGTAAAATAAAGATAGGAACCTAAAAAGTAATTAAATTACATTAAAAATATACTTTTCTTTTTATTTTAATGCCATTATATTCACACAAATAAATAATGGGATATATTTTTATTTGTAACATCTTTTTCGTTTTGGTGTTTCTTTTCCAAAATAGGCGCCATCTAACACTTTCTTTTAATCAAAATTATGGACATTAAAATTAGCTAGTACTGTTTGTACGTTGTTTAGCATAGTAGGCTTCTTACATATAATGTCAAACACTAACTAACTGAAACTCATATCAACGTTTATCCCAAAATTCGTTACTTTCGAAGCAGATTATGTTTGTTTTGTCTTTAGCTATTTTTTTTCCAACTATTTATTTTGCCTTCACTGTCCTTTCAGATAAGTTGTTCTTCTTCTGAAGGTGCCACTTCTCTGTGAAGGTTTGTGACCATCATGGCTATCAACCTTGGAACCTGCTGTTATATGATTAAATTTCGTTCGTTCATTATCTTGATACTTTCTTTACAAATAAACACTTTATATATATATATATATATATATATATATATATATATATATATATATATATATATATATATATATATATATATATATATATATATATATATATATATATATATATATATATATATATATATAATATCAAAACCTGGTACCATGGTATAAATATAATACTTATAAAAAACATTAACCAAACATTTTCAGTAATTTTTTCTAAACGTCTCCAAACCTTCAATAGAATTTATTTTCATTTCAAATTTATGACATCTAATTTATGACATATTTTATTTTCATAATATTGGCCAGTATTAAATTCCAATAACTATTTCCAACACCTGCTGCACGAAAGAGCTTAAACCGATTTAGCTTGTACAGCAAATTTCAAATAACACTTAAAACTAGTCGTTTTAATTATTTTATAAATGTTATTTTTTTAAACTCCAATTTTAATACTAACTTTAGGTTTTTCAACATACACTCGCATACTTTTACTGCAAGGGTATGTCCTGTTTGCACTTTCAATAAATGTCGTGGCACACCTGCCGTCACATTCCGACCGCGACGGGGCTTCGGGTTGCAACCATCAAAACTCACTGCACCAGCAACGATTCTAAACCATTCAAATGAAAATTAATTCAATTACTTTAAAAAATTTGAATACTTCCGGTTATAAAGTGTGTATGTTGTACGTTAGCGTCAATATTAACATAGTATGAGTACAAAATAACAATAAAGAACATAGCCAATTCCCTTAAAAGTGTCAATCTTACGTCTTAGTTTCCCTAAACACTGTTTATTTTTATTAATTTTATTTTTACTGTTTTTTAAATAGTATATTAGACTATATAAGTATAGAGATACTTTTGTATATTTAACACTATTTCTTGAATAGTCATAACTTGCATGCGTGCTAAGCCGTAATCAATCAATCTATATAAATAAAAAAATGTAAAGCTAAAATATGTGTTGCTAAGTACAAAACTAGAACTGCTGGACAAATTCAGTATTTTTTTTATAATAAGTCCGAGAAAGAGAAACATTCTTATGGAGAGAAAAATTTGAAAAATTTAAAAACTGTACAACTGAAAATACACTGGCTGGTTCAAGTTCAATAGTAGTATAATATATGAAAAAGATATAAATATTGGTGTTTAAAGACTTACTGATTTATCTTTAATATACGATAAAATGCAATTTAAGAATCTAAGGAAATATTTGCTCATCGGTACTGAAGTTTAGCTCATACGTTGCTCAACCCATTTGACCGATCAATTGATTTGTTCTCTTGCTCTTTTGGTGAATTTAAAGGACTTGCAATGCAGGTAGAATACTACATTTAATAATATTTAAGACAAGCTAGTGTCCGCGACTTCATCCGCGTTGCAAAAGGAAAAATATAACATATACCTACTGTGAAAATATCTGACATCTTTATCGCTGTGACAAGGACGGTGGCGCTCAATTTTTTTATATTTTTAGAAGATCCTACATTATTCCAGGTTAAAATAACATCTAAATATATGTTGTCGTTTTGTTTGAAAGAGTAACAAACATTGTCGTTACTTAGTCTTATCATATTAATGTTAGTGCTCACTTTATCCTGTATTTCCTGTATCACACATAAACAAATATATGTCCGCAGCCTGTTTTTTCTGTTAAAAAAAAACAGCCTGCGGATTTATAGTTTGAGCCAGAGAGCTCTTTTAAAATCCAAATAAAAACAGAAAAGAGTGAAATTGTTTATGCACACAACGCCGAGTTAAATGTAATGTATGCCTTCGTGCAGTTTGTTCGTCGCAGCCAGGAGAATAGTTCCCCTAACATATCCCCTCTCCGTTCCCGCAAGCTTTAAGGCTGTATGTGTAAATAAAGCGAGCTTGAGGCCGTCGGGTCGACCTTAAAGGTTGCGCTGAGGCCGTCGAACCTCTCAACTCGTTATATAACTTGAAATGCAAACTAACGTTCATGTACATTTATGCCACTGAAACTTTCATTCCAAATTTAATCTATACCTACGCCTCTGTAAAATTTTATGCTCTCTTTTGAGAACATATTTCATTAAGATCAGTTCAGCATTTTAGCCATGAACACGTAACAGAGAGACAGAGTAATTTTCGAATTTGTTATTGATACCAATAAAATTCTCTGAATAAAAACGTGTCGGAGAGTATACTAAGCGTGGGATCCTAGCAATCTAAAATTACGATAAATTGCGAACTTGTACTAGACTCGATACTAAATTCGTCACTGGATTAGTTCGTCTGCGCTGCGACATCTATTTTAGACGATCCCTTTGAGTCAAGTGCTTGTAAAAAAATCTGTTTCTAAATTAAGCTTCGTGACTACAAACAAATCTAATTGAGTGGCCTTCAATTATATATTTATATTAAACACATCTAACTAATTTCATTGTTACAGTCTGTTTTAATGTGATATAAATATAAATATATAGTTCACTGTGAATATCACAGCATTGTGAGTTTCGATGACTGAGTGGGGATGCTAGAACCTATTTTCTTATCCGTTCCTTATTCCTTTAATCCTGTTAAGGTCGAGACCTGTGGCGTTGCTTCTGTGTGCTTCTGTTAATAGGACCTTTTTTTTATTAAAGATGGGTTTGCTCTTGGCCAGCATCTAGACGTATAGCGAAGACGAGGCCTATGACCTTACACAAACAAAACTTTTATATTGTTTCAGTTACATATATTGTACCGGCTAGTTTAAATTCCAATTATGTTTCTATTTATGTAATTGTAATAGTGAAACCCCAATGATGTTCTGCTGCTAAAATTAAGTGAAAATATGTGAGGAAACGTGTAAGCCAACAGTGAGGATAGGCTGATAAAGACTTATTTTTACTATTGAAGTATTTTTCCATAAAAGTAATTTTGTGTGTCAGAATAGCCATTATATGTATGTAAAATGTGTACAATACACATAGGCGTGTGCTTAATATACGAGTACCTACTTATCTAACTGAGTTAGTATGATTTGAATTATTCTAGTAATTTGAACCGCAGCGAGAGTCCACAGCGAGAGTTAGATGATTGTTGTGTGTGACTGGTCAACTCCATCTTCGGCAGATACGACAGGGCACTTGTCGCCCCTGGAATTGTTTATATTTATAGAAGCGTCAGTATGTCTGCCGACTTGTACATAAAAAAAATTTCTTATGTTGCCAAGCAAGCAAGCAACGACAGCTACTACCAACGTTTATGGGATCATACAAAAAAATAATCTTTATAAATAAAAATGAATCACTAAATATGTTGCTAAGAGCATCGAGAACGGCTGAGCCGATTTTAATTCTGTCTTCACTCATGGATAGAGGGATAATTAGGAAAGGTTTTTACGTAAAAAAAAATCACCCCGGGCGAAGCCGGGAGCGGGTTGCTAGTGATAAAAAAAGGCGGCAGTAACCACCTTCTTACAGAAGACCATCACGAAATAACAGCATGTGTGCTGTTGTGTTTCGGGGAGAGAGTAGGGATGCCAGAGCCCATTTCCCTGTCCCTCCTTAATCCAATATTCTTAATCCTACTAAGGGCAGCGGCGGCAGCGCACTTGCAGCACCTGTGGCGTTGCTTGTGTTAATAATATCAATCAAGTGGGCCGTCTGTCTGTCTGTAACATTTGCATAAAGGATTTATTTAACATGTGTAAGTATATAAGATTTAATAATTTTATGAAAAAAAGAAGATTCCCTTGAAAAAGAGAAGAAATGTAGCTTATCACATATTATAAAACAAAGTCCTCCGCAGCGTCTGTGTCTGTGTCTGTTCGCGATAAACTCAAAAACTACTGCACCGATTTTCATGCTGTTTTCACCAATGAATAGAGTGGTTCTTGAGGAAGGTTTTAGTTTTTACTACTTTAAAAGGAAGAATCGTTTCTATCGTGTCTATTGCTCCATAAAACCGGTAAAAGCGACAATAGAATTACTTACATATATTTTTTTACAAACCCTGCAAATTAGTTAACCATAGGAAGGCATTTATGAAATAATAAAAACTGAATTTGACGGTCTTCTTTACAATGTTTGTATTGAATGGGGAATAGGTAAGTAATTGTTATTAAAACGTAAACAAAGTATTGAACAAACGTCGACCGGATGTCGTTCTGCTGAGCACACAAAAGCGGAAGGAAATGCATTCAACAAAAGGTGAAGCGTCGTGTTCGTTGAATAGATTTCGCCAAACGTGTGTTGCGCATCGTTCCGCTGAATGGGTGTTAATAAATCAGTTTTAAGTTTAGTAGGGAGGCGTGCGGTGCGTGAGTGTTGGGTGTGCGCGGGGCTTAGCAGGCCGGGGGCACGGGGGACGGGGGAGGGGGAGTGAGACGTTTCCGGCGGCGCGAGCGCAGCGTGGGAACGTGTGCACCCACCTACCACTGTTCCTCAGATTAAATGACTGCTACTAATTAATAAAAGTTCGCAGCAATTGGAAAACATCGAGTTCTGCTTAGTTTTAGCTGTATTCACCATTCACACATGATAACAGTAACAAAGAAATGACATTGTAATATATGTTATTGTATATACTTACTCATATATTATCGTTAACAGTTAGGTACTTATCTCTAGATTTAACTACAGACCATATATTTATTTTAAAGTACCAGGGATCTTTGAGTTTTAAATATTTTTAAATATTAATCACTAATTGAGGCATGGACCATTATGTTTTTATGGTGTTTTTGATTAATATTTGTATAAATAAAAATGAATAGCTAAATAAGTACGAGGAAGGTTCTTGTGACGAGAAGTAGTATAATTTGAAAATTCACATTCGTGCGAAGCTGGAGGCGGTTTGTTAGTAACCACTTCAATAAAAATTAAATAAATCTAAATAGCTTATTCAGGTTCTCCACTGCTGGATGTAGGCCTCTCAAGGCTCGCCACCACACCCACGGTCAGCTGTCCTTTGCATATTATTATCTTTAAATTGACTATGGTCGACAGTGCACTTGTAGCATGTGTTTTGTTGCTTGTGTTATAGGCGACGGTAACCACCTATCATCAAATGGACCGCCAGCTTGTCTGCCGACCTTAATATAAAAAGCAACCTTGCCTTTTCGACGAATTTCAGAATATGATTCTATGCACTGAAGAAACTCCGACCATAGCACACTCCATGCTCGCTGAATGACTTTAAACTTGTAAATAAGTATAATATAGGTATGTTCACTACTATGTATATAGGTAGTTCTGTCTGTGTGATGTAAAGCTGAACATTCCTTGCAAGTGGTTCACCCTTTGTTCGGGCATGTCTCTCGAGAGGTCGACACCAAGATGGCAGCGCACCTGGCGCGGCAGATGCTCTTCGCTCCATTCAGCCAGACAGAGCGAGCTGAATTTTATCAATTGGGAACTCGCCTCCATTCATACACCTTTTTTATTTCGATCGATGCACATATGTTGTTACATTCACTTACTTTTATTTATACTACCTGTTGATACAAAATTTTATACAATGTTTTGTTCATTCATGAACTTAATTCAACCCTCAAGTGAAGTACCAAAATAATTTTGGAATTAAATTTCATATATAAGTACTACATTCATGGACATAATGTAATTATGGTAAATTAATCATTATATAAATAAAAATGAATCACTAAATGTGTTGCTAAGCGCAAACATCGAGAACGGCTGGACCAATTTGACTGATTTCTTTTTTGTTGTTTGATGAAGTCTGAGGAAGGTTCTTATGGAGAGAAAAAAAGGAAAAAAATAGGAGGAAAAATTAAAAACAACAATATTATTTTTACTGTTAGGCGGTACGAAGTTCGCCGGGTCAGCTAGTTATGAATAAATGCTATGTTCCTATTTATGTTTTTTAATTTTATGTTCCTATTTTGAAATAAAATATTTTGAATGCGACTTCGTTAGGTTGTCCTAACTAACCCGATGTCAGGATATACTTAATACTTGATCCGAATTTTGAATAATAGGCCGTTAATAGTGATCTAATGATTACAAAAACCATCACTAAACTCTTGGTGTTGATGAGAACCACCTGCAAAATAAATTATTGTATTAAAATTTGAAGCGAATTATAATTTATTTGTGAACCAATTTTCATTATTTTTATAATTTGTATATTTTTAGTGTTATAAATAGATTAAAATAATCTAGGAAAAGTTAGTTTTCTTTCACAACTTTTGTCGAATTTTGACAAGTTGTTTTGAAACGAAACTTTCAAAACAATTTTTTAAACTCCTGATACAATTTCGTTCACAGACGATGCAATAACACATCGTTAAATGATACCAACGCTGTAATATGTTGTGACTTTATTGAAATCGTATCCGATAATGATAATTATGAAAAGGCTCCCACGCACCAGCTCGCTGCAATTATGAACGCAACGGCTTTTGAAACTCATTCACTTCGATCCGCTAGTTTCTTTAATGAAACCACTTTGCCGAGGTGGGAGCATTCGTTGTCTGTAACGGAACTTATATAATTATTGGTAACTTCAATTTGCGTGGTTAGTGCTTTATACAGCGCTAAACTTCACTCTCAAAAGATGCCATATTCCATTGCAATAGAGTCGAGATTTGGTTAAAGACAAGTCCGGTGGCTATGTAGATAAATTCCGAAACACACGATGCTACTGATCTGAATGGAGCAGCTGTTACAGGTCGGCCCACACTTAAATCGAAGGCATCTTTTGAAAATTGTTAATTTCACAAAATAAAACGTTAAGTAGACGATAAATAAAAAAACTGGTTGGTTTAATAAATTTAAAACTCTTGAGGAGGACATCTTGGGTTCGCTTAAAGTTAAAACAAAACATACAAAATACAATTAACGAAATATTTATACTAGTGTACGGATATTTTTGTCCTAGCGAAATTTTATTGTTTTCAGACGTTTGGTGTACGCACATGAAGAAAAGACGTTAACACAGAGACGTAACCATCACGTAACAATTTTAAAAAAAAAGAAAACAATCACAACTTATTATAGTACCTATAGTATATGTATTATAAGGTTGATAATTTTATTATTATTTTATATTTTTTTTCCAAATTCTTACAATATTTCAATAAAAAAATATATTACAAAAAAATTAAAATTAAATTAAATAAAGTTATATATGCAGAGTGAGGAACGACTTAACAATAAGTTTTTTAACTCGGTCATCCAGTGAGAACCTCTTGAGGTGTTGATCGAGGCTCTTCGCTATAATAAATAATTAGTCAGCCGTCAACTCGTACAAAAATAGTGCATTTGGAATTGAACTTCTATAATAATACTGATAATATTAAACAACATTTTGTAGTGGCTCTATATATAAAAATAGCACGAGAAAGTCAGTAAAAATATCCTCCCCACAGTCATTCATTTCCGACACATTCACCGCGGAGGTTAACCGACCAAATAAAAAACCATGTGCCACTGATTAATTCGTCTAAACAACGCTTACCAATGTAAATTGTACTTTTTGTGTTCATTCATAAACTAGCGTTACGGGTAGTTCCGTTCCAAATTCTCCCACGATTTCATGAATGGGACGAAAGTGCGCTCACTTCAAAAGGGGAAGGAAAGAATGGGGCTCGTCATTTCCGGTGCAATATGGCGTAAGACACCACTTCCGTTGTTGACAGTCGCCGCCGGATATGAATGCACACATTTCGCATCTATTTTGTTGTCAGTTAGTTCATCATTTACATGTAACACTAGCTACCCGCCCTCGTCTTCGCACGGATGCAATATTTTTCTGCAAATTATATAAACAAAGTTTTCTCCTTTTTTGAACAACTTTTCAAAATCCGTTCAGACATACAGACAGGCAGGGAAAAAGACTACTTAATACTATGTACTGACAACAACTCTAACATTACTATAATATCTATTGTTGTCATTAAGGAAGTATTTATTTAATTAACTTATTAAATAAAAGTAATACATGAATTTATTGTGTATTTTTTACACAATAAATACACAATAGACAGGCCGATGGTCCACTTAATGGTAGCCTTGATGGTGACTACCGTCCCCATTAGACCTATTTTTCTTCAAACTTTTTTTTTATTGGAGTGAGAGGCGATATAAAATACAGACATACTTAGTGTGTGAACTTTCAATAGCAATAATTTTGATTACAACAAAATCTCATTACCTTTAAACATATTCTGTCTCCCTCTGTGGTATGATTTTTGTTTGGAGCGATAAGGACAGCAAGCGGAAATAGGACAAGAATGAAGTCGGTTTTCTTTATAGACGACGTAGTATAGTATACGAATGTTATACGGTTCATTCATTCATTGCTGTTTCCGCCGCCGCTGCCCGACCACCGACCGACACGTCAATGGAATGCTGTATCTTAATTTAACCAAAAGTATTAGGTAGTTATTATTATTAAACAACTTTAAATTTATTTACTTACTTGTGAATCAATTTGAAAGTTAACTAAATTTAAGTAATAATGGAAAATAAAAAAATAAATTATGTTTGCCTTATAAATTACTGGAGACCCGCTCCAGGCTTTGCACGGATTCATTTGTTTTTAAAATTATATACCCAAACCTTCCTCGTTTAATGCTCTTTCTATTAGTGAAAACCGTATCAATATCCGTTAGGTAGTTTAGAAGAAGTTAGAACAGAAACACAAAGGCGAACAGCGCCTTTATCAATACAAAAATAACTCGTATTGTATGTATGTATGTTTCTCCATAACTCTTAAACGAATTAACTGATTTTCATGAAACTTGGTAGATAAACATTTAGACGTACAGGCTCGGATTAAATAAGTTACTATCGGTACAGGACACAGGATAGGATATATGCATAGTGTCGTAACTCTCGTAAGTATTGTTTTAAAATATCAGAAAAAATATTTACTTCTACCTTTGAACATGTTTGCCAACAAGTTTGTCTATATGTATACCTACCTAAACTACCTACAATTTGCCTGGAAAAGGCCTGGAACCTTCTATTGCCGTATGACGGCCAAACAGTTCTATAGCATCTAAGCTGAACATAAAAACATCTTCGCTAGTACTTATTATCGATGGATAATTATATAGTTGACGTATATTTTTTTATGTTCAAAGTGGCAAACAAGCTCACAGTCCACTTGATGGTAGACGGCTACCGTCTCCTATTATACCTACCCAAACAAGCAATAGAGATGCAAGTTTGGGAGCTATGATGTCACAGACAGACACACAGGTCAAACTTATATCACCCCTCTTTTGCGTTGGGAGTTATATAATATAATATAATATAATATAATATAATATAATATAATATAATATAATATAATATAATATAATATAATATAATATAATATAATATAATATAATATAATATAATATAATATAATATAATATAATATAATATAATATAATATAATATAATATAATATAATATAATATAATATAATATAATATAATATGTAGTAATATAATAGTAATAAAAATATTTTTTCAAACCAGTGTTAGGTGTTCATTCACATTGAAAATATTTGTGCCCTTTAGCTTGAGGTCATCCCGTCTCGCGCGACTTGACTATTCACGTCATCACAAATATAATGCTGTTAGTTGAACTGTTTCAGTAGGAATTTGCACTCTAACACGTTGTGAATGTAGCTTCTTTTGAAATGTATGCGCAAAGATTACATTTTACCAAGTGACGTAATCCGGCTTTCATTGAGTTGTCACAACGGAGCATCCTCCACCCCCTCTCCCTTATCCTGCTAATCACCCCTACCGCCCCACAAGCCTCGTGACGTCATGAGAAATTTGGTTTAATTTCGCTACAATCATTCAACTAAATACATTCAAGTGTTGTTTTCACTTTTCTCGTTGTCTGTAAAAATATTTAAATGTGGTGTTCTCGTCGAGTTATCTTTTGCAATATTTTTTGTAATACCAACTTCAGTATTATTTATTATATAAGAGCAATTTAAATCCAATCACTGATAAGGGATCTAGTTTACGGAGGCTTCTTTGCATAATGCAAATTTATACCTATGTTTTAGCCTTCGTCGCTGTTCGCCTCTGTCCGTCTGTCCCTGTGCTAACTTCTTCTAAACGACCCAATTGATTTTGATACAGTTTTCACTAATTTAAAGAACGATAATAGAGAAATAATAAATTGCATAAAAAAATTGCGTTGTGTCTGTACCAAGCCAGTGGTGGGTCGCTAGTTATAATATTAATGTGAGATCAAATACATATGTAGTCCCAACTAGTTTCTCAATTTTAAAACCTTTAAACTCTCAAGCATTCTCCTATTCGTAGATTTCTATTCTCTGAAAACAATTTGGAAAAGACAAAAAATTGCAAAAGCTTTATCAATTTCTTCATTTAACTAAACGTGATGCTAGTTTCATTAGATCTAAATAGATATTTTTACTTGAACAGCACAAAATACTAAGAGTAGTGAATTAAACAGTGCGCGTCCGGCAAACAGCGTGCGGCGCGAATGGGAGCGGAAGCCCGCGGTTAGTCCACTTCCTGTTTCCTGCGGGGCCGAGAGCGTCGCTTGCGCAGCCGAGCGCGCCCGACCGTGCCCGAATGCGCCCGAATGCCCCCGAACTTGCACGACCCACTCCGACGCCTCCAACTGTTGCTGGTTTGCTTTGGGTTGGATGGTCGTTGGCTTTGCTACTCACCAATTTCTCAGCCGGTCGGTATTCATTTTACGTGCTTCTGCTTACCTATAATGGGTACGCAGTAGTAAAATTTTACAAATTTCTAGGACAATTAATTTATAAAAGCTTACTATCAGTTTTAGAAACCGATTCTTTGCTTTGTTTGGCGAGGGAAGCCTTGGCAAAATTATGTGACCTATGTGCATGCTTGTCGTTCTATTAGTAAGTTGGATTAGTAGAAATAATCCACATAGCAATAATTCCGAAGTCTTCGGAGATTGTTAGCATTTTCGGTCTTTGCGATATTTTCTTTCATCGTCAAAGTGATCATATTATCATTATCTCGATCCTGAGGGAATGTGTGATTTCTTTAGATCTAATATATTAATATAGTTTGTACATAGTTTGTAATTGGGATATTATACATTCCGACCATTGTTCTGTACGTATTTAGTATTCATCCTTCATGGATTGGATAAGATATAAACACAGATTGAAGGATATAATCACAGGTTTATGGGGATGTTAATATTATTAAACGCTAACTTTGTAGCAACTTACCTACAAGTTTAGCATACAGCCCAAAAAAACTTTTTTCTAATCTGCAGCCCACTTAAAAGTGTGGCTGTGTGTGCGAATTTCATAAGAGTGACATATTGGACTTGCCCTGAACATTAATAACTTATTTGATACCTAGACCTAAGTAGATAGATATGCGAAAATTAAAAAAAAAAAAACTAGTTTTGTTTCTGTAAGTATATTTTGTTGTTGTAAAGACTTGTGTTTATATAATGACAGTAGTAAGTAGATACCTATATCATACTTGCCGTCATTAATGCTGAGCACATTTTCTTTGAAATGAAAATGACAAGTAAACAAATCTAATGGACTTGGAAATTTACAATTCGGCGCTATACGTCTTGAGTAATGTTACAAACATTACTATAAAAAAAATTCCTACGATACTCTTGTAGAGAAAAACGTTATAAAAAATCCAGACGTCACAACTCCGAGCAAGGGGGGGGGGACACGCACATTAATTGCCCAAATACGAAACATTACTTGGTACCTATACATAGGTATAGCTGGGTATTCCACCCACGCCGGACGCCTACGCAGCACCCACACACCCCGCGCCGTCTCACGCACCCCCCTTCTACATCCGACCACGTAGTAAGTAACGTAGGTTCGTATAACAAATATATTGACGAAATAGAATATTTAGGAAACCCCTTAACTTCACTCTTTCAAATCTGAAAATGCTAAATTCTTAATTAATAATAATATCGTGAAGCGAGCCGGTCTGTACAATGTATATACAGGGGTGGCCAACCTACGGCTCGCGAGCCACATGCGGCTCTTTGAAGGATTATTTGTGGCTCTCGATAAATGTAGCCGAGTTCCCTTTTCATTTTTGTGCTACTATAATATTTTAAAAAAATATTATCGTTCCCTATGTGTTTCAAAATGTCTTTTAAATTACTGACAACAAATATGAAAAACTAATACCCGGTTTCTGAAGTTCCCAGATATACTCTCACTAACTGTTGATTCGATAAAGTTGAAAAAAATTATTGAATATTTTAAATCGTCTTGATTTTTTCTGAATCTATTTCAAATTAACATAATTCAAGGTGAGTTTTCCATTTCCAATATAATTATGACCCCAAAAACATTACTTGTGTGGTGTGTGTGACCGAGGTAAAAAAAATAGTATTTAGAATTTTTGTCTGTTTGTCTATCTATGCGTTTGTGCCATCGAAATAATATATCTCTGCGGTTTGTGCCCGCTAATACAATTTCATAATATAGTAATATATAATATAATCTCAGAAACATATAAATCGATTTGAATAACGGTTTTAACTGATGAATTGTAGCAAGTTTCCGTAACATTTAGGTTGTATTTTTACAAACAGAAAATACGCGCTATTCTATGTAGAACACACGCGTACGAAGCCGCGGGCACAACTAGTTCTAAATAAGATGAGGCTTTATAAAAAGACATTCAATAAAACACTTGATCTTTGACATAATTTTAAAGTATAAATTGCACTGAATACTAAGACGAGGCATTCGCATTAGAACTAATTATAAAGGATGGCACACACTTGTAACAGTTATAAAAAAAATTTAATTGTCATTACATGACGTGTTGCTTTTATAACTATACAACCGCAATAACATGTTATCCAAGTTTACAATACTATAATAGAGAAATATAGATTAGTCCATAATAGTAGAGAAAATACCAGAAGAATTTTCAGTTTTGACTTTTTATAGATAACTCGTTAATGACTACTAAAACTGTTATATTTTTTATTTTTTTTCTTTTTAAATATCTAAAGATTTTGATAATTCATTATAAATTGAATTTCAATATCAGGCGTTATATCATTAATTTTGAATTTTTTATGATTTTTTTTTTTTAAATATTTTATGAAAAATTATATCAAAATAAAATTTTCAGTGTATTTTTTTTCAATAAAAATAATTGTTTTAAAAGCAAGTCTCGAAGATTGGCAAGGATTATGGTGAATGATGTCATAGTTCTTGATTATGGGGTCGTATTGAGTTTACTCAATCAAAGCGGTTCACGACTAACCCTGGAGGGTGGTTACAGCCCCCTTCCTGACCGACTTTGCCTCCATTCATGAGGCACTAGTGGGGTGCTCATGGGGTGCAGTACTATACGGTTCGGCGGCTATTTACATAATCGTATTCAAGAGTTTCAGGGGAAACAAAGTTCAAAATCCGAATGACGAAATTTATTCGAGATGCAAATTTTGTATTCATGTTCCGATGGCTTGTATCATTTATTCATGTACGACCTGATACATAACATACCTACAACTTGTTTATCAGAATAAACAAAATCTTCAGTTTTACATTAACAAGATGATATCATTTCTTAAACGTAATAGCTATCTGTCTATTCCTGTTTTCTATTATATTACATCATAGCGATATAATTTTAGATATTCAATCATTATAGTATAAGAGAGAGAAGTATATATTATATTATGAACTGGTAATATTATTATTAATAACTAGCTCGTACTTGCGACTTCGTCCGCGTTGAAAAAGAAAAATGTAGCCTATCCTGTGTCCTACGTCTAAATGTCTACCAAGTTTCATGAAAATCAGTTAATTCGTTTAAGAGTTATGGAGAATAACTCCATTATGGTCATACATACAGAAAAAAATTCTAAAAATCATCAATTTAGTTTCAGTATCATGTATAGAGCCTATAAACACGATATCTCTGAAAACAAAGTAACTTACTCCATGACCAACCCTTACAGATTTATTATTAGTATTAATTAATATTAGGTAGGTGCTATTTATATGTATTTTGTTTTACAAGTTTTTGTATGAAATAAATATACCTTATATTGACAATTGACAATAATTTTGATTGATAATATTCTAATTTATACCTAAGTATATTTAAATTTTTATTTAACTATATTCGAGAAATATTTTATTTGTTTATTGATATTAGTTACTTGGTTATTTATACCACATTTTTTTATTATAGTTGGTATAAAAAAGTATTTATGGTTGCAGTTTCGAAGCCAACTTAGCGTAATACCACAGAAAACAGAAACTCGTAGCTAAGCTATATCTGTACTGTGGTAATACATAGACAAATGCAGGCATTTTTCGTGGTATGAGAGGTGAGGGGTGCGTGGGCTGGCGTTATAATGTTAGTATGAATGAAATGAACTCCAAGCAACGTAAAACTCGCGTCGTCAATTTCAACATGTACTTAACGTTACCATTCTATAGAGAGAGAATAGTAGGTATATTGATGATGTTCAATAATCCATGAATAACAATTTCGTTCTGAGTTGACTTCAAATTATATAAAAAAAATCTATGTATTTTCTATCTTATAAGGCACAGAATGTCCCTCCTGTGTTTACTGCGGTAGTTAGCCTATCTGTATATAGCCTATGTTTATCTGGAATAATGTATCTTATTCCAGAGCACAATCTGGATAGTAGCCACCTACCATCAACTGGACCGTCAGCTTGTCTGTCTACAACATTCATAATTATTATCTTTCGTATAACAAAAATTTTCATATCAAATAGATGCTCAGTTCCTTACAAAATACGTTTTCTTTCTTTAATAATATAAAAATAATTAATGTCAGCCTGTCTGTCGACCTTAACATAAAAAAAAAATTATTGTAGGTAATAATACTTTTGTCTTCTTTCAATTTATTCTTTATTTTATACGTTGAAAATAAAAAAAGTAGCCTATCCTGTGTTCTGTACGTCTAAATGTTTATGTACCAAGTTTCATGAAAATCAGTTTATTCTTTTGGAGGTACATACATACATACCATACATACATACAATAACACTTCTTACAGATTTATTACTAGTCAATACTAGTATCATCAATATGATAAAAATGTAAAATGAAATCGGGCTTCACTAAATTAATTGAAGTAATATTGATTAAGTATAATTTGGGGCCACATTCTAAAAAGCAATTGGTAAAACAAGAGCAGTATTGTTTGAAGTTGCCGGATGCGGGTGCACGGTTCATATTATCTCGGCCTGTCCGGCCGCACGTTCCACCGGACGCGCGTCCGGTTTCAACGTTCACATCCGATTACGTCGGAATTTACACGTCATTCTACTCGTCACCATAGTACTATTGTGTTTTATTGAAGTGAATACATCTTTAAATATGCTCCCCCATGGTGGGAGAAAATACAAAAATTGGTGATAATGCTTCCGATAGATGATATCTATATTATCATCTACTTACATAAAAAATTTACGTACGCCACTCAATACCTAAACGATCAATTTTTTTATATTATTCTGTTTATTCTTCAGAAAATTTATGTATCTATAATGTACCTATTCCAAAAGCAGATTTACTGTGTATGATTTTTTGGATAAATTAAATTCCGAAAATGAAAATGGCTGAAGTGAGATCAAGGTTAAGAAGTATTGGACATAAACTACTTACTTTATTTGAATGTAAGCTTCTTGGGTTTTTCTTGTGCGTTACCAGTGATGAAATATGGTGCTGAAACATGATCTGTAAATATGAGTCCCGTAACACATAGCTCAACGAGTTATGGAGAGGTTTACGCTCGGGATTACAAAGCGAGATTGAATCAAAAGATCCGTAGACGAATTAAAGTTACCGACATAGTAAGTTAGTAAGTTGAAGTGGCAGTGGACAGGACACATATAGTATGGTGAGCCGAAGGCCACTGGGGCCGTAAGGTTCGTGAGTGGAGGCTACATACTAGCAAGCGCAGCGTAGGCTGTCCACCCACAAGGTGGATAGACGACCTGGGCCCTGATTCTGTATGACAACTACGATTCCACACTCTTGTCTTACTTTTTTCAAACCACGTCAATGTCTTGCCTTGTCGTGTCACGGAATTCTTATGTCTCTTGTTCTGTATGCCCCAAAACAAATTATCTATGGCACGTTATGATTTCGCAGAAACCACAGTATACTATTGTATTTATGTGACAATTCCACTGATGAGTGACGTGGTTTTGAAGTAAGGAATCGCGATATGGCGTCCCTGATAGGGTTCGACGGTGGATCCAGGCTGACAGGTCTCTTTTTTTTGAAAACTATGACTATATCCAGCAGTGAACGTCCTATGACTGAAATTATTATGATGGTGGTAGATTTTATTAGTGTAGTTATTTGTGTAGGTATGTGGTTGTACTCGTATAAAAAACATTTCTACCCATTTACTTAAGTCATTTCGAATGACAATAGAGCTCTAGTTTTCGATCTGTAGGTGACATTAGATATATGCGAAATAAAATTGAAAAGTATAATGTTGTTTTGAATGAATATTTGAGAATTGGTGCGATAGTTGAAAACAAGTCGGCTGGTTAATAAGGTTTAGAGTGTGCAATCAATGAAAGAGTTGAATAAATTGTCGGCTCCCACGACACAGCCCACACAAAAACTCGTTTGCACCAAGATGTTTCCATTGAAAAGGCGACACTTGTGTTCATCGCGTTCTCTTTAACTCAGAGTAGGTAAGTATATTAGAAAACTTATTCCAACACTAAATTTTATAAAGGCAAAATATTTGCGTTTATTTTATTCTTATAATATCTTTTTGAGTATAACGTAGCTGTCGTAAAAAGAATATTTTTTCTATTGGAAAGTATAACAGAAATCACACACTGAATTCATTTACGAGACATTCACGCAGACTGTAAAACAATAATACCTACATCAAACATTAACATATCAATCGATACTATAATAATAAATCTCTAATGTAAGTGTAGGTATTGTGTGTATGTATGTATGTTCCTCCATAACTCTTAAACAAATTAACTGATTTTCATGAAATTTGGTAGATAAACATTTAGACGTGCAGGACACAGGATAGGCTACTTTTTTCTTTTTCAACGCGGACGAAGTCGCAGGCACCAGCTAATAGAGAATATATAACTCCAAATTCAAAAAGGTTTTTAAAAATCAGTTCCTTTAATTATTTATTAAAACATTTCAGTTTAGTTTCAGGCATTAAATTACATTAATTAGTCCGCCTCTTTCTATCGTCTTTGCTCTTAGAGTTAAAAAAAAATATTTTTGATATATGATTGGTGGCTACCCTCGCTTAAAGACACATATCTAGTATATCTACGTAGTAGCTAGGCGAAAGAAGATACACGTCAGAAGGGAGATTGTTTCAAAGTTAGCGCGTATTCGCGGGATTAAATTTCTGGCTATCTTAGCTTTGCGCAGCAGTATCTTATCCAAGTAATGCGAAGTTCTTTTCTCTGTCGAGCATTTGCTATATGATTATTAGTTGTGTAGGGTCAAAAACAAGGTGACTGCAGTATGATTAATATGTTGTGCGCAACAATGTTGCAAAATGTGCCTGATGACATCTGGAGCTGAGTAAATCCGATTCAGCGTCACCGACCCCGAGCGTGACGATTCACTTACGTTCATTCCTCAACATAAAACGCCCAAAGTTTTAACTTATTGGCACAGTAGTAGTACAGCCAACCACTGTCATCACTGCCTCATGCAGAGATGAGACGGAGTAGAGTAGTTGCGCTCGTAAACTGGCTCCGACAATGGGGGCGCTTTTTTATCGCGGCCGTGTCGGCGCATGACCCTCTGACCGTCGTTTGCAACGTCGCCAATTTGTACGAGATATCGACTCGGCTCCCGCTGCGCGATAAACTCTCCGCACGGCCCACTCCATTTCATACCGAAGAAATACTCAAAAGAAATATATCTACTCTACTTATTACCTAAATATTAATCATAATCAATCAGGAATTATGAATGAATGCAAAGAAAAAAATGTCTAAGAGCCTCTTTCACCAAGTACAAGTAAAATGTTGATTAGTTACATTTAGAAATAATTTTATGTTTTATTAAATTGTGCACTCGGCTTAGTGCATCCTTCGATAGGCGATTTTTTTTATTATTTTCTTTTTAATGTTTGGGACTTTTACCGTACAAACAAAGGTAAATTTTTCCCGGTGACAGGTGACTTTAAATGATCGTTAGCCTACTTGACAGATGGTGAAAGAGGCCCTAAGTGTTACAATGACGAGTTATTTTTAATTAAAAATGTATGAAGTATTATTAATTAACAGTAAAATGCGCTATTAAATGTCTGATTAATTATCTAGGTAGTAATAATTTGGGAAGAATATTTTTAAGACAACTACAACACTGTTCTTTATCTTTACATAGCATAATTTGTTGTGAATGGCCGCTAACTCCTCCTAAACCACGCAACAGATTTTGATGCGGTTTTCACCATCAGTTACATAGTTTTTCATTAATTTTTATATATTTAATATAACCTCATTAAGCCTGGACAAAGCCGGGTGCGGGTCGCTAGTAGGTAATAAAATGTAATTCTGTCATTTCAGTAAAATTCATAAAATTAACATAATTGATATGGCTATTCTTCTGCCAGTTATGACACATTGTTACCTAGTTACACAAACACAAACTTAGTTAAGTTACACAAACTCTCGTTGACTTTGTGTAACTGTGAGATCGATACCTAATTAATTTATGCGTAAGACTTAATATATATATTTTTTATATTTACAAGAAAATTCCTACCTCGCTTCAGACGTAAACGCTTCCAAACATCAATACCGCGTTATGATAAGTCTACAAATAAAAAAAACTTGCACAATTGTAGTTGACGTCATAATATGCGAAATGGAAGCTGCTTCCCTCATGCGGCATTGGCATCTTTTATTTATAGACGACTGATTGATGAAGCGAAACGTCCTCGTATGAATGAATCGATTTATGGTTTCGTCGGGCGGACGCTATTTATGTGATAGGCTTGACGTCAAGAATCCTAAATGGAGGAACAAATAAATTCGTCCCTAATCTGTACCTATAGAACAGCAGCGAGACAGTCATGCACATAACAATGCGTAGTCTAAGAGGATAATATAGTACTTCAGAGAGGAACATGAAATGGCAAGCGATTACTATAGTGTATACCTAGGTGTATACCCACGGCACGAATAGATAACGTAAAGTGTAGGTGGTCAGTTAGTTACAAAGTATTTTTATTTAATTTGTGACATACATATAAAGTCAAAATTAAACAATTCGCCCGACCCGGGCGAGATAATGCGGGTGATTTGTCTATTAACTCATTTGAACGATCTCTTGACTGCATAGGAATTAGTCTCTCAGTACATAGACAAATCATTATTATGCGAAAAGAGTTGTTAGAAATCAACCTAATTTTTATTATATTTTAATTTCTTTCTATGTAGGTATATGTAGTAGATAGTCAGACAGGCTGACGATCTACTTGCTATAACGGCTGACGGTCAGACAAGCTGGCGACTATCGCATATACCTACTAAGTGCCCTGTCAACCATAGCAATATTAAGGCTCTGGCATCTCTAAGTCACCAAAACATAAAGGCACACGTGCTGTTATTTTACGGTGGTTATCTTTAAGGGGGTGGTTACTACCCAAATGACTGCGAAACGCAGTATGCTCTGCCACTACTATTATTAGGTACATATTTTCTTTATAAGCTTTAAAAAAGAAGGAAGTGAAGCACCAACAATTCGAAATGAAAATAGGGCAGTCTGCTTGGCGATCGTCGAGTTCAGTTTGAGCGCATCGCTGGGTTGCATGTCGTTGATAAGTCGGGCGCGGGCGGGTCATCGCGCAGGAAGTGCCGGCGGCGTTTCAAACAACCAATCCACCGACACTGATAACATGTACCTAATGTATTGTGTAACGATGACCACATGCAGTTGCTAACCTATCTCTCGCTACGAATGTTCCCCAAAGGCTCCCAAAGGAGAGCTAGATCGAATACATTCAGCGTGAATACTAGGCGAAAGATCGAATCAGAGCTAGATCGAATCATACATTCATCATGAATACTTGGCGAAAGATCGAATCAGACCTAGATCGAATAATACATTCAGCATGAATACTTGGCGAAAGATCGAATCAGACCTAGATCGAATAATACATTCAGCATGAATACTTGGCGAAAGATCGAATCAGACCTAGATCGAATAATACATTCATCATGAATACTTGGCGAAAGATCGAATCAGACCTAGATCGAATAATACATTCAGCATGAATACTTGACGAAAGATCGAATCAGACCTAGATCGAATAATACATTCAGCATGAATACTTGGCGAAAGATCGAATCAGACCTAGATCGAATAATACATTCAGCATGAATACTTGGCGAAAGGGTGACACTACATTGTGAATACATTGTGAATTGGTGAAATGAACTCCACTTTTGGGGGTATTACCACGTATTACCACCAAAAGTGGAGTATACCCTTTCAGAAGTTTATTTCATTTAAAACAATGCGAATCAAAGTTCAACGTAGTTGGTTTAAACAGAGGCCTGTGATAATCACACGGCACAAATAGTTCCAAAACAATAATGTTATATTAACTAGCGACAAGGATGAGATTTTTACCTGTTGTATCTGTTGGATTGTTTAGAAGTTAGCGGAGAAACGGACAGAGGCTGATAGTGACTTCATTTTATAATACCTATATTATCTTCTTTAAACGATTCAATTTATTTTGATACGTAATGATTGATACCTACTCGTAGAAAGAGCGCTCAACGAGGAGTTTGTCAATTTGCAGAAAAAAATGCATCTGTACGAAGCTGGGGCAGGCCGCTTGTCTGCAATAACTTTGATATGATATACACTCATACTTAAATATTTATCACGCTTCGCAGCAACACTTCGAATGTTGAGTTAAAATGATGCATCTCGGGTCGTAGGTCGTTGAAGGCATTCGATAAATTGCAAGATTTGACAGTGAAATAGCGACTGTGCATACGAGAGATGCAGCATGGATGGAGCACGATCCACAAATGGCAGCGATCGTCATACAATCAACTATAGAATGACACGAGTGATCGATCTCTTCAGTCGCATAGGTTAAGCTATCCGACCGAGGCATTTCATATCAATCTGTTATTTAAAAAAAACATGACACCTGTATCAGTTACCCTTACAGTAATTAATCAAAGTAGACGTGTTTTTGTTAAATCAAAATCGAGATGTACATAATGTCTGTGAGGTTTAGAATTTGGTACATATACGACGTACGGTTACGAGAGGTCACACAGCTCCGTCACATATGTGCCGAAGCCTTTAATGCAATGCAAATGTTAACATTAGAATTCTTGATGTCATCCGCTTACGCACGCGAATAAACAGAATGCGCTTGGTAGCCCCTTATTATAGATTTGTGTTTATAGTACCTGCCTATATAATGTCCACTCGAATATACTAAGCGTATGTAAATAAAAGCGGGGCAAATGACGCGAAAGAAAACATTGATTTTTTTGTAGCATTTCTGAAATATAGCACTCAGTATAAACTACGCTACTTAGTCCACAGTTTAAGCAAGTTTGTTTATTACTAGGTAAATAAATTGCTGAATATACCTACTACTATTTATGACTTTTTTTGTAAAAGTCTTCTCAGACAGTGTGACGGTACACTTGATGGTAGGTAGTTACCGTCCCCTATAAACTAAGGGTTATCAGCTAATTAACGTAGGTATATCAGCTCCATTATCCCCGGTTATGGGTGACTTTAAATGACAGTTTGGCCTACTTGACGTTTGTGAAAGAGGCGCTTAGCCTTTTTTTATACAAAAGGGTTTGTGTCACATACGAGAAAAATGACGTATGTGTTAATACTATGTTCGTATAGATAGACACGTATCTATAAGGCATATAGCAATTAACTAAATTTGGATGCTACAGTTACTACTTCCGGTTCGGCCGCGTACGCATTCTGTATTTTTAAATTTAACTAGCGAACCGCTTTCGGCTTTGTCCGGGATACACTTTTTTATATACACAAATCTTCCTTGTTCATCCTTCTTTCCATTAGTGAAAACCGTATCAAAATCAGTTGGGTGGTTTAAACATTGCATCCGTGCGAAACTGGGAGCAGGTCACTAGTGTAAGAGGATTACAGAATTACGTAAGATCACTAATATGTTCAATAGGCCATAGATTTATTTTTTATTAAGTCTTATCACCGCCGCCGCCAGTCTCATCCGGTGATCAAACGACGTCGACATCTGTCAACATCTGTTGCCCTAATTTAAAATGATCTAACAATACGCGAGAGTACTCTATACTTATCGCCTCTATTTTGATACCGAGCAAACAGTAAACATACCAAACACTCATACTGAAAGGAAAACTATAAAGTAGTTACTGAAAAAGTTGTGAAAATAAAGTTGTTATTTTTAATTATAATAGTAACTGTTTTATTTTTTGTTATGATTTTTTTTATTATATAAAAATGTTGTCGATTTGTGTAGATACGCTGAATGGGTAGACCGATTTTAATTCGGTTTTCATATATGGAAAAAAGGATAAACGGGAAGATTTTTTTATATATAAAAATTGCACCCCGGGCTCTAGTATTATATAAATGGATAAGATTTGTTTTCAAAATTGAAATATATTAAAAAATTTTTTTTTTTCATTTTGTAATTTTCACAAAGCATAAAATCATCAATCAACAATACTAATAATAAATCTGTAAGTGTAGGTATTGTATGTATGTATGTTCCTCCATAACTCTTAGGGCCTCTTTCGCCAACTACAAGTAAAGTGTTGATTAGTTACTTTTAGAAATAATTTTCTTTTATTGAATTATGCACTCGGCACTGCATCATTCGATAGGCGAAATTTTTTTTATTATTTTCTTTTCAATGTTTGGGACTTTTACCGTACAAACAAAGGTATATCAGCTCCATTATCCCCGGTTTCCGGTGACTTTAAATGACAGTTAACCTACTTGACAGATGGTGAAAGAGGCGCTTAAACGAATAAACTAATTTTCATGAAACTTGGTAGATAAACATTTAGACGTACATGACACAGGATAGGCTACTTTTTTTCTTTTTCAAAGCGGACGAAGTTTATTATTATTACTAGTTGGCGCCCGCGACTTCGTCCGCGTTGAAAAAAAAAGTAGCCTATCTTGTGTTCCGTACGTCTAAATGTTTATCTACCAAGTTTCATGAAAATCAGTTGATTCGTTTAAGAGTTATAGAGGAACATACATACTTACATACATATATACAGAAAAAAATTCTAAAAATCGTCAATTTAGTTTCAGTATCATGTATAGAGCCTATATACACGATATTTCTGAAAACAAAGTAAATTACTCCATGACCGACCCCTACAGATTTATTATTAGTATTGATAAGTTATGTGGTAAAATCAGTTTTTTAATTAGATTAATAATGAAAAGTATGAATGTAAAGTATGAAGGTAATGAAAAGTGTATGTTGGTTATAAAAAGTAAGTAAAGGTTTGGTAAAATAAAACATTCAGATAGAATTCATATAAGTAGTTACGTAAAAGCTGAATAGAGAAACGTGACCACATGAAGGGACACGGAACAGGCTGACAGGAGGCGTGCATCCCGGATGGTGGCGGCGAAAGGAAACGGCCGACTCACCGCCACTTCCTTTCGACTCGCAGTGGCGGCCGCCGCATTTAATATCTTTCATCACACACTTCTAAACCATTCAAAAGTTCCAGACTAGAATACTTATGAAAATGTATCAAAGAAAATTATTTGTGAACTAGCTGAATCCGGCCCCGCTTCGACGCGGCGTGCGCGGTATACTGGACATTGCTTAGGTATATTTATAATAAAGTAGCCCAAGTTACTTCCTATAACATCAGTGAAAGTCCCTTCAAAATCGTTCCAGCCGTTTCGGAGATTAGCCAGATTTCTTGTAAGTGCCGTATTTTGACATTACAAACAAACACTTGAGTTTTATTTATTTGTAAATACAAATAATATTAGGAACTTTTTTATAAGGCAATAATAAAGTGTCGTTACATTTATAACTCTAGAAGGCATTGCCAAAAAAGGTACTCATACCATAGGTAACTTCAACAAGTTCTTAAATTAAAATGGGATAAACGAATTTATCACTAAACTCAATTCTTTCATTTATGGAAGACTATATTGCTTTAAAACTATTGCAAATCTTAGTACTTGTATCAAAACAGTTCCAAGTATATACTTTCTGAAGACAATTTAACAGAAATTCTTGAAAATGCATATTGTTCCCTTATAATAAAGGTAAGATAGGTAAGCTTATAAAAAGGTAAGCTTTTGAGTATCAAAAGCAGTTTATGTATTTCTTAAAAATCTTATTGAAATATGCTTATTTTTATTTATGAAAGTGATTCTTTATCACGAAGGGTAGATGAGTCCTCGTAAAACGAGTAATATTGATTTTCATACATTTTCAAAATGTTTTGTGCAGGTTACGTTAATAAATTTCCCAATTATAACAAACGATGTTAAGAGGGTGTTTAGGGGCAGAAAAACAAAGCATGGTATAGTAAACATTGGTATTTATAATATAATGTTGTCATTTTATTTACAAATAAATACAAATTCAGTTAATAAATAAATGGTAATTTATCTACAGCTTAATAAGTATGTTTTTATATCTCATCTGTTAATTTTCACCTGTCGAAAATACTAACGCAACGTTCGGCGACACGTTCACGTACATTCACACTATACGACTATATTTACAGGGTACACGTGCAAGATTCACTCTGCGGTCGCGGGGCGGCATCGTCCCGGCCACTCACATCACTCGGTCCTTCGCGCGTGGCTCGCCACTAATAAATATTTGTACAAGGCGGCGGGACTAGATAATACTGGAGAGGCGCGGCGGAGGCTCGGGGCAGCGGCAGCCGGAGCGGCGGCAGCGAGCGTACAGCGCCGCGCCTAGCGCCGCACAGCCCCGCAGCGGCCAGTACAGCCACAGGCACGGCAGCGGCAGCGACAGCGCGCCCACGCACGCCAGCCGCCGCCCGCACGCGCACGGCTCGCCCGCCTCCTCCTCGCCGCTGCCGCAGTGGTACAGCAGCGCCTTCACGCAGCACATGCACGACACGTAGTCCACGCACGCCTCCGCGCTGCACAGGCACGAGCCGCACAGCCACCGCTGCGGCAGCGGCGGCGCCCGCGCGCACTGCTCGCAGCGGCAGCGCCCGCAGCGCTCGCACAGGATCGACTCGGCCTGCACCCGCTTGTCCGCGGCGGCCGGCTGCGTCGTCACCGGCTTGAGCGGCGCGGCCGCGTGGCACGCCCGCCCTCTCCGCGGCGCCTCCACGTACGCGTTCCGCTCGCGCTCCGCCTCCGGCCTGGGCCGGAGCAGCGACACGTTGTTGGGCGGGCGCGCGCCCGTCGGCCTGTGGACGCGCGCCGCCGGCTTGGGCGGCCGGGGCGGCGCCGCCGGCCCGCCATACTCATCCATCGAGTCCGGCTAACGGCTCTCCGGGCCGTCGCCTTCCTGTTCCCTCATCGTCCCCACCTGCAACCAATTCAAACATTCTTCATTACTAACCCATTCTTTCAAAATACCTAATCATAAGCATAAGAGACTTTTTCAATCCTGCGTTAACTATGGTAATGCATATGAAAATATATTAGATTCTGTATATAAAGGAAAACTATAAAAAATCAAACGGAATGCCAATATTTACATTTTTTTATTGATTTAGTTAGGTAAACTATTTATATTTTTGTAAGATTATTGCAATTGATATGAATACTGTATAACTCCTAACAGAAAAAAGTAAAAAAAGATACATCTTGAAAAAGAACTCAATATACAAATTCACACTGGCGATCCTATCCCGGCTTCGCACGGAGTTAAAATTGTCAAAAATTCTTTTTTAACGGATTGCTACATTATTAACTAAACCTTTGTTCTAGATTTCTAAACTTAATAGTTTTGGATGATTGTTGATAGTCAGTCAGGACAAACAATTTTACAAGTATAGATAGATTAATGCAGCAAAATGTAAGTCTAGTAATAATAATTTAAGTAAGAAAAAGTAAGTATGACTCCTACCATCTATGGAAAAAACACTTTTGATGAGAGACGGTTAAGGATATATTGTCGTAATAGCTATAATAAATTTGTATTTAGTTTACAGGACATATTTCTATTTTAAATTCATTAGTTACTTATAGAAACATTTTAAATCAGAGGTGTTTTATTAATACCGCAAATATCTATTTTGTATTGTATGTTGTAGTCTATGTTAAATTGGATTTGTATTGCTCAAACCAAAAAATTTTGTTACGAGAAATTTCTGCTCTGGTCACACCAAGAACAAGCTTGTTAATTAAGGTATTAATTAAGACTTTAGAGTTGGTAAGGTTCGCACGTTTGTGAATGTCCAAATTAAAACCAGGTGTACCTATTCAATCTTCGCGATATAGGTATCTAAAAAAATTTTCAACCGCTGCTCATTCAATAATAACAATTAATAATATTTCTTTTATTTTGTTATGTCTAAATATACTCGCTATCTGCAGAGTTCGTTACAAGATATTTACCGTTATGTTGGCATTGTTTACAATTATTCTTTATCTCGGAACATTATTTCGTTTATAATTTTCGTACTTATCACATTATCGTCGAAATTCACGCCACAATTGGCTTCAAATCAATCATTATAAAAAGTGCTGTATTGAAATATGTACGGAATTGTATGGAAACTTCGACTTGAGTTTTTATTAAATTACTTAATATTTATCTACTTAGTGCCCCGTTCTCGGCTTCACCCGGGATGCAAATTTTTATATACATAAACCTTTTTCGTTTATCCCTCTTTCTATTAGTGAAAATCGAATCAAATTCCGTTGGGTAGTTAAGAAGTAGTTAACGAAGAAACAAACAAACGTGTACATTTTCGGCGATTTGGTTCCAAAATATTGTTTTTTTTTTTAGTTATTATAAATATTTATAACTTTTTATTATATGTATAAACCATCCGCGAAAAATTATCTATTTGATAGTGAAAATCGCATCAAAATCTATTGCGTGGTTTAGGAGTTGGCGGATATACAGCGACTTCAAATAATTGTACCAGGTATGAAAGGATTAGTTAGTTAATCGGTCATATTTAAATTACACTTGAGATCGACAAGTGTATGTGATTTAAAATTACATGTAAAATACGTAGGCAGAGGTATTTTGCATTGTATTCCAACAGTTGCAACGATTGTTTTGGTAAAATAGTATTTTATTGGACGGCTGCTAATTGCAACAGTCTAGATTTAGTTAGACCAAAGTACACTGTTACTATTTAGCTATTATTGATATAAGCAAACATAGCATTTACAAGTACCAATGAGTACATCATTTTGGAGGCACAAAAAACACAGGCGCGGAAGTCATTGAGTGTCTGCGTTTATCGGTTACACGTGTGGGCTTGCTTTACACTATAGCATGGCTGTTCGCCATTCAAGTCAATTCGATAACTTTACAATTAATGTAATTACTGCCTACGCGTGTCTTACGTGATGTACGCAAAAAATTGTTAATCAGCCGTGCGGAGACTATAGACCGGCGGTTTTAACTGGTACGTGTAACCTCGCGACGGGATTCTACTTACGAAGCAGACGTTCCACGGTCACACGACTCCTACACACATAGCTCCAAAAGGGCACTAATAGACATGCTATAACACTACACTAGCTCCTCGCACCGAGACCGCGCCGGACGAGACACTGTCACACAGAGTAGTTGTGAAGCACCGATTTTCGGGCGCGCAAATCCAAGGGAAGGTTCGTGAGACCGGCGCGGTCCGGGTGGCACCTGGCGCGGGCGGGGGGGCGGCCCACGCACCGGCCTCGATTCTCGTCCGCCCGCCGCGCGGTTATCACTGCAATATGGCCGCTACTCACTTCCTCGCTGAAGTTCTTCGTTGATTTCTACTCGTGATCTTGACGGCGGCGTTTCTCGTGACCGTTCCGAACTCGTGCGGGTTCACTGCACTTATTCTTATACACATTTTAAAGGAAAACCGGGAGCGCTGGCGCTACGCTCCGACGAAACGACCGTTCCGTTCGCTGGCACATTCCGCACTGGCGTCGGCGGCCGCGGGTGCGGGTCGACGGGAGAGGCCGCGCTCTCCCCGCCGCCCCGCACTCCGCCCGCGCCTTGCCTTTTTATGAATGGAAGGCGGCCATACTGAATGAACCGCGTACACGGAGCGGTTGGCCGCTATTTTTGCGGGCGAGCGACGTCAGGGGTCCGGGGGGTGGAGGCCGGAAGCGAGCTGCGAGCGCTCGCGGTGCCAAATTTTGCGGCGCGGGCGGCGGCGGTAGCGGATGTGCTCGTTTACCAGCTTCCGGCGAGAACCCCCCGCGCAGCCGCATCCGGGAATTGGGTTTCCGGTCGGCGAGAGTCGCAGCGCCAGGATACCCGCCCACTTTCATCCTGCAACCTCTATGCACTTCGAAAACTGTAACAACATTTCTCCTCCTGTTCCTGCGTCTATTCGAGACACGCTTTGACAACAGCCCCGGCGACTTCGGCGACAACGCGTTCGTTATCAGTGTCGGTAATTTTCGCAAGGTTGAGCGACAATGAGGCACGTTGTGCATGCAGCGTCTCTATGTCAAGGACAACAGATAACGCTTCAACAGTGACAAACTGTCTAAGTATCCTCAATTATTATATTTCAATGTGTACATGAATTGAACCTCTATTCAATGATTTTCAATAACTCCTCACTAAAAAATCACAATATTTTTTGTTTAAACACACACAATAGTCTTGACGACAGTAATTATGTAGTAATAATAAATGAATGGATTGGCTTATTCGAGAAAAAAACGAAAGAACGCCATTTATTCACAAACTAAGAACAAAACGCGAGGATCAACAGCGGTGAATGGATCATGGGAATGACTGTATCTTAAAAAAAATGTCCTTTACCTGAGTTCGTCCGGTTCGCCTTAAATTCTATTGTTAAAGATACAGATGCTTTGCCTGAGATGAGACTTTTCAGATTTTTTTTCACATTTCGGCGTAAATGAACCTATTCGAACAACTTTAGGTTAAGTACCTATGCCTGTATAATACATGCTCAAAGGTGTTAGTGTAATTTACTAATTTTGTAGCATTATAGTAAAATTATTGAAAGAGGTTAAATTTTTCCCACCGTGGTCCAACTTAAAGAAGTGGCAGTCGAAGTCATAAATTGGGCAGCACGTGTGGCAACAGTAACTAGTAGCACCAGATGGGCTTTTCCATCAATTATAAATGGAAAAGCCTACCTATATGGTGGTAGTGAATCAAGCCCTTCCAGGAAGGGCATAGTAAAATAGTCCCTTGTTACATAACCGATTTACATGAACCAGCATTGGGAGGGGACAAATAATTCGTACTCCAAAACCAGGTTTTGGAGTACGAATTATTTGTTTACTAGTTTACTAATGGCACGGCACTATGCTTTTCGCAGTCCTATATCGGGTAGCGACAGTAGCCAACCGCTTATATATACAAAGACCACCGTGAAATAACAAAATGTGTCCTGTTATGTTGGCTATGGACCCTTTGGACCCGCAAGTTTTGACCTGCTGAATAAAAGTGCCCGTTGGACCCACTTTTTAGTGACCGTCTGACCCACTGTGGGTCAGAACAATATTGTTTCGGTGAATGTGTAAAGGCTTTACCCGGCGGGTTAAGAACATTGCAAAATAAGACACGATTATCGCAAAACAAGCCCGGTGGCTTTGGTGTGTAGAGGCCTTAAGGGATGCTAGAGCCCATTCCCCTAATCCCTTATCCTTAAACCTACTAAGGTCGCTAGCGCACTTGCAATACCTACTGTGGCGTAGTTTGTGCTAAAAGGCAACGGTAGCCACCTACCAACAAGTGTATTGAACGCCTGTCTGATTTTTACTTTACGTAAAAACGGAGTTGCAATTAGTGCTGGAATAACCAGTAGGTAAAAATAAGTGGAAACAGAGCATAAAAACGCAATAACTAAATACTCGGAAGTGAACATTACAATTCTTAGCATCGCTACATGATACCTTAAGTTAGGAAACGTGACGCCTTAATGGAAGAACAATGGGTGTGACAATGGGTAACTAAATACGTAGTGAAATCTATAGCATAACAACTTTAGTAAAAGGCGCGTGCTGGCAAACTTCAAGGAATGCAATACAGGTTTCATCATACTCTTGTACCTATTAATTTATTACATAATTATAAAATACCTTCTGCATTTTTTTCTGCAAATTATGTGCACAAACTGTCCGCTTCTGTTTCTTTTGAACCTAAACCAACCTTTTCTAATTAAAATCACGGCTTTAATTATGGTTTTCACTAATTTATTTATTTTTCAAAAGGTACACTAACAGCACAAACAGAAAATAGGTATAGGTAACACAAGGCAATTTTAAGGTATATACAGATAAACTACAAAATAAAAATTGAGACGAATGATATATGCATAGCAACTAAACAATAATTATTATAAATTAATATAAAATAATAAGAAAAAGAAAACAAAATGAAAAGAAAAGAAAAGAAAACCACTCAGTTAAATAGTAGGTATAGCCGTCAATTTACGCTTAATTTCCGCCGATTTACAATTAAATATATCAATACCATAATGAAAAGAGTTATAAGCGAGAAAGGTTTGTGTATAAAATTGTGGTAAAAAAATGCATCCGTACCCAGCCGAGGTGGGTCGCTATAGTAAATAAATTAAATAATAAATGAATCGCCAAGATTATATAAACATAAACACATACGTAATGTATGGCCCCCAAAGCTCCCAAAGTAAGCGCTTATAGGTTGTGTTATGGGATAACCATAACACAACATAACTGTTATGGGACAGAAGCGAAACTGCTCATCCAAACTAGAATCAACTTTGAAAGGTTTATTTGCAAAGCTAACCCGGGAATCGAATCCGGAACCCCCGAGTCAGAGTGCTAAGACACCTTAACCACTGGTCCGTTGGGCTTGTCATAACCTTACGTATACCAGGTGTTCCTTGGTAAGCTTGCGATAATAATAATAATAGCCTATGGTTACAAAGTTTACTTTGAAAGCTCAAATTGTGTTTTTCAAATTGTGTTCAAATTTAGGTCCTATAGCAAATTGGGTCAAATATAGGTTTAGCTGAGCGTTATTTCTTTTTGTTATTGTTTTATTACATTATATTGTATTCTTGTTATTTAGTTTATATTTGTCTGTTCTTCGTTTGCTTTCAGTTATTTATTTGTTTTAATTGCTATGTGTGTGTTATCGATCGTCTCAATTTCTAGTTTGTACTTCATAGGGTATCTGTGTATGCCTTAAAATTGTTCTATGTTACCTTTTCATATTGTAAGTTTTTTGTTTGTGATGTTGGTGTACCTTTTGGAAAATAAATAAGTGTAAATAAATAAATAGACGTCATTACTTTTTGTTGACTTCTTGTCAAGACTTTTAATGACATATTTCTTTATATTATTAAGTTTATAATAAAAATTTACGTTAGCTATTTTCTAATATGTTATATGGCTTACCATCGCCCATAAACACTAAAAACACATATAAACATAAAATCGGCTCTGGCATCCCGTAGCCAGACGTGTGTCCACAGTTATGTGACCGCGTAAACTTAATGCGTGCGCTGTCTGTCACTACAACTCTTATCAATGTTGTAATTCTAAACAAATTTTGCGAGCAATTTACGAAACTGTTATAGTGGTTAATAAGGTATAATTTTGCTTGTAAGCAAAGTAATTTAAGTTATGAGCGCCTGTAATTATTGTTAAAAGTGTTGTCGTGGCAAACTCGTCATTATAATCGCTGCCCACTCAATAGAAATCAGGTTTCGATTGTTATTCTGGAGGCGGCCCAAGTCGAGCCGAGGCGGAAGCCGCCTTCGCCTCCGCCCGCACTTTCCATCCGTTATAGCCTCTATCCGCACAACTTAAATTATCTTCTTTGGCCTAGGGCCTAGGGGATTGTAGGAGTCAAATAAATAATTTTCAAAAAAGAAAAAATCAACGGTGGAAACAAAAATTATGAAAATAATTAGCGGACTAAACATAGGATTTGTCCTGAATTGTCCTGCCCAAAAGCGAAAAAATAACTTTAACCCGATTGCAGCGCTATCTACCGGGTCTAATTTTGAATCTAAATGGGTGATTTAGATTCAAAAGACAGAAAATTTCATTAAAATAAATCCATCCTTTTGGTAAGAGTTCATTCCATTGAATGAATGAATGAATGTCATTACATACACACCTATCTACAGAAGAATTATGTTATCCATACTAATAATAAATCTGTAAGTGTAGGTATTGTATATGTATTTTCCTCCATAACTTAAACGAATTAACTGATTTTCATGAAACTTGGTAGATAAATATTTAGACGTACAGGGCACAGGGCCACTTTTTTCTTTTTCAACGCGGACGAAGTTGCGGGCGCCAACTAGTAATATAATAAGACTAGCTGGTGCCCGCGACTTCATCCGCGTTCTCTATAGCCTTGCTCGATAAATGGACTATCCAACCCAAAAAGAATTTTTCAATTCGAAACATGTGTAGTTCCTGAGATTAGCGTGTACAACCAACCAAACAAACAAACTCTTCAGCTTTATAATATAACTAACTGGCGCCCGCGACTTCGTCCGCGTTGAAAAAGAAAAAAGTAGCCTATCCTGTGTCCTGTACGTCTAAATGTTTATCTACCAAGTTTCATGAAAATCAGTGAATTCGTTTAAGTTATGGAGGAACATACATACTTACATATATTGCATTCTTTTTTCATTGATCAAAAAGGTAAACAAACAATTCACGATATAGAACTAAACAAACAATACGAACAAATTCTAAATGAATTAATCACTGAGTCAACTCTCTTTGATAATGCCTAATGTACAAATTCTTAAAACATCTTTAAAAAAGTCCAGTGACCATGGCGACGCTATATTTGTTAACGTTTTTGATCAATAGAAAAAGAATAGAATCATACATACAGAAAAAAATTCTAAAAATCTTCAATTTAGTTTCAGTATTATGTATACAGCCTATAAACACGATATCTCTGAAAACAAAGTAACTTACTCCATTACCGACCCCCGACAGATTTATTATTAGTATTGATGATTTATATAGATATTACTATTTTAGAGCTGAAAAAAACAAAGCAAATGTGTTAATATCTAATTTAATAGACCATAAAGAGAGCCATCTAAGTGTTGAGCATTTTAAGGAGTTCTGTGCATCATATATTACAAATTCTTTAAAAAGCTATACATGACTTCACTTTCTAGAACATGATGTCAGCATTTACACCAGTGCTGTTATTATTTCCTAATTATTACCATTATTCAGTTAACTCTTTGTAATGGCTGAAGAATTCTCTTATGCTAAGCGCCTCTTTCACAAACGTCATGTAGGCCAAATTAAAGTCCCCGGTAACCGGTAAAAACAAAGTTACTTAGGTACTCCATGACTTAGGCCAAACTGTCATTTAAAGTCACCGGTAACTGGGGATAATGGAGCTGATATACCTTTGTTTGTACGGTAAACGTCCCAAACATTAAATAGAAAATAATAATAAAAAATCGGCTATCGAATGATGCAGTTAACCGAGTGCATAATTCAATATAACAGAAAATGATTTCTAAAAGTAACTAATCAACACTTTACATGTAATTGGTATAGATTAGAAATAAATTCGTATTTTGATGTTTTTAATCAAACAAGATTTCCGCCATTCCAGTTTACATAAATTTTTCTTTGACTAAAACTCTCGGCACATTTATTTTTGTTAAAATATATCATTTTTGTATTTATTGTAGAAATAAATAAATAACATGAAACAAAGATTTTGGTGCCACTCAGCTAATTTAATACTTTCATCGTGAAGTTCACAATAACATCTTAAAATAAATTAAAAATATGAAAAAAATCTGGACTTAGGAAATTATTATAATATGGATGCATAATGTTTATATTTGTTTATTGCAATTATATAATTAAAATACCTACAAAAATAATCTCAAAAAAATATTGGTTTTGGTCAGAATTCTATTTTCTTAACAATGTATTCAAAATTCAAAAATTTTTTAATTTTTGAAAATATGAAATTCATAATGAACTTTGATTAAATAATTACTATTATTAATAATAATTTAATTAGATTTTGAAAATTATTATGATCTTTCTAATTTGTCATTTGTCAAAATCCTCAACTCAAAAATGAATCTTGGGAAGATATCAGTTATCACTTATCAGTTTTTCCTTTAACTTTAAAACTAAACAACTTATCGTGTAGTTCAACAGTGATACAATGTACATTGTTTTTGATATTAATTTTATTTTGCAAGTTTCAATAACTGATAAGTCTATTTAAGAGAGTTGTTTGTGTAAACCTACTATCGGTTTGTGTACCTAAAATTGTGTGATAACTAAACTACATTATATTATACAACTATTAGTGGTGCTAGTACTGGAGCACTGGCTTGACTTGGCGATGCGGAGTTTAAAAATTATTCCGGATGTTTGTCGCAGATAAAGGAACTAAATGAGAGCATTAGTATTTATGCCCTATCTGAATATGTTATAATAACTATAGAACTAACAGATAATATGTTTTAAGTACTTTTATTTCAGGACGATTTAATTACAATGCTTACAATGCGCATATTTAGTATGATCTATTCTTTTTCTATTGATCAAAAACGTAAACAAATATAGCGTCGCCATGGTCACGCCATGGTCAGAATAGTCCATTCTAAGTTCTTTGTTTCTTCTAATTCTTTGTACATTAGGCATTTTCAAAGAGAGTTGACTCAGTGATTATAACTCATTTAGAATTTGTTCGTATTGTTTGTTTAGTTCTATATCGTGAATTGTTTGTTTACCTTTTTGATCAATGAAAAAAGAATACAATAAATAAATAAATATATATATATATATATATATATATATATATATATTTATTTATTTATTTATTGTATTCTTGTTTCATTGATCAAAAATAAATTTGGAACATATATATATATATATATATATATATATATATATATATATATATATATATATATATATATATATATATATATATATGTTCCAAATTTAAAATCGCTTGCTGTAGTTACGCTTCAAACGAACCATGGAGAATAGAGGTAAGGAAGCAAGCGAATCCGGGAGCGGGTCGCTAGTATACTACATAAGTTAAGGGCGTGTTGCTAGTTAATAATAAAATGAAATTAATAGGTTAAATAGCAAAAATAAACATTAAAAACTGTAATAAAGACGGCAAATTTCAGTCTCGCTTAGTTAAAAAAAAGCTTAATAAGAAATAATAGTTAGATATATAAGTAGATATAGGAAATATATAAACGAATTATATACATATTCATTTGCCTGCAACTGCCCGCGGCTTCGGTCGCGTGGGTGCCTTTTATATTATCATGTGCAGCAATTTCAAACTTTCTCTTAGTTTTATTTAGGTTAGGTAATCTTTCTGTATACGAGTTTATCAACCCAAGGTATAGTTTTCGTTTCGCGGGCACTTTATAAGCCTTGAAGATTTTTTTAAACAGCATATTATAGTCTTTAGCCTACTGTTGAATGATTCACTCATATTGTCTAATTGTTCTGTTGATTCTATTTTTTAAATATGTGAATTATAATTTGTCTTTTTTTTTAAAAAATATAAGTTCGTTTGTTATGAGATATAATTGCATCTCTGTATCTTAAAGTTGTAATAAATATTCTCATACAAATTACTTTTACGTGTTTAACTCTGCATAAATCTGAACCCATAACCAACACGTACATTCGACATTAAAATAAAAATAAAAAGCCCAGCAATAAGTGATTACCCAGCTAAGCCAAAATTTACCTATAATAATAAAGGTTGAATAAAGTATTTTTTTCCAATATATAGATAGATACAAAAAAAAAAAAAAACTATTGAAACAGTTAATCTGCATTATTTTAATGACAAATCTATTTTGGTATTGGAATTATTTTATCTACCGTTTGATGGTTAAAGGTGAGTCCAGGTTATATACCTAACAAAATATGTTACAAAACATAGTTATATAGCATTTTTATATGTGTGGACGATATGTATTATATAACATTTACATGTGAATCACGTTATCACGTGTAATAATAATACGTACGACCAAGATTATTGTAAACATGTTATATAACATTGTTATATTGCATTGTTATTTTAATGTGTACAATCCTGTTTTATATTGCAAAGTTATATAACAATGTTATTTCATTGTTCCCACCTTAACATCTGAAAAATTATTCCATAACTAACAATAACTAATAAAAAAAGCTCAATCTTAATTGTAATCCTATAAGTTCTTCTAAATTTACTTACATTCTTCTGGCATTACCTATAATATAATATAGGTAATACTGGGTTATGTGATAATAGTTTATTAAATGGACTGAAAATAATATTTTTATTATGTACTTATTGATATTAGATTTTAGTAGGTTCAGCGACCTATATATCCAAAATGAAAATATTCCAAGATATTTTACGACAATGCATTAAACATTATCATTATCTCAGCATTGTAATTACGGAACAAACAATTTATCTAATTGTTTTTGCAATTACTTATGCGTTGAAAAGATGGATGCCTACATGATTTTATCAATATGATAATAAAATAAATAAAATAAAATAAAATAAAAAAGCCTTTATTGCTGTTTTTCTTTACAATACTTAAAAATTATAGTGCCTAAACTAAATACAATTTAAAATATTTTTAGTATTTACATGAATCGGCAAACGGTTGTCATTCAGCTTGTCTCCCGACATAGGCCTCCTCTAAAGTTTTCCACTTAGTCCTGTCTTTTGCTGTACGAGTCCACATTGGTCCAGCCACTTTCAAGAAATCATCTTCCCATCTTTTGGTCTGTCTACCTCTGTTTCTTTTATTATCTCGTGGATACCATTCTGTTACTATCCTAGTCCATTTCTCATTTTTCTCACGCATCATATGACCTGTCCATTGCCATTTTAATTGTTTATAAGTGGTATAAGCATTCTTGAAATTAGTACAACTTTTTATGTTTTTTAACTTTATTCTATCCACTCTTTTAACTCCTAAAGTACTTCTTTCCATTCCATTCTGACAAGTTTTTATTCTATTTGCTAGTTGCTCCGTCAATGCCCATGTTTGACACCCGTATAATAAACATGGTAGAATACACATATTATATACCTTCCTTTTTTCTTTCATAGGCATATCATTATTCTTCATTACTTCACTAAGTGACCAAAATCGTTTCCACGCATTAGTTGTTCTTCTTTCTATTTCTTTTTGCATGCAATTCTCTGTAGATATTAGTTGTCCCAAGTATATATATTCAGACACATATTCAATCGGTTCATTATTTACTTTTATTTCTTTGTGTGAGGAGTTTGACATTATTTTTGTTTTTGTTAAGTTCATTGACAGACCTGCTTTTGCACTTTCATCCGATAACTGTTGCAACATTAGCTCCAGGGTCTTTGGACTTTCCGAGAATAAGATTAGGTCATCTGCGAAGCGAAGATGGTTTAGATTTTCGCCGTTTATGTTGAGTCCATTTTCCGTTCATTCAAGGTTCCTGAATATCATTTCTAAAACGGCTGAAAATAATTTAGGTGAAATTGGGTCCCCTTGGCGCACACCTCTTTTTATGGGGAATTCAATGCCTGTACGTTCTAATTTTACTTGCGCAGTGCTCCTAGAGTATATATTCCTAAGTATGCGTATGTATTTTGTTTGTACCCCTTGTGCTTCTAGTGCGTTCCAGATAAATTCGTGTTCTAATGTGTCGAATGCTTTGTTGAAATCGACAAATCCTAGGTAGTAAATTTTATTGTATTCTTTACATTTTTGAAGTATCTGTCTCAGAGCGTGTATATGGTCTATAGTTGAAAAGTTTCTACGGAAACCAGCTTGTTCCTTCGGCTGATTTTCTTCAAGAGTATTGGTAATTCTAGATAGTATAATTTTTGAGAATACCTTGTAGACATTGGACATTAGACTAATTGGTCTATAATTTCCGTTTCCGGTTGTCAAATAGTCAACATCATAGTTGAGCGGCTCCTGATATTTATTTGTTTTATAAAGTAATTATTCCAACTTTCAAACTTACGGATATCACAAAATATAAACTAAAGTGCTGTGAATAACGTGAATATATTGATTTCGTGCGGGTCCTGAATATTGTGAAACATTTGTCAAACAAAACTGGCCAGATAAATATAAAGGTTAGAAATTATATCATATAGAGGGTAGGAAGGAATTAATATCACATTCATTTACATCTCATTGACCACAGACTAGACAAGTGAGTCATCGTGAGTGACATCCGTCGTAGTGTTGCCATTATAAGAAATAATAAAAACTACCACCTATAACGTTCCTTTATACGCAGTTTAATTTGAGATAGAAATATGGAAGATCAATTTCAACTCTTGTTTGACAAAATGAAAACCGAAATGCACGATCAAGGAATGGAGCTAAAAATTGCTATAACTAATACAATATTGGAGAAAATTGACGAAAAACTACAACCTATAATGGCAGAAAATAAAATCCTAAAAAATAAAATAGGAAAACTTGAGAAAGAGATTGAAGATTTGAAAAGAGATAAGAAACAAAATAATATTATAATTTTTGGAGTGAAAGAAGAAGAAAAATCTCTCCAAGAACTTTTACAGAAAATGAAGATAACCTTTAAAACAGATTTAGACATAGGTTTAGATGAAAGCGAGGTAAACAAAATACATCGTATTGGAAAAGAAAAGCCAGACGATAAACCTAGACCTATCTTACTGTCATTTGTGAATGAATGGAAGAAGAACGAAGTTATGAAAAAGAAGAAAAATTCTAAAAATATGTACATAACAGAAGACTATACTAAAGAAGTTCTAGAAAAGAGGAAAATGTTACAACCTCAACTAACAGAAGAGAGGAAGAAAGGCAATGTCGCATATTTGAAGTTTGATAAATTAATAATAAAAGGTAAAAATAGTAGTACCACTAGTGAAAAGAGGAAAAGAGAAATGTCAATATCACCGCGGAATGATACTCAACCAAAAAAACATCCAACATTGATGAACAACAATAGATTAAATGCTTACGATATAATGAGGATAAGATCTAATTCTATTTCCTCAATTACGACAAATAATAATAAGCAATAACAACCAGCCATCGGTAAACGGAAAACACAACATTTTTGTAACATAAACGGAAAAGTAACAGAAGAACACTACTCTCCCCCAAGCCGATTGGTCCTCGTGGGGGAAAATGACCGCAACCCTCTAAAGAAGAAAGACAACATACACTCAGAAAAGGAAACAAAACAATATCACATAGCAACTATCAACTGTCGATCACTTAGAACTCCAGAAAAACTACAAGAACTAGAACTGGCAATAGAAGAAATAAAATGGGATATTATTGGAATTAGCGAAATGAGAAGATTTGGTCAAGGTATAAAAGATTATGGAAAGTACATATTGCACTACATAGGAGAGACGCCTGGCCTGTATGGAGTTGGGTTTGTCATTAAAAGAAATCTTGTGAACAAAATAGAAGAAATTAAAGGAATCTCCGAACGCATTGCAGTCCTCAATATAAAACTATCGTTAAATGTAGAAAAAGAAGAAAAATGGTCCATTATCCAGGCGTATGCACCAACCGAATCAGACAAAAAGGAAGACCAAATAAAAATCGAAAAATTCTATGAGGACCTACAAAATACTATTGAAACTACACATAAAAACGTTATTGTCATGGGTGATTTTAATGGCCAAATAGGTTCAAGAAACGACGGTGAAGAATATATTATAGGACACCACGGATTTGGTACTAGAAGTAAAAACGGAACAAGATTAGTAAATTTTGCGTTAGAAAACAAACTAAGTATCTTGAATAGCTTTTTTAAAAAGAAATCAACAAAAAAATGGACCTGGATTTCGCCCAACGGACTTTACAAAAACCAAATTGACTACATTATGTCCAATAATAGAAAAGTTTTCAAAGATGTATCTGTCATAAATAACTTAAATTTTAATACAGACCATAGAATGGTACGAGCAACGTTGACAGGAATTCGTCAAAAGAAAACTAGAAGATTCCACAATAAACATACATTTATCGAATACACAGGAAACACAGACTTACTCCTTAATAATCTTCAGACATCATTAAATAACGAGGAAAACACACAAAAAGACTATACAACAGCTCAGGAAAAATATGACAAATTACTAAACCAATTAAAAACTGTAACTAGAAAAACAAATTTAAATAACAAAAAGGAAGTATCGTTCATAACTAAAGAACTGCTACAAAAACGCAAAGAACTTTTAAAACTAAAGAAAAGTAACGACAACCGTAAAAAAATAACAGAAATAAGCAAAAGGATTAGCGAACAGTTTAGAAAAGAAAGAAAAATGAAAAGATTTAATACATTGAAAAAATACATAGAAAGAACAGGAGGAATAAAAAAGGCGTTGAAGGAAATAAATCATGGCAAGGACTGGATACCAAGTATGAAGAAGAAGGATGGTTTAAATACGGGCAAAAGACCCGAGATATTACAAATCGCTACTGACTACTATCGAAATCTATACCAAAGCCAAAATACAGGAAAAGTTGAAAAAGTATACGACACACCGACTAATGAAGTTCAAATACCAGTTATATTAAAGGCAGAAACCATAAAAGCAATCATCACACAAAAACTCGATAAATCTCCTGGACCAGACCTAATCACAAACGAGTTACTAAAAATTACATTGCCAGCTATTGCTCCTAGGTTAACGGATATATTCAATGAAATTATTAATACAGAAAATATTCCTGAGGATTGGACTAAATCTACAATTATATTGCTGCACAAAAAAGGAGATAGAAGAGACATAGCAAATTATCAATATGATACTAATAATAAATCTGTAAGGGTTGGTCATGGAGTAAGTTACTTTGTTTTCAGAGATATCGTGTTTATAGGCTCTATACATGATACTGAAACTAAAGTGACGATTTTTAGAATTTTTTCTGTATGTATGTAAGTATGTATGTTCCTCCATAACTCTTAAACGAATTAACTGATTTTCATGAAACTTGGTAGATAAACATTTAGATGTACAGGATACATGATAGGCTACTTTTTTTTCTTTTTCAACGCGGACGAAGTCCCGGGCGCCAGCTAGTTTTCTATAAATTCTCAATCGAAATACAAAATGTATAATTATTAATTAGCAATATTTTTATTGAAATAATTAAATACCGGTATCTAAATAGTTTTATATCTGTCCTCTCCTTTATTTTATCAATAGCATTACTCGTAAATCAAAATTTTTAGTGTTTTCTTGCATACTTTGCAGCATTTTAAGTTTAAAACCCCGTTTTTAATTTTTTTATATTAATAATATTATAAAGAGGTAAAGTTTGTATGTTGTAGGTGATCTTCAAAATTACCTACTCATTCGATTTAAAAAATTCATTCAACAATATAGTTGGAATAGAATTTCAGCTGTCTCAAAATAAAGATCCAACGCTTGACAAAAGTATAATATGAGGCGTCAATTTTGTCAGGCGCTTACTTTTAGTTTTCAACGGGAACGAAGTTGTGGGCAATAGCTAGTCTTACCTACATAAGTTAGACACAACATTTGACTAAATATAAACAAGTAACTTTTAAACAATTTGTAATGTTGACAGACTAATAATCACATCCTCAATTAATTAACCAAGTAATGATTCGTTACGTAACGATAAATAATGAAAATATTTATTGAATGAATATTGTCACGGTTCGCATATGATTCGGTCCATTCATGGCACGCTCTCGTTGCCTGACCTTAGATCGAACCGAGCTGTGGTTAGAGGTACATAAATAAATAGCAACGTGTAGTTAGTAGGTACTAACTAACGTGGATAGTAGTGGCAAGTTATTGTGTCAATTAATAAATTTTAGCATATTCCGTAACATTAGAAACGACATTTGTGGCATGGAAGTGGCTTGTAATGTTATTGTTTTAATTGGGTACATAAATTCCATGTAGCGGTCGGTCGGGTGAGGGGAGTGCGGTACGGGACGGTGCGGCAAGGCGGTCGACCTTCCACGAGGCCGTTCCGTCCGCGGGCCGGCCGCTGTTCGCTACGTGACGGTTATATGGCTCCCGGCAAACGAACGCAGGAAGCCACCTCAATCAGCCTGACACCGGCTGAACATTATAGGACATTTTCGTAGCGCGGTTCTTGAGTGTCTCCTGTACTGTTTGTGCACCATACAAGAGAGAAAAGACGACTCTTTGCTTCACTAACAAAACACGTCGTCTGATTCCGTCGTTCCGTCGTTTGATTGCATTTATAACAATATCGTTGTAAATTAACCATCAGTAAAATCTCTATATTTTATCAACACTTTTTACTGACACACAACTTGGAGTTGTAATGTAATAAGCTATACCCAGTATTACTAACAGACACTTAATAAATTGCTTTCATAGCGACGACTAAGAGATTATTGGGGAAGACACTTTTGCTTGTATAGAAACGACGTAGTGTGATAGTGCATTAATAAAATAAAAGCAAGTCATCAAGATATGAATCTGTCTGAAATGCAAACAAGTTTTCACTACAGTATCTTGGTATGGATTTAGATTGTATGTAGGATATGCAAGAAAAAAATTACATTTACAAATTGCCTTTACAAGACCATCGTAATGGCAAATGACGTCCACCAAAAATAGGCGCGACTCGCGCTGTCCATCAGCGCAAGTCGGTCGGTCCAACTCAAGAATTGATTCTGGCCAGTACTGCTTCTCTGCTTAAGAAGGCTGTGTGTCAGAGTGAGGTCCTAATGCAGGATCCTAATAAATAAATAGATGAAAATATTTAGAAAATTGTCAAAAATCACAAAAAATTGGTTTTTGGTGCTTATTTCGCTTGTGTGCACGCTGGCTTAATCATAAATGTGTAGCTAAAAAACTCTGGACGGGGACCGCTATAGTTAGTCAACAATGTTTGAAATGTGCGTTGAGTTTTGATGTTCATCAATAAAACCTTCATTAATTTCTTAATCAGAGCCATAAAAGATTTTATATATGATCGTTAATGACTTTAATGGGGATAACTTGATGGGCTGGTAGCAAAAGAAAACGTTTTCTTTTTCTTCTAGACGTCAGCGACAGTTCGCTTCTATGTATATGGTTATTTAGTGTTTTACAAACTTAAAACGGAATTGAAAATGCCGAAGTAATGACGTGTATGTCCAGGATGTTCTCTCCAAAAGCAAAAGTAGTTGTGACACAGGCAAGCCAACACCGTCTCTATGTTCCACAGGCCAATGACATCACTTTCCATCGTCAATATGGCTCAACTGTCCATTCGCCGTCGTCTAAAAATATACTTTGTGCTCTATTACTAGAAAACATTATCGCTGACATCTACTAACTAGTTTTCTGTGGCGTTTTAATAAAATTATCTCAATACCTAATAGTCATTTGTATGTTTGTTCGCGTATCTTTATAAATTATGGGCCATTTGTTATTCTAATGTAGGTATAAACTACATCGTACTGTAAATTCTCGTCAAAATACATTCTAACATACTTTCATACTTCAAACCAAAACCTTACGAACTTTACCTACATAAAAATATTTATAAGAATATTAGATTTTAAATACACACTTAATAAGAAAGAGTAACATGACAAAAAAATTTAATCAAATTGACTAAAAATTAATCAAAATTATAGAAATACTTACATTTTTTGCAGGATTTTATGCTTTATAATGTCTCAATTCATAAGATGTTGATAATTTCGGTTATTCCGTTTATCCACCCAAAAATCCACCCTAAGGGGGATACTTATGTTCTTGATTACGCGTTAAGGTGAATTTCTGTTTAGATTTCGTACTCATTAGAAAAACGAGTTGTTCGATAATAGCACATAATAGTGCAAAATATAAAAAGCGTTAGCCCAACCAAGGGAACAGTTTGTTCGTGTTGTTCCCAGCCAGCTTCGGGGAACTAGCTGTTGCTATGCCCACGTATTACCTGTATTGTGTTGTTTGTCTAAATTGGACCTTTGTAATATTTTATTTCATTAGCACGAAAATGATGACTGGAGCACTATTGTTATCTATATAAATAAAAAATGAAAATAGTGCCATTTTGTTTGAAAAATTTGAAAAATGTGTTGCTATAAAACTCGAGTACGGCTGGACCAATTCAGCAAATTTTTTGAATATTCGAATTTTGAAGGTTCTAAGGAAAGAAAAAGCCAAGCGCAGTTTGTAAAACATAGTGTGTGTATTGCAAATATTAGATATAGAAAAGAGAAGATAAAGAAATATAAAAAAATAGTTTATAAAATAATTGAAACAAATAATAATTTTGGATAACTATTGTAGATTCGTGAAATAATAATTAGGTACTATTTGGTACAAAAAAATATTTTTTTAGAATTTATATTAATATTTAATAAATGTAATAAGGACATAATTATTAATGTACCTACGTAAAGAAGCACATAAATTGCAATAGCAAATAACAAATAATAGAATTGGAAATTGCTGATAAATTGTGCTCGATGATATAAGTCCACAATAATCATAGGTACGAAAATAATTTATTTATGTAACATACTTCCTCCTTTAATCTGTAAAATTACAGCAACTGTTGATAACATAATGTGATGAGCAATAATAAAATGATTTACAAGATATAGCCATCAACTCGCTAAGTATAGCCGTTCGCAAAAGCTATCTGATAAAAATCAAATCAAAATCAAAATATTTATTTATCTATTAGGTTTCTACAAGAAACTTATGATCGTCATCATAAATTTAAATTTACCAGATTACATACTTTAATTAAACGTTGCCCAGCAGCTTTCAAAGATGCAGTACCTCGAAAACAAAGCACTTTCGAACTTTGGGCCCATTGAGACTGTTTCATCAAAATTTACCGATTGGTAATTTCTATTTGTTTTCTGCGGGGTTCTTTCTAGTTCATAAGACAGTAAATTATCAATTGATATACATATACTTATTCAGGGAATCCCGATTTGATTGATATGGGGAAAGCATGTCCCGAACCGTATCAATGTTTAATTGGCACGTCTTTGAGACACGGTGGAACTGGTTAGATGTGAGTTTATCAAGAGGCATGGAGGAGTAGTGATTTACGCGATGGTGGCGGTGCGGCTAGGTGCGGCGCCGTGGGCGAACAGGCCAGCCACTGCCCACGCACCACCCGCGCTACCACGCGTCCGACGTCGCTCGTCGCCGCGAATTCCGAACCCACCGCTAGGCTACTCACCGTCCCACACCTGCGCCGATACACTGTTTTAGTTGACACTCCAATCCACTATTCGCCCGCGCCTCCACGCACTCTTATCTCGACGACATTGCTCCTACGTCACGGCTATAAGATTTACGACGTTCTTTCACTAATAATTCCAACTTGTGATAAGTTTTTTATAAGTAATAGTCTGCATTAGGGTATTGCCTATTACACAAACATTTGTCTAATGGGACCTGCCATCTCAGCTGACGGTCCACTTTATGGTAGGGGCTACCGTTGCCACAGGTTCTGCCTACCATAGTAGGATTAAGGATAAGAGATTGGGAAAAGATAGGGAAATGGGCTCTGACATTACTTAATTAGAAGACCTCTAGTCCTGCAGCCAGACGGGCTGCCTAAATGACTACGAAACACAATGTGACCTTTTTTTTTTTTTGAGGAGGGGATATGACATTTACGCACTATCCCTCGTCGAAGGGGACAGTCGACGAGGAGTGTGGGATTCGCCTGATGAAGGACACAGTGTGACCTGCCACTACTATTTTCTCCCATTCATATGTGTAACCTGGATTATGGGGGAGGCCTATAATCGCAGTGGAGATCAACTAACATAAGGTGGGTTTTATCTGCGCACTCATCTTCACTGAAAACCAGCCCTAATGACATAATGCTGAGGGTTACGGGAAAGCTTTTAGTGTGATTGATGTATTGGTCATATACATAGATGTCATGTCATGTTAAAAAACATTGATACTCTAAATAAAACATGTTTCCTTCAACGCAAATGTGTACCTTGCAGCGATGAACCTCTTTTATTTAAAATCTAATAAAAGACCCAAAAGAATTTGTATGCCCCTGATAACTATATATTTCATCACACCCTAAAAACTATTCTATTATACGATGTCATGTCATATTTTGGTATTTCTAGTATGTAACATTTACAAAAAATAATTTTATACATTTAATGCAACTAAGGAATATTAATGAGTTGTTAATTTAAAAATATAGGTAATAGCATTTACGAACTCACCTACATTTTAAGAGGCCTTATTCACATAGAAGTACCTGAAAAAAAGCAGTTTCAATTTAGAATCTCTGAATTTCGTAGTTCGATGCGATGTGCAGTAGTAAAATCTCAAATTACATAATTATGCGTGCGTAGTAAAGGTGAACTGAACTGTTTAAAATAAGGACAACGAAAGCGATCGTTTTAAATAAAAATATTCATCATGAATGAATAAACAATTCCACTTCATAACGCTAATCAATGAGTTGCATGCAGGCAAGAGTCAGAGTTGATGTCGCTCATTGATCGATCGACTCGACCGCCGGCACACAGACGTACCGTGTTTGTGTACTCACGCACACACATCAAGGAAAACCGGATGGCACACACAAGAGCAGAGGTCGATGTGTGAGTGCGTGAGTAAAGGATTTCCTACCGCCCCGCGTCTTCGCCCGCGCCCCTGCCGCAGACCTGTTGCGCCGCTACCGGAGTTACGCTGCATAGTTACCGGACTTGATATGCCTGCCCCTGCGCCGCGCTCAGCAATCTGTCGACCGGTCCGCGGACCGGTCGTCGGACTCTTTTAATTATTACGGCGCACCACTAGCGAAATTATTGTGCATCTCTTTGCAATCGCATCCTATCTCTTATCGGCGACATCTTTTATTAATTCGAGATGGCCCATTACCGGTTGCGAACCAGTGAAATATCTAACTCGTTCGATTTATGGGCCGTCTTATAAGCAGCCGGATACATGACATCATATGATGCTAATTCGCCCCGGCCGGCGGCGCTATCATTTAACATTATAAATCTTCCAAAGAATCGGTCATTATATTCACAGTTTGATTTTAAATCTAACTATTTTCCTGTGTGTGGAGAACTTTGGACTTTAATGTCTCGTAACATTAAATCTTACTCAAATTATAAATGCGAAAGTTGGTGATGGATGTTTGGTACTCTTTTCAAACAAAAACTGATAGTTTATACGTCGCAATAATTTATAAAGATGGAAAACATGACGAAAAAAATCTAGAATTATTAAAGGTAACCGTCAGTCTATTGCGTAGGTACTTGTACGGTTAAGCCACTGAATCACAGCATGTGAAAAGTGCATAGTTCGAACTCTAAAGAAGTACATAACTAAATTAATTAATATATTTTATAACTTTCATTAAAGCAAAAAACATTTCTATAATTGAATTATTTGAGTACATATTTTACATTATAATTTGATGTGTGGGCAAATATGTTACAATAGGTAACATCTACTCTCTTACTCTCTTCTATAGAATATATAGGCTAGCTAGATTGATATCCTACAACAGATTAGCAGGATCACCAGATATTTTCGAATATTACTAGTTTACTAAACACGTAGGTTGTACCTCACTATATTTCTATTCGCTGTTGGACCCAACAATCATATATAATCCACACTCGAAAGATTCTTATGGACGACTCTCTACCACTTGTTACCTTTCAAGACCACGGACAAATAAGAGCATGTGTCTTTTTTCTACAGGTTATTGAGTAGGTAAATGATGCCAGAGCCCATTTCCCTATCCATGCACCGGTAGCCGCCTACCATCAAGGGGGTCGTTAGCCTCCTTCTTTTGATGTTCCATACTTAAAGTGCAATATTGCCTAGCAACGGTCCAGCGGGTGCTAGACACCTCAATAACACTGAGCAAACTTATCTTCTGCAACGACAGTAGGTTATGTGGCGTGTTGTAAATAAATAAGAGTGGGCAAGTCGAGCGCTTTGGCCGCAGGCTCTAAACGCGAAGAAAAAACAGGTAGCACCGTTTTATCGATCGTTATTTATCTTTTTTATCTGGGGCTTCGCTTCGAAACTCGGACCCGAACGGAAGTTGTAACGATTTTTAATCGCGGCAAGTATCTTTCTTGGACAGGCAGAGGCCGGTTCGGACAACGAGTTCATATACATATAAAAGTTTTTTTTTTTTTTTGTAAACAACCACCGGAAACGGGCCACAGAACGCACTGCTCTCGAACAGATATCTTCCATTACGTCTGTCTCCCGATACCCAGTAATAATGATAAGAGACACAGATAAAGGCGACTGTTAAATAAGATCTACGAGACGTCCTCGAAAAAAGAAACCAGTATCTGCAACTAATTGAAGTACACGTTAATTAATTATTAGTGATGATAACCGTTGCTAAAAATAGACTGTATTGTGGCGAATTAACATCTCTAATTGAAGACTCTGAGAAGAAAAACTAAACATTTAGAGAGCGAATTTCGTTTTCGTTTTTATTTTCAAAAAATAAGAATTTTGAGAGATATTAATACTGTACCTATACGAAGCTTGTGACACAGCACATTTCAGATGGTGTTACAGATTTTATTACTTAAAAATAAAGGCGAACACAGTGAAATAGCAGCATTGCTGTTGTGATTAGGTTAGCGAGTTAATCCTAACCTAATATGGTTTTCAGTGCACATGCAGGACCTCTGTGGCGACAGTTAGCCACTACCATCAAGTGGACGGTCAACCTGTCTTACACAAAAAAATAAACAAGTTTATTATGTATTTGGCTAAAAAATAATTTCGCAATGGAATTTTAGTGCTAACTATATGCCATTGGAAAATATTATTATCGGATGTCTTTATATTTTCAAATATTTATAACATTAATGAATGAATTACAATCAATGAGGCCTATATAAACAAATACAAATTTCATTAAGAAATCGCACTATCTGGGTCATACGAACAAGCTTATTCAGCAAAAGCCGAACGTACATTGCGACCGAACGTTTTTATAACATTTTTCTGCCAATAGCGCTGCGTGGGCGCATGATAATGGCCCAAAATATCTACGTTCTCTCCGCCCACTGATCCCATCCAGAATATTAGCGTTGAGATAAATAATTTTTATCCAATCAAGATAAAATACGTTTGAAATCACGGTCATTGCTATTTTTACAATGACTGTGTATGCCTGTTACGTTGTTCGGATATCCGCTTGATGATAAGCTGCTACATTCTCCTATTACCTAACACAAGCAAAAATACCATAGGGGTTATAAAAGCGTTACCCACATACCTAGATAAGAATAACGGGTAAAAAGTAGACAGGGAGTGGCTTCCGACATCAAAATCAAAATATAAAATTTTCTTAAAAATATCTAGACTCCAATAGATGAAATATTTAACTTTCATGTGACATTGCGACGAAGTGGCAGATATCCCCTTAGATGAGATGTCGCCATTTTATAGATTTACTTATTAAATAAGGATGTTGCAGTGGCGGTACGCTATTGCTCAACGCAGAAAAGGATAAACAATCGTTAATGGATAAGATTATGAAAAGGAATTGGCTAAAATCATTTAAAACAGCTCTTCAAGATTGGCCCCGATATTTTTGGCATACTCTCCGAACAGTAGGTACATGTCCTTTTCTCTATCCATGATAAGGTTTATATGCAAAATTTCAAAGGCATAAACTATAAAAAAAACTAACTAGCTTTTATAATATCCGTTTTGATATCCACATGATTGAGTGGATACTCTGAGTACATTAAAGTCCATAATTATTATTAAGCTAAATTAAACTGCGGATAAAACCGCAGAATCTAGCTCGGTAATAAATAAATATTAGTCAAGGTATATAGCAGTATTCAAAAGTAACCGCCAACTTTCAAGTATTACTCTGGATGTTCTCTTAATTTCGGCAATTCGGTATATCGTCTATCTCACTGAAAGATCGGCTGTCAAGATGAAGAGTTCCGTACGTTGTCACGGTCGGCGCCAACGCCTATTTATATCCCTTTGAACCAACCGCCGCTTGTGTTTTCACTGCTTCAGTTTACTTAATCTCTGTTGCTTACCCACCTTTTATATGATCCAATGAGATGCTATTTCACCTACTTAACGATTTCTTTGTTAATTGTATAAGATTCAGAAATTCGATCTTTTGTGCCAGTTATTTTGAAATTAGACACCAATTTATACTTGACTAGTATTTGGTTCGGATGAAATTGATAAGTTTGAAATTTTGATATTGTAATTTCTAAGTTATTATTTCTTCGATAAATTTTTGATTTCAGCGCAAGTAGGTAGAATTTCACTAAAGTAAAAAATTTTAAACTATAATAAGCACTTTTATTAAAATATTTTATTAAAATTTTTAAATTTAAATATAGTGTTAAGTTTTTGTTTGTGAACTTATGAACACAAACTCTACAAATGTAGGAAAAGTTCTTTATTTGCTTTGAACTGAGAAATTTAATTATTAAATTAAACCATTAAGGGATGTGAATTATGAACAAACAATAAAATTAAAATAAAAAATGCATTTTATTTTTATGTTACTCGTATGACGATGAATATGTTAAGATCCCAATTTTAAGAGTTCTAATAGAAAATAGTTTCTTTTGACAACTCGAGTTCTGTATTACAACCTTCTCCATATTTCAGCTAAGCTATATAATATAATATGAAATATTATTCCGAAATATTCCGGAAGTATGTTATAGTGAAGTCCGTTGTGTTGAGGTTGTGTTGTTAAGATTCCTTTAAATGGGCATGATACAGACAGATTTATAAAGAAACATTTTTTTATTAATTTTAACTTTACTTAGAATACATTGCATCTATTAGATAGTGTGTTTATAATATGGTGTGTATTAGACATTTAATTTTAACACCACTTAGTTGTAACTTAACAATATATTACAAACACATTTATAAGTGAATAATAATATGTATAATCTAACACTTAAAAATATTAACGAATCTCAAAACGGTATCACCAAAACGCTTTCATATGGCATAATAAAAAAATCGATGACGTTGACATTTGTAAAGCTGGCGAACGGATTCTAAAACCAGTTCAGTAATCCCCGATGCATCAGTTTTATTGTACATATAGAGATTGCGAGGGAATAATCGATAATCATCGCTTCTTTGCATTTAAACAGTCGGTTATGTGCTCCATCTAGGAGTGGTTCTATGTTTTAGTACAAATTTATCGGTTGCAGGCGACGTAATGGCTTCCATTCGATATCGTACCTTCCCCTCTGGCGTTAAGAGTGTAAATATGTGGTTTAGTTGTTAGACAAGCTGCGTTAATACGGTGAACGTGTAGAAAGAATGTCTTCTACACATCGTCATACCGGCAACGAAGCGGTCGACAGAGAACCAGTTTCATTTAATCATAATAATTGCGTCCTCCGTTAAGCCTATCCCGTGCGTGAGCGTGGACTGTTGTACTGAACTCACATGTGCATGTCGAGAGCCTCGCCATACTATTTGGCTCCAATTGAATCGTACTTATATACTTACTTGGTTAAGGTTAAAAGTTATTTGCCAAAACAAACTTTAGCACTGTTTATGAGCTAGTTTCGTAAACTACGCAGTGTTGTTGTTTTAACACACAAATAACATAGTCTCTTTATCGCGAATATGAACTCGGAAATAGGGTTTCAAATCAATTTCTTTTTTAAATGGATATGGAAAACACTTAAATATAATTGTATCCAAAGTTGTCTTCGTATATTGTGTTGTTCAATTCAATTTTTTGTCTACAAAATGTACCCAAGGCTTTGCCATTGTAATAAGGAATCGATAATTTGTTGAAATCCGAAATACTTTAACACAACATTGTTTTTCTTTTTCCTTTTTAATCAATTTCGCAGCAGGTTTCAAATTTCAAATTGTTCAAACTGTTTGTGTTGCTTTAAAATATTAACAGTGTGCCCAAGCCACCACTAGGAAGACCATAGGTCGCATAAAAAAAGGAAATAAATGAAAATATCAAATAGCTAGACTTAATATTATTTAACATTAATACAGATAAGTAAGTTTTCACAAAACTTATTCTATACCGTAAAATGATCCAAAATTCGCGTCCAAAATTGGCAATAAATGAGGTTACGAAACACAAAACTTAGTTATTTGTATTGTAAATTTTCCTGAAATTCTATTGGACTTGTTAATGCAAGAAAATCATAAGGGGGTGGCCATTAATTACGTGAGCCGTATTTGTTGATTTTCGACTCACGTGAGATTTTTTTAAATGCGAATTTGCAATGTAATAAGCACGTTAGCCTGTGCTTGATTGCTTTGGATTTATTTTAAAAATATATTTAATAGTTTGTAGTATTTAAGATTACTAGGAACGTAATCCTTTCACATATACCTAGTTTGATGGTAATTTTACACTATTTCCTGAGCAAAAAAAAAATGATAATATTGCGAAACTGCCCCCACACGTGAGATTCGGTTTGACCCCCTTAAAGTCCCTAAGCGCCCTTAAGCTTAATGGACGCCTATAATTAAATAGTTAATAGGAACTTGAAAAGTTTGCGATGGTTGAAAAGTTTTCTTTACAATTTTGCATATATGCACGATTTGTTACACATACTTAATATTAAAATTTAAAATATCAAAAACATATCAAAAATAACTTTTCGGTAGGTACTATTTTTGTAGTTATTTGCCAAACGTCTTGTGTTATATTTACACACGAGTCTCATGTCCTTGCATTTATCTATGAAAAAATAAAAAAATCTTATTTAATAGTATCAGCGGGAGTTGATTCGAGCCGAAACTCGACACTGTAGTCAGTGTCGAGTTGATAAGGCGAGGCGACACAATGTGTTATCTGTGTTGCGACAACGAGAAACAAATATTTGGTCAACATCCACCAAGGCCACGGGTTACACGCAACTCTCGATCAAACAAACCACAAAAAATGTTATTTTCATCTGTTCACTTATGGCATGGATGAAAACTTCAATTAAAATCGAGTGGTGGACTTTGTATGTTTATAATTATTTAAAACTAGCTGCTGCCCGCGACTTCGCCTGCGTAACTTTGTAAATTATATACTAAAACCTTCCTCGAGAACACGTCTATCCATTGGTGAAAACAGCATGAAAACCGGTGCAGTAGTTTTTGAGTTTAACGCCGCAGTAAACAGTAAACAGACAGACAGACAGACGCCGCGGAGGACATTGTTTTATAATACATTTAAAAATTAAAACCTAAGTTACAAAACTCTATTTGGTAAAAGCTCGAACAATTGTTTTTTTTGTAAAGACTTACATTTACCAACCTATTCTAGTAAATCCTAAGATTTACCGATATGCGGGCTTTTACATTAAAGTGTACATAAATAATAAAATAATAAGAAACCAATTCTATAATCAAATGATTACATACTAAAGATAAAATATGATCACTAAAAAATCTTTAAAAACAATGTAAACGAATTATACATCGATGAAACGAATACAGTCTTTTCGAATTCGAAAAGTGTATAATTTTTAGAATCAAACCTTTGAACTTTTGCTTGCTTCAAATTAATTATAATTCAGCTTTAGAAAGAATTAATTTCTAAGGCTTTACGAAACCTTCAATGTCATTAAATAATCTAAAGCAATCTAAGTATAGGTACCTACTCCACTCTGTGAGAAACCCTGTATTGTGAAGATCGTTATAGAAATGCGTTTATGAGGCCTGAAACTTTATTATGGTTTAATTTGTCTTGCAACTCGCCCCGCCCCGGCTTTGCAAGGATGGAATTATTTTCTGGAAGTACATACACAAACCTTCATCGTTTTCGCATTTTCCACTAGTGAAAACCGTATCGAAATTGTTTGGGTGGTTCAGAAGAAATAAGTGTGTCCTGTGTCCCGTACCGTCCGTATTGTGTTATTTTATATTTTAATGATGACAAAAAGAATAAGTAGTATCCTGAGTTTTTTTCGGGGTTTCTTCAAAGGATCGTCATCTTGGCTTTTTTCCGAAACCCTGGTAAATTTAAATTTATAATGACGATCATAAGAGTTTCTTGTAGAAACCTAATTGATAAATAAATATTTTTATTTTTTTATTTTTTTTATTTTTTGTACGTCTAAATGTTTATCTACCAAGATTCATGAAAATCAGTTATGTTTTAAGTTATGGAGCAACATACCTACATATGATAACAAAATAGTCTTTATACGAAAATAAAATCTTAATTACTTAGGTTAAGTGATTGTGAAAATCGCATCAAAATCCATCTCTTGGTTTAGGATAGGAGTTAGTGGATATACAGACAGTAGACGCTTGCAGCGACTTCAATTTATACCATGTTTAATATTTGATTCCTTTTTAGTTCCAGGGAATTTTACGGTACAGTTTCCTCCGAGGGAACTTTTTGGTCGCGAGTTAACCAGTCACGACATAATGAACTTCGTGTCGTTCCCCACTGCGAGAAATGTGTTAAAATCTCGTGCACAATAAAATCCAAAGGTTTGGGTTAAGCTTTTCATAATGAACTATATACCACAATTTTAGGGCATAATGCTTAGAATTTGCTTACGGAGGATGTTCTCTTAAAATAGGCAAATATCTGGGTTGTTTGTTGTTTTGACGATTCGCATAGAATATTACGAAGTTGGTTGTAATGACGCAAAGAGCTTTTGATAATTCCTATGGACCACCATTGAGGCGTAGTGTCCGACAGACAGCGCGGTAAACAGGAAACGGTGCGACTGGGCGCGAGTTGGCAACTCTTCAATAACCACGTGCTTCCAACTTGGCGATGTATCGCGATCAACGTACCGGCCAGACATTATCGCTTATTTATTTTTTGAGCCATCGCGAAAAAAAATAAACATTTAGAGCTATGAAAACATACGTTTTAAACTAAAAAATATTTATATATCGAAAGCTATCTATACATATAGCATTTCCAATAGAAACCAGAAGCATTATGAACAAAATTAGTCATAATAATATGAAAAACAAAAAATCATACCTAAGTATTTGGATTATATTATAATATATTTGTTGTTTTAATTTGAAATATTAATGTTAAGTTTACAAAAATACAATTTTAATTAATTACATAATTACGAATAAAATATTACGAAACTAGGTGGTGCCCGCGACGGCGTCCGCGTTGAAAAATTAAGAAAATATCTGCAATATTTATCGCTGTTGCGACGGTGGTGCCGCCGCCACGGCTACAGTGGCGCGTTCAGGTTTTTATATTTTTTGACGATCCCTCAGGAACGTAACATTTTGCAGGATAAAAAGTATCTTATATGTTAATCCAGGTAATAAAGTATCTGTAAAAGAGTAACAACGTACCTACTTCCTGCTTCCATGCATGCATACATCCATCCTTATAAACTATCGCATTTATCAGTAGGTACCATAGATTAGTATTACTACGTAGATACTTAGATATTGCAAGTCTAATTTACATCATTGTGTTATTATCTTGATCGGTCAACGTTTGTAGTGAAATAAAGTGAAAAAAATTGAGTGTGGCTGTGTCGTGGACATGGTCATGTGTTTTACATTTTACATGAATAGGTGTACGTTATGAGTTATAAATATAATATTATGTATATCCAAAAATCTTTGATCCTTTAGCTTTTGAGTGGTGTAATTAAATTTTAATTGCAGAAGATAGAAATGAAGCACAGCATCAAACTGTATCCCCCGATTGTGTTATCATCAGTTATCTGAATTTCGTCCTACTATGGAAGCTTTCTTATTTTTCTTAATAATTATAATTATCTTAATTATTATAATTAGCCAAACTTTCCAACCTATATGCATGAATTACATTACTCTTTGCCTATTAAAAAAAAAAAACAAATAATCTGGCTTTGTCAATTTTTTTCAACCAATTAAAAAAAAGTGACAAAAAACAGCGCATTTTGTCCGCAAGACACATGGCACATGGTCAGAGTCAGTAGGAACAAAAGGCGCGTTCGAATGTGTTATACAGATGTGTTTTGTGGTCCACATATGGTATGAACAATGCTCGCCTTCAAACACTAAGACATGCGACCAATAATTTGATATGCTTGTTACATACTATAATGCCTAATACTTACAGGAAAATATATGGTAGGTGGTCATGCTCTTTGAATATTAAATACAAACATTAGTTAATACTATTTTAAACAATTATTTTTTAGACGAACGCATGCAAAAATTGTCAGTCCTACAAAACTGGAAATGTAATCGGTAATGTGCAAAGAAGAAATATTTCTTTATACATTACCCGGTTTTTGTACGAAGATATTTTTTCCTTGTACATTGCTGGTTATGTAACTCGGTTATGTATGTACGAGTAATAAGCGGTTTTCTTCTATATTATGAGCCTAAATTTTTATTGCATCTATTATATACGAGTATAAAACCGCAGAACCAATTTTGATGAAATTTTCAGACAAACTTCAGGTTAGTCCAATAGAAAAGGAAATTCTTTTTTTAATTTTTCTGTAGACAAAATTAAAATTTTTGTGTGTAATTTTGAAATAGATCTCAGCTATGGCTCGTAGAAGCTAACTACGGTTGGTTAGAAGAAGTTTGCAAAGGTAAAATAGATATGTAAATGTTTGTCATCTCCACCATAGCATACCTAATAGGTACTAATCTTTTTATATATATAAAAAAAAAGATATTTTGTGTACTCTTCAAAAACTAGATTCGGTCGGATTTTGATTCGGTTTTCACATAATATGGAAAGACAGATAAACGGGAAAGATTTTTATATAGGTATAAAAATTACACCACGGGCGAAGCCGGGAGTGGGTCTCTATAGTCTATATAAATAAAAATGAATACCTAAATGTGTTGCTAAGCGTAAAACTCGAGAACAGCTGGACCGATTTTAATTCTGTCTTCGCTCATGGATAGAAGGATAAATAATCAGGGAAGGTTTTTACGTAAAAAAAATGCACCCCGGGCGAAGCCGGGAGCGGGTCGCTAGTTTAATATAAAAAAGTTAAAGTTTTCCTTTTATAATTTTATTACCACTTTAACAAAAGTCTGTAAAAGTCCTTCGTTGGCTCTTCGTACATTTCGTAAGAAATAAAATCGTGCGAGATGACTACTAAACCATATTTTCGTAATTGAATAGATACGTAACAGAAATCCTAATTTCTATAAATAGTCACCTGCCCGTGACTTATTTTTCCCAATTAAGCCACACGACCAACCGACTGACTTATTTATTGGCACTCGTCGGATATTTATGTAGGTGAACAGTGCTTAGCATACAAGACGCGTTTTAGTAGGACAATAGTTAGTAGTATTGTACTTGAGTAACAAACACGAAAACAATAGGTAGCCTCCGCGTTCAACTTCATTGGGACTGCTTCTTTGCTGTATTGAAATGAATATTTCGCAATTAGTTTCACACCTGCGGGCGCATACACGACAACATTTACTGACTTCTTGACGGATAATGGAATGAAATGAGTTCGGTAATCGGTTTGTCAAATATAATGATCATTTATGAATGAGAATGAATTAGTGAATGACAGGTCGGCCATGTTGTTTGTTTACGCGTCGCGCGATCGGCTCGCGTCGGGCCCGATCGTAACCGCTCGTCGACTCGAAATAGCACGCACCAACATCCAAGTACGCGGTCGACGACCCCGCGCCCTGCCACACCGAAATATTACAACTCTCTAACTTTTTCATTCTATCCTTTCTCTCATCTCTTATAGGGCTCCTCAATGAAGAAGGTTCCTCACGTGTGCCACCGATATACGCGTATCGTGTTACGTAACATTCGCACAAACACTTAAACATAAATTTTACTCATCGAGCTTCAGATAATGTTTCGAGATGCGAATGAATTAACTATATCTAATGTTTACGGTTAATATTTTATAAACAATAATTTGACTTCGATTAAAAATTTATATACAGCTAAGATTGTACAGCTACGATTAAAAATTTATGTAAGTAAAACGCGGAAGAATAATTTCATTTAGTTAAAAGGAAATGTAGGTAATTTATTTTTTAATTTTATCATCGATATATTTTATTTAAGTTTTAAAATATAACATTATCATTTTAACTTTCAAATAGTTAATGAGAAAGGAATTAATTAACAATAATACAAGATGTAATATTTTATTATGTTGCATCGTTTTTTATAAAACTTATTAAGAGAAATATAAAAATATTACTTAACAATTTATGCAAAGCCACAGTGTTATGTAAGGAAATATTGCATAAATCGTAGCTGCCAGATATTCCACTACTGATGGCGCCCTCTGTCGCTGACGTCACAAACTAGTCACAATAATTCACATCGTAAACAAGTACCAAGTAATGAAATTAAGGAAAAGATAATTTAGAGTTACGCAAGATCTATTCATACATGTATGATTGGGAATTTCAGAAATTGTAGACGGTAATTAAGACTACGGTAGCAATAAACGGTTTAAAAACAATAACCGAACAATTAATTGGAAGGCCATTTCTAGATCTCATTTAAATATTTATCCCTTAGGCTAAAGGCGACGGTAGTCACTTACCACCATTTTCATTAGTGGAAACCGTATCGTTGGGTAGTACCAGACAGCGACTTTATTTAATAATTTGAGTGTACGAAACCGCGAGCACAAGTGAACTTTTTTTTCAGGAACAAATATTAAAATGTGGAAAACTGAAAGGTCTGCCCACATTAAAACTATATGAAAAAGTGATTTATCTCTACACTCAACATGAAACGAAAAGTAGTAGTGAACCATTAACTGTACAAGAAAAGAACTAATCCAAGTTCAAAACAATTTTTATACTTTCAACTTTGATAGCTCATTCCCACTATTTAAATCGTCATCAAAGAGGTACTAAAATAGTTGTGAATAAATAGCTCAGTGCAATTAAAATGTCTGAATTGGTTAGTAGTACTTAAATAGTACTAATAGTACCGTAGAGATTTGAGGAAAAAAATAACAAGCGATTTTCTTAAGCACAAGTGACATCAAAGGAGTTCGGGATAGCCGCGTCCGCTTCGGTTGCTCAGTCATCCCTCAGGAATGTGGGGACCGAGTTACTCGACTATAAATCACTTTGTACCACTCACAGTCACACAGCTAAGGTACACGAGACTTGTCAGTCTAATTTAAAAACATAATTATTTAGAAACTACGACGTCTAATGTACTAGAAATCCGCCCCCGGCTTTTTTTGCAAATTACGTATATGTACTTAATCTCGTCTATAATATAACAGCGAGATATGGAGAGCTATGCTAGGATCGAATCAGGAATGAGGAGATCTTCAGACAAAGGAAAGTTAGCGACATAATCCGATGGATTAGAATTTGAAGTGGTAATTGGCCAGATACATATTATGAAGAGAGGAAGGTTATCGAGTGGAGGCCGGCAGACGCAACGAAGAATGTTCACATACAAGGTGGTCAGATGACCTAATAAGGGCCACCGCTCGACGGTAGATCAAGGCTGCTTCTGTTCCTGTGGTAAAATTATGTGGTAGGCTACTACTAGACATATCAAGTAGTGGACGTTCTACAGCTGATATGTTGATGATGACTCCTGATAACTACGACCGTCTCTTATGACTTGAAGACGTATAGACACATGTAATATGAAGTAGCAAGAGCGAGATAGTAAACCGTATTATGGGATGTCAAACTCTCGCTGCATACTGTGATGTCTATGCCTCTGAAAGTGACCGTACCAATTTACTTCGTGCCCCAAAAATGCAAATATTAAGTAGACCACCAGATTACGCATGTTGTATCCATTCGTTTCCGTGTCTGTATCTTATGAAGCGTCTCGCGTCTGTCTGAAGCACATCGTACTATATATACTTCATCACTAAAGATATTTCTAGAATAAGTAGGTATGACCTACGATATTATAATTTGGTTTAGTTGTCATCTCGCACGATTTTATTTTGTACGAAATGTGTTAAGAGCCAATTTTTTAAATATATTTTAGTCTCGCACAATTTTTAATTTTTTTTTTATTGCGTGCGACATTACACCTTCATAAATCGGAGTAGGCGACTGGCCCTATTTGAGTTTTATAGAAGAAAAAATTAAAGTAGAGTCGTGTACTACAGTGAAATGGGTAAAGTATAATTTAATGTAAAGACTCGATGCCTCATAAAAAGTGTTGCATTACGAGTATATTACATTACTGTATTATTATGTACTGTCAATTAGTTCAGCATTCAATATCATTATAATGTAGGAAATTGTTTACAATATTAGACCTATTATAATGAAATAATTTTGTAGTGAAAATGACAAAGCACCCTGCGTTCACCAAGTCATAATAACTTTTTGCATAAGACCTCTAAATCTATTATTATTACTATTAGTGTAAACTACTCTAAATATGAATAGCTCCATCTATTGCCATGTTGTAGGCAAAACACATGGTGGTGGTGTATGTATGTGTATTAATTTAATTTTTGGCGCGCGACCGAACGCAAGACGCTAATAGTTCGTAACTAGTTAACTTCATCATTTATGCTAGGTAATAAAAATAATAATAAATATGTTTGTAACGTTTTCATTTTTGTACCGATCAGTTAGACGACTTTATTTATTTATTTAATTAATTAATTTAATTATTTTAGGGCAACATACAATATCTCGATACACATTATACACACACATACAGGAAAAACATAAATCAGCAAAGTTTCCACTAAATTACTAAAACATATTACAAGACTGCAGAATACATAATATTGAAGCTGAGAGAAAACATACACAAATGCAAACAAAAAAAAAGAAAGAGAGAAAAACAAACAAATACACCGGTTAACAAATAACATATAACATACCAAATAAATACCTAATAAATAGATAAACTGGCCGCTACAAAAAGAAGACCACTACACAACTATATTTTCGAGGGCCTGTTTAAGGCTTCTTTTATAGGCTCCTATAGGACAATTAAAAATATCTAGATCTAGCAAATGTTCATTATAAAATATACAGGAGCGATGCGATGCAAAAAGGTATTGCTTCTCATTTACTTTTTATTACCAGTTAAATACCGCTTTTCATGCCCGTGGTACACCCACGTAGGTAGACCATGGGCATTACCCGTTAAAAAATGCATTAAATCTCTACAATGTTTAAATCCCTGCTGAGATTATAGACCCATAGCCCTTCTACCAGTAATGTCAAAAATATTCGAAAGAGCAATGCACACCCGTCTAATAAATTTTCTGGACAAATTTAAATTAATTAAACCGGAACAATACGGGTTTCAAAGAGGCAAGTCGACTACTTTAGCCGTTTTCTCTCTGGCAAACAAAGTGCTTTCCCTCATGGATAAGCGCTTAGCTGTTACGACGGTGTTCTTTGACTTGAGCAAAGCGTTCGATTTTGTTTCCCATAAGAACCTACTGGAAAAATGTGATCGACTTGGTATAAGAGGATTAGCTTATGAGTGGTTAAAAAGCTACCTTAGTAACAGGACACAATATGTTGAAATAACAAGAGTCAACACAGATAAGAAACTAAATGTTTATAGATCGACAGAAAAGCTAATTAGAGTTGGTGTACCTCAAGGAAGTATCCTGGGACCCTTCCTATTTTTACTATATATAAATGACCTACCCGATGTAACAAAATATGACTGCACGATTTTTGCTGATGATATATCTGTCGTCATACCGTGTTATGACTCTAAAACGTATAATGACGAAATAAACAAAACAATTAGCACAATGATAAATTGGATGAATGTAAATAATTTAAGCCCAAATCTCAAAAAAACTACCTACATACAATTTATAAATAAAAACGGCAAAAAGCATCCATTGACCATTTCCTATAATGGCCAGACTATTGACGAATCTTGTAAGACCACTTTCCTGGGCATCTTGATCGATGATAAATGCAGTTGGACTGATCATCTAAACAGGGTGTGCAATAAAGTAAATTCGTTTGCTTATGCACTATGGCGACTTGTGAGAGTAAGTAACGAAAAAACGGCTATTCAGGCATATCATGGCTATGTATGTTCACAGCTTAGATATGGCATTCTTCTTTGGGGAAACTCACCACATGTAAGTCACGCACTCACTGCACAGAAACAATGTATCAGAGCAATTTGTGGTGTCGATTCTAGGACTTCTTGTAGAACTCTCTTCAAGAAGTTAAAATTACTAACTGTCCCTTGCTTATACATTTTCGAAATTTGCATATTTGTAAAGACACACAGTCACCTCTTCAGAGAAAAAAGGGAGGTATGCAGTTTTAACACAAGACATCCTCGTAGGCTTGTGGCGCCTGTGAGAACTACTTCGCTGTATAGCAGAAATGCACTGTGCATGGCGGTAAACATTTTTAATAGATTAAATAGTCAAATAAAAGATCTACCCATAAAGCAATTTAAGGCCAAACTAAAAGATTGGCTAATCGTAAATAGTTTCTATTCTGTCCGAGAGTATTTTGAATATCCCGGCTGGGTGTAACTCAAATATTTTTATATTTCTTTTATAGTACCTCTATTTTTTATTCTACATGGAATATACTTTTGATGTTTTTATTAGTTAATTGAAATGTATTGATTGATTGACATTAATTATATTAATTGTATTAATCTCACATAATTATTTGACTATTGTTTATATAACTACTATTCTACTATAACTAACTTTGCATGCCAGATTCTGGTAAAAAGCGCGAAATGTATAACTTAATTTAAATCATCAATTGTACCGCTTTTTTAGCAAATAAATGAGTATGAGTAGTATGAGTAGTATGAGTATGAGATTGAAGCAGGGAGATTGGTTTCGTACGAAATAAAATCGTGCGAAATGTGAACTAAACAAAATTCCCAGTATCCAACCCATCCAGGTGGGCTAGCAGTGGTTGAGCCAGAAAAAAACATAACCGTATTCCATCGAAGCAAAGAAACGTCCAACAAATCAGGCGAACCACAAATAATTGTTTGAGATGTGTTGTACTCGTACAATTTGGGAGTATATTTTTATAAGTTAATCCTTGTCAGCCTAAAAGAAAATGCATGTCAGAGTTTTTAACTGGTTTATTAATGTGTTATAAATTGTACAGTAATAATGATGGTGGATATTGCACATGGATAGCGGGGGCGCGCCCACCGTCGAGCCCACACTGCCTGCACAACACTATTAGCTAACTATGGGCTCCCTATTCCGAGAATGTCGCTCCACCTACTGACAATGTTACTCAAGCTTTGATATTCAATTCAAAAACAAATTATTTTACAATAACTGTCGCACAATTGATATAATGGAATGATACAGAAATTATATTGAAAAGGCTGTTTATTCAAATCACGTAATTTAATATTACGAATATTACGAAACGCTTTACGTCTTATGTTCAAAACAAGGGACTGGAATTATCTCCCTTCTTCAGTGTTCCCTGAAACATACAAGTTAGAAGCTTGGTACTCTTCAAAAATTGAGTCAATAGGCTACTAACGGGCAAGCGAACTCCACTATCTAATTTTTTACTATGTATTTAAAAATCATTTTAAATAGATAAGGTTTATTGTAAATAGTTTTTTAATGATTATATAATATTGGTTTATAAAATGTATTTAATTCACTTTAAAGCATAACCTTTAATATCAATTTAAGTCATGGTTAGGGTGTGTACGGATAATTAATAAAATAATGATATGGTGGGTAGTGCACAGCCTACTCGAATACAGGCGTCACTCACAGCTTTGGACTACCAGTTCTGTCGTATGTTTCACAACGCGATGCACTCGGCCCTGGTTGGCTTTTTTACTACCAAATTCTTAGCCCACAAGTTTAAGCCGTGGGCAGGTGGAAAGTGGTCCAACCAATATATGGCAAGTTATGCAACAGTTTGATATGGTATGCGCCTTATTGAACGCGAAAGTGGCCAGTCCCCCAAAAGGCGTCGGCGGTAAAATTTCGGTGTTTTAAGACACATTATAATTTATTAATTTTTTATTTATTTAATTGAGGAAGATTATTTAACATCACGGTACGACCCTTAGGAGTCGAGCAAAAAGAAAAAAATCAGCTGGAAAGAATGCTAAGCAAAATGGAAATATCTACCAACCAATACCAAATACCTACACCCCTTTAGAAGTGGAATTTCCAAAAATCTTTCCTGAGTGAATGTTTACAATCATATACTAATAATAAATCTGTAAGGGTTGGTCATGGAGTAAGTTACTTTGTTTTCAGAGATATCGTGTTTATATATAGGCTCTATACATTATACTGAAACTAAATTGATCATTTTTAGAATTTTTTTCTGTATGTAAGTATGTATGTTCCTCTATAACTCTTAAACGAATCAACTGATTTTCATGAAACTTGGTAGATAAACATTTAGACGTACGGGACACAGGATAGGCTACTTATTTCTTTTTCAAACGCGGACGAAGTCGCGGGCGCCAGCTAGTACATCATAAAATGCATCAACTGCCAAAATTTCAAGTTTTTAACCGCTGTTAAAAGGCTAGGCTCTGCGTTGATGACTCAGTAATCACTTAGTACATATTACTCAGACTCGGTATTATATACCTAAGTATAGGTTAGTGATCTAGCAGTAATCCAGAGGGTCCAATGAAAAAAGGGGCCTGCAATGTGTATATCTAAGGTTTAGTAAAAAAAAATCATAAGGCCAATATCTACTTTAGAATAATTCAATTATCTCTACTGGCCTACGCCCACTAAATCAATTAGTGGTCGCAAAAGTCATATTCTTAAATTGAATATAACTATTTGTTTACACTTATTTGTCGTACTCGATTGCCGACCGTATTGGCAATGCATCCTACGCTTCGCTTTACATAATGCGGCTATGTGTGTCAAATGTGACACAATTTTATACATGAACTGTGTGTTGATTAGCAGGCAACCATCGGGTAAGGTATAATGTTGACGGTTACCTTGTATTCGTAGATAACAATAGAAGTATAATGCTCTTAATATGTCGTACAATCTTTATATGAAAAGCCAAACCAGGCTTTGATAAACGCTGGCTGTTGTCGTTAAATTAATATTGAGAATTAGTTTTTTTATGTTAAGGTTGACAGATAGACTGACGGTACACTTGATGGTATGTGGCTACAGTCGCCTATAACACAAAGCACCGCCAAACAGGTTACAAGTGTGCTGCCGACCATTGACAACCACAGTAGGATTAGGAATAAGGAATAGGAAAATGGGCTCGGGCATCCCTTACTCACTCATCGAAACACAACAACACACATGCAGTTATTTCACGGTGGTCTTCTGTAAGAGGGTGGCAGCCAGATGAGACGCCCAAATGACTGCAAAACGCAGTGTGCCCTGCCACTACTTTCCAAGAGGAGACCAGAGCCAATTTTAAAAAGTTCATTTCCAAAGTTGACCCTGCTGGTATTCGAACCCGGGATCCTAACCCAAACTGTTACTGTTACAACTGAACTATTTTCTATATCCTAAAGTCTGTTTTTTAATCTCAGACAAAAATGACACATGCAAATGTCAAGTTTGCATATAATGATACCATGTAATGTATGTAATGCATGTCACATGTAATGTCATTTTTGTCTCTGAGATTAAAAAAACAAACTTTAACCACTCATTCACGGTTGTTCCAAACTGTTCTACTATTTGTTCTACGATAGAACAGTTTAAGAGCGGGTATAAAGGACAAAGTCGCGGGCATCAGGTTGTATTAATTAATACTACAGAACCTAAAATATTTTAGTCAGCGAAGTACTAAATTCACATGCATAAATTAGTTGAGAGCGGGTATAAAGAGAAATAGCCAATCCTAGATTTGAATTTTATCTAAGTAAACAAAGTCTAATTTAATTAATTTTTTTAAATAGATAAATACATTATAAATGAAAGTGACGACTGTAACAGAAAACATAATATAATGAAATTTTCTCGATAGAAAAAAATCACCAAGTGAGCTCTCATTTCCATCGATTTTAGTTTTATTTTCAAAATGACACACATTACAAAGCTAAAACTTCTCCTAATCTCTTATCTTTTATTCTACTAAGATTAACAGCTCGCTTACATCTAAGGCGTTGCTTGTGTTAATAGGCGACGGTAGCCAACGTCAAGTCGACAATCTGCTACTTGATACATTTTCTTTTCTAATTACGGTATCTCACCGGGATTATGTTTATGCTCTACTTTCAATGTATGATTACTTATGTTCGCCCTTATATAAATCATAATTTTATCTGCTTTCTAAAGCGAAAACGTGCGGTTTCCGTCATGAACGTAACTCTAATGAACAGATAGCAAGTATGAATAAAATAGTTACTCGCTGCAACAGCGAGAGTTGATGACAATTTTTATGATAAAGGTCAGCTGACAGGGTGACAGACCGTTTTCTGGGGTTTCAAGTTTGCTGCATACTCTGATAGGTATACGGTAGACTATATATTATCATATCATCTTTGTTTATATCGCTGCTTAAAAACTAAAGGGCCATAAAACAAAAAAAAATCCAAAAATGTTCCATATTTAGTATATTTTATTCCATATTTAGTATATTTTGATCATTTTTTATATATACAAAAGTAACTTATTTGCTTATATTGTCTTCTAGTATTCAATTTATTATAAAAGTACATACTTAAAATACGATGTATAATATGCATATATTTGATATATTATTTAAAAAAAATAGACAAAAATAATTTTTTTTTTTTCGATTAGCTCTCCTTTAAAAGGTGTAATTTTGATTTGTGGCCCTTTAGTTTTTAAGCAGCGATATATGCCAAGGGAATAAAAATGTTGTTAAGCCTTGGGTTTAGCGGCATTTTTAATATAATTAAGTAGAGAGTTTAGTAAAAAAAAAGTAGTTTTAATTTTGGATTATTCTGAAGCACTGTTTGTTGTAACCCGTAGAATGAGCCTGCGTTAAAGAGTCAGTCAGGAGATGGGTAGGGCACTTCCTTGCCTGACACGCGCTCCCCTTATCGCGTTCATTGATAGATTTATAGTGACGAGGTCACGATGAATGCCAGTACCTACTACTATACAGTCAGTTACGTGCGCACACGCACATTATGTGCAAATAATCAGCAAACTAATATGCGAACAATGTTTTTAATTGTATGCGGACGATAACAAAACAAAACGATTATTTGGAAACTGTATGATGAATTAGGAAGAATGTTATTTTATTTTATTTTTGAAGTGAAAACTTCCTTTAGTAGCGTTGGGCATTTTTTAGATGGGAGAAAACCATTGAACTCGCGACTTGTTACCGTGTAACCTTGTGACCGATTAATTTAGAAATTTAAAAAGAACATGTTTTTAAATGGAAAAAAACCATTGATCTCGCTACACTGTTGTTCAAGTTTTCACTTCTGTCTGCACTCCCGGAGTGCCACTGTTTTTTCATTTATTTAATGATCTAACTCATCACTGTCCACGTTCGGACATAATAGGTACCTGGAATAATTGATGTTAGAAAAATTAAAAAAAAATTTTATAAGTAGGTATAGTTATTTAGTTCCCCAATCGCTTAACATCAAAGTGGCAATTATAAATAATTTTTAAGTATTAAAACTTTAATCTGTACTATTATATAAAGCTGAAGAGTTTGTTTGTTTGTTTGTTTGGTTGTACGCGCTAATCTCAGGAACAACTGGTTCGAATTGAAAAATTATTTTTGTATTGGATAGTCCATTTATCGAGGAAGGCTTTATGCTACATTTTATAAAGTTACGCGGGCGAAGCTAGTTTTTAGATAAACGTGTAGGTAACTCACGTTTATCTAAAAAGCGCCGTATTAACATGAGTTGGAAAAAGTTTTGGTCCCTGAAGGAAGTCCTAAAAGGGGAAATTCCCCTTCACTAAAAGAAAACCGTCCTAGATACCTGTGTTCTACCTACCATCACGTACGGATGCCAAACGTGGATATATAATACAAAAATAAAATCTAAAATCGTAACATGCCAGAAAGCAATGGAGCAGAAGCGTATTAAAGATAAGAAGACTACAAAAAGTAAAAAGCGAACAGATAAGACGCAAAACGAAAGTTATAGATGCCTTACACTATGCTCTTAAGCAGAAGTGGTGTTGGACGGGACACATGGCAAGATGTACAGACAAGAGATGGACACTGGAGACGACTACATGGGAAGGACCAACAGGAAAAAGGAGAAGAGGGCGTCCTAAAAAGAGATGAAGATATAAAAGCGATAGCAGGAAGCGAATGGAGTAAGAGAGCATTGGACAGAGGCCTGGAACAAGCTGGAGGAGGCCTATACCCAAGAAGGGGTTCCGATCAATGGCAACAAAAGCGATAGTGATTAAAACAAATAAATTTTTATTTTTTATCATTGTATCATATAGAAAATTAAATCATTGTAATTATTATTTGATATATTTAATTAATTTAAAATGCATGTATGCATGCATTTAAAACACAATCTACAAATTGGAAATGAAAAGGCTTTATTATTATTATTATTATTTATATAACTATATGAAATGATGTGTCTCAACCTCAACCGACCACAAAAATGGTGAGTTGTCTCATTCGTCGAAATCTGTTTCTTCGAACTCCGCATTTGTCGGCAACCAAGAATTAACATGCAGTGGATATATTTATAAAATTTAAATTTGGCCAATCATAAATGTAATGACATCGAATAAGTACCTAGTTTTAATAGAATTTATTTCACTGTCTTTAAACAATTAAAGAAAAACTTTAGAGTAATAGGTATATAGTTTATACATCGGAATAACACATAGAATGTAATTTATAAAGATACGCGGACGTATTAGGAGACAAAAGGCAGTGTGAAGATAAAAAAGGGTTAAATTTTCACAATATTTTTAAGGAATTAGTATTTAAGGAAATCCTTGTCCCCCCAAAAAGAAAGAACAAAAGAAAAAACAATAAATTTTTATTCTTTTTGAGAATGTCAGTCTTGCAATAACTTTTTTTAGTACTTAGTGTTCACAAGGAAACACATACGTATGTTTCATATTCATCAAAGATTATCTACAATGTAAGAACCTTCCCTGATTATCCCTCTATACATGAGTGAAGACAAAATTAAAATCGGACCAGCCGTTCTCGAGTTTTGCGCTTAGCAACACATTTAGTGATTCATTTTTACAACTCTGTTTGGATCCTAAAAAGCGAATGAAAATTTCCGTCTGGCTTGCACCGCTCACTAATCGTCGGCAAAGATATATTGACACTGTTAACTGGCAACACAGATAAAATACGACGTAGTTCATGTGCAATCCGTTTGGCAAGTAAAGGGGGCAATTCACAGTTCGTTTTACGGGACAATGTGTTGGCCGTCAAGGCTCGTACATTGCTCTTGCACGACCTGCACTGTAGCCTGTATTCCTCACGGGCCAGTAATACATGCAGACCCAAAGTAATACTCAGACACAATATCAATTTTAATGGCAGTATATCGTGCTGATGTTTCAACGTTATCCCGGATGCCTTTCGGATGGAGCATCATACTGCTGCAAAGCTTAACGATCCAGATAAATAGGTTCTATCCCGAAAAACAGACTGCGAGTTGCCTATTTTAAAAACTCACAGTATTCATTTGTGTATTATGGTGCTATTTTAAAATGAGAACTGTACTAATATTTATATGGGACAGCGTAAAATATTTATATGGAAAATTGTCAAAAAAAACTCAATGTACTGCTTCTATTTAGGAATTCCCTGTGAATTTCGAAATTTTTATTTTAACTAATATTATAAAGGCGAGTGTGTTTGTTGGTTACATTTCATGCCTTAACTTTCATAATGTACTTAGCGATATAATTTAAGAGTTAAAAATTTCGCACACACGATGTCAAGGTATAGAAAAGGACATAGGATACATTTTATCCATAAAAATACTGTACTCCTAGGGAAGTGGAAGAGGTCGCATGCAAAAATTATGATTTTGCACAATTATTTACAAAAAAAATGTTAAAAAACTGTTCTTACTTCTTATCTTACCTTAACGATCAAATATTTACATGATTGATGACTAACTACCGATTACTCGTACTTTGGATATTTTCTCTTCCGTTTTATTTTTAGATTGTAAATTGTAAATATAACATAATTGCATACAACACAACACAACCCTTTGTGATTGTGAAGTGTATGATATCAGCTCATTTAGAGCGTTAAAACTTTTTCTACATCCGAAGTTTATCTTGGCAAAAAACAACTCAGACTGGCGCCACTTTGATAACACTTTTAAAGTTTTAAAGGCCCGTCATATTGGCTTTTAAAAAGATAACACTTAATACATTTTGGTGGAATTGAATGTGATGTGAACGTGAAACTATAGTTGAGCTCGCGACTTCGTTCAAATTTCATAGCCTCAATAAGGCTATTTTATATAATACGATGACGCAAAAGATGTCATACAACACAAAATTGAATTCAGTCGATAATTATTGTAAAAGATAATTATTGTAAAGTTCGAATATTGATAGGAAAGAGTTAGGTCCACTCGATGGTGGATAGCAACACTCGCCTTGGGATGCAAGTGAGTTGTCGACATTGGCAAAATAAAAGATGAGGTAAAAGTTGTGAATAGGGGGTTATCTTCTGTACTAGCACGTCAAGTTCCTAAACTTATTGTAGTAAGTATAACGTCATCAAAGCCGACACAGTCACAGATCAAAGTCAGATCTAAGATGGTAGAGCTATAAAACTGGGTGGCCAATTTAAGACGGAGTTACATAGTCATGTTAAAACATTAATGCGGTTCGGAAATTATAAATACCGGATCATGAAATATGATGCATAGCAACCTATGTGTATAGTGTGTACTACTAAAACCCATGTCTCCTCAGTTCATGGAGAGACCTGTGTTGACAATGAGAAATAAGACGTAACATAAGCCAGTAGAGCCCAGATTTGCTTACATAGTGATAAAAATAAGTGTCTAGTAGCAAAAGCAAGACGAGAATCACTTCCTGCGTGCAAGTGGAGTGCGGTATTATGTGCCTACTAATGTTACGTTGATATTGTACGTCGTGTATGGAAGAGGACACCGCTTAACATCCACAACATAGTATATTACTATATGTACCAGTTATATGGACGACTATAATATGTACCTGTTAATAAATTGTATACGAAATTATATTGCCATATCTTCCCGTATGGTTTGAACTGATTTTCCTTGCTTGGTAAGAAACTTTACAACACCGCAGTACTAGATTTTCTAAATATTTCACAATTTCTTCCCGATTGACTTGTTTGGTTGACTATACTTAGTTCAACTTAATTCATATAACGACTCATATATAAATACCGCTACTAATAACGTAGGTACGAGTACCTACCCATTTCGCGAATTTAAAAACGTTTCCTCGTAGAAGAGCGCCTAGGATAGAGGACAAAAAAATATATGTAAGTTCAAACTGCTGCTAAAGCAGAATTGTGTACATTAAATAAATATAAGTAACCTTCAGTTAAGCACAATAAGAGTATTATTTTTTGGAAACATATAGATAACAAGTTTCAGACTCTTGTTTAGGTATTTCATTTAACAATCAACTTCATTATATTTTATGAAATATGAGATGAAAACAATTTTTTGTATAAACTTGCTTTCGACAACGAAGCGTTCTAAAATCAGTTTAATATTGATTTACATAATAAAAGTAGAAGACACTCCGCGTTTATTTTTAAAATAGGTGTGTTCCAATGTTTTGAATTAAATTAAAATTAATAATAAATAATCTTTTTTCATTTTTTTAAAATATGGTCGTTGTTTACTCATTTTAATGTAAAAGGCCTATACCTACATAAATACATACACATACAGTGTGCCTTGCCACTTTAAAAATATATAATATAAAAAATCTCCCCGAATTATAGCTTAGTACTGTAATGGCAACCACTTTTCCATTACCTACAGTATTTTTTCGAGCTAATGTCGTAAATGGGTCAATCAACTATTTTACCCACACTTTGCTGTCCCCGACCATTTTTTATTGAAATACGTTAATTGGTTATAGATACACACATAACGAATACAACAATAGTATCTAAGATTATTAGGCACCACGGGAAACTTGATTACGTTCTCGAAAATCTTTAAATTCGATGAAATTTTATGGTAACTCAGTACACGAAAAATTTTCTCCATACAAAATATTCCTGTCCGAAGACCACATTCACCATGTGAACTTTAATTTTAAATAACCTTATTCTTCTCTCTTTCGGTTAATTCTTATTATACAACAAGTTAGTATATTATAGTTTATCGTGTGCATAACAAAATAGAAATATGTCTACACACTTTTCCAGAAAAAAATCTCTAAACTGTGTCCCTTACTAGAATGATTTTACCTTCGTATGCTGAGTTACCCTCGTAAATTTCACCCGGGAACAAATAGATGGCACTGTTTGCCGTAGGTAGCTTCATTTGTGTTTGCTTTCGCTCGCATGGCGCGACGGTGTCCTTTGATAGCGCCGTCGAGCCGCCAGTCCTCGAAGAACGTTCAGAGGGAGTGCGTGCCTTTTTGTGTCGTCTACTGAGTGACCGCGATTTTTCAATGTAAGTTTATTATTTATTTAATATAATCAGATGTTTTTGCAGTACCTAACATATGTTTTCGATTAAAGTTTACGCCGAGTACCATAATCAAATTATAATGTGCTCTTTTCATAAAAATGCTCCGATTGTCTGCTGAGTTACTTGTATACTGAGTTACTTTGGCGGTAACTCCAGAGACATTCTTGGTAACTCCTAAGACATTTACGTACTTAGTGGGATTAGCATGTAGCACTTAAAGTAAAATTGACTCCACAATTGTCTCTCCCTAGTCCCTATACAGCATATCGAGGGACCGTAACATTTTTTACTAGGTATAACGCGAGGAAATCTGTGAATCAGATCCCCACCGACCATGGGGAGATCGGTGGGGTATGTGGGACTTCTACCCACTAAAATCCCTCGGTGTTTCTTCGCGCCGTCTATGGGCGGGGGTCAGGGGACGTTTAGACACGCTACGGTGTCCTCCCGCCAGACTTGGCCCGCACACTTGCGGGCTCCACCTCGATAAGGCGTGGAGTGTAACCTCCGCGCCGGAAACACACAGCACGTCTCCCCTTGTTGCCCGGTGTTGTGATGACGGCGGACGACCCCATGTCCGCCGCCCATGGGCGAAGCGACACAGGCCGCCTATTCTCCACCTCTCGCAGCAGGCAGTCAGCGAGGGGCTTCACTCATGAAGCACCCCATAACCTCTTCTCTGCGGCACAACCTACCGCAGAGTTGGAGGCCGCTTCCACCTTAAACTCTCGGAAAACCCCTGCTCGTGTGGCCGCTCATCTCTACGGCATTAAGGGTGGGCGGCTGAATGGGGGTTACCGCCTGACATTTCCACATCAATCGCGGCAGCCCGAGACATGCTTCACCTCGTGATATCGTCGGAAGAGTTACTAGGCCGGGTGGCGAGTCCGGGTTTTCACTCTTCCGAACGACTGCAAAGGGTGGTTACTAGGCCGGCCGCGCTACCGGGTATCCACCACCCTCCACAAAGCCGCGATTGCAGCACTCTGCCAGACGGTCCTTTCATGCCGTAGAGCTCCGTCTTCGCGTGCGTTGCCCAACTACCACTGAGCGACAGAGCTATCCGAGAGAATCCGCCCGCTGCGACCCGCGCCGGTCTTCGGTCCGACGCACAAGGACCAGGGGTGCCATCTCTCACCGGCCTACACCCGAGTGGGCCAAGTACGGTTCCTCGGCCCAGCGAGCGGTGACCGGTGAAGCTCCAACGGACAGTTGGAGCCTCCAAACTGTTGCTCCGCCACGAGCTCCGATGGTGGGAGCCCGCTCGGAGCATACGCACGTGGGTCTTCTTTGTTCCCCAGCGACAATCCGATCAGCCAAGCAAAGGTTCATTTTATTTTTTGCTTTTCTTTTTCTTTTTTATTGTAAATTAACTTTGTTTATTATGACTAAAGTTATAGTAAAACACCTATACATACAATTATAACTTAGAGATAATATTTTCAGAAATACTATTTGACCTGAAATGGCGCGACTATCGGCGGCTGAAAAACAAAGGAGGTACAGGGAAAGACTCAAACAGAACACCGAAAAATATGAAGAAGCTAAAAGAAAGCACCGTGAACACTACCATAAAGTTAAACGGCTTGCAAGAGACTTGACACCTATTGAAAAAAAACAAGCAAAGGTCATCTGGAAGTTGAGACAAAGAGAATACAGAAAGAAGAGGAAGAATTTACAATCGATCTTAGATGCAACACCACCAAGTTCCCCAGTAAGCGTACTCAATTTTCACAATAGCATCCCGAGGACGCGGACGAAAGAAAACAAGAAAAGATAGAAGTAAAGTGCATAGAGTTGACAAAAAATTACAAGAAGAAAACAAGAAGTTGAAGAAAAACTGTGAGAAGTACAAGAAAAGGCTGAATAGATACAAAATAAAAGAAAGAGAATCTCAAGATCAGAAAGAGAAATAAAGTTATAAGCTATTGACAAATTCGATTAAAGATCGATATGAAAGGATTAAGAGCCATAAGGAGAAAGGATTGTTCAAAAACCTCTTGAAAAGTGATAACATAGAAAAATCCAGAAAGAAAACACAATTACTACGAGAAACATTGGGAATAAACCTACACTAAAAAGAAAACGACACTACGCCCCTTGCTACTTAAGAAAAAAAATCATCAATTTTTCCTTTTATAGTAGTATGTCTTAGGCGTTACCCAAATTTGTCTCTGGAGTTACTTACTGTCCCAAATATTTTAACATTATATTTACGATCATAATATGTAACTTCTTTCCATTATATCTTTATATTACCAGTACTTTATTCTAACAATTGGCTAGCTTCTATAAATAATTCATTTGTATTTGTAATTCTTTTTTACTTAGTTTTATTAAGAAATAGCTATAATTTTTTTGTATAACGGTAACGCAAAAGACCAATGTTAGTTAGTTTTGTACTTAAATTTAAAAATACTATGAAGACTGATTTTGTCAAAATATTTGATTATGCATGCAAGACCAAATAAATAATAATGAATAATATTTTCTTGTTTCATTCACCATTTATGTAACGCTGAATGCAGGTAACTCAGGTGACAGTTTTTAGGGTATCTGTTGTAGTTTTTTTCTAAAAACTGTCTTAAATACGAATTTTCGTCGCTGCCCTTCTAGATTATTAAAGGAGACGATATATCTAATGCCCTAATCAAATTAGAATAAAGGAATATTAATGTTTATTTTAAAAAAAAAAATTTTCTGATCTGTCCTTAGTGTGGGTAAAATAGTTGATTGACCCAAATATGTCGAATTTTCAATATTTATTTGGTACCATTTTATCTTATTGTTTGTCTATTTATAATTGTAAAAAAATGTTTTTATAATGTATCCATAAACATTTATTAATTTATATATCCATAGTAATTTCTTTGGCAGCATGATTACATGCCATTCGTTATTTGTCTCTAAGTCGAAGGATCTATCATTGTTAAATTGTAAATGGTAATTGGCGATGGCTGCATTTTGTGGTTGAGGTTTTCAAATAACAATCAGTATGAACTGACGCATATTTTTGAGATTGGGTCGAACGAAACTTTTATGAGAGTGAAAACTATACTAGTATATCTGTTAAGTTTTGTATTGAGTATATGACTGAACTGATTTTAATGAAACTGGAAGTCACTACCGAAATAAATCCACGTTCAATTAACGAGTACTCCGTCAATGAACGCACCGCATAGAACAATGTACCTATACAGTTTGTCAGCAATGAGATTAATGAATGAAAATTGTAGCACATGATATTCAAGGTCGACGTTCGTTCGGTTTTAAAAGATTGTTATAAATAGACGCACCGAGATCTGATCCGGCGGTGGTGTGGTGAAATGTGTGGTCACCACAGTCGCCACAGTGTGTCCAACTGTGACAGTGGCACAGTTCACGAGTTAGAAATGTCGTCACAGAGTCACTAATCGCGTTTTCGCGAGGCGCGTATACCGCGCGAGCGTGCAACGGCCAACTAGAGACCGACTGTCAGAGAGTGTATCTTTCAGGGTTCGCGACGCTCCCATTCATTCGTACGCATGAATGAACATAGCAGCACGTGGCCAAAAAAAAAATTCCAACTGAAACTATCTGTCTAGCATTGCACAAAGGAAATTGTTAATGCAAATTCGTCGGTGTATTCTCGCGTCTAGACCATCAGTCAATTGTAAATAGATTTCAATGATAACAATGCATGAATAATTTTAGTTGTATTGTAGACTCGATTCTTACGTCACGACATATTGCTTGCTTATTGATGATAAATTAATGATAATTAAATATAAGAAATATTAAATATTTATTTATCCGTATTTATATAGGTACCTAATTGTATGAAATGTCTATTATATTACATACACACTTTCTACCTACATTAGTAATATTATCTAAATTTAAAAGTAGTAGGTACACATAAAATTTTGATTTTACTTAATTTACTTAATTACTTACTAAGAAATATTTAAATTCTGGAGTTTTGAAAATACATACAAGATTTCAATTTAAACTAAATAATATAGAGGTATTGTTTGTAAATTTGTATTCAGAATGGGCACAGGTTATATTATAATATGTGGATGAAGCCACGTGAAAAAACTAGTAATAAATGTAGCAAATAAAATATATTTTAAGAAAATTGTAACAATATTATTTTTCAGAAAAAAATTGCATCCCAATCCAGTATCGACCACTTTTTTTTAAACTAAGTAGTATAAGTAAGTACTTTAACTTAGAAGTTATCTTTGTTATTCATAAATTTTCTACGTGTCGGTCCGCTTATTTCTTCTAAACTGATTTTAATGAATTTTTACTACTGAATTTTTTTCTGGAAGGATTTAAGACAGTAATTCGTTGTAATATGTAGGTATTAGAAATGATATTTTTATTATTAAGAAGTAGGCTAAGAAGAAGTTATTTTTCGGTCTCAGGAGGTTAAATACAGAGTTGAGCATTTGCAATTAGCACTGGCTGAGTGTACCGCTTCTTATACAAATATATGGTGTCATACCATCGCACAAAGATCTCAGACAATGGTTTAGTGTGAAATATTATAAATATGAAAGTGAGTTTGTTTGTATATTTGTTTGTTACGTTTTTCCCCCGATCATCGTGAAATGTAAACTTACACGTCAGGGATTCAGAAGAGTACATAAGGTACCTTTGTACAGGTGCAGGTACCATAGTACATTTTCATAATGGCAGGTACATAAATAGATATAGGTATCTTTCAACTAGAAAAAAAAAGTACTGTTCCCAAGGGATAATCTAAAAATATAAAAAAAATCAACTCCTGACTGAAAAATATGAGCAATAAAATTTGAACAAAGTATTATTGTCACGGATTATTTTTTTATTTTTTAAAACTTAAGAAAAACGAAATCGCGGGTTAAAGCACTAGTATTAAATAATGATAATACCTATTTATATTTTGTTACTTCAGCCTCATTCACAATTAAAGACGTGAGTAGATAAAGGTGTTTTTTTTGCATTGATGAAGGTAATATGTCCATATTGTATACCTTAAGATCGTCGATTTAAGACATTTTTGGAAAATAAAAAGTTGAAAAATATGTTATGTACAGTTAATTTTAAAAAGCAAAAAGTGCAAAAAGTTTACTTTTGTCAATGGAAGAGGGAGCTATGTTCACTTTTTTTTAAATTAAATAATAATTGTTTAATTGCTATCATACCATTAATATTTTAGGTTGTTTACACAACTTTGCATCATAATTTAGTACGTATACAAAATCAGTTCCGTGGCGACTTATTATCTCTAACTTATTTATATCTCAAAAATTAAAAGTAAAACTTTAACCTCGATTTATTCAAAATTGGAATTATGCGACATACCACCTTCATCCACTCACGTCTTCAATTAATGGTTAATAACCTGTACCACATTCACTCTCTTTCTTCATCACTACGATTTTGGATAAAAATTCTAGAGGCACTACCATAACGCGGCAGCGCCAACTATCCCGATTGCGTTATTTTATTACGCTTGAAATTCATTTTGGGCTGTAACATATTTCTATTTTGAGGAGTATTAACTTCAGGGTCCCACCAGGAGTAAATAAAGTGGCTGGTCGGTCAGATAGACTATGATAGAACAGCAGTTATTTTCAAGAAAATATAGTACACCTATTAGATGATTACTGCTGTAGTTTTTATATATTTGAAGTTATGTTTCAATTACCTAATTTCAGATATACCTCTCAATTTGCATATTATTTATTTTTCAAATAAGTATTATAACTATTTGTTGAAGGTTCTCTTAAATACTCGTAGGAATTAAAAAATTGCACTTTAAAGTTACTGGCTGGCAATAAAATAGTTTTTGACACAACGATGTCTGTCGGGTCAGCTATATAGTTTAAAATTAACAATTGGAGAGTAAAAACACTATGATTTCCGGTAAACCATCATTCTACTTGACGACCAGATAAGTATAATTATATAACTGGTCACTTCTGCCCCTCGCGACGGGATCTTCTGATCGCTTTGTCCCAGCAAGCTACTAATTTTATAGTTCTTTTTTAATTATTGGTTATGAAACAGTGAAGAAAATTTCCTTTTTCGCAGCTGGTTATGAATATGGATGAAGGCCATTTTTAGCCACCGGCGTCTGTTTTTCTGCCTACAAACTGTCTCTTGTGAGTTGCTCAAACTAAGTTGGGATGTATGTTAGATTTAAGTTTAATTTCTAAAGGACATCGATGCTAAAGGATTACTTTTGCCCATCGACTGTAGTCCTTTCAAGATCCTAAGATCAAAAGCATTACACTAACAAAAACTTTTTAACAAAAACAAAATCGACTTCAAGCAGTTTTCTCATGGATGCCATTGTCAGAACTGGACCAAATTGAAATGGGACCACACGGGAAGCACCAGTTTTCAAATAAAAAGAGAATCATTACAATCGCTTCACCCTGCAGTCAAAAGTTCTGAGGTAACAAACATAAAAAAAATACAGTCTAGTTCAAAACCTCATCCTTTTTTGGAAGTCGGTTGAAAAAGTATTTAATGTAACTGTTATTTACCCTGTTTGTTATTTAAATATTAAAAGAGATTTAATTTTCTTCTAATATATTATACTAAATAGAATATACCTAAATATCTAAAACATATTATAATTTATATAGAATAGGTTTTTGCTTATTACTCTTAGGGCCTCTTTCACAAACTACATGTAAAGTGTTGATTAGTTACTTTTAGAAATCATTTTCTGTTATATTGAATTGTGCACTCGGTTTACTGCATCATTCGATAGCCGAATGTTTTTTATTATTTTCTATTTAATGATTGGGACGTTTACCGTACAAATAAAGGTATATCAGCTCCATTATCCCCGGTTACCAGTGACTTTAAATGACAGTTTGGCATACTTGACATTTGTGAAAGAGGCGCTTAAACAAATGAATTATCAAATGGTTATTTTAACAATGTATTTAATCATGGTTTTATCAACTAAACCACGGTTGAAATAAGTTAACCATACGATGAATAAAATAAAGTATTCCTGTGTCTAGTAAACTGTAATCCTATAAGTTTTTTTATTGTCTTATCAGTAAGTAAGTATACCTACCTAATATTTTTTATTGATGCAGTCGAATACTCAATTTAGAAACAATTGTAAATCTAAAAAATATTATTTAACAAAACAATAATTTCATCATCATATTGCTGTTTTCTAGTTGTTTTTAGTTTCCGTATCAACATCCGCGTCTGACATAACACAATTTATTTAAATATTGCCTATCGGTATCATAATTTATTGTATTAAAAATATGCAATTAAATTAGGACAATAAGACATTTTTCTAAATAATAAATTATTTTTATATGTTTCATCAACAAAGTGAATGACGCAATATTTAAAAAAAGGACTCACCCAGTGAATGTGTTGCCGGAAGTTTTCGACTATGTCGAATTCACAGTCAGTTGAAATTTCACAATACACTTGGGTGTAATTACTCTTGTATATATGCTTAGTAAATTTACATGAGAAGATTATTAAGTCACTCACTGAACCGCGGGGTAATGGTACGGCGATTCCTTCCTTCAGGAAGTCCGACGCGATTTGGAAGCGAGCTCTACCTGAAAGCTATCCAGTCTTCGCGCATGCGCTTTCAACACCGGGGCGTGACCTAGACCCTGAAAACAACACCCCCTCACCCACGCACACCGGGTTTCCATAGTTACCATACTAAAATGCAACCAAAGAATGCTTTAATAACTGAAAAAACCTTCCCAAAACATACAAGCCCTCGCAACAGAAATCAAACGTGTCTTTACATACAAATATATAGTTAAAACTATGTCATCTTTCAGTCAAAATTTATAGGAAAAATAAATATTGCATAATCCGTGTCATACGGAAATACAGTTAAGAAAGTAGATTGGTACCTACGATGTTTGCTCCACCCAATTTAGTATGTAGCTAGGCCGGCATTGGCGAACTGGAGGAATGGTGTGGGAAATGATGGCCTTCCGGGCAAAGCATTTATTGACTAAGACCTGACTAGCTCGCCACTTAGGTAGGGCCCTGTCAACTTATTCAAGGCCGCGTAGTAATCATATTAAACTTGTTATATTCCTGCTCATTATACTGCAGTATTTTCAGTACTAATTGATTGAATTTTTTAATTATCTAATAATATTTAGTTTGTATAGTTCTAGAATTCAAACAAGGCCTTAATAAAAAGGCTACCAGCTATAATTAAAATTATAAACTAACCCTCGACTTTCTATTGGGCCATATCTGCTCAAGGAGTTGAGTGTACCGCAGGATATTTGATGCTGCAGCATCAGATCAAGGTCAGACTATGTCTTGAAAAACCACCGAACTACACCAAATTTTAAATCAAACGAACTGTGAAAGGTTCGATTGATTTAAAATTTGGTAAACTATAGGTAAGAACCGTATCGATCAAGTCAGCATTAAAACAAAACAAAAAAAACTGATCAAAATCGGTACATCTGTTTGGGAGCTACTAGGATAGACAGACAAATATTTTAACACCGTTTTTGTGTCGGTCGTCTATAACTAAAGACTCGGCCTCATTCACCAACTACAAGTAAAGTGTTGATTATTTTTTTTTTCAAGTAAAGCTTATTGGTATCTTGTGTGAATTTCATTGAAATTAACACAATTGATCGCTTTCTTACCAGTGACTTTAAATGGCGGTTAGCCTGCTTGACACTTTACTCCGAGATGGTGAAAGAGGCCCTAAGAATTTTATGAATAATATGATTATAAATATTATAAGACTTATTACCATCGCAATAATATATCATTCAAGCATTATACCTACCTACTGTTTGACACAATCCGTTAGAGAAAGGTAGCATTTTTAACGTTTACTGCGTCACTATTATGTCCATAATTATGTAGCAAGAACTTGAGATAATGCAGAGCTTTGTGCTTAATTCAAGTTTTTTTTTATGTAAAGGCTGACGCGTTCTATTGGTAGTAGATGGCTACCGTCACTTAATCACACAAGCAACGCTACACAGCAGGTAGGTACTGCAAATGCGCGATGCACATCTTATTAGGAGGATAAGCGATTAGATAGGGAAATGGGCTCTGGTTCCCTTACTCACTGAAACACAACAACAAAACTGCTTTTATTACCTACACAGTGGTCTTTCTGTAAAAGGGTGGTTACTGAGGTCAGACAGGCTCCCCATTTCAAGACTGCGGAACGTAACCTGACACTACTTGCCTCTCAAGCTTTAACCACTCGACCTGAGCTCGTCTAATATTTTTTTAAATTATAAAGAATGGCAGATTGGTAGTTACTGTCGCCTAAGGACACAAGCATGTATGTAGTTTTCAATGCGAGGTTAATTTTTTTTTCGCTTTCTATAACCACCTCATATCGTCGTCGTCAAACAAAAATCTGCTATGTGCACTTTTTTGAGATTCCTACATTTTGACCTTAGTATCGCATAAGAAAACTCCCGTATAAAAAAGTTAAAAAAAACTGCTGAATGCTTATGAGCACTATATGTCGAATTATGACCTCTTAATATATGTGTAATGTGCAGCAATTAGAATTAGTTATCTGCAAAATTTAATTTATTATCAAAATAATGAAGTATTATACATTTATTTTTATTTTTAGGACAACCCTAAGTTTCAAATGAAATACTTTTTTAAAATCTTTATATAAAAATTTTCAAGAAAACTTTTTTTTGTCCATTATCTCAAAAGTATATTTTTTGCACATAGCAGAATTTGGTTTGACTATACGAGGATATGTCTATGCGTAGCCCGTCGGTTTTAGAATGACTTCAGCTATTTCTCGTCGTACCTTGGTTTTATGTATGATAGAGATAAGCAAGCAGGCAGGCTGACGCTGCTTTTAGTGGTTCCTTCGCTTGTAAAAACGAGCCCTGAGGTCTTTTATCCCTGAGAGGATAAAAGACCAGGTGGGAATAGAATAGGATTAAGAATCCATACTCATCATTCCATAGACTTTTTTCTCATACTTTGTAAGGATCCTTTTAAACTACATGTAAATAAGACAACACAGTACAGTACGTAATTTAATTTAATAAAATTTCTTCAATATAAGAATATGTCCGATTCCATCTATATAATACAAAGCATTTCAAAAAGGGAAAATACCTACATATAAAATACAACCTTCTGTACCTTCACTATGAACTCGCGTCACACTTCACCATCGATATAGCGCTTTAACCCTGTACAATGTACAAAGAGAACCTTTGTAGCTCAGCCATACACAATAGACGACCTCCATAACCACACGACAGTGCCTCTAACTATTAGGGCGAATGCACACCATAGAAACACGACAACGCATATTTGTGTCTTATGCTTATGCGCCTTTTCAATATCATTGTTTTTAATAAAACGTAGGCTTGTATTTTAATAAATAATAATAATCAACATAATATTTTAAAACTTTAACAACACAATTCTTGTGCAAACTTTTAAAACTGTCGCGTCGTTTTTCTACAATTTGCCGCTGCCCTTATACTTACAATAATAATATTTAATACGTATACACCAATTAATAATTTTACAACACCAAACTAGATACAAAAAATACAAAGAGTGCAATACATGGACTACATCAGAAGCACCGCATATAAACATTCTGTTATATTGCCTTGCTGAAAGACACATTCATTATCAGTGAGATCGTTTATTGCACCGCCAAGACAGACGAATAGTATAGATATAGGGTCTATGCAGAGTTCCAAATAGCATTTGAAAATATCATTTAGAATTTAGATACTTCTTTACTGTTATTACATATTTAGCATTCGGTAAAATATTATGGTAAGTAAAAGCGAATTACGTCCATCCATTATCATATTTGGAAGTACATTTTTCTTTATAGATTTTAATATTATCTTCCTTACATATTAAAATTTGAATAATTATAAAACACGGTGTAATTTATAACAAAACTTAGACGGACAAAATATAATTATTTGACATACTTTTAAAAGCAATATAAATAAACAATCATGCGTTATAATTTCCGTTAGAAATTTAGTTCTGCAAGTGCGTATAACCGTTTCAGAATAGACCCCACTGTTCTCAAGTTCTAATTACGAAAAATCTATAAATATTCATTTATATACAATAACACATTGTAAACATTCTATTTACAAAGGATTTTTAGACACGATTGAAACTCACGAACCCGCTGGTCCAAATAAAGATACCAAAAGGTTGACATGTGGAAATTCAATTTAACATATTATATTGTAATTAGTAATAGTTAAATCACGACGACATTATTTACAACGTATCACTTGAAACTTAGATAATAATTCAATAAATAAAATTTTAATTGTTAATGCAAAATGATACGTGAAATAAATAAAAAGTTACTAGGCTCGGTTACAAACTTTATTGGCACGATCTTATCCATTTTATTTTGTTTGAGTATTTTTGAAAATAAAGTTATATGTAAATTATCAAATTAATATAACTTTTTTTTTTGAAGATGGAACGTCCCTATTTTACGTAAATTTCATAATAGGTTAGCAATTGCATAACTTGTTTTCCAACTAGACGAGTCCATTTAATTAGCAAGTGGCTATAGTTAATTCCACAACCATAAGGATCTATAACATTTCACATAAATTTATATATTCCATAATTCACATGGTCAATAACGTGGCTAGTACGTTTCCATTCTATTTGTATAGACATTAATAAACAAACTCGACTTTGTAGTTAGAATAATAATTTGGAATATACAATAATTTCTTTACATCTTGTACAAATCAAACATTGAACAATTTCAAATATTATGAGTTAAACTATTGTATAAATATGACACAAATTTTATCTATAAAAAGTAATACAATGAAAATTATATGGCCCATACACACAACATCCCCTCCGCTAGAGCTTCATTTGTGGGTGTTTTGTGTGCGAAGAGAATAATATCAACGTAAACAACTAAGTAAGAATTTATTTGTGATGATAGTTTTTTATACTTATAATTAATCAACTATTATTATTAATAATTATTCTATTCACACCACCAACTTTGAGGATAAAACTTCGGCAACTGCTGCATGTGTGGATGCGCCAAAGTTTATTTTAAAACAGACATAATATATTTATTTGACCGAAATTAATCAATCATACTAGTAAAATTATATATATTCAAATGACTGATGAAGAGCTGTAAATAATCAGAAAATTTAAAACGAGTCGAGGGTCCAACATGACTGGCCTGAGTAAAACGAAGACATTTTCTGGTTGTTGAAGATACGTTGTGATGTTTATGTACTAAATTATGAATTCATGAGATTCGGAGCGACGTCTATATAGGTGGAACAGATAGATAAAGACACAATATTTTCACTCACTCGATGGTATACAGAAAGGCGGGGTGGTGAAGACTTGTTTTAGTGAACTACAGAATCTGGAAGAGCTTCTTCAATTCCACCATCAGTTGCCAGTCAGTCTTAATGAGATCGTCGCGGAAATAGTCTTTGCAGGCGTCGATACTGGCACGTGATATCTGAAACAAACGTTATTTATAACAATAATAACTATTAATTATTAACATTATAATCCTTTAGGGTCCATGACAACTTTTTATTATGTTGAATACCCAAAAAATTTCAGTTTTCCAATTGGTTTACTATTAAATCTTTTGAGTAATCAGCTGCATTCTTTGCAAAATCGCTAAGAGGCAAAATGTTTTCGAATTTCTTTGCCGTTAGAATTCATCAATGAACAAGGGAAGATGCTTGTACACTACTAAATTATATTATTTACCATCTTTATACTCGAGTGAGATAAACGAAGGGGCCATGAATTTATTCATAAGTGTAATTGGTCGTGCAAAGGTCAATTCAAACGAGCGCGCGGACAGCTGCCATCAATTTGCGGATGAGTCGAAACTAAATACATAGAAAACAATAAGATATTATGTATTTGAATCCCATCAGAACGCAAGTCACGCGAGTGCACAGCGCACAGTGCAGGAGCAATCGAGGTGTCACACGTAGCTTCGCGGGTCGCAAAATTTAATTGCGCTGACCATATACGACATCCGCTAAAACTGGTTCCAAAGGCTGACTCCAAATTGAACCGCCTCTCGAGCTATAAATAGCTTTCACATTGAATGTGGATGTGTTTCATTCAGGTCGACCCAGTTTGGGACGCATCGATTCAGCAGCACGGGGTGAATGGTGGCTATGACGTCATATCGAAAATAGAACAGGTTGTGCAAGCAGGGAACTGGGTCAACAAGCACCCTCCCGCACCCCGCGACCTCGGTGCAGCCGCAACAACCCTCGGTCGCTAACGACATTTGGCCGGGCCGGGAAATTGTATTATCGCTGGGGAAACATGGAGAAAATCATAGTCTATTTTTAGGTTGAAGGATTCAAAATCAAAGTTACTTAAGTTAAAAAGGAAATATTAAGAAGAAAGTTTCACAACAAAGTAAATTTTCTTTTAAAGGAAATTATTGTTACACATCGCAAGATGTGTATATATACGAGTAGGTATAGCTAATTTAATTGTACTTGTTTAATAAACTCAAGAACGTGGATATAAATAATGTATTGTTATAGTTCAACCCTAGTTGGCTTGAACTATAGGAACCACCATTGTAATCTTCTTTTACTTTTTAAAATAGTTGACGTTGAGTCAGAGCACTAGACCCTTTAGTCATTCGATCAATTAGTTCGTCATAGACATATTAAATTTCCCCAATTATGTAACATACAAAAATAAATTATTATGAAAATAATTTAAATGTATAGGTACACTATAGCTGGTGCCCGCGACTTCGTCCGCGTTGAAAGGAAAAATATGTGAGTGGTAACGCCGGACATCCTTATCGCTGTGACGACGAAATATCTTTTTTTTTTAATATTTTTATCTTTTTTATGTCTTATATAGCCTATGTCTTATTCTGATGTATAAGCTATATTATTGTAAAGTTTCATTGAAATACATTTAGTAGTTTTTGCGTGACAGAGAAAAAACAAACAACAAGGATGGAACAAACATCCATACATCCATCCATACAAACTTTTGCATTTATAATATTAGTAAGGATGAAGTGGTACTTTCCAATTACATATTTATTTTTTCATTCATCAAAATGAAAGAGGTATTTTGGATGTTTAAATAAATTTAATACTGATATTCCTGTGTTAAATTGAAGGGTTAATTAAAAATAAACACCAAATATAATCATTGTCTTATAAATTGAATGATTCACGTTAGCGAGAGCTCGCGTTAATCTTTTCTTACATAATGCTATAGTGTCACCCACCATACAATAATGTAGTAAATTCATTCTGCGCGTTTCATCAATGAAGCCACTGCGAAAATATCAATGGAGTTTCTAGAATGGGGTCTGACCCGGTCAATGAAGTCGTGTGCATGCAGTGTGATGGCGTTTGCGCCTGTGTTGGTAATTTCGCCTTGGAAACGTTGACGATGGAAAATGTGTCTTATTCCCTATGCAGCATGAATCCATTGAGAACAAAATTCTTGTCGGTAACGGGGGCAGCGCCCACAAGGCAACCTCATACAAATTAAAATGTTGTTAAAATATTGTATTCGGAGTTATTGTAAGTTGGCAAATGAATAAAGTCACTTTGTTCTTGCACCTTCATGCACTTAAACGTATATTTAGGTTAAATATAATTTACAAGCAAAAAAGTTAAGTACAAGTCGCAGGAACAGTTAAGTCTTTTACATAATATTATGTTTACCTAAAAAAACATCGGGCTCTGTGTTAGACTAATGAACGAAGATAGAGCTACGCATGAAAAGTGGTGACGTCACCGGCGCCTAAAATAAGACGGCCTTCGCACGGGTGACGGAAAACTGGCGAGTTCAGAGATTACAGCTTTCGTTTATTGTTAAGCCGAACGCAAAGACGACACGCGATATTGCCTCCTTTGTTGTATTTACTTTATAAATCACAATATCACACAAAAATAGCCTTAATAACAGAAGACGGGCGAATAAATGGAGGCACCGCGCTAGCTGTATGGGCCAATATGTACTAATTTATTTTCATCCCGCGTTAAAAACGTAACATTTCCATTGATTAGGTATTACGTTACATTTCTATATAAGAAAAATTCGAAAACCGCATTTTAGTTTTTTTGCGAGGAATAGCTGGCCGTGCACACTACGTTCTTTACCATAAAATTGAGCAGATATTTAACGGTGGCGTTAATTCTATGGGATTTTCAAAAACGAACTATACAACGAAGCTGTAGCTTACAGCTGTGGTCGAGACTTCGTACGCGTTATTTGAAGAAGATAAGCTGATTTTTTGCCACGAAACTTAATAATGGGATTATTAGTTTCGTGGTAATTCTAAACCTAATATTCCCATCGTATCAAGAATAGATTAACTTCTAAAAGCAAGTTTCGTCAAAGTTTCTACGACGTATGCTATACAATACGAATCAAGGAACAATGTCATTCATTACAACATCATTACAAAAGTTCCCCGTTTCGGCGAACTGTTCATAAGTAAGTTGTCGGGCGGCTATTACAAGACAAACATTTTTATCAACGATATCATGTTGAGCGTTCCCGTAGATGCCACCTAGTGACCCGCCGGGGCGCCACCCGCCACCCGCGCAACACTGCACACGATCAATGAAGCCGACACGAGGCCGGGGGTGGGGTGCCACCATTCAAACCCGCCGTGCATTCATACTTGGATTTGCAACGTGAATGAAAATGCTCTAGAGAAAGTTTCGCTTTGCATCTATTCCGCAATGGCGTAACATTACAATTACAAGTATCCAATGTGGAAAGACCTACGTAATACCTAGGTACATAAGGCCACTTATCTATAAGTACTCCTAAGATGACCTTATGTTTTAGAAGTTGTTTTTTTAAAGAATGTCATTAGATAATCAAATTCAATTTATTTTTTATTCCATATGACTAAATTTTAGTCTAAGGCAATATATCTACAATCGCTACCGATTACAAATAACAATTCTATGAGCGAGTAGGTGGGTTAGAAACTTGATGTTGTATTCTCTGAATAATATCTGTAAGATTTCAGAGCGAGGAGTTTCCTCTTTCTTATTTCAAATAAATAACTTAATAATATTTATAATAATGCTATATGTATAAACTTTTAGTATTGAGTATAAACGGAGGAGACAACAGCTACTTCTAATATATCACAGTAAAACACCTTCCACCCTTCAGGAGTGGCTTTAACCACTCGACCAATGTGCTCGCCATATATATGCATAATATATTATGATACATAATACACACAGATAAAAATACATGGCTTTGAGGAGGAAACGTTATAAAACAAGTATTTACGAAATTTGTAATTTAATTAATCGAACACGTGATACGAAATCGCGGATAAAATTAATGTTTCAATTGTGGGTCCGTTCTACATTTAGAATTTAATCGCGTGCATGTTGCACATTTAGTAAACATTATGATCTGTCACTGTCTATTACATAAAACGCACCTAATCGAATAACAAGACTGTCCATGCGCGACTGTTGCCGTTATTAGGGTTGCACATCTGGATTTTTCGTTATGTACCACTTTGACTTATTGATTGTCCGACTTGTCAAATCTTTCGATGGAATGAGAATTTTTTTATCGTAATTAAAAAACATTTTTTTTAACTCCAAAATCGAAGCCTTAGTTCCTAAGAACAAATTTTCGTCTATCTTTGGATGCCCTCAATGACCCATTTGGATTGATCACTCTGTATAATCTGCACCTTTAGAGACAACGTATTGTAAACATAAGCAGAACTTCCCAAATACCTGATTTAAAGAAAGCTGTGTTAAAAATTGTAATGTAAGCATACTTTAACGCGGTAAGAAGAATTTGTTTGCACCTTCTATTGGCATAATCATTCCAAGAACATTTTTAGCCCATTGAGAAGATCAAGTATTAAGTTTTGTCGAAAACAAAAACAATAAGAAAATATCTAAAAACGTCATACTAATTTTTAAATTAGGGTAAATCCACATAGCATTGTATTAACTAATTTATGCATGTGAATTTTAGTACTTCGGTGACTAAAATATTTTAGGTTCTGTAGTATTAATTAATACTAGCTGATGCCCGCGACTTTGTCTGCGTTGAAAAATGAAAAATATAAAGTGACGGTGGCGCCCAATTTTCCATATTTTTAGACGATATCTAGGAAATCTAACATTTTTCAGGCTAAAGTTAAATTACATATGACAACAGTTCACACTTTAAGCGCTACGCGAGACAGTGTTGACAATGCTCAAGAGAAACCCGTCAACTAATTTAATATCGATCAAAGCGAAACAAATAAATAATGTTTGCGGACGTTCGATATCTATTAATAGCGGTGTCAATCGAGGCCGTTTGTCTAGTTGTTCTAAAATAGGGTCCCGAGTCATCAGCGACGTGCACTCCATTCATTAAAACTCGTCAGCTTTAAAGTTGAACAGATACCAACTGTTGCATATATTCGTTCAAACAATTCATGTTAACGTAAATAATATTCACGCGGGTATAATATGTTCATTATAATATGCACATAAAGTATTATTTTTTTAGAATTTTCATTGCGAATTATGGCAAATAATGATTGGCTGCAGTTTGACGACCCCGTTGGATGAGAGGTTCAGGTTAGATTACCTTAACGCTCTTTTCCAGGGGCCTCGGGTTCGATTCCCGCCAGGGTCAACTTTGGAAATGAACTTTACAAAGTTGGCTCTGGTCTGGATCTGGAAAGTAGTGGCAGGGCACACTGCGTTTCACAGTCATTTGGACAACCTGTTAGGTGGCAGTAAGAAGGGAGTGGCCCTTACAAAAGACCAACATGAAATAACAGTACATATCGATATCTTAATTCGCAAACCAAATAACTCCTCTGAGGCAAACTTTACATGGGAGACTAACAACGTTATATTTCTTTTTTATATGATACGAGAAAAGAAAAAAGACAATTTTACATTGGAAATTATGGTCGTATTAACCGATAGACCTTTTAAAAATTCAATTCTAATTGTCATTAAGTTTCTTCCGTATCAAAAATTCATTTTCAACCAAAAGTCGAGTTATTCGTTTTGCGAATTAAGGTATCGGTATGTGTGCTATTATGTTTCAACGAGTTAGTTAGAGATGCCATAGCCCATTTCCCTATGTGTTGTTTGTGTTATAGGCGACGGTAGCCACCTAACATCAAGTGGACCGCCAGCTTATCTGTCGACTTTAACATAAATAAAAAGTTTAAAGTGGATCAATCTCTCGTTGGATATCTCTTGAACAATATTAATACAATTATCATAGCTTTACGTACTGTTGACAAATGAATGAAATTATTTGTTGACAAACAAAGTACGTGCACAGCAGAAATACTTTGTAAAACTGATATTTGAATTCAAACGTGGGTTAGGAATTTAAATGTTTATACTGTCCGGGAATGTAAAATTAAACTCCTAAGATTAGATTTTAGATTATATGTTTATGATGAATAGATTGGAATTATTTTATCAGAACCCAGTATAGAGGTGCAGTTGTTGATAAAGTGAAGCTAGTTATATTTTTTGATATTATATCCAACGAAAAATTTATAATATCAGGGTTAATATTACCCTATTAATGATAATTATGTTATAGTGATTTTCTATAACAGCAGATGAAAATTAATAAAAAATATATGATTAACATATTTTAACAGGCAGAGTCCGCACACAACTTTCAATATAATTTTCTCATTCACTTACTTATTATAATTTAATGAATATCAGTAAGTACTAAGTGTGAATGAACTTTTGTGCATATCTATTAAACTTGGACATACAGAAATCAGCATCGATCAATAGCTGTGTATTATAATCTAATCCTCTCTTAAATTCAAACCCAATATTTCGAAGGGAATTTTGTAATAAGTATCCAGATACTTATTGGTATGTAAATAGATTAAAACAAAACAGTCAATAATAAATATTAGTACGTTGTAAGTAAATACTTCATTATTCATTGCAAGAAACTTATACTATTAACTTTAAGTAAGCGTACTTCTACTTGTACGAGAGATAAAATCATGCATCCAAACATTTTCTTCTCGTGTTCTTACATTTTTTACATTTTTATTTTCGAATAATAGCTATTGAAGAACTTTAGTGTTATTAGTAAAAAAAAAACTCGTAGGACTGTATGTCAGAAGTGAAAACTACGCCATCTGTTAACATCTTAACAAAGTATTGACGAAGTTTTAGCTCATCGTGAACCAAAAAGTACGTACGTACTAAATCTGGTAGATTACGCTTATTCTATACAATTTAACTTCACTGAGGGTGTTATTTCATTGTATGAAATAGCTGTACGATGCCAGTACGCTTTTTCACATTCTAAAAGTGCCTAACGCGCCTAAAAAAATTTCACTAAAAAAAATTTTTAAACTGATTATGGTGTATTTAGACCGGTGAGTAAATATTACAAGTAGATTTGATTCGAGGTTTACCTTGCTGACCAGCATGTCAGTCTCGTCGAAGTGGCGTCCGTACATCTTGGGCGACTCTCCGGGGATGGGGTCGATCTTGATGCACACCTCCTGCCCCTTGCGGGCCGTCTCCACCTGCTTGTGGTTCACCTCGATCGACGTCACCAGGCCCAGCTCCACAAACTGCAACACACTTCACTTTTTAAACTATTCCCAATGACTTCTATATTACTTCGTAAGTACAAGGCTAACGCTCCTAGTACGTGGCACCGACACGTCGGTGTCAAAATCGGTAATTGGCACCAATGACGGGTGTCATTCTGTACGTAGAAAGATACGAAAATGCCTACTTACCAATGATATGTACAATGAGAACACTTTACAATAACATAATACGCTAATAAGAAATAAAAATGCGTATTAAGATGGCAATGAAAACAAATTATTTTTAGTAACTAGGTGCAAATTGGAGGACCATTTTTTTGTCACTAGTTGTATGGTAAGGGCGCATCCTGTCTTGTTTAACATATCACTGACTATTCCTTGCTATGTGTCATTTAAGATTTATGTTAATGTCGACAGACATTGGACATAAAACTTATGTTTTTATAGATCGGTCTCATTTCTTATTATTTACTAGCTGGTGCCCGCGACTTCGTCCGCCTTCTCTATAGCCTTCCTCGATAAATGGACTATGCAACACCAAAATATTTTTTCAGTTCGGACCCAGTAGTTCCTGAGATTAGCGCGTACAACAAAACAAACAAACTCTTCAGCTTTATAATAAATATTTGTATGCTATTGAACTATAAAACATCAGTTTTGTCTGCTACAGTTTCTCCCTGCAGTGATTTATTCTTATAGCAATTTTGCTGTTTAGAAATGATACACCAATTGTCAACAAATCGAGAAATTAAGAACAAATTTTTTTTTTTTATTTCAATACCGACTATTTTTGAATCACTTGAGTGTTTTAGGACAATAAAGTGTAGGTGACAAGTAATACCTCTTTGCTGGGCACACAAATGGGTGTGCCCTCCTTGACGATGCCTGCTTCCACCATCACACCGGCCACGATTGGATCGCGAGAGTTGAAAACAAACTGTGGCAGCACCTGTGCAACCAATAACGTTAACATTAAAGTTGAGCCCAATTTAAAGAAATAGTGCTAAGCTAAATACGATTTAAGAGATATATAAACTCACAATTATTATATTACTAGCTGGCGCCCGCGACTTCGTCCGCGTTGAAAAAGAAAAAGTAGCCTATCTTGTGTACCGTACGTCTAAATGTTTATCTACCAAGTTTCATGAAAATCAGTTAATTCTTTTAAGAGTTATGGAGGAACATACATACATACATACATACATACAGAAAAAAAATTCTAAAAATAAACACGATATCTCTGAAAACAATGAAACTCACTCCATGACCAACCCTTACAGATTTATTATTAGTATATATTTAATGATGAAAAAATTGTAGATAATACGAAGTCGATATCTGGTAGATAATAGAGAATATTAATACATCAATCGAAGATGTGAAAGTTAGTGAAATTCTTTCGTCAACTAGTAAATAGGCTTATTTACTAGTTCAAACGTCTGAAGAGATCTTCATAAATTATATGTCAGTTTTCAAACACAAAACCGGATCTAAATCGGTCCATCCGTTTGGGATATACGATTTCACAGACAGACACACGCATATACACTAAAACACAGATACAAAAGCACTCATGTCCAACTTATAACACCCCGTTTTTGTGTTAGGCGTTAATAAAACATTTAAAAAAATGTAATAAATGTTGGCACCTTGAGTTTGCACGGGAAGACCGCTATGTGCTTGAACTCCTCGCGTTTCCTCTGCTTGAGTTCTTCACGATATGCTGTGAACTTGTCGAACAAATGGTAGATGATGTCCGCAGCAAATATCTTCACGCCAAGATTGTCCGCCATTTCTTGAGCGTCGCGTTCGATCTGCGTTTTCATCAAAAATTTATATATATTTTATATAATACTAGCTGGTGCCCGCGACTTCGCCCGCGTTAAAAGTAAGGTATGTATAGCGCCTGAATAAATGTGTAAAGCAATATAACGCCTGGCATATTTGCTGTTATAAAAATTTCAGGGGTATAGTAGATAGCTGGTGCCTGCGACTTCGCCCGCGTTACATTATAAATTATATTCTAACCTTCCTCTTGAATCTATCAAAATCCGTTGTGCGGTATATATATATATATATTTACCTTGACATCAAAAGCCAAAATGGTGGCATACTGTGAATCGTGCTCCAACATGGCGGACGCCTTCATCACGTCTCGCTTCACCACTGGGCCTATCCTGATCGCCGAATACTGTTTGAGGCAAAAAAAAAAAAGAAGTTTCATCAAGGAGAATTGAGTAAGGAGCGCCCCATCTCACATGGGTGTTAAACTGAAAAAGTGGCAACAAAATCCGATAAATATAGATGGCGCTAGTGTGAACAGTGAGAGTTTGAGAGTATGGAGAGTATGAAATGAATTTAGCAGTAGTTGACGGAGTGAAGTGCGACGAGTTGAATTTTGGTTGAACACTAGCCTCACCAGCGCCACCAATTTATCGGTTCCGACGGACACTTTTAATACTCAGAGATTGTCCTCCTTACTCAATTCTCCTTGAGTTTCATTTTAAATATAGACATTTACACAAACACATTTGCTTGTGTTCATTGGGTTGGCTAAAAATGTTTAAACAGTAAAAACATATAAAATTGTGTAAGGCTTTCCTCTTCGGATGAGCATCTCTACAATTCTATAGATTTCATGAGTCCATTAGAATTGCTCTAACAATGTAGGAAATGTTTCAAACATATGAATATAAAGTGATGCATAGTCAATGACAGATGCTGTGATTTATAAAGTAACTTGTTTGTAACCAAACATACCGGAATTTTGCTAGTTCTAAGGAACTCGAGTAGAGCCTCGAGGGAGCCCAGAGTCGACGCTTGCACGTACACTCCGCGGTCCGACAGCTTGATCGAAGACAGCGCGCTCTTCAGTTCGCGAGCCACTTCTTCCCTACAATCAAAAATATTATATATCAGCTAAAAGGAAGCTGGTTCTTCGTTGAAGCACTGTGTCCTGCCACTGAGTCCATGTATTTAAAAAGGCAGACATTTTTCTCATACAAACTTAATTATTGCTAATAGCGGCAGGACACACTGCAAAATGCAGTCTTAAGGTTTAACTAGTCAGCTTTTCCTCCATACAAACGTAGAATGATTATTATTACGCTGTTTTATGTTTAATTTACAAAAGTAAGCATGATATCGATTTATCTTATCGTTAACTAGGTTAGTTGCTATACAAACCATTAAAAAAAGTATTAATTTAAAAGATATGATCCTTGAAAAATCCATATTTTAACACAATTTTAATGCAACTTTCGACTACTTAATTTATTATTTTTATTTTTCTTAGTGATGAAAACTTACTTGAGGACATCGACTTCGTCGGGTTTCTGTGCCACAAGCAGGTTAAGTCCTGCGATAGCTTTTTCCAGCTCCTTAGCAGCTATCTTCACTCCTTGAGCACCAACAACCTCCTTATGCTCGATGTACGCATTCTGTAAAACAAGTTTTTTTTTTAAATTTCGCTACAACATAAGAAACCTTTTCCACTTTCTACAAACCGGTTAGCCCAACTGGCCGCAGTAACCAACCAACCTATGTGTTTATGGAAGTTTTATTATCTATAACGGAACATTAAGCCAAATGGAACTTCTAAGTAATATTGTAGGAGAAATCTTTATAACTTAAAAATTCTTATATTGTCTTATTTTCGCAGCACTGTGTAAATTTAGTTATATTATATCCATTCTAATATATTAAACACAAAAATATTAACTACTAGCTGGTGCTCGCAACTTGATTTATGTTTTTAGTATTTAATACATTTATGTTTAACAACTTTTTTTTAAATGGTCTGCTCTGCCTATAACAATACTTATACAAACTATGTATTTTGATTTTAGTCTTTTTTCTCTTCTATTATTATATAATTAGAACCATATGTTTCATTAATGATCAAATAACAATAAAAGATAACTCCATTAAACAATTCTATGCACAAGGCTGAGAGGGAAAATTACAAAACTTTCTGGACTTTTTTAGATGAGTTAGTCAAATTTTTTTTATTATTATTTTCTACTTGTGATAATTATACATAGCTAAGCACTGACTAAACTGACTAGTTAAAAACTAACTATATAGGAAGAGCAGTGGAACGAATTGCTCATTATGCATCCTCATACAAAAACCTTGCAAAAATGACAAGTGACCATAGAACCTACTTTGACACGAAGTTCCTTCATGGGTTGCGGCATGAGGAGGGAGCGAATCTGTGTGACTATTGGTCCGTCGGTACCAGCCAACAGTATCGTGTCACCTTCTCGGAGGGTTCCGTTTATGAGGATTGTGTCTATGGTTGTGCCCAATCCGGGGATCGCTTTTACCTGAAAAAATATTAATTAAAACTGGTGTCCGAGCGAAGGTCAATTTCTGGCCGAAGTCGAAGCCGATTAATCGGGTATCGCCATAACCTTCGGCCGAAGCCAAAGGTTTATGAAAGCTCTAAGAATTTTTTTTCACTAATGTTCTCAAGTTACAACTAATAAGATAAATAATTATTTTAGAACTTTAATATTGGACGTTTATAATTATATCGACTGTATAAAATAGAAAGGTAGGTAATTAGTCATGTCTATAGATGTTGATCTAGAGATGATAAAAAAAATACCTTGCGATTTATTTGTCAAAAATAAAAACATTTCGAATAATGTGAATTATAACATTTTTTTATATATTTTATTTTTAGATCACATTAAGTGAAGTTCCCTAAACATAGGTATTTGTATAGCCTTCTCTCTCAAGAACTTCATAATTAAAACCTTCGGCGACACCTTTGGCTTCGGCTGGGTTTTGGGCCTTTTTTTGGCCGAAGGTGGCCGAAGCCGAAGCTTCGGTCGGACACAAATTAAAACTTAAAAAAAAAACACTTGAAATTATTAAATATCTGACATTACTACTACACATGCAGGTTATATGTTATTAATAAACTATGTATATATAATTACTTACTTCTAGTACAATCGCCAGCAACTGCTGCGAGAAGACGAGCCTCTTATGTAAGGGCCCCTCACACGCTTGCACTATCATAGCGAGCAAGTTTCCCATACCTATAAACGAATAAAATAATAATTTTATTCCTCTGAATGTAAGACCTTAGCAAATATGTAGTTATTTTTATATTTATTGTTGAAAAAAAAAGTACGAACCTTCCCCAGTCACTGCAGATGTAGGCACTAGAGATACATATGTGCGCGGGTCTGGGTTCTCATAGAATAAGGCTGCATTCAATCCCTGCAAAAATTAAGCAATTTAATTAAAAAAAAAATGATACCAAATCATATAAGTAGCAAATTTTACAAGTAAACTTTTTAAATATCGACTTTTACGAACTATGAAAAAACTAATTTAACATAAATTCTGCATAGAATTAGGTTTGAAGGGTAGTTATCGCAAATTAGATTTATGATGGATGATCAATAAGTTGAAAACCAACAGTTTTCCTAAATAAATTCCTGTTTTACATAAAATATTCTAGTTTTTACAGAATACCACCGTGAAATAACAGCATATCGCTCCTTAAAAACTAAAGGGCCATAAAACAAAAAATCCAAAAATGTTTTTATTGCAAAAATACAATCACAATCCTTCATATTGTATGTTGCAAAAAGACACAAGGTTGTTTTATTCCATATTTAGTGTATTTTGATCATTTTTTATATATTCAAAAGTAACTTAATGCTTATATCTCTTCTAGTATTCAGTTTATTATAAAAGTACTTAAAACATTTAATGATACTTAAAAATACGCTTCTAACGATGTATAATATGCATATATTTGATATATATCTAATAAGAAAAAAATTCATAAAAAATAATTTAATTTTTTTCGTTTAGCTCTCCTGTAAAAAGTGTAATTTTGATTTGTGGCCCTTTAGTTTTTAAGCAGCGATATTATGTGCTGTTGTGTTTCGGTGAGTGAGTAAGGGATGCCATCCCTCCCTTATCCCTTCCTTATCCTTAATCCTTCTATGGTCGGCAGCGCACTTGAAGCACTTATGGCGTTGCTTGTGTTATAGGCGACGGTAGCCACCTACCATCAAGTGGACCGTCAGCCTGTCTGTCGACCTTAACATAAAAAAAAACACGAAACCAAGCGTATGTGCTATCATTTCAGGGTTATTCTACAATAAGTTATTTCGTGACAAACATAAGAAAAGTAAATACCTGCTCTGCGAATTGTAGAATGACGTCCTTGGTTCTCTTTTCAAACTCAGTCTGTGTGTTGATCGCCTGCAATTTCAAAATGTCCCTCACGTCCTTCCTTTGTACGCTCTGCCAGTCGTACAAACGATCTATTTTGTTCAAAGCCACTATAAATGGTGTCTTTTTCTGTTTCAACAGATTTATTGACTCGATAGTTTGCGGTTCCAGACCGTGCATTATGTCCACCACCTGTAATGAACACATTTTTTTTATTAATAAAATGATAAGGGTTAATTAGAAGAATTAATGTTTCAATGAAAACTTAGTTACTAAAGAAACAAATTTGTATGTTATTTGCATCAAATATTAAAATATACTAAAAGAAGGACTGGCATCCTGGCCTAGAAACCAATGGCAACATGTGCTATAAAGGATTTTTTTTTATGTAAGTACTTATTGTTACGGTTGGAAATATATTTTTTTAAATTCAACGTACAATAATTAATTAATTACATAATTAAATGTTGTTTTAGACCTGTGAATATACTTACAAGAATGGCAATATCACAAAGTGATGATCCTCTGTTTCTCAGATTGCTGAAGGACTCGTGACCGGGGGTGTCGATAATCAACAGACCCGGAAGCTTGAACGATATCTCGTTAACCTGAAAGGAAAGTACATTATTAAAATCATATTTTTAATAACAATTTAATTGTTGTAGCTTGACAGTTTTTCAGTTTCACACCCATATTAAGTTAGTCCATTATTCTCGATGATGTAAGGTTACACAACTATGAACATTCAGATATTACAAGCAGAACTTACTCCCTTAACATGCTTGGTCTGTTCCTTAATGTTTTCTATGGGCACATTGGTGGCGCCAATTTGCTGAGTGATGCCGCCGGCCTCACCGTCTTGGACGTTGGTGCGCCTCAACTTGTCCAGAATTTTTGTCTTTCCAGTGTCCACGTGACCCAGGACGCACACGACAGCGGCTCGAAGTGGATTGTTCACTTTGTTGGCTTCATTCTCTTCGCGACGTTTCTGAAAGCAATATCAGCCTTAAGGTTAGTGATAAGTTAAAAATTATAAACTAATCCCCGACTTTCTATTGAGCACAAACACGCTATATATGATGTAGGTAAGTTGCTGAGGAGTTGAGTGTCCCGCGGACTACTTGATGCTGCAGCATCAGGTCAAGGTTACCATGTCATGGAAATGCGACCGAAGTAACATTATACTCGTACTAACGTGTGGGAGTTGTTACAAATAGATCGTCTACAAATGCCTAAATAGATCTTCATAAATCCCGATCATGTCAGATTTAAAAAAAAAACAGATCAAAATCGGTACATCCGTTTCGAAGCTACGATTCCAGATATACACACACGTCAAACTTATAACAACCCGTTTTGGCGTCAATTTTATTGTTTAAAAAATGTAAGTTCCAAATGTAAATTGCTTTGTGCAATGAAAGTGACGATTTTTATTAGTCAAAAAAGAAGAACTTGATAACCAACTTACCTCCAGTCTTTTAAGAATCAATTCTCTTTTTTTCTGTGCATCAGTCATTTGATCATCATCAGAATCATCTTCTGAACTTGAATCTTCATCAGAACTATCTTCTTCCTCTGAGGAACTATCTTCTTCATCCACTTTCTAGAAAAAGTATATTAAAATTATATTAAATGTTTCAATTTTATGTGTGTTAATTTGGTTAATAATATAACTTTTTCACTAAAATAAATAAGGGATTTTTAATTACTTATGATAGATGTCAAAAAGTTACAAAAATGTTTACAATTCAGTAAATTAATATGGAAAAGTAAAAGTTCTTAGTTAAATTGATATTCACTTTCTGTTTAGTGTTACCAAACACCATCTTAAACAAAAGTGTACTTATATAGAAATTGTGTTAAGTTTTTAAAAGATTTAAAATACTGAATAATTTACCCAGAAGTTAAATACAAATTTTAAAAAAAATATCAAAATTGTTCCAATGTGCTGTATTAAAAGATGATAAATTATTTTTGTCCCCCTTTCTATAGTACAAGTTATCCAATCCATTAAATCAAATGATAAGTGAAAAATATTAATTGTCTGAAACCTGTTATTGTTATACTTTGAAATATTTATTATGAGTTTGTAGTGTGATTTGTGTCAGGGTTGTACGAAAATGATACATTGTAACACAAACAAAAAATCCTATGACAGTTGAAGAAAATGCAGTCACATTAACCTTAATTACAACTCAATTAAATTAAATATTTTAACTAATATTTTCATAGGAAGCGTCGTAGTAATCACCATATATTTTACAAAGTACAAATAAGAACTTTATATTCATCCATACTAATAAATATTATAAAATGTGAAAGTAACTTTGTCTGTCTGATTGACTTACGTTTGACCTATTCACACTATGACTACTCAAATGATCATCCTGACATTTTTCATAAACGTTGTCAGAGATACAAGAAAGGACATAGGGTACCTTTCATCCAGAAAAAAGTACTGTTCCCAGGGATCACAAAAAAATAAGAAAACTGACACCTGGCAAGTGTCGAAACATATTACTGTCGATACATGACATGAAAAAACACTGTGCCCATGACTTCTTATGTGCTGTATTTCGTTTTTTTTTTTAAATCCTTCAGGAAACTAATATTATTCCAGGATAAAAAGTATCCAGATAATAACTATCTGTGTGCCAAATTTAATTAAATCCGTTCATCTTTTTACACGATTGAGTAACAAACATCCAAAAATACAAACTTTCACATTTGAAACAAAAATAAGCATATATAATAAAAACAAAAAAGCATTATTTATACCTTAGTCTTCTCAGATTCAGATATCTTATCTTGCTTCACAGGTGTTTCAGTGATGGCCGGCTCTGGCTCTTCATCAGATGACTCAGCGTCCCAAGCATCTTTCACTGAATCATCATCTGATTCTTTATTTTCAACAGGTTTCTGTGGCTCCTCCTACAAAGTGCGTTTATAAAAATAAAAACTATTGTTATAAACTAAACATTAAATTTCACTATACACCATCATATACACAGAAGCAACCACAACAGGCTTAACCATTATTTTTTTAATTGAGCTCTAATAAACTTAAGAAACACCTCACCTTCTTATCTACAATCTCTATTTCAATTTTCTTATCTTCAGATGGTGTTTGTGGCACTTCTTGAGATATTTGACTCTTGAGTTTACCCGGTTTCACTCGAGTGCCAGGTCTTGGTGGTTTCTTTTCCGACCCGCCGACCTCTATTCCCTGAGCTTTTAGTGACTCCAATAAAGCCTGAGCCCTTGCTTTCTCTGCCTTTTGTTTTGGTGTTAACAACTTGCCCTCAGCTTTAAGCCGTTCTTTTCTTTCCTTTTCCTTCTGCTTTTTCCTATCTTTACGCTCTTTTTCTAATCTAATTGCTTCTAATCGTTGACGCTCCCGTTCTTCTTCTTCTTTTATTCTTTCTTCCTCCTCCTTTTTAAAGCGTTCCTCTTCCTCTTTCACTTTTTTCAAAGCTTCTTGCATAGCAGCAATAGTCTTTTTCGTAGGCCCCTTTTTGCCCTTTTCTTCCTTTTCTGCCTTATCTCCTTTCTTCTTCTTTTTAGATTCAGTTGTTGGAGCTTCACCATCTCCTTCCTTATCCTCAGAGGGAGCCTTAGTTTCCGATACAGGTACTTCGGATACTTCATCAGCTATTTTAGTATCCGGTTTTGACTCATTTGTGGCCTTTTTGTTGCCGTCTTGTTCCTTTTTTTTCGCTTCTTGTTTTTTGAGTTTCTCCCTTTCTTTTTTCTCTTTTTTCTTCTGTGCGGCAGTTTTTATTGTGACATCTTGCTCATTGTCACTACCGTCCTTCACATTATCTTCTGTGACTGTTTCTGGCTGTGTTTCATTTTTCTTGCCTTTCTTCTTTTTTGAAGACTTTTCTTCTACAACTTCCTGAGCAATTTCAGGCTCTGGAGCTGGTGGTTCCTTTTTCACTCCAGCATATTCCATTTCTAGTTCAGCCAACACTTTTTCGATATCATCATCACTGTCTTCTTTCTTTCTTCTCGCTTTTTTACCTTTCTTTCCGGCCTGTTCTTTTGTCGATTTTTTTTCAACTATTTGTGGCTGTTCATCATCTGAAGATGGCGCTTCAGGAGCAGAAACATCATTATCTTCAATTTCTAAGAGAGCAAATGCACTTTTCTTCTCCTCCTTTTTTTTGCCCTTTTTAGGTTTCTGCTCTTGCTCATCTTCAACTTCATCTACGTAGTAAAAAAAATACTTCTTAAATATTCAAAAATTAATTGTATTTTAAAAAATATGGCACAACTTGTTGAAAATTTTTGTAATAATATAAGGATGGATAATAATGGAGTAGAGGGTTAATATACCTAACCACAATCTATGGTGCCTTTGGAAATAAATTTATACTAAATTTATTATTTATCTATAAATAATAAATTTTGTGATTTCCAGCAATGGGAATAAAATAGGAGCCGATTAAATTATGGAGTTTACTAAACACTAGATGCTGCCCGCGACTTCGCCCGCGTAACTTTGTTAATTATATACTAAAACCTTCCTTGAGAACCACTCTATCCATTGGCGAAAACAGCATGAAAATCGGTGCAGTCGTTTTTGAGTTTATCGCGAACAGACAGACAGACGCGATGGATGACTTTGTTTTATAATACAAGTATGTAAGGAACGTTACAAACATCACAAAAAAATTATTCTTCATATCTATACTAATATTATAAAGAGAAATTAGTATTTTTGTTGTTATTAAATAAACTGAAAAACTACTGGACATATTTTAAAAATTATTTCACCCATAGAAAGCTACATTACCAGCAAGTAACATAGGCTATATTTTATAAAAGTTATAGGGATTAAGTCATGTGCAATAACTAGTCTTTTATAAATCCATTTTTAGTAGTGTAATAACAAAGTTGTTACATAATTATAATATATCCATAACTTGTACACATAAATATTGAATACTAATAGAATTTTAGTAAAAAGCAATCTATAGCATTGTGCCAATTATTTGAGACCCCTCCGCGACATACTCGTTGTAAACAAAAATGTTAGGTATCCACTAACTCTTTTTAATTTTTAGACCTCTCATAAAATTTTAGCATTTAAGGACCCAGCCAGTTGCAGAAACGTTCTTTAAATTATAAATTCACCTTTAAAAACTAACGAATCATTAAAGTGTTGCACAAAGCTACAGTAACGTCAACTTTAATGCAAACAAGACCTTATCTTTATCTTTAAGAGAAAAAGCGACATTAGCGTCATATTTGCTCTAAAGGACCTTTATATTTTGATAGTTTGTTTTTAATGACGGAAGAAGTGCCCATTAACTAGTCATTAGTGTAATATTTAACAGGCTTTAATTAATTTCAGTAGTTTTCACAGTGTTTATCATGTCACTATCAAGTTTGTCTTCATTATTTATTTTGTTTTCATGACATTTGGTTATTTATAAATTAATTTTGAAAATATCAAAATTATGTCATGTCATCCTTAAACGAACTTTAGCTAAGGAACCTTTCGAAGGGCCGTAAATCGTTCTGTGCAATGTCTAAAGTTAATATACCCATTAGGGATAAGGACTCGTTAGTTAATGACAATTTTAAAGAAGCTTTGCAACTGACCAAATTGCTAACATTCAAGTTACCTTTTGTGATAAAAATCTATACTCTTTGAGCTTTGTCACGCTCAGGTAACTCAAATAGGACAAGCTATGCTACTGGTAGAGCCGTTTCACACACACACGGTTTCCGTATAAACGGTACCGTGGCAGTTCAGTAATGTAGACATTATTATACAAGCTTTCACACGATACCGCGACCATGCCGTGATCGTGATGTAGTCGTTCAAATCTACACAGACACAATTCCGTCACATCGACCACATGGTAGTGGTCTATGGCCTAGTATGAACACCTTTCACACATACACGGACAAGGGCACAGCACAATCGTGATTTCGCAATGATATTCAACTGATCGCACCCGGCTCAGGTAGCAGCAACCGTGTACATGTGAAAGATCAACAGCCGTCTTAACGGTTGCCGTTTATACGGAAACCATCTGTGTGTGAAACGGCACGTAGTAAGCAATGTTAAATAGACGTCGGAAAAGTAGCATATCTCTTTTTCTGACAATATCAGTTTTGAAAGACATAATTCCTTTTAAATGAAAATACTACTGTTGAATTAACTAGAGCCATTATATTTGAAGTATATAATTATGTAATTTAAGTATAGCCAATGCCACATCTGCAAATATATGTCGCATTTGAAGTTTGACTTTTAATTGAGTTGCAAACATATGACACCACTTACCTTCACTATTATCAACATTCTTCTTTTGGGACTTACTGGATATTGTAACATTTTTCATGTTCTTTGTGACTTTCTGAACATCTTCATCAACAGACTTTTTATGCTTGGCTTTGGTTTTTGGCTTGTCATCCTCACTCTCTTCTGAATCAACAGTTATTCTAAAAAAAGGTTAATTTTCATTAAACATGCGGGAAGTAAAGGAAATTAAAACGAATTAAGTACAATAAAGAATGAAAGTGAACAAAATAAAAAGTAACCTAAAAGTACATACTTTTTTCCCTTATTAGATGCCGGCTTAACATTTTCGATTTTGGTTGTCTCCAAATCACTGTCACTGAAAACAATTATACCAGTTAAATCCTGAAAGACTTAAAACTCAGTATAACATATGCTGAAAGAATAATTTGAAAACTTTACCCATCCTCCACACCCGGGTTCTTCTTCCCTTTTTTAGCTTTTCCCATTTTGTTAAGAGGATATATTAAGTCACGATACAAGACAAATAGTGGAGTATTGTTGTATATTTTGAAAATTCTTTCATGTGAAACGTAATCAATGTACGCAATGCTTCAATGAAAAAGTGAGGAGCTGTCCGTCGTCTGCTACGAAATGTACCAACCACGAACGAACCAACCAACCAACAAAACAGATAAAAATACACAGACAGATTGACTGATTGAGGAATAAAATTCATAGAATAGAAAGATAATAAATGACGTTTCCTTTGTCAAGTCGGTACACTGATCTCTATATACCTCTGGATTGGATATCCCATAAAAATTACAGATACTTTCGTGTACCATTTTGAAGCGCCGCCGTACGTAAGTACTGGAACTAATTTTGACGTTTGCGTATTTTCAATCCATCGATAAGTAAATAATGCCTGTTTTATTCTATTTAGTGGTAATACACACAGATTACTAAAGATACAGATTCATGGTATTAATTCGATACTGAAATGATCTAAAATACGATTGGTACTGTAAATAATGCCAAACCTGCGGATTATAAATTCATACTCTAGAGGATAGAATTAGAATACAAGGAGCACCATCTCTATTATCTAAAAGTGTCCATTATAAGGCGTTAAATTGGTGGCGCTAGTGTAGCCAGTGTGTAAATTTTAAAGAGAGGTGTATTATTTTGTTTATTTTTCATTTTGCGCCCGACCGCTTGGATAATTTTATTATATTAAAAAGTTTTATAATAGTGAATACAGTAAAATCACAAAAAGATTTTTAAATCTGCTACATTCATTTCATACACTCTGTCTACACTAGCATCATTCTGGAATATGGTCAATTTATGAACCACTATGTCATGCTTTTAGTTGCCACTTTTTCAGTTTATTACTATGGCTGTAGGGCAGTACGGGGTGAGTGAGTTAAAATTTCTGTGGAAGACAAATATCCAAAGAGGATAGAGATAAGGAGGGCAATCTTTGAGTATTAAAAGTGTCTGTCGAAAGACAGTAAACATTTCAACCAAAATTTAACTCGGCGCACTTCACTCTGTCTACTACTGCTACATTCATTCCATACTCTCAAACTCTCTCTGTACACACTAGCGCCATCTCAATTTATCGCTTTTAGTTGCCACTTTTTCATTTTTAAGGTCTAGTTACCAGGCCACTAAATTCCAAAAAAGTTCATATTCAAAATCAAATCACCATTCATATTCATTCATATTGACATTTGGTTTAAAAAAGGGACTGAAATTTTAGTTTTTAGTTTTAGTTATATTTTCGTTTGTAAGTTAATAAAACACCATGTACAAAGGTTTTACAAGAATATTAGCGTTGTATTACCTAGATAATTTTCAATCAAGTGTCTCCCCACTCATTAGAAGTCAAATTTTATGCACTGGCAGAGAAAAACTTGGCATCATAGGTTATGTTTTTAGACGAACTAAGAAGCATGATCGTGGTAATCCTTCCGCGCTTTTCGTACCTGTTAAAGTTAAACCGAATCCAGATGATATAAACGTTGGAGAAGAATTCACAGGCCGTTTAAGAAAGCAAGATATGTTGAAAGTTTTGAACAAATTTTATCAAAAGCCCGAAGTTCGTATATTGGCATCAGAAAATGGTTTAGATGATCAATTGTTGCATCAGGCTTTTCTCTCTTTTAGAAGACATTGTTTAGAACACGATTTACCACCCGATTTACATATAACTATCAGTGATATATTGCAGGGTAAGGTAAATTACGTATTTCATTAGAAATTTCTTGTATAAAATTGATATTTATATTTCGCTATTTGCTTTCAGGCGCTGGACATGTTGATGACTTGTTTCCATACTTTGTTCGCCATGCAAGGCAAGCGTTTCCACATCTGGATTGTCTGGATGATCTAAAAAAGATATCTGATTTAAGAACACCTGCTAATTGGTAAGTAAACTATGTTATTACTAAAGCCAATTGGATCAGTGCCATGCTTAAACATAATAAATTATGCATCTATAAATATACTATCAAACGTACAGTCATATTAACTAATGCATAATATAATTTTTATTTCAGGTATCCTCAAGCTCGCAATATGAATAGAAAAATTATATTTCATTCAGGTCCTACGAATTCCGGTAAAACCTACCATGCAATGCAAAGGTTCCTACAAGCTAAATCTGGTATATATTGTGGCCCCCTAAAGTTATTAGCTGCTGAAATCTATCACAAATCTAATGAGAAAGTAAGTAAAATGTTGTAAATATGGATTTATATGTGTACTAGCTGTTGCCCGTGACTTCGTCCGTGTTCAAAATGTTATACAGCCTAAAGCCTTTCTCGATAAATGGACTATATCCAACACAAAAATAATTTTTCAATTCGAACCAGTAGTTCCTGAGATTAATGCATTAAATCCCGTTCAACCAAACAAACAAACTCTTCAGTTTTATAATATTACTATAGATTTATAGATCATTTTATTGTGCCATCACACTATATTCATTTGAAAATCAATATTTGCTTTAAATTTAATTTCAACCCATTGTAATTAGAATTTTTATAACTTGAAAAGTCTCATTATGTTAAACATTGTGTATCTAACATAGATAGAAGTAAAAAGAAAGATTAATGATAGCTATCTGCACATGGACCTCATATACCAGGCCTAGCTAGAACGCACCGTATCTTTCTTTTTGCTTCTATTTACTGTATCAATACTAATAATAAATCTGTAACTGTAGGTATTGTATGTATGTATGTTTCTCCATAACTCTTAAATGAATTAACTGATTTGAAACTTGGTAGATAAACATTTAGACGTATGGAACACAGGATAGGCTTCTTTTTCTTTTTCAATGCGGACGAAGTCGCGGGCGCCAGCTAGTCTAATAATAAAATTATGAAAGTTGAAGTGATGATTGTATATCTAATAAATGATTTTATGTTTTGTTGAACAAAAAATCCCTATTTCGTTGTTACTTGCTGTTATTAATGAATGCGATAATAATTATATTCATAAAATTATATACATAAATATTAAAACAAAGTACATGTGAACGAAGTCACTGGCATCGGCTGATTTACTTGTAAATCACAAAATGTTTCCCTTATTATCAGGGTACCCCTTGCGACCTCATAACTGGGGAAGAAAGAAGACACGCTTCCATGTTTAATACATTAACAAATCTTGATGACAGTGAAATTCAAAATGAGGACAATACATTACATGTGGATACAGAAATGGAACTTCCACCTTCCAACCATCTAGCTTGTACAGTGGAAATGACGACTATAAACAATAATTGTAAGTCTATATGTGTTATTTACTTCACTTGTTGCTTGTAATGGAGACATTTATTGTAATAGATTGTATCATAATCGGTTTTCAATGTGCGAGGACACAGCTTAACCATGTATAACAAGAGTTTTATTAATATTACTATTTCATAGCGGTATTGCCTCCTTCTTTGTTGACCATCTTGTGCAACCTGTTGATAAATTACGGAAATAAAGTAACTAAGGGTCTAAAAGAAAAGTCTATTGTTAACCTGGTATAAATAATATGATAATAGCCATGATAGATTTAACAAATTATTTTATTGAAATTAAATTTGTACTTTTTGAATTCCAGATGAGGTTGCTATTATAGATGAGATTCAAATAATTGGCGACAGAAGTAGAGGATGGGCGTGGACGAGAGCCATATTGGGTAAATAATATATTTTTTTAATAGTAATATGTAAACATTATTGTCAAATACTTTAAAATATCCTTTTTGAAAATTTAGTAATCTGAAAATACCGAAAAGTTTTGCAACTTCGAATTTCTAGATAATATAGGTTTTCTCCATAGCCTCTTTTGTCAGTTACTTTGAAGTTACTTAATTTATTTTTAGGTCTTCAAGCAGAGGAAATACATTTATGTGGTGAGGCTGGTGCTATAAATCTCATAGAAGAAATATGCAACACAACTGGAGAAGAATTAGAGGTATTATTATAAGTTTTTTTTTTTTTTTATTAGAGATGGGTTTGCTCTTGGCCAACAACCAGCTGAGCAGCATGGATGAGGCCTAAGATGGAGCGAGCTCACCCAGAAGATGCCTATTCACTCGAACTTTGAATAAATAAGTTCGAAGTAATTCGATTTTCTCCTGTAATACTCATGTAAACCCTATTAATACTCCCATTTATTAATCCTACCATAAATTATTAACATGGTGAATCGCTAAAAATATTTGCCATAGTTTTAGCCATTGCCATAGCCATAATATTTGCTAATAGCAATGTCTTTGACTATCTTTTCATAATCTATTGACATGAAACTAAAAGTTTAGTCCATATGGTTTTTATTACTAGAAACCATTTCCTTTTTAACTGTAAGACTGTATAGTACTGTGTGTGTATATACTATACTTTACTATAGTAAAGTGTTAATGCTGTGAAAGAACGTTAATTAACGGACCGATGTAGTTGCTCTAGTACCATTGGACTATCTGTACCATTAGTACTAGTGATACTAACCTAACTTGGTTAACAAAGAGCCTGCTAAACATGTATTCTTTAAGAAAACACGTTGCGTTATTATGCGGTCAGTTATTGGTTATTCTTATTGTTTTGTGTAATGGTGTAATTTACAAAAATTTCAGGTGCGTACATACAAAAGGTTGACAGAATTGAAAGTTGAGGACGCGCCGTTGGGCTCTTTGGACAATGTGAAACCGGGTGACTGTATTGTATGTTTCAATAAGAACGACATTTACAGTGTAAGTCGAGCCATTGAACAAAGGTCAGTCCAACTATTCACTTCCCATAATATTATAACTTTTTGGTATTATTTAAAAAGTAACTTATTTTTTGGTATTTTTGAAATTCCACAATAAAAATAAAACAATCTATTATATAATTAAAATGATAAACTAACCACCCCGACTTTCTAATGCGCCCAAACACGCTATATATGCTGTATAATTATTATTTCCTTTGGTTGTAGGGGTCACGAAGTAGCTGTGATATATGGAAGTCTTCCGCCCGGCACGAAGTTAGCACAGGCGAAAAAATTCAACGACCCGGAAAGTTCTTGTAAGATTATGGTCGCCACAGACGCTATAGGACTTGGAATCAATTTGTAAGTTGCCCTTTAGACTCGAGCCAACAAATTTAATTATCTCAACACGCGGGCAAAGCTGCTTGCACCGGATATCCAACTCTTGGCAAAAGTAGAATGTCAGGCATCAATATATCGCTGCTTAAAAACTAAAGGGCCACAAATCAAAATTACACTTTTTAAAGGAGAGCTAATCGAAAAAAATTAAATTATTTTTTGTCTATATTTTTTTTATTAGATATATATATCAAATATATGCATATTATACATCGTTAGATGCGTATTTTTAAGTAGCAATAAGTGTTTTAAGTACTTTTATAATAAACTGAACACTAGAAGAGATATAAGCATATAAGTTACTTTTGAATATATAAAAAATGATCAAAATATACTAAATATGTAATAAAACAACCATAAGTCTTTTTGCAACATACAATATGAAGGATTGTGATTGTATTTTTGCAATAAAAACATTTTTGGATTTTTGTTTTATGGCCCTTTAGTTTTTAAGCAGCGATATGTCAGGCTTTTTATCTTTTTTAAAATAAAAGATGGGTAACACTGCAGTTCACATCTAGTTGCCTATCTAGTATGTGAAAGGATTCGTTGACCATAACTTTTCAGCTGTGTTCTAATAAAATTCATTGTCTAGATTTAGTTGTTCCTAATTTGAAATTTGGTTTTGCTCAAAATATGCTCAAAATATAGATTTTAGAACTCAGAATGATTGAAAAATATATATTATGTTGCAGGAGTATAAGAAGAATAATATTTTATTCCTTAATAAAACCAGTTTTAAATGAGAACGGAGATAAGGAAATGGATGTAATTAGTATATCACAAGCTTTACAGATTGCAGGTAAAATATTTACATCTAAATTCTAATTACATACTTTATTTATGCATGTTTTTGGCATACACTCTATCACAGAAAAGAGAATGCTCTTATGCCTCGACGGGACAGTAAAACTACTTATAAGTGAACTTAATATGAACTAATAAAACTAAAGTAAACTAACAAGAAAGGAATAAGCGCTATTTACTCAAATTAGTTATTACGTCATTAGAGCCAACACTCAACTAATATTCTGTGTGATGTATTTTTTTTATCATGATAAGACAGGAAGACTGACCATCCACTTGATAGCTAGATTGATATAAGTGGTATTCATCATCATAGTGGTTTTCATACGAGTTTTTTCTTATTTTATGTTCTTGTGCTTATGTGCCACGACAGCCATCTATCATCGAGTGAACAGTCAACCTGTCTGCCACTATATATCAAATGGAAAAGCAATATGGTATGAAAACAATAATAAATGTATTAGGTCGTGCCGGTAGATACGGTAGCGTGTGGGAGACGGGATACGTGACCGCGTACAGGCCCGAAGACCTGGTAACCCTCAAGACACTTCTCTCCAAGTCCCCCGAACCAGTGACGCAGGCTGGCCTGCATCCGACTGCAGAACAAATGGAACTGTACGCCTACCATCTACCTCACGCCAGTCTCAGCAGCCTCATGGTAAGGCCAAATTTTCTTTACCATCATGTCTGTTGCAATCATCGAAATACTACAATGGCAATTGCGTCACAAATGTCAAAGCCAATGCCATAAAAAGAACGCCTTTGACAGAATCATGGCGGACTCTTGCCTTCACGCCACAATAGTAAAAGGTAGTAACGATCAACTTCTACTATTTCATTTTAAACTCTAATGGGTTGACGTAAAGTCACATTTTCTTTAAATTACGTAATTATTATTGTTTGTTTTGTTTGACAGTTCATGCTCTACGCATATGTCACTTTTAAATGTTCCATAAAATTCGTAGTGTTTTGTATGGCACGCGTGTTCCATGTTGTAGTAGTTTGATGGTTGCAGTCATCAATGTACTACAACTGTGTATTTCGCACGCCACATAATACACTGAGAACTTTATGGAACATTTAAAAGTGATATTTCGTAGAGCATGAACTGTCATTTAAAGAAAAATGACTTTACGTCAACACATTGGAGTTTAAAATCAATAGTAGAACTTGGTCGTTACTACCTTTTACCATCGACGCGCGAAGGCCGCGCACTATGTTTTTTTAGGCGTACTTTTTATGTGCCGCTTTGGCATTTGTGACGCAAATTCCATAGTTGGTCATAAAAATATTCACTGATAATCAATCTTGTATCAAACACAACTTACGTTTGTATAGCGGCTATAAAGAGGGTTTCACTGCAACATGTTAGAAAAAAACCTTCTCGTCTGTTATTGACACAGATCTGCGTCAAGCGCCTCGTCTGTCACGTTTCACTCGATTTTTAATATTATGTGTATATAAATAGGGTTTAAAATTGAACAAACAAAATGCCAAATAAATAGGCATATACGCAACTCTGAATCTGCCAATCTAGAAACGCAACAAACAAGGAGTTAACATTTAAGACAGTGTAACGTGTGTTGTTCAGGACATATTCGTGCACCTTTGCACGGTGGACGCGACCCTGTACGTGATGTGCAACACGGAGGCGTTCAAGTTCATAGCGGAGATGATCGAGCACGTTCCGATTCCGCTTCGCGCGCGGTACGTCTTCTGTTGCGCTCCCATCAACAACAAGCTGCCCTTCGTCACGGCCACCTTCCTCAAGGTATCTATCAACTGGTAGAACTTACCTTCCTAAATTTACCCTTCATGCTTTATAACTTACTTTTCTCCTCATACCAAATAAGAACCAGGTGATTTTTGAATGTCACCCTCGGGTCGGTAACGCTGAATCGGATTTACTCGGCTCCACTGGACAAACGGTTCGGATTGGTGACGCACTGAACAGTGTATATATAAATTGTAATGATATTTATAATTTTAAAGCAAAAACATATTTTTGTATGTGAAGATTGGCAGGCAGACTGACGATATTTTTAATAGTGCTTACCGTTATTAATTGGTTATAAAAAAATGGAAATCTAATTCACTAAACACAAGTACAATAATCTTATTTTTCAACCGACGAAAACGAAAAAACAAAAACGGAGGAGGTTCTCAGTTCGACGCGTATATATATATATTTTTTATGTATGATCACGCATAACTTTTGACAGGGTGGTCCGATTTTGATAATTCTTTTTTTATTTGAAAGGTTGCACCCCCAAGGGGGTCCCATTTTAATTTGGAAAAAAATTTCCAACCCTAAGGGTAGGAAAACAGGGGATGATTGACTGTTCACTCACCGATTGTAGCGTATAACCACGCATAACTTTTTACAGAGTAGTCCGATTTTGATAATTCTTTTTTTAATGGATAGGGTATACCTCGAAGTAGGTCTCGTATAATTTTGGAAAAAAAATTCCTACCCTACCCTACCCTACCCTGGGAAAATGGGGGTGGAAAATTTAAAAATTAAGCATGTAGTAAATATTAGATTATAGCCACAAAAAATATAAAATAAAACCTTTTAACAAAAAATAAAACCGCCGAAAAAACTGAAAAGCATAAAATAATCTTATTATTTTACCTAAGTAATTTTGTGTCGGCGCCAAACAAGCAAAAATTACGTAAAGAGTGATGCGCGGCGGCGACTCAAAATTACTTAGGTAAAATAATAAGATTATTTTATTCTTTTCAGTTTTTTCGGCGGTTTTATTTTTTGTTAAAAAGTTTTATTAAATTAAAATATGTATTCCCAAATTATTTTGTGTAAAAACATTTTTGTGTTGCGTGTAGATGGTCCGTCAGTACAGTCGCAATGAGCCGATAAACAAGAATTGGATTTGCAACGCGGTCGACTGGCCTCTCCCATCTCCCAAAACCATCATGGATCTGGTGCATCTCGAGTCGGTGTTTGATGTCCTGGACCTCTATTTATGGTTAAGGTATGGCTTACTTTCAATATTGGCACACGTTCCGCAGTCATACATTAAGCAATCTATCTATAAGGCGACAGTAGCTAAGATCAACTAGTCTACGCTAATAACAATTTTGTTAAAAATGTATATTAAAAGCATTTTTTTTTCTTCTCTTTCAGCTATAGATTTCCAGACATGTTCCCGGACGCGAAGTTAGTGCGTGAAATGGAGAAAGAATTAGACGCCATTATACAACAAGGAATATTTCAAATCACAAGGTGAACAGAATTCACTTACATAATTTCGAAATATAACTGATTTGTAATACTTCATTATTTTCGTTTAAATAATTCAATTAGAATAGTATAAAAACAACTTTGGCAGAGTTATTTCGATTCAAAACAATGTACAGTCGGGGTAAGAAAAGGTTCGTCACCTTAAAGTCCAAATTTGCTTGCACCATGGCAATTATTGTCAGTCATGCCAAAAATTCATTTCAAACGTATGTCAGTTGTCTACTTAGTGCTTTAACTTCAAAAAGTACTAAGAGTACGATTTTGATAAAGGAATGAATTTGAAAACTGACGAAGGTTTTCGTACCCCGACTTTACATTAATTATGGAAATAGTCACAGACGTGGAAGTTTTATAATTAATAACTGACCGAATTAAGTGAAGGACTATTTGTCGAGTGGTTGAGGTGCTTTAGAGAAATTAATTTTTCAAAATTGGGCAGCTCGTTTGACGGCACTAACCATTCATTTACAGAATACCAACGTGAAATAAAAACATGTGTGCTTTTGAGTAAGGGATGCCAGAGTCCATTACCCTATTCCTTCCTAAAATCCCTTACCCTTACACCATTATCATTATTTATTTATTTACAACACACGTGATACATCATTACAGGAGTAATCCTAATTCAATGTATCTGTTCCCAATCTAAGTTAAAATAAACATTATTTATATTACACAAATCAATTTCCTACATAAATTATAAAATTCACAAAAAACATGCACAAGAAACAAGAAATTAAAATAAACCTATATTACCTACTTAACTATAAGATATCACAAATAGTCCCGCCCCTATTGAATTCATTCAGTGTGCAATGGAACAGGTCAATTAATTTTGCCATTTTATTTAGGTTGTGCAAGGCTCTTGTCAATTTAATTATAATTTAACAATGTATTTTTATACATTTAATCTGGGATAATTTAATTTTGTATAATGACAAAAGGTAAATTTAAAATTGTTTCAAAGATTGCTACGAAACTCGGAGTTCCTAATGCAGAAAGGCGACGCGTCTCCGGAAGCGCTTCCGCTCAAAACCAAGAAGCTAATGTCGAATCACTCGCGAGACTCTCGGGACGACAATCAAGGGAAATTGTCCGCAATGCTCGTCGCCAAGGTATGACATTATATGCAAGGTGACTTAGGGTGGGTTGCACCGTCTAACTTTAACGGTAACCATATCCAAACCAGCCGTTAAATCTTCGCTTAAGCATAATATATGTTGCACCATTTTTACAACGGTTAAAATGATGTCATAACAACGCTAACCTTAACCGCTCGATATTGGCCGGTTAATGTTATTGCTTCGGTTAAGTCAAGTGTGACAGTTTTAATGTTGCCATATTAAAAAAGATATTACTACGACAACCTAGGAAAATTATATTATTTTATAATGGCAACCCCTTTAACTTTGACAGTGACGAACAATATCATGGTGCAACATGCGATTGTTAATTTCGACTGTCACCGTTAAAGTTAACTTTGACTGTAACAATAACCAGCCTACGTAATAATAACAATAACTTTAACGGTAACCACATCCAAACCAGCCGTTAAATCTTCGCTTAAGCATAATATGCGTTGCACCATTTTTACAACGGTTATAATGACGTCATACCTTAACGCTAACCTTAACAGCTCGATATTGGCCGGTTAATGTTATTGCTTCGGTTAAGTCAAGTGTGACAGTTTTAATGTTGCCATATTAAAAAATTTATTACCACAACTACTTAGGAAAATTATATTATTTTATAATGGCAACCCTTTTAACTTTGACAGTGACGAACAATATCATGGTGCAACATGCGATTGTTAATTTCGACTGTCACCGTTAAAGTTAACTTTGACTGTAACAATAACCAGCCTACGTAATAATAACAATAACTTTAACGGTAACCACATCCAAACCAGCCGTTAAATCTTCGCTTAAGCATAATATGCGTTGCACCATTTTTACAACGGTTATAATGACGTCATACCTTAACGCTAACCTTAAAAGCTCGATATTGGCCGGTTAATGTTATTGCTTCGGTTAAGTCAAGTGTGACAGTTTTAATGTTGCCATATTAAAAAATTTATTACCACAACTACTTAGGAAAATTATATTATTTTATAATGGCAACCCTTTTAACTTTGACAGTGACGAACAATATCATGGTGCAACATGCGATTGTTAATTTCGACTGTCACCGTTAAAGTTACGGCTAAAGTTAATTTTGACTGAAACGATAACCAAGTCTACGATGCAATCCACCCTTAGTCAATTGGGCAATCCGTCTGGTTACAGTAACCACACCACCTTACAGAAGATTACCGTGAGTGATTAAGAGATGCCAGAGCCAATAGTCCTTATTTAGGTAACCACCTATCATCATATGGACAATTAACTGTTTTATTCCTTTCAGGGTCTAATTACGCCAAAAATGCTGAAGCAATTGCAAAACGAATTGTCTACAGATAAAACTGAGAAGAGCAGAAAAAAAGGCTCCGTCACAAGACATAGAAGAAAATGATGGAAATGATTGAATTGATTTAAATGGAAACAAATTATGTATGTGCAAATGTTTCGTTTATGAATCGCGTGAATGTAATAAAGTTATTGTTATTTACTTGCTGATTTATTTAAAATAACTGGACATTGTACTTGTTACTAGAGTAATAAATTGTATATATATAAAAAATTAAAATGAAATGATATAATTTATAGAAATAGAAATCTAGTTTTCCTGAATGTGTATTGAATTCGTAAACAGTAAATTTTGAAATTATAAAGTGTGTTGTCACTATCCATTTTAAAATGAATATCACATAAATAATTCTTACGGAGAATAAAATTATGTGAAACCTAATTATTATTGTAAATGTGAGTTTGTTTGTTACAATAGCAACGAACTGCCGAACGGATTATCATGAAATTACGCAGTCGATGGCGTAGGCAAATTCTCGAATGAAGGCTACAAAATGGAAAGCGCAATGTGGTTAGGTGTGCTTTACCTAACCAATTACTGAGACTTTAGTTCAATTAATTAACGTAATTGAACTACTGAGACTAAAAAGTCGCAATAGTTCAATCAATTGAACAAGCGGGAATAGACCGAACAGACGTAGACGATCCTGAAAGGCTTCAAAGGAAGCGGCTGGATGCAAAGAACAGAAGACCGTGCCGTAAGTTAACCTTAGAACAACATGTAAGTATATTGTACGGGTTTTTTTGTAGATCTATTTAAGTACCTAGGACATTTTTGTCATACATTGTTTCAACTTATATTCAATTCAACATTGTTCACTAAGGCTTGAAACTGCGTTAAGCGGGCGCCCGCGCGGTTTCATACAAAAGTGATCCGTGGCGGGGACCTGCGCGGGCGTCCGTCACGGGGAGGCGCGCCCCGCACCCACGCAACGGGGCCCGCCTCCGTGCGACGGAACCCGTCGCGGGGGCACGCGCGGTGCCCGCCAGCGGTAACACGCACGGGCTTGTTCAGTTAATAACGCTAGGTGATACGGGTCGCACGCACGCTCGGAGAAAATCAAGGACAATGTCTTTCGATACAGAAAGGGTAATTGTGGAAGTGCAGTGTCACCCTGCCATATGGGACCAGGGGAATGAACTGTATAAAGACCGCGATGCACGAACAGCGGCATGGGTAGAAATTTGCAAAGAATTGTTTGAAAATTTTGAAAATTTCAGCGAGGCGGAAAAAAAAACAACAGGTAAACATTTTTTACTAATATATTTTAGGTAAGTAGGTACATACTATTTGTGTTCTCAATGTGTAATTATAATAAATCTACGGGTACGTATTGATACTTAATAAACAAGGTTACTTTAGACTAAGCTAGTATTATATTAATTATTATTGTGTCGTGTCTCGATACTTATCATCCCTGTTTAGTTTTGTCCACTAATATACCTAAAGTAAAGGATGGATGAACAAGTGTGCCCTTACTTCATACAGTGAGGCTCGAGGACATCTCAAAAAATACTACGATCTTGCCACGACACCTTACCATCTGTGACGAAATAATCAGCGAATTTATCGCGTATTGTATACGCATCTCTTTGGGTGTTCCCAAACCCATAGTCGACGTCCCGAATATGGCGTGGTGTAATGACAACATCGTCGACATTATTGTCATCTTGCTTAGATCTAATAAAATTATGCAGAATACATATCGCTTTTACAAAACAAATGGCGTTCTCTTTTGAAACGTTTAAAGGACGATGAAGTATTCGAAATTTATTAGCCATGATACCAAAAGTTGATTCAATATAACGTCGCGCTCTTGTTAACCTATAATTAAATATTTTTTTCTTATGGTCCAAATTGAGAGCTCGAGCATATGGCCGCATGACATAGCTAGACAACCCAAATGCTTCATCTCCTACAACAACGTAGGGCATTGGTACGGTTGCTGCAGTGTTGGTTGATTTATTGTTGTGTAGCACGGGTAACGCTTTAGCAGGAGGTATATCCAATAAGTTATCATTCATTTGTTGGAACAAGCGGCTTTGGGTGAAAATTGCAGAATCAGATTCTTTACCCTGTACCCCCACATTTATGTAGGTAAATTCATAATTTGCGTTACACATTGCAAGTAGAACAATGGAATAATAATGCTTATAATTGTAGTAAAGTGAACCGCTGTGAGGAGGTCTTATAATACGTATATGTTTCCCGTCTATTGCACCAATACAGTTGGGAAAATTAGCTTGCGTCAAAAAACCATCTGCTATCTCTTCCCATCGCGCACGGGAAAACAAAGGCATGCAGTCTTCCTTCAACCTTTCATTTATAATTTGACAGACTTCTTTCACTATTTTTCTGATTGTGGTTATTCCTGCCTGATACGCCAGATGTAGGTCCACGAAAGTATGTCCGCTTGTTACGTACCTGTAATTTTTTTTTTATGTTTCAGTCACAAAAGTCCAATCACGATGGAAAACTGCAAGGGACACATATATGAAAGTGAAAGCAAGTAAAAAAAAACTGAAATCAGGTTCAGGTGCTAAAACAGGCAAGAAATACATTTATTTTGAAATCTTAACATTTTTAGATTCGAACTCAAGTAATGAAGCAGATGAATCTATAGAAAATCAGAGTGAAGATCAAGACTCATCAACAAATGCAAATAATAACAACTCAGTACCCAGCACCAGTACTGGAAATTCAAATCTTGAACGTGCAAATAATAATACAGAGCCAGAATCATCACGAAAACGTAAACACCAATCACCAACTCCTTTTGAAAAAGAATTGTTGCAATGTGTAAAACAAAACAATGTTGATGCTGATGACGAAGACTTGAATTTTTTTAAATCTTTAATTCCAACAGTCAAAAAATTTAATACATTTAAAAAATTATTATTTCGAACCAAAGTGTTAGAAGCTTTGATTGACATCGAAAAAGAAACAGTTATTACTCTGGATGATTTATCAGAAACGCAAAATACAATTAGCATGATTGATTTAAGATCACTTAATATCAGAACAGAAACTCAAAACACAGACACAACAGAAGATTAATTAGAATTATATGAGAATGAAGACTTCAAGAATATTATTAAGACTGCTCTAGACTGCTTTAGTAAGTAGGTACTGGTATTAATAATAAATAATACCTTTAAAGAATGTCTCATGTAATAATTAGTATTGTAGTAAAAAATATTTTATTTTGATTCATAAGAAAAGAAATAATGTTAATTAGTAAATAATGTACGAGTAAAAAGCTGTGATTATAAAAGTGATTTAAGAGCAAAGAAATACTTAATGTTAATTAGTAATAATAATATTAAGAATGTACGAGTAAAAAACTGTGATTAATGAGCAAAGAAATAATGTTAATTAGTATAAGAAAAAATAAAGATGATGAAGAACAAATTATAATTGTTTACTTACCGCAATGTTATTGCCAGCCTTTCCATTGGTGATATGACTGATACAGATTTTACTTTTAAATTGTTGATCTTCAAATATGGTTCCAGTTTCGAAAATAATTCGTCATAGACCTGTACCGAAACTTTAAAATATTTGTAAAATGAGTTATCATTTTCTCTTAATTTACTGAACTTTACAACAAATTCCCCGCACAGCAACCTAGATTCAATAAACGGGCTTACTGGCTGCCGTTTTTTTTTTCTAGTCGTCGTTTTGCTACGTAATAATATATTAAGTTCTCCATCGACACGACTATACATGCACACCGTTAAAATTGAACTAGCGGCACTGCGTAAATAAAATAATCCGGTCTCCGCGACGGGGACCCGTCGCGTTCCCACGGAGCCCACCCGCGTGTACACGCGCGTAGACACGCGACGGTTGCCCGTCGCGGGCGCCCGCTTAACGCAGTTTCAGGCCTTAAGGGCTCGTACAGACACGCGGGTACCGCGCGATTGCAAATCGTGCAGTTTGGAACCACAAAATTGTGTTATGTATGGCAAATAAGAGCCGGTTAGTAAGCAATTGGCGTGCGCGGATAGCGTTAATTTGGATAGCATATACATGCTGTTGTGTTTCCGTGAGCGAGTAAGGGATGCCAGAGCCCATCACCCCATCCCCCCCTTATCCTTAATCCTTCTATGGTCGGCAGCGCACTTGTAGCACTTATAGGCGACGGTAGCCACCTACCATCAAGTGGACCGTCAGCCTGTCTGTCGACCTTAACATTAAAAAAAAATGGAAGTCGACGAAGAAATACTATGTTTACTGTGGTTGTGGATGTTTCTTTATATACTTACTTCACAGAAGAATTTATTTAAGGAGAAATAACAATAAGGAGCCGTTCAAGTATTACGTAAGCACTATGGGGGGGCGGGGGGTCTTTGCTTTGCTTATTTTGGACGACATGGGGGGGGGGGGGGGGGCAGGGGAGTCTAGATGATGATTACGTCATCGGTAGTTATTTACTTTTTGACACGAATGGCAACCCTTTGCTTGAAAACGAAACGCATTTTCGGGGATTCCCGCAAAAAATGCATACGTTTAGGAACTCGCTTTAGAACCGAGTAGGGGAATTACCGCGCGCTATTCACTTGTCTAAATTTCCTCTGTCAGTGTATTGTTTCGTTTGGATTGAAAATACATTATTTGAAAAATGTTTACGTAAGCATGGGGGGAGGAGGTAAGAGCTTTACTTACTTTTGCTGACAAGGGGGGTGGGGGGGGGTAAATAATTGTAATAAATCTGCTTACGTAATACTTGAACGGTCCCTAAGTAAACATAAAAAAAGAAAAAAAAAAAAGACCTAAAAGGTTCTGGGTGCGTCCACTGATTCAGAGCGCAGCGCGCAGGCGAAGGCGATCCGCGCGATTCTACTTGTTGCCGCCACCGGTGCAGCGGGACCCGCAATCAATAGCGCACGCCGCGGGCATAAATGGCCTCGTAAAATTTACTATCTACATGTTTTCAATTTACTACGGGTTTATGCGTGTTGCGGTGTACGCGAGACACTGCCATTTTAAGCAATAATTTTCCCCTTTTCTTTGTCAAAAAACGTAATAATTCGGATAATTTAAATAAGATATCCAAGAAATATATACACACTAGCTGCTACCCGCTACTTCGCCCGCGTAACTTTGTAAATTATACACTAAAACGTTCCTCGAGAATCACTCTATGCATTGGTGAAAACAGCATGAAAATCGGTGCAGTAGTTTTTGAGTTTATCGCGAACAGACAGACGCGGCGGAGGATTTTGTTTTATAATATGTAGTGATAAACCATCCTCTGAAATAATACTCTTCCTATATCGATGCAAACAGGAATAAAATCGTTCACAATTTTCCGAGATTAGAGCACACATAGGATATCCTGTATAGACGAAAAAAAAAACAAAAAAAAAAAAAACGGACAAAGGTCGGCAAGCAGCCTGAAGGCAACTACCATCAAGTGAGCTGCTGATCCTATTAAGATAATACTTATTATCAATAATTTTGCTTGGCCCTCTACTACAAAAATACAAGATAATTATCTCGTTTGGTTAGCCAGATACAATGTTAATGTTATACAAATTTATAAATAAATAATTAAGAAAAATACTAATTTTGTTTACATACTTATACTGTGTTATCGAAAATAGACCCGTGAAACAATGACCTATTGATTGCCGTCTCACATTTTATCTCCAAACTGGAGAGGGTAGTAAGATTTTATTTTAACAACCGCTCTCACTTCTTCTACATAATAAAATTATTAAAAAAAATATTTCTATAAAAATACAATGAGAATTAAATTAGTGTTGTGTATTTTTCTAATTTATTACGCTACAAATAAAAATAAAGTGGCCGGTGAGATATTTTACTTGTGATATTTCAATGAATAAATTGTGAAATTAAAAATTTAGTGTAGCTAAATAATATTATTTATTTATTGTGTTCTTGTAGGTTATAAGGAGTTAGAGGTGAACGGCGTTCAAATGATATTGGCCCTCGAGAATGAGATGGTTCGTATCAATTGTAAATCAGATAACTCGTTATCGTACTGTGGATTCATTCATCCGAACGGAACTAGATATTCGTAAGTATCTAAGAGTTTATCTATATTATAAAGAGGAAAGATTTGATTGTTTGCGAAACTACTGGACCGATTTGAAAAAATCTTTCACTGTTGGGAAGCTATATTATTTAGCGAGTAACATTAGGCTAAGTATACAGCTAGTAAATTATATTTTGGTGTTATCGGCACATTGCTTATATTAGGTACTTTTTAGTTTAATTATCGTTTTTGAAGTAATGCGGCGTTAATCTTCTTTAGGTATTTATTTAACCCTCTGGAAAAATGTCGCAACATATACATTTGTAAGCTTAATTAAGCATAAAATCATACTAATTTTAAATTGAAATCTTGGCAATTTCATTTATTTCATAAATGAAAAGTTTATGAAGATACTAGCTGCTGCCCGCGACTTCGCCTACGTAACTTTGTAAATTATATACTAAAACCTTCCTCGACAACCATCCATTGGTGAAAACAGCATGAAAACCGGTGCAGTAGTTTTTGAGTTTAGCGCGAACAGACAGACACGGCGGAGAACTTTGTTTTAAAATATGTGGTGATAACGTAACGGCATAATTTAGTCGTTTTCTTAATGAGCCATCAATAAATGGTTCCGTAGATAATCCTGGTTCATTAGATTTTATTTGCACTTAAAACTAGTGACATTATTATAATGAAATCGTCATAATTTTGTAATCACATTTTAAAGAGGCTTCACTCAAGTTACACCTAAGTTATAAGTTAAGTTATGGATTATATAGGTATAATCCATCGAAATAATATATCTATATTATAGTCCTAAATATAGATATATCTTTATAATATATCTATATTTGGTATATAATTCGCATCCGCATCCGTGCGAAGCCGGGAACAGGCAGCTAGTTTTATATAAATACGCCTCAAGATGTTATAATCAAAATTTACTAGAAGCCTGACGTCACCTAGCCCATTCCATTCCACCTATTTCCTACTGTAGTCTCCCCATTGGTAGACATAAGCAAAATTTTTTTCCATTCATCCCTACCTGGCACCTACCTAGGTACAGATAGCTCTAACAAGTCGCCATCGCCTTAGAAGGCCGAGTGTTATATTAGGTACTACTGTCTACTTGCTATTTTACTAAATTGCTATTACATATTTTGAATAACAAATAACATTGTACGATGCCTTTAAATGCATTTACACAATTGAATTACAAGTAATGACCGACGCGCACTCATAAAATTTAAAACTGTAAAGTTTACTATTACTAGAAGCACATTTTATGTCCATCATTATCCAATATTCTATGGGACTTTCATACGTACGGCTGGTTACCATTCTCATCTTTTCGAAATCCCTTTTTTTTCGGTCCAATCGCTTTAATCATCCTTTATAATGTGCACTGCCAAGGTTTGGAACTCCCTGTGTTTCCGAGCTCATATAACCCAAATCTTTTCGAAATTCGAGCGAATAGGCATCTTCTGGGCGAGCTCCTTCATCATCGGCCTCGCGCCTCATCTTTGCTACACTGCTAGATGCTGGCCAAGAGCAAACCCATCTTTAATAAAAAAAGTTTTATTTTCATCATAATTATTCACTCAAATAGTGCAGTCATAAGAAATTGGTTGCTTTCTTTTACAGCTTTTCAGGGTTGGATCTCAAAAACGGCATTTGCGCCATGCAAGTAAACGCGAGCAAAAAAGACGTAGGCGAATGGATATGTCATATCGGAACACAAGAAATTGGAATGGAAATTGAACGAAAAATAATATTTCGAATAGAAGACCATTTGGCCGCAGTTGAGAAAAATGTAACCGCCATACATGGAAGAGAAGCGACTTTATATTGTACGGCGGTCAAGGGCAGGATACCTTTGAGTTACTGCCGGTTTGAACCACCAAATAACATCCCATTTAGTATGGGGTCAGCTGTTAGTATAGATAAGTAAGTCTTAAAACCACGTGGTACCTACTCTTCTAATTATATCTAGATTAGCCTATTATTTACTGGATACTACTACTACATTATTATATACCTACTACTAGATACGAAACAGATAGCCAATTATGGTAGAATATTATTACTTAATTACTTTTCAAAATTAATTACTTAAGTTAAAGTGATGAATCAATGTTTTTTCTTTAGAGAAAAGTAACCTTGTGTACCTAATATTATTGAATCTTTAAAAGATAAAAAAACATTGAAAATTACATTATCGTAATAAAGCAATACTTAAGTCTAATTCACGTATTTACTAAAAAAGTAGTGAGTCGCTCATGGCTACATTTTTTATATATACAAAGTAAACCTTCCCGTTTATCCCTCTTTCCATAAGTTTGCGGTATGATTTATATAAATGTTTTCTTGCAGACCTCTCGCGGGCAAATATTATTTTCCAAAATCCAGGAGTTCGGACCGTGGTGACTGTTCTGTGACCATACGAAGGGTCAAGTATGAAGATGCTGGTCCTTGGATTTGTGGAGCTGAAATGGGCGACGGCAAGGAATATATTGACGTCATCAACCTCAGTGTCGAAGGTACTCAACGAGATTGTTTTCGCGATGAAAATTTGACTGCATCGTTACCATATTTATAAAAGCTAATTTAAAGTCCTTTTTTAACTCCTGACGTCCGACGCAAAAAGAGGTGTTATAAATTTGTGTCTGTCTGTGGCACCATAGCTCCCAAACGATGGATTTTTGTTTGTTTGAAATCTGACGTGATCAAATGGTTCATAGCTAAGATTTATGAAGATCTTAGTTGACGAAGGTATTTCACTAATATCCATGAGTTCGATTGATTTAAAATTTAGTGTTATTTCGATGATATTTCTATGACATAGTAAACTTGATCTGATGGTGCAGCATAAAGTAGTCTGTGGGGTACCCAACTCATTAGCAAGTTACAGCAGCAATACACGCGAGCTATTATTTCACTTTATTTAACGAGTATGGTTAAGGTCCAGTTTATGACTAGGGCCGGTATTTCAACTGTTACTGTTCTTAAGCCGCGTCCTCACTAGGCATTAGGAATAAAAATTTAAGTGAGGCTTAACTTTACTATAGCGTATTTCATCTTTCACTTAACACAAATTCGTTCCTGAGTAAGCTTAGCTTTATGGTAAAGTGAAGCTTAGTTATGTGTAAGACTTAGGGCCGGTATTTCAGTCTTACACTTAACTAAGCTTCACTTTACCATAAAGCTAAGCTTACTCAGGAACGAATTATTTGTGTTGAGTGAAAGTTGAAATACACTAAAGTATAGTTAAGCGTCACTTAAATTTTATTCAAATAAATAGTGACAGTTGAAATACCGGCCCTTAAGTAAAGACTGAAATACCGGCCCTAAGTAACATAGATTATGTTAGGTACTTTGTTACTTCTAACGGTATTTTACGACATTTTCATGCTTGCGAAGCCTTGAGAAAGTCTTACATGTTTTATATTTGTTTACCAAAGTTAATTTTCATCAGGACTGTATGCAATGTCAACAGCTTCAACAACCGGGATCACTATCGGAATTGTAGGCATCGTTGTGTTCCTAGCGGTACTCGGTGTTGTTGCTTGGAGGAAACGTCATATGCTGGGTCATAGGCCTCAAGCGGAAGCCGAAGTCATTGAAGTACAAGAATTGGGCCGAGTGAGGATTCCTAGGTCACCGCAAAGGACTTCCCCGGAAATTGTCGCCGAAAGAAGACCAGATGAACCCGAATTTAGCACTTCATCTCCAGTCGTTATGTTAACTTCACATTGAAGTTTGAATTAAATCTTACTAATATTATAAAGTAAAATTTGTATGTAGGAGGTAATCTTTGAAAATACTAATTCTATTTTAAAAAAATCTTTCACTAATTAGAATAGAATTGTAGGTTAAAATATTGCAGCGGCCGAAGCCGCGGGCACCAGCTATCTAAAAAAAAAATCAAACGCTTAGCAAATATATTATGTCAGGCGTTATATTGCTATACATATTTTGTTAGGCGTTATTTATCTTTTATTTCTCAATGCGGACGAAGTCGCGGGCACCAGCTAGTCTCTAATGTACCGCAATATGATTCATGAATCTGAAGAATTAGTTTTGCATAAAGAGACATCTTCAAACACTCGTACTTAGTATGGAATCAATCACCCAATAGCATCAGCAAACCTGATCTTTTTTTTATATTTTTTAAAAAATTGTATTTTTTTCTAACTTGTAACTATTGAGGCACGATTATGCATTGTGTCGATTGGTAATTCCCAAAAGCATTAAATCAATACTAATAATAAATCTGTAGGTGTCGGTCATGGAGTAATTTACTTTGTTTTCAGAAATATCGTGTATATAGGCTCTATACATGATACTGAAACTAAATTGACGATTTTTAGAATTTTTTTCTGTATGTATGTATGTTCCTCTATAACTCTTAAACGAATCAACTGATTTTCATGAAACTTGGTAGATAAACATTTAGACGTACGGGACACAGGATAGGCTACTTTTTTTTACAACGCGGACGAAGTCGCGGCCGCCAACTAGTATAAAATAAAACGTGTTTTTCATATTAAATAGAATTAAACAAATACAAACTGATATTTATATAAATATATATTAATCCATTTTTTTAAATCTATTGACAACTACAAAGTACAAACTGTTCATTGTACAAAATAACCTCTCAGTATTAAATTTACTAAATACACTAGCTCTGTCTAAAACAAGTAAAAAGTTATTTTACAAGACTGTACCTAAATAATTGTATTTTTTGTGTTAAATAAATATTTTCTGTAAAAAAAAAACTTATTTTATTATTTCAATACTTATTATTAGATAATATTACTTATTTTATTATTTATTTATTTATTTCAACAAAATTAGAACATAATATTTAATAACTTGGATGATTTAACATCACCGCAATCCTTTCCATATTGACAGCATACACTGAATGGCTTGCAATTATATTCCTGTGAGTAAGGAGGGTATTGTAGAAGTCATCTAATGTTAACATGTCAACTTCATTTGAGCTGGGAGCACTGAAAAAATAATCATTGACACTGAAAAACTCCCGAGTATAAAGCCTATAAGACTAAGCGCCTCTTTCACCAACGTCAAGTAGGCTAAACCGTCACTTAAAGTCACCTGTCAGTGGGAATAATTTAGCTGATATACCTTTGTTTGTACGGTAAACATCCCAAACATTAAATAGAAAATAATTTAAAAAAAAATCGCCTATCGAATGATGCAGTAAACCGAGTGCATAATTCAATATAACAGAAAATGATTTCTAAAAGTAACATCAACACTTTAAATGTAGTTTGTGAAAGAGGCCCTAAGTCTTTTTAAAAAAAAAACCACCTTCATGCTATATTATTCAACATTAATAAATAAATATCACATATGCTAAAAAGTGCAGTGACACGCAATTGAAAATGCTTCATAAACACTATTTATATAGTAAATAATATATTAGAAATAAATAAAACATATATTACCTGCAAGCTATTTCAAATGCTGTATTGTATTCAACCTCATCAATAGTAGGCGGTACATTAGGGGCCAATGAATCAACAGCATCATCAACAACTAGTCTGCCCCTTTGAGGATCGCACAGTTTGCTGGTATTACGCAGCCACATGTTGGGCACATCACTGCCGACGTCATACATGAAGTTCTTGTTGTGCATTTTATAACCTTTGCGTTGACTTATCACTGCACTGAGCAGGTTCTTAAGAAAATGCTGGACAGCAACCACAATTAGGTCGGCAGCCTCATCATCAGCTCCTTCCAAGCCAAGCTCCCAAGCGGCTAACATGAAACGTCCAACCACTAATGCATGGTCTGGTAAAAATATTTCCTGAAAAGAATTTTCATTTCACAAATACTCACAACTTTTTTTATAATGGTATAGTTAGTTAATCTATGACTTATAAAATCGTTTGTCCTAGTTGACTATCAACAAACAGTCAAAACAATTAAGGCTAGAAATCTCAAATTTCGTATAGGGAAATTATTAATTGCACATCAAATAAAATAATCGCGTATCAATTTATTGTCATCATTTATATACTTTTTTACATCAAATAACTTATTTCACCACAAATAAACTAAATGTATAACAAAACTAGTACTGCAGATAATTCGAATTTATACATCAACACTACATTACTTTTTTCCTCTAATGCGAGACAAATAAATTCCTTTAGGTACAAAAATACTACAATCTTATCAGAAATACTGACTGCACAGCAAATTAACTCATTCTCATAGCAAAATAACTATCCCGCCTTAATAATTCAATAAAAATTTTGAATTTAGTATTTTTGTATTTGATTTTATATTATACTCGTATTTCTGATCTCATTATGTTGTACTTAATAAATAATAAAATGGTAATGTCAAATAAAATGCTGTTTTATTTAGATAAACTGCTGTAAGTTATATTAAAATAGAAGCTATATTTAAAAAAAAAGAGTTAATAGGTATGATGTGCGTTAGTCATTATTAGCTGTGCATTAATAAAAAAGCGGTACATTAAGATAAATAGCGGTATGCCACGAATATAAATTGCAGTTCATTTAGTAATATTTTGAGTTGAGTATTTTGCTGTGCAATCAGTAATTTTGATGTGAATTCGGATTATTTTTGTATACAAAAAGTACTTTTTTTGATATGCGTTTAAATACTATAGGTTTATTTTAAGCTATTTTTATTTTAAGGTAAGCTTCCGCTGAGAAAAGAATTTTCGAATAACTGCTGGGCCCATCGTAATGGGTACCTCACATTACGAGGGGCCTTATGATGCTTAAAATTATCTTATTTCTATTTTTATTCAATCTAATCTGATCAACTTTGTGGCAGAAGTCTAGTCACTTAATGGTAGGTGGTAACCATCACCTATAACACAAGAAATGCCACAGGTGCTGCAACCCTCGAAGGGTTTGGGAGGCATAGGGAAATGGGCTCTGGCATCCTTTACTCATTCACTGAGTAACAGTGTTATTCACGGACACTGTTACAACTGGACACAACAGCATAGAGTCTGTTATTCACGGTGGTCTTCTATAAGAGGGGCCACTCATTTGTACAGTACAGTGCGCCCTTCCACTACTAAATCTACTGCAATCAGTATATGAAGAACAAAATACATACTTGTGATGTATATTTGACGCCGTCACTTCCCGCACCAGGAGGTGAATTCGGGGGCAAATATTCTAATAGGTCTGCAGGTTCGAAGTTGGACTTCTCGGAAGTACGAGGGTTCCTCTTATGTCTTCTGTTTCTGTGGTGTGAGCTCGTTTTCTCCGGAACAACGTTCATAGAAGCTTGAGCTAATCCTTCAACCTTGTTCAGAAGTGCAAGTAGAAATTCATTGTGATAGTGGACCTGGTCAGGAGTTAGTAACGCGCGACCTTCAATATCGAATTCTTCTTTGGTAAGTTTCATTAGAAACCATTGTTTCATGTGGTTGAAATACTTTGAAGATTTATCTCCCAATGCTTCGTTTAGTTTACGTCTGGTAAGTGATAAAAGGTCTGCAGACATCGCTGAAGTTTATGTAAGTAATTTAATTAGTACAACTAATATATTATAATTATAAATAAATAACACAATTATCAGTCCTATTTATTATAATGTAAACAAATCAAGTGCAATTACTTTCGATTGATTCCCAAACAAAACAAATTGTTAAAAGCAAGCGCCAAGCCTGCACAAGCAATGTCTCGCTCGCTTGATGTTCGGTTTGACATCTTGATATGTAATGTTCTGTGTTTGTTTGACATTGACAACTAGAGTATAACCATATTAACTATAGTTTGTGGCACAAGCATAGAGAAAGTATACAAGTAACAACAGAGAGTACAGACTATTATTGTTATCAAAGGCCCCGTTATGGGATTTTTTCGTTGATATGAAGCCAACACCTCAGGGATATTTATTTACGGGTCTAATTATTTTTAAATAATTAAATATTACAATTTAGTGTGCTAAATGACGTATCCATCTTGCTTTAGAACACACACAACCACAGCAGAGTACGATAAAACGCGCATTCTATAATTTGGAAGCATGTTTGGAAGTTCAACTATGTCATCGTTATGTGGCTTCCCCATAGCGGTTTCCTATGCATTTTCCTCTGCCATCATCTAAGCTTTAACCATTATCACAGATTGTCTAATAGTAAGAAGTACCTAATTATTATCACCCTACGGGAAAGTATTATTGGTAACAAAGTATTTTATATTTTAAGTCAAGGATAGCCGGTAATCTTTAAAAAATTTAGGATGTTGACTTTTGTAAATATTTATTTGGATTGATACTACTTAGTAGGTAAAGCTGCAAATATCATTTTTGCAATTTATTTTAATGTATAGGTAACACTAACAATGTAAGTATAGGTAGTAATAGGTAACGATTATTGTAGAATTTGTGTTAGTTCCAAGTTAGTTCAATTTGCGCCTACCTACTAACGAAGCAAAGGTTATTATTCAAAAAATTTAAATGGTACTTAACACCTTTAATAAATTTACCTTGAGGGTAGCTGAATAAAACGTAAGATTTAACATCTACTCACACTCTCAACAATTCAAATGTGTTTAAAACTTTTTAATTTACAAATACGAAACGAAGGGTAGGCGAGACTTTTCAGTTGCCTCTTTTCATAGAAAGGGTTATTACAACACGAGTTTAATTTTCAAAATGAATATTCGACGTATTATTTTTGTGTTTGTAATTTATATTACAATATACAATAAGCCAGAAGTATTCGGTAAGTTATAAAAATTTTCATGTTAAATGACCATAACCATGTTAAATGATTTACAATTTTTTTTTGTACAGGTTACAAAGAAGTTATGGTAAATGGGGTCCGGAATATCTTGGCTCTTAAATCGGAGCGAGTACACGTAATATGTAACCCACATAATACAAGACCCCTATTATCATGTGCATTTATTCATCCGAATAAGACTATATTCAGGTAAGTGATCACTTTTTTAATAATTCATAGAAAACAGTCATCACATTCGAATTTTTACTTACCTACCTATATAGATTTTTGAGATACTTGAAAATGTTTACATCCGAAGTTATGGTTTCGTCTTAAACATTAAAGTAACTCGTTATTAATATCACAATTAGATAATCACTGCAAATTACAAATTGCCTCCTAACATATAACATAGGCATGATAGTATGTTTGTAATGAATACACTCAAAAACTACTGGACTGATATTGAAAATTCTTTCACCTATAGAACTAAATTATCAGCGTGTAACATATGCTATATTTTATAAAGTTACGCGGGCGTAGTCGTGTGCAACAGCTAGTATAAAGTTAAAACTTATTAAAAGCCTAAGCGCCTCTTTCACCAACGTCAAGTAGGCTAAACATTACTTAAAGTCACCTGTCACCGGGAATAATTTAGCTGATATACCTTTGTTTGTACGGTAAACGTCCCGAACATAAAATAGAAAATAATTTAAAAAAAAATCGCATATCGAATGATGCAGTATAAACCGAGTGCATAATTCAATAAAACAGAAAATGATTTACAAAAGTAACTAATCAACACTTTACTTGTAGTTGGTGAAAGAGGCGCTTAATACCCTTTTTTATCCTTACATACGAGTATTATAAAACAAAGCGATAAACTTAAAAACTACTACACCGATTTTCATGCTGTTTTCACCAATGGATAGAGTGGTCCTCGAGGAAGGTTTTAGTATATAATTTACAGTTACGCGGGCGAAGTCGAAGGCAGCAGCTAGTGTTTACTAAACTCCATAATTTAATCGGCCTCTATTTTATTCTCATTGCTGGAAATCTACCTACCTATAAATTTCTAAAAATAACGTAAAATGTTTTGTTACTTGTACGGAAAAAAAATTAAATATTAATTTCATTCGATAGTATAGAGTATATAAATAAAAGAATTTTCCTTTTCTTATAACAACAAGTTAACAAGAAATATTATAGGTAACCTAAAGCTAGCCGGAGAAGTGATAATCTTCCCAACCTCTTGAAGCTATTTCCAAAAAATTTCATCATAATATCTTCAGCGGCTTAGCTAGGAAAACCAAGTAGTCAGATAATATTATATTCTCCATAGGACTTCCTTACTAAAAAAAATTAAAAAAAATGAGCACATAATTTTGTTAAAACTCGCATTTTTAACTGTGTGACATTTGTTACCAGGCATATATTATGTAGTTAGTTTCGGATTAGGTTCATTAGGTACCAATAATACCTATGAATCTAAATATTAAATTGTGTTTATATTTCAGACATAGCGGTCCCAAGATTAAAAATGGTGTGACTTGTGTAATAGAGGTAACAGCGAAAGAAGTTGACGTCGGACTGTGGCAGTGCAACTCGGATTTAGAACCGACAAATGAAAAAATTCAATTTAGAATAGAAAGTCTATTTACCGCCGTAGAGAAGAAAATACATGTGCAGTTGGGCGAAGAAGTTACAATGCGTTTTACTGTCCTTTCGCCAGATTTAGTTTTACATTTATGCGAGTTCATTCCACCAAACGATTCCAAAATCAGTGTATATCCCGTTCCGAAGGCAACTCCGTAAGTATTACATATTATGACTGTGTTACAGAAAAACAAAGATTTAAATCGAAAGATGCGGCGTAATCTCCTCGCGCCATACTAAAAACACACCGAAAATTCTTAACAGGCGCTCAACCCAACTACAGTTGCACGCCAGCTACAGTGAGTGACGGTCGCTTGTTGAGAGCGTCACTATCGTCACAGTCACGTTTGAAGTAAGGAATGTGTTGTCTGTCTTTAAAAGTGTGTTTAGACAAAGGTATATGTATTTTATACTTTTGTCTTTAGTATAATGTATGTTGTATTTTGTAACACTCTTTCGCTAGTAATGCCGCATCTCTCGATTTAAATCTTTGCAGAAAAACTAATTCATTTCAATTCAGTGATACGATTGTTTTTATTAAGCTTTTAAATACTCGTAAATCGCGGGCTTTTGCCCGCGAATCCTTTTTCTTAGGCATTGAATTTTTATTTTAAGATGATCTCAAGGCAACAATACATTTTCTCAGTGTAAAGGACATAACTGTATTACCCTTGACAAAGTGTATGCTGAATTTCATGGTTACTTATATATATATACTTATATAGTACTTACTTACTTATATAGTATCTACACTCTAAAAAAACAAAAATAAATACCAATTACCTACTGTGTTTTAATTATTGAGATGTATGTACCCCCCGAATACCCATTTGAATCACGATTAGTATTTTAGAAATTCACTCCATATTGAATTTTTTTTTACTTTAATATATCTTTTATTGTGACATTACAAAATATATAACAATATTAGCTGGTGCCCGCGACTTCGCCCGCGTATAAAAAATAGATAAAAGCCTATTCTCAGACCTACCAAGTGTATATCTGTGCAAGTAGCATTTAAATTTGAAAAAATCTTTCATTTGATAAACTATATTTTTTCCAAATAAAGTAAACGATATACACTTATGCGTAGGAGTCAAGCAAAAAAGTCAGTACTGACAGTCAAATCGAAGTGATAGCGTGAGCGCTCTAACACACAAAAATTCATCAAACTCGGTCCAGCCGTTTAGAAGGAGTTCAGTCACGTACATACGGATCGAAGAAATCTATATACATATATGTACATAAAAGAAAGTCGTGTTAGTTACACAACTTATAACTCGAGAATGACTGGGCCGTTTTTTATGGAGTCGTCTCCGTCCCGAATAGCAGAATAACCATTAAAATATCGTAAAAATTAACGAAAAGTAATAATAACAACAAACAGAAAATTACTATAGAAATAAGTTGTACTGTCAATCGACAGAAACTGTCAAATCGATTGGTCTCATGTGGTTGTGATGTGCGGGTTTTATTAATAAATATTATTTAACAAAGTTTTTAGGGCGGTACGAAGTTCGCCGGGTCAGCTCGTATATCCACAAAGAAGGAACATTTAACGTTTTTCCAACATTTTAACATTTTTCACAATATAAGTAGATACTTTGAATGTGAATTCCTCTACAGATATCTATGTTTTTAGTAATTCAAGACGGAATTCTGACGTAGAGGATAGATACGTTTTTCCAAAGGAGGCAGACATGACACAAGGCAATTGTTGGTTAAAGATAACAAAAGTGACCCCTAAGGATGTCGGCAAATGGCGTTGTGAAGTGAAAGTACCACTAGGCTCCTCTGGTGATTTAACTGATGATATGGAGTTAATCGGTTTTGAAAGTTTGTATTATTTTTTCACATATCATCAATACTAATAATAAATCTGTAAGGGTTGGTCATGGAGTAAATTACTTTGTTTTCAGAGATATCGTGCTTATAGGCTCTATACATGATACTGAAACTAAATTGACGATTTTCAGATTTTTTTTTTGTATGTATGTATGTTCCTCCATAACTCTTAAACGAATTAACTGATTTTCATGAAACTTGGTAGATAAACTTTAGACGTACAGGACACAGGATAGGCTACTTTTTTTTTTCCAAGGCGGACGATGTCGCGGGCGCCAGCTATCTATATAATTATATAATACATGTGTTGCAGTCTTAACCGCAGTGATTTTGACTAGGACTAGGACGTCTATTAGGTAGGAGATGTAATGACGCGCTGAATGATAGTGAGTCACGTATCTTTCTTTTTTGGCTTCTATCTACGGTTCTTTTAATGTAAATGGACTTTTAGAGATTGTCCTATGTAATGGTCTGATCTTAAATAAGTCTGGTATTTGTAAAAAACCGCAGTCGTAGGCTGTTAACGCGGTAGACGAGTTAACTCATTAAAAAATATATAGATTCATGTTCGCGCGTACAGCCAACGAATAATTGTTTTGAATATTAATGTCTATTATTTCATTCCTATTTCACGCCCAGGAAAATGTTAAACATTTTTGGTTTTTCTTTAGGTATATACAAGTTTAACATGTAACATATTTAATTTCAAATGAGTAACATTTGGGCCTCTTTCACCAACTACAAGTAAAGTGTTAATTAGTTACTTTTAAAAATAATTTTATGTTTTATTAAATTATGCACTCGGTTTAGTGCATCCTTCGATGGGCGAATTATTTTTATTATTTTCTATTTAATGTTTGGGACTTTTACTGTACAGAGAGATATATCAGCTCCATTGTCCCCGGTGACAGATGACTTTAAATGACGGTTAGCCTACTTGACAGATGGTGAAAGTGGCCCTGAGTCAAAAATATTTCATTTTCTAATGTTTGTCTTAAAAAATAATAGTCGATTAACTTTTGTTCGTATTTAACAGGTTTCATCTCCGAAACGGAGATCAATTACATAGTCCTAGGAATCTGTATTGCTGTCATTGGAGCGGTGCTAGCAGGGTTGGTTTACTGGCAATATAAACGAGGAGGTCTCGTATTGCCGTGTCGAAGGGAGGAAAGAAACGAGGTTGAGATGCAAGAAGGAAGTTCCCGTTCTAGCACGCGTAGGTCTTCAAGTAACTCGGCAAGGCCTCGCGCCCCTGAAACGATAAGTACTCCGACGACTCCGTCTCTTGCGGCAGACGCGAGTGTCTTAGACTCTAGTACTCCTCCTACTGACGAGAGTCCTCCCCAATCAGCAACCCTTGTTTGGATGCAGCGATTCTTCCCCTGGCGGAATCCAACCATACGCGTGCAACCGCCGTCGTCGAGTTAATTTTTTTTATTAAGTTTATTAAAATTAAGCCGACTAATAGTTAAGTCTTAGACTTAAATTGTAATTAAATATGTTTTTATTATTCACTTAATAATCAGTAGTTGATTATTATTATTATTAGTAATTAATTATATAAAACATTTTTTTTTATTGACTAAGTATAATTTTTTTATAACATAATTTGCGCGTCTATGCCGAATTATGTTCATTGGTGCTATTTTATATTATCCACCTATGTAAGTAAATATACCGATCACGCGCAGTCTGTGATACTCCATCTTTTAACTAATTCATCTAATATTATACTAACTTTCAAAACTGCAGATGGAGTGTCGTCTACTGCGCGCAATCGAGTCCTTTTTCGGCTATGAAATGCCTGGATGTGTGTGTGTGTGTGTGTGTGCGTGAGTGTGTGTGTGCGTGCGTGCGTGTGTGTGTGCGTGTGTGTGTGCGTGTGTGTGCGCGCATAAGTGGCCACAAAAAAAAACATTATGCTACTAAATATTTAGTCACAGTTTTAAGTGAGTGCTTAGAACTTAAGACTAATTAATTTTTCAAAATATCTTGAACAGATGTATACTTCATATACTTCATATGTACTTGTGTCGCATGTGTAAGTTTGTGTAAAGTTCATCTTATACTACCGATTATTTTTAAAGCAGCTAAATTTAAATGAATAGTCAGGCCATATTACATATAAAGACAATGGATGCTCTGCTGTAGAAAGACTCCTGTTGCCGCCAATGTCAAAAAGTCTATTAAATATTACCTGTTATCTGACTGGAATTCTGCGGAAAAGTTTGCGTACCTATGTAATATTATTTTTTAGAAAAGTTTAGTACGAGTCTTAGTAAGTATTTTAGACTTGGGCGGGTATTCGCCACCTGGTACCTGGTACAGTTATGATTCCAGTTATGATACCTGGTACAGTATAAATAATAAAAAATCTTCAGAAACTTCAGAAAACATAAGAAAAACTGCCACTTTTTTGAAAACAATCTCCATACGCGAACTTTCCCACAGGAATGTAGTTAGGTTCTGTATTAAAAACAAATTTTTAAATTTATAGCATTTTACCAAAAAAAAAATATTTGCGAATTAATATTTTGAACTGCGAATTCAATATCATTTTTGTGTGAAAATTCACCTATTCATTAAATATTGCCATGAAAAACAGGTTGTTTAAAGGTGTTAGTTAAGTCCCTGAAGTGTTTAATATTGTATAATCTTTATTGAAGATACACAATTTTTTTTTAATATATCATAAAATACTTACCCACGATCTAGCTAATGAATCAATCAATCAGACAGCGGAACGTACAACATTAATCATAAAATAAAAACCAAGTGAATTATACTTACTGAAAGTAATCAATGAAGATTAAACAATATTAGAACTATTCGTTATCCATCAAATCAAAATATGAGTGTTATAAAACTAAAACGCATTTAAACTATAAACTGTTTTTTTACTGTATAACAAAAAAAATACTAGAGAGCTTTCAGTAGTCTTTACACCAGCCATAGCATCAACAACCAGTGACAAAATGCATATTTGATAAATGTTTGATGTATTGATAATGATTGATCAATTGTTTAATTTTTTAAACAACTTTTGTAATTGTATTTTTATGAATAATAATGAATAATTTTGCTAACTATTAATTGTTTTATTTAAAAGTGGCTAATACTTATAAGACCAAGGGGCTATCCTCAAACTGTACGTAACTGCAGTAGCCATAGTTAATCATTATGTCACCATTGACTTACTATAGCAATTTAGGAAGCTCATCTTAGTATAAAATTTGTATGTAGTCGCTTTAAAACACTGATCCTTTTTAATTATTACAAGAAACCATTTATAATTAAACAATCATAATGTTACGACTATAAAAGATAGTAATGGGCTAATGCCTAAGGGACAATAATTTCACATTATTTTTACATATGGAAAGAGGAATAAACGGTGAAGATTTTTATATTATGAAATCTACACCCCCGGGCGAAACCGGGAGCAGGTCGCTAGTATTCTATATTATAATCAAGGGCATCGGCTAATTTTCGGATTAAACTTTTGCAAGATATTAAGTAAATACTTTTTAAAATGGATAAAAAACGAATATGTAGATAAACAAAACTACTACGGAAGAGGTGTGTGTTATGGTTAGGGAGCCCGCGATGCTAAATGTGTAGTCACTCGAGCGTCCTGGAGACCTATTGGACTTTGAAGATTGGATGGTAAGAAGAAAAAAAGGTTATTTGAAGTTTTTCATTTCAGCGGTGGGGTGAGCGTCTACCAGGCGTTCTAAATTTTGTAGGCGCTGTATTTTAAAAAATCCTCCATATAATCCGCAGATTAAGAATTAGCACGATCAGGACTTTAGGCTGAACCGTCTGTATGAAAATCTGACGCGCTCGGGTATTACAAAATGAGAATCGTCAAAAATATTTTTTGCATTTTCAAAAAGCTGCCACGAGGTTGCGTTACATCCGAATCGTCTGAATTTTAAATGGGAGCTTAGTTTAGGTTCACTTAATATCCCCTTTGAAAATCTGACGCGCTCGAGTTGTATTTAAAATTTTACCCCAACCCCCGCCAACCCCACCAACCAAATCGTCAGATTATTAAAATGCACACTTTTCAGCATGTAATTAATCTACCATAGCTTAATCTGACGCGCTCGAGTGACTCCAGAAATTCCCTCTTGGGCTCTCCAACCACAAGTCAATTTGATCCTACGTAATAAAAAAAAATATTTAAAAAAATTTAAACTATTCTGTAGCAAGTTAATTAGTTTACTTTGTTAATTTACTTTGTGAGTAGCTAAATAAAAAGTAGTTTAACATGAAATTCTCACTTAATTTGATATTTTAAAAGGAAGGGTAAGCGTAACTTTTTCAGTTGACATCTATTTCATAAAAGGGCCATTACAACATGATTTTCATTTTCAAAATGAATATCCAAAGTATTGTTTTTTTATTCGTTATTTATATTACATTATGTAAAAAGTTAAAAGTATTCGGTAAGTTATTAAATTTTGAACATATTAATTTAAAATTAGAAAATTACCATGTTAAATGATTTTACAATATTTATTTTTACAGGCTATAAGGAAGTCATGGTAAATGGGGTTCGGAATATTTTGGCTCTTCAATCGGAGCGAGTAAACGTAGTATGTAACCCGAATAATACAATACGGCTGGAGACATGTACATTTATTCATCCAAATAAAACAATATTTGAGTAAGCGATCTTATTTTTGTTATATTTTAAAAAAATCATAGAAGCCAGGTATAGCATTAAAAAGTTTTAGTTTTTAGATATTTTTAAACATAATAATTCATTATCCCGCCTGTGTTTTTTTTTTAATATCCCCTAGAATAGAATCTGCACGGGCATATATTTTTTAGAGATCTAATTATTTTTTATTTTCCCCACTGACATCACGCTGATTACGCTATCTTTATAGTTAGAGAAGTTGTGATAATTATATTTCATTTTTAATATAAAGGACAATATTACCAACTGCTGGGTCACTTGATGTAGGTGGCTACCGTTGCTAATAAACGCAAGCAACGCCGATGCTAGTTCTTGCACGTCCTTTTAAGGTACATAAATGGTGATAACTGATAAGGCTCTGCTCACTCACCGAAAGCTAAATGACTTTAAACTAAAGTTAAAATACCATAGGTTAGTGTATTTTTTTCACGAGAATCTCCTAAACGTACCCATTAAATATAGGGAACCTACCAGAAATGATCTAGGTATATTTTTCCTCACTCTTTTTAACTATGTGACAATTTATTAACAGGTAGAGTTAGTTAGGGCTTACCAATATTAATAGACGTACTCTATGGCGAATGCTACACGCTCGATATTTATCACGATATTTGGTTCTCGATCGATCGATCGATCACAATATTTATGGAGCTTTTTTTTCGTCATACGGATTCTAGAAATCCAGAAATCTTCGATCTGTATTAAGTATCGTCGAAATATCGAGCGTCTATAGTCTCTGGTCGATATGAATCCTGTAAGCAATGAAGGAGGTCTCACTCGCAATAGCACAATGCACGTCATGAGTGAACCAAATTTATCAACGAACTGGTGCGATCTGTATCGAACGTGTAGTATAGTGGTTTGCGTTCCAGAATATCACTCGATACATATCGAGTGATATCGAGCGATAAATATCGAGCGTGCAGAATTCGCTTATATTTCAGACATACCGAAACTAAGATTATAAATGATGTGTCTTGTGAATTAGAAGTAAGAGCAAATAAGACTGACGTCGGTCTGTGGAAGTGCTTCTCGAATTTACACACTGAACAAGAAGTAATTCAATTTAGAATAGAAAAACTATTAACAGCCATAGAGAAAAATATTGTGTTGCTAACGAATGATGAAATTACATTGCGTTTTACTATTGTTACACCAAATGTGCCGATAACTTACTGCCAATTTGCTCCACCGATGGATAAGATAATGACTGTATATCCCTATCGCAGTCCAATTTAGTAAGTATTACACATAGCAGGCAAACTTAGATTTCAGTCTCCTGATATGATTCTTTAAAGTTTTTTCTCCGCAAACTCACAGTATAATTTTAATTTTAGGTGCCTAGATACACATTTTAATAATGTCAGAAAGAACGTATATATGTTACCGGCAATCTGTATAATTCAGGTATTCTATACAATACCTAGGCAATGTATAGAATACCTGGGGCGTCCAGGCAATGTATGAAATATTATGAATATTATTGTCCATTTCATACTTTACCTAGGTAATGTATACAATTCCTAGGCATTTTATAGACTACCTGCTGTTCCACCGGCAATGTGTAAAATAAATAGATCTTGGTCTATATTTATCAATATTAACCGGCCTACCAATAAAATGACGGGCAAAGGAAACATGTTCTATTACTTAAAATCAACTTTATTACAATTAACAATTAGGTGAAAAAATTAATCTTTCTCTCATCTCAGATATTCGTTGATCAGCCGCCATTTTCAATTAAATAAATTCACTAACGAAAATTAACAAAAGTAAAGATTACGCAATGAGCTATACACGATGCGCGCGTCTTCCCACCCTCGTCGTACGAAGCGGAATGAAATGCCGCCCGCCTGCCTGCCCGCACGTCCCACGCCTTTCTTGCTCTCGTCTTACATACATTACCGGCTGCGCATTCGGTATTGTATAGAATGCCTAGGCAAAGTATAAAATAAATAATATTTCATACATTGCCTGGACGCCCCAGGCATTCTATACATTGCCTAGGTATTGTATAGAATACCGGATTATACAGATTGCCGGTAACATATATAATCATTCCATAGATAAGCATATTAATTTTATATAATTGACGACAATCGACTTAGATTTTAAGTTCTACTTTAAGGGCCTCTTTCACCAACTACAAGTAAAATGTTTAATAGTTGCTTATAGAAATCATTTTCTGTTTTATTGAATTATGCATTCGGTTTAGGGAATCATTCGATAGGCGATTTTTTTATTTAAATTTTCTTCTCAATGTTTGGGACTTTTACCGTACAAACAAAGGTATATCAGCTTCATTATCCCCGGTTACCGGTGACTTTAAATGACGGTTAGCCTACTTGACAGTTGCCTACTCTTTCACTAACTACAAGTAAAGTGTTGATTAGTTACTTTTAGAAATCATTTTTTGTTTTATTGAATTATGCACTCGGTTTACTGCATCATTCGATAGGCGATTTTTTTTAATTATTTTCTATTTAATGTTTGGGGCGTTTACCGTACAAACAAAGCTATATCAGCTAAATTATTCCCGGTGACAGGTGACTTAAGTGACGGATTATGTTGAGGAAATCAAACGCTGGTTTTCGAAGTCAAAATTGAAGTCATTTATTTTCTTTTTACATTTTAAAATATATAAAAATAATGACATAAGTAACAAAGGAGGTTTTTAACTAAATAGTTTGCAACAGATTAGCCTACTTGACGTTCGTGAAATAGGCGCTGAGTCTAATTTAGTTTATGACTTAGATTTAATCTTCAATTTTATGTAACAGTCGCACTTGTGGAAACTACGTAATCCTTTTAAAATGTCAAAATGAGTCAGTTTTTTTTATGAAGCTTTCAAATAAATGTAAAAGACAGGCTAATGCCAGCGACTTCGTCTTGGCTCCTTTTCTTAGGCGTTGAAACGTTTATTCAAATCTTGACTGTCCTTAAAATTTTGTCAAGTGAGAAGGTGGTGGACATAGGGTCCGTTAAACCCCCCGCTACCTCAATTGTAATTAATCGTAATTTAATACCGGTAAAATCCGCCAACCTAAGTAACATACACGCACCTGGAATCGCAATAAGATTAATCATACGAACGTTATTACACAAGAAAACAGTAAAAATATATATTTAATACGAAAAATCAGTAAACTTAATGTTTACATTTGATCATTATACATTTCTTAACAGATTATTTACCTCTTTAGTAGAATACCGGGGACTTATGATGTAGTGGATAGATATGAATACCCAGAGGAGGCCGACATGAAACAAGGCAATTGTTGGTTGAAGATAAAAGAAATAAAACCTAGGGATGTCGGTACTTGGTATTGTACAGTGAAAGTACCAATAGGCTACACTAATGGAATAACTAGTTCATTGGAGTTATACGGCTTAGAAGGTTTGTATTATTTATTTCCATATAAATAATTTTTAGAAGAGTTGCTACCATAGACCATCTGCGTTTTAAACCATATGAGACTATCCCGTATTTTTTAGCATAAATTTAATATCTAAAAGTGTTTCAGTCATAGGTCTAGTGCTTATTATAATAGTCAGAAATAGCTTAAAAACTATTTCCAACAGTTTTTAAGCTTTTTTTTAAAATAAATACATATTATCCTCTCTTTATAATAATAATTTATATTTATGATATATACTTACATAGGGGGAGGCCTATGTCCAGCAGTGGACGTTCTGCGGCTGAGATGATGATGATGATGATATCTATAATTGATTATATGACTTAAAATGTGGTTAATGTTATGTTAAACTTATTAATGTTTATTTTTAATAGAATACAAAATAATGGAGACCCCGGACATAGTCCTAGTAACCTTTTTTGCTCTCGTGGTATTGGCTGCAACAGGATTTGGTTACTGGCAGTATAAAAATAGACACGAACTGGGCCGGCGAGAAGCAAGAAACGAACTTCAGATGAAAGAAATTGTAGATCGTTCCCGTGCGATCATACACAGGTCTTCAAGTACACTAAGGCGGCAACGTGTCCCCGAAAACATAAGTACTCCGACAACCCCATCGCTTGCGACAGACGCAAGTAGCCCGACAAGGCTGAATGTCGTTGTGGAAATAGCGAAATCTAGCAGCCAGGCAAGTCCAACTGAGGAAATTGCCGAAAGTCCTCCGTCTCCAACAGCCATCGCATGGATCCATCAATTCTTACCCTTGCCGACCCCCAATTTACGCTTGACACCGCCGCCCGCGCCGCCGCCGTCAATCGATTAATTTTTTTAAAGCACATAATAATTAAGACGACTTAATTAAATATATATTTTTTACTGTCGACAAATTAATCGATAATTAAATAGTATTACTTACTTATTATAATGAAACAAGTGAATGTCGGTAACAAACTAAACTTTTTTCAAGATGAGTATTTTTAAGTTTTTTTTTTTAAGCACAAGAGGTAGTGTTACCAGTAGCTAAATACAAATAACAAATACTTTTACTATTTTGATACATAATTAAAACACTTATTAATAATTATTTGTTAAGTAGTTTAAAGAAAGTTTTTAATTTTATCTTTTATTGACAAAGTATAATTTTTCATACAAATCATTGCCGTGTTGAATTTAGTTATTATTGGAGTTATTTGTCTTTTAGTGGTTTTTTTGGAGTTATCTATCTTAAAGAAGTTTTTTTATTTTTTTTATTCTCTACGTATAATTTTTTATACGAATAATTGCGTGTCTATGTTGAATTAAGTTATCATTGGAGTTATTTGTCTTAGTTTTTTTTGGAGTTATCTTAAAGAAGTTTTTTTTTAATTTTTTTTATTGACTAAGTATATTTTTTTTATACGAATAATTGCGTGTCTATGTTGAATTAAGTTATCATTGGAGTTATTGGTCTTTTAGTTTTTTTTGGAGTTATCATAAAGAAGTTTTTTTTTTTAATTATTTTTATTGACTAAGTATAACTTTTTTATACGAATAATTGCGTGTCTATGTTGAATTAAGTTATCATTGGAGTTATTTGTCTTTTAGTTTTTTTTTGGAGTTATCTTAAAGAAGTTTTTTTTTTAATTATTTTTATTGACTAAGTATAATTTTTTTATACGAATAATTGCGTGTCTATGTTGAATTAAGTTATCATTGGAGTTATTTGTCTTTTATATTTTCTACTATCTACCTGTAATAAGTAAACCGATCACGTGCAGTCTGCGACACTCCATCTTGTAACTTATCCATTCTAATACTAACTTTCAAAACTGAAGATGGAATGTCGCCTACTGTGCGCAATGGAGCGCTTTTTTTGGCTAAGAGAAAATTCCTGCGTTTACTCCACATTTCAAGGTCAATTTTGTTGAACTGATATTAGTGGCTAAAAAAATAAACATAATTGTACTTTTAAGTGTGAGCTTACAACTTGAGACTGATTGATTTTGCATAATAAGGACATATTTTAATATTGTTTGAGAAATCCAGACAGCAATGAAACATTAATGAAATTAAACAAAATTAATTTAACAAATAAAAAACTCAAACATGTTTGAATTAGAAACGGACTTTTACTGTAACATAACAAAGATATTACATATATGTATTATGTAACTAAAAAAATAATTGCAAGAGATCCTTTCCAAATATCAATGATAAAATGCATATTTATTAAGTTTAGTGGTTGATGAATTGATAAAGTTATTGATGAATTGTTTAATTTTTTAAACAACTTTTATAATTGTGTTTTATTTTTGAATAATAATAATAAATATTTTTTTAAATAAAAAGTACTTCATTTAACAGTAACAGTTATTAAATAATATTAATAACAAAAAAATACAGTTGAGTGCTTAAAACAGTATATAATTCCAGTTAGCCTATTCTGTACATACTTACTATGTTAGGTTGTATGAAATTGATGTTATAACTTAGATTCCCTGCGTACAAATTTAACGAATACTCCATTATCTGATCTAAGTATTAGGTCCGCACACAACTTAGGTTCTACATTTGACGCCTCGATTTTGAAATTTTTCACAATTGCAGATATTGTAACTTTCATTTCCATCATTGCGAATCTTTGACCTGAAACAATATCTAGGTTTTAGCTTGATTACCTACTTATAAGAACATACGATGGAGGCAACGATAAAGTTTGATAGACCGAATGCTTTATACCAGTTTTACACCAGTACAACTGTTTTACAATAGTTGATTTTTTATTAATAATCTTCACGCGAAAATTCGCGACTTACCTTACCTTACCTTAAATATAATAAATACTAAAATTATATAATAAGAAACACATAATTGAAACATATAATTAGAAATATATTATGACAATCAAGTTATTTACTACTGAATCGAACCCGTATCAATTCAGAAATAGTTTAAAGTTTAGAGGGTCGAAGTAGCAGCTCCTAATAAGGCGACCCAGTTCGATTGCCGGTAATAAGATCTGCACTTCTAAGGTATTAGTTAGACATAATGATGATTATTTGGCATTCGTGATAAAGGAAAACATCAAAAATATATGACTAAGAAGAATAGTATGGAAGACATGTTAACTCCTTGTTCGAGCCCTACAGCTGCATCTTCTGAATGACCGATGCAATGCAATGCGTGTGCCTTCTACCCCACAATAATCATTTATTGTATTCGCGCTTTATCAATTTATCTGAGACAAATAGTCCAGTATCCCTCAAAGGAATTTTTTTCTGATTACTAACAGGCTGAATCTTCGTGAGTAACTTCAGTTTGCCGAAATGAACAAGTTTTTCCTCTGCGAAAATTCCCAAGTTTTTTAGGGCTGCTAACTCCTTTAGTTACCTTTATCGAGAATTTTCTCAGAGGAAAAAGTTGTTCGTTTCGGCAAACTGAAGCTACTTAAGAAGATTCAGTCTGTTAGTAATCAGAAAAAAATTCCTTTGAGGGATACTGGACTAATATCACGTCGTTTGTTAAAGTTTACATTTTATTTAAAATCCGCAGTCATCACCCAAGAAGTCAAGAAGTCGACTGGCTCCAACACTAATGTTAAATAAACTGTTAAATAAATAAACTGGTGGACTAGTAGCATAAATCCTAACATTGAGTAGAGATTTCTGCCGTCGGCTGTCGGTACAATCAATGTATTCTGATTAGTTTAAAATTATAAGAAAATTAATTTACCAATGCAGTTTCGTGGGCCCGCACTGAACGCAAGCCAACTGTAAGGGTTGCTCAGAGGTTTCTCAAATCTTTCAGGTCGAAACTCCAACGGGTCTTCAAAAACATCTGGATTACGTTGCATTTCGAAAAAGTTGATTAAAACCGCGGTCTCCTTTAAGAGTTTTAATCCAGCCGCTTCTAAATCAATAATTCATTTTATATGTATTAACCAAATAGTTGTTCAACTTCTAAAATAATAAAGACTACGAACAACTACGAAAATAGTTGAAGACGTGAGTGGATGAAGGTGGTATGTCGCATAATTAAAATTTTGAATAAATTGTGGTTTACCTTTAATTTTTGAGATAAGTCTCCAAGGAACTGATTTTTGTACTAAATTATGATGCAAAGTTGTGTAAATAACCTAAAATATTAATGGTATGATAGCAATTAAACACTTCTATTATTTAATTAAAAAAAAAAGTGAACATAGCTCCCTCTTCCATTAACAAAAGTAAACTTTTCTGCACTCTTTGCTTTTTAAAATTAACTGTACATAACACCTTTTTCAACTTTTTATTTTCCAAAAATGTCTTAAATCAACGATCTTAAGGTCTGTAATCATTCATAAGGACATATTACCTTCATCAACGCAAAAAACGAAACTGCTCCCACACTGAAAAAATATTCTCAGAATGTCCCTCAAAAATTATATTCTCTTATCAAAATCGGCAGCAAAATTGCAACCGTTGTGGCGTTGCTTGTTGGTATAGGCGACAGTAACTAACTATAAATTTAGATAAATTTATATTTAGATTAATTTTAATTATCTTTATTTTTTAATTTAGATTAAATTAAATTTAAAATAATAAGATTAAATTTAGATAAATATAAGATTATATGGATCATCAGTGGGACGTCAGCCTGCATATCATCAATTTCATGTTATAATGAGGTATATATACTAATTTTTTCAACAAACCTGTGTCATCGGCCACATGTCTCTCTATAATCGGCACAGGCGGATACAATCGCAACGATTCTTTGATTACCAACTCCAAATATTTCATTTGCTGAAGTTCACTGTTGGAATAAATTTACTTGTTATTTTAGATAATATTAAATAGAAAATAAATTGCCTACATCAGGCCAAGTTTGCTATATTTAATTTGTTAGATCATATTTTCTTCAGTGAAGTGTGTAAAATAAGTAAAATAAACATAATCATTATTTTTAATTTTCGTAGTTTATTTTCCACAATTTTTGTGGCAGTTTTATGAGTGAGTAGGTATAACTTATAGTATAAGATTTTTATTCAAATTACAAATTCTAACGAATCCTTCAAGTATTACAATAGTTACGGTTGTATTATTTAATGGTTTTAATAACATTTAGCGCCTCTTTCACCAACTACAAGTAAAGTGTTGATTAGTTACTTTCAGAAATCATTTTCTGTTTTATTGAATTATGCACTCGGTTTATTGATTCATTCGATAGACGATTTTTTTTTTATTTTCTATTTAATGTTTGGGGCGTTTACCGTACAAACAAAAGTATATCAGCTAAATTATTCCCGGTGACAGGTGACTTTAAGTGACGGTTTAGCCTACTTGACGTTCGTGAAAGAGGCGCTTAAGATTTCAAACATTACTTGTATGTCGGATCCCTTTCCATGTCTTCGCCGAATATGGTCTTTTGTTCGTTTAGAATTTTTTCTTGTACTTCCTTATGCAATGAAATGCAGTAAAGTGTAAACACAATACCGGATGTTGTTGTGTCGTGGCCCTAAAACAAAGTTTTTAATAATTCGTGTATATTTTGCCCTATTAGTTCAGACATAAAAAAATTATTTACCTCGAACATAAATGTATCTACTTCTTCTCTAATAGTCTCGTCATCAAGTCTTTTACCATCAATCTCTGCCAACAACAGAAGATCTAGGAACGCGTGTTTGTTTTTGATACCTGTAAAAATAGAGTGTATTATAAATATATTAATAATCATTTAGTTATTTTCTATCAATTGGTGTCATTTTGAATATATAACCATAAAAGAAAGTTAAAATGCTGATTTGTGTTTTATAATACGAGTACAATTTCTTAACCACAACATTTATTTATTTACATACTAAAATGCTGCTCGCGACTTCGCCCACGTAAGTTTGCAAATTATATACTAAAACCTTCCTCGAGAATCACTCTATCTATTGGTGAAGACATCATGAAAATCGGTGCAGTAGTTTTTGAGTTTATCGCGAACAGACAGACAGACGCGGCGGAGTGATTTGTTTTATAGAATTATATTATAAATATCATTAAAATTAGTTAATTTTACGAATGCTAAAACGATATTGTACTCGTAATAAGACTTGATTACATATGTATAATGTATTCTTTTTTCATTGATCAAAAAGGTAAACAAACAATTCACGATATAGAACTAAACAAACAATACGAACAAATTCTAAATGAGCTAATCACTGAGTCAACTCTCTTTGATAATGCCTAATGTACAAATTCCATCTTTAAAACAGTCCAGTGACAATGGCAACGTTATATTTGTCTACGTTTTTGATCAATAGAAAAAGAATAGATCATACTTGAACAAACACTGGTAACATGGTGGTCTTATAAGCCCATACGAGCCCATACTTCGTGTTCAATCGTCTCTGGAAACCAAAATAAAATGAATCATATAAATGAGTTACTTACCTATATCAGAGCTCTGCAATACTTGCATTTTGCTAAGGTTTTCTAGTTCACGTCGTCTCGTCGCTATCACCTTTTTAGTTTCCTTGTGTAAGATATCGAGTGCTTTGTCTTGCCTTGTTTTGTGCGGCAATAATTTATAAATTGGTTCAACCATGAGAAATGGATTGCGCATTTTAAGTGCTGTTACTCGGCTAATGCTATGGAAAAATATCGAAAATAGATAAAGTACCTACACATCGTAAAATGTCTATATTGAGATTGAAAACGTCTACTTTAAATTGAATATCCTATCCTGGGGGTGAAAAGTACAATACGATATATCTTATCATGGGGGGGGGGGGGGGGGGAGATGGAGGGGCAAAGAAAAAAATTCTTTGTACGTAACTGGTTTCGTAGCAAGAAAAACAATAAAGTACCTACACACCGTAAAATGTCTATATTGAGATTGAGAACGTCTACTTTAAATTGAATATCCTATCCTAGGGGGTGAAAAGTACAATACGATATATCTTATCATGGGGGGGGGGAGGAGATGGAGGGGCAAAGAAAAAAATTCTTTGTACGTAACTGGTTTCGTAGCAAGAAAAACAATAAAGTACCTACACACCGTAAAATGTCTATATTGAGATTGAGAACGTCTACTTTAAATTGAGTATCTTATCCTGGGGGTGAAAAGTACAATATAATATATCTTATCATGGGGGGGGGGGGAAGATGGAGGGGCGATGAAAAAAAAAATCTTTGTACGTAACTGGTTTCGTAGCAAGAAAAACAATTCTTGTCACGTAACTGGTTACGTAGCGTTGGTTTCGTAAGCGGCCGAAGGGAGTAGGTAGAAGACAGATGTCTTGGCTAAGAACAATCCGTCAAAGGTCAAAGGACCGGAATTACGGGAGTGGAAGAGCTGTTCCGAGTGGCGCGTTATAGAAAGGTCTTTTTGAGGGTGATCGTCAACATCGAGGGAACTTGATAAGGCACTTAGCGCCTATTTCACAAACGTCAATAAGGCCAAACTGTCATTTAAAGTCACCGGTAACCGCGAATAATTTAGCTGATATACCTTTGTTTGTACGGTAAACGTCCCAAACATTAAACAATTAATAGAAATTATGAAGTGTTATTTTTTAAGTATTCAAAACCCAAAACGTATTCGAATTTGTTTACTTACTCATCGACAGCTTTAACGTAATCAGATTCGTCATTCTTTTGGGTATTAAATGAAACACCCATTATGGATTCTGAAATTATAACAAAAGAACTGTTAAGAGAATAGCTTAATTAAATTGTTTTAAGTAATAAAACCGATTTAATTAACCCTGTAATAGAGAATACTTTGACACATTCTCTTACAACATTCTCTTTCTCTCCCATAAAAATAGGTGTTTCTGTAATTGGTAATGAAAATTGTGAAAATAGTGAAATCTATCAACATGCCGTTTGGTGGTTTAGAAGAAATTAGCGGCGAAACAGTCAGACAGACAGACTTTATTTTATAAGATTTAGATGTAGATAAAACAAAGTGTTCCCAGTAAACATGTTAATAAAATTAATTAATAGATGTCTAAACATTAAAATTTACCTGTAACGTTATCCAAGGCGGCCAAAGCTATTATCGGGAATAAATCTATTGTAGTATCAGCTAGACCTTTTAATTTGTTTATTAATACTTTTTCATTCTTCAAGAATACTGGCAAGAAGCTTTGTAATATGTTGAAATGAAATGCTGGCGTCAGAAACTTTCGATGTGACTTCCATTTGTTGCCTGAAACATCACATCCAAAAACAAACAATAAAATATTAATCAAACAATACACAAATATTAGATAACCTATGACATAAAACTATGTTGTGATGTTTATAATAGAGGATTTATTATTAATAATAACATAAACTATAGGTACTAACATAATTTCAACAATATTCTAATTTCAACACATTCCAAATTTTCATTTGCCCCTAAATACAATTCAATGCTAATATAATATATTTTTGGATGTTTGTTACTCAATTACCAAAAACGGCTAACAAGTTTGAATGAAAGACACATTTAAATGATTAGGATGATAAACGAACTATCGCATGTAAAAAGTAATGGGCTCAGGTAAGTATTATCTTATAATAACGGTGTTTACAGTTAAACTTTCAGAATTATCGCAATTTTTAAATACATTACTACTCGTATACTAGTTGACAACTAAAGTACAACTCAGTAGTGAATAGTGATAGCTGTGTCAGAGGTTGCGCATTTCATAATATATGAATAAGTCAGTCGGTCTAGGTCACGGTGTTTCATATGTTATCAGTGATATTTAAAAAAAACCTATATGAGTATATTTATCAGTTGTTTAGCATAGTAAAAGCTTTAGATAGTTATTTTATATAAAAGATGCTTGTTCATATAACTATATGATGTAGGAGTTCTCCCACGATGGATCATGGTAAAAGTGGGAAGGCGTTGTAGGTAAACATAAAAAGTTGTAGGTAAAAACAATTATATGCATTCAGTGCTGTTTATGACATTAGTTTTTAAAAATTATAATAAATCACCTGTAGATGTAAGAAGTCCGGTGCCAAGCCAGGGTTTTAGTGTTTCGTAGGACCAGCCTTTGACTATTAATTCAGCGCTTGAAACTATAGGCTAAAAAAAAAGTACAATCTTCACTTCAAAAATTACAAAAAATAAATGACCCGTGCTATCCAGGAGCGGATCGCTAGTCATGAATAAACAATTAAGTATACCTACTCGTATCTATAACTAGCTGGTGCCCGCGACTTCGCCCGCGTAACTTTGTAAATTATATACTAAAACCTTCCTCGAGAACCACTCTATCCATTGGTGAAAACAACATGAAAATCGATGCAGTAGTTTTTGAGTTTATCGCGAACAGACAGACAGATAGACGCGGCGGAGGCGGAGTGATTTTACAAAGGAGCGCAAGACTTATGTGATCATATATTTTTGCAAGTTAATGCTAGCGGTTTAAATACTATATTGTCACCTTTTTATCCTAATCATAACTACATAATAATATAAATATTATAAATACGAATGTTTCTATAGGTGAAAGAATTTTCAAAACTATTTAAAGTCAATTTAAAGTTTTATCCATTACTAGCTGTTGCACGCGACTTCGTTCGCGTAACTTTATAAAATATAATACATTCGTGTCTGTGAAACCATGGAAATACACATACAAAATTTCAACCCAATCGGTCAAGCCGTTTAGTAGTTGACATACCGACAGCAGCGCCACCTACCGGGTCCAATTGTATTTTTAAATCATCCAGGAAATCATCGAAATACCCATATAAAATTTCAACCCAATCGGTTCAGCCGTTTAGAAGTTATGTGAAAAAGATAAGTATGGAAGGATAATTCTTACTACCCGTTGTCCTATTACCCGTTTTCCCTAAGGAATGAAGCATTTTCTCGCGGTAAAAAGTAGCCTATGTTCATCAGATAATGTCGGCTTCTAATGGTAAAAGAATTTTTAAATCGGTCCAGTAGTTTCGGAGCCTATTCAATACAAACAAACAATCAAGTCTTTCCTCTTTATAATATTATTATTATATTTTTTTATATTAACTATTATAGATTCCGTACACCGCGCACACACGTCTCCATCCAGATCACATAAAACTTAAAGTAATAGGAACCTAATTCAATTGAAACGTTTCATTATAAAATATGCAAGTTGAGCAAGTTACACACGCAAATATTAGTAAGCAAAGGATTCGTGACCAAGAAGTGTGACCAGTAATAATTATTTCAATTCATAGTCTATTAGGTGTCATTACTCAGCTAGAAGATACGAATGTAATTAGGTTCTTGTACAATAAGTAGTTATTAAACTGAATGAGGGAATAATAACTTAAGTAGTGAAACAACGTGTAGTTACCTACTGTTACCTATTAATTAATTGCATCAAAATAATATGTCAATTCAAGTTCGTTGATTAATTGAAATATTGCTCGTTCAATTAGTCAATTAATCGTTCAATTCTTGTTAATTAAAATAAGAAAGTTCTCCGATTAATTCATTTTGAAATATCATTGCTTGTCATTTAGTATTCATCAGTCTAACAATTAAATTACTGTTATAATATTTACACGTGATTAAATTAAAATATTTATTTGGAATTTGCCCAAGCGTCAAATTAGAGCCGACGTAATAATTAATTATAATAATAATAAATAATAAACTAAATTTTGCAGCGACGTAAAAACGACGTAATAGACTTAGGGCCTCTTTCACGAACTAAAAGTAAAGTGTTGATTAGTTACTTTTAGAAATCATTTTCTGTTATATTGAATTATGCACCCGGTTTACTGCATCATTCGATAGCCGATTTTTTATTATTATTTTTGATTTAATGTTTGGGACGTTTACCGTACAAACAAAGGTATATCAGCTCCATTTTCCTCGGTTACCGGTGACTTTAAATGACATTTTGGCCTACTTGACGTTTGAGAAACAGGCGCTTAATCTCAAAAACTGACAAATTTGGCATACTAGAAAAAATTTAGGATCCTTTTTGGATTTTCAAAAAAAACCAACTATAGCGTGTACAAAGTCGCTAAAATAATAATAACATATATTTTCATTTTTCCACTACTAAGTCCTAGGACCGCTAGTTATAAAATAACTACCTGGTGCCCGCGACTGCGCCTGCGTTAAGTATAGCGCCTGACTAAATGTGTAAAGCAATATAACCGCCTGACATCTTTGCTGTTATAAAATATTCAGGGATTATCTTTATTTTTTGTAGATAACCGTCCGCGTTGAAAATATATCAAAATCCGTTCTATGCACACATAGGGACAGACAGACGGGAAGCGACTTTGTTTTATAATGTAGTGATAGTGAAGTCGCTGTCCGCCTCTGTCTATTTCTCGGCTAACTTCTTCTAAACCACTTAACGGAATTTGATACGATTTTCAGTAAAGGAAAGAGCGATAAACTTGCAAAAAATAAATGCATTCACGCAGATCGTTAGTAAAATAGAATATTTATAGGAAAACAATATAGTAATCATTTATAGGATTAGTTGTTCACGAAAAATAAAGTTAAACTGTAGCAAGTACTTACCTCAATGTATTTGGGATGATTTAGTGAAACATATCTTCGGTTTAGTATATAAACTGTAAACGCACTGTTATATTTTTTCGATAAATTTGAGAGAACTTCCAAAAATTCTGAAATTTAGACCCACTAAAGTATAGTATAAAAGACACGCGAATACGCATTAATTTTATTAACAAAGTAAAGGTAAAAACTCACTGGTTCGATGCACTAAGAACTTATGGCCATTGCCTATAATCGGTAGAGGCATAGGACCTGGAACAATGCTTCTTCTTTTGTCTAAAACAAATCCAATCCAAGACAACGCGAATGTTAAGAGTATCGACAGAAACAATAGTATGAATAAAATCATCTTGACCTCCGCTTATCTGAGTAAAATATCGACCTACGCTCGTGGATAGCTGCTTTACGAATGACCAAAGAACGCTGTTTTATTATTACATGCGCATTTGGCTATAATAATTTATTATACCTTTTTTTTTGTACCTTGAAATTGCGCAGATATCGGGTTGCTATCCGAATGCGATATTATAAGTTACCACTAGAGTAGACAGGTCAGTAACACTAAGTAAAAATATAGGTAGGTAATATACATAATTGGCACCATGTCAGTACCATTGGCGTGTTTTGGAACAGTACTAGCCTGGTAAAATACTGATTATATATTATTAAAATACAATGTCAATATAAGGCCATATTTAGACCGCAAGAACTATAGTAAAGCCAAGAAGACAACACAATCTAAAACAACCCGGCCCTCTGTCCTTTTTCCTCACACGAAACGGTCGCCGCTATCTGTTTCATGGTATAGGCAGCCGTCTCGAAATCCTTGAAAGTTAGTTTATTTACATTCTTGGCGTTATCTCGTTGGCCTTGCTATATGTATATTTGTATTAAAAATTACTTTGTATAATTGGATGACAATTATATAGTGTAATATATGTACATGTGACCTACAATTAACAACGATCTTTGTGTACTTGTATAGGGACAGTAGTTTTTATTAAAACAATGTATAATTCTATAATGTTAATAGCGGACGTGTCTAGTAGGTATTTAGCTCAGTGTAAAGATTATCAATTCGTAAACCTAAATATATTTTAATATTTAATTGACAATAAATTGTTAGCAGTATCAACATTTATTGATGGTCTATTATTTCAAATATTTAGATTATAATTGTTTTTTTTTTTTCAAATAAATTACCAAACAAAATAATTTAACCTTGTAAGTGTGTCCACTTACAAGGTTAAATTATTTTGTGAAAACCTTGTAGATTAATAAATGGCTTGAAGGTGAACTACCTAAATCATTAGTTACCTCAATTAACTCGATGGTGATTCGAAAAATTAAATAAAACGTCGAAACCAAAATGATATTTCAAAATTCAATAAATTATTAATACTAGTGATCTCTCCCGGCTTCAACCGGGATGCAATTTTTATACACATTTATCTCTCTTTCCTGAAGTAAAAAACCGAATTAAAATCGGTTAAACGGTTCTGGAGGCCCTAGAGGACAAACATACATTGATTTTTATTTATATAGAAGATATAAACTCACTTATAATAAGATAGATACCTATTTATTAAACAATAAAAAAAAGTATTATTTTAATTTTAATCAGTTTAAACTTGAATTGATTTAAATTTATACAAATTTATACAAAATTGCGCGACGAGCATACTAACCACTCATCAACGAAATTCAAGTCGGAATGGCTTGTAAGTACATTTCGACTTGGATTTCGTTGAATAATTTTATAAAATAATACGACAATAATACTTTCATTTCTTCCGGACCTTCGTTTTCTTCCGGAGTCTCTTTACTAAAATAATCAATAATCAATCAATACTAATAATAAATCTGTAATGTAAGTGTAGGTATTGTATGTATGTATGTATGTATGAATGTTCCTCCATAACTCTTGAACGAATATAAACTGATTTTCATGAAACTTGATAGATGAACATTTAAACGTACAGGACACAGGATAGGCTACTTTATCAAAGCGGACGAAGTCGCGGGCGCCAGCTAGTAATAAAATAAAGGCACTAATTAACCTTAACGTGCTTGTAATTAAACCAGTTTAAAATCTATTAAAATAAAATCAGACTCGTTTGATACTTAGCTTTTATGAGTTTGCTTCTATTTTTCCGTATATACATATATAAAGTACTTTGTGTAATTGACAGCCTATAAAAACGTTCAAAACTATGTTGAAACAAAATTTGTATTATTTATATTTCTACCATTTTATAATAAAATAGTAAAATCGTAATTAATTACGAATGAAAGTCTATCGTACTAGAAGTAATACCACGAGTAAAAAAAGAGAACAGAAGTCCAGAAAAATATAATAATAATATAATCTATACTAATATTACAAAGAGGAAAGATTTGATTGTTTTTTTGTTTGTATTGAATAGGCTCCGAAACTACTGTACCGATTTGAAAAATTCTTTTACCATTAGAAGCCTACATTATCCCTGATGAACATAGGCTACTTTTTATCGCGAGAAAATGCTTCATTCCTACGGGAAAACGGGTAATAGGACAACGGGTAGTAAGAATTATCCTTCCGTACTTATCTTTTTCACATAACTTCTAAACGGCTGCACAGATTGGGTTGAAATTTTATATGGGTATTTCGATGGTTTCCTGGATGATTTAAAAATACAATTGGACCCGGTAGGTGGCGCTGCTGTCGGTATGTCAACTACTAAACGGCTTGACCGATTGGGTTGAAATTTTGTAAGTGTATTGCCATGGTTTCACAGACACGAATGTATTATATTTTATAAAGTTACGCGGACGAAGTTGCGTGCAACAGCTAGTAAAAAATATAGTTATATTAATAACTAGCGACCCGCTTTCCTTTCCTCGTTTAACGCTCTTTCCATTAGTAAATAGCATGAAAATCCGTTCGGTAGTTTTGAGATCATAGCAGACATATTATATTGTTTTATAACTATGTAAGGATGTCACCTTATTATTAGTATGGATTGGTCAAGGTCAAAGTCCGTGTTAGCGATTGAGGATTAAATATTTTAATTACTTAGAACTTTATATTCACCAAAGTTTTTAGTTTAATTATACTTTTTTATAAAAAAAAATCTAAAATATAAGTAGGTACAATCAATTAGAACCATCGATGTTAGAACCCACACAAAGGTTTTTTATATTTAAAGAAAGGTGATAGGTAACTCTATTTAACAAAAAAAAACACCGACTTCAAACCGTTTTCTCATGGATGCCATTGTCAGAACTGGACCAAATTGAAATGGGACCACACGGGAAGCACCATCTTTCAAATAAAAAAAGAATCATCAAAATCGGTTTACCCAGTCGGAAGTTCTAAGTAACAAACTTAACCTTTTTTGGAAGTTGGTTGTAAAGAGGTTTTGTAATTTGTATCTGAACATTCTGAATTGAATCTTGACTGAATCCAATACTTACACAACACATGAACACAACCTTATATTAGGGTAAATTGAGCAAATTATAAGATCAGGAAGAAAGTTAGATGGCGCTGATGTGCTAAGAGAATTGGCAAAACGGCGGTAGGAATAATTCACTCAATACATTGGGCATGGATGCGTACTTTATATATTTTTTAATATGCTATTAAAAGTATAAAATAATTACTTGTATGCTATCGGCGAAAACAATAATGTTAGTTCTAATCCAAGGCTTTAAAAATAGTCTGTATAATAAAATTCTGTATAAAATGACAGTTTGAGTTTACACATATTTTATGGTCTGTGGCCGGGCCGAGAGTTCAATCAATTCATGATCAATCAATTTCATTCATAATTTTAATTTATTTATATAAATAACCTAAAAAGAAACAAACTTCGTAGAGTTATTTATAATTTAATTTAGTAATTAATTGTTAATTACGTTCTGTTCTTGCACTATATTGTTTTATTTATTCTTATTGAATGAGTATTTAAAAGAAGTTAAATATGTCCATAAATTTCTTGTTAAAAAACCATGCAAGATCTACTCCGTTATGTTTAGGTAAGTAGCTTTTAAAAACCAAATAAACATACTTTTAAAATTTGCATTCAGTAGAAACCAAACGACTGAGTGACTTAGAACTTGTGGACCAGTTCTGCCGTCAGAGTCTACTTGTTAAATGACTACCGATTGATAAGTTGATAGCGTGTGATACGTAGATTTTATTAATGAAAATTAAAAAAAAAAACTCTCATGTTCTAGAATTTGTCCGTAATGCTAGTAAGAAGACTGGAGGCAGTACACAGAATACAAATACTAAAGCTAAACCAAAACGTAGGGGTTGGAAGGTACAAGATGGGCATTTTGTCCAAGCTGGTACAATGTTGGCTACACAAATAAAGCCCCGGTTCCATCCAGGTCTAAACGTAAGTTGTTCACTGGTTCACGTTCTTTTTATGTTAAGGTATGTCAGCCTGTCTTCAAGACAGGCTGACATACCACTTGATGGTATATGGCTACTGTCACCTCTAACAGGATTAATTTTCTAAAGGGCTAGACTCAAAATTTAAAACAAGCATATTTTAGTTTGAATTTTTTTTATTGAGTTTATTTAAATTAATTTTCATACAACGGTAATAAAAATGGTAACGTAAATTATCTTGAGCTTGAGGATCCAGACACCTGAGGTCTCATGTTTTTGATAAGCTCATTGATGTCAGGTGTCATATTTAAGGTAGTTATTTTCAGGATAGATTGGAGATGTTCATCAGTAAGCCTTGAATGATATTTGTTCTTATTTATTTTCATAACGGAAAACATCTATTCACATAAATAGGTACTACCAAACATACACAGGATACATGCCACATGTTTTTTAATATTTGGATAGTTATTCAAACTCTAGAAATACTGTTTATCTTTTGGACTGTCACATTGGAGATCTATAATATCAATTCTATTTTAAAAATACGAGTGGCATTAGGATCCCATGGGATCCTAGACGTGGGAGCCAAGTGGACAGAGGCAATAAAAATGGATCCTATGAGCATAGGAGCCAAAATGAAAAAAAAAAGTATCCTAGGATACCATGGGATCATAAACGTGGGAGCCAAGTGGACGAAGGCCATCGAATGCCATCTAAAAAAATCCTCACTTGATAGATTCTGGTTGCGGGCCATCTCGAGATGGCTTGAGGGCATCCTTAACTCACCGAAACGGAACAGCAGATACATTATGTTGTCATTTCATAGTGGTGGTTACTGACTGTGATGACTGCAAAATGCAGTGTGCCCTGTCATTACTTAAATAAAAAAATAATGTAAGAAAATATGAGTCTGCCTTTTATTTCTAATTTTTTGTTTATTTCTCAGGTTGGTTTTGGCCGCAATGCAACCCTGTTTGCAATGGTGCCTGGTAAAGTAGTCGTCACTTGTGAGAAATTTGATCCATACTGGGAACATGGGTGGGTAAAAAAAATATACACTGGAAGAGAGGAACAAACAATTTTGAAAAAATATTTTAATGTAATACCAGAGCCCCAGCACCAAAACTTCAAACTCATAGATGAAGTCTAATTATTAATATAATGTAAATAGATTACTTAGTAAAATAAAATTTCAATAGTTACTGAATTAACTAGTTAGTTTTATTGTCTTGTTTTTATAAATTTTTTTCTTTTATATAGGCATACTGTTCATGTTAAATTTAAATTTTCCTATATAGACAAGTGTGTTATTGGCCAACATTTACCTGGTAAAAGCAACCGGCAACCTTTGTTACAGTTCATGCAAATATTACTTATGAAAATAATATATTTTCTTTCTGTAAAGTGTAATATTATTAATTTTATTTGGAATCGCGCAATCTGTCTTTAGGCACAGAAATGTACTCGGTTGTTTGGAAATACTCTGCTCTACAAATTACTTTGAGCAAAGTGTAGAGAGAATACGTCGTTCTTGCGTATGGATAGATGGCGCTGTTTTTATATTATGGTGGTTAATATTTCAAAATACAAAGCTTAGAATTTTGTTATAAGGGAAGTAAACGAAGTAAATGTTGAGGAGAGGAATAACTAAATATTTGTTTGTAATGTCACTGTCGCCTTCAACTAAGTAATCACTGTCAGATTTACCTATGCGTATTTCTGTCATCGTCTGCCAATCAGAAGCATTTCTGGAACACACATTTTGGAAGGGTCTTCACAATTCCGACTAATTTAAAAAATATAATTAAATAAGTAATGCTCTAAAAAAATACATGACTGAATAAATGTGTAACACCTAAGAAAAAGGCGCGGACAAAGTCGCAGGAAAAAGCTAGTCTATTCTATACTAATATTTTTAAAAAGGATTGTATGTTTGTTTGTAAATGAATCAAAAACTATTGGAGCGATTTCAAAAATTCTTTTACCTGTAGAAAGCTATCAGCGAGTAACATCCGTACTAATATTATAAATGCGAAAGTTTGTATGGAGGTATGGATGTTTGTTACTCTTTCACGCAAAAATTACTGAACCGATCACCATGAAATTTTGCATACACGTTGTCTGGGACACCAGAAAGGACATGGATACCTTTCATATTTTATATAACAAAAAACTGTCATATTTTTTTCTACAACTCGTTTACAAGGTTAGCGACATAGTTTTGGAGGAAATATGCAATTTACGCTTCCGCCGCTGCAGATAGGTAAACCCGCTCACATGAAATATGAAGAAGGTGGGAACGGGTATACGCGAGTTAAGGACAAATTTTATTGGCCTAATAAATATCTCTCGACTATAAATCAGGAAATATTGCCGTGGTGCTGTAATGTACGAGTTTAAAGGAAGAGAGGCTTTAAGTGTTGTTTTTATTTGGAAGAAAATACTGTTATCTTTAACGCCTGACGCAAAAACGGGATGTTATAAGTTTGACATTTGTACCTGTGTATGTGTGTATCTGTGTGTCTGTCAATAGAATCGTAGATACCAAACGATTTTTGTGTTTGAAGGTTGACGTGATCGAGATGGTTCTAATATAGTTTATGAGGATCTGTTCAAGAGTTTGAAGATCAACAGCCCATTTCCTAGTTAACTTCACTAGGTTCGATTGATGTGAAGTTTGGTATACTTATATATCTCTATTTAAAATATATTGTTTTCAAAGATTTCAGTGGCCTTTAAAAAATTTAGTTGCCAATTATTAGATACTTGCACTCATACCTCGGCTTTGCATGGATGCAATTTTTTCTGCAAGTTCTCACACCTTCCTCGCTTATCACTCAATTTGTGAAAACATACCATAATCCGTTGAGTGGTTTAGAAGAAGTTAGCGGAGAAGCATCGACATAATATATTCTTCAGAAGAGAAGGGAAAGTGGATTTAAATTTATAATACGAGTATGTATAGAAAAGATGTAGGAAGTAGCGAGGTACAATGCATACTACAGAAACTTCGCTGTTAGATTTTAATTAAAATTTTAACAATTTTTTTCCAATTAGTTTAAAATAGATTTGAAAAATATATTTATAAAACTTTTCTATACACGCAATTTAAATCGTGTAGTCACATCTCGCAGTGAAGCGAAGTCAATAGAAAAAAAATCCAGGTAGGGGGAGGAGATTGGCGATTTTCCGGTTCTGAAATGACGTCCGGCCGGCCAGGATGTTGACCGGTACGGTACTGGACTGGATGAAGTTTATCGCAGCTAGTGAATAAGGTCTACTGTCACACTTACCGTGTTTAACAGGTGTTGCTGCGTATCTAGTTGAACGAAATGTAAAAAAGAGATGTACTTGTGAGCAGTAGTTATTACTTTATTAATTACTAGCTATGTCTTTCTGGTCTTCTGACTACCCTATGTCCTTTCTGGTGTCCCAGAAAAAGTGTATGCAAAATTTCATGGTGATCGGTACAGTAGTTTTTGTGTGAAAGAGTTACGAAGACGAACATCCATACAAACTTTCGCATTTATAATACTAGTACGGTCTAGTTAGGACAATTAATGTTCACCATTTAAATTATGTCCTAGGAGCGCCATTTGTCGTTATATTCGCATTTGTGTAACAAGTGTCATCTATGTAACAAATTAAAGTTTAAAGTGACTATTAAAATGTGTACCTATATGAAATCAACGAGCTATGGAGAGGGCTCTATTGCTCGGAATTACACTGCGAGATCCAATCAGGTATGAGGAGATCCTTTAGTTTAGTATAGACGAACTAAATACTTACTCATTTAAAACATCAATATAGTAAAAATAGTACGGTTTTAAGTATATATTCAAGTTTTAAGTATAGATGCCATTAACAAAAACTGTGCATATGAATCTTGTAAATGTTATTTCCACTTTTCAGCTCCACAACTAAGCACCCTTCTCGAAACAAATGTGTTGCCTTAAAGATACTTTCACCGTAGCTGGCACGTAAGAATAATTCACGCCGACGCTTTTCATATTAGGCGAGATGATGATCGCAAAGGGAGAGCTTGGCGGGCTTACCTCGAGAGTGCCATTTTGCCACCATAAAACGATTGATCGAAGACGAATTTTAGTTTGATTATAGAGATGTCGATATATTAATCATACTTACATTATAAGTCGTAAAGTATAGCTGTCTTTTTTTAAGTTTTCACCACTAAGGGCCTCTTTCACCATCTGTCAAGTAGGCTAACTGTCATTTAAAGTCACCGGTAACCGGGGATAATGGAGCGGATATACCTTTGTTTGTACGGTAAAAGACCCAAATATTAAAAACAAAATAATAAAAAAACCTATATTCATTAAATTCATAATTCAATAAAACATAAAATTATTTCAAAAAGTAACTAATCAACACTTTACTTGTAGTTGGTGAAAGAGTCCCTACTAAGTAATCTATAAAAAAACGAATTTTTAGTGTTCGTAATAAGATTGATTCGACTTAGTTTGTACATAATATCTCACTCCCTTAACTAAAGTTATAACCAGGTAGTATGTTCCTTGGAGATAGACATTAATTATTATAGAATATAAGCCACGGGGAGAAGCTAATGCTCTATTTTTCATTTACTTGTTTTTATAGTATATACATATATGTGTTTAAATGCAATACAAATTAAAGTTTTTTAAATTATTATTTTTCTCTTTCTATCCTCGTAACTGCATTTGCAGTTAAATGAAATATTATTTTCCAAATGCCTATTCATTCTATCAACAACTCCATTTCTCTTCTCTAGTATTCTTAAGGTTTTTCTTGCTTCTTCGCACGCGTGTTAATTTAATAAGAAATCTAGCCTCAAGCTACGAGTATATCTAGATAGAAGTCCCTTTTAAATCGACACAGAGCCTTAGTCGTGAAATCGTAACATAAGTTACTGTCGCATTTAGAACATTCTATAGACTAGTACGGATTTCATTTCGTATAACGTCGGTTCTTCGTATCGTGAAAGGTATTTCACGTAACACTCATATATTAGTAGTAGGCCCCGTCCCCTTGACTGCAGTTCGAAGGGTGCTTGAGATTTCCCACTTGTAATTTTTCTCGGCAGCCATATTGCAGTGTTCGCCCAATAACGCCCAACACCCGCTGTTGGTTATAACTCAACTCTTAAATTAAACTTTTTGCGAGAAAACGAAAGTTGTCATGTGCGACTGACTCTTATAGATTGGGTTTTTCGTGTACCTTGTTGTGACGTTTTCTTCATTATTTTTTCTTTCATATTTATCGATCTCTTATATAGACAAAATTAGTTAATACTGGGTGTATTATAGTAATATAACCCAATAATGCATAATATTTTTTTTTTATGTTAAGATTGACAGACAGGCTGTCGGTCCACTGGATGTTAGGTGGCTACAACACAAGCAACGCCACAGGTGCTGCAAGTGCCCTGCCGACCATAGTGCGATTAAGGATTGGTAATGGGTTCTGGCATCCCTTACTCACTCACCGAAAAACTACAGCACACATACTATTATTTTAAGGTGGTCTTCTGTAAAGGGATGGTTACTGCCCGAGATTTCGCATACAGTCAAGTCTGCTTGCAATTACAGAAAACTGACGGGCCTGGCCCGTACTCGATGTACCAGGGACTGCTTCATCTGCAGCCGAATTCACACTGTCTTAGTCTATAGGTTAAGTTGATGCTTTTAAGTTTAACTGTAGGTTCAGTTGTGGGTTATCTCGGTTTTTATTCATCTCGCGGTCTTCAAAAACTGTGAAAATTTGAAATTTTCTTAATTTTTGTAAGAAATAAATCATTTAAATGTTAAATACTTTCTTAATTTGAAATACCATTAAATATGATTCATTGAAGGCTTCGTGGAGCGGAAGCATGAGCAATTATCTCTTTCACATTTATGCACTTCGGGGTAAGGCTTGTCCTTAGTCTAACGTTTCATTTTTCGCCCTCATTCCGATTCAAGCACTCGAGCCTCCTCTGCAGCCAAGGCGTTTCTGGAAGCAAAACATTTGTGCGTAATTCTTCACGTTCGAATTTCAACCGTTTCCAAGTTGGTATAGAGTTTTAATTTGAAAAGTGTGTTTATGCAGACGTTTCGTTCCAATTATAGTAACCGAGCGGTAGCAGTGTTTCCCTAATGAAAGTTCTGACTTGTCGACGCATTGTCTCAGTTTCGAGTGATGCCGTCGCTCTGATGAATGCAACAATGTGAGTTCAACGACCTACTAACTAGGAACTATTGGAACAATTGATTTGAAAGTCGTTTTATAGGAAGATATTGTACTTTAATCTTGTATCAAAATTTTCATCATTTGCATTTTTTATGTAAGCGTGTAATGTACATTTTTTTTTGTCTTACATTTTATAGTCTGTTTCCCTACAAAACGGACACAGCTCGCCTGAAAACTACGTCGCCTCTTTTTTAACCTGCGACGTCCGACGCAAAAACTGCTTATTATAAGTTTGACATGTGACTGTGTAATGTAAGTGTGTATCTGTGTGTTGTTATCGGCAAAGGACAGAAAAATCTTTATATATGTATAGGTATCATTTAGTTACACGTGACCTTTTAATTTTTTAATATATTACAAAAAGTAAAGTAAAATTATGTTTGTGTTACAGTGTATTTATGTGAAGCGTATTAAGGGGATATCGATTCTCGGTAGCGAGGTGATTTACATCGTAGCCTTCGTAATTCGTTGCCCTGACGGACGTCCTGTATAAATCAACGTTGGACCCCCGCTAACCGGACATTTATCTCGGAACTACGATAAAAAACCTCCTATCGAAGGGATGAAAACGATGCATGCTTACGCGATTGCATCGCACTGATTATTTATTTTAACGATCGGCGATTGCCTTCGCACAAGTTAAAAATTATATATTTTTGCGTTTGATGCGTGTGGTAATTATTTGCAATACGTTTTACGCGCCCAAATGACTGAGAAATGTATTGCCACTACTTATGACCAGAGCCAACTTTGAAAATATTATTTTCTAAGTTGGCACTAAAGTCACTCGACCAAGGGGCTCGTCAAGATATTTTAATTTTTATCAAATTTTGGATTGAAGGTGATAGTAATGATAATACATCTCTCATTCAGCTCGAGGTCAGGGAAGACTGAAGATTCTTGCATATGAAGTTGTAAAGCAATATGAGATTTGTGGTAGTATGGAGGCCATCTTCCATTCGCTATACATGGAAATAAATTTTTCCAGCTTACTGTGTTTCGCCTTTATTTAGCCTAATGCCGTTAGTGTTAAATTGGCAGCCCCACGATTGAAATGATTGTCTGGTGACCATTATATCAAAATCCTTCTGCAAGGAAGACTTGAAACTTATGTAGTTTCAACTTGAAACTTAGTTTCAATTTGAAACTTAACAGCTTTAGTTTCCCCGGAGGTATTCAATAGAAGCAAAAAAGCGTTCTTTACAGGCCGCTATAGAGATTATGATTCATCGAGTTTCCTCGGCTCGGTTAAATAACGTAAAAAGATTGTGACATCGAGTATAATATTCATGGAAAGGTATAATTTAATTCCTGGAGACAGTCCGGGCGGGCTTGAACTCGTTGGAGATTACACTCTTGTCTGAGGAAAAATGTGTAATGAAGGAAAAACGCTACGAAAATATGAAATTATGGACTCAGAGACGATATTTTCTTATCTATTAAACGAAGATGTAGGGTTTGATGGTAATAAAGAGTGTTTTTGACATTTTTATTCGCAGGATATTATTGATAAATACCTACTCGTTCTTTGATATTTTAATGTTTGTGACAATATATCTAGCAATGTTATTAATATAATAAGCACTTTAATACTTTTTTATGTACAGCTTCTTATTTAAAATATTAACTGGTAGTATATATTAAGATTTGGGTTTATGACGTTTTATATTTTTTTAATTATTTTTTTAATTTAATTAAGTTTATTTTTCACACAACATATCTCTGCCGTAGGACGTCCACTGTTGACCGTAGGCTTCCCCCATAATTTTTGAATAGAACCGGGAACGAATAGTGTGAATATATCGTAGACCAGCGGCTACAGTCAGTCTGGTCTAGTCCCGTCGTCTCGAGGACCGTCCGAACCATCCCAGCTGATAGAAAAACAGTTTTTTCCATCTTTGAAATAATTACGGACGAATTTCAACCAGTCGGTGAACAATAGTACTAAAAAAAAATCGAAGAGATGAGTTTTAATCCTCTGAATGTGAAAGTCTTTATTAAAGATGTTGAGAGATTGACAATCAGAAAAGTACGATTTATGGTGATAAGCCGTAAAGTAGAAACTGATTTAATAATAATAATAAATAAGGAATAACATTAAAATTCAGGGGAGCCAATAGACGAAAATTTCCCCGAAGGATAAATTACATTTCGTTATAATTCAGCGGATTCCTGTCTTTGATCAATCGCCTGATCCCGATTTCTATCTCGAAGGGGATTATTAGATTTTCCTGGAACACTTAAATTTTATTTTATTTTTTCTACCATTACAAATGAAATCGAGAATGGTGAAAATATAATTATGTTCATGTTTTTTATTTTCTATATTCCTTCAAGAAATAAAATTGACGGGCATCTTGTATTCAACATGGTAAAAGTCTTTATTACAGCGGTAAACAATAATTATAAATACAACTGATAAATAAGGTTTCTTGAAGTTACCATATTGCAAATTGATTCCTTACAAATAAAATCGCAGTGTGCTGCGCGGTGTTTTATTAGTAAATATTTTAATAAGTGAGGCGTAGTTTGATTGCATTTGTGTACGTTTAACCGTGTATATACACAGCGCAAGCGTATTTTTTATTTTATTAGAGGTTAGATTAGAGGTTATTTATTAGAGGTTCAGTTCACTCGGCTTATGTAAAGGCAAATAAGACATCTATTAAATCAAAAGAGCTTATCAATAAGATAGAGCAGGTCAAATGAGAAATTTGCAAATGTATCCGGGTTTTCCAATAAACGTTCCAATGTTCAAACCCTAACACATAAAATCTGAAACAGAAAGTCCCTAAAGTCCACTCAATGCTTATCCAAGCGCAGGGACGATACTTTTGTATGTTTATAGGATTCAACGGAAAATATTTTTAAATTTGGAACAATATGGCGGACAGCGGGTTGCCATAAATCTAAAGATGGCTGTAATGCGCGAATACATGGCGGGAATTATTTATGAAGGGATACCAGTTTTAAGTTAGGTTCGTATTGGAAAAGTAACCGTGCAATAAATATTTGTGTCGTATCCACTTGGATTTAAACTGTACGTGTTAGGATATATTAGTCCTAGTATGTTTACGAAAAGGAAGCAAAAATGAAAATATCTTTGGTAATATATTTATTTTTAAGACATTTCGAAACCTAGTTAGTCGGTATGCATTTTTCTTGATATCATGTCGGAGATTGTCAACTGGGAGTCTGGGCCGCAATTACAAACTGGACCTGGCCTGGCCTTTCCTCTTCATAAGGACTTTTCTCGGACTCCAACGAATATTAAAAAAAGGGCGTATTGGATCAGCGGCGGTTCTCGAGTGCGCTTTGCATTAGTTGCGTCTTGCGATGTGTCAAAGATGCAGTCCTCGCAATATCTTGTGTTTTCTTTTGCACTGTTTGTTTTGTCAATTTCTTGCGCTTGTTTTCCTGTGTACCATCAAGGGAACAGCTAAAGGGTTTAGCTGTTCCCTTGATGGTACAGTGGAAAATAAATTTTAACCGCTGTACCCTTGACCGTAAAACCCAACCAAATGTATTGTAAAATATAAGATAATACTGACATTTCATATGTAATGATGACGGGTTAGTCGTCATTAGGTATATGTTTTCGTCGGTTTTAATGAGTCGAATGTTCGTTCCGAAATAAAATGCAGCAAATATTACTAATATTGAACTTGAAGAGAAATGTAATGGATTACTGTTACAGCGCAAAAGCATTAGAGGTTCATTAGACGAAACGATACAACGCAGTCGGATATCGATTCGAAAAATCACCTCCGAGCTTATTACGCTTTTACTTCAGTATTACCTAAATATGTTATGTATATATGATTACATATGTTGTAGGAGAAGAATTTATTTTATGAACTATACTCTAGTTGTTATTTTATTGTTTATGAAAGTTCATGAAGTTTCGTAAACCTTTTTGAGTTAATTATTACAACATAGCACTGCAAAAACCTTGATGAAGTCAACAGGTTTAATCTTCTTGCTAAACGGTGTCAAAATAATATAATTTTATTTATTGAAAAATTCAATGCATGACAAAAATATAAGAGCAATAAAGATTGGGTAATTTTTTCAACGACTAAGAACAAGGACGAAAGTCGCGAGAAAAAGCTAGTAGGTATAATATAAAAATTTCAAGTTAATACAGGTTTCTTAATTTTTTACCAAGACAATGGGTTAATAAGAACGATAAGCTTGATAGTTTTAACGTCTAAAAATTGATTATCTCGTGTTTACGCATCGAGTTATTAGTCTGTATTATTTAAGTAAATATATTATCAAACTTGCGTTAACCATAAAGATCAAAAATTACATACATAAAAAACTTTTCTAAGCTCTCTAAAGCAATATAAAAATCGGCTTATAAAGATCAATGACGCGATCGAGAAATATTAAAATAAAATATGACTCAATTATCTCCTGTTCAATATCTCATTAAACAACGCTTTTACTTCACGAAGGCATTTTTAATTTTCCGCTAGCCTGAAGATTTATATGAATTCAGTTTTATGTCGATTATTACCTTTTCAAATCATATCATTGATGTTTATTGTATTATCTAGGCAATATTACTTCTCGGCTAAATTAGGCAAAACTATTATATAGGTATAAAGTTTACTTACGGTTAATTACCTTTAAAATTTACTTTAGCTGGCTGATTTTTGAGTTAATTATCTATTTATTTATTAATAATTACATATTACATAAATGTTCGGTATTGCTAAGCATAGAATGTACATATATATTGATATACGTATGTACAAATGTAGATATACATTCCTCGGTGTAGTTGCATACTATCAAGTCAAGTGGAACAGTTCCTTTGATTCTCTAATACGTCTAATATGTAATTATGTATTGTGTATTGTAGTTATAAGAAGAAACCAGTCAAATAGCAATTATAATTTATTAAAAAGTAAACACGAAAACGACACCTAACAATAAAAAACAACACAAAAAGTTTCTACTAATAAAGTAAGAAATGGGTTTTCATCATCTTAGCCGCAGGATTTTGAATGGGATGAAATAACCTCCTAGGCATTTCATCCCATTCTAGACCAATTCTAGACAAGAAGTTAAATTTTTAGTCTAGACTAACTAAACAATATACGTAATTGAAGCTGTTTCCCATGCAATCCGAACTAATAAATTGTGAAGGTTCGATTCGCTTGTCTGCCCTTTGGTTCGGACGTTCACTTTATAACTACTTACGTTTTGTAGACTAAAGTACATTTACAACCTCGTACAAATATAAAATCACTTATACTCGTATATTAATTGAAATCTCAAATGCAATTATGTATCATCATCATAATCAGAACTCAAGCGTGTACCTACTGTTGGAAATGGGTCTTTTTAAAAGAGCGCTACCACACTCGATTCGGCATCACCAAAACCCAACAGCACACATGCTTGTATTTCCCAATGACTGTGAAACTCAATGTGTCTACTACTAAAAACCTCGTGTTCTTCTGAAAAACAGTCGCACTGCCCATTTTATTAATGTGTAAAGCAATGGGTCCTTCACTACAAAATAATAGATAAAGTTGCAAAAAATGTTTAAAATTATAGACAAAATATGATATCACATAAGTATTGTTATTATTGTATTCAAACAAAAGTTTTAATTAATTATTAAGTAATTTTGCTCACAGTACATTACAAAATGTTTATAGTACAGTTGATTTTGAGATGTCTATGTGTGTACAAGCACTGTAAGGAAGTACCTAGGGGAATCTCCGGAAAATTGCAAGCATAAAGTTTCTAATCGACGGATCTTTTATTCTAAGCTACGAAGCTTCGAGATACAGCCCATTAGGTTTGTAATGGGGGATGTTCAAAATTTATTTTATAATCTTCTGGCACGTGATGTCTTTGTTTTAGTTGGCGGACGATAAAAAAAACAGGTCTTGGGATCCATATTATGTCGGTTGGAATATTGGGGAGTTCTGTTCCATTATTAACGGAGATTATCTGGATAAATCTTTTATGAACTTCGAGCGAGTTCATAAAAGTTAAATGATATTTAAACAATATCATATATATTGATATTTGCACAATATAATTTATATATCAAATAAAAAAATCTTATCCAAAAAGGTCATTTAAACATAATGACCTTTCTGGATTTGATTTTTTTGCATCTAATTGTTTATTTATTCCAGTATATTTTATAATATTGTACACATTTAAAAATAATAAACATTTAAAATATCACATAATATGGAATGACGAATAATATTTAAGCATAATTTTACTTATAAATGAAAAAATATTTTTTCTTTTACATAAAGGACAACAGTTGAAAAAAAATCATTAAAGTATCGTCCTATTATTTTTAATTTCCTTTTTTCCCCAGATTAAAATTAATTTACATGACGTGCTTTGCAATTTATTTATTACAAATTAATGGATTAATTATGGACGCGCCTAATATCGATATCTTAACTATAACTGTCAGGTAAGTGAGGAAACATTGCGTTATCATCTCATCGTAAGCTAAGCCGTAAGCTAAAACTACTTGAGCTAAAACTTTGCACTTTACATATGAATTTGAAATAGCAAACGCATTTCGCGCTCGAACGTAGATACAGATGCACTCGTTCACGACGCGACATGCATTCGTATGCAATTTATATGTCTCTCACAGCGGGGGTGTCAGACTGCTATATATTACGGGCATTAGAACCACCGCGATATATCCGACGTGAAACTAACGCGCGTGTTAAACCTCCATTTGGATAGAAAATTTTTAAGTAATTTCTCTATAGATTTTTTCCTCTGTACCTTCTTCCATATAAGAATCACACGATAATGTTACAAGGTATCTTTAAAAACTAACCCCCAACTTTTATTGAGCCCAAATACGCTTAATCTGCTGTAAATTGGATATATCGCAGACTATAGTGACCGGCACGTATCTTGGCAAGATTTTAACGTAGTGGGAGAAAGTTTGCGCACGTGAGATAAAACTTACGCAAGTGTACGAAGGAGTGAGCGGGACATGTGCAAGGGCGAACCAATCGCGCGGTCGGATCTATGTTATCTTGCCCCTTTGCCCCGCTTGATACCCGATCAGATCCAAAAAACGACTTCTGCGCATCTCGCCATTTTTGCCAACTTAGGTGCCGGGAATTTTGTTGCTGCAGCATCAGGTCAAGGTTACTATGACATGGAAATACCACCGAAGCAACAATATCCCAAATTTCACACCAATCATACATGTAGGGCTTAGTGAAATCCTCTAGTTAACTTGGAAATGGGCTGATATGGTCTTCAAATAGATCCTCATAAATTATAGCTAAGAATGATCCCGATCGTCAGCTTTTATTTATTATATTTATCGTATAATTAGAAAATGGATGGGTTTTAATAACGTAAAATTTATTAATAACATAAACACAATAAATATTAAATCACCAGTTAAACAGAACTTCACAATATTAACAAGAATACAATAGAAACAGACCAGTCGACTTAGTTCTGTGTGTGAAATGAAGAAACTACAAAAGTTGTGAAGTTGTACTGTAAATCCAGAGACGTCTTCGTTCGTCAGTTATTTTGTGTAGACAATTTATACTTTGTGGTATTGAAATAAGGTTCACGTTGAATGTATTATTAGATTTGTATGTGGACTGAAGCCCAAGGGAAAGTGTTGTCAAGGAACAAAGATAAGTCGGGATTGTCGCGAGGCTCGTCTGCGAAGAAATTACAACTAGTATAATACAAAGGCTTTCCAACCTCCACGTGCCGGTTCTATTAAAAAGTTTTGTTTGGTATTTAAGAAAGAAAATATAAACTTGAGCTCTGCTGAAGGTTTGAAAATTAAAATGTCTTTCAATTCAAGAAGAAATGTTTTTTAAATGAATTATTACACGGGAATGTAGGATAGGATAATTTCAAATTTTACTCCGCGAATACTTCCACTTTGTATATTTTCAAAATGATTTGGTGTGAATGGTGATAATTTACGAGAACTGTCTGTCAACTTTATGGTAGGCCGTTGAAGTTTCAGAAACTGTGGCGAGGACGGCCTCGACAGTCATATAAGCGAAATCAATTCTATCAAATTCTGAAAGAAGTTCGTATAATTTGCCCCCTTTCACATGAGATCGACAATAAATATATGCTATTTGACAATAAATTTTGTTGTAGAGTGAAATTTACGTGGTATGTATGTGGAAGTTAAGTGGTATACAATAAAACACGCTGGTAGGTCATAGTTGGTCGAACAGTAAACCGAGGTTGTAAACACCGAACACTTGCTTACTTTGTATGAAGTACCTACAAACGCTTACACTGCCTTATCAACAGGGTTGTCAAAATCTGACTATTATTTTATGCTCTTTATGGTGACACTATTTAATACACATGAAAAACATTGAGATTAAGAGGCATAAATATTATTTTTTATGCTTAAGTGCAGCAGGCAGGCTTATGTCTAGTATCTCTAGTATATAAACATTACAGATAACTATAAGCTACAATGCCCTATAGGATATAAATAGGATTAATTATCGAAATCTTTAAGCAATGTACGAAAATGGTTATATAGCTTTGACATTTAATAAAATACGTATTTTTTGTGATGATTTTGCAAATGCGCCGAGTCTGAATGCAACTACAAGTAAACACAAAGCCAGCATTAAATCATGCGACTTTATCATTAATTTTTAAATAAAATACTTTTTCTTAAAATAAATATTAATGTAAATTTTTTTTGACAATATCTCAAAAGTATACTTTTTGCGCATAGCAGATTTTGGTGTGAAAACGAAGTTAAATAACATTTCAAATAGCCGTACGTCAGTTTCTATATATTTTTTGTTTTTGTGTTATAAACTCCATAATAATTTTGCTCCATTGTTTGTGTCAATAAGCTGCGGTAGCTCCCACCATTTAAATGGACCGTCTGCATGCCTACCAATCTTTGATAGAAATAAAATATTTCAACTAAGAATTATAATAGTTCCCAACTTATAAATGTGACAACCCTTTTAAGTGATGCTTCTATAAGTAAATACTTGGTGCTCACCCTAAGTTAATTTTGTTTCCTCTAAACCCAAGTGTCTACAACATTGTGTTGTGGAAGCGAGTTTCTTTTAAATAAATGTAAACACCTACCTGTACATACGTATAGCTTCGTAGGTGCTAAATCATTAATTTTATTTAACTTAGAAGCGCACTAGCAACCCGCTTCCTGTATTTATATAGGTACACAAACCTTCCTCGTTCTTACTCTATCCATTAGTGATAACCGTATCAAAATCTGTTGAGTGAGTTAGAAGTAGTTAGCAGAAGTAGAGCGGACAAACAGACAGACGCGGACAGATTTTGCGACATGGTTGAACATTTTATGTTTGTCTACTTAAATAAAAACTTTATTACATCAGTATATGAAAAATTATCTTACTGATGATGAAGACCGCATCAAAATCCTATGCGTGTTTTAAGAGGAGTTAGCGGATATACAAACAGACAGACAATTTGACATACAATGTTTTTAAAAATCAATAAATTTACAGTTTTCATTATGATTAAAAATCAATTGCAACTAACAAAATGATCTAAAGACCAGATAAATATTCACATAACTCAAGTAAAAAAAAATAAACGTATAAGAATAGACGGTCTTATATTAAAGCTAAACCGAATTGGTAATTATATAAAAAAGAAAACATCAGGAAAAGGTAAACAACAAAAAGGGAGATTTTTTTTATTTAACGGACGTGAGGCGATTATAAAGATCAGTCCCCTCGCAGACCGAACGTTCGGCAGAAATAAAATTAGCCGGTATCTCCGCTTTGCAAAAATTGTAAAAACATTCATGCTCATCGAGTTTTTGTTATGGCGGTTGTTATAGGCAATTACATTTTCATTGTGAATCAGACAATTTTTATTGTGATTTCTCAACTGTATTATTAATTTGGATTAATTTAAATATATACTATGTAATAACATTTTAAAAGTAACAAAAACACTCGAGACCCCTTATTAAATATAACAATGTAAATCAATTAAAATTTTAAACGACATTTAGGCCGGTTTCAGTGCTCTCCTGACAGTCAGTCTTGACGATACCCACGACCGACCGTGCGACCGATGCGCTTGTCATTTGTATGAAAATTCACAAGTCGTTACAGAGCTCGCCTGACCGTACGCACGCGTATTGCTACCACATTGCTACCGCGGTCGGTCGTGAGTATCGTAAGGACTGACCGTCAGGAGAGCACTGAAACCGGCCTTATCTATATTAGGCACTACAATGCATCTATATTGCAAGGGTGCAAGAGACAGTGGAACATTTACTGCTCGAATGCCCCAGGTTCGCGCTCGCAAGATTCGAGCTGGAATTACAAATAGATAAAAAATTGGAAAAACATGTACTGCAAGAATTAATGCAAGAAAAATATACCATAAACAAATTTACTACATATTGTCATAAAATTGTTGAAGTGGCGTCAAGGGCAAATGCGAATATCTGAAGTGACCCTGGGATGTACTAGGTAGTATTAGAGCAATTTTCAATAGATGAGTAACTAATATAGACTTTTTTAATAGATTTTTAATAGACACTAAACAGACATAAAACTGTCATAGACTAACCAAGACTCCGATTATGTCGGAGGATTATGAATACAATCCCCCAACCCCCAAATAATTCGCAATTCTTCGGTAATTATTTCTTATAATTATAAAAACTTAATTATTAAGGTATTTTATACAAATCTAATTAAATTATGTACCAGTTATTTACGTACCAATAATAATTATTATGTAACAGTAGTCTGTCGCAAAAAAAAAAAACTGTTTTGTAAATTTAGTAAAATTGTGCTAAATATTGAAATGGAACTGTTAATAGTAATAAGATTGTAAATTGTGATAATAAACGGCCTGTGGGGGTGGCATAACCCCTGGGGGAAACATTAAAAAAAAAAAAAAAACGATCTTGCTACTTTTTAATATTTTCACTTTCACTATTGGAACCAAGTATTTTTTCTTATAACAGAATAAACCAAATATTCTGTTAAAAATGGTAAGAGGTTCCCACATTTTCCACAAACTCTATGGTATTCAACGATACCAAGGCAATCAGGTTGAAAACCAAGCAATCTTTTCTTTCATTATAGCTGAAATGTTTTCCTTACTTTTAAGTCTATCTAATTAGACTATTAGATTACAAAACAAATAATATCAAACCAAGATCAAAAGTTAGTAATATCTAAAGATTTTTAATTGTAAATATTTTTTTTACAGTTTTTATTGTAGTACAATAGAATTATACTTTATAGATTTAAGTTAATAAGCGTGAAATAAAATAAAGAAAACACAGTTTTAAATCAATAGTAGGTATAATATTAAGTTAAAAAATAGTAGGTAAGGATAGAATAAAAAAATATTTGCATACAATTTTTTTATCAAAGGGGTTAATTCACTATGAAGTACATTGATGTTTAATTAATGTTTTGTATTCATTTAAAATTAAAAGCCTTTTCGTCTTTCAGTCGGAGATCAAGCTGAGTTGCCGTCTGGTAATCCGATTTCATTCACCAAGTAATGAGCACCATTAAACATACACCACCACCACAACAACAGGCAACAAGTACTCGATTACATTACAACGATTTTAATCTTTAAACATTTAAAAACAGGGACTCTAATTGAATGTTAAATCCGGTTAGACTACTTCGTTGGAAAGGTTTGATAATTGTAATTCGCAGACAAAATCAAGTCTTGCCGCTAAGCTAATTAAGTTGAAACTGGCTTGCGTAATGCCGCTCATGCAGAATTCATTTTAGACCTGAAAAGATATGCCGAACCCGGGCAGACGAAATATGAGGATTAAATTCCTGTACTGCACTTAACAAGACTAATTTATGTTCGGGATGCTTGCAACGTGTGGGGTGTAGTCGACTTAACTAAACTAATTGAGAGGTTAATGTTTGAAATTTCGCAGCAATACGTTTCGTTCCTCGGTTCATATTGTGCAGTGTTTTGTTGCACGTTTAATCAAAAGTTTGCTAACCACGACTCGCTATTGTTACGATTCATCCCTCTGGAACTATTTTAATGTGAGCGGGAAACGGTCTTGGTTGATTCTCTATAGCAATTAATAAAGCCATATTGTATAATCCGGTCATTTGTGGGAATTAAATTCAACACATGTAGTAGTAACACTTGTAGTACAGGACGGCGTATGTACGAGTATATAAGTCTCTTATGCTCGTTGAAATCTTAAATTATTGGTCAATTAAATTGCTTTATAAAATGATAATATTCTTGAGGAGCCTTCGATTCATAAAGGAGTTTTAAAATTAGTGCTAAAACTATGTAACTTTGAATATTTTGCCAATCTGTACGTGTAAAAAAAATATTGTCTTTGAATGGCTAAATTGTCGTTCGCAAATTGAAAATGGCAACGATAAATAATTCCGGTGTTGCGGTTTTATTATAAAAGTCTGAATGAAAAGGCTGTGAAAGCTTTCAACACAGCAATAAGTCTCAACTGAAAGGCGATTATGTCTGTTCGTATTCGTACACCTTTTAAATGTTAAATAATAATGGGAAAAATGGTCGGGCCATTCACCGAGCTATTAAGGACTTAATGCGGTTTTTTAAAACGTTTCTTAACATTCAGGAGATTATGAGCTGTGTGGGCACATGTTTTCTTTTCAATGTGAGCAAGTACAGTTTATGTTAAAACAAAAGAGAAATTTATATCTATACATATACGCTCCGTCGCTTTCTCTGCTAAGGGTGCGATTCCGCAGTACGCGGCAGACGGCAGACGGCAGCCGTCTGCCGCTGCCGTCTGCCGTCTGCCGCGTCTTGCGGAATTGCACCCTGATAAACCGCCCAACCCATTTTGATAAAGTTGTCACTAATGGTAGGAAGAGCAATCAATGATGAAGGCATGTGTACATAATTTGAAGAAAATCTATAAAGAATTAGTAAGCTAATAATTGTAACCAAAATGTACAATGTAATATTTTTATACAAAAAATTATCGTCGTTTTGAATTATGCAACTAAAAAAAGTTATTTTATTTTATTAGAGAAAACAAACAACTCTGTCAGAAATCGAAAATGTTACCTCAACAATTTGGGGTTTCAATTTTCTTTAATTCCTATATTGATATAGTTTCCTAGAAATTAACTTTATAACAAGGTTAACTTTTTATGATAAAGGTTGACAGGCAGGTTGACATCTAATTGATTGGAATATAGTAGTCATTTTACAGAATACATCCTTTATGATTCCATTGACTTTATAATAATGATGACTGTGAATTTTGGGGAACAATTATAATAATGTTTCCTAAAATTCACAGTTGAGAAATTGAAAATTCCTCATTTGCGTTCTAGCAAATATACGCCATTATAACGGTAATCTCATCGGAAGCCACTTCGAATAAGATGTTTACTTACGTGTGAATGAGCACGAGATCCATTGTTTGAGCGGATAATATTCATTTATTTAGGTGAACTTGTCTTCCCTCTGTAGCCAAATATTATAAAGACAAAGACGTGCGGTGTGTTATAGCAGTTAATTATTTATATATTATACTTATGTATTATACATAATCAGTACAAACATTATTAAGACTCGCTTTTCATTCGCTTTTACTTCAAATACTCGAAATAAAAATCAGGCCATAATTATATTTTCGTTTTAACGAAAAAGGTAAATGAAAAATATATAATATAAAGTTTATACAATATACATGGAAGATGAAATGTGTACATACAAAATTATTATGTACTTCCAACAATTTTAATTTGCATTTTGCCTTTTACGCTAAATTATGGTTACGTTTATTTGTTCAAAAGGGTATATCAAATATTCTCACATACGTTTCAAGGGATTAAATACTCAAGTTGAAAACCTGTGATGGCTGTAAATCGTTGATAACCAGGATCAACATTTTGAATTGATACTTCACGATCGGAAAATACACTTAAATATTATTTTTAAATTGACATTCGAACAATGGCTCTTTATGAATTCTTTATGGATGGACCTGTTTTGAATTATGGTTGTTATACTTACGAGTAACATAAGATTAATAAAAAAATAAATTTATAAATACAAATAAAATATTTTAAAATAATTTTAATATAGTACAATTTAATATAAATATAATATACATAATAGTTACAGGTTATGCGAATTTATTTATATCCATAGGGCAGTTAGCTCGTAGCTTGTTCGTAGCACTCTGTAGCAATGATAGCGAGTTCTTATAGTGCTACGGCGTAGCAGACGACTCAAAAAATTTCTCCCTAGTTATTTGTATTTTAGACAAACTAAAATGAACCTTTTAAAATAACAGTTGAGCAAGTTTTATTTATTATTTGAAAGGAATGCATTATTGACATCGTAACTACATTTAAGAAGACCTATATATGTGAAAAAAGTTTTAAAGTTACTCATTTATGAATTACTAGTGTTTTTGCCCGCGACTTCGTCCGCGTCCGATCGCTACCAAACTTTACAGGAACACCCGCTGCACTAATCTGAAGATTGTCTGAAAGTTTCATCAAAATCAGCGGTTTTGGAGTCTAAGTATAAGAGACATACGGAGACATGCATACACACATCGACTTTTATATAAAGAAGAAGATTGAGTAACAAATGCTTGTACGTCTTTATAGTGTAACAAATATTTATACGTTAATATTATAAACATAATTAATAATTATTTAATTAATAATTAATCCTTCATAATTATTTAATATTTTATTTAGTGTTGGTGTTTGAGTAGTCTTTCTCTATATAATATTTGTATAGATTAAACTTAATACATCTTAGGGCCTCTTTCACGAACTACATGTAAAGTGTTGATTACTTACTTTTAGAAATCATTTTCTGTTATATTGAATTATGCACTCGGTTTACTGCATCATTTGATAGCCGATTTTTTTATTATTATTTTCTATTTAATGTTTGGGACGTTTACCGTACAAACAAAGGTATATCAGCTAAATTATTCCCGGTTACCAGTGACTTTAAATGACAGTTCGGTCTAATTGACGTTTGTGAAATAGGCGCTAAGACTAAAGTGTACTCGGTATTTTTTTTATAACAGGTGAAATGCAACTCAACCGTTTTTAGGAGATAAAAAAAAACAACAACGGCAAAGATATCATATCACATTCAAATGCAATCTATAAGAAAGCACAGTGTATTTCTCCCTCGTTTTGTATGCGCGAAGCCATCTATGCATCGAATAGATTGGACAAGGCTGTTCACTGACAACAGTTTCCATTCGTCTATTGTTGTGGTATAGCACAATGACATCCGTGCTCCAATGCGGTGACCCATTTGTGTTTGCAATGAAAAATATCAAAAGTGTACAGCCAAGCTTTTTGTTTTAACAACCAGCTACGTTTTTAACGAGCTGTTCCCTACGTTTTCACCTGTGTCAATTGCAAAAAAGTTAGGTGAATAAATAATAATAATAATAATAATAATTTTATTTGCGAGAATACTTGGTTACAGTAGGATATTCATACAGTTTTATATGCAGTACAAGTTTTCTACCTGTGTACAGGTGTGCAAATATTACATTGTTATACAAAGTAGTGAAATTCATTAGCCGTTTTTTAAATACATACATGTCAAATTCAAAATATTATCTAGTCAAAACTCATACCAATTATATTTTATTCATACCAATGCAAAAAAGTACCCTATCTTGTGTCCTGTACGTCTAAATGTTTATCTACCAAGTTTCATGAAAATCAGTTAATTCATTTAAGAGTTATGGAGGAACATACATACATACATACAGAAAAAAATTCTAAAAATCGTCAATTTAGTTTCAGTATCATATATAGAGCCTATAAACACGATATCTCAAAACAAAGTAACTTACTCCATGACCAACCCTTACAGATTTATTATTAGTATTGATTATGTGATTTATATGCTTAGTTAGCTATAGTACGAGTACATATAACTTATTAAGTTTTAAAGATCCCATATATAATACATTAGAATCCCTACATTACTTAGCCGCGCATCCCATCCAACTCTGCACCAGCACTGTCTGAATTGTAGAAGAGTATCTTAAACAAACTTCTATATTAAACTAGCGAAACTTACACCTCAACTTATATAAACTAAGTTGTCTAGAACAAGTCTAGAATGTACTAAAACTACGGAGGTCTTATCGCCATATTCAGAGTAAAGTAATTAGTTCCTTAAGGGCGTTAAATTTGCATGACAGTAACGTTTCTTAGGGTAAGGGTTTCTTATTGTTGTTGTCTTTGGACATTCAGATGCACCCTCCACGCCATAAAGATACGCCAGGACCCATACAAACAGTTAAACTTAATTGTTAATGAATTCTCATGGAAGTTTTGATGTGTAATTTATGCTTTGGGGTTTTTGTTAGTTTTAATTAGTTTATATATTAAATGTAGATGTTTATTAAAATAGCATCCAATCACATCTCAAAAATTATTAGTTGCTTTACACAGCGAATGCTCGCAGAGATATATTATTTCGATGGCTTTACACTGCTTGATAATTAAATATAATGCATCTATGTAATTGATCTATATCCAAATCGAAGAAAAATCTCAATTTAGTTCACTAATTTAATTTTCAATTCAATTATTACTTAAAAAAAACATTATTTTTAAAAAAAATATTTTATATATGTGTCTTATTTATGAAGCAATATGCGACAATATGCGATAAAAGAGGTAAAAAATTAATGAGTTTTATATTTTGTTATAACATAATAGTAATAAAAGTTTTCCAATTTAATTAAACAAATTATTATACGATAAATTAATATAAAAGAAAGAAAAGTAAAAAAAAAGATAAATGTATATTTGTATCTAAATGTACATTTACACATACTGTAGTTTTCTAATAACACACATTATTTCCTGTTTCAATAAATCTTATTTAAATAGAAACAATAAAACACGCGCAAGGTGTTGCGTCGATAACGACCTATGTTTGTTCGCGATAAAATTTCAAATTCCATTGTGTATCCGACAAAAATTGGGTCATAAAGTGAAGTTATCGCTCCCTAAACCCCAATCACAATTTCGGTCGGAAGATACATATTTCACCCGACTGGGCCCTCGTGGAATCTGGAAATATACGATTTTAAATATACGCTACGTTACGGTTAAAGGACGGCAATAAATCGTATCATGCATCCATGACGTCGGTTAATAAATGATATTTTTCGTTTTTATTCTATAACATTTAATCAGGAGACTTAAGCATAACTTATATATATGAAATATTTATTAAAAACCACCGTTTGTGTGACCAGCGACTTTCGTTAGACCTCATTTATTGTTGTCGATCTACAGTGGCGGGTTTGATGGAACTCCTCTTCAAATAGAAGACTTGGAGCGTATTTTAATACGTAGTTATATAAAGATTGAGACTAATACAGGTTCATATAATAAAAAAAAAACTTATTAAATTAATTTCATTATTAGGCATATTATTTATTAGGCATACAAACTTATTTGTAAACTATCTGGTGCTCGCGACTTCGTCTGCGTTGATAAAGAAAAAAGTAGCCTATCCTGTGTCCTGTACGTATAAATGTTTATCCACAAAGTTTCATGAAAATCAGTTAATTCGTTTAAGAGTTATGGAGGAACATCTCTCTCTCTCCATGTGCCTCTTCAGTCCTGAAGGTTAGCCGTCAACTTTTTGAACCGGTCCCTGTCAAGAGCCAATTGGAAGAGCTGCTCTACCGAGGCAATCCCAGTCCACCAACAGTCCACTCTCGGATATTTCAGAGCCACGACTTTCTCCTTCGCCCAGCGCGTCAGCGGCCCAGCGTTGCCATTGTACATACAATACCTACACATACATACAATACCTACACTTACAGATTTATTATTAGTATTGATGATATGATATGACGAGGTGAGAGTGAGTTGTCGCTGTGTATATTAGAAGTATAATTTCTCATTCCACTGTAAATAGCACAGCTTTGTGACAAATGTAAGATATTTGTTTTCTTCATTCCTCAGTAATGAAATGCAAATGTAATCTAGTTGGAATATGGGTCGATCGACTTTTTCGTGTACGACAGCCATTAGCGTGCGGAATCCGCAACATTTTTCATCAAACGCCTGTCGTTTGTCGACATGCGAATCTCATTTCATTTCATACTTTCATGTAATTTTTGTCACTAGATTGTATATTGTTTGTTTTTTTTTAATATTTTTTTTCCGTCGTCTGGCCTCTTATTTGTGATATTTAAAAAATTTTGTTCCCTGTGAAAAGAATGTACCTTTACACCATTAGGATGTGTTCACATATTTATATGTGCACATATTCATAATTGACGTCGTAAATACAAAAAAAAATATGTAAATATGGAAAATACTAACACCTGAACTAGAATTGATCTTTGGTGAGAAACATATAAAGTTCTATAAAGTTTCTAGTAAGTAAGGTCATTTATTGCAAACATTTCAGGTTTAGAATGGAAGAAGAGTTATGAGTTATAAACGAGTGGTGTATGTACGAGAGCACATCCTTGAATAAAAAAAATCAAAGCGACCGCTCATACATTCGGTTAATTAAGAGTGATATACTCTATCGGTTAAATAAAAAAAAAGCTTCAAAAGATTAAATTAGCGGTCGACTTTTGGCATTTTCACAAGCAATCAATTTCGAATGACACCCGTGTTTGGAAGCTGAACGAGTTGTGGTATGGGGTGAAATGAAAATAAATTCATATCAATTCCCATCCATCATTGATGGTCCACTTGCGGCAACAAAGCGTTGTCGGTGTAGTAGAAAAATTGATTTTTAGATTAAATTTAGGATTGCTAAGCATCGAATTATATTTGATTTGATTTATTGCCGCAGTGAAGTGACGTTAGATACTCGTAATCGATTTTTTTTTCATATTGCCATTTTGTTTTGAAATCATCTAGGAAATATTAACACTGTGATTTTAAATAGAAGTAATACTGTGATTTTTAGTAGATGGTAATACTGCGACCATACTATGGTCAGCATTTCACTTGCAGGACGAGTGGTATCACCATACCACCGCGACGCACCTATGGCGTTGCTTATGTTAAGGCGACTGTAGCCACCAACCATCAAGTGAACCGTCAGCTGTTCTGTTGACCTTAACATAAAAAAGCATTCGAGATCACAGCCTTATCCTTTACGCTCGGCGACGAAAGCCATCAAGTAGGCCATTGTTGGAATTATTACTCTGACATACTTGACAATCAGCCTGCAATACAGCCTGCCTGCCGCCCTTAATCTTAAAAAAAAAATAGGGAAAAATAGTGATAATTGTAGTATTTTAAAAAATCTTACAATCTTTTATAGAGAATTTCCACGTGACAGTATATCCTTTAAGAAGTATTATGGATCTCCAACTACAAAAAGGCACGACACATTTGACGTATTTTGAAATGATAGCTATACAATACACAATAACGATCTCTGTGCGAGTTAATTAATGGATCCATCCCTTTGTTGCCGCTACAATGCTCACATCATTGTTCACATGTGGGCCAATCTCCCTGATATTCCTTTACAACGAAGCCAGACTAAGAATTATGTACTTGCTATGGTATAGGATTAAACATTTATTAATAATTCACGTGTTTCCGCATCTAAAATATAATCGAGTGTACAGTTTTGTTATTGGTTGATAGGTAAAGGTTGGTGGTTATTCAGTTTAATCATTAGTCATTAGAAATTATTGAATTAGTGCTAGAGTATAAATAAAAAAAAGCAATTTGAAAATTCATTCATTCTTAAATAATTAATGAGTCACTACTTAAATCTTCTAATTGTTAATTATACTTTTTTTTCTTAGAAAACTTCTTGCATCTTGTTTTTCGTATATAGAATAATTATCAATTTTTTCTTTCTTCATACTATGTTCACATTATATTTATTTGTTTATGAGATAGAAAATTTCTATTAAAGTAAAGTAAAATCATATGTATTATTTGTTTATATAGAGTGAATTTCAATTTGAGGCCTCAAACACCTTCCAAGTTGTTGACGTTAATTTCGGTAATAAATTGAAGCTGCCTGAAGGCAGTTTGTTATTTTGGTACGCATCTTCTGGAAAATGAGAAATGTTCACCTCAGTTACCAGTTTCAATTAAACACTTGTAATTACATCATAATCAGACGAATTGTTTAACAGTTGATTTAGAGAACAACAAATATCGGTAGTTAGACCTTTTGATACGCGGCTTGGGAGTTTGATAACATTTACTAACTTACATTGGGAAAAAAAATCATCACCGCTTTATAATTAGGCAATCTTACATAAAGTTATTGTTAGCTTCTATTTATAAGTAAAATGTCAATTTTTAACACGCAGACGCATATTGGTTAGAAATATCGTTCATAATGCAAAGGGTTATAAATATAATTACTCCAATTACATACATTTCAAGTTCCCTTTATGCGATTTAATTTTAAATTCTTGTTTTACTTTTAGCCATCAAGTTACCTTCAATATTATAATCACATCTATATTTATTTGTGTTGTCTTCTATATCCATATCTATAAATATTATAAAATAAACTAGTTGATCGCCTCTGTCTGTTTCTCCACTAACTTCTTTCAAACGATTCAACATATTTTGATACCGTTTTCTCTAACGGAAAGAGCGATAAGCGGGAAGGAATGACTTTTTTAAACTGCTAAAATAGTTCTTAATAAGCGATTGGCAGAAATATAAAGAATATATCATAAATGCCTAACTTATTTGAAACTCATTGAAGAAATACACTTTTAATTTAAATAGAGTTAAAGGTTATTAACTAATAACAAGGTTAAGAACTTAATACAATTAGTACAGTTAAAGGAATACAAGACATTGCAAGTGTGTGTGTGAGAGACACATAGTAAACATTAGACTTTTCAACTGCTTAACGTGTTATTATAGCAAATAAATAATCGCGAGCCCACTTTCACTGACAACCATTTTGCCCATTTCCACTGAATCTAATTTAGAGTGATACACAGCACCGTTGCAGGCCACAATTGCGTTAGTGTTAGGGAGCTATAAATTAAGCAATTACAGGCGCGGTCGCAAGTCAGGGCCGATAAAATGACGCCGAACAAAGTTATTATTCAAATATTCACTAGATTTCATTCCGAAATAAAACGTCAAATTTACATATACATACTTCATTGTAATTTAAAGATTTTACAAAGTCATACATTCCTACTGATTCTGCAGTCACAAACTGGTAAATTTTGTAATAGTTATAACCAGAGCGTATTATATTTAACCGTGATATATTTGGTTTATGTGCACTGTGTGTCTTGGTAGCGCGAATCCTTAGTCGCCACCTGTTTGAGAAGGAGTGTGTCTGTAAAATTAAACATGATAAATTAACTACATCTATCACCGCAAAACTCCTATTACTATTACTAACTATATTACATTAACTTGTCTTAGAAGAGAGGAGACCAGTAAATGATTTTCGTGAGAATTTCATATGAAATACTAAGGCAAGGCCAGGAACGCAACGCAAAGATTGTAAAACATTCAGAGGTTCATGTCATTTTTTAATCAAGTACGATATTAGTTTGTATATAATTAAGGTGTAGTATTTTAAGCCCCCGAATTCTTAGGGAAGGCTAAAATGCGTATGGCGTCTACGAGTCGCCCGCACTAGACGCTATAACTCGACACTAAGGAGGTTAAGATACATTTTTTGGCACTATACAGCTCTACAAATGTGTTTTGAAAATATTTGTACACGAAAATGAAGTAAAATATAACTGTTTATGTTGTATGTCTTCACTATTAGAAGAGTTGTTTTTTCTCTCCCTTCTTGATACCATACTAAAATATGGTATAATAAAAAATGGTTACTGCGATACACCTAGTCAAATGTATAAAACTAACCAAAGTCAGTGTATGTATATACATATAATGAATAATGTTTATATAGCCATAGCCACCATTTTCTGGGTATAAAAATAGAATATGTAAGAAACACCTAGAAATGTGAAATCTGTCTAGAAAGTCTTAAAATAAGTAATAATTCACTAGAATGAAATTTTCTTGAATAAGATGATAAATAATAAGTACTTAAGTATAATATATTCATGTAATGATTGTAATGAATTGTAGTGTGAATTAAAAGTTAAAAAGTAAGTATAATTAAGGATGTTGAAAGTTTAACAAATGTTTAGATATAATATAATATTAAATATTAACGTCGGAGATAAGATTATAACAACAGCAATCTCCTTAAAACAATGTACATCATAAACAACCTTTTATTGGTGTTTATCTGATATAAAATGACCCAATTTACAAGAAAATGTACCGTTGTATTCTTTAACGAGCACATTCGGAAAAAAATCCTTTATATTTTTCCCTAAAAGTGGTAATTTTGTCAACGCTTTGGAAAATAATGTTCCTACAATATAAAAGAAGGGTGAAGCGGGTTTAAGATGCTTTATTGAACTAATAAAATATTATAGACGCATAAATCATATCACGGTATTGTTAGTACTTGGAAAATTTCCTAGTAGCTGACTAATTTCTCAATATTCGATTAATGTTAGAACAAGGAGGACGGCTATACAGTTGTACCGAGATGGGTGTTGATGTAGACTGGGTCTTGGTTGGAGTAGAGATCAGGGAAGATCAAAAATTGTTAGTAAGTCTGAGAACTAACCATATTTCTTATAGTGGAATAAGTGTGGATTAGAAATACGGTATATTTACTTAACATTGGGAGCTTATTAATTTACCCAAACCTATAATTTGGGTGGGAACTGATATTTTTTATAACATTGTCCATCTACCATCAGAGAACTAGAGTTATCTAGATCTCGCGTATTCAGCAGCCACAAACGTCATCTATGAAAGCAGTGATCGTTGAACTGGTTGGTTGAGCTATTTCCAGCGTACCTCCGCTCATCATTTATTCATGCAGCATTATGGCTGTTCCGCCTCCCTGTCCGTTAACTGACGACAGCTATCACTGATTACCGTTTTAGGCGTTAAACTACAGAATTTGTACTAAACGGACGTCTATATCTATACCAATATATAAAGCTGAAGAGTTTGTTTGGTTGTAGGCGCTAATCTCATGAACTACTAGTTCGAATTGAAAAAATATCTTTGTGTTGGATAGGAAATTTATCGAGGAAGGAAATAACATTCTGAACGCGGACGAAGTCGCGGGCACCAGCTAGTCTCTTTGATACGATATTTCTTATTAACATGTTTGCCATCACACGCTTGCCTCTTAAAGCATATGAACATACTCGTACTTCATGATGTTTGTTATCCTTTAAACTACCATTTAAATAATTTAAAGTGATTTTAGAATTTACACACGAAACAGCATATGCGAATTTCTCTAATACATATTTAGTATTCGTGAGTTTGGTTCATACTAAGTTGAAAATTTTGCATCTATTTTATTGTAGGATGGATACCTTCGTTTTGTTATCATGTAAATGTTATGGAACACGGAAGCAGTTGTCCTGCTTTATGAAGACCATTACTTTATACAGAATGAGGAGCGAATGTAGAATTGTGGAATGATGTGCCTTGATCTGTTATCTGCTTTGATAAAACGTAAGGTATGTTTGATCAAATAAGCGACAGTCGACACATGAGGGAATATTTTCGGACTAGTTTATCCAGTAAGTATGAGGACCTGTAATAATAATTACAACCCAATTTAAGTAGTACCATAGATAAAAATAAATCTCCCGTGGTACTACCAGACAGCATAGTACGAGTAGTACTACGGGCAAAAAATAATCCCCTTGGTACTACCAGCGGTACCACCGGTAGTACCACGGGTAAGAAGTGAATTTTACTATATTGTAAGTATATATCTGCTTTTCTACAGCTACATTATATTGTGTTTGAACCTGGCTATGGATTTAGTTCTACAAATCACTCCACTAGATGAGCATACATTTTTCTGAGTTTCGAGGTTTGAATAATAATACTACTTAATCATCTTCTTCAATATAAATAAAAATCATTGCTACATGTATGATGGAGCTTACGTCTATTGATCTATCACAGCTATAACTACTTCAGCATTAAGGTGTTTTTAAAATAAATAAAGTAAGTTTTAGTAGAGTACTCTGCATTTCATAGTAATTTGGGCAGCCCGTGTGACGCCCCCCCCCCCCACTCCTTTACAGAAGACTATCGTGAAATAGTAGCATGTGTGCTGTTGTGTTTCGGTGAGAGAGTAAGGGATGCCAGAGCCTATTTCCCAATCCCTACCAAATCCCTATCCTTAATCCTACTATAGTCTACAACGTAGGTACTTGCAGCATCTGTGGAGTTGCTTGTGTTATAGGTGACGGTAGCTACCTGCCATTAAGTGGACCGTCATACTGTCTGTCGAGCTGAACATAAAAAAATGCTTTCATATAAGAATAACTCGCGGGCTGCACTGGTGAATTAAGGTTTCATTAATCGAGTTGGCTGTCGGATGCATCCAAATGGGGATGTTTAAAGAGTACGAGCGTACGTCACCTCATACGAAATTCAAATGAGTATATTTTTGGAGTGGTCTGAGTGTAGGCGAATTCAATTAGCTCCCTGAAAAAATTTCTATAATTTACGTATTCTCATTTATATAAGCAGATATTTCCATATATCATTTTTTTAAAATTTCTATCTAGATAATAGTCACAATTATTAATTAGAACCGAACTTTGAATTGATTACAACCGGAACTTGTGATCCTAAACCAATCAGAGACTCACTCAAATACAATAAAAATTTCACCAAAATCGGTCCAGCGGGTTAGGAGGAGTTTAGTGACATAGACACGTACAGAAGAATTTTATACATAGATAATAAGATTTGCGAATATAGTATCAGATTACATTTCATGCGCAAATGAGTAAGTATATGTACACATAATGAGTATGTAGGTGAGATTAATTTTTTATTTTATCAGATTTTATACAGTAAGCATGATAATCTAGCGTAGCAAATCGTGATTCTTCAAAAGTTTCATAAGTACACTGATTTTCTGAAGCAAAGTATCGGTGAAATAAAGTCGTCTATGAATTTATGAAAGTCAAACAGATTGGACGTTTACACGAGATATCTATAGTTAAGAACAACCTATGTATAAAGGATCTCAATCTAGCCCGCAATGTTGGCAGTTGCATGCAATATCCTAATTGGCACGCCGGCCCGGGTAGCACTTCCCTGCACCGGATCAATGCCGGAATACCGGTGACAGACCGCTGGACAATCGATTCGGTATTGTATGACCATTGCCGCTTGTCCAACCGCACTCTGTGTGGGATTAATCAATTTCAAGATATGTACACCTGCAAAAGTATTGACATTTTCACTTGCAAACTAAATTCCACAATTTCTCTGTGTTTAACTAAATATATGCAGCCTACCGACTACATAAAATACACAAAACATTGAACATAACATGTAGTTTGAGTAGTTAAGGTGGCCGAGTGCTTGACTCAGGAATTTTTGTTCGATTCCCGATATGGCCTTTAGAAATGAACTTTTGAAACTTAACTCTAGTCTGGTTCTGGCAAGTAAATCCCCTGCGTTGACTGCGTAAATGTAGTAAATAGCGAAGTAAATGACAGCGTTTCGTAGTCATAAAATGGGCAGGCTGCCCTGGCTGTAATAACCACAATCCTTCAGAAGACCACCGTGAAATAATAGTATATGTGCTGCTGTGTTTCGGCGAGTGAGTAAGGAATGTCAGAAACCAGAACTCATATATCTAATCCCTCCTTGTGTACAAGCAGATTTCGTAAATATAATTTCGTATTTACGAAGTCTGCAACTGGTCAACCGAGTTACCCCATAAAAGAATTATAGAATTTAACACACATAGAAATTATTAAATTAAACATTAATCGAAATGATAATAACCGCCAATCACTTCATCTATTTATTGATTGAACAATGTCAGTCATATTTGTATGCGGTTGTAATACTCGACAGTCTCGTGACGAGTGGTTTGCGGATTTGCCCAAATCTCCCCTAATTTATTTAGGATTCACGATTGTGGTGTAGATTTTCAATTACAATTTAGATTTAATTAATTTCGTATTCGATTTGTATTGCTGTAAATATCACATTAGAATCTATTAGTGCTACTATAACCAAACTGAAATCAAACGCATAATATGCCTCATGTTTAAATCTATAGAAAGTCCATCAATGCAATTCATATGGTAAAATTGAGCGTTTGCTTACACTTGTGATGGTGCATTGTTTTGAATTTATTAAGAAATAATTATTATCTACTGAATTAACATTTTATTTATAATGATACATTTTGACTTTGAATTTTAAATAATTAAAAAAAAATCTTCACTTTTATACTCTGTTGGACAAAATCAAAATGCTGGTGTTTTTATATTTTAAATGTCCATATTTACAATGTCCTTATATATATTCCATATACAATCAAATATAGAAGTAAGGAAAAAAATATTTAAGGCGGAGATTAAAACACAGGACACTGTGTAGCAAAAATAAGTTATCTCATTTAATTTTCCGCATTGTTAGCTTAGGACCATACTGTTTTTTCGGAAGTTAGATTGAAGGAAAGTTACGAAAACACGTAACAAACACATATTAGGCACGAAGCTTGTAATATGGAGTTTCCTATCATTTTGCCACAGCAAACGTAACAAGTAATAACAGTTTTGTTGTGTTCAGTAAGCGAGTAAGGGACGCCAAAGCTCATACCATTATTCCCCTCCTCCTTCTTATTCCTTTCCAAGCCCTACAACAGTGTGTACTCGCGTTAATAGGTGACGGTAGCCTCCTACCAACAAATGGATCATCTGCTAGATTGCCTATTTTTACATAAGAAAATATTGCTAAACTACGAGTAGGTATATATGTATCGCTATAGGAAATCCATTTAAAAGTGTGTAAAAGAGTATAAAATAGCTGTTGCTATACTGTTCCTCTAAAGTCTATGGTACCAGGGAGGCGTGAAGAACAAGTAAAATATGTGACAGTAGGGGTTGCGCTCTGCGAAGCGAGGAAGAGTTGTGACCTCTCCCTGTTTCTTATAACTCGTGGCAAAAATTCAATTGTTTATTGGTATGTGTTGTGTGTGTGTGTGTGTGTGTGTGTGTGTGTGTGTGTGTGTGTGTGTGTGTGTGTGTGTGTGTGTGTGTGTGTGTGTGTGTGTGTGTGTGTGTGTGTGTGTGTGTGTGTGTGTGTGTGTGTGTGTGTGTGTGTGTGTGTGTGTGTGTGTGTGTGTGTGTGTGTGTGTGTGTGTGTGTTCAACGCGGACGAAGTCGCGGGCGCCAGCTAGTTTTCACATAAATCTTCTTTTCCTAAATTCCTATATCAATAGATTTCTCATTGGCCTTTCAAAGTATCGATATTAAATTAGTAACAATATTTTTCCTGTTTGATTGGCCGCCTAGTTTCGTTGAGTTCGTTCGTAAGTTCTCATAAAGCACATTTTTAAATATTAATTGTACTTAATATTTCTATAATTTAATGTCGCATCTATTATTGTATCTGTAGATACAAATAGCATGATGTTAGAACATACTTACTAAAAGAGGTGAACACAACCTATATAATAATATCCAGGAGAAATCTGGGGGCCATCTTGATATAATTTCTACGCGTTACTGAGCGGAAAATTGTTTGCAAACAAGATTTCTTATCTCATGTAATTTAAGTATATTGTACCTGGAGGCATATGATTACGTTCATGTTTCTGGCGACATTTTTGCAATACACCTTTTCATGTCATATAATAATGAATGAAGGTAAACTAACGATGCAGATCAGAATTTAGAATACTGTAAAGATCTATGAAACTATTATATACGTATTGTAACTGATAACTTCAGAAATATTTTATAAAGGTGTGTGTAGTGTGCCATGCTACTACAAAAATTTGCATAGCATCCTAAACAAATATCCTATACATTGTATTAGTATACCATACAAATATAGCGCAATTCAAAAAGCCAATTCAGCATGTTCATTACAAGGTGCCAATCACATCGTCTCGTGTGAAATCATAACTCAGCAAGACGCCAACCCCTCACTCTAAATCTTTGGGGAAGCGCCATCCATTGCGTTTAATTATAGCTCGACCCCAAGCGCACTCCTACCTGAAGATCGTTAATCTTTCTTAAAGATATATTCCCTGCCTTAGAACAGTCTTCGCTCTGTGCCCTCAGCGATAATCGCTTCATGTAGCGCACTAGGTATTTCGTCGTCTAATACTAAAGCGCTCGTTAACCACTCCCATCAAATTGGACTCTTTGAACTTTCCCCTTGAGCATTAAGACACGTCGGCTTTACGTATCGCGATTTCGACGTTTATGTTTATTGATTAGCGGCACGATGTCAGATTTCAATGAGCTCCATTAACCAATTTGGGTCCGAATTTTGTTGATTTAAAGTTCCAGATTGATATGACGTCTCGTCTTGTAGCTTTCGGGTTAATTAAACGCTTATCAAGTTAAACGATGACGTGGCGAAATTATTTAATGCCAACAATTTTAACAGAGTTTGTTTAGCAGTTGGCAAGAAAGTTTAAAAAGGACTAAACAACTGTTGGAGCCCTGTTATTGTCGAGTTATGTATGTATAAATGATGTTTAAGTGCATATAGGAATGTCATATGAATAAAAAATATGCCAGTCAATATCTGTATTTTTGTATTTTGGTTAAAGATATTTAACACTTTCTATTTCTTTACCACGAGTATCAATTTATGTGGTGTTTTAAAGATAATTTTTAGAATAATTCCTCTATGTTTTACCAGAAAATCCAATTCAAAATTTTGTTTTCCATGTAATGTTAAGAAAATTAATTTGTGTGAAGAATCTGTGAAAAATGTTTTTTTAACAAATATTTTTACATTAATCTTTAGCAGACGTCTCTACAAACATGGTTTGAAGCTAAAGGCTGGTCTTTGACACAACTCTGACAAGAGCTGTACACACAGACTGGTCACTACCAGGGAGTACTGAGTAAATACACCCAACGCCCGTTCGCTTTCCAATTAAGTTCACAAACTGTTTGAGTTCAGTATCATACCTGCTCGTACCTTTGATGTTCTCTCATATTCGTCCTACTTGTAATGTGTAACTTGCTTTGGACAGCCCTTCAACAGAAATGTTAATATTATTGAATAAACTTATGCTTTTAATTAATTCTGCTTTCACATCGCAAATATTAATACCACTTTATATTTAGCATTAGAGACTCTTGTGACTCTGCAAGAGAGTAATTTGAATATATCAGGTATATAGATATTCTACTAGAAATTGCTTAAATGAATATTCGTCAAGATCTGTTGAAAAGTTTATAACTGTTGAAGTAACAAGAATTAAGTTGACGAAATAAACTGAAGCTGTGTTAAGCTATGTCATAATATCGAGAATATATACTTATTATCACTATATGCTTTAACAAATAACTACTATTATTTAGCCAAAATAATGACTTATGCTTTGGGTTACATTATTGTAATCTTCGAAGTTTTCTTTAATATTTTGGAAAATAAAATACAGCCAATGTTACTCGCTGATAATGTAGTTTTCTATAGGCGAAAGAAAATTTAAAATCAGATCAGTAAGTAATTATTGAGGTCATCCATTACAAATAATAACAAAAATATTAAAAAAAATCAAATGTTTTCTCTTTCTAATATTACTATCTAATCTAGTAGATAAAAGCGATAGTCACGGGTAAGTAAACAGCAAACAACATGTTAACAAAAATGAAAACATTCTCCTGTATAGGGAAGATTTATGCACTGCGAGCCGTCTGCGCCTCAGAAACCGAAGACATTGTGCTCAACAAAGTTATTTAAATTACGCGACAATTTTCTTGGCCCATAATGTTTAAGTGGCGGTGGAGGCGAGACCCCACTAAATGAGGTTTTAAGCCATCCCGTGCTCTTGAAAGGACTTCGCTAAGAAGATTTCAGGCAGACATCCTGGCACACAATGCACAATGCCCCAGTTGATCCCATGAATCCTCACGCCAACCAGCACTTAAATTATTACCATTGTCTCATAATTTCGTACCGGTATATGACACTCGAATTAAGTGAGTGAAGTTTGTCTTTTGTTTCCAAGTTCATAATTAGGGTGTCAATATTAATTTAGGTACTCGTATATATGAAAAAAATAGAGTGATAATAAAATTCTTTTAATAATAATATTGGACACAACAAATATTTTCATAGTTCATCTAATCTGGAATTCGATCATGGCTTGAGTCATCGGTTTTATTTAAACTTAACTCCTCCAATGGTATCATCAAAGTAAGTAATTATAAAGATGTTCGATTATAATAACATTTTATGTTATGAACTTGTTTAATTAGAGCAAAAATGTACCTCTTCCTTGGAAAAGCTAATTAACTTGCTTATTAAATTAAATTCATTGTTTCAAAGACAATTGCAATTTCACGGAGAATTTGTAAAATTTACGGCAATAATGTCGCAAATTTGTTGCTCTTTCGTAATTAAGTAAACGTCGTAAAACAGTTCCTTCAAAACGCTGTGTAAACAAGATTACAATTTTGGTGAGTTTGTTTTGAGAGAAGGCAACGAAGACTTCCGTAAAATAATGTTTTATACATGCCCTGTCCTGATTCATTACACGAATGTGAATGAATTGAATATATTATAAGATATTCATTGATAACTTTTGATGATAGTGTATGCTGGACGATTATGGTTTGTAGCTCTGTGAAACTAAAAGTCTGATTTTAATCCTAGAAACAATTCGCCAAATAATTCACCAATTATATACCAAAGGAATCACAAATAGAACATTATCCTTCATCCTTCAATGGTCGGCACTTGTAGCACTTATGGTGTTACTTGAGTTATAGGCGACGGTAGCCACCTACCATCAAGTGGACCGTCAGCCTGTCTGTCGACCTTAACATAAAAAAAAAAAAAAAAAAAATTTAAAGTCACTCGCTCGTCGTCATCATTTAAAGACTCTCTTTTTTATGTTAAGGTTTTCTTTTCATGTACACTTTTTCCACTTGTCAGATCCACTTTATGGTAGGTGACTACCGACCCCTATAAAGCAACGCTATAGGTACTGCAAGTGACTACAGTAGAGTTAAGGATAAGAAGCTCCTAGTGACAAAATGACCGTAATGGTATTAATAATAATAATAAAAAAAAAAAAAAAATTTGCCAGATGGTATTGCCAAAAAATTTGCAGGCGTAATGGTATTTGCCAGATATTATTGTATTTTTTAAAGAAAAGCTGCCCAGGCTGACGGTCCATTCTATCGCCTATTAAAGCAACACTATTTACGTCATTTTACGTTGCTATTCTCTAAAGTAAGTTAGTATTGCTGTTAGACGCACTGTACAGTTTATGACAGCGAGATGCAGTGTGACTTGCCACTAATAAAATGATTACAATAATTGTTGACAATAATATTATCGTTCAATTTAAATGAAATGTGAAGAATATTATAGTATACACATTTATTACTTTATAAATAATATCAAATCAAGTTTTCAGTCAAAGGAGATGAGGTTCAAAGAAAAATGTAGTGTCATGCATGAAGCAGCTAGAGCTGCGTCGTAGCGTTGGATAGTTTCAAAAGAAATGGCTGCCGTTTAGCATAATGCGAGCCACTTACTCATCGGTACGTTATCTAACCAAATATATTTCGGGATCCCTGCCTATTAATCAAGAGATAGTTTCACTGGGCAAATAGTGTGGCTGGGATCACATTTTGTGAACCGTTTTGATATTATCTGACTTTGAGTGACAAGAACTACTTACTTATATACAGGAGTAATATTATATAATCATAATGTGTGACAAAATAAAATAAATAAAATAAAATAAATACGATAAATTAAGATTATTTGAACACAATTTATTTTTTTCCGGGCTTTGTCTGAGCTCTCCTCGTTCCTCGTTTATTATTTTTTACATAAGTGAAAACCGAATTAAATTCCATTAGTGGATTAGAAGTGGTTAGCGGGAGAAACAGACAGATGCGGATAGTTCGGGGACTTGGTTGCAAGATATCGTTTTTTTTTATATAAATAAAAAATAGGTTTTATTATATACATAAACTTTCAATGAAAAATTGTCTAACTGATGGTGAAAACTGCATCAAAATCTATTACATGGTTTAAGAGGAATGAACGGATATACGGACAGACGGACGCGGAAAGATATAATATTTTCAACGGGCATCGATTAAATAATTTAAGTAAAACAAAAACCCAATAAAACACATAGTAACTGCCTTTAGAATAGTAGAGATATCTTCGCGAGCTTTAAAAGTCGTTATCGGCACGATCCGAGCCCGTTTCAGGGACGCCGCGACTTCTTTACCAACAATAAATGCTTTGTCAAACTTTCCCTACACAGCTTCTAGGACAAAGATAACCGACTTGTGTTTGTTTCGAAGCGACTCAGTTGTTCTTACTTATTTTTACTTCTTTGTGACTTTAAACTCCTTGAACCCCAGTTAGTTTTTTTAGTTTCTCTCGATTTGTTCTAAAGAGAACACGATTAATTGGGAGATAAAAATCAAATTAATTTTAAATGTATTTCCTTAATGAACACAAAAGTTGTTATCTCTCTTAAATAGTCTTAACTAATAGGCATTTCTGAATTGATTTGCATTTATTTGTGATTAATTGATTTTTCGATTTAGTTTTGTCAAAAAATTCAAGCGGATTTCATTTTTTTGACAGTCTTTTTGTGTATTTTGTATTTCTTGATAACACTCTCTAAGACAGTTGATTCGTATGATGGAAGATTCATTAACCAACTTTTTTAACTTTTTCGTAGTTTTCATATTATGACACTTTTCCTAAAATATTTTTATTAATGACAAACCTAAAGGATTTTTTTTTAAAATAAAAATATTATCAAACGTGTTAGTAAAATATTATTGCATAAAAGGTTTTATAAAGATATTAAATAGAAAATATTCAGTGATTTTATTTAATTAAAAAAAATTAAATTAAATAAAAAAAAAGTTTACATTGTAAAAGTAACAAGATATTGGTATAGCCTAGTTTTAGATTTTTATGATATAAGGCAGGCGGTAGAACACTTACATACACTTGTCAGATTGTAATTGTTTTTTTTTTTTTTTTTAAAATAGTAAAGTATAGCATCTCAATTAGTATACATATAATATTCATGTTTTATAATTAATATTACTATTATTAATTACATTTATTAGTAATTTTGTCTAACATTAATAAGTAGATCTAAACCAAACCGTAGCTTAGTGAGGTATTGAGGCTAATAGAGAACCGAAATCAGCACTTAAACGGATTAAGACATAATACTGTCAAGGAAGGTCGACACACAACCGAGTAGGACCTCGAAGAGGATTTATAAGGCTCCTTGGTTTGTACAGAGAGTAAGCCAAAATGTAATAAAGAAGCACTTTTTCGGAGATCTCTTCAGATAAGGGAAGGTGAGTGACAATATATCAAGAGATTAGTCGTTTGCCGCCACCGTGAACGGGAGCACTGAATGTAAAGTGGTTACATTAGGGTTGGGAAAGTTGTGTTTTTCGATATCGATAAAAGGATATCGATAACTTTAAGCTTTTTTTTATATATTTACGAATAATGATTTATGTGGTAGTTAACTTACACTAAAATTTTGTTAGTTAGGACCTATTTTGGAAGGTAGTACACATTAATAAGTAGCAAGTTTGAAGAGAGTGAGATCTTCCTAAAAATTATCACCAAGAAACAGTATAGTAATGTGCTCAGTAGTAAAGTCCTTAGTGAAAATGTAATAGAGTATGAATAAGGGATGGGATTAATTTATTATACATATTACCCAAAAATAATAGATTTTTTTTTGAAACAACTATACTGAGATACTAAGATAATCTTGTAAAGTAATAAAACAAAATAAAGTTAAAATTTTATTATAAGATATTTGTCTGTAATTCTGTATAGCTTCGCACGGAATTGAAATAAAATAAAAATAAAAAATTTCTTAGTGTATCCGCTAAGGAATGATTTTTTAAAAACTTAAATTATAAAGTATAACGATGTTCCAAATTTTATAATAGCTTTCTAGATTTTGTTATCTTTGCGTTTATAGTCAGTCAGCAAAAACGATTTTAAAGTATAGATTACAGAAAACATCATTACTCGATAAATTATGTCTAGTAATACCTTGGTGTCACATCTCTATGCAGCAAGCAAGAACTCCATAAGTTAACAGCTACCCGTGAAGCCTGTCATACATCAGGGCCTACGGGTGACATATTCCCCCGTCATGTACGCTTTGCATCAAGTTCTGTGGAACGACTCACGTACTCCAAATCAAGCCTCGGAGTCAACTTGCTCCGTATTGTTGCTTTATTATTCTGACATCCCACTTTAGTAGTGTACTCGTATGGTACTTTGTCTAAACTTCCTTTATGTTTGGGATTTAATAGTGCATAAACCTATTATTTATTCGTAGGCATCAGCTAACTAATTTTCTAATAGAACTCTATAGTACAGACTTTAACTCAAATATTTTTAGAGCATTAAAAGTTAAATATAAAAGAAAAACCTAGATCCTAAATGCTTGCTCGGTTTCACACGGGTTCGATTAATATTAATTAATTTTGGTTTCATCAGCGCCACTTACTAAGAACTATCCATTTAGACAGATGAATCTATCCGTATATAGAGGTTCTGATGTAGAACTTGTTTTCATTGTTTCTCTTTCATGAAAAAAAAAATGGCTTTCAGGCGGACCGTTTGTTATATTTAGCGCCTGTTTCACAAACGTCAAGTAGGCCAAACTGTCATTTAAAGTCACCGGTAACCTTTGTTTGTACGGTAAACGTCCCAAACATTAAATAGAAAAAAAATAAAAAAAAACGGCTATCGAATGATGCAATAAACCGAGTGCATAAATCAATATAACAGAAAATGATTTCTAAAAGTAACTAATCAACACTTTAATTGTTGTTTGTGAGAGAGGCCCTTAGGTTACTTAGAACTTACTTACTTAGAACTTAATTAAACTTATTTAAGGTTAACTTCTGTCCATAATTAAAACACTAAATTAAATCAAAATTCGTTCAGTGTTCTAGCCGTGATGAGGTACACAAATACTTTAGTTAGAGATACATATTTTAATTAAAAAAATAACTTCCTGTACTACTAAATGTTGTTTTCCCAGTTAACGTAGACACATTTTCATTACAAAAACTAGACGTAAAATGCACCGATCACTCACTCTAGTGAGCACGGTATCTAGATACTTTTTCCTGTTTTAATGTGTCCTCTCCCCCGATAAATGGCGACCTTTGTTGGGGGATGAAACGACGAATGTTTATGGATGTAATCCGACGTTCACATTGAACTGTTGTTTTACGTGAAATTATTTTCCGGCTTTATCGAGCGCTTGTTTCCCCGTCGACTATCTGCTTACAAATATATAGACATAAGTATTAATATAGTAAGTGTATGTTTACTTATACTAAAAATTATAATTATTCTTTTATTTTCAAGAAAGTCTTAAAGAATTTCAAGAAAACTAACTAGTGGTGGAGGTATAAAAACATAGTTACACATTATGAATGATTGAGTTGCATTTAACAGACTTTAAAATTACATTTTTTTATAAGAGAAGAAAAGAAACATTTATAGAGATTTTTTTTATAAGAAAGGTAGTCTTGATGGTATGAACTTGATCGTAGACGACTACCTTCTCCTATAACCACATGCAAGATTAGGAGAATATAAGTGTACTGCTAACCTCTCTTAATATAAAGAGTCAGGGACAGGGTGTATGGCTCTAGTAACCTTCACTTATGGGAAGCATACAATATTGTTTTCATGGTGAACTCCTATAAAGGGGCAGTTGCTGAACTTCTTTCTACCTAATATAATTTTAGTGGACAGAGTTTTTCTAACAAGTTTTATGTTCCCGTTCATCCAATAAACTAATATTACATCTGACTGTAACACTTTTATGGATGTAAGAAACGTCTGAAAGAGCACTTAATAACAAATACATTGATTGACAGAACAGACACTTTATAGTCAATCATAAAACGCCGCAAGCGGATGTTCTTTTACACCGCTTCCAGTACTAACAGTAAATAATTTATGGCATCTAAACCTTGAAGGGCGAACAATCAAAACAAGGTTATGAAACACTCGAATCGATGAAGAGGGCTTCCGAGACGTCGCTCCTAAATTCTTAATACCTCACGTAACTGTTAAGATTAAGGGGGGAGGTTGCACTTATCTTTTATTGTAGGGACTTTGTGTTGGTGTAGACATGGCTCGATCGATGGCAATGCAGCGCTATCTTTGGAGGATTTATTTTGGAACACTGGTCTTGTCTACAGTAAAGGTTTGTTCTTGTTCTTGTAATCACAAGCTACAGCCATGTGTAGCCGGGTTTAGCTCAGAAAATATATAAATTTTAACTGTACTAATTTTAACAGAAACTAATTTTAAAAGGACATCATGTTTTGCAAACCTATTTTAGTAAACATTATTATTCTTATTTTCTTATTATTATTCTTTTTCTACTATTGTTCTAAGATATGCAGGTTTCCTTAAATGTTTTCCTGATCACTAGAGTTACTATGGTCGCTTGATGAAATAGATAAACGCTCAATTGCCGACCACTGAGTTATCACTGCAAAACTGTAGTAAAGGTCTATTAAAGTACCTCGATGTTGAAATTAGTACTCCGAAACGGAAAACGGTTGAATGAAGATGAAAGCAGCTTTGTATGCAGCAAATTGGATGCATTTTGACATTGCTTTTATATGACATCGCTAGTAATTTTCTAAAGTGGTACGGACGTCGCATTACATGCTGAAATACGAAATTGAAGTGAAAACAGTATATACTGCCTGCTTACTGTATTTCAAACAAAATTGAAGAATTTAATATAAGCTTTAAGCTTTCGGATGTCTATCATCAAAAGAGCAATACTCATTTTTCTCTAATAAAATCGTTTAAAAAGTCCCAAATGTTGTAATGATTTATCAGAATTTTTAAAAACTTTTGCATTTGGTTTAAAAAACAGGTTTCATTATAATAAAAATGGTGTAGTAGATATTCTTTATTCAATATCTGCAATGTAATTTCGATTTATCTTTATATCAGTATTGTATATGAATATTTGTATTGTAGGTTAGATAGAATTAATTTGCATGATCATAATTTCTGTATTTTACCTTTTTTTTTAAAACAAATATGAAACTTAACCAAATATGAAATTTTAATAAACAACAAAAGTTCTGAACCAATTATTTTTTGAAAAAAAATATTTTATATGAAGTTAATATTTTATAATGATTACTTGGAACGAACATAACATCATTGCTTTTATTTTTACTTCTAATTTATTTTTTGTATAAAATTATATTGTAAACTCTCCGAATAAACAAGTCCAAAAGTTTTGCTCCATTACGAAAAAAAAGAATCTGTTTATTTTTATTATTTGCCTATAAATTCATTGTCATTTTCTATACTGAGTTATACGTATGTAATGCTCAGCGGAGTAACTAAGCCGATTACAATATTCGTCTATGGATCCTAACAATGCAGGAGACTTGTTAGCAAGACTACACTCAAGTTTGTCTTGTTATAAATTCTACAACTTCCTGCCTTGTTATGACATGCCCAGACTACTGCAGGGTTTTAAAGTGCGTATAGGACAACTCTGTCGAATATACGTCTTACTACAGTATCTTTATCATTTACATTATTAATTCTAATTAATATATTTATCTATTCATATTTAGGTATTGGTTTTATTACCACATAATTATATAATACTAGTTATAGAGGAACATACATACATACATACATACATACATACATACATACATACATACATACATACAGAAAAAAGTTCTAAAAATCGTCAATTTAGTTTCAGTATCATGTATAGACTATATAAACACGATATTTCTGAAAACAAAGTAACTTACTCCATGACCAACCCTTACAGATTAATTATTAGTATTGATTCCAGTAATGTGCGAATGTTGGGATTTTAAAGGTACACAAAATTCATTTATAAGTTGGCAATATAATGGTATAACCCAAACTGTAGTGTGATTTGGAATGAATAAAAGGATTAAGTTACATAACTTATTTTATTTTTTAAGTAAGAAAGATAACAATCAAATAATGTCCACTGTGCAGACATTACTTGATTGTTATAAAAATTAGTTGTTTTTCGTTCAACATAGTGTTGGTTTTCATTTAATGGATCGACTTTACGATCGATGAAATACTTATTTGTATTTTTGTTTGTAATAAATATCTCAAAAACTAGTGGACCGATTTTAAAAGTGTAAAAAGACCGATTTTATTTTATAAAGTTTATAAAAATGAACCTACATTGTCAAGCTTTTTTACATTAAGGGAGCAATAAACTTTCCACGGACCTCAAACTAGATTAGTAATTAGAGTGAAGACCTGGAGTAAGTCAGTCAAAGAGGGCGGCTCATAATTATAATATTCCAATTCACATTTTTGACAAGACAAGATACTTACATAAGTGTACAGCTGTAGCTGCAAGCAGGAAAAAAAAAACGTGTTAACACATCTCCTGGACCCGTGTCACGGCTCAGTTGGATTTGGCTAACAAGATTATGGAAGCGAAAAATGCCTGACAATGAACCCGAATTAACTTGGAATACGAATGTAGGGTATATGAATTAGTATAGTGCGACCACTTACTTAAGTGATTTAATTCAATACAAGATACAATAAAGATACATTATTTGATCTTCAAATGTTTATGAAGTGTTTTGTATATTTTCTATATCTTTTATATCTACGTTGACTTACGTTATACAGTAACTAACTTCTTCTTAACAACATAACGGATTTTGGTACGGTTTGTTACTTACTGAAACAGTGATAAACTTGAAAAAATTGTGTTCGTACGAAGCTGGGGTTGCTAATAATTTCAAACACTAAAAAATACACAGGGATCGTGTTACTGTTTACTACCATGTATTTTTTTTTTCAAATATAATTCATGCTACAAAAACCCGTTATACTTACAGTATAATATTGTAAAGTTTCATTAAATTCCGTTCAGTAGTTTTTGCTTGAAAGAGTACAAACTTCCATACATTCATCTTTCTAAATTTCGTATTATTTTATTACTTAGTTTTGTGAATTAGTAGCAAAAGATGCATTTAATTGTTAGAGTCTTGTTAACCACAAATATTCGTCCATCCTAATATACTTTTGATATTATTATAAATATTAGTAGTATTAGTAGGATATTCGCATGTTTATAAAATACTAAATATTAAGAGAAGAAGGAAGCCAAAAATTGGATTACTAATTTTTTTTATGACGGGTGATCATTATAAGTTAGTATAGTCATACTGGTAACACTTGGTTTAACTGTCTCACAACGAAGATTATTGTGACGTAGGAAAGATTAAATACGGTACAGTAGGATTAAATATAATACTTTTTATAAATTACTTATAATCAGGATTTGAATTAGGTAAAAATAAAGTGGTTATTAACGTAATTAATGTAGGTACAATATTACGTACCTACACATTTACATTTGTATGTGTCGTAGGATATTCAAAGAATAAAAACACAAGAATGGCTTAGTTAGACCGGAAAAGGGGTAAACAGGGAATGTTTTGATATATAAAAATTGCATCACTAGTATATAATATTAGAAAGTAGAGATGCTATATTGCATGATGTCATTGGCTATACAATACATATATTTGATGTAGAATATCCAATACTAGTCAGTACTTATACAACCATATAGGTTTTTTATTTGCTATGTTGTTCGGATCATAATTAATTGTTGTTACCCTTTAGGTGCATAGGCTGAAGCGTGTTCATGTCAATTTCTATTAACCAAAGGCCGCGCGAGCACGAAAACATAGGCAAAGAGCGTTTGATGTAAAATTAAAATGAACACATATAATGACACAGCGATTAAAATGTTCCCGTTCTGTAAATAATCCAAAAATAACGAGGTAGCAATTAAATACAGCTTTGAGACAAACGTTGGACGCGTGGACCGGGGACTCACATCAAAGGGACCAAGGGAGATGGGTACAGTCACGTGTTACTAAAGATAAGCCCTTTGCTTAGGAACAGCCTGTCAAATACACCGATTCCCGTTTGTATGAAAAATGTCATGTGTAACGTCACGGTGTGCGGACTACTGTACCCATTACATATACTGGTGCTAAAAGGCTTATCGGTGTCGCTTAGAGTCGAATGTTTAATATTTGTCCAGCGGTTATATCAATAGCGGAATCAGTGATGTATTATTTGAGGGTGCTTTGTACAAATTGAAACAGGTCCCATAGGAATTTTAATATATGTGTTTTACTGGTAGAAGTTCTCGTGTAGATCGTTATAATTATATTATGTTTACAGTTTGGTCATCGTATAGTTTGGCATATTAGGTATATTAGGTTTTTTTCATTTTAATAAGTATTAAAAAAATTAGATTTTCTAAGACGGCCAGTGCTTCGAGTGCTTCGAGCACAGGAAAATATCATGTGAAATGTAATGTGAATGCCTAATAAGAATAATATTTGAAACTGTTTTTTTTTAATAAATCCTTTGTGAGACTAATATGATTAAATTTATACGATACTAGCTTTTGCCCCCGACTCCGTTTGCGCCATTTTTCCTTATTGCTCATATATTTTCCACTGGCGTTGAATATTTTATTTTTAGTTTTAGATGGTCCCTCGGGAACAGTACATTTTCTTGGATGAAAAGTACCTTACTACGTAACCTGTACCCCTGACAACGTGTTTGCAAAATTCGGAGATTTGTGGTCTTGAATAAACGACCATTAAATTTTTATTTAGGTAACATAATTAATATTATATAAAATATAAAATGTATAGATTTTGTGTCTACAAAATTTTTGAAGCTGCTTATTCCACAATTAGAGCATTTGTTTCATCTAGACTAAAGTTCTCTAAATTCAAAATATGAAAGTATGCAGATCTTTGTAGTTTTTGTATTTCTATTTTATGTACAAAAAATTTTATAAAAAAAAAATTAAACAACTCATACCACATACATATACATATTTACAATACTTTAATAAATAAATTTGAACTTATGACGATTTCATTTATCGCGTTCCGTTGTAATTTATCTTTTTTTTTCTTAGAATCCATAGTAAAACTAAAAAAAAAAACCAAAAGAAAACTAACGCAGTACTAGTAAAATTTACAAAACCATCCCGTCTCTTCGTAACTGGCAGAGCAATTACTTGCTTAGACACTTTAAAAATCGTGTAGTATTCGGCAAATGGAAACGTCACGGTGCAGTTGCGATGGTACTCGTAGATTCGCAAACAACAAATCTGTAGCTATGATATCTGTGTCTTTGGATTTTGATTCAAAAAACATTCGTACAATTTTCTCGTATACAATTTTTTATTATGTATTTACCCAATAATACATTACTGCCGAGGCCGGAAATAAAGCATTTGTCTGCTGAGTAGTATCAGAATTTAAAATGCCGAGGCCATTTTAAAATTAAGAATGTCATCAATTAATTGCTATTACGGCGACTTGTATATAACTTTTCTCCAACTTGATTGTCATATACTTCTTGGCTAGGCATAAAAAGGTATTTATTATATTATAAATCGATTGAATCACTATATCACTATCAAAAGAGTTTTTGAAAATCATATTGATTATATTAGGAAGCAGAAAATCAAATGAAATTTGCGGTAATAGAATATTTCAATAAATGAAATTAGTTTGTAACATTTAAGCTAAGCATATTATATTTTAAAGGTTTTAATCGATTGTACGCACATATATGAAAATTCAGATGCAATCAGTAGGTGGATATGACATAACAGTATAAAGGGGTAATTCCCCGAATTTTAGACAGGTGGAATTAGAGAATACGTTGGTTGGAGATCGTTGAGCAGACCTCGTACATACGTGATCAGAATAACTAACACAGCCTGATTAGCTGGACCGCGTAGGTGTTGGTACGTGAGGGGACCAATATTGGCGTGTATTACGTATGGAAATGTCTATTGCATATATCATTCTTAATAGACTACATAAGTTAATATATAACGCAGGACAAACTGAAAGAAAGAAAGAAAAGAAATTTGTATTAAGTCAACACAAATGGCACATGCAATACAAGTTTAATCCGAATAATCTTAATTGTATTGACAATAGTACCCTACTTGCCAGTGCATGCACCAGTGCCTCGACCCAAATAGGCACCTAAATCAGCATATGCAGTGTGTGCTACAAGTCCACAATATTACAAATAAATATATAACACTAGAGGAATATATAGCAGTCTATAATAACAAAAATAAATGAAAATATATGAATAATCAGCAAATATAATTTTAAATATATTAATTAATTTATATATACAGTGTAACAATAAATGTAAATAATTATGCTAACGATATTCGAACTATGAGAATTTATAAAAATTTAAATAATTGATATTTCTGTTCTCAAATTTCGCGTTGCGTTTCGCAGTCAGCTGTCTGGCAGCAGTAGCCACCCGTTGTGTTTCGATGTGTGAGTAAGGGATACCAGAGCCCATATCCCTTCCTTATACCTATCCTTAATCCTACTAATAGTTGGTAGCGCACTTGCAGCATCTGTGACGTTGCTCACGCTAATGGTAGCCACCTACTATTAAGTTGACCCTCAGCCTGTATACCAATCTTAACATAAAATTAAAAAAAAAAAATCTTTTAGACCTTTGTAGGCAGTCAAATTATTTAGCAGGCCGTTACTCAAGAAACCTTCTTTCCAAATTAAAACTATTATACAGACAGGATCTAACTACTGCTACTAAAGCTTGCTAATTCGAAGGAAGAATTTTGATACTTTTCACCAAGTTATAGTCAGGAACTAACTAAGATAAAAAGAGTTACAAGATACAAACGACATACGTTACTTTCCTTAATAATACACGCATTGCCATTAAACAAATCCTTTGTTTTCATGTTGTTATAAGTAATTAAGAAGTATACATACGTACTATATTTCATCTCGTATTTGACTACCGAAAGTTTATCATAAAACTAGAGCGCAGTAAACGTGAACATTAAAGCTATATATCTGAATGGATTGAAATGAAGTACGGCGTGGAACATGATGGGAATAATGAAATTTTACTGTTGCTGTGTATACTCGTTATTTATGAATGTAAAATGTACTTAGTTTTGATTATTGTTATTAAAATGGGATGTTTCATTAGAAATAACACATGACAGGCAGATTAGTTTACCTTTCGTTAATATAAAAGGAAAAATGTACACATTAAATAGACAGTGGAATATTGTTATGTTAATCTATGTAGCCTATGTTAATCTTAAAAATATATTCTAGTAGCTGGTCACCTCCGCTTGGTTCGCTTGATCCGCTCCGCGTGGTTGATCGCTCTTTTCATTAGTGAAAACTGCATCAAAATCTGTTGCGTGGTTTAGTTGAAGTTAGCGGATATACAAACAGAGAGACGCGAAAAGCGACTTCAATTTATAGTATGTAAGGATGTATATAATACCTATGTATATTGAGTTTATAATAGTCATAAACGTCATATAGAGTTATAAAAGAGTCATAATAGAGTTTAATGAATATATGTTTTTTTAGTAGGCATATTGAGATGAAAAAATGTTTCTATTTTTCACAAATACGAGTATATGCCATTTATTGGATCCACTTCCTTTATTGTTTAATATTAATTACGCAAATAAATAATAAGTGAATAATTATTGGCTATTAATCTTTATGAATTTCTCTCGACTTGAAATAAAGGAGATTTTCCTTTCATTTGTTTGTTCTTAGTAATGATCCTGTCCCGGGCGTGATAAAGGCAATAAGATGGACGTCAGTCCGTGAACGCACTGTCATGATTTATGACTCGATTTACCAAAATGGAAGTTCTTGTATTAATATAGCGATCTCTTGTAATAATATTTTGTTAGCCTTTTCATTTTATCGTATATTCATTTTATCATTTCTTGTTTATCAAAATCATATCAATTATCAATTGTTATTAATGCGAAAGAAACCGCACAAATCCCTTCTTATATTAATAATATATTATAAATGTTTTTTTTTTTTTGGTAATAATATTAAATACGTATGTTAAAAAAGGACAATTTTACTTTTCCGCTATATAATTTCTATGATTTAAAAATAAAAAATTTTGGGACTAAGTTTGTTTAGTTAGGGCTGTTTAATGTCCTGGAAACGCGTGGATACCCGAAGATATGACGGGAACATGTCGTAAATACTGCAGGCGATTTACGATTTTTTCCGGACAGTTGAATTTTTGACAAAACTTTGGGTGGTTCATGCACGCTACGGTCTTTTGTATCAAGTTGACACCAGTTTTTTAAATTTTTTTTTTAAATATATCTACCAAAGCCATGCCTAATTATCTAGCAAGTTTAATCAAATTAAATATTTATTTTATTTTATTTATATCATTATTTATGTGCCTTAGCCTTCACTCACCCCGCCCGGCGCCCGCGACTTCGTCCGCGTTGAAAAAGAAAAAAGTAGCCTATCCTGTGTCCTGTATGTCTAAATGTTTATATACCAAGTTTCATGAAAATCAGTTACATAATTCGTTTAATAGTTATGAAGGAACATACATACATACAATACCTACACTTACAGATTTATTATTAGTATTGATTGATTGATATATTTTCTCATAATAATGGTTAAAATAACAATTCTACATTTTTAAGAATTCAACATTTGACTTTGTTATATTATTAAAACGTAAAAAATTAATGACGATATTTGAGTTCCGTTACTTGGTGAGGGTACTTAGGAAGTTGTGAGTGGTAGAACGCAGGTGGCTTGCGTAACTTTGCGACTGTTTGCGTACGGAGACGGCACACGGTACGCAGGGGTCACTATACTAAAATTCAAGGGGTGTATGGAACAGAAAAAACAGTGGAGATTATCGTGATCGTGATACTTCGTACGGGCTGTAGTTCGTTTTTTGAAAATCCCACTGCAACCTAACATTTTTCAAGGATAAATTTATTTATTTATTTTATTTCATTTCAGACATTTCAAGTCCACAATTAAAGGCTACAACAACAGAAAACAAACAACAATCATTAACTCAGAAATATATTAATAAAAATTATACGCTTAAAAGCAACGCTTGCTTAATAATTAGACATACAGTTTTGTCCGCAGTAACACTCATGTTAATGTGTTAATCTTATGTTAATCACGTTAATCACTATTACAGCCGTGAAAACCTCATTCAAATCGGTTAAGCCGTTCCTGAGATTAATAAAATACAGTAATGTATATAGATACCAACCATCACCGTTATCATAATCATCAGTTCGTGTCGTAGTCGTTCCACGCTGCGTTTTTTTAATTCGTGGCTTCTATTCGAAAACACAATGAGAATAATATTATAACCGCTCATAAGTTATTAAAAATCCTTACATCTTTATATATATATTTCTTCTGTGCGTGTGTATGTCACTGAACTCCTACACGGCTGCACCGATTTTAATTCTGTCTTCACCTATGGATAGAGGGATAATCAAGAATGGTTTGTATGTAAAAAAAATTGGTCGCGGACGAAGTCGCGGGCACCCACTAGTACTATATAAAAATTATGACGAACTCATAATACTCAACTCATATAAAAATTATGGTCCAACCTAAATGATAGGATAGCTTATATCTCATTTTTTAATTTTTTTTTGCAAAATATAATATTTGTCGGTATGATTGTGTTTTATTTGAGGTGCAACACGTGCATTTGAGGATTGTGCGTGTAACGAAACGTCTGGGATCGGTTCGGGGGTGTGTGGGGAGTGCTGCGCGGGCGGTGGCACTCAACAGTCTAGAGCACGCTCCAAGGGGAATCGCATGGCCTAGAGGGATCGTGCACTTCATTCCTTCGGCTTTGAGTTAACTACTGTTATTTCGATCGTAGTAGTGATAGACTGTCGATTTCAATAAGATTAGATGTCAGTGATACTCCCGATGTCGTCCTAATTATTGTGAGAAACAAATAAGTACAGACTCTCACGCCGGCCATTCGGACGACATCAGAAGTGGGATACAGCCCACCATGATGGATGAAAAGATGGAAAACAAGATCCGCAACCGGGACGGCAACCGGAACTATAGCACAAACATTGCACTGAAAATAAACTACGCATGTCGACTCAACACATACAATGCGTATGGCAAGACAAGATGGCTGCCGTGCCGCGTCGTCATAACAAAAAAGTGGCGAAGTCCGGGCGAAGTGACAAAAAAAATGTGTACCGTGCTAGCTAACGTTCGACGCAATTCGACAATAAGTGAAGTTGTTGTGGAAGTGATATTCGGGTTGACCGATATTCGTTTTAATAATTTCAAAAAGACAATATTACGCTTCACGGTAGCTATGTTAGAGTGTTGTTATACGATACGAGTGAAACAAAAACGTGACAAGTTTCAAGTAAAGTTAAATGCATCTAAGAGAGACAAAGGCATCAAAGAAGATTGTTCGCTGCCACTGTGGAGAGCGGGCAATGTGGAAGCCTCGCTGCCCTGCTGCTTTTATAGCGGCACTGGGCAGTGGCCCTGTATATGTATTGTAACATAAAGGAGGTAAAAAACTGTGCAAAGCGCACAGTTACGCAAGTAAGGTCTTTTTATTATTTCTACTTGGGGTTGCAATATTTCGTGTAAGACGAAGCGTTTGTCTATTAATAAGAGAAGAGAGTTTAATCAGTGAATGAATAGTGAGTTGTAGTCAGTAACGTAACTCTATGGTTGTAGTGTAGTAGTACCTAGTTGAATTGTAGTAGTGAATCGTTATTGGTGATGGTAAAATGATTTTATTAGATGATGGTAATATTAAAAAGAAAAAAATCATTGAGGTAAAGTCGCGGTATAACAAGGTTAATTGATAGTTAACATTTGCTTTCTTTCACTGGGGCAGTTAGTAATATTCAAAGATTTTATTATAATGTAGTGTACCAACATTCAATTTCAACCAAGGCAGAGTATTGTACTGTGGCGTTCGCCGTGGGCTGGTTGACTGACGGATCAAATAGATTGACGTAGATCAACTTTTTATAATTTTGGACTGTAATTGAGTGAGGTGTCACTGTCATCTGTCTGAGCCATATTTCAATTCAATTATGTTGTTTATGTTTTTATTGTCAGTATGTCAGTAGTGAAAATATAACAATAATAACGAATTTCTATGTTAAATAACATTAAAATTTACAGTTTTGGGCTAGATAAGTGGTTGAGAATTTGAGATAAACAATTTTAGTGGATTAACAGGTGTGTGTAACAATTCAGAGCATTTTTGTTAGAAAAACATTAATAATCTACGGACTTATTAATCGAAATAGGACTTGGATGCCGTCTGATTCCGATAACTCGAAGCTATTAAAACAAGAGCCCGTGGACAATGTATGATGTGATTGTCTTGTATGATACCTATTGACTTTATCACATTATGTTTTTGTCGCTAGGAGAGTGACTGTTGTGAAGCTGGATGCTGTAGCAATTGTGATGTCGCTGGTGAAGGTGGCAGTCACAGTGTGTTTAAGTGGTAGTCACAGAGAGCGCTATGTAATGTGGTATAGACAATAGTGAACCCGTACGTAGAAACTAAAAATAAGCGTTTGTGTTGGTTTGATAATAATTACTTTACTCGAGTTATTGTGATTCAAGACCGGTTTCTATTGTGATAGGCTTTAGTAAAATAAAACAGTAATTGTAATACAAATTACAAAATATAAGACTTGTTCGTACTAGAGATAAAAGGGTTCAGGAATCTTTATGAAATAAAATGCAGGCAAAATGCATCGGACCGAGAGCCTACTCCAAAATTTAAGATTTACCTCAAATTCAAATTTAAATCATTTAGCTTTCAATATCAACTTGATTTATGGACATAGTACGATTCAGTAGGAATACAGCCATGTAATTCTATGTTTGGTGATATTGTTTTTGAGATTTTAGTGAACGCAATCAAAACATTTAGATTGTAAACTTATTTAAAGTAGGTATTAGAAATAGACCGTTATGAACTTCAAAATGTTAATAGCTTCTAAGGATCGGGCTTTGTTAAAGGAAGTGGCAGGAAGCATGCATTAATGAGACTTTATTAGCGAGAGATTACATAGAGCAAGGTTACTAGTCAAGAGTTTAAGAATTTAGTCGGGGGTGAAGTGTCGGACAAAAGAGGGGATTGGTCATCAGAGAATCAGAGAGGGAGAAGGAAGGTGTGCCATGGTAGCCCTCGGGGCTAGCCGTGCGGTGAGCAACTTGTGAGGAAACGGTAGCGGTGCGCGCTGGTAACTCGCGGAGTTAGCCAGGCGGCATGCGTTACGCGTTGAGTTTTGAGAGCTGTGTTGGTGTTGTGACGCCGAATGCTGTACTCCCGTCACTGGCCGCAAGCCCCTGGCCTGCCGCACTCTATATGGGTGTTGGTCCCCAGGTGGTGGTGCGGAGCTGTGGTGGGTGCAGTAAGGGGCGACATTGAGAGTTGAGAGATTTACGGGGTGATGTTGAGTTGAGAGACTTAAGGGGCGATACGAAATTGAGAAATAGACGAAACGTCTGGGATCGGTTCGGGGGTGTGTGGGGAGTGCTGCGCGGGCGGTGGCACTCAACAGTCTAGAGCACGCTCCAAGGGGAATCGCATGGCCTAGAGGGATCGTGCACTTCATTCCTTCGGCTTTGAGTTAACTACTGTTATTTCGATCGTAGTAGTGATAGACTGTCGATTTCAATAAGATTAGATGTCAGTGATACTCCCGATGTCGTCCTAATTATTGTGAGAAACAAATAAGTACAGACTCTCACGCCGGCCATTCGGACGACATATTATTAACATAGCGCCATCTGTTGGATACTTACTCAATCAAGCAATAATTTGTTATAATTATCTGTGAGTTACATAAAAATCTAACAGATGTTGGTGTAAGGTAATTTATCGGCTGGATTGAATAAAAAATTGCACCCGTGCGAAGCCGGGAGCGGGTCAGCTAGTACTTTTATATTTTCACATACTACACATTCCACTCAGTACAGGCTTTTCCCACCCAGTTGATTTTCGAATTGATTTTTCGCTTCAAAAACAAAATGACATAACATTTACTCAACGTCACTTATGTCCAATTTGGAAATTACGTACGTCGAAGATTATCGTTGTCAGTGCCCTACGCGGACCGGAAGCTGCACAATGCGAGGGCGGCGCGCCCGACCGCTGTTATTATCTACCTGCAACGTCACTTCCGCATCGCCGCCCGCCCTGTAGCCGTCTCTTTCCGACTCGTTTTAAACCTAAACGCACTCAGTTGTTCACTTAAATAAATATATCGACTTTGGCTTTATTTAAATAAGATTTAATTTTATGATCAACTTCAAGTTTATCAGCTTTTTAAAAAACAATTAATGATATATAAGTATAGTCAACGATTTTGTTAGAGCCAATTTTACTAGTAAAAAAAATACTGTAATGTTAAATTCTTTCTCATTAAAAATAATGTTTGTTTTTGTAAATGAGCTAAAATAAGCTATAAAGCTAGCTAATTGAAGTAAAAGTGGCTTATATTGTTAAAAAAATTTAATAATTTTCGGTCTACCAAAGGCTTAATAGGTTTAAATTATTTATAAGTTTTTTTTTAAATAATTAGTTTTTAAGTTTTTATATTATTACTTAAAGTGATTTATTTTATTGTAGCTGTTTTTAGATATGTAATTATATATAATATAATTCTCTTTTAATTTTAAATATACATAACTGTTATTTATTTTCTACATGTATAATGTTATTGATATAATTATTAATAATTGTAAATAAATAAAGTTATTTAATACCAACAGAGTTACTTCGTTTAAAATGAATATTTTATATGAACACTAGCGACCTGCCTCAGGCTTTGCACTGACCTGACTCAGGCTTTGCACGTTAGGCCTTGCACTAACGTTATAAAAGAATTATAATCCAAATTTTAGCAGTGATAGTCAGTATGTCAGTAATGTCAATTAATTTTATTTCATTAGAATTATTAAAAGTTAAAAAATGATAATTGAGTAAATTTCTTAAAAAAAATTCTCGCTGAATGTTGTTCCTCATTACATCTGTATTCCATTAGCAAATACAGTTTCCAACCTTTCGAATGACCAATGTATCTTGAACCGAATTTCCTCCCGTATTCGTTTAGATATCAGATAAGATAAGGGCAAGATGATGCATAATCGGGGATCTAATTAATATGGCCTGGTTAGAAGACGCAACAAACGCCTGCGGTACCAGCCAGGTAACGAATAGGTTACGTAGGGTTGTCAGTCGTTTCGTTTAAAATCTTCTGTTACGGTAATTTTCCCCTTTACAGTTTATCTGTATCTAGAAATATAACTGAAGAAGAACTCTTCCATTAAAAAAAGAGATGGTACCATATAGTAAAAATCGGTTTTTAGTCGTAACAAACGGATAGTCATTATAAGCAATATTAAATCGTTATTAGGATTGCCTTGCCATTAGGTCGTTGTAACCGATATGTTGTTTAACCGAAAACGTTATATCGCTGTCGTTATCTACTCTATATAATAAAATTAATTAAAGAGAATCTTTTTCACCATTTATGTTACAAATCTACAAAAAATTGCAAATTGTATTACGGCATAGTCTTCCAAAGTGTACGCTTTGGAAGACTTAAATTAAGTATGATGTATTTATAAATCTCACTAAGCAAAAACAAACTTCTCCATTAATATCAGCTGTCTATTGATTAATGATTAATTATAAAATTATAAAATTAATTACGAACATAATGGATGAATAGTTGTATGTTAAATTATATTAAATACTTTGTTATTTATAAATACATGTTTATAACAATGAATTTTGTTAACAAATGTTTATATGCTTATAGATTTGTGAATAAAAATAAAATAAAAATAAAATTATTATTTAATTTTTGAAAAGCAATTTTTTTTAAATATCGTTATTGTTAAAAAACATGTGCATTTATTTTTATATGTAAAATAATTTTGCTATGTTTCTCATTCTAAATCAATGTTAACCGGGAGTTAACAGTTAGTTTTATTTGACTTTGACTTCAGACCCATGATGATATAATGAAATGGACTAGTTGACAGCCCTATCAAGGGAAACATGTCAGCTAGCCCGTGTAATCTCATTCGGATCGCGGGCACGAATTTCATAAGTGCTCGGTCGAGTTAATGGATGAAAACATTAACTCCTTAGGGGCCGACGAATTTAGGAAGGTGGCTTCACCCTCAGGCTGGTGAGCATTTGCATATGCGGCATAGAATTAACCGTCTACATCTTGGTTCTACTCGCATACGAGAACTAAGTTTCATTCAGAAATTTGATTTAAGAGGTAAATACGAAGCTCCTATGTTATAGTTACAAGTATCTTTAAAAGTACGTAGCTTATCATCTATCAATATTATTTTGATGATGAGTTATTTTTGCAGACCTTCAAAAAGCGCAAAATTAAATATCTGAGACATTTGTGTCACGCATCAACAGATATGAACTGCTTCAGTTGATAATAAATACGAGTAGAAGAGAGATGGCGCCCTGGAAAGCAAAAGAAATCCTGAATACGTATATCTTGGACTGTACAGCATCTCTTCTTTTTTCTATATATCTCTTCACTACTGATTCGATTTCGTGGAGGAACCCCGAGCTCAAAGTGAAAAGAGTAGCTCTTTTTACAGTTCGTTGAGTGACGTTGAGATTTCTACGAGGTCGATTGTTAGAGACCACGTTTCAGGCGGTATCTCATTACTGACATGACAACACAAAACACATTGGCATTTTGCTTAGATGCCACCGTTTAAGAGTGGGTATAAAGCAAACAAAATTTGTAATTTCACCCGCGTGGCCCCTTGGACATGACAGTGACACAAAATACGTAGAACTACGCACAAAATGCGAGGAAAGATAGCGCATCTCGCTGAATAAAAATGTTATAAATGCCAAAAGTATTAAATATTAATTATTCGTAAACTACAATATCAAATGAAAAATTGTTTCATACAGCCTTAGACAATATGTGAAGTGAAATTACTGATACACTTTTAGCTTTGTAATGTGTGTCATTTTGAAAATAAAACTAAAATCGATGGAAATGAGAGCTCACTTGGTGATTTGTTTACTTAGATAAAATTCAAATCTAGGATTGGCTAAATTTCTTTATACCCGCTCTTAACATAGTTTTGAGACTTGACCTGACTGCTTTGGACTTGACGGACCTGTTTTGGAAAACTAAGAAAAATTATAGATTGACTTGACTTGACTGATTAGTCTCGGGATCTGCTACTTTTGATTTTAATTTCAATTTTGCCTTTTTTATTTAAAAAAAAAGGCTATTACAAATTGCTATTTTTTACTAATGACACTGGCAAAATCATCGGAGAATATCTGACGGAGCCAAAACATTAAAAGAGAAGAAAAGTAACATAGTTTGAGGATATTACGAAAATTCATTTTTTTTTCTTGACAGCAAAGTTTTATTGTACGAGTATTACTTTGCTATTCATTTTTGTTAGGCGTTGATTTAAATCGAAAACTAATTTTATTTTTTTAAATAAAATATGTAGTTTTTAATCAATTACAATATTGATTTTTTTTTTCAATAATATCCTTATATCTTTCGAAGGTATTAGACTTCTACTGTATAAACTTCAGTGAATTGACGAGTAAGGAAACTGACCAGTGGTACGCTAACTCAGTGATTAGACTCAGACCTACTTAGATTAAGGCCAGCTTAAAAAGATATCTTACCAGTCCAGCCTTGGTGATCCTTTTGGGTTTCAATTTCATATTTAAATTTGCAGACCAAATTAAAAACCTTTATTCACTGGACCGTTTATCACCTCAAGAAAACTGCTGGAGGTGGATAGATGCGGAGGACCAAGTGTGGTGGCATATATCCCACAGTGGACAATTGTGATCTAAGTAATGTCGATGATGATGACTTCAACTCGTAGAAAGTATGTATCTTGTTAACTATTATCTACTTAATTAATTTCAAAAAAATTATATGGAAGAGGAATTACATATAGTTTCATATTTCTACAGGTTTAATTTGTGGTATATTTTCCAAGCCCTCCACATGTCCAAACTGTAATAATAAAGTTGAAAAACATTCAAGAGTGCTCCATACACGGTCACTTCGAGTGTGTCGCAAAACTTTTCCGACTTCTATATTTACAATTTCCCTTTTCATACTCACTCGGTTTAGCGAGTCTCATTTTTTTAGTCGTAATGTAAAACTTTCGAATTTGACACTAATATTGCTGAACTTGATGTTGATGTTGCTGACAATTGCTTAGAAAACACAACCACCACAGAGTGCGTTGTGGACACACATTGTTTAAAGGGCCAGGACCAAATGTGAAACTCTAGTATAGGCTCCTCTTTGGTACAGATTTTCACTATAATAACTTCCCCATTTTACCCTGTAAAAACGTTCACAAACCTACTTTATTCGGTCAACAATACCACCTTTTTTGAATTTACTAAGAAATTTCTTTAAAAGATACTGTACGAGTACTAAATAAAGCATGAAGCACAGAAATAGTAAGCAGAAGTAAAAGTAGATAAATAGATCCAAGCTAGGGGCGTAGATAAAGGAGTCATTAAGATGTGGAATATGATAGTGGAAGATAGAAGCATGAAATAAAATTTGTAAAAAAACTGAGATATATATTTTCCTATCCCAGCACACGACAGCACATGTGCTATTATTTCCCGCTGGCTTCTTATAAAAGGGCGGTAAGTGTTTCAATCTTCAAGACAATGTGAAAATAACTGTGTCATAATAATGAAAGTACGCAATTTCAATTTATTCAACAGACTTAGATGAAACTTGGCTCGTAGATAGACATGTTATTTTTATATCAGTAACATCAAAATACTACAACATGGAACACGCGTGCCATACAAAACACAACGAATTTTATGGAACATTTAAAAGTGACATATGCGTAGAGCATTAACTGTCATTTATAACAAAACAAACATAATAATAAGTACGTAATTTAAAGAAAATGTGACTTTACGTCAACCCATTAGAGTTTAAAATGAAATAGTAGAAGTTGATCGTTACTACCTTTTACCATTGACGCGTGAAAGCAAGTCCGCCATGATTCTGTCAAAGGCGTTCTTTTTATGTTCCCCTTTGGCACTTGTGACGCTAATTCCATTGTAGTATTTCGATGATCAGTAATCACAATTTTTGTCTGATAATATTTTTAATTATATTTGAATTCATTATGACAGCTGGGGAGCCAAGAGTGAGAGTTGACAGTTTTTAATAAATATAATATTTTTTCATAGCCAACTGTACTTAAAAAATACAATAAGGTGGTATCCAGAACTGTCGATTTTTTACGGTCGCAGATGCTCTGAATAGTTTGCTGTTTTACGATCACGAATATTACTTTTCGGGTACGAGTGATCTTTGTAAGGGGTTACCGGTTGAAATATTCAACGTTCTTAAACAGAAAAGGCTTTATATTGAAAATATTTCCAACAAAAATATGTAGGATCTAAATCAAACCAAGCGTTCAGAAATTTAAGACTTTCAGACAGTTCAGCGTTCTGACTTCAGAAAATTTTAAGTATGTACTCTCTAGAAAATATATGAATATACAATATACATTATACTCTTTCTGCTTTCTTAAGTGATTATTTCTATATACTTAAATGCATATTGGTTACCATTTTTATTTAAATACTGTGCACCAATGTTTTCGTACCCCAAATAGGTATGGCCTTCCATTAGTCAAATAGGTTTTTGATCAAGATTAACTTATCTATGTGCTGACAGCGTCCCCTGTTTGTTTCTACCGTTTTCACCCCATTCGTTATTCATATGTTACTTCTTTTTCTGTCTACCTTCAGGTGAATTAGTTTACCTGAAACGTATTAGATCTGTGAAATTAGATTTTATGCAAGCATCAATTAGCCCAGAAAACAATAGTTTCTGAATTGCAATGAATTGATGAATAAAATTACATACTGTCATCATATACGAAATACTAAAGATTGTGGACAAAATGGCCCGATTTGGATTTATTAATTTTATAAAAAAATAAATATATCCCACACTCACACAAGGGAAACAAATTGTGTTCGGTTCGCTAAATAAAAATCCCTTTTAATTTCCAACCATACAAAAACGTGGTTAATATTATTAAAATTGCTTTTTAGTGATCAATATTAATATGAAAAATATTTTCTTAAATGATGCTATAAAAGGAAATTTGTCCTTTTGTATATATGTGTTTCTATTTAAGTTTAAATTGTGAATTTTCCTAATAAAAAAACAAAAATAAAACTCGCTTTCTCATTCGCTTTTATCACGTTTTTTTATAATAAAAGTTTATATCAAATCTCCAAACAATTAAGATGGTGTTAACAGGCACATTTGATATTTTTATGTTATTTCGTTATCCTTCCCTTCAGTGTCCCCCCTATAGTGTTGCTAAGAAACAAGCTGATTTTTGTCTGCAGCTTAGTAAACATTTAGTTCTACTGCTGCTAACTCATTTAGCTACCTCTATCGAGAATTTTCGCAGAAGAAAAAGGTGGACGTCTCGGCAAACTGAAGCTACTCACGAAGATTCAGCCTGTAAGTAATCAGAAAAAAATTCAAGTAAGAGATACTGGACTATCAAGAAAGAGTAATAGTTGAATCAATGAAACTGATTAATTTAAACTAAGTATAAAAGGAGTTTCTGCAGAGGGTTTTTTGTAGATTTTTCAAGCTTCAAGTGTCTACATAGCTAAATTAATTGTTTTCTTTATACCTATGTTGCAACACATAAATGAAATCTATTTAAGTTTATTATTGATTATTTGCAGAGCCACTAATCTGAAAAACAGGCTACCTTATCTCAGATATGGGCTTATCATTTGCTGTTTTTATCTATAACTACCTTTGTGATTAAACTAGCGCAGTCGTTTTTTGTCAGTCGAAAGAAGTGCGGAATCTAACAATTCAAATTATATACGGTTAAAATAAAACAATACATCAAAAATGGAAAGTGAGTACCTATACTTTACAATACCTATTACCTACTACTGCATTTTGCTCGCGAGTTCCTCCGGGTACCTTTGTGAATTACATTTATCCCTCCCCGATCCCTTATTCTTAATCCTTCAGTAGACGGCAGCGCACTTGCAACACGTTTGGCGTTGCTTGTGTTATAGGCGAGGGTAGTCATCTACCATCAAGTGAACGTAAAAAAAATCTTTTAACTAACAATAAATATATGTATACTCACAAAATTTCATTGAAATCGATTGGGCGGTTCTCGAGATTAGCGACAACGAACATTTTTATCCAATCTTTAGTAAAATTCTATTAAATTACTAGCTGACGCCCGCGACTCCGTCCGCGTTGATAAAGAAAAAAGTAGCCTATCCTGTGTCCTGTACGTCTAAGTGTTTATCTACCAAGTTTCATGAAAATCAGTTAATTCGTTTAAGAATTATGGAGGAACATACATACTTACATACATACAGAAAAAAATTTCGAAAAATTGTCAATTTAGTTTCAGTATCATGTATAGGGAATAAACACGATATGTCTGAAAACAAAGTAACTTACTCCGTGACCAACCCCAGATTTATTATTAGTATTGATGATTACTCTAAACATTTAAGAAATTGCTATGTACTTTTGTTAGTAAGTTTTAATTTATTTAATTAGTCTTTACAATAGTTATGATGAAAAAAGTGAAAACGATAACGAAAACAATTCTCATAACTGATAAACTGATAAGGTATCTTATGATTCATGTATGTTCTAACGAAGAAACCATGAATAATTATGATAGTATGATCAAAGGACAAAGCATATTTTATAGGCATACATTATATACATTTATATTTTTGTCAGTCATGTATATTTATAGATGATCCTTCAGTAAGGGTACTTTTTTCTAGATCATAATTACCCTATGTCCTTTTTGAACCCCTGACAAAGTTTATGCAAATTACATGGTGAACATTTGAAAATTGGACATTTGAACAAACTAACATTATCATTTTTAATATTTATCTATATAGATAATGAATTTACGCTAGAAGGTACAGGTCTCCTCTCAATATTTACCATATTGAGGGGAGACCTGTACCTTCTAGCGTTCTAGAAATTGCTATTTAACTGATACTTAAAACTGGACTCGTTTTAAGAGTTCATTGCGAAATTAGAAGAGCAAAATTGATAAACGTACCATAAAAGCAGATAGCGACATAGTTTTATACGAAGACACATTTTTTCCTGTTGATTTCTCGTTAATCTTTAATTTTTGCCCTTTTTTTTTAGTGAAGCAGCCTCCGCCACCATATCAGCAAGACCCAGGGCCACCTCCGCATCCACAATACCCTCACCCGCAATACCAGCCTGGCCCAACAATCATAACGACACAACCTACACTTTACACCACTGTCGTACCTGGCACAGTAATAGTGGCCACTCCAGTTGGACCACAACCTACAAGAATTGTTTGCAAATCTTGCAATTCTGATATTGTCACACGAGTCGATAGCGGACCAAGTGTACGAACACATTTGTTCGCTCTCTTACTGTGCCTTGTGGGGTAAGAGATTGCTTTGTAAATTGTTTTTAATTATAGTGACCCCGCTCCCTTATGACACTAAGCGCCTCTTTCACCAACCGTCACTTAAAGTAACCTGTTTGACGACGCGTTTGGTCTAGTGGCTAGTAACCCTAGCTGTTAACCAAACGGTCGCGGGTTCGAATCCCGCTAGGGGCAAATGTTTATGTTTACGTTTACCTTTGTACCTGAGTAATGGATGTTTGTATTTATAATATGTATGTATTTACAAAAAAAAAGTAATCTATGTTGTATATCAACTGTCTGGTAACCATAATACAAGCATTATTTGCTGTGTGGAATGTATGAAGATATTTATTATTTATTATTATTATTTATTACCTGTCACCGGGAATAATTTAGCTGATATACCTTTGTTTGTACGGTTAACGTCCCAAACATTAAATAGAAAATAATAAAAAAAATCGCCTATCGAATGATGCAGTAAACCTAGTACATAATTCAATAAAACAGAAAATGATTTCTAAAAGTAACTATGCAACACTTTACTTGTAGTTTGTGAAAGAGGCGCTAATTGTTATAAAAACAATTCTTGTACATATTAAAACAAATTTGTTTTCGTTTTATCAACAGTTCAATAATCAATCGTTCAATGTACCAATAATCATTATTGGAATACAGATATTATAAGTACTTTAAAAAAATAATATACCGATGTGTATCTATCACGTAGGTGATTTTCTTTATTTTCATAAAACAAACTGGAATAGAGAACATTTTGTTTTGTTGTTAAACCTATTGATAACGTAACGATAATTTAGTCGTTATCAAATAAATTAACTAATTATAAGACAAAACAAAGACACGGAAATTGTCAATAGTAAGCGCCTCTTTCACCAACGTCAAGTAAAGTGTTGATTAATTACTTTTAGGAATCATTTTCTGTTTTATTGAATAATGCACTCGGTTTACTCCATCATTCGATAGTGGATTTTTTTTTAAATTATTTTCTATTTAATGTTTGGGACGTTTACCGTACAAACAAAGGTATATCAGCTAAATTATTTCCGGTGACAGGTGACTTTAAGTGACGGTTTAACCTACTTGATGTTGATGAAAGAGGCGCCTAGTGTTCTAAATATGGAGAAAATCGATTCACAAACAAATTAGGAACAATCTGTTTTTTCATATAAATTTTTCATTTTATTAAATTAATAATTTTCAACTTTTTATTTTCAGATGTTGGCCATGCGTTTGCCTACCATACTGCATGGATTCCTGCTTGAAGGCTGACCACTACTGTCCTAACTGCAATGCATTCGTTGGCTCATACCAATCTTAGTAAAACTATAATACTATTTTGCTCACTGAATGATGTCTGTAGTAACTAAAAATCAAAGTATAAATTTTGATATCTAGTCTTTACATATAAAAAATAACAAAAGAGTTTAGCGGCCCTTAGTGTAAAAGACAAATGTTTATTTTTACAATAAAATAATAATATGTATCAGTGCAAAAAAAATTGACTATGTTTTTTGACAGACAATAAATAACTAAAATAAAAATATAGTTGTTGAAATTGAGGAGTAAAAGGCATTAGGCTAAGTATTTTGCAAAAAAACTGTCATAATTTATTTCCAATTAATTCTACCAAAGCCTTTGAAAAGCCTTTTTACAGTTTTGAAACATGAGGTCAACATATTATTTGATACTAAATTAATGATCGCATTTACATGTGTGATAGGAACAATAAAAACTACAAGATATTTTTGAAAAATATCTTCAGTTTAAAAAAAATGGAAGCCTCTTACAGTTGTAAGTTGTAGCTTGATTTTTACTTAACGAGATTAAGCTATTTTAAATGCCATCGATCATGTCAAAGCCACAAAAGAGTGGTGGCGCTTTATATGTAGTTTTAAATGTTATCGTATGTATAATGTATACATCTCTTTCTGATATTGTTGTGTCTGTCTGTGACGTTGTCTGAAAGAGCCATAGAAATATTACTATCGAGCGACTTTACCGACTTTATCGAGAATCAGTTGCGGAGCTGCTTGAGAGACCTCGCTTTTTTTGTTTCCCACTTGCTCTTACTTATTTTAATTTTATGTTTTTAAGCAAATTACAAAATAAGTAATTAGTAAAGAGACATGAAAATAGTAAACACTGTGAAGCTTTTTCATAAATTAGTAAGTAAGTGTGTACCTATATTTATTTTATACTAGTGGGTGCCCGCGACTTCGTCCGCATCCGATCGCTACCAAGCTTCACAGGATTATCCGCTGGACTAATCTGAAGATTGTCTGAAAATTTCATCAAAATCGGTCTATAGGGAATTTCATCAGCGGTTTTGGAGTCTATAGGGAACAAGGGAACATACATACAACACATTGCCTTTATATTATATATAGATTCTTACGATTGTAGATATAAATGAGAGATGTGCCAATTATTTTAATGTAAAATATATTTATGCGACATGTTATGTTTTTAGTGAAAATGTACATAATATAATAGCTATATATTTTACAATGTGTTTTATTTATATACCTATACCTATCAATTTTTTTCTTTAAATAACTACAGACCGCATTAAGCATTTAAATTAATTAAGTGTAGAAAAGTCAAATACTTATGTAAAAAAGAGAATTTAATAATTTAAAATGTATTAATCTAATATCTTCTTCTTAGACTGCCACATCTCTATGAAGGTTGGCGACCAACATTGCTATCTTGACCTTGGAAGCTGCAGCGCGCGCGCACTAATATTTCATAAATCATCAATACTCAATATCATCAATACTAATAATAAATCTGTAACTGTAGGTATTGTATATATGTATGTTCCTCCATAATTCTTAAACGAATTAACTGATTTTCATGAAACTTGGTAGATAAACATTTGGACGTACGGGACACAGGATAGGCTAGACACCAGCTAGTATTGTATATAACAACAGGTATTTATGAAAAAAGAAAAAAAAATTTTTGATAATAAAGACGTTTGGCAGGTTATCAAAAGTTGTTTTAACCGATACGTTATCTCGATTCGCAAATACGATTCACATTTTTAAAATTATCTAGTGGAATCTAGTTTAGTCGATCAACGTCTGGCTTATTTTAAGATGTCGTGAAATGCGCACTAATTTTTTTTCTGTCGGATGCTAAATCGGCAGTCGACAATTAATTAATTGGCCGCTATACCAAACAACTACTATTTTTGAACTGAAAACTTTAGGCGCTTTGGGCAATTTTGAGATGGGATAAAATCATTGAACTCGCGACTTTGAAACACATGAAATATAGACATAGATTTTTATAAATCTGTGTCGTGTCTATATTTGTGGTTGTTATAATTATGTTACTTCCTGATAACTAAGTGAAAACCTAATTGATAATGCGATAAGAATTATTGTGAACAACAACTTTTGCGACTTTCGTATATTCTGAAAATAGATTGGCGATAAGATGGCTTGTGAGGATTACCTACATATAGGTACAGATATACAATGGCGCTTTTCCTTTTTTATATAAATTCGGCATGCACATGCAACTTGGTTGGGCAAAGGCAGGGATAATACAAAACAGGTAGTCTTCTATAAGGTGTATAAGATGTGATATTTTATCACGTAAAAGATTTTTATTTTAAAGCCGAATTCAACTAGATACAAATAAGATTTTTTTCTTCTTATATTTATAAAAGTATATTTAGACTAGCTGATGTCGGCGACTTCGACATTGAAAAATATAAGATATAACGCCTAACGAAATATGTAAAGAAAATACGCCTAACATTATACTTTACTAGCTGGTGCCTGCGACTTCGTCTGCGTTGAAAAAGAAAAATGTAGCCTATCCTATGTCCCGCACGTCTACCTAAATGTTTATCTACCAAGTTTCATGAAAATCAGTTAATTCGTTTAAGAGTTAGGTATGGAGGAACATACATTACATACAATACCTACACTTACAGATTTATTATTAGTATTGATTATAGATTTAGATATTGATATCTAAATCGTATAAGAAATGAACTCACGAGATTGGTCTCGGTGGGTGCACAGGCACACACATCAGTCACGTCATGCACGTCATGGTCACGTCATCTTGCACTGTCTTTTCCAACTAGACGCTTAAAAGTAGCGTTATAACCGTCGATTACTAGTTATAACGCTATAATTATCCGTCTATAGACGCTATGCTTTCAATATAATTATAGGTATTATATCTACATTATTTAAAACACTGATTGCGATACATATTCGAACAATGTGTAGAGATTTTAACTCATGTTATGTTACAAATACCATAACCAGTTCCGCAGTATTGTGTTTCGTAATACGACCTTGTGCAACACCGTAACAAACATCCGTATACTTACAGTATTCTGTAAGTGGATGTCGGTTCGGTATTGTAAGTTCGTTAATTTTAAATTATTTGAATAAGTAGCGGCTCTGAATAAGATAATCAACGTTTTAATATTGTAAATCTCTTTGTACAAATGTAAATAGATATATTTTATGTCTCCTATATAGCGTCATAATGACTAAGCGAGACGGCACATACAATAGCGACAGCCATCGTGAATGTAGACGGTTTTTACTACAATCTTTATAAGCAATTTGTGAGTCATCGGACATGGTGGAGGGCGCTTGCGTTCAATGTTGATATCAGTACAGACAGTATACTATTATTGACGGAACAGTGAGGCCGCGTGTGAAAAGTCATTATAATTGGAGCTACCGGATATATCTAATTAAAAGGTATTTATTTATTTAAGTGTACAATTCAATGGCAAATTATAATTTTTTACCAAAAAAAAACAACATGAAATTACTTTGACCTCGTAGTGTGACGAGTCAGCCTACTTGTTGATATTTCGAACGAGAATCCTACAGGTTGTATTACCGGCATATGAACTAGGTATTTCATTTTCTTTTTTCTTTTTGTATTGAGTAAATGTTCTCGTATACATTACGCCGTTCAGTGAATACATCGATGAGTGAATGGCAATATAATTATGCCGTTAAGGCACAGAATAAGTACCTAATAGTACTGTTAAGGACAGTTAAGGTAGATATACCTACCCTACCTAGTTTGTTTTTCAAACAACGGCCTTGATTTTAACATCATTACATAGGGTTCCGTGAATCACTGAATCCATTAATAATGTCCATGGAATTAAGGCTGTTACAAATGGGTGTCTGTATGATTATGTTTAATATTTCGTCATCCATATACCTAGTAGGTATTTCATTTATAACCAGCGAGTAATGGAAATACTTTTGTGCAAAATATATAGCTTATTAATAATATTTTCAATAGGTACATAATACTTATTATGTGTACAAAGTTACTTTACTTATCACCCCGACGCAAAAACGGGGTGTTATAATTTTGACGTGTGTGTCTGTGTACCTATCTGTGTGTCAGTCTATCTATGAAATAGTACCTAGCTCCCAAACGGATGGGCTGATTTGATACAGCTTTTTTTGCTTGAAGCTGACGTGATCGAGATTGTTCTTAGCTATAGTTTATGAATAGCTACGGAAGACCATAATAGTACAAAGTATAGCGAGACATCAAACTTGTAACTTGTACTTAACTTCTCACAGCTGAAGTACCAGCTGTATACCTGTATAATAAGTAAAAAGATTTTCTTCTTTGTAGATGAAGTACAAAGCAGAAAAATTCTTCATCATCAAGATGAAGTAGATAAATAAAAGAAAGTATAAAATACGAATTAGTGTGAAGAGAGTCTACACCCGAACGAAATAAGAGAATTAGAGAAGTAGTGGCGAAGCAGTGGGAATTAGAGAAGCAGTACCTTAATTTAAGTTAACCTATAGCTAAACCTATTTAAGGGTTAAGCTTGAAAAATGTAGCAATTGTTATTTAGATCATAATAAATATGGGTTTCTCTCACATTTTTTCCAGTTTCACAATGAGCACTGTTCCAGTAGGCAATACTCCTGCGAATTTGATCTGCCCATCATGCAGAGCGAATATTGTCACAAGGATAGATCGCAAGGCAACAACTAAAACGCACATAATCGCTTTGGTTCTTTGTTTATTCCTGTAAGTAACAGACATTTTAATAAATCTCCAATATATACTCGAAAATTGAAGCTTAATTGCCTTAGAAAACAGTATATATATCACTACATATTATAAAACAATGTCCTCCGCCGCGTCTGTTCGCGATAAACTCATAAAGTACTGCACCGATTTTAATGCTGTTTTCACCAATGGATAGAGTGGTTCTCGAGGAAGGTTTTAGTATATAATTTACAAAGTTACGCGGGCGAAGTCGCGGGCAGCAGCTAGTTTTATATAAATATCACTGTTGTTGCGATCTGCAAAATATACCAGAACATCACACTGAAGCAGGATATCAGATTCTCATTTTTACACACTTATTTTGTTGTTTTTATTTAAATTTATGAGTTCTAAGATACACTTGGATTTTATTTCTCTTGTAAAACTATTGTGTGCTTATGTGAGAAATAAAAGTTGATTTTTCTTTCGTTTCTATGAGAAAAATTAAAATAAATCATGGTTCATAAAACAGTTAGTGATGGTTTATAAAAATTTATTTATTATAAATATTTACCACAACACTGTCTAAAGCAGAGATGACGTCAATATGGTCGTGGATTGCAAGATTAAAATATGTTTTTAGTCTTAGGGCCTCTTTCACGAACTAAAAGTAAAGTGTTGATTAGTTACTTTTAGAAATCATTTTCTGTTATATTGAATTATGCACTCTGTTTACTGCATCATTCGATAGCCGATTTTTTTTTATTATTTTCTATTTAATGTTTGGGACGCTTACCGTACAAACAAAGGTATTATCAGCTCCATTATCCCCGGCTACCGGTGACTTTAAATGACAGTTTGGCCTGATTAACGTTTGTGAAAGAGGCGCTAAGATTTTTTGTTAAATTGGTATCTAATTTAATACATGACATTTCTAACTTTAATATTCAGAGATAGGCCCTAGTTACCTGCATGATAAGAAGATAACGATTTTACTGTAAATGCAGTGTAAACGCATAATAAGTGCATTTATAATGTATTTATACTGCACTTGATACATGTGATAATAATATAGTTATCATATTATGATAGCTTTGCCTCCAAAATTAATAGCATGGAAATCTAAAGAATAAAACAATATAATTTTCGATTTTATAAGATAAAAAACATAATATATAATTTATTATATGATTAAGTATGGATGTTTACATCCATTTTATCAACATGTCGGTAACTATACAATTTTAGTAGGTTATCTTAACCTTTGATTGTTTCTTATCGAGTAGAATTTTATTATACTCAAGATTATTTTCTGCTCACATTATAAATATTGAAGTTATTTGGTTACCTACCTACAAACAGTAATATTTAACTATTACAGTCTCTAATAAATTACAGAATGTTAACTATAGTCTATGGTCTATGTTTTCTGTTTTTTATGTTGTTTGGCAGGCAGGCTGACGGCGTAAAGCGCAAAAAGGAAACACACAGACAGAGAGACAGACAGTTACTTTCACATTATATGATTTTAGTAAGGAGTAAGAAATAGTAAGGAATAAGGAATTAGGTCATTATTAACACTGCATAGACAGTAATAAAATTGTGATGAAACACATTGTTATAATTTAGTTAATTAGACCAACTCAAATAATCCATTCGTACAAAAGGGGTCGTCATACGGAAAATCATCAACCGCAATGTTTTTTTTAAAACGAATTTAGTGATGACAAAACATTAACGATATTACCTACATAATTATAATACTTGTTAGTCACGAGTTCATAAATATAACGAAATGTTATCGCTAGCGTCACCATTGTTAACGATAACCTCTTAGGTATTGTATTCATGAACAAAATGTGGTAATTAATTGGAACATTAAATATTTGATTTATTTATTAAACTAGCTGTTGCCCGCGACTGCGTCCGCCTTGATAAAAATATATAATTATATAAGAAATATAACTCCTAACACTATTGTTATTACTTTTTTAGTAGTTTTCTTTATTGTAGAATATCCACCAGGAAAAGCTTTTTCTGGATGAAAAGTACCCTGATGTGCTTTTCGGTTTCCCTGATAACGTGTATGCAAAATTTCACTATCATCCGTCGAGTAATTAAGGCGTGAAAAGATAACAGACAGACAGACAAACAAACAGAGATACTTTCACATTTATAATATTTCGTACCTACCGAAAATTGGTTAGATTTTTGTGTGATAATTGTGAAATGGTTCTTTGGAAGAATTTAATTCTTCCCGTCCAAAAATCAACCAACCGCCATTTATTCTCATTATTAGTGTAAACCGTTTATGTAGTTTGTCAATTGAAACAAAATTGTTATTAGCACTTGTTGTTCTTGAACAAACTTTTCAATTAATTGGAGCTAATTGTTGAAATTGGTCTTTCATATTAAGAAAAAACATACATCTGTAGATATATATCTATGTATTTTTTTTATATACAGAAGCCTTCCTCGTGTATACCACTTTCCATAAGTGAAAACGGAATTAAAATCCTTTAGGTAATTTAGAAGTAGTTAATGGAGAAACAGACTCGACGGATTTATTATATATTATAGAGATTAAAGATTCAATGGTTGTGGTTATTTACATAAAAACTTCATTAGGTTTTATTATATACCTACACAAAACTTCAAATTCTGTTGCACGGTTTAGGAGGTTAGCGGCCATACATAATTATATTAAATACATACAGTCGCGGAAAGCGACTTCAAATTATACTATACAAAGATTAGTATGTAAGATATTTAATGATTACAAACACGAAAACTAAACCATTGACGAACTCAAAATTTGTTATAATTGTATCTCATACATTTGTTTATATTTTTATTACTCATTTTCGTAAACATCACTTTGTTTAAAGAACAAATTCCTAAGTGGCTAAAGATTGCCCATTCTTGCAACATGTGAATACAAATTGAATGCTTCATTGATCAGCGTATTTGTTAAACTTCCTCTTAATGACGTCGCTATCACAATGCCATGGAGTGCGAGAAAGAAAAAACCTTAACACTGCATCGGAGTCGGTCTGATCTATCTTCCGCATCAACAAAGGTCAACAAAACCTTTTTATACAATAAAACTGAGAAAGATTATGTTTAAATTTAATAATTAAAGTAATTATGTTAATTTTGTAAGAAAATATAATTATTTGTCTAACCAGCAGTTTAATATCTTGTCTGCATTAGTCTTCATTTAAAAACTCTCCACGGTGAAACAGATATAAAGCCAATGTAATGTCACTCAGGTACAACGTGTATGCAAAATTTCATGATGATCGGTTATGTAAAAGTAACAGACAGACAGAGTAACTATCACGTTTATAATATTAGTATGGATCTATATAAACGAGCTTAAGACCTACCTATTCTAATCACGAACCCAAATTTATATCTGTAGGACGTCCTTGGGTTATAGTAAGCTATAACTACGGTAGGTATAGTTAATCTTGTGAAACCAAATAAAAGATAAAAAGTAAGAATTCGTAGAATTTTTTATTTTATCATACAATAAATATAATATGAGCGATTTCGCGCTCGGTTAGGTAATAGCAATAGGAAATATTATAATCGTTACGTTTGTGTGTTAACTTATAAACAAAAATCGTTCCATAGCGGTCACTAATGGAGGTCGGCATGGGTAGGTTTTCTTGAACCTTGAAATGGTAATGATGGGTACTCACAAATTTGTTATTAAAAATCTATAGAAAATGTAAGTTTAATAATTATGACCACAATATATCCTCACTGAAGTCTCAAGTTGTTAGGGATTACGAGAGGGCAGGGAAAAGGGCCTTTGTTACTTGCTGCCATCACATGAGCTGCCCAATGACTACCTAATCCGTTATTAAGTTGACATAAAATTAATAAATATTATACTTAGCGCCTCTTTCACAAACGTCAAGTAGGCCAAACTGTCATTTAAAGTTACCGGTAACCGGGGATAATGGAGCTGATATACCTTTGTTTGTACGGTAAACGTCCCAAATAAAAAAAAATCGGCTATCGAATGATGCAGTAAACCGAGTGCATAATTCATGCAACACTTTACATGTAGTTTGTGAAAGAGGCCCTAATACTTAAGTATCATATCGAAGCTTTATCAAAGCAATTTATTGCTACACAAAGATTGAAACTGACAGGTAAACGGTGGTATTAAAAGTTTTGCCTTTTTAACAATATAAAGGACCCAATGTACACTTGCGTCTGTAAGATCCCATAAGCTTCGGTAAGAAATGTACAACGCATTGAAAAGACAGTCCATATTGTGGCAATGCACTTGTATTCTACATTCATAAACTGGCTATTTTATGAGGCAGGTATTCAGAAATCATTAAAAAACAGCAAGTGCGCTTTTGTGCGTGAGTAAGAGGTGCCAAAGTCTACTACTCTATCCTCGCCATATTCACTCTGAGTACTTTCAGGGTTGACAGCGCACTTGCATACCTCCTTGTGTTTGTGAGCGTAACTGCGTACCATCAATTAAGAAGAGCATCAAAAGGCCTGCCGACTAATAGATTGAATACCCTATTAGAAGTACAGTGAAGATTCATGTCTTAGGAATTTCAACCAATTTCATTATCTCACTTGGCACACGAATTATATTTCCCAATATTATGTCTTGTCTGTAATTATGCAAGTTTTGTCTTGGCTATAGTTATTTATTTTTGTTTCAGATGTTGGCCCTGTGTCTGCTTACCTTACTGCATGGATTCATGTAGAAATGCTGATCATTACTGTCCCAACTGCAACTCGTATCTCGGCTCTTACCAACAGTGATCTCGTGTTTCCTGTTTCCTGTATTCATTGCATTTAAGTCTTATTTTTTATTATAATATTGCAGTAATTATTGCCTGCAAAATGTATGTAAAACATTTAATTAAAATACGCTAATTTTATATTATTATTCATTTTACATTTTCACATCTCTATGAAACGTGAAATCCCTTTTAAGTATATTATTACCAGTGAATGCCAAAAACATATATTTTTTATTCACAACTTTTCACAATGTCTCACTAAGTATTTGACGTTGACTGATCAATTTCTTTTTAAGAGTAGATATTGATTAGATTTAATTTTATCAAAACCAAGTTCACGAGCGTTATTTGTTCTATCATCATACCTATCAGCCATAGGATGTCCATTGCTGGAAACATACCTCCTCCATAATTTCACACCATATATTTTATTTCATAATTTTATAAATTATAAAATAAAGTGTATTTGACAATGTCGTTACCAATACATAACGAAACAGAAATAAAAGGAAAAGTCGCGCAACTAGAAACGTGACATTCTAGTTGTGTTTTGTCACTGTGTTCCTGTATTGTTATTGTATTTGATACTAGGTTTTCTCCGCGACTTCGTCCGCGTCCGATCGCTACTAAACTTCACAGGATTACCTCCTAATATAATCTAATATGAAGATTTCATCAAAATTGGTTAACGGTTTTGAAGTCCATATACATACATATATAATATGTACACACATCGCCTTTTATATATCTAGATTGCCACAATATATTATTACCTCCTTAGTTTTGCCTTGTTAAATAAAGAAAGCATTTATGAGGGTTCCACATGAACACACAAAGCAAAATCAAAAACATTCAATTCAAAAACTCAATAAAAACTTCAATAATCTCGCATTTTGTAAAACGGTAGATTTTGCAACCAATAAGAGAATATCCGTATATTCTTTTTATAAAAAGCTGTGAATGTGATTTTACGATAAATGTGTAAAAGTTTTATTTAAATAAATTAAAATATAAATTTTATGTTTTATTGTACCTATCATAATTCTGCTTTCTGTGTCATCAATATTTCGGGATACCTCGTTGTTCTTGTTTAAAATTGTGAAAATGTCACTGCTATTTGAAAAAAAAATATCTAAACAATAGGGAACTTTTAAGATTAGGATTAAGTTTTTTTTCAATAATATGAAATGCATGGTTTTTAAATGGTTCGAAAGAAAAAAATGGTAAATAAATGGTTTAACGAAATAAAAGCATTAATACTATGTACTAAGGTAGCGCATCTGTAGTATGAATTTATTTATCAAAAGCATCTTATCACAAGATGCACTTTTGGCTGTTTGAATAATAACCCAAATTCAAATTGTAGTGAATAGGCATATTCTGGGTGTAAAAATCTACTGAACTCAGGCTGAACTGAACAAAGACCTTTCAAGTTTTCTTTTCAAGAGCTAGTATTTTTTTTTACCTTAAAAGTATTCGATTACATATGACCTACGTTTAACATTGTATACGTCTCAAAGCAAAACTGGAGGAGAGACTCAATAATATGCAAATGCGTGGATTTGCGGTGCGCTTGTGAAAGCCATCAAAATGTTATTGCTTCTTTCTTTTACACTATAAAATCGGTTGTAAGATATGAAAACAACATTATTCTATTGTGAATATATTTGGCTTATACCATAAAGTGTAGCCATTTTAAGTAAGTATCATAATATGCTAATATACATTACCTAATACTTAAATTAAACACTTTTCTCGTACCTACAAACTTCGTTTGTAATCTCAATAATTACCTTTGTATTTTTTAAATGTTAATAATTAATAATAGTCCCCATAATCGCAAAAAAAGTCATTGTAATTTTGTGCGTGCATTGTAATTGTAATGTAATTTTGTGACGCATGCAATGCATTGTGAATTACAATTCACAAAAATACACGCAGGTTGGAAAATTGTGACGACTAGATTATATGGGTGGGTCTCAAACGGATATTCTCATTGTACTCTTAGCGCCTCTTTCACAAACGTCAAGTAGGCCAAACTGTCATTTAAAGTCACCGGTAACCGGGGACAATGGAGCTGATATACCTTTGTTTGTTCGGTAAACGTCCCAAACATTAAATAGAAAATAATAATAAAAAAATTGGCTATCGAATGATGCAGTAAACCGAGTGCATAATTCAATATAACAGAAAATGATTTCTAAAAGTAACTAATCAACACTTTAAATGTAGTTTGTAAAAGAGGCTCTTAGTTTAGAGTAGGTTTACTGCACCAAAAGGTAAATCGAATTTGAAATGTTAGATATTTTATGACGTGTTCCTATGGGAAGACTGTAACGGTAGTCATAAAGTGAGAGGACTGTTTCCGCACATAAAAATATCAGAGATGTTGAGCGGTCCGCTCTGACGCCGGTCGCCGCGTCACAGTAGACATTATACTGGCGACGGATAACTTGCGGTTTATGGAAACGATTTAAAAACAGTTAGGGTTGTAACAACATTCATTTTAAGACGCAACACAATCTGTAACTGTGCCAGTATGCCAATCTAATCTTGAAATGTTTTCTTCAATGTCTTCGTCAAGAGCGCGTCACAACGGAAACGTACATTTTTATATTGATTTGACAATAATAATATAATAGTTTTTCTAATTCGTTCGTGAACCGATTCTTTTATTTAGTAACAGTTTTATTGATGAGATTCAGTTTTATCAATAAAATATTTTTATAATAAAAGCTAGTTGTTTTCGACCAGTGGGTTACGTGCCAGCGAAGTATCATACGAGATTGAATTTTGAATATAAATAATAACACTTAAAACATATTTAATGAATATTCCAATTAAGTAATAATCACTGTGTTTAATAAAGCAATAAACACAGTTATAATCATTATAATGCCTTTTAAAAATAAACCACGAGAGATATCAAACAGAAATTCAATAGGGTAAAAACACACAGACATTGTAAACCAATAACTGAAAATAATATAATAAAACATGTATGTAGGCAACCATAAATTTTCTGTTACATATTTAATATTGGTAACATTAGACATTCAGGGTTGTCGACAGCATAGACAGACATGATCGTCATATCCAAACGGATGAATGCAAATAATATACAAATGCATTTTGAAATGCGAATAAAAAAAACAAAAGGTTTGGAATTCCAGCATTTTTACTAAATTATTTAGAATTGATTTTGTTCATAATAAGCATAGTCTACGAAATTTTAGTGAACCAAGTCACTATAAGGTTTTATTACTGCCCCTAGACGAGTAGTGCTGCTACTACTAACACAGATTTTCTATGACGCTAATATCAAATCGGATAATATCCACTTTAGGATATTTGATTGGAAACTGAAAAGGTCTACATTTGTGTAGGCCTTAACTTTGTATGGGAATTTACTAGTGGTTATTAAAAACTAGACTAAACAACGTTCAAAAAGTCTTCAGAAGCAATTTTTATTGCTATTAGATGATGGTAGTGAGTTTTTCAGGTCAATAAAAATGACCTTGATTGATGACTTCTTAATTTTGATTACCAGGCAAGACAGATCGACGATACATACTCGACGAGCCCCTTGGAAGAGTGGTTAAAGGTTCTTGCTTTAACTTTGGAAACGAATTGATTGAACTAATTGGATTCGATCCTTGACGAAATTTTTATGTTTTATGGTGAAATTGTATTTAACATTTTGTCCCGTTACCGAATGTTTGACGTAGAGGTATTAGGTACAGTCAATGGTGTTTTCCATCGCGTTTGCACCGTAGCAGATAGCATTTGAAAAAGAACGCTGCCTTTTTTGAAGAAATGTGTTTTCTTCTTTGTCTACATACACAAGACATCTCTCATAGCGATGTCTTGCGAGCAAGCAAAACTTGCTCTTGAATGTCATAAAATAATGGGATAAAACTCTACGCTTAATATGTCGAATGGACTTTACATGTCTTAGATTTTTTTATGTTAAGGACGTCACACAGGCTGATGTTCCACTTTATAGTAGGTGGCTACCGTTGCCTATAACAACATGTTACTTGTTGTTATAGGCACCGCAGTGCAAGTGCACCGCTGACTAGTAGAATTAAGGATAAGGGATTAACACTCGCCGAAACAACAGCATACATGCTGTTATTGCTGATTATTGCTAATATAGTTTCTTCCCATATTGAGGTTTCATCAGTTTCCCTTCAATATTGAAACGTAAGAGCTATCGTATATTTAACTATTGAATACATTGGTCATCGATTTGCAAATTCATGCTAACAAGGTTCTCAACTATTGTATGCTCACAGAGCAACGCAATACTGAACTTACGATAAAATAATTTCCATAGCTATTACTCTGTACATCGGCTGTTATGCATTCAGCCTTTGAACCGGCAATAATTTAATTGAGGAACATTGAAGCGTCTCCTTGCACCCTACAAACTGGTTAAGCTAAGTTTCGGACCGTCTTGTATACACAAACTTTATCGCTAACCGACTTAGCATGTTGCTGTGTAAGGATTAAGGAAAATGTTAGTCAGCATAATTGCAGAAGATGTTATCTATATTGAAGTCGCGTATTGGGTTCATCGTATTTTATAAGCATTTCGAGAGGATTTAATATTTTATATAATATCTTAGAGAAGACTAAAGAATAAATTTTATCGAGTACGATTTTTTGATAGTAATCCGTACTAATATTATAAATGCGAAAGTTTGTATGGAGGTATGGATGTTTGGATGTATGGATCTTTGTTACTCTTTCACGCAAAAACTACTGAACCGATTACCATGAAATTTTGCATACACGTTGTCTGGGACACCAGAAAGGACATAGGGTACCTTTCATCGTTCAACGCGGACGAAGTCGCGGGCACCAGCTAGTGACATTTTTATTTTGACATTGAAAAATGTAGGTACTATAGAATTGTAGTGTAGTCATTGGTTTATTTTATAATATAAAAAATAAACTAATTTTATAAACATAATATTTTTGTGTTAATTCTAAAAGCATGTGAATGTGTAGTGTTTGAACAGAATTCAATGCAGAGTTTGGCATCTGCAGCAGCTATTCACTAAATTGAATGCCGGAAAGCTAGTCCTAAATGAACCACAGAAGATAATTCTGAAAACTTCGATTCTGATATTACTCATTTGTATTTTCTGTGATACTCTAACAACCTTATACCTTATATATAAAAAACCTTTATATATATATATATAAAAAAAAAACTTCAATAAGACGTAACTATTGATTCAAAAAGTTGTATAGTAACTTTTAAATATGATATATTTTTGGTGTATATAAATCAATAAATAAATTTAGTGGAAATTGCAACATGTTTCTCGAAAACTTTTTTATTTATACTTTGACCAAACCTCAAGCTGATGATGATAACATAACCCATTCAGCACTTATATAAAGAAGATGTGATAAAAATTCACTAATTACTAACATTTCTTTGGTCATAGTAAGAAGACTGAATAAGTATGAAATAAATTAGTAAAATATTATAAAAGATTCAGAATAGTACTCTATAGCGTTATTCGTATAAACTATTCGTAGATTGAACGCCGAACTGGCTGGCTGAATGGAGTCAGTACATCGGAACGGAATGTGCCGACCAATTAACTGTGAAAATTGGGTATTAATTAGTAAAATCACATATATGTACTTTTTGTATTTGTAACTTTGTATGTTTATTAGCGTACCTATATAATTTTCAAGTGATTTTCGGCTTTCCATCGATAATTTTCATGTGATAGTCCGACAAAAAATAGATACGAAGCATAGAAGTATAGAATCTTTGCATTCAAGTTCGCTGATACGAAGATTGCTGAAAATGAATTTACTGAATTTTAATTTTGAAAGCCGGTATTTTTACTTAAATATTTTTTGTACCCTTTATGGTTTTTAAACTTATTATTAGTGTTTAGCAAACAAGATGTTTACTTTAAAATACATCCATGATTAAAAAAATATCTATTGACGAATATCAGAAAAATATTTATAAAATCGAATGAGATTATTAAGTAACGAATAGTAGTCTAAATTAATGCATAAATTCCTTGCGATTATAACATATTACACGCAAGAATGAATAATGCTAACATCATGAATTAGTAGTTTCGTTAAATGTTGAATTAGTTTAATTAAAGTTAATATGAATCAAGCGCAAATATGCAAGCATGCGTTTGTAATTACAATTCAAATAGCTTGTTAATTTAATACTTGTTAGTACGTACTTCTGAGCTGTAAATAATTACAAAATTGCAATTTCAAGATTTCTCATTCATTATTTACAATAATAATTAATGCAACAAAAATGTAGGATTCTTTTTTAATTTGCATTTTTGGGAAATGTGTTAATCTATATCATACATTCACACACACATTTTATTTTATTCTTCTACGGATAGTTTTTCTAATTAAGCCTGATTTAAGTGTGGTGTTGGAGTGGCGGGGTCTCCTGATGCAAGTATTTTTTATACTAAATAAAAGTGCCCCTACACTTTTTTGTACCTAGGCTTAAAAGAGTTAATAAATTATTTTGTATTTGTATTTTGTTTTTTTATAATATATATAAAGAAAATCATATTAGTTACACCATTTATAAGTAGAGAACCTACCGATTTTTAAGATCTTTGATTTGTTGAATTTCCGCCCCGAATAGCAGAATAACGGAAATATTCACGAAAAAAATATGAAGAAAATTCATTTTCTCAAACGTTTCGTCTTGAACCGGTTTTTATTCTGAGGTAGTACGAAGTTCACCGGGTCAGCTAGTTAAAATTAAATATGTATATATATCGTAGTTAATTGTAAACGACATTGGACACCACTGACATTTCGTTTACTGCACTGCCAAGCCTATTTTGGATATAATTGTATTTTGAATATACTTTTTAGCAACCTTTATTGCTTATAAATACTTTATACTATGTTGCATGTAGGAACCTTTGTCTATTTTAATGTTCCATGTAGGGCCCTAATAAATTAAATCTACACTAAGTATACATTACATATTGGAAGTTAAAACTGAAAACACGATTAAATCTTATCTTAGTAGACCTTTATGGCTTTAATTAGTATCCATTTGATGTAATGGCTTCAGCAGATGGATTAGTTCGTCGATGTAGTATAGATCACTATGCATATTAGGTCACACAACGTGACCTCAACAGAGTAGGTTCATAGGATATACAAATTTGTACTGTAGCGACGAGCTTCCATAGTACTCCTCTTAAAAATCTTAGTAAGTACTTTAGATATATTTTAAAAATTTAGGAATAATCCAGAAAATAAGTGTTATTTCTGTAATAAAACACTTGTATAACAACTGCAGATAACAAGTTATCTGAAATAAAATTATTGACTACAATTTTTTTTATGAAAAGGAAATGTGAATTCTAGTTCTAGGAAATTGAAGTTTTATTTATACTATAAAATATGTAGGTGTTATTCCTATTGTAATCTATCTCTGAATTCACACATAGAAACTATTCAATTAGTAATCAATGTACCTGCACATTGACTTTATAATATGTCGTAGTGTGCACATATAATGAGGCGAATTCAACATTAATTGGTTTGCAAATCCAATTAGGTCGGCCTCGATACGCATTAAGCACGGACCACTCATTATTGATTGCTAATGACCTGTCGTCTAGAACAATTTATGAGAGAAACTTGGCTGTTCTAAGATTACATGTATATGGTAAGCAAGATTAAGCTAATCATACACATAATTAATTTTAATATTTTGAATGAATTTTAACATTTTCGGATGTATTTTCTGAATTTCTACATTTTCGAATATAATGTAGTAAAATATTTGTCAGAATTGTCGACCAAAAATTAATATTTCTTACTATTATTTTTAGTGTGAAAATTCTACAGAAGGTCGTCATTTTAATATTTAATAAAAGAAAATTTATTTAAGAAAGTATGATTAAAAATATTTATCATAATATACCAACAGATTTGTAATGAGAATAAAATTTGTGAGAATTAATGAGAATATCTTACCTGGTTTTTTTATTATTTTCTGTCTGTGGTTTTTGTATTATGTGTGTGTTGCGTGTAACACAAAGGTGTTGCGTTACGTGAATAAAATTCTATCTTTCTTTCTTTATTTAATACAAACCCATAGACTAAAACGAACAAGTGGCACACTTGTAGATTTAAAAAAAATAATGTAGCAATTAAGTCAAGTTCCACTGTATATAATGTTTATAATATTAGTATAGATATTTACAATTGTCAGATTTTTAGCATTAACAAGGTACACTGCTTTAGACACTGTGTCTGGCTAGAGTAAAAAAGAGTCACACAACTCTAACTGGAAATAACATACAATCAAACATCAGAATGAACGCAAGTGTTAGAAATACACTTACAAATTCTACGTAGAAGCCAAAGCTAAGGTCATTTAAGGTAATATCAATAATGTTGTTATAAAAAGTAATTCACAAACTAAGATGGTCTTAAAGACTCGCAAAGTAAAATCAACAACGCCTGTTCGCAGCTTCTACACAAAAACTCTTTAGTAAATACTATCTACTGTTATAGCGGTTTCTGTTTTAAACTAGGTGGTGTATTTACAGTGTGCAATGGTAGCGGTAACCAAACTAACGAAAGATAAACCGTAGCAACATAGCCGCGCGGCTCGTAGCGCGCCGCGCCGTAGCAAACATTGTCAGACCTCAGACCGCGTGATTCTACAGTGGGTTTCATGAAATCTATAACTATAATCCACCAGGTTAAAGTTATTTTGATATTATTTTGTTATCGAACTATTTATTTATTTATTTTATTTTGAACAAAACCCTACAGTAATACAGAAAATAAACATAAATTGAGACAGTATTACCAATTTCATTGCTACTTACAGAGTTACATTATGTAAACAGGTATGTATGCAACTATTTTTCCTTCAACGCACTGGCAACACTGCGCTTGAAATATATTTTCGACAATTGGGAAATGTCCAAGTGTGTAAACTAATATATTATATAATATAACAAGCTACACGCTTCCAGCTTCGCCCGGGTTCAAAATAAAAACTATCCTATCTTTTAAATTGGAGCAAATTAGACATAGCTACAGTTTTATCAAAATCGAATTAGCAGTTTAGGAGTTCATTGGGGTCAAACAACGTGATACGTATATATAGAAGATAATTGTAAGTTTTAGGGAATCTGTGGTTCTTGATAGCGGGACGTGGAACAATATATTATAACTAAATTTACGATTAACTACATCAGCAATATCTATTAATAGCAATAGCAGCGTCGGGTCGTAAAAATAAAGTCACTCTCCGCCAACTTCTTCTTAACACCCTATCGGATACTGATACAGTTTCTAATAATGGAAATAGCGACAAACGACGATAGTTTGTGTATAAATTTTCGGAAATACTCGAGTCTATAGCAGGTTGTTAGTGTTGTGAAAATATGACACTTCCGACAGCAACTCACTAAAATATACTTTAGCAGCAGACAGCAGATGCGAAAAGCAACTTTTAGGTATACTATTTTGTGCTTCGACATTTCATAGCTACGACATGTCTACCACGTTTGTTGTCATGAGATTAATTTATTGTTATAAATAGAGTGTTTTATAAAACCAGCATATAAATTGAGTTATATTCTTCCATTAAAAAACCATCCTGTAACTCAAACGTTTTGGTCCACGTAGCATAGAATAACTTGTGCTACCATCGGCAAATATTAGTGTTGGCTAACCAAACACGGCGCTTTGCCTACACACGCTGTAACTTTATGTAATGAAGAATTAATTCTAACTAACTTGAAAACTGCTTCGTAATATAAGGTTTAAGCGCCCTACCACACCGGGACACCAAGGCCACGTGGCCGACGACGTGGCCAACAATTTATATTGACATGTATGACAGATAACGCACTTGGCGACGGCTTGGAAGCGTGGCTAGTATACAAGCGTGGCCACGAACGTCGGCGCTCTGCGTTAAGACTGGAGACTTTGGCGACATCGCCAGTAAAATGTATGCGAGTAAACTGCGTCTCACTCACTCATTGTCCATACCGGTGGCCAAGACGGTAGCACGCGCGTTTTATTTTTTTGTGTGATTTTTTAGTGAAAATAATGAGTTTTGATACCGGAGGTTCATTGTTGAAATACAAAAGCGTCCATTCTCTATACGAAAACTGACAGAACTGACTGACAGACGGTAGCCAAGAAGTCACTGGCCACTCAATTTTTGGCGACCGTGGGTAGCCAACCTACGTCTCCAGCGACGTGGCCGTGGCGTCCCGGTGAGGTAGCGCTCTAAGACAATGTTGAAATTTTTCACAAAAAAATTGTTATATGAAACTAATCTATAGTGTTACTATTTCTATTTTACTATCATTAATCAATACTAATAATAAATCTGTAAGGGTTGGTCATGGAGTAAGTTACATTGTTTTAAGATATCGTGTATGTTCCTCCATAAACTCTTAAACGAATTAACTGATTTTTATGAAACTTGGTAGATAAACATTTAGACACAGGATAGGCTACTTTTTTTCTTTTTCAACGCGGACAAAGTTGAAGGCGCCAGCTAGTCAATACTAATTAATAAATCTGTAAGGGTTGGTCATGGAGTAAGTTACTTTGTTTTCAGAGATATCGTGTTTATACTCGTAGGCTCTATACATGATACTGAAACTAAATTGACGATTTTTAGAATTATTTTCTATATTTATGTATGTATGTTCCTCCATAACTCTTAAACGAATTAAGTGATTTTCATGAAACTTGGTAGCTATTTTTTTTCTTTTTCAACGCGCACTAGTAATATTATAAAGAAAGAAGAATTGTAAGTTTGTAATGAATAAATTAAAAAATACTAGACCGATTTTTAAAATTCTTTCACCTATAGAAACATTCAAATCAGCGAGTAGTAATATAGGCTATATTTTATAAAAAAAATACGCTGGAGAACAGCTAGTTTAGTATAAGATAATTTCAAATCCAATTTTTTATATACACACTTGCGTGTGTTCCTATAGTAATATAGGTCAGGCGGATATGTAGGTTTTAAACAGCCAGCTGCTACAATCATTTCACACTTCTTTTAGTACTCACTTAATATATTCGATCTGATCAAGTAAGAGTGGGAAATGGAAAAACCATAGATAGAAAAGAATGGATAAATGGAAAATTTCTCCTAGTCTTATAGAATAAAATCACAAATTCATTAATATTATAAATGTGAAAGTAATTTTGTCTGGCTGTTACCTTTTCACACCTAAGCAAATTTTGCATACACATTGTCATTTTTTAATCAAAAAAGAAAGTACTGTTTCCAAGGGATCATATAAAAATAAAAATCGAACGCCGTGCAAAAACTAAGGCGTTTATTGAAGGTTTTCTATTTTAATTATTAACACTTTAAAAGTATACCTATTTGTACTGTAATTGTAACTGTTAACTCCTTTCACGCAAGGTTGTTAATAAAATTGTGAAATATGATATATAAAGATGAAATTCACCCTTCTGTGCTTCCCCATTAAACGTTAAGGGTCTGACATGACGACGCCCTATCATTCAGTGTTTCGCTGACATGGCGTTTAGTGCCATCCAGAAACCATCGTATATTGAAGGGTAGCGTTTCAATGCTTCAAGCCTTATTTTATTTTCTACTTCCAACAGGAAATTAAAATAAAATCGTTTACCAAATATGTAATTTTGTGTTGAAATTTTTCTTTTAATGTAATTATCTGTTTCTTGCATGATATTTGACGGACAGGTAGATAGCCCATTAGATGGAATGTCTTCTATATAGACAGTTATGGTATTAGATCCACAGTCAATCAAGCTGGATTCTATTGTAGAGAAGAAAAGATAAATAATAATAGAAATTATTATAAGGCATTGTTTTTATAGATTTTCGATAATGTACGAGTATATAAAATATTTTACACTTCCTTGCAAGTACATGAAAATTTTATATGGTAGGATAGAAGAAAATAGTCTACTAGAAGAAGATAAAACATGCTAGATATAGTTTCACTTGAACCTAATGAGAGTAATGTAGAGCTTTTAATTAGGCTACAATCGCTTTACAAGGTAACTACGATTTATTTAAATGATTGTTAGGTTTAATTTTCAAATGCTACGAATTTAGTAAAAGAGTAGTAGTAATATCACGTTTTTGTATCTGCAGTTAATTATATTCCAAAGCAAACGTTGTGCGTCGTTTAAAAATTGTGAAATATTTAAAAACCAAGTTTTAAAATATTTAAGTTCCTAGGAAAGTACGACCACAAAGTGTAAATCAACAGATCTGCCGTAATTTATTATAAAAAAGTTAAATTTTAGTTGTTTTTATTGTGGTACCTATAAATGTATCCACAAACGTTTTAAACATTGTGTTTAAGTAAAGTAAACAAACGAAACGAACTAACATTTACTACACAAATATAAAGTGAGAGACAACTGCGCTGTCCCTTCGGCTGGTAGTGACAGATAAAAACCGATTCTATCTGGTTATAAGCGGCGAGGTGTACCCGCGCCTTCGTCAGCGTATTTACTTACCCTGGAGCTGTTTGCTCCTTTACCCCTAACCTAACCTTCTCAGGTTGGAGTATAAGATATAAGAAAAAAGCGTTAATTTTCTTTTACAGGGAATCGCTACTATATTACTATATCTACTAAGTAATGGCGTCACAAGAATTTTTAACTGTCAAAAACCGGCTAAAGTTTGTTTTTTAATCTCAGACAAAAATGACATTACATTTGACATGCATTACATACATTTCATGGTATCATTATATACAAACTTGACATTTGCATGTGTCATTTTTGTCTCCGAGATTAACAAACAGACTTTACTAGCCATTTTTCACTTGCCGTTCATTTAAATTAAATTTTTTATAAGAACTAAAAAAATGCTGTATTTGGCCAGCTGCCCTAGTTTAGCGCTTAGTAATTTATTTTATTTATATCATATTGATTGATTAAATCTTTTTATTAATTAAAATGTTAGCTGTTTTATTTCAATCTTGTTCTTACAGATGTCGCTAATATTAATAAACCAATACAAAATTGAAGTAAATATACTGAAGGCAGATGAAAATACTTCAAATTTAAGTAAACAATAAAATACATTGTGTTTTACAGTAATATTTACGTATTGATTTTGTTACATACAATGCAGATAAGTAGTACATAACAGTGAGAAAAAATGTACTACAATTTCATTAGTAATGATGATATCTTTAAGAGATTTATAATAAATATTAAATAGTACGCTAAAGTGTAAAATTTATACCCATCCAAGATTCCTTATTTTGGGCCCTAGGTGTATTGATTCCACTCCTTCGTCTCCGACACTTTACATATTGCTTATTTAGCATTATTTAATTTTCGCCGCCCCGTTATTTGTCTTTGCCGTTCTGCTGATATTGTTATCAGAGCACTTTGTGTCTGATTCTGCAATTCCTGCAAAGGTTTATAGAAATTGCATATAGTTAATGATTTATAACATAATAGATTTACTATAACTGTCCAATACTCAGATTAAATTAGATACCATTGTCAAGGTGATACTTAGTCGGCTGTAAAATCCATAAACCACACTAAGCAGTACTCTCTATATTTTATTATAATAATTTACATGGTATAATTAATCTTAATTCACGCACACATATTTGGAAATAAAATAGCGATAAGTAATTGGAATAATGATATAAACCACTGAAAATAGAATGTTATCATTGTGAAATACGGGAAATAACAAAGTGACGCACGCTAAAACAATTGTGTTTGTTATCCGCCACAAGATAACAAAAAAAATTTGGTTATCTTCGCGTAATAAACGAGAGAAAGCGGAACTTGACGCTACATCAGTGAAAGTAAAAACGTTCTACTATCCCGGGCACGGCTCAAGGGATTCGCGCCGTCTCCTCCCGTATAAAGCCCGAACCGCGAAATCTTCCCACTTCGGATTCCATCTGTCATAATTTCGCCGCGACGAAAAAGCCTTAGCTTTTAAATAATGCCTTGAATATGATCGCTAATGTTTACTGTCGCAAACACCGATGTTTTTACGCGCACGGTTTTACGACGATTTTTATGTTTTTCAACACACTTACTGTCAGAACATTATCTTTATTTACGATTTTCTTAAGTCATATTTCAATTAAAATGTCTCCATTGTTCATGCACTAGGTCATGAATTAACAACAAACATGAGCGAAATTGTGGGGATCGAAGGCGCTGCAGACTCTGACAGAGATGACCACCCTCTTAGAGTCAGGTGACCACCTAACGGATTGTGATACGGTTTCAACTAATGGAAAGAGCGATAAACGAGGAAGGTTTATAAATATAAATTGCAGAAAATTGCACCTGTGTGAAGCCGGCCGCGGCGGGCCGCTAGTAATATGTACAGATAAAACATGTTAATAAAGTATTATAACATGAAAGGTTCGGTCTATTAAAAATTTACACATGCGTTAGGAGAAATTAAATTCTTCGCAGGTTGTGTGAGGAATTTTAAATGACGGTAAATAGAAGCCAGCTTGACAAGGGTCAGCAGTACCCCAACTAATGATATTTCTTTGTTCACTTCCGTCCCGTAGTTATCCTTTTGGGGGAATCTTAAATTTTTATCACCTCATTCATTGGTATATTAAAGTGTTTTTATTCAAATCACAGGAACTAGATAGTTATAATCAAAATCAAAATTTAAATAATTCTTGTATTATTCATAAATTACGGTTGAGTTTGTGAGAGAGCTACTTTTGCATCCATATTAATATTATTAATATAACTACTTAGTCTTCACTTAGCTTTCTTAGTTACTTTTCTTCTAGGCTGCTAAGGTTCATAGCGTGATGTTATCCTAAAACCTTCCTCGAGAACCACTCTATCCATTGGTGAAAACAGAATGAAAGTCGGTGCAGTAGTTTTTGAGTTTATCGCGAACAGACAGACAGACGCGGTGGAGGACTTTGTTTTGTAATATGTAAGGATTATACTGTAATCTACAGCGCACTTGCAGCACATGTGGCGTTGCTTGTGTTATTGGCGACGGTAGCCACCTATCATCAAGTATACCAGTACAAGTATCAAGTCAGCCTGTCTACAGATAGATTAAAATTCATTATTAACGTAGAAGATACCTACAAATTACGTCACATAATTGGAAACGTAGATGCCTAGAAATTATACTTTTAGGGTCTGGTTATGTAAATTCTCTTTAGTAAAAATTATTTAACCAGAAGCAATGAAAGTAAAAAAGTCTGTCAAAGCTTGCCAAGGTTGTGTATTCATTACGTATGAATGCAGTCCATTTTTCAGTGTACTGTCCGCAAGGGGAGGAGGGTCCCTTTGCAATTTTCCTATTTTTTCATGTTGCCACTAAAAGCAAGCTTTGAAGGGATTGTATGCGAACATCCCTTGAATATTTGCTTTACTTTGATTGCAATAAAAATACTTGCAGCGATACATCCATCTTACCTAGGCATATGTAAATTTTGATACCCAAATTGCAGCATGTCATTAATATGCATAGCTCTTAAATTCCTCTGTAATCTCCAAGAGGGTTGACAGGTATAATAGGATTGCATAGTATAAGATCCTGTAAATAGTAAATCATGTTATCTCCACGCTGTTACTTTGTATTGTATACCAACAGTAAAATCAATTTATACTAGCTGGTGCCCGCGATTTCGTCCGCGTTCTTTATAGCCTATAGCCTTCCTTGATAAATGGACTATCGAACACAAAAATAATTTTTCAATTCAACCCAATAGTTCCTGAGATTAGCGCGTACAAACAAACTCTTCAGCTTTATATATTGATGTAGATAAATAGAAATCTTGCCTCAGTAGGTACTGATATAAAGATATTCACATATCTAAGGCAACGAAGTACTAAGGCCATACCTATGAAGTTGAATATTAAATTTTAATACCATTGAGTCTTATAGTCGTTATAGCTCATAGCGAAACCATAGTGAAAATATGAATCGATATCAATGTGAAATTGTATATTTAGCTCTGATTAGCAATTATTCTGTCCAACTTTCTTTTCAACCCTTCTATATTCAAAAACTAACATTTCATAAACAAGTCGAAGTTAGTTCAAAAGAAGGACTAATGGGGAGAATATTAAAAAATATATGGGAAAAATGTAGACGGCCGTTCTTGTTTGCATATTTCAAAGCGACAGAACTTGCCTGCGGCTCCTGCGAACTGTGCAGAGTAAAAGAAAGTTCGTGGTTGCATTAAGTAACTCAAGTTTATTTTCTTCGGCAAACAGTGGTTAACTGCGCAATCGTAGCCCGACATTTAATAGCCTCGTTACGGCCAGTTACAATTTGCTTAAGCTACTTTATTTGTTTATCGATTTTTTTTTTTGTTATTTATGTATAATTTTTATAGCACGGCATTGCACAGAAGAAAACAGAAGAATGTAACAGTTAAAAAGGGTTTACAGGAGGAGATTTTTTATTTTATATTTATATCTAAGTAATATAAAAACTTTAAGAAATATGATATAAAAAGCTATGTGTGTGTGTGTATGTATATATATGTTCCATGGACTCCAAAACCGCAGAACCGATTTTGATGAAACTTTCACATACTTCAGATTAGTCCAGCCGGTAATCCTTTGAAGTTTGGTAGAGATCGGACGCGGGCGAAGCCGGGAGCGGGTTGCTAGTTTTTGTATAAACGTTGAGAAAATCTCAAGAACATAAAATGGCTTCCAAATAGAGAAGAAGTGGGCATGTAATTTATTTGTGTATTATAATAGTTTTAATTTGTGTGCCTAGAATATCGTTAATTTCCAAGACAGACTGTATATAGATAACTTTCTTATATCTTCTGGAGAACTTGTAAAAAATCAGAAAATCTTACCAATATACGTACATAAAGTTCCCTTTTGCAAGGAGCAGGTGTCACGAAACTTGGAGCTTCTAAATGTTGGGGTACGCTATGAAATTTTTATTACCGATTTTGACATAAACACCGCTTACGACTTCAGGGGAACTGGCGACATAAAAATACCGTATACCAATATCGTAACTGAATATAAATTGCAACTAATTGTGCTCGCGTTAAATTAATCATTCCTCGCTAATTGAATAGTACGAAATTCATTCGATATAATAGATTTTAATTTAAATTATGAACTAAACGCGTTAATAAATTTACCTTGACAAATTGTTAGGACGATTACATCTTTGTCGGAAACGTAGTTATCTGATTGGAATAATAAATGTTCTCGTACACTACCGGGTTAACGTCGATGCTTAATCATTATACTTCTAATAATGTATGTAATACCTCATGTGTGTTAAGGACCAGTTTAATTAGGTCTACTATTGAGAAGATCTTGTTTTTATCAATGTACTAAAAGGAGAGTATCTTCATATAGTGGCGTTGTCGCACGTCTCCCTAACTAACGTTCATAGCATGATTAATTTAACTAATTAGTTTAAGGGCCTCTTTCACAAACTTCAAGTAAAGTGCTGATTAGTTACTTTTAGAAATCATTTTCTGTTATATTGAATTATGCACTCGGTTTACTGCATCATTCGATTGCCGATTTTTTATTATTATTTTCTGTTTAATATTTGGGACGTTTACCGTACAAACAAAGGTATATCAGCTCCATTATCTCCGGTTACCGGTGACTTTAAGTGACAGGTTGGCCTACATGACGTTTGTGAAAGAGGCGCTAAGAGTTATCTTAATAGCTACGCTAACTTCTTGGTATAAATATGTTACCTTATACAAAAAAGATTGTACGTTACATATACGTCCTGTAATGTTTTTGGGTGACGGCCATTTGCAGGGAGATTTACGTCCCGACAAAATGGATCCATGTCCATAAATGATGGAGAGATCTATGTCCAATAGTTGATGTCCGTCAGCTAACAATGATTATGAATGATTATGTATTATTCATTCAAGTTTATTTTTCAGTAAAATTTAATTATAGCATTACTAATTTGTAAGCTTTCTACATGTACCTACGAAAATGTAGATAGCATAGTGTTGATATATTTTATAAAATTTATAGTTTATATTTTTAATTTTATTAACCCCAGCTAGTGCTGGTGCCCGCGACTTCGTCTGCGTTCAAAATGTTATATTGCCTTCCTCAATGGACTATCTAACACAAAAATAATTTTTCAATTCGAAGCAGTAGTTCCTGAGATTAGCGCGTTCAACCAAACAAACAAAAAAAACAAACTCTTCAGCTTTATATAATAGTATAATATAGATTATTGAGAAACACTACGGAATGTGTTTAGAAGGAATAAAATTTGAGAATTTATTAAAAAAGTTTACAATTTATTTCACATGTCTGCGCTATTTGAGCCGATTGCTCTGTCAATCACCAGCCCCACAGAGAGGTAGGGGTCTTTTACATATCGTCATCAGTCTGGCACGTATGCAATACATCTTTTTATCCGTTCTAGCATCAAATGTTATCCATAAGTCAGAGCAAGAAAGCGAATCGCTAACAGGTAACAGTTGGCACCGGATATTTGTTCCGGATCTTATTTACTGCTTTAACAGCTTGTTGACGGGGAATTTCATTTTCATACGCATATTAATGTATGTGTAAACACGTGTATTTGACGTACGAACTGTGTAAATATGCAGAACTATGATTTAAATTCAAGGTTCTGTATACATTAATTTTATTTATGAAATTTATTTTGTACATTTTGCTCGCGGCTTTTCAAAATGAATAGCTTTTGCATTTTGATATTCTGACCTTTTGGTCAGCTAAATATTTTTTGTTTTATACAATATATATAATATATAGGTATACAAAATAAAATAAATTTAAGTAATTTAAAACTTAAATATTCAAATAGTAATAGAAGTAAAGAACCGAATTTTACTTCTAAACATTAATAAAACAATGAGGTATAATTTAAATTAACTTGCAAAACTCTTTGGAGGATCTAAGGAAATGTGGTAAATCTGGAGATCAATCTGAAGCTGACTGTACGTTCTTATTCATTAGAGAAAATTATATAACTAAGAGGACCTTGAAGTGTCTTAGAATCCATTATTTGGAATTGACTGGCATGATGGACTCAGGTGGAGAAAAAGTGTACTAGGGTCCAACAATGGAGCCATTGCAATGGATCGACTCTTTGATGTATATCTATTGTGTGGACAAATACATCTTCTAACTAACTACCCGTTATATTCTCATTTATCTAAAGATTTTCATTACCTAAGTATATCTTTGTTCGTATATTTCTAAAAACCTTTGGTAATGGCACGGAATACCATAATAGTACAAGTAGTAAAAATGTTTTAATACTCGTACATATAAGGAATGTGCCAAATATCATAAATTTTCCATTGGTGAAAATTGAGGTCTGCAATCATCATACCTTTAATAGAACTCCTAACAGACTATCCGGGATTATGTCCGGGAGCTGTCGGACAGTTGTTTAGGGCTTTACTACTCGCCGTCATGAAATCCTCACACTGTTTGATTGGGATATTATTCACACGAACTATTATAATTCGTACCTAAGTATATACTCATAAAAAAATGCTTGATTTTTAGTAAATTATAATAAAAACAATTGCTTTATTTTAGAATATTCATATACTCGGGCAAATTACATTAAATATAGTAATTCTATTAATATAATATTACAAACGCGAATGGGACCACGGATGTATGGGTGTTTGTTACTTTTACTCTTTTACGCAAAAACGGCTCAACAGAATTAAATGAAATTTGGTGCACAGATAGACTATTACTTGGATTTAAAAAATAAAAAATAAAAATTAACATATCGGATACTTTTTATTCTGGGCAAATGTTTATCGTGCGGGGTGCGTGTGAGGCGCGCTCAGTATTGAACATTGCTTAATGTTTATACATGTACTATAATAATTATTATTTTTTATTTTCTATGTCATTTTTACATTTATGCCAAATAATTATTCAATGTATTGTACTTAGTATTAATATTCAATGTTGGCTTCTCATAGTAAGTTACAAATAAAATATTAACATTATATATTTTAGCAAAAACGTAATAATATGTAGTTGAGAAGATTACAATAATTTTTAAGTGAATGCCTAAACATATTTATGGTGTTTCTGGATACATGAAAATACACAGTTAATCCGGGTTAACTACACGGAACCAGTGGATAAAATATGCTTTCTATTTTTTACAAATTGAGACACGAAAACCAGGAATTAGAGAAAGTTTCACAAACAGTTCCAGGATTGGAGCTTGCAGAGTTTAAAACTGTACCTGTCCACCATTTTGATTTTCGTGCTTAAATTAATCCTGTGGCGTGTCTGACCCGCGCAAATTATTTAGACTGACGAACGCCGTAAATAAAGGATTAAACTGGAACGCTAAATACTCGTATATTTAGGATTTCGGGCCCTCCACGTAGGAGGGTACCGTGCCAATAACGTAGATTTTGTATTCAACCCTTTTATTTGAACATTCAGACGTCTGATTGGGGTACGACTTCGATATTTTGGCGTTTAACAACAGTAAAACTCGGCTGATTAAGCATTGAGGGTATTTCAACTGGAGTTAAATAGCGAACTTTGTTTATTGAGGAATGAATGGCTCTTGGTAGAATGTCAAGGTTGGTGACCTCGTAGGCGTTTTAACAGGGAATGACGTAGCACAGTTACTTGAGCTACGCACGCGTAGCTCGTAGCATTAGGGGTGTGTGATCTTTCTAATGATTTTCTACGAATAGCGTTGTCGATTTTTTTTTTTTTTCTTATTTTGAATTTCAAGGCGTTACGAAATGGCGCTAGTAATTTTTTATTTTATTTTTTCAAGAATGCTTATCGCTTATAAAAAATATACATAGTAGGGATAATATGGAGCTCCGTAACAGTAACCGAAACTATCGGATATCCGAAATCGACTCCGATATAAAAGTTTTGAATAATGTCGGTTTATGTTCATATTTGTATTTTACAATTTCAATATTATTCCTATAATCGGTATACCGAAACCGGTATAATATTATTTTTATATCTTATCCGCTTATTTATTTAATGAATTAATGGTCTAGAAATGTCATTTATATATATGAATTTATTTTATAATAGAAATAAGCGTAAATATTTTTAAGAGTAATAAAACTTTTATATCATATAAAAGTGGTGTTATATTCGTCATGCCGACGACACAATGTCGAAGGGCAGCAAGTAGCGAAGACGCAAAAAGATTTGGTTCCGCCTTGAATAGGATAGTCCCGGGAATCCCTTGAGCCTTACGAATGATGAATGGTGTTATTCTTTTCAAAGTCGCATTTACGGTGACGCGATCTCTTTAGGAGTCTGCCGAACGAAATGGAACCCAAATGTTATATATTATTATACTATAATTATATTAAATTTCTAGCTATAACCGATGGTTGTTGAAATAAAAAACAGAAAACAGAACAGAAATAGATAGTATAGACTACATGAGTCGATATAGAAGAAAAATAATTTATGTAGGCACACTCGAATTAGTAGTTCTAAATTAAACAGTCATTCTGGGGACAGTAATCATCCTCTGTCACAGTACATGTTCTGTTGTAGTTCCAGTGTGTTTTTTTTATCAAGATAGGGTGTGCACATGCTGGTAAATATACCAGGTAATTGCTTGTATTATACGCAACGGTAGGCCACCTAAACTCAAATAAATGCACAGTGATAAAAAAAAACAGTAAATCGATACGAGGGAAGTGTTTGGCCTTATATTTTTATTAATCGTATTACTTTGGAAAGCACCTACATAAGAATAAATATAACAGCACGACGTCGCCAACCCCAACTCCTTAATACCTCGAGGGCGTAGTCATCGATTGTCTGTAATTATATTAGCCTACCCCAAGAAGTTACCTGCGAATGTTAATCTATGTTAAAGCTGGGGTCGCGTACCAGAGGGAGTGTATATTTGGATTAAAAATACAATTTTAATATCAATATTACTTAAATTAATATAACAAGTGTTATTAAAATTTTCATTTAGTTATGTGATATTTACTTTGGATCTTTCGAATTAATTTTACATAACAGTTCACAATTATATGTGTATTAGCTTTTGCCTGTGACTTCGTCCTCTATATTACAATTACAAACGTCTATATTACAATTGAATTGAACGATGAATTTTTTCTTTTAATTTTAAGATCACCTCTCAGGAACAGTAGGAACTTTTTTCTGGATGCCCTTTTCTGTATTCTTCAAAATGTTAATGCATAATTTTATGATGATCGGTTGAGTATTTAAATTGTGAAATCTTAACAAACAAACAAAATTACTTTTGCATTTATAACATGGAATAGTATCCTTTAACTTCACATGCTTTTCATGGCATGACATGTTTTTTCTTTTAGAATAAAGAGTAATGAATCGCAAGATTGCTACTCTACAGTGAACAATAAACATGAGACTAAGTGCACTTAATCAAATGTGATTCAAGAATCTACAATTACCACACTTTCACCGAAATCAATACTCATAAATCCCTATGTATTATTAATTCTGTAACGGTAAAAACAAACTCAGTAATCCTGTTAGAAGTACTGGTGATTGTGTCCGGTGGTTTATCTGTTCGGCACTACTTGGAACAAGGGGATCACGCGGAATTAGCACATTGTAAAAACAAAGTAGTTGAACTCGAAAAAAAAGTGACATTATATAATATATAAAAAAACTATGAATCAAATGACGTATTTTTTATCTGGAGAGTGGGATCTTGGTGTACGTGCGCTGATGAATCTGCAAGGTTTTGCTGAGAGCATCCTTGACGAAGTCCATATTGTGGCGAGAATTAAAACATCTTAAAAGTTAGTTCCAATACTAAAGTTTTAACGTGAATGGACACCGTATAGTTAAGACTACCTTACTTTAAATTCAAGGTAAGTATTAAGTATGTATTTGGATAACAACTCATCTTTGCACTTAATATGTAAACAGAAACCGTTAAAAAGTGATTCACGACAACAATTTTTTTCAAAGTACATACTATTAGAATTTTTTTCTTATAATAATGACATTAGTAAGTTTTGTAATCAATTGACCTGTAATTTTTAGACCTTTACGAAATTTTATCATAGTATTTTTTTTATTTTGCATAAACATTGTTACTTTCACGGTGAAAAAAAGTAAAAAAAGTTTATTGCGTTTTCATATAAAATACATTGAAAAATAAGGTACAATAGTTATCTTGATAGGAGTATTTACCGTCAGATTTAAGACTGGGCTTAAATATTAAGCAATTTTTTTTTTAATATAAAATTGAAAGGTCAAAAAAGCATTCAATTGTAGGTATGATTAGAATGATCGGTGAGTTTTCAGACTGTTCAGTGAAAACTATTGTGGTATTAGTGAGGTACGAGGAAACGAGCTCTAAAAGGGGAAGGTCATTAATATTCTAGTTTTGTTGCACGAACTTTGTTTAATGTTGTTTTGTTATGGGCATGTACTTTAATGACATAAAACCTATGCACTGATTTTCATTAAATTTCACATGAAGAGAACAAAGGTACTTTCATACAGTAAAATTAATTATATTCATGCAAATGTTATGTATAATATTATTTACTACATCGGTTTTATTTTTATATTTAAAAATGCAAACATTTCTTTGATATGATACGTTCTTGATGTTATACATCTATTGGTCGTATATGAAAAAGCCGCATAGGCAAAGTTCCTTTGCATATAATAAAAAAAACATAGGTATAATAAAAAAATTCAGCGCCATTGAAATTCAGCCTACAGTGGCGGCGCCACAGTCGCCACAGTGATATAGATGTCAGTTAGTAATAAATAAACTGTATTCCGCTTACGCATTGCCTTGGAATATTACAACATTATATAGGTCTTAAATTGATAACAGATGACGCGAGCAGATCCGCAGGCAATACAATGTATTAAAATTTAAGACTAGGTATTCACATTTATTTAAATATTCGACATATTATGTTATTTTTAACAATACTTTTCGCATCTGTCACATATAAAATTAAAATTCAATGCGTGTATCACAAAAATGTCGAAGCATCTGCTATCATTTTCATTTGACGTTCACAGTTTAATATTTTACCGTTTACCAAAAAAACGTTTTAAAACATTTAACGTGAACAATTTCAGAATACATTCGGAGTATAGTTGAAACGTTTTAAAGCTTAGCGTATTTAAAGAGAATGGAAGAGAAATCCTCTAATTGCGGTGTCCTAGCCGGCCGGGAGAGCTGCGATAAACATGAATAATGTCGCTCGATGTCCAAGTCGGGTTGTACCAACTTTATTTTCTTACTTTGTCACCTGCTTGCTCGAGATAACACCTACTGAATGCACGGATATTTTCTAACTTAACTTGCTTTAAGCCAGTTTTAAGGACACTTTGATTCATGGCACGTTTATATCAAGAAATCTTTTCATGAAACATTGAAGACATTTACATCATTTATACATATAAGTGACTAAATGTCCGTTTTCACCAATGCATGAGGCGTCGGATTCAAGGCGGACTGCCGTAAATGGTCGGCTAGGTTTTCCCTAACTCTAGGTGTCTGTTGGAGAAAACGTGTTGGCATTAGTAAAATTTGGTCATATTTTGTGATCAAATTAGATTTTCCTTAAATTGTTTTATAACTAAAAAACAGAAAGATTGTAGCTCCCTAACCTGCCAATAAAGTGAGGGTTATTATCTTTTCGTCAGGACTTAACACCGTTTGCGTCACACCTCGCTACACAAAAAGCACAAGACTCCTAACGCCAGTTTAATGGGCCCCCGACGCGACTTCCGACGCAATAATCTCTGTAATTGCGTGCCTGCCTCCAGAATGCAAAATCGTACGCTGTACGCCCAGATGTTCCGAAATTAACATTGTTTACAGTTGCCGAGGGAAATTTTAAATTACCGCAATTTTTCAACGAAATCCTCCTTTGTAGTGACTAACTTGTAGAAAAATGAGTTTACCCTAATTATATTATTCTTTCATTTATTAATTGCTACAAGGTTGTATCTGAGTTCGTACAATCTAAGGCCCGACTATATGCATAGCAACCCTTACTGATAAAATATCTAAGAAATATTTAGGAAAACCAAATTACTAAATTTCTATAGAACATTGAATACACATATTACGAGTATATCAAACACATTTCATTTTTAAAAACCCTCTAAAATAATAAGTGTACGCATGAGTATACAAGCAACCAACCGACCTATCACTATTCATTAAAATTGATATTAAGTTATTTAAGTATATAAGTTTATTCACCACAAAGGACTTTTTCAGAGAAGAACTAAAACAAAAACTACTAGTCCACTCGACAGTTTTCTCCTCTGGTTTTCAAAACACTAGCAAATAATCCAAAATTAATGAGCTTGTAATTAAAGTGCTACGTTTAGACAAACATGGGGACACCCCGACGTCGTCCCGTTCACATCAAAGAGGGGGATGAAGATTAAACACGGCTGCGTCTGCGCCACGTGCAGGCATTAGACGGCTCTCATTGTGCCAAATTAATTTTACAATTCAACCATTACTTGTCAACCTTATCACCTTTTAACAAGGTTCAATTTTAGATATTTTATTTTAAAAATTAAGTAAAGGTTTTTTGGCATACTTAGAGAGTCTGCAATGCAACTTGTCTAACTATCATGGGATTTGCTATGTAATAGGGCATCAGTTACCAGCAAACATTAAAGCAGAGATAAAGCGGTTTGCAAAGTCGCACACAAAATTGAGTTTTTGTAAGCCGCACTGGGCTTTAGCGTAGGAATTAGCAATGTCGGGTTTGATAATTATGAAGAAAACAACTTTTTTATGTTCAAAGTAAACATGTTAAGGTTTTTAAAATCAAAAATATTAGTTATCTATCTTTCTTCCTTCTCATTTAGAATTGTCTTATGTTAAGTATTTTACAGATTGTTATGATTACACATGGTTTCATCACTGGGCTCTGAACTACATAAACATGTTAATATCAATTTCTTCTATTGGGTCTTTCTAATAAAATGGATGGTTAAACTGAGGTTTTATCAAAAACTTTTGCAGATATATTTTGGTTAAGCACATCACTAAGTATACACACTTCATTTCAATTACAAATCTTACAAGTTGTTTCTATTTCATATTCTCAATTGTACCTACATTTACAAAGAAACATTTGCAAAACAAGAATATTTGCCATCAGATTTCCATTTACGCAATCCGCGCCAAAAGCTAACGTTATTCGATATCGCATTTTGGCTATCGATTTCAATGCGGTTACAGCACAATAACCTAGATGCGTAAGCACTTAGAGATATAGCGAACAAAGGAGGTCACCTCCCGTGAGGTTTGTTTCTTTTTAAGAAAACTCCCAGAAGACACGCGACCGACTAAAAGCAACCCCAGTATAAATTAACAACAGTACCTACATACTGAAACGATTAACTTAATGTATTAAATTCAATCTTAAAGAGAAGAAAAATCCCACACTGCTGACGTAAGTTTGAATGTTTTTAAATTTCCACGGATTAACAATAGGAAAATCGCAGGAAACTCGCGTGTCCTAAAGAAAACTACGTCCTAGCATTTATGTCGTTCGCTTCGACCAATTTGAAGACCAAACGCTTAAGAGTCTTCGATTAGAAAAAATATTAAAAAAATTACTGAATTTTTTTAAATTCAGATAATTCTATTCGTATAACACATAGACAGAAATGACCATGTCAAGTATTTCTATAAAAAAATAGACATTCTTATCTAGCTTTTGATGCTTGGTCTTGCTTCATTAGTACATTTTTAAAGTTTACGTACTGGATATTATCGACCTCATGAAGACTGTGATGCGTGCTAACAGTGATTTTACGGCGATTTTCAGAGTTATTTGCTACTTATTTTGCTATTCCAAGATTGGAAGCAATTTCGCAAAACATTTTGTCAATTTGATTTATGATTTTGTATTTAGATAACTAGATAGCCAACGACTTCCGAATTCATTTCGAACAACTTTTTTTTTTAATAGAACTTAATAAAAATATTTTTATCTACTAGCTGGTGCCTGCGACTTCGTCTGCGACCCTTTTCTGAGATATTATTTATTTATTCATATCTTTGAAAAATGAGATACAACGTCACTTATGCTACAAGTGACGTTCTAAGTAGGCATCTTATTTTTGAATAACAAAATTTTTTGTCCTTTCTCTTCATTATTATAAAAGTTTACGTATTTCATAAATTTTCTATCTGTAACTATGTTTCGATTCACATAATTACTAGGAAACACTGATTAAAATATTTGGTGATTTCGATTCGATCTTAAAACCGCTATCACACTATTCAATTTAAAGGAAACCAATTTAGGAAATCGGAAGGTGTAATCGCAGTTAGAACAGATTGAATCTAATTTAGATTTTAGATTCTATTATCTATTTTCAACTATCTTCGATTTAGAAATCAATTTAGTGTGGTGTGATTTAAATTGGTTTCCTTCAAACTTAATAGTGTGATAACCGCTTAGCTCTAATTATGTGAACGATACTAGGAAACATCTATTAATACTCGTAAAGCAAATACTTGATTCAAAACCTCTTCAAATAGTTAGCTGGAACGTTATTCAATAGATATTCAGTTTTCAATTTTACTTAAAATATCTGTATATTCTATTCTATACTAGCTGGTGCCCGCGACTTGAAAAATAAAAGATATAACATCCAACAAAATGCCATGCCAAGCGTTGGATCTTGATTTTTAGATAGCTGGTGCCTGCGACTTCGCCCTAGCCTATACTATGACACCATCAAATTTTTTTTAAAGATTTTTTAAATCGGATCAGTGTGTAGTTCCAAAGATTACTTACAAACAAACTTACGAACTTACAACCTTTTTATAATATTGATAATAAGATTAAGTATAAACAGTACAATTCGGTAGAGCCAACTTCGAGAAGGAGCTCAATCGTCGAATCCAGCTCGGATGGACAGCGTTCGAGAAGCTCCCGAGAATTCTTCTCATCAAAAATTTCTCACATTAATTAAAATCAATGTGTGTTGCCAGTGATGACATATGGCGCTGAAATGTGGTCTCTACCTAGGTAGCTATAAAATCTCAAAGTCAAAGTAATACCATTAGATTAAGCGCCTCTTTCTCAAACGTCAAGTAGGCCCAATTGTCATTTAAAGTCACCGGTAACCGGGGATAATGGAGCCGATATACCTTTGTTTGTACGGTAAACGTCCCAAACATTAAATAGAAAATAATTTAAAAAAATCGGCATCGAATGATGCAGTAAACCGAGTGCATAATTCAATATAACAGAAAATGATTTCTAAAAGTAACTAATCAACACTTTACATTTAGTTTGTGAAAGAGGCCCTTAAGTTAATATAAATGATAAAAGATTTATTCTATAACACAATTACAATTAGCGAAAGAAGATAATTTCATAGCATAATTATATTTAAATATTTTTAACATTTATGTCGATTCACAGAAAATTTTTAAAACTTAGCATTCAAAGGGAAAATAGTAAGGTAAGAAGATGGAAAAGGGATTCCGACATACTTTACCAACCATAATACCATAGTACGTACCTATTGTTTAGTTATCTTGAGGTGGTATTGATTGTCTTCAAACAATCTGCCCATCTTTCAATCATGCCTTTAAAAAAAATGTAATAAATTGTTTACAGGCAATACAGTGCACCCTTTTGTACATGAGTTTTATTTTAATCACATTTTGTGTTTTATTGTAACTCAGAATAGGTGAACGCAGTGAAATATTAGTATTCGTCGCAGGTCGCTCTGCGTCCACCTCTTTGGTCCCAACTGACTGTCCGATTATATTAATCCTACGTGCATTCAGTACCGGTGCGTTCCGAAATCACTAGTTGGTTCTGCAGCAAGGTTCATTTGAATATTTTGTTTCACTGTGTTTATTCTTTCAGTTTTAATTATTTTTTCAGTTTTGAGGAACAACAAACAAAATTTGTTTCTGAAAACTTTGAGATTTAGATCGCAGCTGAATATGTCGTGCTGTAGTCCGTTAAACATTATAAAGACAATAAAACACACATAGCCTAATAATATTGATTGTAATTGCTCGATCGATATTTTTGTTTTTAGATACCAGAGCTTATCCCTATCCAATTCCTTATCCTTATTCCTACTGCAGTCCGTAGCCCATTAGAAGCACCGTGGCATTGCTTGGGTTATAGGCGACGGTTGCCACCTACCAACAAGTGGACTGTCGGTCTGCAGCCAGACGGACGGTCCAAATGGCTGCAAAACGCAGTGTGCCCTGTCCGTTCATTTTCAAAGTTGGCCCTCCCGGGAATCGAACCCTGAACCGCCAAGACAGAGCAAGCATCTTAACCAAGGGACACGTCAAAGTTGTCGTATAATTGTATAATCGTATATCACGAAGAAACATAAAACTTCACTTATATTTGACAATACATTTGAGAGAAAAGCCTTTACAGAGGCCTTAAAATAGAATAATTAATTAATTAATTTATATAGAATTATAGAGGAAGACTGAAGTCAGCTAAATCCGCTAGTAACAACCAAATTGTTCATTGAATCAGCACCAGTGTAATTCCCTTGTCATCGATTTCACCAGTCAATATCAAGGCGTAAACTCAAACGGATGTAAACTCGCCCGCGAATGAATAGGACGTATAGCAAACTTTTACATGAATACGTGGCTGAATGTAAAAAGGAAAAACTGAATGGTAATCACTATCGGGCTATTTGAAAAGTTTCCATTTATCCGGGAGTTAACGTCCAACTAAGCTTCATTCTACTCTTTTTCACGGGCCCGATCAAATTCGCGAAAACTGCTTCATTCAACGTACTTTTTTCGTAAAAAAACCAATTTAACTCGACCCTCCTCGCACTCCTCAGTCTTGTAAACTTGTATGTAAGATTGGTAAAGTTTGGGTGTATTGGAGCTCAAGTATTATCGGTTATGTCGTTTCGTTGAAGTTAGGAGTGCAGTTGAAGCCGACAATGTGTATAAATAGGCAATCCCGATTGCGATCACGTAGCTCTAACGAGGCGTCGCGACTGTATGGCTGGAGGTACTCCGATCGATGCTACGCTATGATGGTATTTACTGACATATTACACGCAGGTGACAACAACATGTTACTTTCTTCAATACATTTTTTTATTTTATTCGTAAAAATAGAATAAAATAAATCATTAATTTATTTAATGAAATACACACAGGTTTTTAATTATATGAAATTCTACTTTTTTTTATTTACTACTACAATTTTTTTAAGTAATGTTACTTACTTTAACCATTTAGAACTCGAGAACGGCTGGCCTGATTTTTGTGATTTTTGTGTATAAAACATTCTCATACATTTTGTATGGCACGGGTTTTTATTCTGTTTTATTCTGAGGCTGTATTATAAAGTTTAGGTTAGGTTTGGTTACTATAGGTCAGCTATAGTAATATTATAAATGCGAAAGTTTGTATGTTTGGATGTTTGTTACTCAATCATGCAAGAACAGCTAATGGGATTTGGATCAAGTTCTTCACACAAAATAATGAACATTCCATTAAATATTAAAATTCTAATATCTAAACTGTAAGAAGAAAATTAAGCGACTTATATACAGAGCCAAATGTTTTATTAATCCGACAGTACTCGCCTAGTTTACAAAATTCAAAATGTTTTTTTGCGTATGTGATTTAAATGTACATGTTGCAATAGTGTAAGTAAGTCGACGCTGAATGTTCGCCATTGTGTGTAATATTTATTTAATAAAAATGATCGAATTTTTTCGCAGATGTTTGCTGATTGCATATGTTGGCAATAAAAACAGGAATATTTTTATTTCATTTGTACTGTGCAAATATAATGGTCATATGAATTTATTGTTTTATTTATCCTCCAATTGGAATACAGAAATTTAACCAACTAGCGACCGGCCCTTGTTCCCCAAGAAAAAACTTAATAAGGTTTCATTGAATTATCTAATTGATGTTGAAAACCTTATCAAAATCCTATGATGATCAATAATAATAAAAAATAACTGCCGGGATTTTTTTAGTTAATTATGGTCGAATTTTGACCAGTGGACGAACATCGGTAATGAATTACATTTTAATTCAGTTATGTAGGTATTACATTCTAATGTTAGAATTTAAACTTTGTGTTGTATATTTCTCAAATTTCTTTGTTGAACGTGTACATGTGTCTCATGTAATTTACGTTGTAATGTAGGCTCGCATGTTTCTGAGTTCCCACAACTGTTTTCCATTAGTGCAACAACTCAGTACTTGTCAGAGGTAATTTGCTTCGGGATGTGCTCTATTATAGGCATTTAATAAATTCAACCATAACAAAAACAAAGCTGTGTTTATTTTTTGAATATTATCAAGGTTATAAAATAGCTTTTTAAGAACTTAAAATTCCTTTCTAAGAGACGATTCATTTTATTATATTTTTATCCTAATATCGGTCAGTTCATTACTGAAATATGAAGCGTTTATTTTACAAGTAACAAATAGTCGTGCTTCCAATACAATACAAATTTTAACACGAATTCAAACTAATGTTCCAAATTGTACAACCCGCGTTTTGACATTTCATTACAAGAATTTGATTTATCGGTCGCGCTCTCCTCTCATAGAGGAATTAGCAGTTCTGTGTCGCGTTCTAAAATACAGAGCACGTACTAGCCAGCATAAATTTTAATGCAATTTAGTTCAGTTTGAATAAGCAGCTTATTCGCTTTCTAAAATAAACTGCCACTTTATAATTGGAACGTGATATCATATTGGAATTCTCCTTATTGACTGGTTTACATAGTCAAAGAGACTGAAGCTGAATTAAAGAACCAAACAACTAATTAAGAACATGATCGGCTTAAAACTTGTTACACTATTTAGGACCTCTTTCACCATCTTTGAGTAAAGTGTCAAGTAGGCTAACCGCCATTTAAAGTCACCGGTAAGAAAGCATACGATTTTGAAAAGTAACTAATCAACACTTTACTTGTGGTTGGTGAAAGAGGCCCTTATTCTCTAGAGCGTCATTCTTGCACTTAATTAGTACTTTTTAGATTATTATCATAAATATTAATTCTAAAGCTCTATTACTTCTAGATTTATGTTTTTTAGAGAATTTGAATGTATAACTCACCTACTTAGTTATCCTAGTTTATCCTAATTAGTACTACTTATAAGTTAAATAAAAAGAAACCTGTTCTTCTTTAAAACATGTTTTTGAAGTGAAAACTTCCTTAGGCGCCTTGGGGGCTTTTAGGGCGACTTGGCGAGTTTAGTTGAGAGTTTCTTTTATTTATATATATAATATGAACTCATGTATAAACTCATAAACTATAACTCATCTCATAAACTAATGTAAATATACATAAAGTAATGTTTAATTTTACTAAACTTTTAATACATATCGCTAAATCCACGTATCGTTACATTCTAAGTTAGTTTTGGAAAATACGCGTAGTGTATTAGCTGTTTCATCTCTAAATAAACTAAGCAACGATATAATATATCTTTTACCTTTTTATTTTTATTTGAATGTGTTTTATAGTCTATTAAATTTTTAATAAATTTTATATAATAAGCTGATGATTTAAAATCTGGTCGAACAGTGTTATCATGTACTTTTATGCTATTAAATCCTCCTTTTAACTTCTGCAAATTGTTAATATAACAATTTACGGTCAAGTTGCACTTAAGTTATAAATTGAAACAAATTATTAACTGGCCATAAATAAGGTTTCGAAAGGATTTCACTGCCTGGCCGGCTTCCAGGAATCGTTTATAGGAAAAACCTCTTGTTCTATAAGTATTTGAAGCTACGGCGCCGGTATTCGAACATGGAAGTAATGGGATCCGTCGATGCTATCAGATATTTATTGATTTTAAAGTGTAATGAATCAGTAATACCCTTACATATTCTATATGAGCGATACAACATTGTGAAATTCAACTATGATAGGAAAGAACATTGTTTTATTAGTGACTTGTTCGAATACAAACTAAGTATTGGACCAGCACCATACAATTTTCTTGCAGAATTGTATTGTGGATACAATTTATAATTTGCAAAAACTAAATACGCCAATTATACGACAGTATACATATATAAAAAATATACTCTTATATCTCAAACGTCTAATAGACTCAAATAATTAAAAGTGAGCAAATAAAGGCAGCCGACAAAAATTTTACTGTGTTAGTAATATTTGTATGTAAAATGCAACTTTAGTTAATAAAGCAATATAGGGTGTCAATGTTAGGGCATTTTTCACACGTCACCGTTTTCATCAGGCGTTCGCCTTCAATGGTCTGGAAAAGCCGCCAGATAGCGTTTCCTATTTTTACCAACTCATCTTACGTCATAGACAATTTATGACACATATTTTTATGAGTGAAACTATTAACAATATTTTTTAAGGAAAAGTTTATTAGACGAGCTGATGGTTCATTTGAAGGTAGGGGTGGCTCTCAGATTACATTTATATTTATATAATCTGAGATTACTATACTAGTGCTGATGCTGGTACAATACTAATGTATGTACCAAGAATATTTCCAATTACACAATTCATTCTACTCCAAATACTTATAGACTAACAATTTACTGTCCTACTTGCCCTCAGACTTGATGAGAATTCATCATTAATGCGAATACATATAGTGTTGAAAATCGTGTAGCAATTTGCCTTTTAAACAAACTACCTACATTTGGATAGCCATCTTAATCGTCCCTTATCCGTGATTCATTCCAGTTGTCATCGAAAGGAACATGCGGGCATTCAATCGCAAATTATCTCTCTGTCTGGACTCTGACTGCACGAAAAAGCAAAAATTGAGACAGCTATTTATTTTTGAATCAACTGTAGTTACTTTTTCATTTTGGTGTTACGGGCATTAATAAAAAAATGTAATTTAAACTTAATTTGATTTTTGATTGTTAATCATAAGATAGAATTTTGATTTTGAATAACATCTTACTGGAGTTCAATACAATAATAGGTACAGTTAAAAAAGCTAAACTTCTAAGATTCACCAGTTCCGGAGCGACCCCTTAAGGTGAAGTCCTAAATCTCTTAGAATTCCCATCGAATGCCAATAATGCCAGTAATTACTGCTCCCACCCGCTTCCAGCTGTTAATCTTACTTACGTTTATAGCTGGATCTTTGTTAAGTTGTTTAAAAATGTACGAAGTAAATTTAGTTTTAAGTAAAATTATATAAAAGAATGTTTTTCTTTAATGCAGCAATATTTTAATTAATTAACTAAATAATGTGGTATATATTACACATTTTTATTTTTCTGTATTTATTATTCACACTTAGATGTTACAAAATTTTTGATTTAGATATAAAATAAGTATAAGTGTTTTTATTTTATAAAAAAAAATACTTTTAAGGTAATAATTCTAAATATGTTGATAAGTTTACTGATATTGCGTAGTTACTGGCTCTTTTAATGCAAAGTCTTCCATGATATTTACACTTAGAGACAATAGCCGCTGGGACCCTTAAAACTAAACAGATGTCCTTAGTGTGCTTTGTTGTGCTTGTCGAACACTAAAGAAAAATGAAGTCAGGAAAATATGCGGGGTCCCTTGGGACAATATTTTTATTAAAAGTATTTTTAAGTACCTAGGAGCCTAGCCAAAAAACAAATAGAGATTTTAATTTCAAAACAAATAGAAGACATTTCCGAAGGCATGAAACACTGGCACTTTCCTTGGTTTCTTGAATAGTTCCGGACCCTGGTCACGTTGTGGCATTCGCTCCAGCCTGCGGCCTCAGCTTGATACGTTTGCAAAGGAACAGCGCACACTGAATAGAGCCATATTTTATATTTCGATACAAGGTTAACGTTTTGCCAAAATGCCAACTGTTTATATTTTCTTAATATTATTAGTGAAAGAATGTGTATTAAGTGCCTGGGCAAATAATACATAATAAATAAGCAACAGTCTGGACTGTTGCTTGTAACGCGAAAAGTATGATAACAATCTGGAATCTGGATGAAAATATGGTTATTCATTATTAAAGACCCCAAAATTCGGTTTCTAATATTAATAAAATTTTGTGTTTGCTTTTAACTTTTTTGTGTGAAAGTGTGAAATATTAGTAAAATAATAAGAGTTGCATTGTACCCATAAGTAAGAACAGAGATGACGAACCAAGAAGCCGTTCACTGTACGAATCTCTTTAGCCCCTTCGTTATGTAGTCGGGTAGAAAGGAGATATAAATGTCTCGGACATCTTCAGGGACATTAGTAGTCAGGAACAAGTCTGAGGTGTCATGGCTCTTGCCGAAATACTCTGACTATTGTTTGGAAATACGCCTGAGGGTACTTCGTATATTCGACGATATGTATCAGACATATATTCTTTGAATATTTAAATAAATAAATTTGTGTAGATATATTCAGTCAGTTTTATAGGTGGTATGGTTACATTTACAAAAGATTTAAAAATTAAAAAGAAGTAGGTAGTTTTAATTAGTCTTTATTGTTTGACTTTTTAATAATTAGTCTCTAGCTTGTTTTTGACTTTTGCAATGTTAGCATACCTCTTTACTGTATTCGTACAAACTCGTATATAGCTACGATATAGTGTTTACAATTTTTATTTTTTAGACCTTTTAGTTAGATTATCCTACTGTGTTTTTGACTTTTTGTGATTATTTAATTAGTTGTTCTTCATAAAAAAGTTATGACTGGGGTAGAAACTTTATTTAACCTTAGTATAGCAAGAAAATTGATATATTATTCGTTTGAAAATTGCACAGAGTTACCACAGAGAAAAAAAGAACAGATATCACTTTATATTACTGTCCATTAAACATTCCCACATGTCTCTCATAGTATCTATTAGTATAAATATTGGCATTTATCCACCCTAATAGACAGCCATGAGACGGTCAATGTGACACACGACACCCCACAACTTTTTATCTACCCCTATGAAATCAAATAATGCATCGCATCTCGAACACATATAGTTCACTAGCTGGTGCCCGCGACTTCGTCCGCGTTGAACGATCAAAGGTACCCTTTCTGGTGTCCTAGACAACGTGTATGCAAAATTTCATGGTGATCAATTCAGTAGTTTTTGCGTGAAAGAGTAACAAACATCCATACATCCATACAACCTTTCGCATTTATAATATTAGTACGGATGTAAGGTTAATTTATATAATAAGTGAAATGGCTGTATATATACACTTATACATCAGAAAATTTTAGATGTAAATTAATGATTAGTATAATTTAAAAAAAAAATCAGTAACTATAGAGTACATGTTTTGTAAAATTTATAAAATTATTATTTTGTTGATATGCAATGTGTATACATGGATTTTACATTTATTCTAAAATATATTTAATAAGTATTAGCACTAAATTTGTATGAGATTTACTATTGATATCCTCAGTTGATCTAAACATGTGCTAATTAAGCTAAGTTGAGATCAAATAAGACCCTAATAATGAAGAAGTTTGAAGTTCAGTTTGAAGAATTTTAAAATTCTAACCAAAAAAATACTACATTTCCTTTCTACTACATTTCCTTTAGTATATTAAAATAAATTTAGGTAACTTCAGATTCAGATTTTGATACTGAAAAATGAAAAATATTGAAACAAAACTACTTTGAATAGTATTTTAATATTGAGATTGGTGCGTAAGATAACTTTCAATTTATTTTATTTCTTTAATATTATATCACTTTTCTTTCAATTGTTAACTTTAATTATTTTATTCTATTCTGCATAGTCGTCATATTTGGTAACAATTTCGATTACAGAATCATAAAGGTAATGAGTTACATTGATTGCGAAAAGGAAGTCTAGGTGACTGAATTCAGGATGGGGCACTTTTCTAAAAAGAACTACATTACTCAGTTTCGATCGTAAAATTTCAACGTCTTTGGGAACAACTAAGTAATCGTTCTCGCCATAATGTATTGCTATACGTGCGGAAACCTTTTCAAGCGGGTAATCTGGCGGAGTTTCACTGCCATACTTTTGCATATTGATTTTCGTCCCATGATCGAATTGAGCGAATCGACCACTTCTTATGATTTGTAAATAATGTTCAAATTGACCCATCGACATTCCAGCTGGAACGTGGCTACTTGCTAACGGCAGGAAAGTCTGAAAGGACGAAACTTTGTTTTTACACAAATTACAAAATTTTGTTTTATTGTTAAATAGCTGGGGCCCGCGAATTTTTGCAAAATTTCATGATGATCGGTTAAGTAGTTATTTAAGGCGGTAAAAGGTAACATATAGATAGACAGAGTTACTATTAAATTTATAATATTAGTATAAAGGTATAAAAGTGTGGATTATTTTTTTCAACGATATTCTTTAACTTAAATTTAACCATTTTACTCATTGGCAATTTAGATTAAATAGAAACTTTATGGATATATCTTCGCTATGTTCTAGATTAGAGGTAGATTTTTGAATTGTTAGTATAATAAACAGATAAAAATATTATAAGCAAACATTTATATTCCGAGACTAGCTAGGAAGATTTCAAAATTATGACTCTAATGTTAAGTATAAAATAAATGCATCACTTACAGAATTAAGAAGTAGTTTGCCTTTACCACTTATGAAAAAGAAGACTTCTTCGCATATAGCTCGTATAGCAGATGTTTCTCTACAAATGTAGTACAGCGTAGCCTTTTGAAATTTGCTTAATGGTGGTACCTCTTTGGTGCCAATTAGAATTGTTTTGAGCGCTGTTGGCATACATATACAGAAATTTCAAATATTCAAATATAATCAGCAAATATTTAAGATCTTCTCTTACCTTTATGAACTTCATGTTTATATAGACTATACAATTTCATGAGGAAATTGGAATTCCCAAGATAAACTGGAGGAGCTAAGGCGTTCATCACTTGTATTTTTTCATTATACTCCGGCCTTGATGTAACCAACACGAAGAACGATGTGCAACCTTGCGAGTGACCAATATAATGGAGTTTTGAAGATGACGTGTTTTGCAAAACATAGTCTATCATGACTTTTACGTCATAGTAACCGATTTCATGCCAGGAAAACTCCCAGAAATTGGGGTCGGACGTGGTCATGTTTATGTGATTTCTGGAATATATGTTTCCTCTGGCATTCCCCAGCCAAACATCGAATCCCAAGTCATGTAGCAAGTGAGCTGTAAAAGTAGCGATCTTTTATTTTACATACCAGTTACATGACTAGTATTGCTAGTTCCTGGACACAGATAGCCAATAATATAGATAGATATATCTCAAATATTGTATTGCAATAACAAAAAAGTTATGTATCAAGATTATATTTAATATAAAATAATTTATTTCTTAAATTAAAAAGAAAAAAAAAAAAGCGAAACCTCAACGTGAAAGCTAGTTAGGATTATTTTTATTAGAACACGATTTAAATTTAATACTGGTTTAATACTAGTTTCCGCTAACCGGTCGAAGTTCTACCATATTCATTTTTAAGGTGCGTAACATACTTTTTTCTTAGGGCCTCTTTTTCAAACTTCAAGTAAAGTGTTGATTAGTTACTTTTAGAAATCATTTTCTGTTATATTGAATTATGCACTCGGTTTACTGCATCATTCGATAGCCGATTTTTTATTATTATTTTCTATTTAATGTTTGGGACGTTTACCGTACAAACAAAGGTATATCAGCTCCATTATTCCCTGTTACCGGTGACTTTAAATGACAGTTGGGCTCACTTGACGTTTGTGAAACAGGCGCTTAGACGTATACATATATTACTTAATATATATTTTTATTTTTCAACGCGGACGAAGTCGCGAGCACCAACTAGTATTATAAACTTACGAAGACTTCTATCTGGCCCAAGTGACAACCAGTCAAAAGACGAACTGCCCATTCCATGCATGAAGAAGACAGGATAATTTCTTTTCTGTCTATTATTACTCTCTTTCTGCAACATGTGATGAATGCCTAGAATATATCCATCTTCAGTCTGAACTATATGTTCCTCGCCGTAATATTTATATTTATTCATTATTTCCACCTGTCAATATTATACAAATAAAAAAATCCATACAAATCAATAAAATTTAAGTATCTGTAATGTCAAAATAACTGCTTTTTATTAAAATGTACTTCAAAAAAAATATTTGATTTTTTTTCCTGTGTGTGTTTGTTCCGCCTAATCTTCGAAACGGCTAGACCGAATTTGACGGAATTTTCATTGGCCGATATCCGATGTTATAAGATGTAACTAAGGCTATTTTGGCGAAGGTTATCTACCATCAAGTGGAGCGACCTTTACATATAAAAAAACACCCTCACGAATTTTGATAAGTAGTTGTTAACTTACGGAACTCAATAACATATCTTCTTGAAGGCTTTCTTCTGGTGAGAGGTTCGTTTTGAAACAATCCACAGTACAAACGGAAACGGTTATAATCAAAATAACCATAACATACCGTGCCATTTTTTACTATCGTATAATTTCATGTCAAAACTTAATGTGGAGCGTTCATATTATATGCAATTATGCATTCAAATTGGTTTCAGGCTTGTAATTTTTAGGATGTAACGAATAATATTTGCTATTTCCTTAAATTCGAAATCATGTATTTATTTGAGACTGATTGAGGGTTCCATAATAGTTTTTTTTTTAAATTTTTTATGTTTAGAAAAAAAATACCTTATTGTTTAAATCTTTTAGAATACTCTATTTTAGTTATCATTATTAAATGGAACTATATCATGAAGTCAAAAATGGAATCGCTTTATAATCTAACTATTTGTTGCACGCTACTTCGTCTGCGTAACTATATAAAAAGACTATATTACTCGCTGATATTATAGCTTTCTATAGGTGAAAATCGGCCTAGTCGTTTTTGAGTTTATTTATTGTGACCCCAGTGACGCCTACATCGACTTTTTTCTAATACATACATTTTTAAGCTCGTGATATCTTCCGAATGGAATGTCCGAAATAAATAATTCAAAAAGTTATATAAAGGTATTGAAGCAGTCTTTGATATAAAGTAATTTATTTTGATAATGATTAATACCAAGATACAAATTTAGCCTTTTCTAGCGGCGGCATTTCAATAAAAATTTTAAAATAAAATAACACTTATCGTGGCATAACTATAATAGTTAGACATGTGCTGTCGCTACACTATATGTAGATAATGATGAGTTCTGTAAAGTTGTAGTACATTATTTTGTTCTAATATCAATAGTTTTCGCAGCGCAGGCGATGTAAGGAATATTTAGGTCATTTTGTTACACCTTGGGTTACATTACTGAAGTTTCAGTAATTATCCTTAATTTTTTTGAAAATATAATATAACCTATTTTACTTGCTGATAATATAGCTTCCCAACAGTGAAAGAATTTTTCAAATCGGTCTGGTAGTTTCGGAGCCTATTCAATGCAAACAAACAAACAAACAAACAAATCTTTCCTCTTTATAATCTTTATATATATAATTATTTCTTCTGTGCGTGTGTATGTCACTTAACTCCTCCTAAACGGCTGGACCGATTTTAATTCTGTCTTCACTTATGGATAGAGGGATTTTCAGGAATGGTTTGTATGTAAAAAAAAAATTGATCGCTTACGAAGTCGCGGGCACCCACTAGTTTATTATAGATTAGAAGCAATTTTCTTACTTTATTCTCAATTTCGTTTAACAGCATATAAAAACTACACATTTTCAAGATTCATTGGTACTTTAAATTAAAAATTAAATACCTAATGTATTACTTGTATAAAAATTGAAAGGATATGAATAAACAAACAGTGCACATACTTAGATAGTAAATTGAAACAATTTACCGGTATTAAAAGTACATCAAGTCAAGTTTCATCAGAAATCGTTAAACAGCTTAAACTTAATACATGCATCTTTAGAAACTTTTATTAAATTTAAATTACTGATACAGATAACAAGGCATTGTATAATACTCGCCATAGACTCCATATTAAAATGATGCTACCTACAGTGGAACCCTAAAAACCATTTATTTATGTAATTTAGTTTATAATCATATTCGTTATTAATTTTATCTTGATGTACGAGATCGTTACGGTTTGATACCAATAATTTACGAACGTTGAAGCGCGAAATAGGCCGTTCATATTTTTGTAAGAATTATCAATACAGTAATAAAATAATAATAGTTGAACAGTCGTGTGACATGTAAAATAAAGGTTCAAGCTATCTTTTACATTATTATTGTGTCTAACTTTAAACGCCTCCTACACGCCTAATAATAATAAAAGTTGCACTTTTTATTATTATTATTCTTACATTTATAAAAGATTTTAATACTTTCGAATATATTAATTTTATCAAATGAAAATCAAGTAAATTTTTTGAGCGATACTTTAATACGAAAAATTAAAAAAAGAAAGAAAAAATCCCAATAAGTCAAATTCTTGAATCGAATTCTCAGCGGGAACCCGATTGAATCATTCTGCTCCCCGCTATTGTGTTAAACATCAAAGAGTTTCTGATGGGGTGACGGATTATATCGATATCAGTGCATAGAACACGTGCCCATACAACCACTACAACTACGATGTAATACTAAACTATAGTGTTGCCCAAGGGAGTGATTTTTGATACCACACTTTATTGGACCGACGTTATGCAGATCTAGAAGATAACCACATTTGGTTGTGGTTATAATTAAAAAAAGATAAAATTATCTAGGAATGGCCACCAAATATTTGAAAAAATAGTAAAATATAGACAACTCATATCGGTCGAAATTCTATTAGTAAAGATCGAAGATCGAACTCGAGGTCGAAGATGAACTCGTAAGATGTAGTAGCCTATTCACTATGTTCTTTTAAGAGTCCCAAGTTGTATGTTTCAGAAAATATTGAAGAACAGAGAGAATTTCAGTCCCTCTAGCATAGTAAAAGAATAATTTTAGAAAATTTTCAGAACTCTTAGGTAGAATGCTCTCAGGTTAAGATGGACGTACTTACAAATACTTTCAAGTCAACATCGTAAGTTCATGCCTACAAAGGTAATTACTCAGATTATTTCGATTTAATGAGTGAGTCGATTGTGATAATGATTATTTGTGGTTACAGTTAACAAAAATACATCACAGGTGTCACAGGTACTTGTCTCGTAATATAGTAAAATGTTTTTTATAAAGACAGAAATAACTTTAAATAGAATTTGTACCCTAGGTATAGTTAAAACTTTTCACCCAATAGCCGACAAAGGTGTGTATTAATATCCTGTCATTTAATTTAACTCATTCGTGAAGTGAAAGTTGTAAAGTACTTTTTGTTGTACTTCAGTTGACTTAAGTGGAAGCGTTTCGAACTTTTGTTTGTCTTCGTTCCCGAGGGTCAGCGGGAAATATTTCCATTTTGGAATTTCAAGTTTCGGTGACAACTCCCACACCAGTTTGCATTGTAACCAATTCTCCAAAGATTGGATTGGGTAAATCGGATTATCAAACTCTTATAACTGTCGAATGTCCCTCTAAAACAGTTATGTCTGTGCAGGTAAGTCGTGTTTTTGAGGGAGGTGAATGGCTAGCAATGATATTAGATTATTATACTAATTAATATAATTTTTATTATTTGATCTTTAATATTTAATATCTTTAATCATTATCTTTTAAATCTGCTCATTTAAAGGAAGAATTTGCTTTCAATTTACGTATAAATTATACAAATCCATAATACTTCGTTTGTTCATGTAATTCAATAACATACAAACGAATACAGAGAATGTTCATGTTTCAGAGGCCATTAATATTAATGTACGTATCGATTGTTTGGCATAAATTAATTCAATTTTTTGGGGGGAATTTGCTTTGAGTCAGGCTGAGGAAAGGCAAGGGGAGTTATCATATTACCGATTGCGTCTTACAGTGAGCGAGTTCGTTTATATTAATAGCTTGCAGAGCAATTTTGTTGAATTATACATATAAATGGGAACATTTTCTTGGAGGTTGTGCATTCAATTTTGTTTACGTACATAATTCCAACCCATTTCACATTAATTTTATTAAGTGTAGTTTGAGAAAGCGCAGCTAATTCTATGTTTAATGCTTGTATTTATGACATATATTATACAGTAAGGTATGGGATTTGATACGAGAAACTAAGTAAGTGATTAAATATATGTTTGTTTGATCTATATTTTATGTCTTACATGCATTTTACATCCCTGAGACCGCGTGGTCCGACTGCTTCGTCCGATTGATAATTATATAAATAAATATAATATTACTTTTATAATACATAAATTTTACTATATAAAAGATGGATGCAGTTTTTAAGCGTTTGTGGCTATTTTCATTAGTGAAAACCGTATCAAAAACAGATTATGTAAAATATATATAGATATCTAAAAGAGTCATAAAATATAGAAGATATATAGAAGAAATGTTTTACATCGGCTACATACGATTATTAAGAAAAGAACAATCTGAAAGTTTCTTTTCGAAGACTGCGTGCAAAATGTAGACCCAAAACATTAATTGCACTATTTAAACAAATCTTTCCCAGTTATAAGAATTTTTCTGAGTTGGGAATAAAAAACTTTTACTTGGCTTGTTAAAAACGAAGTACTTACGTACACACTCTAGGAAATTTGCCACTTACACTTTGCACACGGCTGTGAGGTTCTTAAAACATTTCTAGATATTTATAAAATATACTTATATTATGAAAATAATACTACACTACTTACTATGGACACAGGTAAAACAGCTTGTGCAATTTGACAGCTTTGTGTAAACACTGTTAATAAATTTGAAAAAGACAAATTGGAACTCGTTAATAAGCAATTCGAGATGATATAATCAGTAATTAAGGACAAAGAAGTTTTCAAATTTGCAACAGCCCTTAAAGTTGCTTTACAAATGTTTAAAGAAACCCACAGTGGTCGAGTTTACTTTGCTTGAGGAAATATTCATTAATTTTCTCATTGTTTAATTATTAAAAATTTATCCTCAATTGTACGATAAATTAGCTACTGGATTTCCACCATAAGTCAGAAAAAAGAAGAAAGTATTTACTTTAAAAAACAAGAAAGGAAACGTCACCTAAGTAATATGGTTTAAGTAACTCGATTGTGACTTGTCGAAAGATAGATGAACATCGCATCAATCACAACTCACGTAAGCAGTGTTTTAATGAGATTATTTCCTAATACTGAACGACAATTTCCCGTCTAACCACGTTACATAGACGCCCTTTCAAATAAGTTTTTGAACAACATTTCTAAAGCGAACTTAATTGTCTTTTATTTATATATTTTATATAATTTTAAGTTAGATTATAGTGGTATTGTATTTTGTGTGATAATCACGGTAGCTGTTTGTAAAATTGATAACCAACGAAAACAAAATAATTTACTGTAGTTTTTTTGTAAGTTAATTTCAATTGTACTATCAAGTTGATGTATATCCTACTACATCAATATCATCAATCAATCAATCAATACTTATAATAAATATGTTAGTGTAGGTATTGTATGTATGTATGTATGTATGTATGTATGTATGTATGTATGTATGTATGTATGTATGTACGTATGTATGTATGTATGTATGTATGTATGTATGTATGTATGTATGTATGTATGTATGTATGTATGTATGTATGTATGTATGTATGTTCCTCCATAACTCTTAAACGAATTAACAGATTTTCATGAAACTTGTTAGATAAACATTTAGACGTACACGGGATAGGCTACTTTCTTCTTTTTCAACGCGGACGAAGTCGCGGGCGCCAGCTAGTATAATATTATAAATGCGAAAGTATGTGGGGCTTAATGTTTTATGTTCGTTGTTTGTTTTTATGTTTCGTTCTTCAATATATTTCTAACATAAATTTTGTATATGGTATATCACATAAATAATATTATGTATCACGAATCTATCAAAAATCTTTGATGGAAGTTGTCAAAGATATTATAAAAAAACTTCTCACCCAATCATAATATTTTTCAAAGGGAACGTTTGTTAAAAATTCTCAACACAAATGGAATTACCGAGCACCCTCTACAATATGCAGCGGAGAGAGAAATTAGGTGCCGGAAATCTGCGAGCTGGTTGCATGAACTGGGAGAAAACTGAATTTTTTACATGCATGCTGATGAGTTTGAATAAGACTTATGCTTTATAAACATTACTGATGAGAAAACACTCAGAAATTTGATAAACTTTGGAACTTTGGAATGATTATGTTTTTTTTTATTTAAAAGGGAAGCCAGTCTTATCATTGTCTTCACCGTCTTCACCCACCCATTTTAATAATTTCTCCCTGAAGAAATTTTTGTGATCGATATTAAGTGTATGTTTAATTTGAACAATGCAAATATTGCAAGATGTTTTTTATATATTAAACAAGAACAACAAAGAACATTTCAGATTTGCTTGAAAATTCGCTCGTAAGCAAATGAAATATTTCAAAATAATTACTTATTTCTTTTCTTTACACAATGGCATATTGAAATATTATTCCTTCTACCAATAATATGTAATCAAACCACAAATTGTAGCACATTTATGAATAACGAAACAATGAACAGATACTGACGATGTTCTAATCATTCACAACCAAGAAAAGAAAAATATTTGCCTTGAATAACTATACCTGGAATTGTCATTATATGAGGTTCACTATTTTCGTTTTCTCCTATATTTAGATACTAAGTATTTCTTCCCTACCTCTATCCATAAAAAAAGGCAAAATTGTAACACCCTTGTTATTGAACCCTTATTATTGAATAGATTTAATGGGCCATCTGCCTGCCTATGCAAATTGACAATCTTACACCAACTTCTGATTATGTCCCCCTTTATACTGCCAGGTTCAGAACTCCTTTCAGGCGTTCAGGTGAACACTAGCCACGACATTAATTACTAGATAATTTAATTATTTTTATTTCTACAAAGCTCCTAATAAACTTCCTAATGTACTTACTTATATAATTTACGTTAAATAGAAGTCTTCGCGAGAGCTAACCACTCGAATTAGGCAAGAAGCCATTCGTGAATCCAGCTGTCTTGTACACGGCAAACGGCATGTAAACTGGCAACGTCTTCATTTCATTAAGAGGGGAAGAGAGGCATGCGCCGCTGGCTTAAGTCACCCTAAACTGCGAAAGCCTTGTGGTAAACCTATGTAAGTCTCTTAAAAGAGATTAAATAAAAAAGTTCTCTTTTAAAAACTATAGAATATTTATTACCTCGTGTGCTTTTAGTGTGTTTTGATTTTCATTATTAGTATAAAATATTTAATTGTGTAAAATATTTAGTAAATACTGATTTATAGTCACAGTTCTCTATAGTTATTGCCTTAGAATAGACTTTTTTTAAAGTTGAAGCGTAAAAAATAACGTTTACTTATTTATTTTTTAAAGTAAATACTTAGTTTGGACACTAGTTGACTAATTTTTAATCATTTTTCCATATAAAGGTTATTAAAGATATGCTGCAACATTAAATGAACCATATAGTTACACCACAACCACAACTTTTAAATATTAATATAACAAAAAATCTGATCATCTTTCACAGTACATTCCTTCCTTTCCTTAATATTTCCTAATTTCCTTAATATTTCTAATATAATGCAGGTTTGTAACCAGAATATTCAAATTTCTTTTAAAAAGTAACTTCAGAGTTATATTATTTTTCCTATGCACCTTCCATTTCGTCAAGAAGCTTATGTTTGCCGCGTACATTGCATTAGGGGTATTTGGCGGCGCGCGACGAAGGATGCTCTCTTCATACTTATTTTAACTTAATGCAAATTGTTGCATTTCCTCTGTGAAATTTTTATTCGGTACTTATTTACGCATAATTTGATTGCTATTTGTAACCTCTTACAATCTCGCTTTTATCATCGAAACAGGTCTAAATTTGCTTTAAACAAATAAACACCAGTATCTACACATAAGTTTATATATATACAAAATTTGCAAAACTTTAAATCTATGTATGTAAGTAGGTACTTATTTGATACATATTTAGTGCATAAGGTGTGTTTCGTGAAATACTAAAATTTTACATGTGGGTATGAAGCAGTCCTAAGTTCCACATATATATAAATACATGTAAGTAAGTGTTATTGGCAGCGAATATTAAACAACTTTATTGATAATATCCTTAATGTAAATTAAGGATATATAAGTATATAACAATTAATTTATTGTTGGCTATCCTTAATATAAATAAATAATAAAAAAAGTTTATTAAGTTTGCCTCGATAACTTTAAATTTAATACTTGAAAAGCTCAACTAAAACTAATTTTCGATATACAAACACTATTTCGTAAACAAATTAACATGGTGCAATTTGAATGTTGGATTCTCTGTGCTTTGGAGCGAAACATTAGTGTTAAACTGCGGTAACTGCGCACATATACGTCTAAACATTACACTGAACATTAATTAAGTTCATTATCACTAAGTGCTTTGTCGCTACATTTCCGTCCGACATAGTTCCTACGCCTTGTATGACTGTGCCGGTTTAAATGACTATTAAAATAAGTACTAAAGGTACTTATTTTAATATTAAATTTTAATATTAAAATTTTAAACAATTAAGTACTAATTGTTTAAAAAAATATATTCCTGAAGCGAATAAAAACTAGTTTTTTTACAGTGCCATAAGAACATTTTTTGCTGCTGAGCAGATATTTAACAAAAAAAGAGGATTTATGATTTATGAAAACATGATTTATAATACGAAATATTTTAATCATTAACTTCTTGACGAAGAAATCACTATATTATAAAATAAAATCGCTGTCTACCTCTGTCTGTTACTGCGCTAACTTCTTCCAAACCGTTCAATAGATTTTTTATACGGTTTTCACTAATAAAAAAAGCGATATACGAGGAAGACTTTTATATATAACCAGAAATGGGTGCAAAGACAGGGCGGGTACCTAGTGATTTAATAATTATATTAAATACATAGACCTCAATTTTATTTCGAAATTATTTAGCTAATTGTCTCACTCTGCATGCATATTCTTACATATATAAATATATATCAATGTATGTTTGCTTGCCCTCTATGGACACCAGAACTGCTCAACCAATTTTTAAGTTTTATATAAAAGATCGTGAGTACTAAGACCATTTAATACTAAGCAAACACAAAATAACAGTTCTAAAGACAATTAAGAACCATACACGTTTCTCGTTGAACTAATAGCGATACGTGTTACTCTTTTTCATTGTCTGCAAACGATCTTAGAGTGTTTTATAAGTCTCGTTCAAGGATCCTCGGACTTGATAACGATGCTAATTCCATTTTAACTTCACTTTTAAACGAATCCAATCGAGTTCCGATCTCAATTAAAAAGGGCCGTTAACTCTTAACTGAAGTGTTTCCTTTTTTGTCTGGTCTCATCCCACTTTTACTAATTTTTCGGCGCAACCGGTAATCTTTATGAAACTATACACAACACCATATCTTTCACAGACATTTTTGGAAACTTATAAAAAATATAAATTAATTAACATTTAGTATAAAATACCAGTCGATTACCATCAATCGAACTTGTGGAAGTTAATGAGAGCACTTCGTCAACTAAGAAATGGGCTGATGACCAAAGGACTAAACAGATCGTAATAAACTATACCTAGGAGTCATTTCAATCACGTCAGCTTTCAAACAATAAAATCGGATTAAAATCGGTCCATCAGTTTTAGGAGCTACGATTCCATATGGTAGGGGAGCCCAAGAGGGGATTTTTGGATTTACTCGAGCGCGTCAAATATTGCCAATGTATATACCTCACGTGTCTCCGATAACGGATATGTATTAATCTGACGGTTTGGTTGGTGGGGTTGGGGGTAAAATTTTAAATACAACTCGAGCGTGTCAGATTTTCAGAGGGGATGTTAAGTGAACCTAAACTAAGCTCTCATTTAAAATTCAGACGATTCGGATGTAACGCAAGCTCGTGGCAGCTTTTTGAAAATGCAAAAAATATTTTTGACGATTCTCATTTTGTAATACTCGAGCGCGTCAGATTTTCATATAGACGGTTCAGCCTAAATTCCTGATCGTGCTGATTCTTAATCTGACGAATATATTCAGGATTTTTTAAAATACAGCGCTTACAAAATTTTGAAAGCCTGTAGACGCTCACCCCACCGCTGAAATGAAAAACTTCATATAACCTTTTCTTCTTCTTACCATCCAATCTTCAAAGTCCAATAGGTCCCCACGACGCTCGAGTGACTACACATTTAGCATCGTGAGCTCCCTAACCAATAGATAGACACACTAGTCAAACTTATAACACCACGTTTTTGTGTCGGTCTTTGATGATTCTTAAGGTATGGGAAAAGTGTATGTACATTTGTAATATTTAGTAGCTACTACAGTTGGGATAATCAGTCATGATTATTTGTCTTCAGGATAATTCCGTGGGAATGAAGCGGGGCAACGTGTATGTTGTCAACCTAGAGATATTTGTGCTCGGCAGCTACGTCATCAACTGGAACAAAGCCATAGAATTGTGAGATACACACTACATACTCAATTCCTTGTCGCTGTTTTTTGTAAGCTCTTGTGATATATTTGTCATGCTTGTGCAAAAAGAGTCAGAGACCACAGCGCAAGCAAGTAAAAAGCTACAAACTCGTGTCCCAGTTTTAGGGAGTTCCAGAGCGGTCGTGCTAGCAAAAAGTTAAATTGAAACATCCCCAACGGTTTCAGAGAACGCAGACATAATTAGTGCGCTACACAATGTTGCTTGTAGTTCTGACGGAGTTTTTCTTACTAACTTTTCTTTAACATAAAAATGTTATTCAGGTTCCTCGAGTAGCATTATATTATATTTTTTACTTTAATAGAGCAGCGAGAAAAAGTTAAACAGATCCGTAAGTTAAGGATAATAAAAATAATAATATGATGAATACGCAGTGTTTGGATGGCAGTAAGATTTCTTGTATAAAATAAATGCATTGAAAATGCATGGATATCATTGGAACCAAGACAAAAGGCAAGGAAAAGAAAGATAACTGATGTGGCAATAAATATGACGAGTAATCGTAAGTCGCTATAGTAAGTCAGTCCATACTAGTAAATCGTAAAATATATAAAGTCTATCGTAAAATCCTATTTAACACTTTAGTTAGACATTACGTCCTTGCCAGATGGATGGCGGCCCTTATTAGGTTCCCGTATCAATGAAAACGTGCATACAAAATATAATGATAATAAACAAACAAACAAACAAACAAACTGTTCACATTTTTTAATATTAGAATATAGGCATGTTTGCCCTTTTCACTTCTATATGCTATTCATCCGAATGAATCGAAATTGTGATAGGTTTTGTGACCTGTCGGACACAGTCATTACGTAAAAAAGTAAATTTTTAATGTGTTATAAAGTGTTCTATTAATTCTTGACGATAAGACTGACATTAGTCAACCGTAATGACGACCTTCTAATTTCTCAACTTTAAGCGTTCCCAGGCTTCGTCTCTATAAATTAAGGTGATTTATAGTCGAAACTCAAGACTCCCGAAACTTTTGTCGTTTACAAAAGAAACAGATTTCGGGTGGAACTAATGAAAGTTCCCTTTTTCTGTAAACTCTTTAAATGACTTTTGATGTCTCTTTTGCGGTTAATATTGGAGAAATTTTCAGAGTTATCTAGTGTTACATGCGTATTATTTAGCACCATATAGGTGATAAGGATAGTTTCATATGAAGTCTTAACATTTGGAAACTCAAGGAAATTTAATAAAAGGGTGTGTTTGGGCAGACGATTTTAGAAAATTGATAATTTAAGAGATTTAACTATGCGTGCAATTTTTGCACTTTTTTGCACTTTCACAAAAAACTATTGAACGCATTTTGATGAATAACTTTGTTTTTTTTTATTTTGATGATTTTTTAATTTTGAGGATGAACAAAAAAAATTATGAAAAAAACAGTACCTAATTAATATAATTTGTATATGAAAACTAGCGACCCGCTCCCGGCTTCGCACGTTATCAATATCAATACGCACGTCGATATTTGAGCCACTAATGTAGTAGTAAGTTTGCTATAGGTGTTTCATTTTTAGGCTTTTAAGGATTTTATTAGTGTCTATGATTTACACTTATAAATCATGACCTCAATCTATATTCGCAGAATATTAATTTTCTCATGAAATATTACATCAGTTACTCTAAATGCGTAATAATAAAGTTTTCAACCATCATAAATCTGAGTAGAGAATAATGAATGGACTTCGTGATTCGAAGCCAAATGCTTCGGTTACTTATGGAACCATTTAGGCTTTGTCCCGCTATAACGACAGTTATTTGAATTTTAAGTGCAACATTTATTGTTTGATTATGAAAATTTCTCTACGATGAAAGCTTATTTTATTTTATGAAATAACGTTTTGCTTTTAATTTGGGTCTTCTGTTTTTAAACCAGTTCAAATTTAAGAATACAATTTACATAAACTCAACAGAAACTTTGACGTTCTTTATTTTGCTTTCTAATTTTTATATGGCAAAATACAAATAGATTTTTAATGACCATGGTTGATATACATCTTCGCCTGAGAACATTAGCAACAAGAGGTGATCTTAGAATAAAAACTAGATTGTTATATTCATAAAAACAAAAAAAGCATAATTGTTGTTATGTCGTCGTAACATGCTTTAAGATCTATAGTTTTGTAGAAATGTTCCTTACCACTTTATTTAATGATTATTGTATTGTTTATAAATTTTATTTATTAACCCTAAAGCGAAAAATACTTCAATATTTCTAAACATAGAATACCTAAACAGAACCGCTAAATAGTGTACCTAGTTACCTTTTTCTGGAAAGCGAAAAGTTAGGCGAAGAAAGAAGTCATGACTGAGAAATTAGACAGCCAACGCAGTTGAGCTGGAACAGAAAGGACTGTTCCAATTGAATATTTCTTTTTGGATTCTATTTATTAATTAAGAATTTAAGTTCAAATTATATTTTCAAAAAATTAAATATAAATATTAAGACACAAAATTGTTTAAAAGAAAACAAAGTAAAAACAAATGTTATTCAGAATATTCAACTCAGAATATTTACAAGGTTTTAAATTAAATTTGTATCTTATCACGGAGAACACGGCGGCTCAAATGTGTCCTTAGGCAATTCACACACTTACCTGCAAAGTAGTGTTTCGTGTCGCGAGATCTCACAGATAAATGGAACGATCAGACACAAAACAAGCATGAGCGTTGTAGGCTCTGAACGATAAAATTATAAAGCAAAGAATTAAACATCTCTTGTGAGAATGTAGATATTGTAAAAACGAGAATAAAATTGTACTGAATAGACGAATATTTTTGAATTTATTTACAGAATTATTTTTTCATCTCTATAACAGACGCGGAAAGCAACTTTAAATTATACTAAGTAAAGATTAGTAATACAACAGTAAAGATTAGTAAGTAGTAAGTAATAATGTATTTAGTTTTTTTTATTATTTATAAGATACTAAAAACAAAGAGCAATAAAATATTTTAAGTAATGCTTAAGTAAGCAGCGAGAAAGAAAAGTATCTGCTTAAAGCCTTGGACAAATGAATTCAATTTAAGTACTACTCTTTCGTTTCGTAAATACTGTGTCACGTCACTATCTCAACTCACAAGTTATAATAATACTGAAAAATATCCTGAATTTCGAGCGCAGCCTTTCGCCTGTTGCGCACAATTTAATTTGTGATTAATCTTTAACAGAAATAATCGTAATTATAATGATCTTTGCAATGCACACAGAATAATCGTAATAAACGTACAATTTTCCTCATTTCGTATCTGAACGGTGTACTTTTTTATTTTGCACATCATGCATTGCGACATCTGGTGACGCTAATTGTTTCATATCATCGATAAATTAAAAAAAAATTAGAAAAATGTTCTGTATTGAAAAATAATTCCGTCACAGAAATGAATCATTAAGTTATTTAGATGTTTACATGTTAATGTTTACAATCTATTACAATAACTTTAAACGGATTTGCCACACAATCAGGTGTCATATTATTGTTTAAATTGATTCTGGAAATAATTCTGGAATAAGTAAGACCAAGCCAAGCAATAAATTCAGTACATATATACTTATATTACAAAAACAAAATATTAAATATTTATTACAAAATAAATATATAGTAACATGTATTTATTACACAATGACTATATATTATTAATTGCTAAAATTACCTACAAATACACTGGAAAGAAAAGAAAAAGGGTCGGTTAGAAAATCTTCAATATCTTCAAAAGTACCTGATTTAGCTTTTATGAAATAAAGACTAAATTGAAGCTAAACTAAATAAATTTTACTTTTATTTAAGCACATTAAATTATTCTTTAATTTAGTCTTTATTTCATAAAGCTAGGTCAGGTACCTACTTTTGAAGATTTTGAACATTTTCTAACCGACCCTTTTTCTTTGCGGTCCGGTGTATTTGTAGCTCCAAAGGTATATCCGGGGATGGTTACCGGTGACTTTAAATGACAGTTTGGCCTACTTAACGTTTGTGAAACAGGCGCTTATACTTATTACTTTTACGTTTTTTTATTTGATAGAAAGTAAAAACAACATTAACACAAAATATTGAGACTTATCTAAATATTGACTGTCTGTGACCGTTTTGATAGACACAAAAAAAAAATAAGTGAAGAGTTTTGAAAGATAACAGTCCTCCACCTACGACATTACTGGCAACTGTGCACTTGTATCAGACGTCTTAAAGCGTGAATAAATAAATATTAAAGCACGTGCATATGGCAGCTAAGTGCCCATTAGCTTCCAGAAATAACAAGAAAAAATATTATAATTGTATCTTTATTTCAACTGCACTTGAAACACAAAATAGACACTATCACGGTAAAATTGTCTGGATAATACGAAAATTAACTTATATGAGCGGTACCGTAAAAAATATTTTAAGACGTGAGTGGATGAAGGTGATATGTCACATAATTCCAATTTTGAATAAATCGAACTTAAAGTTTTACTTTTAATTTTTGAGATATCGCCACGGAACTGATTTTTGTACTAAATTATGATGCAAAGTTGTGTCAACAACGTAAAATATTAATGGTATGATAGCAATTAAAAACTTGTATTATTTATTTTAAAAAAAATAGTGAACATAGCTCCCTCTTCCATTAACAAAAGTAAACTTTACTGCACTTTTTGCTTTTTAAAATTAACTGTACATAACAACTTTTTCAACTTTTTATGATCCAAAAATGTCTTAAATCAACGATCTTAAGGTCTGAAACCATTCATATGGACATATTACCTTCATCAACGCAAAAAAATGAAAAACACCCAAAAATGCGACATACTACCTTCATCCACTCACGTCTTCATTTCTTTGCTATAAATTACAGAAGACCACTGAGAAATAACTGCACATTCTTGTTTCAGCGAGTTAGTGACGAATGCCAAAGCTCATTCCTTCATCCATGTTTTTCCTATAAAGGTCTGTATAACATCTGTGACCTTTGTTGACCACTTATGACTTTTTTTGTTTAATACACGACTATAGCCATATATCATCAAGTGGATCTCCAACTTGCTTGCCAGTCAACCTTTGCTAACTTTCTGGTAAATTTAATGTGTAGCTAATGTATGATAATCTGTTAGATCCTTTATGGTCATCGGACTATAATTATTTCTATTAAAATTTATATTATAGTTATAATCTTTAAGTCTACTTATGTATAAAGAATCTTATAAAATCAAGTCACAATTTATATAATCATAATTAATACTTGCAAAGTAACAATTAATAAAGTTTTAAATTTAAATGCTCCTGAAATGGATATCTTTTGGATTAACTTCGCTTTGTTATACGAAAGAATTTTGAAAATATTCAACTCATTATCCAAGAAGACGTACTTTAGCCTATTTATTGTTAGCTCTCGTCGCAACCCGGATGTCTTTTGTGCTTTAATGGTATCACCGTATTATGCTAAACAACTTGAGGCAATTGCAGCGTGCCTTCTCTGCATTCGCGTCGGCCCAGACTATTTTCACTTCAGCGGAAAATTACGTCGTTTGCTACAAGGGACAAATTGAACGATGGTAATAATGTTTATTTGTGCTTTTGACGAAATTGAAATTAAATTATACGAACGAATTGTATCTTAATTTCTCTGTTATGATTCTAAAACATGTAGGCAGCAAATGTTTTTCAAATACGATTTTGTAAATTCAGTCCTTTTGAAATGTCATAGACAATTTCAATTTTAAGTAAGTGAGTTAGAAAATATCTTATATTAATTATCTAATAGTCCTTTCTTAGCATGCACGTTATAAATTAAACCTATATTAAAAGTTTCGGCTTTCTAGACTAAGTAGTTTTGGCTGTTCGTTGCTAGTACAAAATTTTTGTAATATTTCACTTTTTTTTTTCTTTCGTGACTTATGCCTTTGAGATAGAAGGGCGGGTGTCTAGTCTAGTAATAAAAATATCCTCAACTCGAACTAATAAACTTTTCGTTGTAATGAAGAATAGTCGATCGTAAAATAGCGATAAAACGTATTGAAAAAAATAAAGATATAACATAAAATTTCAATGAAACGAATAATAAAATTAAAACTATACTTCTGTTTAAGACGCGTGGTTTTAATTGACGAATCAATTAAATTAATTAAGGAGTCGAGGGAGCGCTAATGAATAAGATAAGATAAGGTAAAGATAGCAATTTATTTATAGAAATTTGTAAGTACTACAATTTATTTATAGAAAATTGTAAGTACATTTTGTTTTTTTAAAGCATATGAAAATTTTTGAGCACTAATAATTTAATTAATTAATAACTAGATGTAGATTTTACAAACGATAGTGATCTTATAAGAAATTTTTAGTCTTCTTTATTTGTTAGTCTTAAAAAAAGTGTTTTATTCCGCGTTAGATTTCTCGCAGCAAGGTTGCATTATATTATAATATGACTAGAACATAGCATTAAGTAAACTGCCATGGCAGCCTCCAGCGTTTTCATTATAGCGCTTCTAGATTTATTTACTTTATGGTTATTTAAGAAAATAGAAATGGGACGGAGCCAAAACGGTCTACATTAAGTCATGCTTTCGAATACACAATTTTACGATTTCCAAAGTAATTGTATTGTTTCAAATACGACTCTTTTAGATATATCTAACTGATATTATGCATAAAAATCTATAAATCTATAAATTAAGAATTCACTTTCCAACTCGAGGAGCTTTCTAATTCCATACTTGTTAATTCCACCATTATTCGTTAGTTATTAGTCGTGGAAATACATAAAAACATGACATTTCTAAGATATAATATATATGATATAATATTATATATTTTAAATCATACATAGAAGCAAAGATTTAAATCGAGAGATGCGGCAATACTAGCGAAAGTGTGTTACAAAATACAACATACATAATACTAAAGACAAAAGTATAAAATACATATAACTTTGTCTAAACACACTTTTAAACACAGACAACACATTCCTTACTTCAAACGTGACTGTGACGATAGCGACGCTCTCAACAAGCGACCGTCACTCGCTGTAGCTGGCGTGCAATTGTAGTTGGGTTGAGCGCCTGCGCCCAACCCATTGTTAAGAATTTTCGGTGTGTTTTTAGTATGGCGTGAGGTGATTACGCCGCATCTTTCGATTTAAATCTTTGCATAGAAGTAACAACATACCAGTGTTATGTTGTTGCTTAACTACATCTTGTGAATATGCAGATGAAAAGCAGTAAGAATTCCTCTACTGAACTTATGTCCAGCTCCTTGTACTTTTGTATTATTTTCCGTAGTGTATTATTTTATTTCCCTACCATTAAATACACTAAAATATGACCGAAAAGCTACTTCCTTAGGCTGTTTGTGTCAAGTTTTCGGCCTTGTTGTCTTCCCAACTTATTATGCGTTTCAAACAGAGGGTGACTTGAACACACCACTTAGACGCCAAACAAGGGTGTATTAAGTGTGAGTTAAAATTTAAATTGATTCCACCCTCTGTCAGGAGAAAATTCAAATAGTGCGCGGTGTGATCTCGAGCGGGTAACACTGTGTTTGTGGGATTCTTTTTCTGCAAATTGGACGCCTCGGGCCGTTTAGTCGCAAAAAGAACGGGGAACTATATCTTCTATGTTATATGTACAATAATTATACGCTTCATTTGCAAGGGTGAGGGTTTTGGTAGATAAGCTAAAATCTATAACTGTTGAATATAGCGATGAACGGAAGAAACTATGAAATTAAAACGGTGTTTTAAGTAAAAGATAAAATTAAAAAAATGATAATATTATTTTGTGACTGCCACAAAACGTCACTGCCGTCATAAACTTCGCAATTCGAAGTTCCTCTGCAGCATTTAATATATATCCACAGGATCGACTACGTCATATTAACTAGCTGCTGCCCGCGACTTCGCCCGCGTAATTTTGTAATTTATAAACTAAAACCTTCTTCGAGAACCACTCTATCCATTGGTGAAAACAGTATGAAAATCGGTGCAGTAGTTTTTGAGTTTATCGCGAACAGACAGACAGACACACACGGCGGAGGACTTTGTTTTATAATATGTAAGGATTAGATATATGATTACTATATTAATATAAATTCGAAAAATTTCAGATTTTTCTATATAATTCTTTATAATTTATAATTACGTCATATAAATTGGTAGGTGGCTACCAATTAAAGTGCATACAAGGATGCAAGTCCACTGCTGACCTTATAAAAGATTAAGGACAGAGTAGGGGTTATTTATATATGGTCGAAAAGTTTTGGTTGCCTACCACTACATACTTATAATAGTTAAACAAATATTTAGTTGTGATTCCATTATTAATTTACTTAAATCATGTTCTGTTTCAAGATTTTATTGTATTAGCAATGAACGAGCCATAATATAATGCAAATTCCTTCGGGTTGTGAAGTTTAAGTAGGAAAATCGTTCTATTTATATTTTTTTCTTTTCTTTCCTTCGGATATCGGGTCGTATCGTAAAAAAGCTTTTACATTCTCTCTTACAAAGTTAACAAAAGGCGCGTTTATTTGAAAATAGATACCTCGATTAATTGACGCGATGTTTATTTAACTACAATTTTGAAATTAAATGGTTCCATATTTAAATTTCTTTTTTACTTTCTATGTAAAATTAAATAATATTTGCTTAATATATAATATGATTTTTAAACATTTTATAATGTACTAACGACCAGATTCCGGCTTTGCTCGGTGCAGTTTTTATATACCCTTACAGACCTTTTCCAAGTATTAGTTTTCGCCTCGGAACAAGTTTACAAAGCAAACTTTTACTTTGCTAATATGTCTAGACTAAATACATCCGAGAGCGGTTGTGGGAGTTAGTGTACATAATATATAGCCTATATCCATCTGGAATAATATAGTCGTAACCTTTTTTATGTAAAAGTCATCAGACTTTTACTGTCATCTATTAACAAAAGGAACGCTGCAGGTGCAAAGATACGGGATTAAGATAGGGTAAGGAAAATTGGCTCAAATAGTGAAACAGTGAAAGAATACCAATAATATTTGAAAAGTTTTAAATAGTGAAAGGATTTTTTTCTTAAATGGACTTTACATTTTACATTAAAAAAAGTTACCAATTCTACATAGCTCGAGTTTCTTTGAGCTTCAATTTTCCTAAGGTAACTTGGTAACATTTGGTTATTAAAAAAAAAGTGTTGCTATGGCCTGATTACCGTAGTAGCGTTGGTACTACTGTCGTAAAATACACGCTCCGGTTTCATAAAGAAAGCCTACTTTATGAGCACATGTATTATAAAAAGATAACTATGAGATACGGACGTAATTTCATAAAGGGTTTTCCCTTTTCGCAAAGCGACGCCAGCCGAGATGCCCTTCAAACGTCTCGCGTCTGCCCAAATCAATCTTAAATATTGAATTTGCGTCGTAATCAGATTGAAACTTTTACGGGAAACGAGTTTCTATTACAATTTAACGCAATTTGTTTCGAGTTTTCACCTTCCATCATTCGGTAGGACGTACTTGAAACTTACAAGACAGGGGGAATTTATAAATTTTAATTGCAAACGTGACGTTCATAGAAAATTTAAATATATTTCAGGCCTTTTGTATGAAAGTACATGTAAAAGAAAATTTATATGTTAAGTTTGATCACGTTTCTGATCACACTTTGTCATACAAAATAAGGTTGATTATTGATTAATCACGTACTACGGCCATGATGTAGATGATGAATGATGATGTAGATTTAAAAAAAATATGATTTTATTGTATGTATTATATAATATATAAATTATATCATTTGTACATGTGTAAAATTATAAAGGGTGACAGGCAGCCTGACGGTCCACTTGATGGTAGGTGATTAACTTTACCTAGGGTCAAAGGCAATACCTTCGGCGGAGTTGCGGAAGAGTGTTCAACGACCTCGCAACTTCGCCTATAGCCGCCTATAGACGCAGAGGACGCCAAGATTTTTAGTCGGTAGGTCTACCCCACTACCATCTCGGGGCGGGAGTCCGACATAACCAACCGGTCTGTCCCCCGGCCGGCGGGCATCCATGACGGATTCCTCTTGTAAAAAAAGGGGGTCACAAGCAACCACCAAACAAATTCTTGCAGGGCACGCTGTCGACCCTTCTGGAATTTGTTAACGTTTTATTGAACTTACAACCCTATGACCGTTTTCTGAAAATCAGCAGCAGATGTAGTGGTTAGGGAGCCTACGATGCTAAATGTGTAGTCACTCGAGCGTCGTGGGGACCTATTGGACTTTGAAGATTGGATGGTAAAAAGAAAAAAAGGTTATATGAAGTTTTTCATTTCAGCGGTGGGGTGAGCGTCTACAGGCGTTCAAAATTTTGTAGGAGCTGTATTTTAAAAAATCCTCCATATAATTGTCAGATTAAGAATCAGCACGATCAGGACTTTAGGCTGAACCGTCTGTCGCGCTCGAGTATTACAAAATGAGAAACGTCAAAAATATTTTTTGCATTTTCAAAAAGCTGCCACGAGCTTGCGTTACATCCGAATCATCTGAATTTTAAATGGGAGCTTAGTTTAGGTTCACTTAACATCCCCTCTGAAAATCTGACGCGCTCGAGTTGTTTTAAAATTTTACCCCCACCCCCGCCAACCCCACCAACCAAATCGTCAGATTATTAAAATGCACACTTTTCAGCATGTAATTAATCTACCATAGCTTAATCTGACGCGCTCGAGTGACTCCAGAAATCCCCTCTTGGGCTCCTCAACCATAGCTAGATTTTGTAAGTTCTAAATTAAAAGAAAAATGTTTAAATAATCATTGTATCACAGATGAAAGGTATTTCGAATGAATTCATTGCCATCAAGCTGTTAACATTTGTGTTATTCAAGGATTACATTTGTAATCTGCATTATCAACGGTCTATACACTTTTTCAGGCTTCGACGGTCCTCGATGGGATTAGCGGCACGTCAATGGTCGTTCGTTACTGGAAACTCCGTTGTTAAGCCCTTCTACGTCTGATCCGGCTTTGAGTGCACACCTTATTAATTAATTAATTCTTCACTTTTCTAATATAAAGTTCTATAAGTAACTTTGCAATTTGGGGTGCCTTGTTCGTCGATTTGGCTTCAGATTTACTTGAAAACCGTCTACTTTTTACACGTGAATTGCATTATTTCACTTCATAAACGTCGCTAATTTTGAATAAATGAAAAGTTTTTGGAAAGTACAATGGATTCTGGTAGGCTAATGTATTAAGTTGAAGATTGAAGGGAATTACAAAAGATTATTTAAATTTTGATATTTAGAGTTTATCGATAAAATGTCGCTTACAATAGGCTGAAAAGAAATAAGTATAAGCAAAGATTTAAATCTTTGGTATTAAGTAACACTAGGAAACAAGTATTCAGGTAATATTTACTTCTAACTAGTAATATAATGTATCTAGCTACTGCTAGTAAGAATAAGTGATAAGTTTTTATTTGCAAACTAATTTTTATCGTTTTTGATGTGAATTATATTGGAATTATGCGATCATCATTATTATAATATGCACGAAGTACAAAGTAGGTGGCATGACACACTGCGTTTCACAGTCATTTGGGCAGCCCGTCTGGCTGCAGTAACCACCCCCTTACAAAAGATCACCGTGAAAAAAAAACATGTGTGCTATTGTGTTTCGTTGAATGAGTAAGCCAGAACCCATTTCCACTGTAGTAGGCAGCACACTAGCAACACTGGTAAGCAACTAGCAACTGTTTGCCGACTTTAATATATAAAAGCGTACACTATAATATACTAAGCTTTGCAGACTAGTACTAAAATTTATAAGAAAAATTTAAAGTGGCGAATAAAATATCTACATAAACCGAACCAAGTTGTTATTAAAAGCTTTGTGTACGAGTATAATATAATATAATAAATAACAGTCATGGTGGTCCTTTATATATCGTTGTCCAGAATATGACAAAAACCTTTTTTGAGGAATTTATGCCCAAGTATAAATTCGGCTAAAACACACACGGTTAACAGCATACAATCGCAACGGTGTTAATTTTTTGTGTAGCACAGAGGCTTTTAGGGGACATTGATTAATAGTCCGACGACGAACATGTATCTTCCTTTTTGTATCAGACCACCAAAATATCAAAACCCACCCCGTCGCTCGCACTGTAAACAATTTAGTTACAAGATGTTCACAGGAATCTGTGGTTAGAGTTCAAATTAAACTGGTCGTACAGATGTTTTCAAAAGTGCGCTCAGAACAGAAAGAGACTGAAAGAATTCGTTCATGTCACTGCCACATTATTAACATTAGAGGGTGTTGAAATTAATTTATTCGGTGCTGAAAAGCGTTAAGTGGTCGTCTATCGACTGTACAATGTTTATTTATTTTTAAAACGACATGTAGATCAATGCGTTAAGTGATTTGTTATTGATTGTTTTGATGACATTTTAAGTGGATTACGTAACAATTGAATTGGTGAAATAGAAAAAAGGATTCTTCAATATTCAATCAACATTCAATATCAATCGAGTGACGAGCCCGTTGGACGAGTGGCAAGGGGCCTAACGTCTCAGGGGCCCCGGGTTCGATTCCCGGCGGGGTCAACTTTGGAAATTTTAATGTAATTTTCAAAATTGACCGGTCTGGATTTAAAAAGTAGTGGTAGGGCACACTGCGTTTCGCAGTCATTTGGGCAGCCCGTCTGGCGGCAGTAACCACCCCCTTACAGAATACCACCGTGAAATAACAGCATTTACGTGCTGTTGTGTTTCGGTGAGTGAGTAAGGGTTGCCAGAGCCCATTACCCCATCCCTTCCTTATCCCTTATCCTTAATCCTATGGTTTACAGCGCACTTGTAGCACTTATGGCGTTGCTTGTGTTATAGGCGACGGTAGCCACCTACCATCAAGTGGACCGTCAGCCTGTCTGTCGACCTTAACATAAAAAAAATAAAAATAAACATTTACATAATTATATTTTTACAAGTTATTTTCTTATTTTTTAGTCTTTTCTTCTGAGAAGTGAAATAACTGATCGTGTATCTTATTATGTAAAAACTTATTATTTTTGCTATCATTGCTTTATCAACGCAAGCAACCTAACACGTGCTGAAAAACCACTGCCGACCTTAATAGAATTAAGACTAAGGGATTTCCCTTACTAAGGTACAGGAAAACTTTTTTTTATTTTTATTACAAAAAATTTAGAAAGTTTGAAAAGTTGAAAAAGATTGACCAGAATCTGCTATATAATAAAATGTGTAATAGCAGCTTTTGGTTTGACAACGACTATATGAAATCAAAAATGCTCAGTGGTGCAGGCCTAATGGGGAATGCAACCTGTGATAACCGTTCGTCAAGTCGAGCCTTTGTACCACCGATGTAAATGAGTAAAACAAAGAGGTACGGTTTAATGTGAAGGCATAAAAATGAAACGCTCTAATCCCCCTCCCCATTAAAAACCTGCAGATAAGCCCTGGCGCTGTCAACTCATACATCGTTAATTTCACGAGATCCTCAAGTTTTTATTGTGCGTAATTTTTCCTTACCCGCGAAATATATTATCCGGTTCGCGGACATGTGACACAATGAAAACATTTATCTTTCCACAGAGCAAATAAAAACTATGTAATCTACGAGCTCCATCGCTTTTCAGTTGAGCCGATTTGATTAACTGAAGTTAATATTACCTTTTTAAAATGTTTTTCTCTTTCCCGTACTTCTCTCTCCACGTGAATTGTTTTGTACGATGAATACATACAATGTGTTCGATTTTCGAAAATTTCAATTCCGTGTGAAGCCGGGGGCAGGACGCTAGTTAGTAATTTAATTATTAAATCCTATATTTATAAATCTCTCCCAATTGTAAAAGATTTAAATAAAATTTCAATTTTTATTTAATTTCCATAAGTTAACTGTTTAATATAGTATCAAAAATTTTAACTAATGTTCGTAATAATGACTTAATTAACTTTTATTCTAAACTAGAGTTTGTCTCCGGCTTCGCCTGCCTATATTCTTAGCACACAATTCAAGCAGATAATATAAGAGTAAAACGGAATTTTAGAGCTCATTTTAGTATGGTTACGTATACTTACTTATAAGAAAACTGGAAAAACATTCTCTCCGAAAAACAGCTGGATTTGTTTTATTTCACATCATTACACCCTCTTAACTCGAAGCGATGTGAAACATTTCTTACCTGCTTTCTATATTGCATCCGTAACATATGAAGGCGAAGCCCTTAGTATTTACGCATGTGTATATAGGGTGCTTAAGGTATGAGATGCGCGCGTCTGCTGCCTCGAAGCCTCCAGGATTTCCTATAAACCCTCCCCTCAGTAAGGTTCTAACTTGCAGGGAGGGTGCACGTTTTAGGGCGGTATTAAGCTTTTCCGCGCTCGACGTGAAATTTTCTTTTGGCGATGCGATTTTGCCAAATGTTCTTGGTGTTTTAAAGTGTTGTGTTTGAATAACTGATTGTGCTTGTTGAATATACATTGCTTGGAATGGATTTAAGAGGTATGTTGTATTTTCAAGAAAAATCCTGAAAACAAAAACCATAGGAAACCTTTCTCTGGATTTGCTTACTCATATCTAATAGTTAAATATTTTGAATATTTATTTATAGCATGATATGTATAATTTATTGTGCTAAAAGTTTTTATTAAGTCGTATTGCCCGCGACTTCAAACGCATTTAAAAAAATTAAACATAATGATAAGGCTTATGCAAAATTTTTGATGATCGTTCAAGTTAACATAACGGAAGTATAGATTCAAATCGTATTATAATAAATAAATAAATACACATCACGAGATAAAAAAAATAGATGACAAAACCTACATGTAATATGTAAATTACCTAGATTTTTTTCAATTGTTTTCATGATAATTGATTAAATATTTACCTCCTTATAGGAGCCCAAAACTTTGTTATAGTACCTTTTTTTTTTGTCTTACTTAGATCATTAGGACCTATTCAACTTTGTTTTTAAATCTGTTATGCTATAAAATATTTGAACATTTAAACCACTTGTATCAACAATTCTACCGGCATGTTTAAAAATAAAGTGGACATAAATTACTTCAAAAGTTTTGAGATAGCAACATGACAATACCGGACAGAGACATCAGGAATAAAGTCATTTAAATCCATTGTCATCTTTGGTGCATCTTCTTGAACTGTTCATGGAGAACCATTTTATTAATCTTTCATAAATACAATCGCTACACAAATATGAACCTTATGTTAACGTGTTAAAAATTAGTCGATTTTTTAAATGTTACAGTGTAAACTCTGTCATTCGCTACAAAGAAGTGGCGATAAAACAGATAACAGCGGGAGTTACAAAAGAGTAACAAAGGGTATATTATTATACTAAACAGGGCCGCCTACGCATCTCTTAGATCCATATCAATATTTGTAATAACGCTTTAATCTCATAGAAAAAGTGTTTCAACCTGTGAAACAGAATTATTAGTCATTAACCCAGACTAAACTGTTCTTCAGTTTTTATAATAATTTTTATATATATTTTTATAAATATGTATATAAAGTGATACATGTAATATAAATCATAATATATTATAATATAATTTAAATTACTACCGATGGAGCGTAGTATGTGAGAGATCAATTGTATGCTGCTTTACTAGTATTATGAAATTTTCTTTTGTGACGGCTCCACTCGTGGTGTCATCTACCGGTAATTTTCAGCACTTCTAAACGTTCTGAATTTTTTTTTTTACTATTTATTAACGTGCCGCAAGCAACGAAATAATATATCTTTGGCCACATTAAAGAGATAAAACACGATCTGCATGTATACCAAGTTTAATCCAACGGTTTACATACAATTGAAACAAGTACACAAAACATCTCATAAACACCTTCAGAAACCGCATAATAATTTTGTAATATATTATATAATCAACATTTATTTATAAATATAAGTTAAAAGCAACAAAGTATCCTAAACTGAAGTTAGTGAAAATCCAAAATTAGCATAAATAGGTAATCAATTGGTGTAATATCCTAAAATATTTTTGAAGGATTTAGGATTTTTACTGTCACGAAAAAGCGTTACGGCCGCGTGGTGAGAGGTGGGTGGCAGTTTCCACTTGTCCGTTGAAGTTTCACTTCTACTATGTGTCCTAGCTAATACTAGAAATATATTAGTCATATTATAATTTTGGGTCAATCGTTTTCACAAATCTTTACGTATCATAAAAAAAATTCAATCCAAAGAATTTTGGTATGATTTCACTAATGGAAAGAGCGATAAACGAAAAAGCGTTCCTCCTTAATAATATATGCAGAAAAAATCTAATAATTTCAATAATATTATAATATTTATAATGTTGCATTGACGCATTACATATACCTAAGTACAAAAAATACAATACATAAGTAATTTATTTGCGAATATTATAAAAGTTATTTGAAATATATCACGTGAAAAGAATTTATATATTATAATTTATCTTTTCACCATGTTTTTTATAATACATCAAGCGGGTATCTATTACGGTATTGCGATTTGATAAATCGGCAAACATTATTTTCGGCGCCGAAAGAAATGGACGTACTCAACGAGAAACGTCTCCGCGACTGCTTAAACATATTTGGCAATATAAACTCTGTCACACTAGAGATAAGAAGCATTTTCGTTTTCATCCTTTTACACAGTAAAAAAGTATTATTAACCTATAAGGAAAACATAATGGCAGGATACTATGATGAAAGTCTTTTACTAAATTGACCAGAGGTTGAATATTATTGCTTCAGAAAATTTATGAGACTACTTTTGTTTTTATTTCGAAAGAAGTATAAGAGGATACCGAGTTGGAGCGGTCAGCTTTTAGCAAAATATCCAATTTTAGCATTTAAAGTAATGGCAGTGCACACTGCGACTCACAGTCCTTTTGGCAGCCTAACAAATGTAAACAAAAGATATCGGACAAATCATTTTTCATTTCAAATTTTGGTGATCAAGAAAATGTAATAACAATACAAATACCTACTTCAGTACCGATTGCAAACTTAAATCTTTTCCACCATTTAGTTTTAATTACACCTTAGAAATATATATTTTTTATATATTTTATTTATGTCTGTCGTTCATATTTATTTAGATGTGTTTTGGATTTACAATAATGTTGGTGGTTATTCATTCCTCTATTTCCGAAATTGAGTTGTTAATCTTAGCAACAGTCACGCATGTTTGACACCCTAAACACAAAGCTTTAGGTATCCACGAGATTTCGTGTGTAAGACCGTGAGAATAATTGTTGCAGTGTAATCTGTGGAGTATATTAGAAAATTTTAGTATCGCGTGCTAAAGGACAGACTCGGCCTTACACATGCGATCTTGCTTGCTTGGGGTGGCCGATGAAACTTGCTAATCTATCTATAGCAACATTTTTGCTAATAGCTAATACCTTTGCGTTTGTTAATAAAAACTACCATAGGAAATTAAATTTGTGTGGGGGCACAGCGACAAAAAGATACTCGTTTTAATTTTTTATAAAGCATATATCTGAAATAATAACTTTCATTCCATGAATTAGACAAACAAGGACTTCTTATAAATATTTAGTTTTAATCAGATATATATATAAATATATATATTTATTTATATATTTTATAATTCCTATCTATCAAGAAATCAATATTTCTTTGTTACCTTCTCCATCGCGTGAATCCATCCGTATCTTCCCTCAGTGTGAACATAGAGAAACGACGTCTTACTTTTGATAGTGCACCCCACCAATATACTTATGTTATGGTATATGTATAGTCTTTCAGTGCAACCATCCATTTTCAAGCTTGTATAGATGCATTACATTATAATTTTAATGCCTATGAGAGTTACAGTCAACAAAAACTGAAAAGTTTTCTTGTCAACCGACTTCTAAAAAAGGAGGAGGTTCTCAATTCGACTGTATTTTTTTTTATGTTTGTTACCTCAAAATTTTCGTCTGAGTGAAACGATTTTGATGATTCTTTTTTTATTTGAAAGCTGGTGCTTGACGTGTGGTCCCATTTCAATTTGGTTCAGTTCTGACAATAGCATCCATGAGAAAACGGCTTAAAGTCATTTTTTTTTGTTAAAAAGAGTTATTTTAATGCCGTTTAGGGACATCGTTTACAAATTTAATTTGCAGCCTCTGTGTAAACATTGTACCTACGTGTGTAATCAGAGGGTACCCAGAGATTGGACGAACGTGTTAATTCGCCTTGTCATGCGATGAGTAACTACGTTTGTATTGGGGTGGAGGTGCACAAAAGAAAAAAAGTCCAAACAAATTATACCTTTACGTAATCTTTCCCCTTTTCATGATCATTTATGACATTAGGGCCTTTTATGTTTTCCCTGCTATAAAACTGTCGTTATTTGTTTTTCTTAGAGCCTCTTTCACAAACTTCAAGTAAAGTACTGATTAGCACAAATCGTTTTCTGTTATATATTGAATTATGCACTCGGTTTACTGCATCATTCGATAGGCGATTTTTTTATTATTTTCTTTTCAATGTTTGGAACTTTTACCGTACAAACAAAGTTATATCAGCTCCATTATCCCCAGTTACCGGTGACTATATATGACAGTTTAGCCTACTTGACGTTGGTTAAAGAGGTGCTTAGACATATCGACATATAGACATTAGTAGGTAATATCGATACTTACAATTTGCTCGTTGAGTTGGGAAATTGTCTCATAATCCTGTACAAAATACGCAAAATATAATATAAAATAAAGATTAAAGTAGCAAATTGATAAAAATTTTAAAATATATTTAAGCATGTGTTAATCAATAACATAAAACGTTAAATCGATTTGGATTTAATATGCTACATAGACTCAACTTTTTCCAAAAGAACGTAAGTTTATCTTAGACTTACAAAGTATTAATTCTTATAGTGCGATAGTAAGTATTAGTTCCTCTTTCATAAAGACGTTTGCATGTGCCGCGAAATACAAGACTACTGACATAAGACAATTTTTAAGAGATGTGTGAGGCAAGGTGCCGGAATTTAGATTATGAATTCAGAGACATTCCGGCTGTGTGAGGCCAGCTTAAGTAGAAAAAAGATAAAGACACAAGTATAAAGAATATACGTACGTGAAAACATACAGAAACATATTGAAAAGTTGAAAGTATACAAAATGCAATAACGAAGGTCAAGGCAACGTTAACTAAACGTGAAGGCGGCAATTAGATTAACAGCAACGCTGCGTTCGCGTAAATTGTCCAGAAGGGGGTGTCTATTGAAACTTCCCTTCGCTTTCTGCTAGCTAATGTTAGACAGAGACAAAACATTGAGGTAATTACACTGAGGTGCGGTCAGACGAGTTACCTGTATACGTTGATACAAAATTATTATATAATTGCACTTTGTGTAAAGCGCTTCATGGAACAAAACCTAAATATACCACTTTTGTGGTAGTATTTTTTACATCTATACTGCACCATGCCCGACTAGGCTATTGGCTCAAGTCCACCTGGGGATCTTTTTTGATTGTTGCACCCTCCGTCTAGTGATCGACATTTTTTTTTCTGGTTGCCATACAGGCTGATAGTCCGCTTGATGGTAGGTGGCTACCGTCGCCTATAGATAACACATTAGGATTAAGGATATAGGGATAGGGATTTACTTAATAGTGAACTTGTATTGCAATTATTGAATGGGTATAAACTGACTACCCCAGTCAGTTGGGGTCGTCAGTCCACTTCCTCTAGTTGCGGGCTGGGAAGCATAATAGGAGGGAAAAATATAGGACTAGGTGGGTGTAATTATTAGGAATAAACATAAAGTAATCAAAGAAACCATAAAGATTGCACAATACCACGAGTTACTATACTACTCGATAGGAGAAAAAACACTAAACTACCTGAATTTAGAAATTAAGCAATATGTTTTAAAATTTCTATAGCATCAGACTAGCATTGATTTTTTTTTGCAATATCTTTACAACTCAAAATGTCTCTTCAATAGTTAATTTGTCACGCTTTGCGGTAAAAATATTGTGTCCATTTTTGTCGTTGTCTAGAAATGCATTTGACACCCGCTATGCACTTTTGAGAATATCCAACAATAGACAATGATTACGTTACAGAGGTTGTAAAGTATTAACAGTGGAATTCTAAAGCGACCATTGTTTACGTCGAAGTGGTTAGTGTAAGTAAAACAACCTTATTAAAATCGGGCAAATTTATCGCTCATAAATCTATAGACCTTATTCTCAACCTGTTTAGGTTTAATATTGAATAACAATTGTTTTTGTTCAAAGCAAAGTGCTTGTTGTTTAAAGTCGCGTGGGGTACATGGTTAGTGATTTATATTCGTCTTTTGTTTTTGGCTGTTTAGTCCGCACTATGATGTTCTAGTATCAATGGAGTAGTCGGAAGGTCGTTATTCTTGCATTGTACAAACTAGCATTGTGTATAAAACGACATCGTTAGTAAGTTAGCGGGTGGCCGTACGCATTGAAATTCAATTGGTGACATGATAAATCACTCTTCGTGTTATTACTGGAAACTATCGTGGCTTTATTGGTAATGTACAATTTGTACATATTAAAAAAAATTAAATTGAAGCAGAATAGGTCAACCTTAGACATAGAATCACTTATATAAATTATTTTATTACGTATGAAAACGAAGTACTTGGGTGCGATATAGATAAAATAAGCGGTCGCTTTACAAAAAAAATTGAAAAAAATTCGACTACTCTTTAGTCAATGTTTTTGCGAGTAGAAAAGAGGCTATAAGAGTTCCGGTCTATTTGAGACTGAGATCTTTAGAGTACATATTGTGTTTATGCACATATTTCTTGTGCGCCTACCATCAAATTTATTATGAATACAAGTCTATGTATTCTTTTAATTTTTATTAGACGGAAAAATCTAATAAAAACAAAATAATGGTGTAGCGATAAGTTTTCGCATGCTCATGATCTATAAGTAGCTAATGTATTGAAGTAGGTACTACATTCTCTCTCTGACTTCTTTGACTTCTGTGTCAGATGTATTGATATTATATTATACAAGCTGGTGCCTTCATCCGACTTCATCCGCGCTTGAAAATAAAAGGTGCCTATGAAATTATATTCTTATTACTGTTGATATATATTTTTAAATGGATGAGTAGTTTCGAGGATTACTACCTACATAAACAAACAAACATAAAAAATTTACCCTTTATAATATTAGTATATATAGATTGAAGTTTCTATAACACCTATACTTAGTTAGACTGACACTAAAAGCTATAACAACTGAGGTAAAGTTAATGGTCAACATATATGTATTTTTTTAATTTCATTCATGACACATTTTTATTTATGTTTTATCAGAAGTGTCACACTCTGATACATCGCCTATAAAGACAACAAAAGAGAGTCGTCGTTCGTTTGTCAAAATAAAACGACATCGACCTACGCGTAACATGGGTTCTATCGTATTCACCTACACAAACAGCCAAATGTGTCATATGACAAACAAATTCAATCAGCATTCGAACGATTTGTGCAGCATCTTTCGAGCGTAAATTTGAATTCTAATGTACCTTTTTATCATATGTATTTTTCAATTGTACCTACTTGTTTCGGATATCCAAAATATTTTTATTGTCTACGGGTCTATGGGTTATTTCGAAACCGAACTTGTATTGTTATCGAAGGACGGTTGATCTGTGATGTCGTCTATTGTACTTCCCGGGTGTTGAACAATAAGTGACCATCAGAATGGACCCATTGTTAGCATATGAACATTTTTATAGAGGATGTCTATCGGGCCAAAATGACGCTCTTTTAATAAAGACTAATGCATATCTGGCGAGAATTTATGACTATGGAAAAAAAACTACGGAGTAAATTCGTGGATGGAATTAGTTATATGCGAGTTCAAATATCCATAATATTAATGGAAAAATTGTTGGTACAATTTTCTAAAATGTTATTTACAATGGATTTTCTATGTAAATCAAGTAACAAATCAACAATGTACTGTAGTTACATACATCTGTACATATTTAGAAACAACCTATTACTTTCTACATTATCATAAATGTGTTGATATTTTTATCAACACATTTATGATAATGTATACAATCCAGGGCAATAAAATATAGCAAATTATAACGAGAAAAGGTTTCTTAACGACCCATAATTACTTTTCTACCACCCAATGAAGTTGATATTTTCTCTTAAGCACAAGACACTACAGTTTCAAGTAATGTCGACTTCTGATGTCATAAAACAGATAAATTAATGGCCAGCGCTTTTACTACTCGAACCCCAAAACACAGCCAAATAACCTCTCAACTTTAATGAAGCACGCAACAGAGGGACGAAATTAAAACGTAGTAAGTGAAGTGCCCTCTAAAAGATTTCACGGGCATCCGGCATTAACACTACTACGTTAACGAGGCAGTGAAACTTTGGAGCCTTTCCAGAATCCACAGTAAAACGAAATAAAACGGTGTCTCTAACTAAACTACGTAATTCAGAGACAGACATGACTATGCTAACCATCGAATTCCCAGTATGGAATTAATAACTGCCTCTTCCAGGACAGCAAAGATTTTATACACTAAGATATAGGCTCGTGAGCAATCTTTCGCACGTTAGAACAAAGTTGATTTCCGCGTATCAATAACATTACTTATTTTCCAAGTATTTCCAATAGCGGACACTTAAGCTCTACTGCTGATGATGTCGATGATCATGATGATAATATCGATGACGGTGATGACGATGATAATCAGATTGAGTAACACAGCGTTAATATGATTTAAATTAAATTTTAATATTAACGATTACCTTTTGAGGCAAATGTTTTTCAAATTCTGTCTAAAATATTCTCAAAGTAGTTTTTAATTTAATTTAAAGTAGACAATAATTTATTTTGTAAGCCAACAGAAATCAGAACGCAAAACAGCCGTTAATATGGGCCCTTAAGATAATAGTGGAATCTAAATTTAATGAAATATCTAATGATGCAGGCATATCCACATAGCTGAGATGTTCAGAAATTCTGTTATGGTTTAGTCTGAATATGTAATTTAATAAATGATTACTTACTGGTTTTTCTCCGCACGATGGAAAATATCTTGTAAATAGGGTGTAGCGCGTGCTGGCCACTGGCGCACAGTGATAAAAAAGGATGAGCAGTATTACCTTGCCACGAACCTGCATAAACTTTTAATTAATTTCAACATTTTCAACTCTGAATTTCCCTTTGTTTTAGCGAGTGGTTTGAGCTTTTTTGTTTCCGATTTCATTACTGCCTGCAACTTCTACTATTAGGTGCTATAACTTAACTCTTCTTTTTATTTCTTCCTAGAAAATTAATAACACATTGCGTTTCTTTTTTGCAATTATTTTCTCTTTATTATTACGGTTCGATAAGATTATTATGATATGGTCCGCTATTGCGGACACGTATGTGTCTGGTGATGAAGCTATGGTGATATCGCAAAGAATCCTAATGATTTATATTAAGTTATTCTGTTACTATTATAAATGTGAATGTTTATATGGTTGTTGAACGGATCAGAACAGGTAATTTTATCTTAAAAAAATATTGGGTTTCCAAAGCATACACATAATTCGCAAAATATAAAATAAATTTTATATTTTTTTATATGAAAAATTTAAAATATTTATAGTTATGTTGCGTAATTTTTTATATTCCTTTTATAACATTTTTATACTGAATTTTAGATAGTGTCTGAAATTTGACGCTAGGCAACATAACTATGAATAATCTTATTTTATTTCATTCGGATATATCACATAATATGTATGGATTTATTGCAATCGCCTTAAGGTTCTTGTAGGCTTCGTGAGGCGCTGTAAGACCCCACGTTTAGTGCTGAATTAACAACGCACTGTAAATTACAGGATCGAAGGAGTCGCGTGGCTCGAGTGGCTCGGCTCGAGTCGTGTCGAGCGTGACTCTAGCTTAATAAATTCAAACACGTTCGCGAATCGCGCCGTTTATATGCACTCGGTGTTCCGCGTACCAATCGAAGGCGCCTGCCTGTGTTTGCATACAGCAATTGCATTTTCTTAACGTACATGGAAAATTGTTTTACTATTTTTTTTTAATACCAAATTTTTGTGTCTACAAAATTAACCCAATCAAATTTATTGTTTATTGAGATAAATACAACAGGACCAATAAATAAATGGTATATTTCTCTGACCCTCACTTACACACTTATTATTTAGCCTACAAAAGCCATATAAAATTGTTTTAGGTTACAACATTTTTTTTTTCAATTTACATAAAAACCTAACTAAGCTTTATTATTATATAAACCTTCCGTGAAAATTTATCTAACTCATTTTGAAAACCGCATCATAATCTTTGCGTGGTTTAATAGAGAAGTTAGACATGCAGACAGATAGACGCGAACAGCGACTAATTTATACTGCTTAAAGATACTTCTATATACATATCTACTTATTTATAACATGGTAGCCCAACTGTCGCCAATCGGGCTACGCTTTTATGACAAAGGTGGAACAGGGACTCTCTTTGTCATTTTTTATAATAACGTTGTTATAGGATTATATATTATTAGAGGAAAATGTAACAAACAAGACATCTGATGCTAAAAAATAGTGTAATTTTCCACTTACAAGCTCCAATTTCACAAAAAACCCATTACTTTGAAACATGAATAAAATATAGGTGTACATTTATAAATATTGTGTTGTGAAAGCTTTTTTACTGCAATTTTTGTATTTTGCAATTTTTTCTTCTTATTTATTTTTTGCATTATAATCTTAGGCGTTGTTTTAAAAAAAAACTTTCAGCTCTTTAATAAACTTAAAATACGTCCTAGTGTTTAGCATAATAAATAATCTATTACCTTCAAATTTCCTTCATTATTTGCATTTTATTATTTTTAAACTTACAACTTACAGAAATATTACAAAATAATTATTGGTAGTATTTTTGTGACAAAATATAAGTTTTTATTACAGTTGACTTTTCCTATTATTATGGTAACAATAAATTGTGCTTTCGTGTAGCTGATTAATTTATGATCCCACTTATGTGTCGTGAATAGTTTTATGGAGGCTATAATTTGCTTTATGTCTAGATTAAACTGTTGCACAAATTGTTGACTTTAAATTAAGTCTTTATTTTTATGAGTAACAGACCGTTCACTTAATAGTAATACTTATAGAAAACTATACCATGTAACCATGATATTATGGGCTGTCCAGATTATTGCACTAATTTACATCTTTTGATTTTTATTTTTATGCTTGATTCCAAAACCTACTAACTTTTAGTTTTTCGTTGAAACTGTCGGTCATCTGGTATACTTTTGATTTCAGCACCTGTCGTTTTTGGCAAGATTTTAAAGAGTGGTGATGAATGGGAGTGCCATTATATAAAAATACAAATAACTCTTTGCAAGAATAGATTAAACCCACGCTGTTCTAGATTTAAATAATCCACTTTATGCATATGTGTGTACGCTTGGAACAAAGCTAGGGCTCTTTACCTTTGTTATTGCCTATACGTACAACTACACCTGTATGTAGAGACGTGAGTATATCTGATCATAAACTGTACACAGGGCGGCGCCGAGCCAACAAACAACGAGCGAAAGCTCTATCTCGTCGGAAGATTTTGTAAGCTTAACTTGGCGCTAGGGATTAACTGGCTCTTCATTTCTTAGTTACAAACACTGAGTTTGCGATTAACATGTCACCGTCAAATGTCCTGTTGCTCAGTCTTGACATGCCTTGACTTGGACGGATTGCTTCAAAGAAACCTTTTTTGAAATCAGTGAAAATATGTCATAGTTCTGTATATACAAGCCCATTAACTTTGTTAATAGAATCTGACTGCTTTGGACTTGACGGACCTGTTTTGGAAAACTAAGAAAAATTATAGACTTGACTTGACTTGACTGACTAGTCTCGGGATCTGCTACTTTTGATTTTAAATTCAATTTTGCCTTTTTTATTTTAAATTTTACAAATTGCTATTCTTACTAATGACACAAGCAAAGTCATCGGAGAAGATCTGATGGAGTCAAGACATTAAAAGAGAAGAAGAAGAAGAACTTTGTTAATAGACAATTGCAGCTGAAAGAGTGATTTACAGTTAGTTACAAATTTTCTCGATCTGGATCGCTGTATTTGATTTTCAATTGTAACCATATTTTAGCTGTATTTGACGATGAAAATTTTGATAAGAAATCCCCTTAAATTTTGTATGCTTTCCACGATAGTGTTAGCATATGTATTTGCATTTTTCTTGTAACTCAAATATTTTTAAAAATTTGAAATGCTATCTACATTTTATTTAGTTTAATAACCATTAAAATTTTACTTTCAACTCATGTAAGTACGAGTATTTAACGTCTAAAGCCGTAGTAACAAATTATTCTTCATGCTGTAAATTTTGCTATATCATGTGTGCTCTATTATTCAGTGCCACTATGCTGTGTAATATTAAAATGATGTGTCATAGGAGCATCAATTTTTCACATCGCCCGCATCTCTTATTTTAAGAATAACATTGTATTTGGTGACTTAATCTCATTTAGATATTTTAAAATTCTAAATTGTATCTATTTATTGTATTTGTATTAAAAGATTGTGGAATATCTCTATCTTTCCCACTTTAGAAATAACTGTTGTTATTTTAAATTATATGTAGTTTTTCTAATTAGCTTTATTTTTGCAAAGCGTGTTTATTTTACTTATATCTAGTTATAATCAAGTAGCAGTCCGTTAAATTCCGCGGTCTTTGTTAGCTCTGGAAGAAGCGTTATATTGTTTATAATATATTTATATTTATACATATATTATTTATTTATTTATTTATTTATTTATCAACGCGGACGAAGTCGCGGACACCAACTAGCTAGTTAGTAATAAATGAAAATGTCACGGTGAAACTCTAATAAAAAATTCATTTATAAAATTTCTAGATAAAATTATAAAGTGCACATCGATCGAGTTCATATTGTTGAATATTTAATAGTTTTCAAAAGTACCAACCAACATATTTATATGTCTGCGCAACGTGTTCTCTCGTTAACCAAAATATACACTCTGGCTTTAACTTCTACTAGATCAATACGGCTTACATCCAATCGTCCAGACAATTTATTATTAGAGCTCGTTGTTCTAAGCTATTTTTTGCTTCACAAATGAATTCCTAATAGACAACTACATTGGCTTGTAAATTGCACACTGCCTTTATACTTACATACAGCGATATAAAATGTATTTTTATTTTTTTACTATTTACAATTTGATCCCAAAATCTTATTTTCCGCTGACTTTATTTAAGTCCCCGAAAGCGAGGTAAGGCCTACCGATGACGAAGGTTATTTATTCTTATAATGTATTTATTAAATAAAAATAAACATAATTTATTTCTAATGCTGTTAATTATTTTTAAATACATACTTAAGTAATTAAATTGCTTAGAAAGAATTTATCTACTTACATTTTTTTGCACAAAAATTAAAAGTAAAACAAATATGAAAATACGAGTTCGTACTTTTTACTTTAATTAAACTTTACTAAATACTTAATAACTTAATATTTTTTTGCTGTCCATCCGTTACGATTTACAAAGTTTTAAATTTATATTATAAATAAACGCTTTATTTTTATTTTTTGTAAAAAAAATACAGGGGTTCGTTCGTTTTCGCGCTCACATCCCTTGTCTCTTTCCTACCCCTCTGGTCCCCGCCTCTCGTCTAGACTGCTATCCGACCAACCAGCAGATTTCCTTCATCAGTTGCCCTCTGTCTTTCGCTTGGGAAGGGTGCACGTTTGGCCCACAGATCTCGATGTTTGGCGCGAAATTTAAAATTTAACACGTGTTGAATAATATTTGTATTGTGTTATTAAAAATATTTGGATTAAATACGTGTTTGGATTGTGTTGTGACATTTAATGGAACATTTACATTTTGAATGAGACTGGACCATAAAATATTGTAAGTAAACAATATAATTAATAGTCTTAACTCTATCTTAACTTTGAACGTTACCTAATGGAACATAAAAATAAAATATAATATATTAACTAGTCATAAGATCAGTTCATACAATGAAAATATATGTTGTTATTGGATTGTTTTGAATTTATTTGAAAATAATAATGTCTCTGTTAAAAATATATATTTATAATGGCTCATACATAAATTAAATTACCCAATTATAAAAAAAGAGATTAACTTACTTTATGATTATAAAGTATCATCATTTGTATTTTATTTTTTTATTTGTAAAATGTATAATAGCTAGAATACTTCCGCTGACAGCTTTTTATATTTGTAAAATATGCTGCTATATATTTTATATATAACAGCACTTATATTAACAAAATTTATACATAGATAGTGTAAAAGAAGCTAGCCTCTCCGCGTTTATTCTACATAATTGTTCAGTCTTTTCTCTTCTTCTTAATCCTACTAAGGTCGGTAGAGCAATGGGCGACTACCATCAAGTGGACAGTCACTTTCTGGCGAAAGTGTCGTCGCCCATTGCTCTACCGACCTTAGTAGGATTAAGAAGAAGAGATTAGGAGAGGAGAGAGCAGAAGGCTCTAGCATTCTTAACTCACTTACTGAACTATAATAACATATGTACTTCCTGTACATCCTGTTCATTTACAGTGAACTTCGGTAAAGGGTCTACTGTCCCTCCAGACAGGCTACCCAATTTATGACTGCAATACGCATTGTTCCCTGACACTATTATACTGGAATGATATACTCTCTAAATATTGAAAGAAACATTACGGATATAAAAAAAACGAACGAAGATTTTTTTTTGTTTTTTTTTTTTCTATCGTTTAGTAGGTAATACTTATACTCACATTAAGTGATACTTTAATTTGCATGCGATACTTAAAATTGTCGTATTGCTCAAATACATTTAGGTAATGTACACACTTATTAGTAAATAGAATAAAATCGCAAACACAAGCATATACAAGCACTTAAGTGCTATGCCACAGTACGGCCAAAAGGATGTCAAAAAGTACTTAAGAGAGAAAAAGTCGTTTGGAAAGACATTTTGCGATGCTCTCGAGAAGTTAGAGAAAAAAATCTCGACATCCGGAAGCGCGCCGTCCGCCACTTATCTTGTGAAGAGGCGATGAATTAGCAAAAATACAGTCTACTCCCGCGTCCAAAGAAAACAAAATTATGAAAGCATCGACGTGCTGTTTTAGTTCATTCATCTACATTATAATAGTACCTACCTACTTTAGTAATTTTTAAAGCGATCAAATATTTCAACCAATATTATGAAACTTAAATACAATAAGCTTTTAGATAGACATTCAAAATACAGTACAAACGAAAAACCATCAACGCACATAAAAATGAAGCAATAAGAACAGAACCATATAATTTAAAATAAAACTAGCTTTTGCGCTTGACTTCGTACGCTTCCTCAGAAAGAGTTTTCAGGTGAAAGGTACTTTCCTGTAGCCCTGAAAATGTGAATGCAAAATTTCCTGATTATCGTTTGAGCAGCGTTATAGTTATAACGTTAATTATAGTTAGTTGAGTTAACTAAAGCGTGAAAGGGTAACAAATATACAAACTCTCTTTCGTATATTATTAGTAAGGATAGTTTCAGTTGCTTGATTAAAATTAGTACAATAAATAAAATGCGTCTTTACCATTTAATACCAACATAACCACGCCACAAATCTTCCTAAAATTTCTTTAAAGGTAAAAACATCGAAGAGTAAAAAGCCGGAAACGTCCAAAGTTACAAATGGTTAATTCTTTTAACTGCGTCATCCGATACATTTTAGTTGATGTTACATACATTACTTACAAGACTTTCAAAAAAGAAGAACTATATTTTAGTCACGCCTTTGAGCATTATATCAATTGTGAAAATACTCGTAATAATAATATTTTAAACGTATTGTAGATATTTATGAATATTTAGAAGTAATAAATAGTTTCACAGTTATGCTTCCTTAACATGTAATAATTAAACAATAAATTATGAAAGTTAAAAAAGTTAATGAAATAAATCAAAATATATATTTTTTAAATTTCCATTTCAGTTGAGAACTGAATTATACGAAACCCATGTTATGCTATATGAAAATAGTACATCCATATATTAATTAAAATATTGCTTAGTTTTAATTTTTAATTTCATATTATCCTTACATATTATAAAACATAGTCCTCCGCCGCGCTGTCTGTCTGTTCGCGATAAACTCAAAAACTACTACACCGATTTTCATGCTGTTTTCACCCATGGATAGAGTGGTTCTCGAGGAAGGTTTTAGTATATAATTTATTAAGTTACGCAGGCGAAGTTGCGGGCACCAGCTAGTTTAATATAATACTATATATTATAATAATATTTTGCCCTATCTATAAGCATTCAAAATGAATTGTATTCAAACCATAACTTCAATAGGAAGAACCAAGTAATGATATATTGCATTTTCAATTATATCGATTGTTGAATAGAAGTCAGTATTCAAATGCCTGCATTGTCATTAAGTTGTCCATCATTTTATTGACCCCATCTTTTCACTTCCACCACAGGCTTGTCAAGGGCTGCAGCTACAACGAAACTAATTAAAATCGGCTTCATGCTTAGTGCTAATTTCGCTTCAAGCCTTATTGTCAATATCGCTCAACTGTCAGCGTGTAATTTCAGCTTTGACAGTAATGGACGTTTTACTGTGTATATTAAAAATGAAAAAAATATACATACGTTTCGAAACAGGAGACAACGCTAATGCCTCGGATCCTGTCGCTTTAATGCGTCAGAGGTCAGCGGTTACTGAACGGATGCATCCCATCTCATACAGCGCTATTTGTGGTGTGGTAGGTGAATCGTTTAACATACAATACTATACAAATATGCGCATATTTACCACATGAGTGCCACGTCCCACTTAAGTACCGAGTCTCATGTAAAACCTCATCTGTTGTTTGCGAAATGAACGGTGAAGCAAAAAAAATCATATTTAAATCATTAATATTCATATGCCACACAGGTTGTAAATTTATAAATATTTTTATTCTGATCTCAACGATTTTCTAAGTATGGCCAAGTTTATTTTAAGATTTTCGATTGACAATTTTTTACTTATGGTCTTGGGGGTTGTTTTTGTAATTTTTTAAAATAGTCTTGCCGGAAAGTGGCTCCCATTATTTATTAGCACAAGCAACGTGCGGCAAGTGCCATATACCAATGTTGGCAGTATTAGGCATAAGGAATAAATGTTACTAATAAAATCCCTAACTGTAAAATAACAGGTCGACACTGTTTTATCAACTTTTATGCGAAATAAAATAATCCCTAAGGCGTGTGCGTTTGGAGAAAACGGTATGCGTTCCATATTTGAAATCGTCTCCTATGGTTGGGGAGCCCAAGAGGGGATTTCTGGAGTCACTCGAGCGCGTCAGATTAAGCTATGGTAGATTAATTACATGCTGAAAAGTGTGCATTTTAATAATCTGACGATTTGGTTGGTGGGGTTGGCGGGGGTGGGGGTAAAATTTTAAATACAACTCGAGCGCGTCAGATTTTCATACAGACGGTTCAGCCTAAAGTCCTGATCGTGCTGATTCTTAATCTGACGATTATATGGAGGATTTTTTAAAATACAGCGCCTTCAAAATTTTAAACGCCTGTAGACGCTCACCCCACCGCTGAAATGAAAAACTTCATATAACCTTTTTTCCTTCTTACCATCCAATCTTCAAAGTCCAATAGGTCCCCACGACGCTCGAGTGACTACACATTTAGCATCGTGGGCTCCCTAACCACTACTCACTTATTAGTTTCAAAGAAAAAAGTAATCCCCTCAAATTCACTCACTAAATTAAAACTTATCTCGTACTATCTACCGACCTAATAAAACTGCGATTGCTTTGTCAACTAAAACTTTTACAATCATTTTATGGTGACTTCAAAGCTATAAACATTATCACTCATTGTGATCTAATCTTCGATAGTAAAAATGTCTATAACTGTGAATTGAGCATTCATGAAATCCGATATCGCACCTCTAAAATTAACTTTGGAACAAATAAACCAAAAGAAATTCTGTTCTAAAAGCTATAAGATCAAGTAATAATTATTCCTCCACCGCGATTACATTTGCTCCCTCTTCTTTAAAAGCCTATTCTTGTTACTAAGATAAGACATAGATATCTTGTGACCTCGGTATACTCGTATCTTTGTTCACAGGATAAGAGAAACAATGAATTTTAATTCTGTGCTCAACCCAACGGCGAGGGCTATAAATAAGTCTCTTATCGAATAGGTAATTGGTGATGTGGGCGAGATCGCTCCCAAAACACATGAAAAGCGGCAATAGATATACCCCACTATAAATTGAATAACAAAATTCAATATCTTAAGGGACAAAGTGATACAAATTAGCTCTTGTAATGTATTTTAATTTGTCTTACTTATATAACTTATGCTTGAATCTAAACTTTGACTAGTATTGAACAAAATAGTTAGTTGGTATTGATTTTATTAACCAATATATTATACTACAATATCTAGAGCCAAATAAAAAAAAAGTAATAACAAAAAGTTTCATGTTATATTAACGATATTCAAATAAAATAACATTTTCTGTTTTAATAAAATATAATATCTTTGTTATCGCATAGCAAACGTGCTTCGAGTGCTACCTCAGAAGTCCTTTTTGTTTGATTTAGATTACATCTCAATAAAAGAACACCCAACGTGACAAATATTTGTTATCTTGTCTAGCTGTTTATCCATATGAAAAAACAACCTTATGTGCCAAGGGATTTAATGGTTCTAAAATTGTTGAGGTTCCATTGAGTGACAGCAAGGCCTAAATCTACCATCAAGTATATCAAAATCGAATAAAGTACAATTTTCCCCCATTACCGCTCTTCATATCTTCCGTCATTTTACGTATCGCTTCCGAACCCAAAGAGGGTAAGACGTATAAAGACGAAAATAATAAATCCGTATCGAATATATGCACGGTCGGAGCGAATGAAAAAATTCTTTACGCGAAATATGATATTCGGAGGCCATGAAATTCGTCTGTCGGGGTTCGGAGTGATCCATCACCAATTAAATGTTGGGTTGTTGGCGATACATTATCAGTCGTTGTGCGAATGTTCTCTGATTGATGGGACTCGTGGGCTGGTAGTATGGTGTTGGTAACGCGCGATTGATTCTTAGTCTATCGAGAATATTGTCAGAGTGACCGATGGCTTGCGGATGTATCTTGTGTTCAATCAACAGTGAAACAATATTAATCGAATTCACCTCAGTCCGATGTAGCGGAAACAGTGCAATATCAATTAGAAGACAACACCGTCGCAGGAATTTAATTTCAACTAGTTTCATAAGATTCAAAGGATCATAAATTTCTTACGGTGAATTCGCGCAAACAAATAAGCTCCATTTATCTAGATTTTAAAGGAAGGGTGCGATATCACTCCTCAAAATTCACCTTAATTATATCTGCCGTATTTTAATTAATTAAACAAAAGACATTGTACAGCCTCCTGGTGAGCATTGACGGTTATTCTATTGTTGTTTGAGTAATAGGGAAAAATCTACGTTACTTCCGGATTCGTCCCTCTTTCTCATTGTAAAATCTTCCTTCCAATTTAGTCAGCCATGGCGTGACTGATGCATTTATTATTTGTGAGAAATTTCTTTAACCTTTGAAATTGTTTATTGAACGGGCGTCTCTAATCGATTTGGCGTCTCCCTTCGATGTCTTTTTGATTTAAATCCAAACGGATTTGTAGGCGTTTAGCGCGTGGGGTTGCTACTATGGTCCTCCGTTCCCATGGTATTGGGGTGTTACGCTATTTTAGTGTGTCGTCGTAGGGTAATTTATGACATAATACTGTCCCAGCTTTTAGAGAGATAGGAATAACAGTTTTTCGTGAATGTATACTGTGTGCGATAATATATCGTCTTCTTCACATTATGGCGACACTCTCACATGTCACAAATAATGGTAAAAAAAGATGAAATAAATTGTAAAAACAACAAAGACGCCATTTTTTCTAACTCTTTCCAATCCCTTATCTTTAATTTATAAACAAATTCAGGAACACATTTGTTTTAAATAAATTTAATTCCGGCTACACAAACAGACTGACTACACAAACAGAGGAAAGTTTGAAAATATTTTCCATTGGCACTTTAAATATTTAAATACTTAACAAGCATGTGAAATAGGTGAGATGTTAAAGCAATTTGTACTAAAATTACTTGTCAAGCGAGACGATTTTGAAAATTGTTTCCAGATTTAGCGTCGAAGGGGTTTGTGGAGTGTACGCCACCCATGTATAGCTTATGTGTAACTAGTAATCTCTTAGAGGATACTATTAATAAACAAATTATTATTCGTATGTGTAATACAAAAAAGATTATATTTACTGTATTATTTCTTTTTAATAGAATATTTTCTTACAAAAAAAAAAACTTTTGTATGTTAAAAACAATGACTTCTATATTAAAAAATGTTATGTTCAGAAAGACACTTGTGGCGATTTTGTGCTGGTGTTTAAATTGTTGTTGTTAAAAATATTGTTATCTTTTAGTCAATATTTTATTCATTTATACTTAATGAATATAAATATAATATAGATATGTATTTTCATAAACAAAAACATTGTCTTATCCGCAGTGAGAATTGAGAAGAGGTGTATAATATATATATTTTTAATATACGGTCATGTCTGAACTAAGTACTTGTTCTATGTCATGGATTGTTTCGTTTATATATAGAAATTATATTTATTTATGTATATAAAAAAATATAAGTAGAAATACCTATGTGTATAAAAGATAATATTTTACTCCGACTTCTACTAACCACAATAAATCATTTCGCGACTCGAATATTATTACAAAACTCGATATCTTTTATGGCATCGCCCAATGTCACGGAAAAAGCAATGAGGTGTGAGCTTCGCGCAGCTGCCGCCATTATTGTTGATAATGATACTGTTTGTTGCATGAAGCCAGTACATTTTAACTTAATTTATTTACGAGTATTAGCGATCTTTGTGCGGGTAAATTAAATGATTATGGCAAAGACATCTGTCGCATTAGATTAAATCAGATTGCATGTATTAATTTTGAAGCTTAATATTTTTAAGAAACTTATAAAAATATATATTATTTTATATTAATTTTGATAGTTAGAAATTAACTTAAAATACTTTTTTTACAGATCAGTAAACTATTTATGTATCCTTTAACAACGTTCTAGGAGATCATACAATTCATAGATAATGTAATATGTAATGTATTAAAATATCTATGAGAGTTATACTTAGGTATATGAGATTTAAGAAAAAATATTTTCTAGTTTATTTCTGTCCTGTCTGTTAATATTGTCATCTATGTTACTCCCTCCTGGAATAGAATAGTAAAGTTGAGTATATAAATTAGCTGTCAAGCCGCTAATCGCTCCGACAGGCCGCGATGAAACTTTAGAGTCCATCAATGGTTGTCTAAAGGCCAACGTGTGTTGAGACCAAAATAGATGTACAATAACGCTAGGTTATTTATCTTGTTATCCTTTTAGCAAACGCCCAGGAGACCAGTATTTGTCTAAATTTACGGAAGCTGGTCTTATGTCCGTTGTGTGGTCCTCTTAATCAAGTATAACCATTAGTACCTACTTAATGCATTTAGTAGGTAATATTTAAAGTATATATGTACTTGAAAATAGTAACGTTCATTTAACGTAAGTAAATCAGCTACCTTCGAATTATCATTTATGATTTTAAGAAACGCATTGATTTTTCTTTCCAGGACAGTTTTAAGCTACGAATTATTTAATTTGTGAAGTCAGCGTCGTTTTTATGCGAATTGTCCCCTCGTCCCAGATTCACACGGTTCGCAGAAAAATGGACCTCGACTGCGGACTCGCACACAATAGAACACAATTACTAGGTCTGAGTCGTAATGAACGCGCCAATGAGATAGCAATAAAATTTCGCCTCACAATACGGCCATAATTAGAATTAACTGTCTCATTCCCGCCCACATCCGATGGCCATCTCTATTTTACTCCATTGACGTTGGCCAGAGTTCGCCACGAACCATTTCGCCAGAATCCCGAGCCATTCAACGGTTCATACTTGAGGCACATTTTATGCGACCCTCTAATATCTTAATGGTGAATTATTGTCTTTTCATTGGACCCATTTCTCGTTTCGTAAGAGCGTTACGATCTTATCCTTCAATTGTGTAGTTAATATGTAAGAAACTCTCACGGATAGTACCAATTCAGTGAAATATTGAGATAAACTTACTAACAGTCTCTGAATATTTAATTGTCTTTTCTTTTTTCGCCAAGTTTACGCAGACAAAGCGGCACGTAGCTGTGGAAAAAGTGCCGAATCTCGGTGGAAACGTGACGTTCGCGGAGACACGCAATAATAGGTTCAGTGACCTAATAACGACTGTTTCATGAAAAATATATGGAGAGGTTCTCTGTAATGATTAAAAAAAGTGAGAGCCACATGAGTGGCTAAGTTTATGTGCACAGCTGTAAATATTACAAGAAACAAAGAGGACCTTTGTTTTTAGAAGGGCCGAAGTTTTTGTTTGATTAAACGCTACAATTTCTTGAGCACTGTTGGAATTTAGGGATTGCCACTCAGACGGTACTTCATTTGGGAGATTTTACTGAATTAAGTGAGAAATGGGAGAACAGTACACGCATTGTGACGGAGCTTTTGAAAACAATGCGTCTATTGTCCTTAGCTCCTTAAACGAAGCGGCTTTCTGTTTTGATATTGCAGTCTGGAAATCCTACGGTCTCGAATAACTTTCTTGTTCTTTGTATGATGTCACGTTTGTAGCGAATAACTATTTGACTGTGCTGTTATTAAAACTTAGACGTTGTCTGTTAATAGTTATAATAGCTACATTATCAAGATTGCAAACAATCCAAATTTTTTTATACTGTTGTAGGGTTTAATAGCGGGACACGTATTTTAGAAGTAGACATCAGTTTAGGAAAAAAATAAAACTTGTATTGGAAAGTATAACACCAAAATTCGTTTATGTGAGTTAATAAATAAAACAACATTCACGAATTCCATAATATATTATTAACTTTTTGCCCTAAAGGCAATATTATTGGAAGAGAAAACAAACAGTAAAATGCAAATGCGTTGTTATTAGTTGTATAATATATAACGTCCGTTCGGCTCTATAAATAACATAATCGAATCTCTATTTGAAGCAAAATTCATAAAGCATTCGTTATGAAACCGAAACTCTGAATATTAACACGGGTTCGATTACGTCTCCAGATTTATAATGTTGCTGTCGATTATAAATTGGAAAATAAATTTTCCTTATTTATCGTGATGTTCATGATGAAAATTTAAATATTTGTTCATTTTGTTACGTTTATTTTTAATGATCTATTAAAATATTTAAATTTATTTAACAAATAACAACGATAGCAGTGATAATTGAGTGGGTCGATTAAGTTGAAAGCTCAGTTGCCAAATGCATAAACGCAGGTTCGAATTCCGGTCAAGTCTGCATCTTTGAATAAATTTTTGAAAAGTATGTATGTATGACAATAATGGTCTATACCTCTCAACGTCGAAGGAAAACGTCGAAACTATGTGTCCTATCTTCGAAGACATAATTATAGAGCCCATCTATCTTGGACTGGGGTATAGTATATTGTAAATATATATTATTATGCAGATATAGATACAAAACGACCTGCAACGGATTTGCACAGTTAATTAACTTAAATGTGAATTTGCACATATATATTATATACCTATTTATTTAACATACCAAAATAATTTTAATTTGGAGAGTTTGTTATCAAATATCTGGGTTAATTTATGTGCTTGGGAGATAATTTTATTTAGTTTGTATTAGATTGTAAACCCGGAATCTGTTGCTTATTTAAAAATAAAAACCGTTAATGATTCTACTTAGTGGTGTATTGTACTTAGTGGCGTAAAAAATAAGTTCTGTTTATTTTCAATGGCACTTTCTTTTCATCTTGTTTCATATCCTGAATCATAACATGTTCAAAAGCCAGCTTGAATTTCCTTCGTATTGCTTGAGCTTAAAGTTTGTTTTTTAATCTCAGACAAAAATGACATTACATGTGACATGCATTACATACATTACATGGTATCATTATATGCAAACTTGAAATTTGCATGTGTCATTTTTGTCTCTGGGATTAAAAAACAGTCTTTAGATATAGATGACAGTGCCCTTTCTGTTACTATCAAGCGGACAGCCAGCCTCCCTGCCATCCAACTACTCTAGCTTTTAAATTCTCGTTATAATTCGTTGCTAATGCAGTGGTTTAGCTTAATCAATATTCAATATACCTAGTTACAAATAATAATATAGATATCAGATTGTATCTATAATCTATATGTTCTAATAAAAGTAAGGCTACATATGTTTTTCATATAAAAATAAAACTCTTTTATTAAAACGAAGACGAATTTAACCACAGATTATGTTAATTAGTTCAATAAATATCGGTATTTTTACATAAGCTATTATCGGAAACAGCGCTCTAACGTAAAGCTATCAATCAAACCTTTTGAAATTCAATCTGTATTTTAATACCCTCCAATTAAGCATAATTTAAGATAAGCCTTTAATTTTTGGACTCTCGGGTGGGCTTAAAAGAAAAGTGTAAGGTGGTCATTAGCCCACGATTAGACGGTCTTTAAATCTACTCTTGTCTCTTTTGTCTTAACCTCGTCTTACTTTCCGAATATAATCCATAATGCATGAGATAGGTACGACGTTTTTTATCTTAATAGCTTAATAGTTTACGGTTTTATTAAATTTATAAGTAAAAACATCTATTCTCTAATTTCCAAAAAATGTATGACACTTCAATTTAAAAGTTGTTTAAGTTAGACAATTTTCTGGGAATATTTATATAAAATTTATATTAATTAATCTTGAAATACAGTGTCGAAGGAAATCTGTGACCAATCAAGATTCTGAAGACTTACTGACATCCGGATTTAATCGGAGTTTCTCTGGCTGCACCTACATATTGTTAAATGGAACAACATCCACTTCCTAGAATCACGAAAATTTTAAGTACACATGGAAAATTAAATTGCTATTATTCAAAATAAAAATTGAATTTGATTATCCGTGTGAGAGCCACTCCAGTGACCCAAAAGCACTCGGCCATGTTGGCGTTATCTTCGGAAATAAATGACCAATTAAACAATCTAATTCATTTCGGTCGGGTCTCGCTCCTCGACAGGGTTGGAAACATAAATCAACATGCCGTCGAGTGGCGATAAACATTTTGTGACGTTCAACTCAGGTGATAAAAAACCAATCCCTTTTTGGGTACTGCACCCGCGAAGGGGTGACATTTTTTGAAACTCTAACAGCTTCTTAATTGTCGTATGGCCACCCTTTACGTCTATGCCCTGTCCCTTGCCACAAAAAATGGCTAAGTAAATTGGCCCTAACGAGCAAAACCGGGTGTTTGATGAGCAAAAAAAAATTCTAAAAAGCTGGTAGCTTTAATTGATCATAATGTGAGTTTTATCGGAAGGAATTCTTTGTTTGATTTCGATTTACCGCGTCGATGGATGGTATTAGTCAATATTTTTTTTGAATGGCCGCATGCCTAGACATTAAGTGGCAACTAATGGTGTAGGCAAATAGTTGAACACTTGTATGCATCAACATGAATGCGGCTTAAAAGAGGGTCAATATTTTGATTGTACGCGTGGTATGTACACGGAGACCACGTGGTCAAATATTGCAACATGGAAGCGTTTTAATAGCTCTAGCTATACGAGAAAAGCAAAACAAATGTAACCGCGCTTTCGCCACGCACGCGCCGCAACTAAAGAACAGAAGATGGAAACGGTTCCGAAAATAGCCGTCTGGGATGAATCAACCGCTAACACGAGAAATTCCTAACATCAAAGGCGGTACTTTCGCGGAACAGGACATTACTTCTTTTTATTAACATTGACAACATTTTCTCGACTTGATTAGTTTTCTTGTGCTCTAAAGAAGGGATTGATTTATTATCTTTACTGAATGTAAGGAGCCATTCAGTTTATGAGAAAATAAACAATATCTTAAATTATTTTTCACTCGATGGTGCTCGAGACTTAGTCCGCGTTGAAAATAGGAGTATTCCCATCTCGGTACCCACGAACTTATTTCATATTAATTGTTAGGTAAGTAAACAAATAATATTTAGATAGTAAATTTACAAGATTATTTAAGAAAGGATATAACGCCTGACATACATTATTGACGTCTGACATTATTATCTACCAATTCTAAATTTTTATCTACCAAGTTTACTATTTATAACATACCTATTGGGATTTCAAATTATATATAACAGGCAACGGTTTTCTTTAAATGGATACGCTCGTATGCATAAACAATAAATATTGAAATTATATTTCAATTTCAAGCGCGCCTTTAAAAAAGTGTCTGAGCCGGGAGAGGCTATTATTATACATTTTGCAAGCGTAATTAGAGAGTGCTGTTAAGATTGATCACCTGACGTAGCTCGCATCAGAAATTGTGTAAAAAATTAAAAAGTTCGGATTTTGAAGCACGTTTAATGACGTAGAAAATTTGACACTTCTGCCGCGGCGGACTCGAACGAATTTACGCATTAATTGTCGGCCATTTGAGATTTACATACGCAAATCTGGATATAATGTTTAGATATTTAAATTTAAGAGTTCACGGAATACATATTGTTCACAAACGGACAGTCAGTCAATTTGACAGTAAAATTAAAACATATAGTAGTAAAATTGGACTCTGACCAACAACAAACTTTTACGTGTTTTTATAATACGTCAAACTATTTATTCATATCTATGTAAATGGTTTATGTTGTATGACCACCCAGTTGCAAAACATTTAACTATGTTTATTAAAAACTAGGTGATGGCTCGCGACTTTGTCCGCATTGAACAAATGAGATATCTAAGACCTGAATAACGTCTGACAATTATCGCTGTGACGATGGTGGCGCCGCCACATTTTGTATTTTTGGACGAACCCTCTTGTTATCTAGATGGACTTGTATGAACCCCCGTAGTCCACCTAGGTGGATATAGGTGGACTACGGGCAAGCAACATTGCCTGTGGTCCCCCAGGTGGACAAAGTAGGTGGACCACGATCAATATGCGATATTTTAAGGGCTTGGGAAATCCGATATACAATTGTATATATTTCGCTCGGTCGCAAAGTTAGTTCTACTTTTTTTATTACTATTTACTTGTTTTATGGCCAAAATATTTTTTTTTTGAACTATCTATCTTTATGTATGACGCAAGTATATTTTTTAAACAATTTAAAACAGATCTAAGGGTTATCATTATCGTCTCTAAGGAAAACGCTGTTTTATCATTTTGTAATATTGATCTATTATTTCTTCTTGGCTGTCTAACGGATGTTATTGGATAACAAAATATAATTTGTTTACTTACAGTTTTTAGAAGAACTGCTCCTACATAAACATAAGTTTGTATTTTATAATATTCTATTACTGTTTTGTATTTTAGTTAAGTCAAAAAGGATAGCTTTGTACTGTTAACAGCTCCGCCGAGCTATTATTAGTGAGAAACATACCTAGAGTCACATTAGAAAACCTCACTTGCTGTAATAATTATAAATAACAATAAATAATTATATATTCAAAGTGTTTTCTATTAAAATAAAATAAAAAAGAAACATAACTTTGACACTATGAAGCTTCACGGCTCGCGACAACATAAAACTTTGATCGGCAAACAGGGCAGCTCTGCTACCGACATAAACCAAACTTTTGCTGCTCTTTTCAACGTTTTGACATCTCTATTCCGAACAACTTCAAAGTTTGTGGTGCATGCATTATTTATAAACATATCGTCTGTGTAACGTCGAATTTTGAAATTTACCTCGCAATAAACTTTAGGTGTTATATCTTTGATGTCGGACGTATATTCTAGCTGCAATAAATCAAAAAATTGTTTAACTAGACTTCATAACGAAAAATTAATATCGAATGTGTGTCGAATACGAAATATTTTTATTCTAGAATGGAAAATGATGTGAGGTTAATTATTTAAAAAATATTACATACATACTCGTATTATTATAATTTCACTTATTATTTAATTTTTATGGCTACGTATTATATAATATTATACGAAGCCATAAAAATTAAATATTTAATCTCGTCTATATAAATAGGTAAAGACTATACTATACCATAGAACTAGAAGTTGAACCAACTTTTGAAATTGATATAACTTAAGATGGATAAGTAAAGGAGTTAAACTAATAAAACTACCACATATTGTAAAACATAGGGTGATAATAAACAAGAAAGTGATGGTTGAATATGTTAAGCACTTCCATCGGTTTATCCTGGTCGTCTGTAAATACGAATATAATTATTTAAGTCAAAGATTTAAATTAAGTTAACGTTCGATCTCATTTGACTTTTTAAAGACGATATCCGTTTCTCGATGTTTTGGGATTCAATTATGTATTTGTGCTCGAAAAAATAACTTCCTTGAATAATAGTGTAAAACCGGGTTCGGGATATTATTAGTGTAAGGTTGACTGACCAGGAGCAATTTTTCAAATATGTCATATTCATTATGTCTTAAATGTTTTTTTCAAATGTCAAATTTAACTCGTAACATCAGGTTATCAAAAGATATAAATAAACTGAATAAAAGAAATCATTGTTTTTTTTAACTTAATTTTTGGAGAATTTGATAAATAAATATGTAATGATGACGTGTATTTTAAAAATACATAGTATTTTTAATAGTTTCAAAGTTAAATATCTATAAACCCATTACCAAATTACACTGTATTTTCCCATTAAAATCTTTAATTTCTTCTTTATACCTATTCAACAGTTAAAACGAAAATAAACTGATGGCCTGATCTCCATAAAAAAATTGATCGATTTCCTTTCATTTTATTAATTTTCTACCTACTTACATTATATAAAGTTAAAGGTTTTCCATTGTTATGATTGTCCAATTTTTTCTAGCGTCGATCATTGTACTAAGGTTTAGTGTAAAACGCAGTGAGCGTATATTAATCTCTAGTATTGTCAAAGGCTGTATGTATCACAATACTTTCCAGGTGTGAAATGACACACAGTCGTTTTATTGCCTCACTTCATTTCATGCGAACATCACAACTTTATTGTCATATTACATCGGGGGTGTTAACTCAGCCGCCTTTTTATTTCCCTATACTTTTTTTACTATCTTTACAATAAGATTTTTTTTTTCACAAGGCTTCAGAATGTGCTTATATTTTACGTTGTATGTTATATTTTTTAAAACATACTAGCTGCGCCACACGGCTTCGATCGCTAAAGACAGCTTAAAAGACTTCTTTGTGAAGAAGTGCCTACATACATTTACGTACCAACTTTCATGATGATTCATGGACCACCAAAAACCAAAAATTAAATTTTAAATTAAATAAACATGAATAATTAATTAATTTTAATTTTTCTACTTTTAATGTTAATTATTTACTATTAATTACCTATTTAATTGCACAAAATGAGTCTCACATTTCCTCTGAATAGAGGTCATTTTATCTAGATTACCAAGAAGTTAATGGAACAAGCTCTTACGTAGTTCCATCGAGATACTGAGTTAAACATATCAAGTATGTTGTGAACCGTATTAGGAATCAACTGCATTTCACTCGGTTTTCTTCTGATATTAATCAGATTCTCTTGTAGTAATCAGAAGGATATTTGTCTATATAAAAAAAGTCAATATAATTTTATGTCTATTGGCGACAGTAGTAAGTATTGCGACATGACACAGCCTAGATACCGGCTGCTGCATACCGTGATTATGGGGATTGGGAAAGTAGAGGGAAAGCGTAAATTAGAAAGAAGGTTGCCTTGATTACGTAACATTAGAGAATGGCCCGGTATTAAAACTGTGGAGCAATTTTATTTTTTCGACTCGCGAAGGACAAGCAGAAAATTAAGAAATTGACTGCCGGGCGTCAATGTCAGAGAAGCATATGAAGAAGAAGCCTACAGTATCCCTTAAAAAGGTTTAAATATTATTATTAATTCATAACATCAGAGCCTCGACATCATTGATAAACTTCCAAAATTCACCAATAACAATAATCTCGTGGCGGCTTTGTGAAGCCGCTTCCGTCCTATACAATAGACTCATGCAAACTTAGTGAAATGGGTAAAAATAATCCTCTACCCGAGTCCAATACATCACGCGAACTGTCAGTTGAGACCGCACGAACAAAAATATGTCCATTGTAATGCGAGGGACGCTTTGTTGGAAACTTTAGAAAAACTTGTGCAATTTCGAACGTATACACACACAACACACACACGAATCGACCCAAGTGAACCGTCTATTAAAGAACTAACTACAGACGTCACAACTTTTTTTTAAAAAAACCTAACATCTTCCTTAACTGTCCATTTAAACGAACCGTCATTAACTTGTAAATCAACGTGAACGATTAATGATTGAAGCAATTAAAAAAACGAACTTTACTAGCGACTTGTGTATTCAGTTCTCAAATTGGAACGTAGAAATATATCTCGGCGTCACAAATCACAATTAATCAATTCGGAAAGTGGAGCGCGCTTCATATTTTACAAGGTCTGAGCTATCAATCGCTCTTTGTGTGGGTCTAAAGCACGTCGACACTTGCCTCTCGGCTGCACCGTAAATATGGTAGCACCAGTCAAAACAAACATTATTCAAAATGAAGTGTTTTCATTTATTTTTGTAATAGCACCCACGGTTAAAAAAGCTAACGCGTGTGACCGTGAAGGGCTTGAAGATAAGCCTTAAAATATGATACATGTGTTACCTTAACATTGAATAATATAAGTAAATGGAAACAGATGATGACAAACATTACGGTTCTTTTGATTGTTAAGGAATTTGTTCTTAGCACAAATAGTGCGCCTACAGAGTACAAAATAAAATTAGAAGTAGTTCTGTATACAATCTTCATACGTTAATAAACTATGTTGACGTAGCAGTATGTGAAAAATAAACAGTTTGAAGCGCAACGCTTAGTGCGTTTGCTAAAGTTATCTTTGGACCGCGCCTTGAAAGTAAAAAGTCAACATGGCATTATGTTTTCGAGTGTCGCTACATTGCTAACGACCACGATGTTGTCATAAGATTTTACTCCCATAAACATATCAGAAAACATGGACTAGTGAAAGTTGATAAAATATTTTGAAATGAACAAATAAGTATCTCTTGGGAAACGAAATTTTAAAAGGAAAGGAAAAGGAAGGTGCAAAAGAAGAAATATCTAATTAGTAATTCGTAAGGGATCTTAGATACCAATAAATTATTCTCTGTGTATTATATAAAATACTAATTTATTTATTTTATGAGAGCATTGGTAAAATGTTTAAAAATAGGAAAGTTGTATTATTCACCAACCGTTTTCAAATTGTTGTTGACGCTAGTCCGTGTCCTCTCTAGCATCAGTTTTCTTTGTAATAATCGCATGAAAGTCGTAAATTCGAGCTTTATCAAACATATGAGAGGCACTAACAAAAAGGAGGCGACGTAAATAAAATACCATATTAATATTGAGGCATAGAGGCACAAAGTAAATTGAATATACTGACAATATTTTCCACTTAAATAACGGCATTGGCTAGTGCAAAGTTTGCAAATAATAAACACGTTTTACACCTACGTTCAATGGTTCTTCTTTAAAGACCATATTTACCGAACCTAGTGTTCACAACAGTTTACCAACTCGTAAAGCATATTGAACAGTGAGTGCATTAAAAAACTTCGCCCTACTTTTACCGTCCGGTTCAATAACGTTCAGTACTTTGTGTACCTAACTTTACAGCATTTTATACAGCGGGAGACCCCATTGTTTATACTGAACGATATAGTTTTTTATGTGACTCGCTTACAGTCGTTATACAAGTGGCAATAAATTACTGAACTTAACCCCGCTTTCGTTAAATATTGGTGCTATACGCATATGTGGTCGTGAGAACACTTTGGCTTGTGTTGGATAGGTTAGTTATCAACCCTTTCAATGTTTACCTTAACATAATAAACAGTGAGGCCCAGCTATTCTTTTAACGACTCCTACTGTAAACATTAATTAATTTAATTTTTTCGTGTGTGGAAATGTAGTTGAAAGAACGTCTTCTTTATTTTATTTTTTATTTGTCGCCATTTGGCATTTATATACAGGATGGTTGGGAAAAAAGGGGTTAGAAATGTAGGGTTGCTAGATAAAGTCTAGGACTGTTTGGCCGTTTAGCTGAAGTGTAACGATTTTTTTAATCGGACTAGGCTAATAATGTGTTGGGAAAATCGATTATGACCTAATATCTAGCTCCATTTTCCCAGTGACCAATTTTAATATTTGATTACTGCTCTCTATTTAGCTCTTTTATTATAAAACATACAAAAATATTTCATTTGAAAACTAAATGTATATTTTCTACATTTCATTTTACGTATAATATATGAGTGAAATTAAACCTCACTAATGAGTCTAATGACACTGTTTTCGTACATTTCAATTATTAAATAGTTCATTATGATATTGGAAATTAGACCGGGCTTTACTAGTATCATCCACCGACTATTAATTGGCTAATTTTAACGATTAAATTCAAATTGCATGCGGATCCATTTCTGTTTATCTACGCTGACACCATTAAGCTTATTGCATGTTAACTATTTCCTACAATAACGTTGGTATGTCGCTGCTTTCTAGCACAGATCTTAGTGACAGTAACGGTGAATGTAGGATTTTTATTGGAGTTCTGTGTGCATGGGCCAGGCATAAGGAAAGGGCAGGGGAATGGGTTTTTGGCATCCATTACTCGTAAACACCACAAAACATGGATTGTGTATTACAAAGTTGTGGTTACTGCCGCCAAACGTCCAGTTTATCACACAGGGAACCCACCTGGAAGCGTATATGTTGACGTTTTCTTAAAGGAGCTTAACGATGGATAGATTGAAACAATATCTTTGTACACATTCAATCATACAAAAAGAAATATAGTTAACACAATTATTTTAAGTAATCTTTAAATTGTTTTCTAAAGGATTAAATAAAAGGCATTACAAAATAACACAGGGTTCAAAGGATGAAGCCCATCACTTGTTCGTCAATGACGGAAGTTTGTGTCAAGAGCATTAGAGATAAACTAATTCGAGACGAAAGCTGTATCAGGGTCAAACATTCAACTGAGCCAATCTTTTCATTGGGAGGATATTATACGCTAGTTAAGAGAATGTTATATTTGAACACATATTTCTTTATTGAAGTTTCCCTTCTGTTTATTGTTTGTAGTGGTACTCGATTAAAAATTTATAAAAAGTTTTGAAATGTGTAAATGTAATTAAAATACAAAGAAAGATCTTGTATCCAGAAAAAAAAATTCCCTAAAGGGACTCCTTTTAATAATATATTTTAGTTATAATATTTAAAAAAAATTTAAGGTATCTAGTTTTAGGTTCAATAGTAAGTTTTGTTTTTTTATTTAGTATAGATTATTTTTAATTATATATAAATTCCTTGTAAAATGCTATGTAAAATAATATTTATTATTAATTAAAATATATATTAAGGCATCATTATACTTAACAGTCAGTAGACGATCTCTGAATATAGATATCTATTGATAGCTTAGGTACTGTATTTTATATACATAAAAAAGGTGTCACCATGTAACACAAGCAACGCAACAGGTGCTTTAAGTGCAATCCGACCATAGTAAGAATAAGGATAAGGATAATGATAAGCCTTAAGGTTAACCGTAAATAAAAAAGGAACATGGATTGGATAGCTTTCTTTCTTTTGCATTCATTCCACATTCATTCTCGCATAACACAAAGCATTAATTTGTTGTCAATATCGATATTAGTCTATCGATTGTTATTGGATCAATGAACGAACTGTCAATTCTAATAGAGACTTCCTCGTCAATAATTTAAAGTACCTACATAACATGTGAGTACTGTCAGTATTAATTGGGTATATTTTCATTTTTGGTTTTGAAACGTATATTGTATGATCGTTTTAGCAATTTCTTTTTACGCAGTACCTTATTTATAAATTGCTTTTTGGGTGGTATGTGCTTGAATCACCTTCAGTGTTATTTAAAAGTAAAATTAACAAATTTAATTTTAACAGCCTTTATATCTTCAGTGGTAGAGATGAAAATTAAATTGGGGCAGCATAAACTTCACGAGCTCTCCGAATCTTTAAGTTTCAAATCTCAAATTGACAGATGTTTACGAGCTCTTTGATAATCCAAATAAATAAGGTTGGTCTTGTTTATGTTAACGCAGTGTCGGGTTCGTAACCATGTCATATTTAAGGTAGCATATTAAATAATAAAGATGTCATTTGTTTTTTCTGTCGCTTGAATTGATTCTTTATAGAGTCTCTCAAGTGACTGTGAGTCATTCATATGAAAAATGAATAAATATAATAATACCTTATGACACAAAAAAAAATTAGTGGATATGAATATGCACATCCACGTCTCAATAAAATAAAAATATTAAGAAGAAATAATCACAAGTTCACAGTTTCAGCTGAATAGAAAATAAGTTTTCGTTGAGATTGTTTTTGTCATCAACCTAATAATGAATGTAAGAGTCAAAAAGATTTTACTTTTTTGATTATTTTACGAAGAAACTCTCTCTTATTCATGCGTAGGAATACGCGTGGGGACGTCATTTCCCGCTTACGCCATTACGCTTTTCGAATAAATTTCGAACTCGATTTTGTTAATTAACTAGGTTCTATTCATTTGTTACTGCATATCGCAACAGAGAGAAAGAATAATTAATTTAAGAATAATTAATTTTGAATTCAATCCCGGGGCTCTTTTTCTGTTGATATGAAACTTGACTTAAAACTAAGCAGCTACTTTTTACTGTGATGCTTAGCCATACTGTAGCCAAGATTGCTAGTTGGTACACCCTTTGTCTCTCTCGTAAGTTTGGATTTTTTTAGTAATAATTCCTACGACTGATTTAACGTCATAAATACATGAACAATATTAAACGCAAATATAATTGACATAAAAAAAAAAAAACAGAAATCTCATCAGAAGAAAACTAACTCTAGAGGCCGCGAGCAGTGAGTTCAGAATTTACTCGACTTGGAAAAGATCGAGTAATTGAAAGGACACTTTAGGCTGCCAACTCATTCAGTCCGAGAAGTGTCGTCAGAACCCTCGTTTGTTTATACATTTAATTGTATTATGAGGGCCTGTTGGAATTTTCTAACGAATAAAGGATAAGTAGCGACCCATTGAATATAACGCGTGAATGGGTTTCATAATAAAAATAACTTTGTTTCTATTGTAGTTCAACATACTTCTGAACGGTTATGTTTTTCGAACTAGCACCAACTTATTAGAGAATTACAGGCATTTAGAACTACTATGTTACTAGTGATCGAAATCTGTCTAAATTATGTAGGTAACATTCATTTGGAAAATATACAAATCCTTACATATTATAAAACAAAGTCCTCCGCCGCGTCTCTGTCTGTCTGTCTGTTCGCGATAAACTAAAAAACTACTGCACCTATTTTCATGCTGTTTTCACCAATGGATAGAGTGTTTTTCGAGGAAGGTTTTTAGTACATAATTTACAAAGTTACGCGGGCGAAGTCGCGGGCAGCAGCAAGTTTAAAAATAATTGTACTCCATTGGACGTCATGTACTAGGGACTAAAACAGCTTTTGATATTGTATCTGAAAACAACAGTAGACAAACCAAATTTACTCTAAAGGGATTATTGAGGTCTCGTTAGGTATTATTGAATAAAGAGGAAGGGTACAATATTCAACAACAACGGAAACTGGTTTATATTAAGGGCTCTAAACCAATATATTGAATTAATTTATAGTTTGGATATTTCGAATGCATCTCGTTTAAATGTCCTCAAGTAAATAGAAACAGTTATAGTCCAGTGGGTCGCCTACTAAACATTCGACTGCTAAAGTGGTCGATGCAAGTTTAAATCCTAGTCAGACCTGCATCTCTTTTTTAATTTGATGTATTGGTTTCAAAAATAATCACTTTTCCAAAATTAAGGAGAACATGGTAAAGAAACCTATGTGTTATCTCTATGGTGATAGCTTGTTTTGGCCCAATATGAAAATCACCAAGATTCTGTTCATCAGTATACATGCTTTATGTAAATTAATAAAATATATATTTTTTCTTTTCAGATGACATCACGACACCAGAATGTTATGCAGTTTGAAGGCCTAAAGAAATATGTAAACAATTTTAAAATGTGGTAGCCGACTAACAAAATGGGCACACTCGTTGTGGTGACTGCCTTACTGGGGCTTTTTTGTTTTTATCCAGGTAAGTTAAAAATCTTTTAATATTTCCTATTATGTACTCTATATATTATTATTATTAATAATAATATTTTAATTTCTTTAAATTTATTTAATCGTTATATTTTAATTTGAAAATAACTATTAGCATAACATGGAATTCTTAGTTTATTTTTTAATTTTTATTACACAAGCTGTTTTCCTAATGTTTGCCTGTTATTGTATACTTTACTTATAAATGTTATTTAAAAATCTTAATGATAAAAGATAACAGTTATTAAATTAATAAATAATCAATTTTTTTAATTAAGATATACTTTACTAAATGTTGTGATTAAGTATTGATATTAGTATTTATTTTAGTTTAGTTATAATTTATATTAGTAAAATAGTAATGTATTACGGACCTTGCCCAATGAGGCGACATTCCTTCAGGGAAAAGCCTCTAAATAAAGATTTAAAAACACGTCTTGTAGAAAAATATTACAAGTATATACTCAAAAATGTTTAGTGTCAATAAACAGTTATCTAATTGTTATACATATATGCTTAAATGAGTAACAAATAAGTGGCAGAGTCAAGGTTCAACGTCAACTAATAGTCTGGTATTCACCCTCCCATGGGGTCGCAATCCCCCACTACATTTGATATTTAGTGCCTTGCCGTACCATCTAAGATTTGTGGCAACACTTAGCGAGCTCCAGAAATAACCGTGTCATTCTGACAATATTGCTCCAATTTGTCATTTAGTTTGGATTTGGGGTTAATTGGCGGAAGTTACTTTTCGATATTTCTACGCATATATAAATTTAGATGCATTTAGTTTAAATATCGAAGTTGCATACCTTATTTGAGTCCCACTTTCATTTATATAAGTAGACGAATATACGTATTTTTAGTTATCTTTTTTCATTAATTTATACTAGGGGCTATAATATCAACATTGAGGTAAGATTTGTTTGTTTAAAATATGTTCTGCGAATTCTCTAAAATTACACTGTATACGTTTATAAACACTTGACTATCTCGGTAGTAGATATACATTCAATTCTTGAGTAAAAAGAATGTTGGTTTTATATTAGGTATATTATAATTTACATGTTGATCATATACGTCTAAATATTAGCCTACATAAAAATATTTAAATTCTTCTACATAAGTTAATACTTGAATTAAGTACATAATCGCTAAAATTTCTTATAGTTATTATTTACTTATTGGTATTAGAAACTTAACAAATACTTATGTATGTTTTATTGCACAAAAGAATATCTTACACACAAAATACATTTTTAATCATAAAAAATTACAGATTCTAAAACCGCCAAGCGATTGCAACTTTTTTAAGGAATCGTTTTACAAAATAAACACCTCCTAATCAAACCCCAGAGACTAATAAAATAGTAAATGAAAGCGTAACTTATTGACAAACCTCATTAGCTTAACAAAATACACATGCGTAAATTTTGTCCCGCATCTGTCTCTTGCACATATTTCACAATCAACAAAATGTCGCAGAGTAAAAAAACTCCGCTCTGGACATACTCGATCCCCCAGTAAACATTGTCACCGCTTTTGAACTATTTTAGTCTGTATGCTGCGTTCTATCGAAGTGTATTAAAAAAATCGAAGCGCCCGGGGCGGCTATCAAACCGTAAAGAAGTTAAGCTAATGTTAAACGACGCCTATCTTTTGTGTCTAATGCGTGATGGATGCTGCGTAAAATGCATACAAAAAATAGTATAATAAAAATAAACAGAGTCAATCGCTTCGGGGTGCTTCACAAAAGCCGTGCATATAGTACGCGTCATTGTATTCAAGGAGGAATTGAAAAATGGTTTCTATCTCGGATCTTATTCTAAACAAAACTTTGACTTTTATGAATATTGACGCACGTACAACGCTATAAACGATTTTTATAGGACAAAATATATTGTTTAGCACTAGGGCACTAAAGGAATTATTACATACAGAATCGAAAAATAAAATATGTATATTTCTTTTGTATGAAAATGTCGTTTTCACAGTATACGGTTAACTTGATGGTAGGTGGCTATCGTCGCCTATTAACACAATAAGCAACACCACTGCCAACCTAAGTAGGATTAAGAATAAGGGATGAATATGGGATAGGGGCTCTGATATCCCTTACTCACACACTGAAACACAACATCAGATGTGCTTTTATTTTATAGTGGTCTTCTGTAACCCCGTGGTTACTTGAAGCCAATTTATGACTGCGAAATGCAATGCTTAAGTACTTATCTTAAATATTTTTTTTACTATTTGAAAGATTGCCTTGACACATAATATATGTAGGTATACTTAATTAAGCCAGAGGGCTTTAATTTAGTATATTATAAATCTAAAAAATATAAATCTAATTTTTTTTTGTAATTAAAATAACATTCAAATATTATAATATTTCGTAAGTCACCGCACTTACCATTTCCTTATTTTATTCATATAATTCAAACATAAATGCATAATTTAGTCTAAAAGCAGAATAAACGTATTAAAGGATGAATAACACATGAATCTTATCTAAGTATTATTTTCTTATCTAATTTCTAACCTACTACGTCGTTGATGCTAAATATAGTTGTCATTTTGCTAACCCTGTCGTAATGTTATCGTAAAGGACCATCGCCAAAAACCTTTTTTGTGTCAACGGTCTCAATGGAGCTCTGATCAGATAGCTTTCAGTTTGCAAACTACACCGTATTATTTATTCAGCCGTACGGCTCCTTGTCCGCTGATATACCCTTATTAATATCGGTAGTCCGAGAAACAAAACAAAAAAACAGACACAAAACACGTAGGTGATTTAGTGGCTGTGTCAGCTTGCTTTATCTTCATTTGAAGTTGCTATTTTTTACATGTATAAAGGAACTATAGTGAATTAGACTTTCTAACAAATGTCACACTAGAACAGTTTAGAAATTTATTATTTATTGGTTATTATTCTTTATTTGGTTAATACATACGGAAATTGATTTATCTACAGCTTTTTTATTCGACAAATGAATAGATATGTTTAAAAAAAACTATAACATTAACATTCAAATCTTTTGTGATCAGTGAAGATAAATTTGTAAGATTTATATAAGTATTATATATTTTGAATATTTTATGTACGATTTGGTACATAATACGCAGAGTGGATGGATTTTCTTTAAGTGCAGTAGTAATAGTAGTATTATGTCCGATTGTCTCTGTAGACTTTGTAAGTATATTATACCCCTCTTTATACTTTTCCATTATGTGTTGCTATAAATCTGTTTCAAGATACGACTAATCCGATTCAATAACAAGGCGCATTTTACAAAAGTGTCATGATCTGTTATTTCATCTGCCCACGCGCCAAAACATACAACAACAAACGAAAGAAAGAAATGTCGCAACTGTCGCCAACGTGTTTCCTTATACTCCATCAAAGAGATGGTTACAATTTACACGGCCCAGAAATCTCTTCTTTTATACCACATGAAGTATGCTTAAATGTTCTTTGAAGTCAACAGCGTAAAGTTTAAAATCACGTGGGCAAGCTTTTAGTACGGTTTCTAGAAATGTTTATAGAGTATCGCGCGCTAGTTCGCTCCCATTTTACTCAGGTACGTCGGACCAGCCCTATGAAACACGACACTGTGTCAACAATTTGTCCCTAGAAAAACGCCTTACAAGGCAAACAACGCACACATCACGAATATCTCATAAAAGTAATCCGTCCATCCTTATAACCGGCTAATTCTTAGCACATGTGCGAGGGAGTGTCTTCTGTTTTTTGCACCGTTAACAATTTTAAGTGGTATTTCATTGAGCGTGACTTTACTTGATCTGTTTGTCTGTATTTTCATAGACATTTAAAATAGCACTTTTAGTTTGAAATTAGACGGTATACTTCTATTCAATAGCCCTAATGTACGCCTCTACAATCATGATAAAACATCGATTCTTGTTGTAGATCGTTTGAATGCACATTATATATTAGTCTGGTATACTTTCGTATGTGTTTGAACACTAGGTTTTAGATACTTTTCTTAAAACCATCTAAAATATTTATTGCACAGCATCTATTACGTGTAATGAGATAAACCTTAGCATTTTCGTGTCTTCAAATATTTGTTGTAATAATTATTTTTGATGAGGATATGATGGTCTCTTTCTTTGTAATACGGATCGATTTAAATCTTTGATACGGATCAATTAACAAAAAATGTCTCGACATCTAGATTGCGCGTCATAACGCCAACGGATTCGTATTGCAAGAGGGCACCCCAAAATTAAACACGTGTTCGAAATTTCAAAAATCCTGATTGCATCCTATGGGAGCCAATCACTGCCATTAGAAGGATATTTCTCGCTATAGAATTACTTAGGGTCGTAGCAATCATTCTAATAATTTTCATGTCATTTTTTTTAATTATCGCAAAAGTTTATTGAGCGATGTTTGGGTTAATATGAATGTTTATTTAAGTGTAAACGATCGAAGAACTTTTAATCGTTATTATGTCTTTTTGATTTTATAAAATGCGCTTAGATATTACATTTAAATTATATTTACATTTATTTCCGCTACTTTTATTGCTATTTTGTTACGAGGTCTTATAACTTAAAGGAAACTATAAACCATCAATTCTGTAAGGACTAAGTGAAATCGAATGTTCGCCAAAAAGTTGCCTGTGGAGGCTATAAATTTTGAATTAAAAAACTGGCTAGACTAGCATCGTTCGGCCACGTGTCTGGGCTACTTAAATGCGAAAGCCATGTCTGTGTAACATTTTTTTTTATTTATTTTTTCTTGCGACGCGTGTCAAGTTGTGCTAGTAGTAGAAATTAGCAGGGGGACATATCGCTCCCTCGCATTTTTTTTAACAAAGACTTTTGAACAATAGTCCCTAACTACTCGTGTGAGTTAAAAAAATCCCTATGACGATATCACGACAGTGTTGGCGTGTGCGACAATATCGTAGACAATTTAGGAATCTAAGATACTATTTATAAAATGTTTTGAAATCTAAATAGCTTTCTATTATAATCATTAATCAGTTTTATATTAAATACGAATAATAAATGCCAAGGTGGTTATTGTTTTTTTATTTTTTATTAACTGAGTATTGACATCTTTTCTCTTACATGTATCCATTCTATTTTATTCCTTCTATTTCTATTATACCATACTTATTGGTCCCTGCGACTTCGCCCGAATTTAAGAATAAAATAAATAAAGCCTGATAAAAATACACTTAGCTATTATATGAACTCCTAAAATCCTCATTGCTATTATACGTATTCCAGGCATTGGATTCTTATTTTTAGATGATCCCTCGGGAACGCTACTTTTTTTCTGGATGAAAAGTACCCTGTGTCCTTTTCTGTTATGCTAATTTTCATGGTGATCGGTTGAATAGTTAAGGCGTGAAAACGCAACAGACAGACAAAGTTAATGCGATTCTTCAGTATCAGACATAACAATCAAGGCCAATTAAATGTTCTAAATTAAATTAGAACTTTACCTTCTCATCTTAGACTCGCAAGATTCACTCTATTATTGTACGATCGATCCTAACCATTTCTAAGGCACTGTGCAATAAACTTTTATGCGCGATAAACTAACGTATCAAGATCAACATAAACAATATTTTATGTCTCTTGCAATCTGCTAAATCTTATTTTTATCTTTGCTCGTCTGAATGCATTTCTATAGTTTGCTATATGGTCGATTTATGAGTTTGTCAGTTAATTTATTGCCGTCGACTGGATCATATGAAATTTTGCTATGTTCATATTTAGCTATATGGAACCTATTGATTTTAGAGTTTGAATAGCGACTTCGGTAAATCATTAAAAGAGAATATCAAAAACTATATTTACCTATATTGATTAAATTTGAATGAAATCAATATCATAATTATATATAAAACCAATATACAAACATGATACTACTTATATTATGTAATTAGTTTTATATTCTTTATAGACTAAGTTCAGCAGTTTTCTCGTGTCTTACCCATTACTACACATCTTGATTTTTACTATTCTTCTTATTCCCCGAGGTAATTTAATGATTTTCCCCGAGCTAATGGTTGATTTTAGAAATAAATGTGAACTATTAAAATACGAGAATGTTTCTTAATCCTAATTCAAGATCCAGGATCAGTTCAACTCTCCATGCATGATTCACATGATTCGAAGCATGATTCAACATTATTCACAAATCTTTCAAAACTACACTAGCGAGCCCCTCCCGGATTCGCGCGGGTACAATTTTTTTTTTGCAAATTAATATTTAACCTTCCTCATTATAATTCGTTTACTATGTAAAGACTAGATTTTAGCCGTGACATGAAGTTACATATTTTGATATTATAAAATATGTATGTATTAGGCACTCTATAACGTCATCAAAATCCAAAAGTAAGTAACATTTTAAAATACGGAATCTTATTCGTTCATGTGCACATACCTACGGCTCAACAATATACCTAATGTTGTTCTTTAATACCGAATGGTAAAATATTATGTTGCGTATTTAATAAATAGGCCAGATAACAAAGAAAAATCGGCATATTTTATTGCAAAAACATAAAACAGGGGTATGTGCACAAAAATTGAACGATACCAAATGGAGATTCAATTATAGATTAGCCCTGTATCGGACCGCATTCAACAATGTCGGACACGTGAATAGGTAAACACAATTACTTTATACAAAAGAGTAAAACCGTATTGATTTTGCTAACAAAAATAACCTTAAAATCGAGTCGCAGGACTATTCCCATTGGTGCGTTCTGCCAAAAATCGGACACCATATCGAATTTTTTTTGTTAATCGATTTTTACGTCGGCTCTAATAATAGCAAGTTTAACAATAGACATACATCAATTGGAGTGTCAAAAACTAACATCTGCGCGTTTCGTTGTAAACACAGTAAAATATAGTAGAGGGGTCCAAAAGATTCAGCATCCTTAGGGGGAACCCGTGCAAGCCTATGTTTATGGCTCATTATTATTGTTCGCCGCTTTAAAAAAATTGCAAATGACACACTTCATCTAATATTAAAATAAACCGTGGTTCGTAGAGGTCTTTTGTTACGTAAATTAAAAATTAAGTGTTTACTAAAATTGTGAAGGACCGTTTGAGAATTCTTCATGCTTTTACTGAAAAACATCTGACTAACGAAACATTTAGGTAGAATCAATTACCATGCATACAAGTTTTATATGTGCAAACGAGTAATTAATTTCTTTTATACATACAAAACATTATATAAAATATTATCCATCGCTTTTTTTTCGGTAACATAAATACCTACAACTTGTATAAATTGTTTTTATTTTAAAATATTTAATGTACAGACACGGCTCGTTTACGATTTTATTGTGTATGTATATGTATAGATTTTGTCCATAAACAGTCTGAAATAAAAATCAAAAATAAAAATCAAAAATCAAAATAATCCAACGCATAGTTAAACATAAAATAATTAAATTGGCTAAAAGAAGATAAAATTTATTCACCCAAAATATTATTCACAATCGATAAATTAACATTTTGTTAATAGGTCCGGTGAGTGGTGGAATAAGTGATGACTACGTAGGCAGCGGTGAAGCGCCCTACATCATTGAACAACCCCAGGACGTCACTGTAGCACGACATCAACCTGCAACCCTGGATTGTCGCGCTGGAGGGTCACCTACCCCTACAATTAGATGGTATAAAGCTGGTGTACTCGTTGTATCTGATACTCATAGAAGCCAGTTGCCGGTTGGAGGATTATTCTTTCTTAGAGCAACTCACGGACGAGCCCATTCTGATGCTGGGGTCTATTGGTGTGAAGCCACAAACCCTTACGGAACTGCAAGAAGTAGAAATGCCACCTTACACGTTGCTGGTAGGTATATATATGTAATGTATATGTTTTGGACAAAATTTTATGTTTAATAAATACAAATTGTAACACTTAATTATTTTGTGTAGTTCTTCGAGAAGAATTTAGACTGGAACCAGTATCGACCCAAACTGCTCAAGGAGAAACAGTCATATTGGAGTGCTCCCCGCCAAGAGGTTCACCAGAACCATCGGTCTATTGGAAGAAGAATGGTCAAATTCTACATTTCGATGGTGATTCCAGGTACGTTGCTATTAAATAAAATTTACTTCTTGACTAAAACAAAGTTAAGAAGGTTCACTTGAAGTTAGGGTTCAATAACTTACAAGATAATGCAAACTTCTAAAACTTGGCAGTCACGATTGAAATAAGGGGTTTGATACGCTCACGAAAGTTACGAATTGGGTGGTTTGATAAAGCTAGTCGGTAGCAAACTTAAGATTAGACTCAAGACTCTTATGGGAGTAAGTGGAATGATGGAAAAGCGATATCCTTATTAGATATTTTAATAATATTTTAATGACATGCCATATCTTTCGTAGTTGATACAGTACTAATTTAATTTAGCAAATCGGTTATTCAGTTAGTAATCAGTTCAGTTCGAATATTTATGTTAAGTACCAATAGAATAATGAGTAAATAATGTGACAAATTATTTTCTTTCTTGCCTTTGCAATGAAACCAAGAGCACATAAAATATATTATAATTAATAGACTTTTTCTGAACAGTTTTATTAGCAATTTGTTTCCCGTCTTTAAATTTTCATGTGCGAAATCATTAGATCACATCTTGAGGGCGTATGTATGTTGAAGCATAAAAATAATTAACAGTCGTACGGAGGGTGCATCAAAGTTATAAAGAAGGGGATATTTGAAGTACTCAACAAGCAATCAAGTAAAAATCTGAATAGTTCTGACTCACCGGACCCCTTATTAAATGTTAATTTCCTATTGAATTATTCCGCCCTATATTTGAATGACTTTGTTACTTTACACTTTGTGCGCAAAATGAAATCCATCATTCATAAGCGTTTAAGTCCACCACTACTTTCTATATAGTTTTGTAATATTAGTATTGCAGTTCATTGATATTTGAAATGGTTTTTAGAATGCATTTAGTAGATGGCGGAAATCTCGTAATACAAGACGCTAGACAAACTGATGCAGGCAGATATCAATGCAATGCAAGAAATGCTGCGGGAACTAGAGAATCAGCGATTGCAACTCTTCGAATACATAGTATGTACTTTTATGATACAATTTCTAATTTATAAATAAATTATTTAAAAAATGCATAAGAGAGAACTGAAACTAAATCAGTTAGAAAGCAAATTTCTCAAAATGCATGTACCTATTCCATTCGAATGTAAACGTTTTATTTATTTAATTTATTAAATTTAACTCTCGAGCAACTTGTAAATTTTGCCCTATTTCGTCATATAATTCGAAGACATTTCTCATTGCGCAGTTAAGCCGTATTTAATCACGGGTCCAGAGGACGTCGTGGCTCAAACTGGCGGAACTGTGACTTTCCAATGCCGCGTAGGGGGGGACCCCCTGCCAGATGTTCTCTGGAGGAGAACTGCTGGAGGTGGGAACATGCCACTTGGTCGTGTCAAAGTCTTAGATGATCGAAGTCTTCGATTGGATAATGTTATACTAGCTGATGAAGGAGAATACACTTGCGAAGCTGATAATTCTGTTGGCGCAGTTAGTGCAAGTGGATACCTAACAGTATACGGTAAGAGTTATTATATTTAACCTACTATATAAGATAGACATATATATTTGAGAATGTATGTTTAAATGGACCTTTTGTTTTAGATCCACCTTCTATAAATTTAAAACCGACTTTCGTGAATTTAGAAACTGGTACAAATGCAACATATACGTGTAAAGCTTCTGGCAGACCAGAACCCACCATGTTTTGGAGTTTGGAAGGAAACAAGACGATAATTTTTCCTAGCACCTCAAGGGACAAATATCACGCTTCTGCAATCGTTGATGGAGTCACTGTACTAACAATCATTGATATAAATAAAAATGACAGCAGGAACACAATAGTTTGTTCAGCGGTTAACTTTGCGGGCAGTTCGTTTGTCAGAGGAAAATTAAGCGTTACGTCAGACGATGACCGCCCACCGCCAATCATAACAATCGGACCCTCTAACCAAACGTTGCCGATAAAATCGATGGCAGTTTTTCCCTGTACCGCTGTCGGAACACCTGAACCAATCATCGCTTGGTATTTCGAAGGGGAAGCATTAATACAAGACCACAAAAGGAATGTGTCTAATGACGGAACTCTAATATTAAGAGATTTGGATAAAATCGATAGCGGCACGTATACTTGTGTTGCTTCTTCGCAACATGGAAAATATGTATGGAGTGGAGTATTACTTGTTGATAATCCAATAAATCCAAATATTCATTTTTTTCGAGCCGCTGATATATCTTCATTGCCAGGACCACCAACTAAACCACAAATATATAATATAACAGATAATAGTGCAACTATTTCGTGGAATCAGAATAATAAAATTGGATCTTCTTCTATACTTGGATATCAGCTGGAAGTTTTCTCTAGGGAAACTTTAACCGGAAAGAATACCCCAAGGAATTCAAGAGGATGGACTATTGTTTCAAAGAGGATCCATCAAACCCAATATGTCGTGAAAAATCTAGTTGCAGGTGTCACGTACATGTTTATTATAAGGGCTGAAAATTCTCATGGATTATCAGGACCAAGTCCCGTGTCCGATCCCGTAACGGTTGGTGAAGATATTAATTCACAATGGGAAAACGGAATGTTTTCTAATAATACTGAATTTAGAAATAATATAATGACTGATAGCGTTGTCGAGCTTATAGAAGCCACTCCGATTGATTCTAAAACGATCAAACTTATGTGGGAAATCGTTAATTTCTACAATTTGGAAGGATTGTTGGTATATTTCAGACCATTAGATAATATTACAACTGAGTATGAAATGAAAAAAATTCTGCATTCCAACGATGTTTCCGGATATGAAATAACGTCTTTGAAAAAATATACAAAATATGAGTTCTTCCTTATCCCGTACTATAAGAAATTTGAGGGGAAGCCGTCGAATTCTAGAATGGCACAAACATTGGATGATGGTAAAGTCATATTTTTAAATCTTTTTTCCTATATAATTTTATTAATGTTTTTTTACTATAAAATTATTTTTATTGCAGTTCCTGATGGACCTCCAACCAATATTGAAATGTACATAGTTAATTCTACAACAGTGCATTTAAAATGGTCTCCACCCGAACTACATTTACAAAACGGAGTTATAACTGGTTACAACGTTTTAGTAAATTGGCTTGATATACCTGCAAATAAATCTATGATAGCTATAAATACAACGGTTCATCAAGCCACAAGCTTAATAATGACAAACCTGACATCTGGAGTTAGTTACTCTGTACAAATTTCTGCTGAAACTGTTGTTGGTTTTGGTCCGTTTAGTCAAAAAGTATATTTGAATATCGATCATAGATCGGTTGGATTGGATCCTCTGTACAGGTAAAATATTACGTATATGTTAGTGAAAAAAATCTGTTAGATACAAAAATACATTAACAATTAAAGAAACAATGTGCCTGTCAGTCTTAATTATTTTATTTTGTTACAGATATCCTACAAATGGGGAAGTGAGCATAGTGGCTGGGGATTTCGTAATGGAAACATGGTTTTACTTTTTGATCGTAGCGATCATTTTGTTCAAAATAATCGTGATTGGCGGCATCATATACGTACGCAAACACAATATCTTTGCCAAAAAGACCGCACTTCCTAACATATATGGTAAGCAGTGAAAAGTATAAAAGCAACGCAGTAATTTTGTGTAGCATTCAAACGAATGTCGCTAAACTTAATTTAAACGCAAACAGTTATTCAGCTTATCTTAGGGCTGTTACATTTTTTTCATGGACTCCACATCAGAATTTCAAAATTAAAAACATTCCTCGGGTGTCTTGGGGGTGGCGCGGGGGCCGTTTGTTTGATGGAGGCTTTGCGAGCACCGAGAAGGGAGGGGCGCTAGATTACTTTCGAGTTGAAAGGTAGCACGAGCCCTCGTGAGCGCACTGGATCTCTTTCGCTTTGCATTCACGTTCGGGACACAAAGGAATGATACAAATCCGCGAAATAAAGAGCCAGTAAATGTAAATGTTTTCTATTTTGTTTTCTCGAGACGATTCGTTTGTTGACTCACCCAGTTACCTTTAAGCCAATTTCCCTTTTGTTTTTCGTTTAAACGTTTCTCCAGAATTAAATATTAAAATTGATATAATAATTAATAAGAATAACAATTTATATTTTATGTTGTTTTAGATTCAAATGGTACGAGTTTAGTAACACAAATGAACATTAAAGCGGCAGTGTCACTGTCACATCCACTTAGCAGCTGTTACAATAAGAATTCGGTGACAAAAACCGAGTCACTTCTATGGATGGAAAATCAGCCTGGTCTTTGCATGACTGGCACACAAACTAATCAAAGTAAAGAAAAAACAAATTCAGAGTATGATAAAGTAGCCCAGCCTTTACCAGAATACGCTGAAGTGTCATCCGCAAGAGTTAATGGAAACGAGTGGAATACTAGCAAGACTGCAACTTCACCAGCTGCCTATGCTTCCGTCACATTAGTGGCTAACACCAGACAATGCGTTAGTTCCTTGGTAAGTAATATATTTTATTTAACTATTTAAATGTTTAACTTCTACTTGGGATTATTCAACAAAATACAAATCTTGGGTTTTTTGCAGGGTTGGTTTCCTCCAGGTGGAAAGAATGTTGATGCATTCGATAACCGCTATGCCCCCGAAGAAGAATTGTATCCAGCAAGTAATGGAGGATACTACAATCGAAATGTATATAGCGAAAAATATTTTCAAGGTCATCCTAATGTATTAAAATTCTATGACTTGCCGTCGTTAGAGAAAACTCAAAAGGCGCAGTTACGCTATAACCAGAGTTTAGATAAAGGAGATAAGAACGCAAAGACTGAAGTCACCCAATCGCTAATAGGCAGGACATACGTAAGTTCGAGAAAGAACTCTGAAACGGAAACGACGTATAGAGCATTTGGAGGAGAGGAATCTGATGAAGAGAACTTTACTGAAGATTGTGGTTACGATGAGCTTCAAGCTATGCAACCGCAAAGGCAGAGATCACAACATCAATACGAGAGACCTAATTTCGACAACGATGCTTCGACGACGCCTACACTAGCACGTTTTACGTCGTTCAGACACGGACAAGCTGTAGTGAGTGGTGCTTCTCAGAGCTCGCTGGCGCCGACTCATCCTCCGCCGCCTCCACACCCCAGAGCTGACTCTGTGACGCGGTAGTATCACGCCTTGCCGGCTTTCGGCGATCTGTGCCAAACGGACGTATAGACCGATATTATAGTGACGTCACTGAGAGAGATCAAAGTTCTTCCTAACGTTGTTGTACAGTTACTGTTATCGGCAATATAGGTTTGTGCAAAGTAAACGTGGTTGTTTGGGTTTACAGGCTTGCGTTTGTGGGGGACGGTGTGTGTATGTGATTTTATTGAAAACAATTTCGCGAAGCAACATATTTGTGTTCAGTTTACAAGAACATTGGCCTAAAGGAAACAATAATTTGCTAATTTTAGCGTTGAATTTTATTTACAAACGTTTTGTGTGACTAGTCTCTTTGTATAACATTGTAAATAATGTAAATAGTAATATGTTTAATATAAAAGCGATTAACTAATATCAATTCTAATCAATGTTTTTAAAAAAGTACCTACCTAATATTAGAGTTGATAGATTATGATTGATATGTCCGTCTGAATATCAATAAACGAATTTGTAAACCATATATCATTAGTTTTAAGTATAAAACTTAGAACTTGAGACAAATTAACGCTTGGCAATAATTTGGAATAACATAATTACATAGAACCTAGTGTAAATAATAAATATTTAACTTAGCTTTAAAACTATTAGATTCCTAAAAGACTTTCTTTTCTATATTTTTATTAAGCACAAAATGTATTTCATTATAAATATTAAATTTAATTATTAATACCCCCTTTAGTTATTGTGCCATAATTGCTTTTTAAATTAATCTTATTATGAATCGTGTATGCAAAAAGTGTAGTAGTAGGTACTGAGTCTCCACAACTTTAACGTTGATTTAAAGTTAGAGAAATATTAAATTTTCTAGTACTAGAGATTTGTACTAAAGCCTCTAGTAATCAATCATGTAGTCTAAAAATAGAGTGGGATAGATGCCGGACAGTATCAATATCAATCGTGAAACCAAATTATTCAAGGTTAGCTATTTTCAGTCTGACTCCGGTCATTACTACAGGCACGGTTATACTATAGCGACTGTAGCATTTTGGTAACGTCTCAAAATTTAGTAGACGTGGTCATTATAGTATAGTTAGGTATATTAGCTACTGCTTTGCTTTTTGTATACTCGATCCTAAAATGTAACATTCGAGTTGTGAAATGAAATTCAAATAATAAAGCTTTTATAAATTGAAGTTATCTACGTACTATAATGTGATACGAGTAATTGTAGCCACTTGTTATAAATAAATGAATAGCACAACTTGTATAATTGCATATCAAATACCTATATTAGAAGATATAGATAAAAAAAACAATGTTATCAATATTTCTATAGGGAGTTTACTGCATTCGTGCGGGTGTATGTATAAGTATAGTCAATAATTATAGATTTTTTTATATTTAATCGTTTTAGTTATTGAAATATTTTTTATTTGCAGGGTTACTTTTAAAAACAAAAAAAAATCCTATATGTAGTCAACGACTGTCTTATTTTATACTAGCTGCTGCCCGCGACTTCGCCCGCGTAACTTTGTAAATTATATACTAAAACCTTTCTCGAGAACCACTCTATCCATTGGTGAAAACAGCATGAAAATCGGTGCAGTAGTTTTTGAGTTTATCGCGAACAGACAGACAGGACAGGACAGGAGAGGAATTTGTTTTATAATATATAGTGATACATATTTTTAATTTTATTAATTGATTTATCAAAAAATATACTAAATTGGTAACTTTTAAAAAATAATTTCATATAGTAAAGTTTTTGTTACATAAAATAATCTATAACAAGCCATAACAAACGCTTGCTATAATTTAACTCATAAATATGACATGCTTGGCCTAAATACACCCGTACGAAAGCGCTCGCTTGATTGATTAGGACGCTTCCATATCTGACCGATTGATCGACCATTTATGTAATCGTCCATACTGTCTGTAAATAATGTAAAATGAAGTTATTCGCCTTTTTATACTTCAACATGAATGTATTGACTTATTCTACGTATTTGTTATTCTCTTGCTGTCAAACTAACGAAATTATCAGTAGATACCTTGCTTCGTTACCTAAAGCCTTTTGAAAAAACTAGTAACATTTTATTGTCTTTGGAAAAAGACAAAGCAACTTTTGACAAAAATAGAGTTATTTGACACAACCCTTTTATGAATAGTTCGTCTATTGCATAAATTCCTTTTCGATACCTTAATTCACAAAACGAATAACTCCACTTTTGGTTGAAAATGACTTTTTGATACGGGAGAAACTTAATGACAATTAGATTTAATTTTTAAAAGGTCTATCGGTTAATACGAGCCATAATTTCCAATGTAAAATTGTCTTTTTTCTTTTCTTCTATCATACAAAAAAACTATAACGTTTTTAGTCTCCCCGGTAAAGTTTGCCTCAGAGGAGTTATTTGGTTTGCGAATTAAGGTATCGTTTTAATTCCTTTAAAAATGTGAATATTGCTCCCAGTTCCTAAATAATTGCTAGGCGTCACAGTTTATTTGACATAAAGGCAGTTGCACACTCATTTAAATATACCTAGTGAACGTATTTCATTTCTTTACCACCGCAAATGCGTACTTATTACATGTATTTGTGTCAGTGTTGACTTAATATAGCTTTTAAGAGTTGACTGCAGAGGTTCATAAAATTGGCAATTTATGTTCCACGACTTTATTTAATGTCAGTTTCAATGGATTTTCTTAGCAAGGTGTCTATAATAATGGACTATGGCATGCTGCAATCGTGTTGGTGAAAGAATTAAGCTAAAATATTATTAGATGTCTCATTTACATAACAAAATGTTGTTTGTGCTACCTACCTATAGAAGTCATGCTTTATTTTAGTAAGTTTATTATTTTAACATGTCTAAAACATGATAAAATTATATGTCTAGCGGTGGACGTCCTACAACCGACGTTAGAATGATGATGAAAACATAACATAATATACTTGAAGCCAATTGCTTTTTCTCTTCTAAACGAAAGTAAACAATATTTTTTCTAATTAAACACAAAAGTGAGTCATCTAACATTTCCGCTTATCTTTCTTCTGTGGTGTGTTCAACATGTTCAAGTAGCAAACGTTTTAAATTAATATTTATATTTGTGTTTTGTTTCAATGAAATTTGTGTACGAGAACATTGTTAAATGCCCAAACTGACACGCCTGAAATATGCCGAAGTAATATATTAAAAGCAAAACATGTCACAATATAATTAAAGGCCTACTTTATGTGCGGAATAAGACCACTATACGAAATAGATGTGTCTTTACAAACAATAAAACAATACCGTGAGACTAATTTTAATTTTTGTATCAGTCTTCGAATGACTATTTTTAATAAAATTATTTGAATGATTAATAAAACTAAATGTCATTTTATTTAAAATATAACCCTGGATAAATAATATTCTGTAGCTAGAGTATTTTATTTCATGAAGCGACTTGCATGTGTTTTAAAGATAAAAATATAATAGGCGAAAATTTAATTATGAAAACAATGAAAGCCTCACATTTAATAGTATTAGCATTGGTCGACTATTGTCCCATATTTTCAATGAGAAATGCAACTCGTAAAATAAATCCGAACCCCACACTCACCATAAGTACGTTATTGGAGAGTATTTAGTCGCGAATGTGGTTGGCTGGTCGTCTGTGCATGCCAGATAACCGATCCAACCCACATTAAGAGACATACCGATGTCATTCCTCTTTGTTTCGCTAACTGAGTGGTATTTATCAATGAGGTTTTTGAACCTTTTACTGAGAAAGTAAACTGAGGTATTTAGTTTACATTTGAAATCATTTGTATCATATGTAGTTACGTTTTATCTCACAATAAAATACTAACAGGTATGAGAGATAATACTAATATAATAAATAAGACATTAAAAATACTAATAAACAATGCTATTATTATTAAAAAATATATATCTAAGATTATGTAGGTGCCCAAGAAAACTAACTAGATTCGGGGCTTGTGCGGATGAGTGGACTGTAAGGATTAGTTCATTCTGACCTTGAGCTGCTTAATTTCAGTTGCTTTGATTGTTTACCTAGACTCTTTAGCGCTTCTTCATAGAATCTAAACTTTCTACATTTAGACGCAACATACCATCACTCAGATCTGTACGTACATAAATGACGGATTGGATTGAACAAGTGGGGTACAAATCAGCGGCTTAACATGTATGAATAGAATTGCTATTACTATTATAGAATTAGAGCTATGGAAAGGGCTATGCTCGGGGTTACACTGCGAGATCGAATCAGAAAAGAGGAGATCCGTAGATGTACGAAAGTTACCGACATAAGACGGATCAGTAAGTTGAAGTGGCTGTGGGCAGGGCCCATGGCAGTGGCCCATAATTTTCCAAAATTATTGGAAAATTATGAAGGAGGCCTATGTCCAAAAGTGGACGTCCTGTGGCTGAGATGATGATGATGATTATAGAATTGCGATACTGTCAATTTTAACGAGAACACGAGTATAAGAGCTGATGATGTGGGATATAGGAAGAGACACGGCGTGCATGGTCTTCAACTATTGCGGGAAAAGTTAGTTCAATTCATATTCTTTTACATACTATATCTTTTGCTTTAAATAATATACCTAATAATTACTTTCAATTTAAATTAAATTAATAATAATTATCCGCTTGTTACTCGTACATTACCGAGTTACATAACCAGCAATGTACAAGGAAAAAATATTCTTCGTCCAGAACCGGGTATAAAGAAATATTTGTTCTTTGCACATTACCGATTACATTTCCAGTTTTTCACACATATCTTCAAAATCAAATAAAGGGTAAATTTTACTATGAGGCACATATGAGATCCGATATCCAAATTATATCGACTACTTGGCAATGCGCCATGTTTAAGTGTCAGGAAATAGACCTAGTTAAGACAATTGAACGAATCCTTACAGAGAATACCTGTGAAACCGCATCCACTGGAAACTACTTATGAAAGACGACATTTTGTGCTAGTATATAAAATCAAATTTCAAGGTTTTGAAGACTGGCCTGTAATACGAAGTGTAGATAAAATTCCGTCATTATAGTCCCGAGGTTTTTTACTCCTACGAGTGCAATACATCTGAGTGACAGACATGTGACAGAGGTTAGAATTTATACTAACTCCTTTTCTTTAATAAAATTATTCCATCCTTTTAGTGACTCAGATTTTAACAGATATATACTTGTATATTTTAGTTTAGAAAGACCGTATTGTAGGTCTTAACACGAACAAGGACTACCTTAAAGTTACTTTTAGTTGCAGCTGTCAAAGTACTATCGGAATCTACTGCCATTTAAATATTAACCCATCCTCAACAATATGACACTATTATGTATTATGTAATATGATTATGTAGCTCACTGGGAAATTCAGTCTGGCACCGCTATGCCAAACACAAGTATGAATCTCAGTCAGGGACTTCGGATACTCCTTTTTTATGTGTGAATTAGAAATTTTAATCTCTTGCTCCAACGGTGAAACATCTTGAAGATATTTGAGTGTCTGGGAAGAATACCAAGAGGGCTGGCGTAGTCGACTATACTATGTCTCATACTTCTTCATACTGAGAAGGCCTGTGTCCACAAGTCCACAAGACAAATTTTTTTTTTCGTATTATATTATTAAATATTTGTATTTCGTTTTAGGGTTAAACGCGATAAAATCTATTCATATATCGAATAAACTTTTTTTTATTCAAGTATTTATTTCAACCAGCGACTACGTATAACTGCGTATAACAGATAACTACAGAATATTTTTCTCCACGCTCCGGTTTCTGCATATTCACACAATTCAATTCACAAAACAGTGATGTATCTTGCTGTTAATGGCATACCAAAATTCATACTGTTTTAATTATACTTACTGTTCCCGACATTGCATTTTTTCTGTAAGGTCATTGGTCTTCTTCTGAGAAGTAAATAAGTTTTAGTACTCTTAGGTTCATGGGTTGACGATCCACTTGTTGGAGGTGGTTATCGTCGTCTATTAACACAAGCAACGCGTTACTGATCTTTTTGCCTGAAACTTCATCTGTGTATCTTCTGAAATCTTAATCTATGTGTCTGATGTATAACTGTTAGGATATAAAGTTTCATCAACGTTCATTTAGTACTTTTTACGTGAGAGTAAACAACATACATCCATTCTCTCAAACTTTTAGCCTTTTTATTATTAGTAGGATTAAATTTGTTTTAATAGAAAAATCTAACTTATGCAAAAATCTGAAACATAGAGGTGATTTTGAATTAAAAGCTTATGAAATGACGGGATTGATTTCTAATTACCATCAGATTTCATACTGTTAATTATTTACATTGTGATACATTTGAATAGTTACGCGAATATGGAGAACGTCAGCATCGCCCGGGGTATCGTTTTAATTTTCCGCCTGCCTGAAAATTTACACGATCTGAATGAACCATCTATTTTAATGAGCTTTCGAAGTTAACTGATCAACGCATCGTACTCAGCGACGGTGAAACGAACGTCAGGTAGTGAAAAACGTTGTTTAGAAATTATAAAAACAATGTTTTACTGTATGTAGTTGTTAGGTTAAGGGTTAGTGGGTAAAATTTTGCATTTTCACCTGCAGAGTGAATTCATATAGCTTAAGACGAAATAATTCAGTGAATCATTTTTGAGATACACATTACAGCAGTTGTCTACTGGCCACAAGGCGTCTTCTCATCATATTTCTCTGCACGACTGGTACGCATTTTTAAACGTTACAATTAAAAATATCTATAACAATGTCAAAATACACAATATGAACTTTTTAGACTATATTCACACATTCATAGTAAGGGATATGGTTGTATAGGTAATCCTTTGCAGATATTATGCCTGGGTCCATCGTCCACTCCCGGCCAATGACGGATATAACTCAATTAGAAGTTAATTGCTAAATTAAGTTGTGCCGCCCGTCATCGAGGGGGTTTTGTTTCCGATAATTGCTTGAAATATGATTTCGACAGGGAAGGTGTGGTGTTTTTTAGCAATTTAGGTAATGGAAAACGTTTTCAGATTACCTCTTTCTATGTAGATGCCTTCAAAGTGTTCCCATTGTTTTTGAGATTAGAGCGATGTTTTGCTATAATTTTTGCAGGATAGATTGGTCAAGAGTTTTCTAGAACTCTGGAACAAATATTCTAGAAAAATATAAAAAAATGATGAAAAATCAAATGTAAGTTTAATTATTATATTAACAGTATATCTCTTGTAAATATTACATATTTTGTAATAATTGATATCGACAAGCTACATCGTTATGATAAATAAAAGTGTTATGTTAAAGAGATTGTAATTTATTAATCTAATTTAAAAAATAAAGTTAGATTTTTATTTATAAAAATGAACTTTCCAAAAAGTAAACGTAGAATTTTTCTTCGTTCTTAGGTTGAAAAAGGTAGCGATAATATACGGTGGCCCTTAAGCCCAAAGTGCCCTTAATACTGTGCTTAAGTGGGCGAGGTTCAGAGGCTTTTCAGGGCCAACACTTCTAAGCCTTTTAATATCGTACCCTCGTAGCTAGCTCGTATCAGATCTTATATAATGTTACCTTTTTAATAGCATGTGCAGTGCAGTCCAAAGCTAAATTCCTACCTTTATGTAAAATACTTATGTTTTGTGAGATATTTTGTTGTTTGGTGTAACTCTTTGTTATAGGTATATTTCGGATAGACTTTTTTATGCTTTTGCGGATAGACACCCTTGAAATGAGATAATACGAGTATCATCAGAATATGATTTTCTTATTTCCTTTCATTAAATTTCCTTACAATATAAGATAGATTTTATGTTATTAGCAACATTCAATATAATAATATAGTAATATAATATGTTTTGCCAGCCAATCAATTTTTTTATTTTTATACCAATATTTTTTTCTAGATAAAAATATGTACTTTTCTATGACAAATGGTATGAAAAAGGTCATGATTGATCGCTTTCGCATTTATGGTATTATATTAGGTAGGATATATAATAATTAATAGTAATTATGATAACGGCTTTGTCATAATTACTATTAAATATTTATTTTGTAATTCAATTTACTTTTTTTTAATAAGATAGATATTTGAATAAGTAATTCCCTTTGTTTTATTGTAGGTCTACTTGGTCATTTAAGGAGAAGAATACTCGTAGTTACAATTTTGTAAATTTTATTACTATTAAATTTAATTATTACACAACTCATGAACTAACCGTCATAATACGTGCTCAGAGAAGTACAATCGACAATTAAGTTTAAACCTAAGCACAACTCACGCCTGCATCACGCGATAAAGCCATCGACAGACAAACGTGATTCCGCTTAATTCACTCAATTCACACATCGGGGTCATTGTCAAGCAGTAACATCCTTATAAACTAGCGATGACGATTGCCCAAATTTAATTAAGGCGAATGCATTCCAACCCTTTCCATGGGATGGGACAAAACGGCCTTTAAACTTAGAATGGTGCGGCACATGGGGCCCGAATTTTGTAATTTTATTAATGATGTAATAACAGTTCTGTCAGACGCATGTGTGTGCCCATGAGCGATAGTGTAGTCGTTAGTTCGGACGGGTTAATAAAAGAGGGCTGGATTGGGGATTATCTATGAAATCCATGGTGTTATGGTCGTTGATATTGAATTGCACTTTTTTATTTGTTTTTTAATTAGAGAAGCCCTTTACAACAGTTGATCCTTTATTTTACCTCTTTAGTGGTTGAATTTCCAAAAATCCTTCCTTACTGGATGTTTTCATCATAAAATGCCAACAGTCAAAATTTCAAGTTTTTAACTTGCGGTTTACGCTCTGCGTTGATAAACACACAGGCAAACGTTTTATATATATATATAGATAATGAAATTATTTAAGATAATAGTTATTTATTTCAATTAAAACTATCTTTAAATGTGATCTTATATTAAACTGAGAAAGTATTAATATCAGTTGTACTAAATAAAAATACTGAGTATTGTTCAAAAGGTATTTTGGTGTGTTTTGTGTTTTATATAGTTTGATTACATATTCGTATAGTTGTAAGGACTTGTAAGTAAATAATGTGGCGAAATACTTTTTCTTGTCTTCCTTATATAAATTAGATATAATAGTTATGAATATGTCTTGTCTCCATAAAAGTGTTTAGAAGTAAGTAACTGTAGGAATCTTAATGTAAAACAATGAACAAATTACGTCAATTTGCAAGTCCCTTTCAACTTTGGAAGTTGGAACATAACAATAAATGGCCACGTTTTGTCGACGACAGATTAAACCGGAATTCTCGACAACAAGCGTCTATTACTCACAAACTTGATGGCATTAAAGTTTTCCGACATTCTGAAATATGAGGACAGAGCTCGCGCATTCAGCTGAAATTTAACTAAGTTTACAGTTAACGTTTACAATGTTTCACGTGTTTTAGGATAACTTAATCGTGGAAATGCTGTAACTTGCGCCGTATTTACGTGAAGCTGGCTAATATTGCGTTGAAAACTCCCTTTATATCATACATAGGTACTTTATATCATATTATATACACCAAAGTCCAAATTTCATTACAAAATTGATAGTGTTGAAACTTCAGTCGTATTTGAAATGTATGAGTAAAATTTTTAACACCAATTTTTTATATTAGAAAAATAATGCATATAAAAATAAATAATATGAATTATGTATTGTAATATGAAAACAAATATATTTCACGTGCCTATTGGTTGAACTCAGGGGTACCGGGTATTTTGTTTATATTATTAAGTTATTAACCAATTGAAAATTAGATCAACTCGTTAAGTTGAGTTTATTTAAGTTGATTAAGTTGAGCGGTTATTGTGTAAGCAATCAGACTCAAGTTTCCCGGATTCGATGTCTGGCAAGGTCCACTAACTTTGGTCTGGATACCTAGTTCGTTAGGTGGTTCTCACAGTACCTACAAGCCTGGAACTATTATTCAAAATTGTTACCTCGATTCCTTAAAAATTTTCAATTACTTAGTTATGAAAATATTCACTTACATAAATATTTTTTATAACGCTATTCAGTAAAAATTACTTTACTTTTTCATACATTAATTCAATATCAATCATTTTTAACTAAAAGGCTATAAAATATTTGCTGCCACTTTTAAGTAAAGGAGCTGCGTGTAATATGCCAATAAATGAGGACGTCATATATTTTCCAACGTTTAGGACAACTGTTACAGCACACTTTGTCATGGGGTCGTCGTCCCTCTATGGCGTTTCGACACGAAGATATAGTATTTGAATATTTATTTGAGTAAAACTACTTAATAGAAAATTTTCTTACCTATACTTACTGATATTATAAAGAGGTAAAGTTTGAATGTTTTGTTTGTATGTAGGAGGTAATCTTTTAAACTACTCATCCGATTTAAAAAATCTTTTAGCAATAGTTAGAATTCTTTTTCCATTAATATTAGTATAAACAGTGATAGATCGTCAGTAATACATAATCGGAATTAATTATAAGCTTTAAGAATTGTAAAGACGAATATTTGATATCAGGATAAAAGTTTTTTTATTTTTTTATTTTAAATCTTTCATAACCGTCTAATTCTGTTAATGTATTCACTTCCTTCGAATTGGATTTGTCTGTGTCAGAAGAAATCTAATTACATAATTAACTTATTATAAACTTATATGTAGTTTATTAATTAATTAAATCTAAGGTTTTTATAAATACTAAATCACCTGATTTCAGTTTGACAAATCAATAATATAAATAATAAGTTTATTTATAAAGTAAATAACAAGCTATGATTGAAGCTAATTAAAGCCGAAATGGTATGCAACGTTGATGATGATGACGATGATGAAAGTTATGGTGACGATACAATATGTGTTTACTTATCGAATGTTTCATAAAAATATACCCAACAAAGACCATTGAAAATGAGTGTTTACATTTCGGTCAGCGATGTCGCGGACAGATAAGTGCGCCACGATCCATCATTGCATTAGAGGGGACGCAATGTATATTGATTTTTACCGATTTTCCCCCATCCTGACCACCGCATAGATGTAGAGGTACCTGCCGTTGCAAAATTACAAGCGTTTTTCACACCCACTCTTATGCAATTTATATAGGCATGAATTATTCATTTGGAGAAAAAGGTTACTTTATCGATTGAAGTAACCTTTTTTTTAAAGTAAAAGGTTAATTAGATATCGAAATTAGATGTTCAACAGGTCAACAATCTCATAAATACTAATATTAAAATATGATATATATATGTAAGTACTTCAATAATTTAATCCACTCACGATTTAATTAATGACACCAGAGCAGTAAAGTATTAAGTTTAATGACCGCATGAAGTTGTAGCCTAGAATTAAACTCAAATTAACTGTACGAAATCTTCATTAAATATGAGACCCAGCTGCTGATTCTTAATAGTTTATGCAAATCAGTTCTATCTATCGCAACACATCCCGAAAACAGTATAAATTTGCTATAAATTTTAGAGTAGTTATTCTTAGGTATGTTTCAACCAATGGGTTTCCGATTGGTTTAGACAAATTTTATAATCTAGCCACACTGTGAGCTAAAATTTCAATCAGTTAAAAGCTTTATGGGCTTATACATATATACTGATACATATGAACATCCTTCTTTATCTTCTATTCCTTCTATCATTCGTTTTCCTTTACTATGGTCATTCCAATACTTGCAGGATCACTTTACAAAAATCTTAATTATAGCACCGTTTTTATCATTACTGTGCTTCTATGACGACCTTGGATGATAGGAGTGAAATAACAGCACGTGTGCTGTTGTGTTTGGGTGAAGGAGTAGGTAAGGATGCCAGAGCCTATTTCCCTCTCCATTCCTAATACCTTATCCTGCTACTAATGTTAACAGAGTATAGAGAGCAATGTTACTTGCAAAGGCCTTTCTTATATTATAGGCGATAGCCACCTGTGATAGATGGACTATATAAAAAAAACTGTCTTAATACAGTTTTGAGAGAACTGAGTATCAATATCAAATTAAAAGACATCTCAAGTGAAAAACATCAATTGGCTTGAATTGCTTAGTGAGATATTTTAACCTCTGGGCGTTAACTCTACTATATATAACGTCGTGCGTCGACTTCGATGTCAACCCAGCCATTCTAACACCATCCAAGATGAAAACAAAATGCTGATTTGCATGTGCAAATAACAGTGTAGTGAAATCCAAACAGCAATTTGGGAGACAATAGCGCGCCAGCTGCGTTGGCGTCCCTATTTTAAAAGGGGACAAGAAATTAAACAATAATTTCTTAACATTTTGCTAGCAGCATATTGAAATTGCTATTAAGTTTTCAAGTGTGTTTCTCTTCAAGAAACACATTACAAGGCAAAATGAGCAAACGTTTTATTTCAAACTTTTATTTAACTAAATGAAAACGAAAAGAGAAAAATAATAAATTTTAGGTATATACTCTGATACATTTGAGCAAGAAATATGTAAACAATTTTTCTCAAAACATAGATTTTCAAACAGTATAAGATTAAGGTGTATTTTTTGTTAATTTTCACATATTTTTGTTTACATAAAAATATCTTGCTCAAATGAATTACTTCAGGTATAGTTTTGCTACAACAAACTTCTGTATTTCTTCATTCGTTTTACCTTAGTACATTGCGATATGCATACTTATCACCCTAAAAATAGGGGCAAAATAAAATGCAAAGATCTTGTAAAGGAGATATTTTATGGCTCTAAAAAAACCATAACCTACAAAATAAAAAGGCAACAAACATACATACAGCCATACATCACTATCAGCGCAACGCCGAAAACATAAAAATGTCGTGTGCATAATGCACCCTGTGTTTCCGTTATTCCCAGTGGATACGACTAACGCTAGTTAGTCTCTCTCCAGAGATGTAGGTCACCATGTTATCTGCCTATTTCGATCAATTTTTGCTGTTTCTCCATCGAAACACCCACACATAAAGTCTAATTTCCTTATTCAAAGATCGACACTTCTACTTAGATAATTTCATACCTAACTCACCTTGTAATAAAGTCGAAATTTCTTTGAACTAATTGTTGCTAAAGCAAAGCGCATTTGCGATTGGGGTAAATGTAATGCTGCATCTACTGGGGGTTTCTAATGGTCACGACATGCGCCCGTCTAACACAAATGCATTTAATTTATGGCCAATACAAGAAAAGGGTGTAGGATTAGCCATTGTTAACATTATCTTAAATATTATATGCACAATTAAGTCTTCTTTTATTTTCGTGAACCATAAATTTTCGTAACTTAAGATAACACATGCGCATTAGAATTTAACCGCAGAGGTTGCTTTTGTTACATTTTTAATTTATGAGTTCGCATTATGTTAGATTAAAGGCTGTCATAAGTTTATTTTATCTTCATAATATATTTAAAAAAATGTTTCAAAATGTTATGCATTATAATTTATTTGTAGCCAGGCTCTTTCAAGTAAGTTTGAGATGTTACAAATGTTTGAGATCATATTTAATCTATACTATTATATAAAGTTGAAGAGTTTGTTTGTTTGATTGAACGCGCTAATCTCAGGAATTACTGGTTCGATTCGAATTGATTCTTTTTGTCTTGGATAGTCCATTTATCGAGGAAGGCTTTAGGTTATATAACATTTTGAAAGAGGACGAAGTCGCGGGCACCAGCTAGTATATTATATAAATTTGTATACATAAAGGATGTCAAAAAAGTAGAATTATTTGTGTCAACAATAGTAATGTTTTAGTTATAGAAAGATGAGTATTAAAAAATACAAATAACAAGTTGACCCCCTAGTAGGTAAAAATACAGAAATAATACTACTATAAAGTCTTCTAATGTGAATATAGTGTTAAAAATACAAATTTAATATGATATTGTGTTTTTTTAACCATCAATAAAACTATGTGATAGCATAGACATAAAACCGTCTCGCCTTACTAAAACGAGGTTTATCTAAAGGCCAACCACCCCAAGAACTGTTTGCACAGTAACCTACATTGTGCCGTAGTATGAGGGATGGCATCATTAATGATCTACACAAGGGTCATCATTTGGGGGACGAAAACCCTCCGTGACTCTGAATGCATTGAAGACTTCGCCTCACGTATTTGACACTGTTGGGTAATGAAGTTCAAACTGGCGTTTTGAGATTAATTTCAAAATTTCTTATCGGAAGAAAGTTCAAGCAACTAAGAAATTGTTGCTAAGAAGAAATAAAAATATAAATTTAAAATATAAATATTGTATGTGCTGTTATTTAAAACAATACAAATACCTAAGTACTGGTTATTATTTACAAAAAATATATACTACCTAACAATCGATTGGCAAGTCCGTTGGATGAGTGGTTGGGGTGGTTGCCTTAACGTCCTGTCCCAGGATCCCGGGTTCGTTTCCCGGCAGAATCAACTTTGAAAAGTTCATTTTGTTCCTGATATGGATCTGGAAAATATTGGCAGGGTACACTGCGTTTCGGAGTCATTTGGGCAGCCCATCTGATCTGGCAGAAATACTACCCCCTAACAGAAGACCACCGAGAAATATCAGCATGTGTGCTGTTTTCAGTGAGTGAGTTTGAGTCTTTATCGTAAAAAGCACTGATATGATACACCACACTTCTTAAGTTTTTCTGCAGTAAAATTTGTATGCAGAAATCTCGAAAACTGAAAGCAATATTATCCCAAATCTAGTAGGCTTGGTTATACGTACAATACAAACAGATTTCATTTCATTTGTTTTTTACTAATTTTCCTAGCGATTGGATTTTTAAAGCACGAAAGGCAAAAGAAAGGCAACGTTCATCTCCAATTTCAATATGAGATTGGTCTCGTGGAGTGTATTGTGACCATCGGCCGAGTCGGAAGTATGCCCGATGAGCGTATAGTGGGCGACTGGGCGTCACCGGGCCTTTCAATTCGCCCTGTACGTATATTCCATTCAAATTTTTACCCTCAGAACCGAGCACGCTCTATGAGTGCTCTAACGTCCATTCAATGCAATTTGATGAAGCCACCGCGGTGGACGCTATTCAACTTGAATAGTATTGGTAGCGACAATACCCTGCTTTAATGGAACCAATCCGATATGCGTGCACTCGTATTTAGTTTACAGCGCGTGCTACGGTTTTGGGAACCGTGTCAACAACATTAATTATATTATTATTTATATGGCGATGAACGACACTGAATTGCGGTTTTTTTTAGTCCGAATCAAAGATTAATGCTTATATTTGCCAACTCATATGGTACACAGGAATAGTTACATTATGGATTGGAAGTATAGTAATGAAACGCTTATTAATTTATTACATAGTCAACCATAAATCATAGATAAACTATAAATTAATCATAATAGTTAACCGAACTGTAGTGACCTAACCAGATTTGACATAAATTGACCTGACAAAAATTGATTCATCGACAATTTACAAGTTTAAGTACCTAGCTTAAAATATCTGCTTGAAATAAAATGCGGATAATTTTTCATGTCATCGCATTATTATGAATGAACGTCAACCTACGAGTAACTTTACTTTCTTGTGTGCGTTCTTTGACTGAAACGTTCTCTATGACGTCACTGGTAACTTTTGACCTTTAGTTATAACAGTGTGAGTAGTACACTTATAAAAATAATATTAATGCTACAAAAAAGCAGAAACTACAAATAGATTGACGCGTATTCGTGAAATACATCAATCAATACTAATAATAAATTTGTAAGTGTAGGTATTGTACGAGTATGTATGTATGTTCCTCCATAACTCTTAAACGTATTCTGACTTTCATGAAAATTGGTAGATAAACATTTAGACGTACAGGGCACAGGATAGGCTACTTTCTTTTTTAACACGGACGAAGTCGCGGGCGCTAGCTAGTAAACAATATTAATAAAGCTACTGATAAAAAATACTAATTATTTTATTTAAAGAGTTGCTAATGTAATTACGCGAATTTAAAACTAAATTAAATTTAGTTAAATGAATTAAATTGATAAATATAAATATTTTGATTTTGACTTTTGATTTTGAAATTATTTAGTTAAATGAATTAAATTAAACAATGTTCACCTTAAGAACAGTTCTCGAATTCATATAATTTAGTTCATTTCATTAAAGCAATAAATCTGCCAAAGGCGACAAACAACTAAAACTGAGTTATAACAACAAGTCAAATTACTAAAGGAGTTTACCGCAGCCAGAGGGGAAAGAGGGGTGGCAACCGACACCGGGAATACGCGTGAGCAGAATACTGATGCAATACCCGGAGACTCCTAACTCTCCCAAGATTTTCGGATCGGGATTTTCCTTTCTTTACAATGGGCCTACTCCTGGGGCATATCAATTGCACGCGGTTATGTCGTTAGAAAGTTTCCAGAGAGGGTACACCGACGTCGTCCCTATCGATTTTTAGGTTTAATGTTTGAAAATGAGCTAAACGTGTCTGTTGTGGAATGCTCTGCTTTTTTAAACTATATATACAACAGTCTATTGATTATAATAAACATGAGAAAAGCCTCTTACTGTCTGTTACGCAGCCAAAACTATAGCACCGATTTGTATTTGCGCAGTTATTGGTATCGATATAGCTATTACATTTTATTTCTGTTAAATTACGAGCTTTTTAAAAATTATACCTACTTAAAACTTACATGAAACTGTATCTCTATTAGATATAGTGGTTATAAAAAATCCAATAAATGCACAGACTGCAATTATCTGCAGACGGTCTATACAGATATTGATTCAAATCAATCTTTTCAAGTAACAACTGTTCGAATTGCTAGTATTAAAGGCTTCGCATTTAATTTCCGTAATAACCTATCGATCTCCCTTTACTTATCCTTTCATTCAGCAGCCAGCATACAAGTACGGTCCATGAGTACAATTTACATAAAATACAGGCCATTATTCCTTTTTCTATAAAAGGGGATTATCCGCTTTAATAGTAATCTCAGGGGTATTAGTTCTATTGTGGAATACTCACCCACTATGTAGGTCAGATTAACAATGGGGCAGGGTGTTGATTTATCGAATTATTGTAAGAGTTCTGAGAAAAGTACAGAGGGTAATAATATTAATAAAATACGAGTAATTATTGCTACTCTATCTGACTGACCTAATTATAAATGCCGAAACTTTCTCAGTTATGAATAACTTTAAAAAGAACAGCGCAAAATTTCTCCTGAGGATATTTTTATATTAGCTATATTACAAATAGACAATGTTTGTATAATTTCTGTATGGAGGAGGTGATCTATAAAACTACTCATCAGATTATAAAAATTCTTTCACCAATAGTTAGAATAAAATTTCAGGATTGGACAATGGACATAGGCTAAAATATTCGTCTTCAGGCTTTTTTTCCGCTCTTTCGAATGGCGCAAACCGCATTTTGAGATATTAGCGCAAGAGTTTTCGAGATATTAGCGAAAAACAAATTTTGGGTGCAATTTTTCCCAATTTTGGGCCACTTTGATGCGGATTTTGAGGAGGCGATCACGATTTTCGGATTTCTCGACCCCGAAAACATAAAGTTAGCCCTCAAGCGGAATCCTAATAGATTATGTCAAAGTCGAGTAGTTTATAGACCGTAGGGCCAACAGACTATAATGTCACCAACCAATGAGGCTATGTAAATAACTAAGTTTACAAATTAAACAAATAAATATTTTTATTCATTTATTACCACTGAATTTTAACACAAAATTTGCAACAAAATCGTGAAGACAAAGCGTTACATAGAAGGAAGATTTTTAGGATATTCTTACAAAGTATTCTGCACAAAGGGGCCAGGGTGGTAGGTGCAAGGCAGGTGGTAGTTAGGTAAGAAGCCGGGATCAACGCTGGCCCCGCCTAAACTCTGTTCACGGACTTGGAAAATTGCATTCGTTATCGCATATCCGTATCCGGCTGCGTACTTCTGCAATTCTCACGTTTACATAAACGAGATAAGGCTTCTTTAAATTGTTTACATTTTTTAAAATCTTGTAGATTATATTCTTGTAAGTATATTAATTACTAACGACCCCCTCCAGGCTTCACCCGGGATTCAATATTTTTATATACACAAACCCCTCTTCCATTCGAGAAAACCCTATCAAAATCATTTGGTTTAACTTAGTTTCTAATCAATTTTCTCTATAAAAAAACATTTCCACATTAAAAATATTATGTATAAATAATATTTTTTACGTTACAGAAACAGATTTATTACAAGCTTATACCTAAATAGAATTTCAGAAACATTTTGAAGTCGATCTTAATCTATAAATAACTACATATTTTCAATTGAGTAAGGAAAAAGAACGAACCATGTCTTCACTATGATAACGCGTTTGCCCCATCCATTGTGTAGGAACCGAAGGAGTTACAAATGTCTTTCATTCAACGAATCAATACTGGATACAAATTGATTTATTAGCGATAGTTCAATCTCGAGAGACTTTCTACACTAATCTTACAAACGATATTTATTTAAAAAAAAATCTTATTTTATTGTTTTAATTTCTGCAGTAGCAGAAAGAGTAATTGATTAATTCATATTTAAACACGACTACTCGCTCCCGGCTTCGGCCGGTGTACAATTTTTATATACGAGTATACAAACCTTCCTGGTTATCCCTATTTCAATGTGTGAAGACCGAATTGAAATCGGTCTATCCATTCTCAAGTTTTTAAAGCGTACACAAACAAATTTAACATATATCTATTGCATATATACTCGTATATAGGCACAAATGCAGAGAAATATCAGAAGAAAGAGTAAAAAAAGCTTAGAAATATAAAGATAAAACATTTCCATATATAGATGTTAATAGTATAAGGGATATTATGAATAAGAAATCCTATTAACGAACGCTAAAGGTCACTCACTCTACTGACCCATGATTTAAGATTATCCTTGCTAAGAATATTTATTCTAAGAATAAGTTTGCTTTTCGCTTCCCAATTTAATTCCCATTATATATGCGTCTATATATTAGTATATTTTTTTCGTTATTATTATTTCATTCTGTTCATTAGAACTAGATGGTAGTAACCACCCCCTTACAGAAGTCCAACGTGAAATAATAGCATATGTGCGATTGTTGAGCACGCTACAGGAATATGTCTAAAAGATGTAAAAAAAATAAACAATTCAAAAAAGCCCTATCTCGTGCTGTTTCGATTGTTGAGTAAGGGATGCAAGAGCCCATTTCCCTATATTTCCCTTATCCTTAATCCTACTGTAGGAGGCGTTGCTTGTGTTATTAGGCGACTGTCATCGAAATAGTATATCTTTGAAAGGCAGCACCTAAGTGGACCGTCAGCCTGTCTGCCGACCTTAACATTTATTATGAGTGTGCAAGTATGTAATTTTTTTCTTCAGCGCACTCGCTACGCTGTGCTTGAAAGACATTTTCGCCGGGTGGAAAATGTTAAAGTATATAAAACTATATATAAAACTTATATAAATATACTAGTGGGTGCCCGCGACTTCGTCCGCGACCAATTTTTTTTTTACATACAAACCATTCCTGATTATCCCTCTATCCATAAGTGAAGACAGAATTAAAATCGGTCCAGCCATTTAGAAGGCGTTCAGTGACATACACACGCACAGAAGAAATATATATATATAAAGATAAAACTTTCATTGTATGTTTTGCGTTACTTATATACAGTTATGTAGCAATATTTTTATCTATTTTTATATTTTATATCGTAAAATGATAGTTTTCACATGTTAATAATACATAAATCTAGTGGACCTACAGTTTATTATCTTTCAGTGAAGTATGCGTTATTAACACTCTCCCCTTCCCGCTATATGTATTGTACAATATTCCTACGTACATACATTCTTTGTGACAGGCGACGTCTCTTCTGAATGACCTCTATTCATTCCTCGAAGCTCATTCCACTAATGGAGTGGCCTTTTTAAGGTGGAAATAAATAGTAGCGAACTAGTTTGATGAAAAGTGCACCATTAATTAATTAAAAAGTGCATAAAACTTGTAAAGGAAACCGTTCGTGATTTTTGAGAAATATTAATAACTTAGTTTTAACTTTATATTACAAGTATGATTACTTGGTTCTTTGTGATTAAAATATATTCTTATAGACTATTCTAAATAATCAGATTAAACTGATCTTTTATTAATTTTTTATTTATAAAAATCAATGTTAGTCCCGCAAAATCTCAAGAATGGCTAGACCGATTTTAATTCGGTTTTCTCTTATGGAAAGCGGTTTCGGTTTGTATGTACGAAAATTGCACCCCGAGCGAAGCCGGGAGCAGGTCACTAGTACTTTATAAAAATACATTTTAGTAACAAGCAAATGATAATATTATTTTCGTATAAGTACACGATAGTTTCATAGACCAAAATCTCATATGAAAAACGTATCAATTTTATTAAATAAAATATAATTTGCAAACATTCTATGGTTGTGCTTTTATTTAGGTAAATGTTGAAATATATTCAAATAATAACAATGTACAGGAAGCAAAAATCTCGTGATGTATTGTTGATATCATTACCCGGAAGGGAAACGCCAATCTTGTTTGGCAGACGACATTCCCGGGACATCGGGCCTCCTATTAGCAGACATTGCCTTTCACATGCCAACGTAATTGAACATTCTGTTGGGCCTTAAAATATTTCTCGATAAGTTGCCAATAAAGCGTTCACTCTTGCATTTATAATCCCTCCCCACTAAAGTTTTCATCATTTGTCCACACAGTGTAGAAGAAGACAGTAGATTAACTGGAAGAACTAAGAGAAAGTTACTTGTATTGCCATACGTTTGCATTAATTTTTGTATCCAACGTCAGATGACGTTAAAAACTAATAAATTAAACAAATACCACTCATTGTATACATTAAATACCTACCGAATAAACAATAACTTATTACTTTACAAAGTGGATTTAATGGAAATAAAATTAGACATTAATAATAATAACAATAATCATTAATAATAGACATTATTAATAAGGTAATATTTTATTTACTATCTCTCTCTCTCTCTCTCTCTCAATCACACACACACACACACAAAATAAATACAAAAGTAAATACAATGCATTACTTTTGTATTACTCGAAATTAATACAAAAGTAATGCATGTTATAGATTCCCAAAAAATTTAAACACTTAACTTACGGTTGCTACGTGTGTTGTGACCATATTTGAGCTGTTTTTATTCGTAATGAAAATTCGAGACGTCTAGCCGTGGATTTTGAACGCGAGGCATCAGATTTATCTACAAATAGGAAAGGATTTTCTTATTTATGCGTTAATAACTCTTCGCTGCCAATTGCATTTAAGCCCATTTTTCTTGTTTACGAGTACTACTGTTGTTATTCATGAGAATAATAAAATTTTACTATTTCTTATTGCGAGTTGAGTAGAACTAAGTCTTCTAGGGAGTACCATAGAGTCCTTACTAATGAACTTATTATGAATTTATTAGTGACGATCTCACTGCGCTTCGCAGTTATTTGGGCAGCCCATCCAATGGCAGTAACCACTTGCAGAAGAATAACAGCATTGTGTTTCGGTGAGTCACCGTCAGCCTGTCTTAACAATACCTACAGAACAATACCTTTTTAGGTCGACCTCAGGAAAAAACTTAATTACATTTTATTATATACTTAATTACTTATACATAAAAAATCCTTGTTAAATTATGTAACTGATGGTGAAATCCGCATCAAAATCCGTTACGTGGGTTAGCAGTTATTACACCCGATAAAGACACACGCGGAAAGCGACTTTAAATTATACTGTGTAAAGATGCAACATGCAGTATTATGCCGGGACTATGATAACTGGAAAACACAATTCCATGTGTTCCTTGCCATTTTTAAGGGAAATTGGATTAGTTAAATTTATTCAATAGTAGGTCTACAACAAGCAAATAATCTTCATGCCTCTGAACGAAAACAGCCTCTGAAAGAACAGTTACAAGAGATAAATATGTTAAGTCGTACTAATCGACTATTCAATAAGAACATTTTTTTATTTTTTATTAGAGATGAGCTTGCTCTTGGCCAACAACCAGCTGAGTAGCAAGGATGAGGCCTAAGATGGAGCGAGCTCACGCAGAAGATGCCTATTCACTCGAACTTTGAAAAGATTTAGGGTTATATAGGCTCGGAGTTCCAAACCTTGGCATTGCGCATTATAAAGGATGTTTCAAAGCACTTGGTCCGAAAAGGAGGGATTTCGACAAGATGAGGATGGTAACCAGCCGTACGTCTGTATGTCCGATGGAAGAAAGGGGAAGGCGGTATGAGCTCATGCAACTCCTGAGCACACTCTCCGAAGTACATCTTATAAAAAATACGTAGACTAAATATAGTTCATAGTGTGAATATGCCCTAATATCACTTGAATTTTTAGGTCGAGATTTTGTGAGTTCATGTAAATTCATAGCGACAAAAGATCATGAATTTTTCATAAGTTTCCTGTCATCTATCGTACCCAGATCGATATATCCCACAACCTGATAGTCGGTAACGAGCTGTACAGTCAACCGCAAAAATAAACAAAGAAGAAAGTTCAACAAATAAGTAGGTGCATGAATATTCAATTTCAAATATATTTTTTTACCTTGACCTTGAGTTGACTTTGACATTGATCTTTGACTAATTCCTACATTATTTGAAAGAATAGAAAGGACACGTGCTTTTATAGCGAGTTTAAGTTTTCATAACATTTTTTTTCCTGAGAAATGCCTATTCAATTTGGTCGTGTAGGGATCTAGGTTGCGTTAACAAGAATTTCGTTTTCACTTATATTATTTTGCTGATGTTTTTCTTACTTTTGCTTCTTTGAATTTTGTCGAGTGTACCTACCTATACAAACCTAAAAAGACAAGTATATTATTATAACCATAAGAATATATTACATCTAACTTAGAAAGGTAAAAGGTATGTTCATACTTAGGGAATTGAAATGTAAACAAAACTGAGGGTAAATCGGGCGTAGAAAATGCATCACAAATAATAAATTATATAAAGTTACTATACGTTTGGGAGGTGGGCATAGCATAGGTTTGTCACAGTATTGTATAGTCAACAAAAAATGAAAAATTTTAGCAATATGCAAATACATAACATATAAGGCTCGTTAAAAAAATTGGATAAATAAGCTTATCACATAAAATATGCATAAATATATTTATTTTGGCTAACTAAGAAATACACATAGGTGTTTTGAGATTCAATGAGTTTTTAAGCACCACTGGGAGGTTTCCCAATAATTGTTAACTTAAGATCAGTGTCAACTTTATCAGAACGCTGAGTGGGCTGGAGCCTAGGGCGGCAGATATTTTTGTCTTACAGAAATAAAAAAATATATATTATGTGTGACCCAGAAATTGCTCACTTCCTCTCGGGAGCTGATACTGTGACTAAAATTACCTACATCGGGGGGGGCAAATGTGTAAATCCGCCACTGCTTAAGACAAAAAAATATATATATTAAAAATAAGCATACATGCTACTACATACCTACGTAGCTTACAAGTATTCTTAGAGGGATAATTAAATTGTGGTTTATCAGTTTCATTTTAGGTTTATTGAAAAATGAAATCAATTACGTGTAGACTAAAAATAAAAAAGTACTATGTCCAAGGGGAAAGTTTCATAAGATTAATTCTCTTGATAAAATTTCACGGTTCAAGAAATCCAACTACCGGTTGCGTGGGGCGATGAACGATACTGATTACATTCGTCTCAACGAGACCTTTGAATGTTTAGAAAGGGTACGCACCGGAAAGATATTTAACCCCTTTTTTACAGCTACGTCTCCGGGCCTTCAAACGTAGAAGCAAATAGTAGGTATACATCAATACTAAGATCCTGTAATTCGCAGTAAACTTGAATACAAAATAAATATTATTTCGATGACTCCACATTGTATTAATTAGTATTACATAAATCATAAAAAATACATAAATCAATAATTATATTGTATGTATCATAACCACTCTTTTCCAAAAAATTGTCTTGAGGCGGGATTTCTAGTTCAAATCTAAACAAAAATATAACCTAAAAATATATCAAAGACAACGCATAGCCAGCTTTTATTACGCGTTTCAGAAAATTGTCTAAATAGACTGGATAGCTCTTATTAAGTCATACAGAAAATTAGTGAGCTCTAAGCTTCAAGGGTAAACAATCAAGATAATCTTAAAAGTTAATCCGCTTTCAGTGAAAATATTTCAAAAATATGTAACGAAAAAATAAACTGAGATCCATTGTGTATTTTTTTTAGTTATTTTTTGTACAACAATCAAGAAGAACATTTTTTTACAGAGATTTAGCAACATCATTCAGTATATTTAATTTTAATGACCGGAGTTTGCCGCTTTATATCTGTAAATTTTCGTTTGTCTACGGATCTTCTCTTTCCTGATTTCGATCTTGCAGTAAGTGGGTATGGTTATCAGAAATCAGAAAGTAGCAAATTACATACAATAATTTATTTCATGTATAGAATTTAACATGAAAAATTTTTAATGACCGAGATTTCAATTAAGAAAAATAAGCTTTAAATTGAAAAAATCTAAATAAAAGATTTGCCAGTTCTACTTCAATCATAAATCTATGTTCGTTACCGTAGTCGCTACGCCACGTCTGTGCTACGGGCCGTAGCTGCCGGGCTACGACTCCCCAGAGATATAGAACAACCTTCGTAGACTTTTGTTCAGTGCTCCCGTCGTTTACGCTGAGACTAAATACCTATTGTCTCTTGCATTTAACTTTTATATAAATTAAATTAAACACTAAATGATAAGTATTAAAATAGTTACATTCTGTTATGAAACTCTATAAGTGAAGCTAATAAATATTCTAAAAGGAAATCGAAATTAAAAAAGGATGAACCTAAAGTCTATAACAGATTTTTTATTTTTTAAATTGACATTTCAAGAAAGTCTATATAGGTCTTAGAAATATTTTTATTGGCTTTTACTGATAAATAAAAATAATACGAGTTATGTAATAATTATAATAGTAACCAGGTGTAATCCCTGTGGCGTCGCTTGTGTTTATAGCTGCTGAAATGTCTTATTAGACCAGTCTTATGATTCCTGTCCAACCGATTAAATCATGTCATCTGTTTTAAAGTATTATATTATTAATAAATAAAACCGACATAGTTAGAATCCGTCTCCTACGATTCCTCGGCTACCATCACCTATTAATACAAGCAACCCGTATTATTGCAAGCCTTTATTAAGCACATAATATATAGTTTGTTTATATCTGAATGTTAGTGGGTCAGTACATGTAACTTCCGGTCATTTATTAAATTAATAAATGACCACCTATTGTCAAAGTTAGAACCCATTAGCAATACCGAGCCGTTTGTCTTACCAACGAGCCCGTAAAGTACGCAATTCAAGATAAACTATCAAATTAAGTACTAAATTGAGCCGCAAACTGCAGGCAACAATTTCAAGAGGATGTTATTCATTATTACAGATTTAAGGCAATTTTAACTAGATGTGACATAGACACAGTGTACAGCTATGTTAATATTAAGCTATTTGTATATAAAATATTATATATGTTTTAATAAAATGTGACATTTGGAATCAACATTTCTTGTCACATATTGATACCGTTATTATTTTAGTAGAAGAAAAAACGTATAGTTTTAGTTCATATACGAGTAACAATACATAAAAGTAATATTCATCGTTATCATAGACTACTAACATTTAATTGATTTTGAGCAGGTTAGGTTTTTTCTTAATATTGTGTTATAAGGCAATAAAGAATCGAGGGACTTTTTTTTATTTACTTAGTGTTAATTGAACATTATGATTAAGTTTGGGATTTTATAAGGGTGTAGGTAATTGATTGTATTTGGTGATTGTATAAAAAAAATATTATAAGCATTTCTTTGAAACAGCACTCCGAAGCGGTGGCAATTCTAGTTTCATAATTGTAATGTTATGTCGATGTTAAATATTGTCCTTAAAATATTGCCCTTGAAGTTGAATTCGGTATTTCAATCACTTAATAATAAATTTTTGCAGACCTAATCGTAGAGAAATCGTCTTAACGTTTCCAGTGTCTTTACACATGCGTCTATTGTGAACAAGTTCTAAGAAACTTTCAAGTTAGGTTGACTCATGTTGCTTCGTCCCCCGGCGATGAGCCAAAACAATCTTCATTGTTATCTTACACAATTATATTATCTTTTGTCTTAGTGCGACTACTTCAGCTTCAGAGAATGGAAGTCGTTGTAGTACTTCCATTGCTCAAAATTTATGTTGAGGTAACTAAGTTATATTCATTCAGTCTATTTGATAGACATATTAAAACGAATGTATTTTAATGGTATTTAGTACTAATCCGTATATCCGTATACGCTCTTATACAAAATAAAATTACGAGTATCAGATTGAGAAATGGTGAGAGATTGAGAAATCTTTCTACAGCTTAAAGTTTTGAATAAAATAAATGGCGTTATTTAGATTTTTTGGGCATACTTTGGGTTTTCTAAAGTTTTTAATTTATGGTACTAGTACCCTTTACAAGTATTAGGAACCTGTGTGGCGAAGATTGGCCTATTTAAAAAAAATATTAAAACCTACCATAGCTAGAGTCGCTATGACATTTATGAAATTTACATTACTAGGTAATTTTTTTTAACTTATAAATTAGTGAAAATAAGGAATGGATCAAAATAACACCGTCATATTCTTTTATTGTACTATTATTTTGAATAAGCGCCTACATAAATATTTACCAATATTTTTAGATATTTCTAATAATAATAATTGAACTCTGTACTTAATCACTTATCCTAATTAATAATGAATGAACCCTAGTGGAAAATGTACCCTTATCTAATCAAATGACTTGTGTTAAGAGGTTCCCATAACGGAATAATGTTTCAGAGCCATTTTACGCAACGAGGGCTAGACACGACATAATTTATGTGGCAGGGCGGCGAGGCCTGCTCACCGCGGACACATCTGCTCCGATACAGCTAAACTTTAATATATTATATCACTAAACAGCCTACTTTCACCTAAGTTTAGACTTAGGTAAAAGTTTTGCATAATGTAGACGAAGTTAGGAAGCGCCTACTATAAACTTTATAGCAACATTACTCCCAATATTTTCTTGCCGTGTTTCGCAATTCATTCAGGAGTTCTTAAGCGTTTACAAAATATAATTTTGATACATTTTCTTTTATGTTAATGATGCCCTTGATAATTGGACAAAGAGGATCTCTATCCTCTTTCTCTAAAGGAAAAAGGATAAGAAGAGAACAACATTGTGTCTCTCACGTAAAAACGTGTTGTTATTTCACCATGGTGTTCTGCAAATGGGTGATAAAGAGGTAGATAAATATGTCTTATAGGCTTTCTGGCTGTGCATGTAGAACTTTTTTATCTGCCAGAATCTGTTATTGATTAATAATAATAATTTATTTGTTAATCATACGTAAATATAGGTATTTCAATTATATGAACCACCATTACTGGCATACAAAACCTTTATCTTAATTATAATTAATTCTATTAGGTATCTATTATTGTTGAATCTATTATAATTTTTTATCTGTCTTATTAGAAGATATTAAAATTGGAATTAGAAATTGAAGTGTTTACACTCCTATAAATTTTACATAAAACAGTAACAATGAATCTTCGGACGATTTTCAACGAGCTTAACCGTTGTAATTTCTCATTAAAGCCCAAAATGAGATTGTGTAACTCGTTAATTATTATTCATGTTTTGCTACCTCTTGTAGCGCTCGTCGGCCGAGTTTTGTAATGGAAAAACTTTTTAACTGCCGAAATCTCGAGGACCGTTCATAAATAACTGTTACAGCAAGCTGTTACGCACGGCCAGAGTTTCTTTCTTTTCAATGGGGGGGTCAAGCTAGCACGTAGGTAATTATTTTAAGAAACTCCGCTCCTAATAAAACAATTTTGAGGGGTTATTTTTTTAGCATCAATAAAATGTTGAAGAAACTGTTTTGTTTATAAATTTTCCTCAAAGTTTTCGTGAAATTAGATTATACGCCACGTAAATGTTGTTTCGAGGCCTCTTAATAATCTTCTGGTTTATATATTATGTAATTGTATCATCAAAAAGGAACCGTAATTTAATTTTAATTTCATCTAAAGGTAATTAAGCTTTGTTTATGAACTAAAATAATCTAGTTGTTAATTTAATATTGGTAGAAGTCTGGGGTTAATATTTCATGCTACTTAAGAAGTGTCTAGTGTTGAGTTAAAAAATAAGAAATATAGGTGTTATTAAAAAAAACAATTTTTTTACATACTTTTATGTTATGTAGTCTCATTAGTGATCGAAAACATAAAAGCAACCATAACACAATTTTTTTCTAACTTAATGTTACTGAAGCGTCTGTCTAATTTTTTCCACATTTCATAAAGATTTTTCAAATGTTAACCTTAAACGTAAAATATGTGACTTTCTGAAAGATTGGTTACTTTTTATATTAGTGTGGATCTAGAAATGACTATAATATATATATAATTTTAATTTTTAGTTTCTTTTTTCATAAATTCATTTGAAACTCCCTACCAATTTATTAAAAGGTGTACAAGCAAAATCTCGCTGATTAGTCATGATTCATTGAACGATTAACTGACCATTGCATTGGGCACGGGCGCACACTAACCGGAAATACATACACCGGAAGTGGCCGGCCATAATTCAAAGAGAGAGAACATCCGGCACTTGCCTGATAGCACGCTCCGCACCGATTCGACTTTCAAAACTCCTTTTAGCACACACAACCTATGAAAACGGGATTCGAATTTTAAAATAGTCGTTTTTGAAAATATTTTCGGTTGTTTTTTAAGTATTGTCATATTTTATTAATCGTTTACATAACATTCAAAAAATATACTGGCTACCATAAGGTACCTATAAAGGTGGTATTTTGTTGTACGATGTTGTTTTTCAAATAGTATTTTAAATATTGGTTTTTTAACTTTTACTGATTGCTTTTTTTTAATATTATAATACCAAGTACTAGCGGCTCGGCTCCGGTTTCACGGGTATAAATAAAATTAAGAAAAAGAGCAAGATTTAATTAATTTTACAGTTTAAGGGGTGTTCTTTGAATTAATTTTGCTCAATTAATTAAAGGAACCACATTAATTGAGTAAAATATATATATTTTTAAATTAAATAGAGGTTTTGTAGTCCACTTTTCAAACTCTACTATACTCTACTACTCTACTACATCAGGAAAAAACACTTAATTATTTATATTTATTTTAATTTAGGCAAGAATAAATTTAAGCCACGACCAGAATAACAGAAGAAAAATAAATAAGTTAAAATACCCTCATAAATAGTATTACGCGTTTTTTTTTTAGGAGAAAAACTAAAAGTATAACTATTAAAAAAGCAAAAGCAATAGTTCATATAACTTACAGAGTCTAACAAGCAAACTTTACGTCAATTCCAAACTCGCTGTTCTCTAAGTGAATTTACATTTCAATGCCTCCTATTCTAAGGTCCAACCATTATGATGTAAAAATTCATTTCTTTATTTACATGTACGGAATATTTAAGCGTTCATTAATGTTTAACTTTCTTTCAGCGATCGCTCGGCGCTCGTTTGAAACAAAGTCATAAATATGTAATACGTTGGAACGCGGAATATGCAAAATTTCAGCTCGGCTTCGTTTATATACAGGTCAACTTCAATTTAGCGTTTCATAGATTTAAATCAGAATCAAATTGCTCTGTGATGAGACAGAATTAAACAGTAATTAGGGTTACAAAGGAAATAAGGTCAGATCATTTAAGTTTCCGTATCTACTTACGAACGGGACTAACTGCCAAGGCGCTCACAAAGCAGACAAAGACACGTTAACCATCTGATAACGTTAACTATCCTTTAACTATCCTTAACATAACTTGAAGACAGTATGGAAATAATACATGGGTAAACACTAAAAGTAGAGAAATATTAAAAAATATTGGAAACTAGCTTTTAGCCCCGACTCCGTCCGCGCCCTTTTTTCTTAGGCAAATATTTATCAAGGTTTTTTTTATTACTCTTATATTTTTGTCATTTTTTATTTTTATATTTTGATGATCTCACGAGAAGCGTACTTTTTTCTGGATAAAAGGTATCCTATGTTTTTAACTGTATTCTTGAAAACGTATCTATGCAAAATTCATCATGAGTCGAAATTCAAAATTCAAACAAACTCACATTCGCTTAGGATTAGCATAGTGTGAATAATGAACTACACACACATTTTTCATATATATTTAGATATCTACATAAAATCTAAGTACCTAGACCTACATGGTTTTAAATAAGAACCAAAATACCGGAGAAACACAAAATTACTATTATTTTTAACAAATTTAATAACTCTATAAAAAGAGAATATCGCTAACATTTTTATTACGTTGGAATCTTATTAAATGCTATTTTAATATTGAAAATTATTTTGGCTATGCAAAAAACGAAAACATTTTGGCATGCAACGGAACGTCGAGGAATTTAATTTTTGAGTGTCTCTTGTCCCGCGTATTTTACCCCAAGATAGCTAAAACGTTTGAGTATAATAAAATTCTTAAATTTATTAACAATTTATATTTATTTATTTCAATCATAATTCGACGCCAACCAGTAGACATAGTCACCGATCCACCATTGAAGGTTGCTTCTAAAATTATTTTCTAATAAAAGGTAAAAATAAAATAAAAGGCTTGAAGAGCTTCGCAGGAAGCTGCTGAATGCGAAGAACACCAAAATCGTGCGTGACGGCGAGCCTTGAGAGAGACTTAATCCAGCAGTAATGATGATAAAGAATCAAAAGGTAATATTGACACTTTTCTATGAAACTGATCTGGCTTAACTTAGACGAATTTAATTGTCCATGAGCTAACCTATGACCCATATACGGCTCAATGTATAGGGGGGACTGCAGACTACGGATTTAAATCACTATAGAGGATTTTCTAACGGTAATATACAGGCGCAAGCCAACAATAACATTAATAGTTAATTAAGATATTGTGGCAAATACACTAAACATGTTGAGGCACAGATACCGGTACCTAATCGTGTTTAAGCAAATAGAAAATGCAATCCTGCATACAGAACATCAATTGAAGCACGTACAAGGCCGAAATGAATTCCACCCCTTTCGCTTGACCGCGACCGGTCTCTCCTCATAACTTGACTGCTCCAATAATATCGTCATATTTTTTCTAACATTGCGAAATTGGAATAAAAGGAAGGAAGGGAAAGTTCCGCATCGAAATTGCTAGGGTCGTGCACCCGCTATAAATAATAGACGCAATCTGTGACTGTGACGTACTAGCTGCCCGGTGTTTGCTTTGTGTAGCTTTGGTCACAGAGTAAAGACAAACTCAGTTTACATATTAATTGTATTAGCTTTGTTAGTATGTTGTTGTTAAGACGTTTGTATTCAAGAATCTAGTCAATAATACAGTCAATAATATAGTAAATTTTCAATGTATATTATATTTGAAATGTATGAAGTAATTGACCTAGTGTAGATAAAGTACACTAGATCATAACTGTAGATAATGTATAAAGTTCATTTGCACCATAGACCTACACCATTAGTGGTAGAAATGGAACTGTAAGTGTAGGTTTTGTATGTATGTATGTTCCTCCATAACTCTTAAACGAATTAACTGATTTTCATGAAACTTGATAGATAAACATTTAGACGTACAGGACACAGGTTAGGCTACTTTTTTTCTTTTTCAACGCAGACGAAGTCGCGGGCGCCAGATAGTAATAATATAATTATCAGCCCCTGTGTCTGAAATATTAATAATTATTTAATATTAAAATTTAACTTAGTTTAAAATTCATTTTAAGGGGATCGTTTTTTTTTAATGTTAAGGTCGACAACAATCTGACGGCCCATTTGATGGTATGTGGCTACCGTCGCCTATAATACAAGCAACGCCACAGGTGCTGCAAGTGCGCTGCAGACTATAGTATAGGGTTCCTAGTATCCTGAGTTTCTTTCGGGGTTTCTTCTCATGATCGTCATCTTGGCTTTTTTCCGAAACCCTGGTAAATTTAAATTTATAATGACGATCATAAAAGTGTCTTGTAGAAACCTAATTGATAAATAAATATTTTGATTTTGATTTGATTTTGATTTTGGTTAAGGATAAGGGATTGGGAATAGATAGGGCAATGGTCTCTGTCATCCTATACTCAACTCAGCGTAACACAATAGCACAAATGCTATTATTTAACTATGGTCTTCTGTAAAGGATTGCTGGTTACTACTGACAGACGTGCTTGCTCAATGACTGTAAAACGTGTGAGCTACCACTACTTTCCAGATCAATACAAAACCAACTTTGCAAAGTTAATCTGGTGGTGTTTTTAGTGTCCTGACCTGAGGCGACGGTAACCACCTGCCACGAAGTACAAAAGCAGGCAATCGTCCTACCCGTCACTCTTTACAGTAAAAATTTATCTTATGTATATTCGTACCTCAGTATTATAAAACCATTGCGACTTGTATATATAGAGTAACGATAACTAGAAAAGTAAAATATTTCTATTCGCACATTCGCATATTGACATAGACATTATCCATATGGTTTATTTATGCAATTTACTGCATTATATGATTTAATATGCAGGTATGCACTAGGAAAAACAATGCGATCGATCGTCAATTATCGTAAATAAGTAAAGGAATATCGGCAGCCGATGCGACAGCCGCAGCCCGCCTATTCCGTGTCTGTGGCAAATGAGACGGGGCTGATGCTCCCTTGCGTCTGCCAGTTACTTGACGTTTGGTCCAAGTGACAAGTTTCTGTGAGAATATTTAATTAAATTCACAAGTGTTTTCCATCTGTCATTAGGTTTTCTAAATATACACCCTAATGTTGGACACCTATTGTCGGGTCCTACTTACTGTGAATAGGTCTAACCTAGTCTACTGTGAATCCACTCAATGACGCTAGTTTCATACGATATTTGCCTTCACAGTCAAAGCAAGTAATCAATTTGCACATACGATCTTTAATATTTATAGACATATGAAATTGTACTCCTATTTATACCTTTGGCTGCCGTATCAGTCGACTAGCGTCCCTGCCACTTTTCTAGTCTAGATTATAGGGCTAATTTAGATATATATGTATACATTCAATTGCTTTCGTCATAACAGCACAATTCAATGCTAGTGATAATTTGTAATAACCTATTAAAAAGACGCTGGTTATTTTTATTTTCATAAATTTAAATTTATTTTTGAATATGCTGCACACGTATAAAAAAAGTTTAGCACTTTATCGCATAAAATTTATAGTCCTCTTTACCAAACATAGTGAAGTTATTCTTTATGTAAAATTGCATTGAAATTGCCACATCAAAATCAATGAATCCATCTTGTACCGCCTCTACCTTCAGAAAACATTTAAACGCTAAAAGGTTATAAATTGTATCATTTTAAAAACGTTTTCCACGATGATAGGGATTTTCAACTCTTCAAATAAGAAGCCCTCAACTGCTTCGACAAGTGTGTTTATTACTTCGAAAAGTCATTAAGTCCCCTATTTTATTAGAGACGACACCAACCGGTTCTAGTTACCTAAGCACCTTAATTGTGATAGTTTTTTTTTTTTTTTTTTTTTAGTGATGAAATTAAATCTAAGAAGGATAGCATTTACTTTTTAAATGTTATGTGGAGGGCAGACCAGTCCATTATCTGACATTTCACTCATAAGCCTATACCAGACAAGATGAGTTGCAATGATGCCGTTGATAAAGAATCAAAAAGCTTTAATTTAGAATTAGGTTGAGGTGTCAAAAAGAGTATCCCACTTACCCACTGAATTTCTCACTATTCACTATTATACAAAATCAGATGCTATTATACAATTTTTACTTATTAAATAATAGTAAAAAGGAAAAAATTATTAGATTCTTGCAAGATCTCTTATAATACGGCTTCGAAGGTTTACTCGCAATACTCAATGGTTTCGAAACGCAGGGGTCTAATTTATGTTATCGTGCTACAAAACTACTTTTAAATGCCAAACCTGTGAACGAAGCAGGTGTTGCTAGCGTTTATTGTAGCATGGAGGACTAACTATGTTGTACTTTCTTACGCGTCGTTACAGCAAACACAAATTATTGCAGACAATAATTGAAGTTTGCGGTTTAGTTCATAAATTTTAATGTACAGTAAAATATTTTTTCAGATATGTTATTCTTCCAGATGCTGATGCAATGCACTGCTCGTAGAATTGGCGTAAACCATAAGTGCGCGAAAATAGGCAGACTAGACAGTTTGTAGGACCAATAACCACTGGGGAATAATTGTTCGTGAGTGACGATTGTTGCTACGCTAGAATATCCCGACTGGTTGGTCTTTGAGATTGAAATTCTAAATATGATTAGTCGTCAAATGGTGACATTACAGCTAATTGTTGAATTTTAGTTTTTTTAATCAAGAAAACTTGGCAGCAATCAGGTTAAACTAGCTTAGCAATAATTACGTCTATAAAACTGTGTTAATCTTACAGTGAAAACGGTCACAAATAAATATATTATGTTAAGGATGTCAATTATCTATTATAGCAAAGATAATTTACACTGAGTTTCCTATATCCACATTGTTATAACCCGCAAAGAACGTTCAAGTGTATTATTAATAATATCCAAGCAACTTTGCGGTAACGTTAGCTCATAATTCACTCACATTAGCTCCTTGTTCTATCGAGGAAATAAGATACGGGGCGGAGTTTCATAAGCGTCAGGTAACGAGGAGGTAAGAATATCAGTTAAGTTACTCTTTATGAAAATAATGTAAATATTTTATGTCGATCCTTTCTTGTTACAAAAAACAGTATAAGTAGCAGAAAGAAAAGGAAACTAACATATTCTTACAGCACAGTTTATTAACTGTTCTTATTAGTTAATTATTATTAATCATTATTATTAATTAGATTAATTATTATTAATTACATTACATGAGTTCTGAACTGAAGTTGGACCTAATGGAGCTCAATTAAAAATGACTATGTACATTGTACAACAGTGGACGTTTGAGGGCTTGATGATGATGATGATAATGATAACTATTAAAATTCCATAACAATTTATCCTTTGTCAAATCGTTATACATAATTCAATAATAATAAACTTTTGAGGGAAAAATGTAGTAAAAATTCAAGTAAAAATTCAAGAAACCATGAACGGATTCAATAAATAGTATCATTTGCAACTGGTAATAAAATTAAAGTAAAGTTATAGTAAGATGACAACAATGACACGAATACACCTTGACGAAAAAATTTCTGTCTCAATACAGCGTCTCTTGAAGATCTTTATCTTTCAAACTATTATCCTGCTATGAAATTGATTACTTACTTTGTTACTCACCTGTATCCTATATCACATTTAATCCGATTTTCTGTATCATACATTTCTATCAGGCGAGAGACGACATTTGAGTAAAATTTTTAATCACAAAGCAAAATTGTTTACTTTTGTTCAAGTTAATAATTTCAAAACCATATTTTACAAAAAACATGTTTTACAAAATTGTTGTCTATAATTTTTTGTCACTTACAATGTTATCCGCTACAACACTCTATAACACAAGTTACCAGCAATATTGTTTGAGGAATTTTATATGAAAATTTCGCGGAGCCTATGTACGGAAATCTATGTGGAAACTTGAAGCAATATGTTCTTGTTGATATTTGCTTTGACATTATCTCAAAAGTACATTGAATTAAAGAAGGCTTACTTAAAACTTTTAGAAACCATGAAATACAGTATCTGCTTGCTTGCGAAGCAACATAGAAATATAACTCACTTAATTTTACATTATGAATTTATGACGCTGTGTTTGTGTAAATTAAAGATATTATTATAATTTATAAATACTCGTACATTGTTACTTTTATTTTTTACTAGCTGGTGCCCGCGACTTCTTCCGCGTTCTCTATAGCCTATAGCCTTCCTCGATAAATGTATCCAACACAAAAATAATTTTTCAATTCGGACCAGTAGTTCCTGAGATTAGGGCGTACAACTAAACAAACAAACAAACTCTTCAGCTTTATACATTGGTATATTGGTATAGATGCACATTATTTTAAATTATTCATAATACATTTCCAAATTGAAATATCAGAATGATATGTCTATATTATAATTATGCAAGTTTGCGTGCGAGCATTTAGTGTCGATGCTAAGTAAAAAATAAATATAAAAATTTCAAAAAATAATAAAAAAATCTAACGAAGCGAACGGACGAACAGTTGACTCGTCATTATAGGGTAGCAATCCCCAAACAGATTACAAAATTGCGCGTCAAGCTCGCGGTAATTTTTAACCAAATTAAATTTATATTAAGTGCTGAAGTCACAAGTACCGTCACGCATAAAAGTTACTAACAATGTAACGGTGTGCAGAGAATTAGCATAACGCTGAATAACAGCGCGCCCCGTGCACCCCATGGGAACACACACGTGGACAAACATACAGTTCGCTGTGCTCGATAGTACCTCTCTGTTCACCTACATCGAAAGCACACGTTGTAAAAACATAAAGATGTAGAAATAATTTTGTTATTCTATGTGGGAAACTTCTTTTGTCTTCCTTGTCTGAATTCATCATGGATTCTAAAAACAAATATCCCTTTTCTATATACTTATGTGTTTGCTTTCTGTTTCTCCTGTATTTATTTATGTTTCCTGTATGTATTTTGTCTATTACAACCGACTTTCCATATGACTGTACGAGTATACCAATTTTCACGCGGCTACTGTCTTTAAATTACTGTCAAATTAGTGAGGACATCATTAGCCCTAACTAGGCTAATGGCCAACCTAGGTGGGCCAAGTGGGCCAAGTGGCCCTCTTATGGAGTGCCTATTTTGGGTCGTCTCCTTATCCGCTCATAACTTAACCCTGCTGCGTCCACCGCACCGGGTCATCGTAGGCAAAGATCGAAAGGCTGAGCAATTATACGACCATAGATGATTAAATCCCTTAATGATAGTATCAAAACAGAGCAAAAATTTTTCTTTTTTTCATTATATCAAATCTTACAGAAGCACACATACTATTAATGCGTTTGTTTCCCAACAGAAGAGGTTCAACGATCCGTCTCCTACCCCTAAAACGTATGTTAAATGCGACCTACTTTTGACTCTTAACATTATGAAACCATACATTACTCATATGAATATTATATTAAACACTCAGACTGGCCAGAAATGTACATAGTTGATTTATAATTCCGTTTGACCCACGTCAGCGTGTCAGTGACTCTTGACTACCGGAGATTGTATACTATATCATGGAAAGCACCTCATTAACATGATAAAGACTATGAGCTACAGAATCATGAGATTACAACTTATGTACACCTATCTCAGATCAAATTTTGTTAGTTTAATCCATACTTTCCATACAAATTTTGCATACACGTTATCAGGGATACATGAAAGGACAGGATCCCTTTTATCCAGAAAAAAAACATTGTTTTTAATGTTTAATAGCGACTTAAATGGAAGCAATATTTTAGATACTTGTTCACAACTTTGGTTAATTTTGTAACACGCGTATGAAGTCTTTCAAGTGGTACGTATCAAAGTCTTAATTAAAAAGCCTCCGTAATTAGGTACATAACGTCACAATGCCTTCTTACTTAAGTTATAAACACAAGATAATTTAATTACGCAGTAGATAATATTCTTTAAACAATAAATAAATATGGGGTTTCTTATGAAGCAATAAGTACTAATTCCAAAGTAAATAATATAATTATTTAACATCACTAACCTTTCATATTGTATATTAATTATCACATAATATTACAGTAAATAATTTTTTAATAAAAGTAGACACTCTTGTTCTACTTGTGTGAATCTGAGGCTAACTAAAGCAAGGGACAAAGCAGGATGCTGGTCTTTTAAAATACAAGGGACAAGGAGAGGATAATGGAATAACTCTGACTTCTCACATAAACACGACAGCATACTTGTTAATATTTCACTTTGGTAGTATGGAAGAGGGTTATTAAATGACTAGTTTTCAGACTACGAAACTAAATAATAATTTAGTAGTGGCTGAAAACGTTACCATGTGTTAATGTTATTTCACTTTCTTTTAAAGAAATTTTCCTTCAAATGTACCGTCTACCATTTCCTACAATATCCGTAAAGCGTGTCTATGTGTGTGTACGGCACATAACCCAAAAGGAATCACCATTTCGCTTTGTGTAACTGTGTCGTAAGACAGTAAAGACCCGGAGTAATTAAAACATTACCGTGCAAAGTCAGATGTTTTCGTCCGTTTATTACAAGGGCTCAACAAGTTTGACTTAAATTATGAACAAGAGGAAACCGCTCCCTTTATATTCTTCTTTATCTCTTTTTCTGACTTTACTTAATTTAAATATATCTAGACCAACGTGGTGAGATAAGGGATTTTAGTATTTTGTAATATAGCATATATTCGTTGAGAATAATGTATTTTTCAAACAATGAATGAATTATAAAAATCAGTAGCTACAGTGGTTCCGGAGATAACTTTCCCAATATAGTTTCAAAATTTTTATATTTACTTTAATAAATACATATTTACTATGTCAAAACTATCTGTTATCCTAGGTAAACTGTTTTTGTGGTATGACGTCACTGTCTTTTATAATCTGATATAACCTAGCCTATCGCCCCGTATTTGCTTGGCGTTGATTTATGGGACACTGTATATAATGACTAAAAATGTAGCTAATATTATTTTAAACTAGCGACCCGCTCCCGGCTTCGCCCGCGTCCGATCGCTACCAAACTTCACAGAATTACCTGCTTGACTAATCTGAAGATTTCCTGAAAGTTTTATCAAAATCGGTTCAGCGATTTTGGAGTCCATAGGGACATATATACATATATCGCTTTTATATTATTTTTAAATATATTACATGGTCGTATATGTAATCATGTAATACCTGGTAAACTTTTTTGGCGTTAATCTCATTTCGTAGTGACAATAACAGAAATTAATTCTCGAAATAAAAAAAGGTGTAAGTATAACATCCGTTCATTGAAATCATATTGAAATGCATAGAAATTACTATCTGAATTGCACATGAAGAAAAATCACTACCTAAATTATAGACTTAAAGCTAAGTGCAGTTAGCATAATTGAAAAAAGTACGACAAGCCATGTGCAAAACTACCCACGGAACGAATTATGGGTCGTTCACCCTGTTTTTATTATGATTGATTTTATTATTAGAGGTTTTCAAGACACACTGAACACAAAGGCTACGAAACTCCATATTGTATAACTCCGTAATACATAATTTTTCTTTTTGCGACTTGTATGTTAGGTATATGAATTTTTGTGAATATCTAAATCTGAAGTGTAGTGGGTTTAGTTATCGTCATTCTTATCAGTTTAGTTATATCTAGAACTTATAATTACGTATTCAGTAAGCCATACTCATCCTAATATAATATTCTAAATAAAGCAGTGTACGTTTGAGATAGTATATCATCTAGATTGACAACTTTTATCATGGTAAAATGTTAGGTTTCTGTGGGTTTTACAAAAAACAAACTACAGATTGTGGGCATAGCTACCTAATAATTTTAATTTGTCACCCAATTGACATAAATTGATAACAATTAAATAAACACTTGCATTCAGATTCCTTTTCAAGCATTTTGCAAATTCAATGAGATATATTGGGTGTATGCATGAGATTCATGTCATTTAATTAGATTTAAGTATCTAGTAATATAATATTAAGTATAAGAGAAAAAATGGTTACTAAAGAAAATACTTTTTTTAATAAAATTAATTGACAATATTTTCACAATGAACGAAAATCCAACATAAACAATAGAGAAAATGCGATAATAATCGTAAAAATTTTTCTTCCGCCGGCTCTATGTAATTACGTCTTTGTTCCACGCAAGTCCTTTTGTTTGAAGGTAAGCCTTGTATAATAACAAAGGAAGCAGACAAGGGACTCACAAACAATAATGTCTGCTAACCGGTACGGTACCGTATTTTCTATTCAAGTCATCAAAAATCGACAGCATCTTTCACGTTACTTACTTACTTACTTGTGTGGAAAATAAAATTTCCACAAAATACGTTAGGCTGCTCATATATTACATTAACAGTTTCGATAACTTCGTAAAATTTGTACTCAAGTTTGTACACATTGTAGGTATATTACCGAGGTCAAATAAATGGCCTACGAGACATTATACTCTGTGCGTTCATGAACAATAATTTCAGGAATGGCTTTACAGATTTAAATTCGAATTTTACTGATTGTAGCACAACTGCAGCAAGCTTCCCGAAACATAGCAATCGCTTTACAACCACGCTTGCGAAGTTGTAGGCACAGGTAGTTAATTATAGTAATTCATTTATTCATTCTTTTGCCTATAAGAATTCGCATTTTACTAAATTCACAGGAATTTTCTTGGCTAGTTTTTCATCTAGCAGACATAATGCTCGATTAACACTCCATAACGGTCAACCGGAAGTGTGGACGCCATGTTGGCGGCGAGATAGCGGAAATATATCGCAGGAAGTCAGAGGCCATTATTCAGGAAGGGAAACCTTCCGTTGTCACTTCATAAGTAGGTACTCTTATTATTTGAAGATCCTTTTCAAGATCAACTGTGAAGATAAAATATGAATAATTCAGACAAATAAAATAAATATTTATATGCATGTGTTAAATTACACAAAAATTTCTCGAAAATAGGGACCGCATGTATGAAATACAGGTAATTATTGAAGCTTGAAATACTTATAAGTTAAACAACAGTCGTTATACAATTTTTTTATTTCATTTGAATTTAAATTTTAAAGCTATATTTTCTAGATTGAAAATAAAGGGCAATGGGTCATTTTGGACCAACTTCTCAACAGTGATGGAACCTATGCCATATGATTGCTTTTAGGCTATAATTCATTTTATACTATGGCAGCTAAGTTGAAATCAAGCGCGAACATAGTGTTTTCGTAGATTTTAAAACTAAAAAAATTGAAATCATTCATATTATTTAAAAAAAATATTAAGTGTTTGAACCTTTCTTTGTGTACATACATTCGCAAATTGATTTTTATTTATATAGATACTAAAACAAATGTAACAGTTCTTATTTTGATGTTCACATTGATGTATAAATGTAACACTTATCATTTGTTTATTTGGATGACGTTGTCGTTTGTATATTATTAAAAATATTATTGTAGTTATGAGTACTGAAATAAAAAATGTTTAAAAAATCTATGTACATCAAAATCGATCATAATAAACCAATGTATCAACAATATGCTACTAACTCCCAAAGTACTTTTATATTATTGAGAGCTCCAAAACACAATGTTCGCGCTAGATTTTGACTTGGCTGCCGTATAGTATGAATTAAATAAAACCCCAAAACCTTTCAAATGCTATGAGTTTTACCACTGTTGAGCATTGGTCCAGACTCCATACTAATTTGCCCATACTCCTTTAAAGTAAATAAATTTTCACAAGTAATATTACCTAATGAAAAATATTATTAATTGATATAACCTTATTTTAATTATTAAGTAATAACTACGCAACTAAAGAAAAACACTCTAGTTACCATTGCGTTGGAAATTTTTAAGTTCTAAACTCCCCTTTAAACCCTTCTCATTATAACACATACAATTCATAAGTGAAAAGCGATAAAATAAGAAAAACTGTGATTTTAGATTTTTTTTCTACTTGGAGATCTTCACTAAAGAAGATTTTCTCTAAAGAAAAAATGTTGATAACGAATAGTAGTTTTCACGCACATTACTTTAGCTATCCAAAGTAGGATATTTTGCCAGCACCTATATGCCTACTAATCCTACTATGCCAAAGAAGCTACAAAAATACTACAAACTATTTCTACAAAATCCCTTTCTTATAAATGCTATTGAGAATGAAATATCTTTGTAATTAATTAAGAAAAAAAAGAAGAACGAATCAGATTATAGAATCTACGCGATTTCGTCCGTCTGTGCAGAAGCATCCTGTACCCAGCGTCCGCGTATCTTTATTCATTAGAGCCTTTTTGTTATTCTGATGTATATTACTGTAAACTTTTACTAAAATACATTCAGTAGTAGTTAAAGGTAACGAACATTAGCTATGTCCTCCTAAACTTTCATATTACAATAGTTATTCTTATTGCTTAAATTATAAAGTTATCGAAGCAAAAACATCTTAAAATTAAAAATATTTTAAACAAGTATAATTAATTCTTCTGTTTCCGTGAGTAAGTATGGGATAGCAGACCCCAATTCATACTCCTTTATCCTTAATTCATCCTACAAAGGTTGGCAACGTACTTGTGCACATGTGGTATATGTGTTTTGATGGTAGGTGCACTATTATGCAGATGCAACTACCATCAAAGCCTGTGTTGTAGTTGAAATTACATATTTTTGGACTTTTAAATGTTTTTGGTGCATTCTAGTGAAACTAATAAAGAAATTGTGATCAATTATTTTAAAAGCATACAGCTATTACTTAACACACAATACACAATCTAATTTGCCCGCTTCCATTTAATATATTGCACCGATTTTGAGGACAAAAAACTTGTAGCGACTCCCGAGAGCCGGCGCGATGTACGGGTAATGACGTGTTCTTCTCTTGACACGTGTCTGACACGTGCGAGGTATGAACTTGAGTACTTAGTGTATTAGGTGTAGCACAGCCAGTATGTACTGAATCAGCAAGTATATATAAAGCAATTTGGCGAAAAAATTCCAATAGTTACGAATATTTTTTTCCTATCAATTAGATGGTAAGTTACTAACATCAGGAGCAGGCTTGAATACTCTACCTGATTCGATTTCATGTGTGGTTCAGAAATAAAGACGAAGAAACAATCACGAGGAAACCAGCGTTTCAGAGATAATCTTCGAATCAATCTTCGAAGACATGTGAAGGGTGGGCTAGCATGGTGCAATCCTAATTAGTTGTCACATGGAAGGCCTGCGTTTCGGCAATAAATAAGGCTTTTATGGATAAAATCCATTTGTGTGTATACACAAAAGGTATACTGCTAAAGTATACTTTTTATGCAAAGCTATGTTACTTAATTATGGAACTGCTACCCAAAACTACGCCTTTTAGCTCTCATAGGATTCTAGAGATTTTTTTTATCTCTCTTGGTTTCCAAAGGCTTATGAAAATATTGGTACCATTTTAATCATCAATACTAATAATCAATCTGTAAGAGTTGGTCATGGCTTATGAAAATATTGGTACCATTTTAATCATCAATACTAATAATCAATCTGTAAGAGTTGTACTTTGTTTTCAGAGATATCGTGTTTAAGTATAGGCTCTATATATGATACTGAAACTAAATTGACAATTTTTAGATTTTTTTTCTGTATGTATGTATGTTCCTCCATAACTCTTAAACGAATTAACTGATTTTCAAGAAACTTGGTATATAAACATTTAGACGTACAGTACACAGGATAGGCTACTTTTTCTTTTTTAACGCGGACGAAGTCGCGGGCGCCAGCAAGTTATAAAATAAAATGCAATAGTACAATCTACAAGTTTTCTCTAAGATTCTATGCTACCGCCCAGACCTGTACTTTTACTATGATGTTAAAATCACTACCTACTCGTATCTAAATTATACTTCAATAATCCCCTTAATTTAGCTTTAGCAGATAGAACATTTTCTAAGAGACATTACTCGGTGCTTATCTAGTATCGGAGATTGATTGATAAACAAGCTAAAAAGCTGTGGCTGGGGGACACATAATTGAGCGAATTTCCTCACATCGCCGCAGGCTGTTGGTTGTTGTGTTGTGTGTGTGTTCACAACTGATACACACTGTTCTGACAGATGCTAAAATAATATATCAATCGATTGTTTTATAAAGAAAAGTATGGTGTTAATTAAATAAACACATAATTTAATTAAAACAAATATTGTATCGATTTAGAATAATATTTCCAAGGCTATTAAACATTCATAATAGCGAGCGCTGCAAGTAGCAAATCAATTCTCTTTCTCTTTCAGAAATTCACACGTGTGCCTCTCACAGAAAAAAACTACTGATTTGGATGAAAATTTACATTTTTACCCTAGAAAAATGTTATGGACGAAATACACGATCAGTCCATCGCGTCAAATTAACTGGCGTGAAGCCAAAATTTGATCGTGAGTGGTAAAAACTGATGGCTTGATGTCAAAAACTTTAAAATCGCGCCGTTGCCTCACGTCATTTTGTCGTCACGCCAAACGCTTGATCGTATATTTAGTCTAGTAGATTCCCGAGGGAACGTCTTAAAATATTAAAAATCGGGCGCCACCATCGTCACAGCGATAAAGCCAAAGCCATCGAGCGATAAAGACTGTACAATGTACATATTTCTTTTTCAACCCGGGTGAAGTCGCGGGCACCAGATATTGTGGAAATAATTGCGAACAGACGTTTTAAATGCGAAATTTAACTACATTTAACGACGAATATTCATGCTGAAATTGTTGTTACGATGTAAATTTAAAATAATAAGATAATTTATAAGCTCTAGTTAACAGACAAAAATCATTATTTATTCTAAAAATTTATATTTCAAAGCCGTATGTCGCGGGGTTTAGGGTGTGCATCGTAGCATGCGACATAACTCAAATTAATTCATGTTTTGTCATTCCCTCACTTTATATTCGGGGTTTAATGACACAGCACTATAAAACGTCATAGTAGAAGTGTGTATCCAATACGTAAGATATCGCGGACGTGCGTACGGTTTATAAATGGGAAAACATGGCTTTGCTCTTACTGGCCGGTTAGTATGTGCTTCGCAAAAAACCAATATTTGAAAGGGGTGCTATTGAGAAGCGCTCTTTAGTGCCGCGTATAAAACCCGATGGAAATTATCTTGATTAATGTTTGAGGATTTGTGTTCATTATGAATTACTATCATGAAATGTATTTTAATATTATTGTAAAGACTAAAGAAAAATGGTAAGTTTGTTTAGAGGTAGATGTTAAAATATATCTTACTAGTTGAACGCGGCCACACTTCGCTCTGGCTCAGTCAGCAACGTATGTACCATGTTTGCCATAACAACGTATGAAAATTGTTTTTTTTTTAATAAAAAAAACTTCGTCCGCTTCCGATCGCTACCAAACTTCACAGGATTACCCGCTGGACTAATCTGAAGATTGTATGAAAGTTTCATCATAACATAACATACCCACACATATCACCTTTTATATATACGATGATGACGATATAAAATTCTCCTGTCACAGTCTTTGTAACAAAACTCCCCCGAAACGGCTTGACAGATTTTTATGAGATTTTTGGTGTAGTTCAATTCGGTAGGTCTGAGAATAGGTTGTAAACTATTTTTTAAACCCCAATTTTTTTTGGCAAAACAAAGTTTGCGGGGTCAGCTAGTGAGACTATAAACGAATAATTATCATTTATCTCTCTTTCAACTAGTGAAAACTGTACAAAATCCGTTCGATGGTTTAAAAAAGTTAGCCGAGAAAGAGATAGAGACGGACAGCGGCTTTATTTTACAATATTTACATGTATATAGGATATAATTAGAATAAATGAAGGTTTCCAAGATTATGTAGTCTTAAAAATATTTAATATTGTGCACGATTTTTTTTCTATTTCTTTTTATTATAATATCATATACAACATAAATAAAACAGTTATTTAATATGATGTAACAAAACAACACGAGACCGAGCTTGTAATTAATTCTGACTGTGGCTTTTAATCAAGCGGCATATGTCGGAAATATGCGGTCAACGTTTATATATACGCGAAAACATTTAAATTATTCATTGAGAATACGCGCGTATTGGACGCTAACGAAGTATTTAAACAAAATTTTACCAATTCAAAAGTTTTCAATGCGTCAAAACAATTATACTGTGATAAATTGAATACAATTTTTCCGCACGAACTTTCTCAAGATGGCAATAAAAGAAATATGAATAATATTCACAACTTTTCAGAGATTTATTAAAGATATTACAGCAAAATGGAAAGCGTTATTCACGCGCAGGTGTGCTGACGATATGCTAACTTGCTATATTTTCGTCGGAAATTGAGTTAGGAAAATTCTGCGGGTATCACCTATTATATTGTGAAATGATGTATTTGCATAACTTTTATTCAATTTATTGTTTGTATTAGGCAAACCGGTTTGGAAATCTTTTTAATACTTTGAGATTTAAAAGAAGTTCATTGTTGTAACAGTAGGTATATTCCGGCACGATAAGCATCTCTTTTGAAATAGCCAAATGTATGGCTATATTTTTTTAACTAAATTAAAACAGACACTTTATAATAATATTATAATAATTATAAGTACATAATAATATTATGTAAATTTTGACGTGAAAACTCGTAGAACTGTCGACAGTAATAATAATTTGGGTCCGAATGGTAAGGTGGTAAGGGTAGTAAGGTATAATACCTCCTTGGATAGCAATCATCTAATGAGCTCCGAGATTCTAGTCCACTGTGTGCAGACACATCAGATGCAGATGCAGTGTTGCGTGTGCTACAAGGTAACAGTCAACGTCATCATCTCTAAAACGTACTATTATGAATCAAATCACAGATCATTGGCACCGTCATAATAAATATCTCCGTCAATTAATAGCCTTGTGTCAATTAATAACATGTCAATGAAACAGATTATATCAAAGAAAAATATACTTTTTCGATCTTGAATACTGACATTTCACGCCCAATTCTCGTCCAACTAATGACTATCTGACTTCTTAATTGTTACTGAATATACCTACTATGTATTAATTTATTGGCAAATTCGTTGGCAAATTCGACATGCGACACACGACACGTATTTACCTTAAACAAAATATTTAGAATAGATTTTCATACAGGCTTTATGAGATTAGTATTTTTTCTAGAAATTTATTCGACAGCAACTCGAATTGTTGTTTTAAAGGTCCGCATGTTGTTAAAGGAACATTTATTGTAATTAACGTTTTGTTCGCTCTCTTAATACAAAGAAAATATTCCAAAGAATGTAGCAAAAACGATATGGAAAAGTCGTTAATAGGCAATATGTGAGCCGAAATTGCTTCGCTAACACTGTTTTCTCCGTAACTAATATAGCGGTAATCTCATTATCACGAACTAGTGTTCGAGGCCAACATTACTTTTTCTCTATAATAGATAGCGAAACTGTATATTCATTAGACAGTTAATGGCTTTTAGAAAAAAAAGCTTTAAATTTTTTCTATCTCTTATATTGTGTTCATATAGGAAATTTCCGAATAAATATAAAAATAAGTAATACACAAATGTTGAGATTTTGTTAAGTTCTTCAAAGAATTCACGGAAAAAAAATTAAATAATAAATCTAGTCTTAATGCAATAAGTAATGTTAAATAATGTTAAATGCCTATCAACTTCCTTGATAATTAAGGCAAACATAATTTTTCAAATCCGATGTTATTTCCAGAGAAATAGTTCATAAAGATGTCATGTTTTTTTTAAATATGTTCAGATTAACGAGAACTAAGCATTTTAAAACAATAAGCATTCCTAATAAGTAAAACATGAAACAGAAAGAAATAAATATCAAAATAAATAAAATTGGTATATTTATTGCTATTATAAGACAAACAAACAAAAAAAAAAAAAATATTATTTTAAAATTTAACAAAAATCCTAATGAACATCGAAATGCTATAATGAGTTTTCACTACTTAAACTACTCTTTGAAATATCTTTAAATTAGCTTTACAAGCTTTTCCTTTGATACAAAAAGCGGAAACTAAATTGAAAGTGCGTTTGAATTAATTATGCTATCTGAGCAGGGAAGAAAATAGATAAGTTATTTCTTTTCCCTCCCGTGCTTATTAGCAAATGTGTTCATATTTCAGCTGGAAAGTTTTGCAGCAACATGACACTTTTTGCCACTTACTTAACTTGAATCCTTTAGAAATCTTATTAGGGTTTAATGTTCACACTCTGGTAACCGCCCGAGCACCGGATCACAGATGGGCGGCCATTCTGGCTACGGCTGGCGTGGCTCATGTCGTCGAACGAATCCGGCAGTTGGGGCTCACCGTAGCCTTAAACAAGACCGAGGCCATGTGCTTTCACGGGCCTCGGAATGCACCACCGCCGGGTTCAGAGATTACCATCGGGGGGGTCTCCGTGAACGTGAAGCCCACGATGAAATACCTCGGCCTCGTCCTGGACAGCCGCTGGAGCTTTGAGGGACACTTTCGGCTCTTGGAACCGAAGTTGGTGGGGGCCGCTGCCGCTTTGGGCAGGTTGCTCCCAAACCTGGGTGGGCCAAACACTGCCTGTCGTCGTTTGTATGCGGGGACAGTGCGGTCGATGGCTCTATACGGAGCCCCAATCTGGGCGGACGGCCTGAGACAGAAATGCAGGGCGCACCTGCGCCGCGCGCAACGTGCGTTAGCGCTCAGGATCGTCCGGGGTTATCGGACAGTGTCTTTTGAGGCTGCATGCGTCATGGCGGGCACGCCACCATGGGACCTCGAGGCCGAGGTGCAGGCGACCGTGTATCTGGGCATGGCAGATGCACGGTCTCGGGGAGCTCAGCCTCCGCAAGAAGTTGTCTCGCGAATCCGTTCGCGTGCACGCGAAACCCTCCTCCTGAAATGGAGCGAGAGGTTGGCCGAGCCAAGTGCCGGCCATCGCACCATAGAGGCTATTCGCCCAGTCTTGGACGAATGGCTCCAGAGGAGACACGGGGCTCTCACGTTCCGCCTGGTGCAGGTGCTCTCGGGACACGGCTGTTTCGGGAGCTATCTCCACCGGGTGGCTCGTCGGGAGCCAACCCCAGAGTGTCACTCGTGTGCATGCGCTGAGGACAGCGCACAACACACTCTTGCGGAGTGCCCTAGATGGTCGGCGCAGCGAACTGAGCTCGCTGCGACCATTGGACTGGACTTCTCTCTGCCTGCCGTAGTAAAAGCTATGGTTCGCAGCAGAGACGCTTGGCGAGCGACTCAATCCTTCTGCGAAAATGTCATCTCGCAGAAGGAGGCGGCGGAGAGAGATCGAGAGGATGACGTCCTGTCTCATCCCCTCCGTCGCCGAAGAACTGGACGCAGGCGGCTGGCGTACGCTCGCCACCTGGATCCCTGACAGGACTAGGGTGGTAGATGGGGACTCTACCGCCCGCTTCATCCTGAGAGGCACGGCGCACTTTGGCAGTTCGGGTGCGCCGTCCCGATGAGCCAGTGTCCGATTACGGACCCCGCGGCGGAGTTGCGGAAGAGTGTTCGCCCGACCTCGCAACTTCGCCTTATAGCGGACGTGGAGGACGCCAAGAGGTTTAGTCGGTAGGTCTTCCCCAATACCATCTCGGGGCAGGAGTCCGACATAACCCACCGGTCTGTCCCCAGGCCGGTGGGTATCCATGATGGATTCCTCTTGTAAAAAAAAAAAAAAAAAAAAAAGGGTTTAATGTTCAAGTGAGCGTCTCAAAAAAATACATTCTCTTTTAATGACTTTCATGTGAAAAGGTTTACATGTTGAAGAGTATTCACTTATTTTTTTTTATTGTTGATGATTCAATTTGAATGGTTTATAATTATATTAGTCCAGTATCCCTCAAAGGAATTTTTTTCTGATTACTAACAGGCTGAATCTTCGTGAGTAGTCAGTTTTCCGAGAGTTCGTCCGAGAGTTCATAAATTTGTAATGTAGTAATCCAGCCTAAACTTTATCTGAACTTGAGATATAAATTCGATAAAAGTGGAGTACACCATTTGTGATAAATATAGAAGCTTTCGTATTACAACACGAATGGAGGTGATAATCGTTTACGTATGCAGATTGTGATCGCTACGAGTATTGTACATGATGTAATATTTTATGTGAATAAGTTGAAAAGCACAATCTTCACTCAATTAAAACATAAACAAAGTTGAAAACGACTGGCTGAAATCTCAACAGTAAAACGTCTGACATTTTGATTTAGTGATTTTTTAAAAACTACATTATGGTCCAGTATCCCTCAAAGGATTTTTTTTTGATTACTAACAGGCTGAATGTTCGTGAGTAGCTTCAGTTTGCCGAGACGAACAACCTTTTCCTCTGCGAAAATTCTCGATAGAGGTAGCTAAAGGAGTTAGCAGCCGTAAAAAACTTCCAAGCGTAGGACTGGGAAAACGTATCACTCAATTTATTATACAAATGTTTACTAAGCTGCAGACCAAAAATCAGCTGGTTAGTATACCCATCCCTTCCAAAAAACCACTCCCAATAAATCATAATAATAAGGTCATAAAAATTATTACTAACCAGCTGATTTTTTGTTTGCAGCTTAGTAAACATTTGTATAATAAAATGGCCGCATAGTCCTACGCTTGGAAGTTTTTTACAGCTGTTAACTACTTTAGCTACCTCTATCGAGAATTTTCTAAAGATTCTAGCTAAAGCTAAGTAGATAAATTCATATTATTAAGTTTAGAATCCTTTAAACTTAGGCAGCATACTTTAAACTGAAGTTCTATATAGTATACTGAAGTTCTAAACTTAATATTTTTTTTGTACATGTTGCAAAATTCACAGAGAATTCAAAGTAAGTATGTAAAATGTTAAATAAAGACTCGTCTTCTCAAACTTAGCCAGTGATTGGGTATGTATCGTGCAAGATATTCTAGTTGGTAAAAGCATCTGAGTTTGAGACGAAGGAGTTCTCGTTTCACTAATGGCACTACAACAACGTGACTTCCGAACTTTCACAACTATTCAATCCTTACAAGTGCCTCTGCGATCGTACAGCTTGAGGGCATAATATGATGCATTTCTCTACTTTGAAGTTCTTCCCAACATGAGAGATAATAGCAACTTTGAATTACATTTTAATAATAAAAATGCAGCTCATTTTATCTTAAACACAGGCAGGTCTAGGGGCAGTAACCACCGCGTTAAAGAAGACCACTGCTAAATTACAACACCATTCCTTAATCCAACTTATATCGTCAGAGTACGAAAGAAGTTTGAAGTGAAAATTCGAATAATTTTCTGACAAGTAATTTGACAACTACTTTGTAATGTAACGGTGTAAACGTTAATACGTTCTTCTAATGAAGAAAATACAATTCATTTATCACCAAACAAACACACCTAGGCTCTATATATCGTAACTAACAGAGTAGCAGTTTCTAATTCTATGCTAACAACTAACAAGGGAGTGTTATTCGGTTACATCCAGACAGGTCCTGGGGGCTAACTCTTAAAAGGTAATTTAAAGTATCTACACGAACGAAACTAACAAAATTGGTAATTGAAACTAAGATACAAATTTAATGCCCTTAATATAAACTAAGAAACAAAGTTTATTTAAAAAATACAAAGGACTTATTTTGAGGAAACAAAAAATAAATAAAAATTGATAATGGGTACGAGTATAGACCTCTTATTAGGTCTTATTGTAGGTATTTGCTACGTTATTTACCTAAAGAAATAAATCTATTTCACGTACCAGACAATTTATCTTTTCGAGTATACATATTTTTATAAGCACAAATACATTTTTTACATTTACGAGTTATTCTTTTGGATGCGCAACTAAAATATTTTCTATTATGAATAAAATTCCTTCAGTGAATACTTGAAGCGCTTATAATGTTCAATATTAAATTCTTGTTGCAACATTCATATTTCCATGAGTCCGTATTGCGGACCGCACGCTATTGGGTGTTCAATATCTACAATATTTGTTACTTCCACTACTCAGTTTCATAGAATTTTTGTACTTACTTGCTTGGAATAAAGTTTCATTTGTGGTGTTTCATCTATTGTTCTACAGTGGGTCAAAATAAAAATTGTGTCTTATTTTTATGTGAATGTCGCCAATATACAAATTTTTTTTTTCGGGTATAATTTATAATTTATTATAACATTAGTAACATAATAGTTTTCATACATATACATTACAGATACAAGTTTACAGTTGAACTAAAAGTAAGACATAGGATAATATAGAGAAGACATAGGATAATATAGGTGTATGATAAAATTGTGCTAGTTTTTATTTTTTGTTGATTTGAATTAACAAAAACGGGTTGTTATAAGTTGTATTTTTCTGTGGAAACGTAGCTCCCAAACGGATGAACCAATTTTGATATTTTTTTTTTGTTGAAGAAATGTCGCTATTAAAAAAGCAATGGGTAAGGTACATTACTTAATTTTATTGTTTTTCTATTACACCCTTTTTGTTGATTCCAATCAGATACATAGTTTAAGCATCGCATTTTGAGAGGCAAAATAAAGATTTTATTTTAAGTAAAAAGAAATGAAAACTCTAGAACCTTTTCCTACAGCATTGCTTTCGGGATGGAATGTAAATACATGGTGATATGAATATAAATGCTGTTTAAGCAGACGAGGGAGGGTTTTGCTCGTTATTATAAGCAACCATAGGTTGTTATGGCTAGTCTTCGAAGCACGTAGGGGAGCACATTACGGTCCATCTGGATGTCACACGTTTTCTTGATAAATCTTATTTCGTAGAATATTAAGTCGTAAATATTAACAATGAACCGAAAACTGAATAAACCAAAAAAAACTGAACCGCTTGTTTGTTTTCTTTTTGTTATATACGATGTAAAATTGTAATCAGTTGCATAAAATATAATGAAATTTTGTCTGTATCATTTTATATAATATATGTATACATCGTTTTACCTTAAAATATTAAAGCGTACCAACATACAGATTGACAGACGGCGTAAGCGACTTGGTTTTATACTATGTCAAGATGTAGGAAAATAATCGGAAAATATATAATACTAAAAAAATATTCGTTGCAACTTCTTAAACTAGCGTTATCTTTGTCAACAACATTCTTTCTCTTTCACTTTCTCGGTTAAAAAATTCAAATTACACTTGGCCTATTGTTATCTTCCCTGCATCCTGAAGAGGTCTTACGGTGCTGCCGCAAACAATATGCATATTCGCCACCCCACCCTCGCTCACACGAGTGTCTAGCTTTATGCAGACTAAAACTAGTATTGGTGCTAGCCAACGTCGAGATTCTTATACAATAAAAAGCTGAGTATTAAGTGCCTTCTTGCACTATAAAATTAATATTCAGATTTTATCCTACATTAGTTGAAGCTCGCTATAAAAGATTCATGAGATTACCAGGCTTGGTCGAGAATAGTTACGTAAAATTTCAATGTAAGTATATTTTTTAATTAATACATTCTTTAGTATAGTAGACTACATTTTCAAAATAAAATTACATCTGTCATGGCAAAAAGTCCCATAATTTTTTATAATAATAAAGAATTTTATGAAACAGAGAATTTTAGAAGTAACAAGGCACACTGCGTTTCGCAATCATTTGGGCAGCTCACACACACACATATAGATTTTTATATAAAAGAAGAAGAAATATACATACTTTCTAGCCTTTTTTTGTCACTCCTTTTTTGGGGGCATGCTAATTCTCAAAAGCTGTAAGTCCATAATTTTTTGTACCCCTCCCCTTTCCTTGCCACTGTGTATTGAGGAAAAAATGAAGTAAATTATTTTTTTATTGTTTAAAAACATAATATCTTTGGAAATAAAACGTGAACTTATATTTAGGTGAGTAACAATATAAAACTCCTATGGTGACACTGTGTGCTCCCGCGTACCCCCACAAAAAAGCCCTGTACTATAATATATTAATTCATCTTCAAATGAGTTACATTGAATTGTGTTTTTTCAAAAAAGTAAGTAGGTAAGTACTTTTCGAGTACTTTTGTCTTACTGCACAGCTCTTACATCATAGGATTATGTCGTCAGCAAATAATGCACAGAACGTAGTCGTCGACGGCACCGCTGGTAGCCGCTATAAAACTAGGTCGTATTCAGAGGAACGGAGGAATGAAGGGAATTCTACTTCGGGGATTACTCAGAATTAAAGAGTCAGCATGATGTGGAACCCGGAATATATTACCTAACTAAAACATATAGTACATTCACGATATAAATGTATTCACTCCATAATGTTAACCACTCCAGAATATTTATTGTTTATTCTTTTTTAATTTTGTGTACATTGTAAAGATGAATAGCTAATAATAAAACCATTTTTAATATGAATATAAATTCTATTGTATCGACCCCTTCTTATTCCTTATTTTTTATCCTATCAGAGTCGGCAGTGCATTTGCAACACACAATTGGTTGCTTGCCTATTACCTATAACCAATCACCTATGAAGGTTATTTTTGGTCTCCGTCTCCCTAGCTGATAAAAGCATCTCTTATAATGGCTTAGTCCTCGGAAATAGTCCTTTTTACTGGATGAAATATACCCTATGTCCTTTCTGGTGGCCCAGACAACGTGTATGCAAAATTTCATGGTGATCGCATCAGTAGTTTTTGCGTGTAAGCGTAACAAACAAACAAACTCACATTCACATTTATAATATTAGTAAGGATAATATCGCATACTCACCAGTAGAACTCATTCCAAGGTTTTGTTTTTAATTTTGTTCTTTTATAAAAATAGTAGAACAGTTTGGACATGTTTCATTAAAATTATTCGAGTCCAATCTGTCATACTGTGCAGTAGAACTAGTTGGAATTTTTTTGTCCAAACTGTTCTATCGTAGAACAAATAGTAGAACAGTTTGGAACAACCCGTTTTTATGACAAAAATAAGAAAAGAAAAAAAAAAAAACAAAAGTTATGACCTTTATCATTCTTATGACATAGCACCTTATAACGCTATGTGAGTTGACTAAATATAGCCGTCTAAATAGTAGAGTTGTCTAAATGGTACTATGGATGCGCTCGCTCCCAGCCGGAGAGGAAAATGGCACGTTACAGCGCACTCTACACCTTAAGTCATTGTAGGCTGATGGATGCGCACACCCAGTCATATGTTGGGGTTGGTCTTTCGTATAGCTTATCAAATACGCAGCAGTCCGCAGTGTGTTATGGTTAGGGAGCCCACGATGCTAAATGTGTAGTCACTCGAGCGTCGTGGCGACCTATTGGACTTCGAAGATTGGATGGTAAGAAGAAAAAAAGGTTATATGAAGTTTTTCATTTCAGCGGTGGGGTGAGCGTCTACAGGCGTTCAAAATTTTGTAGGCGCTGTATTTTAAAAAATCCTCCATATAATCGTCAGATTAAGAATCAGCACGATCAGGAATTTAGGCTGAACCGTCTGTATGAAAACCTGACGTGCTCGAGTATTACAAAATGAGAATCGTCAAAAATATTTTTTGCATTTTCAAAAAGCTGCCACGAGCTTGCGTTACATCCGAATCGTCTGAATTTTAAATGGAGCTTAGTTTAGGTTCATTTAACATCCCCTCTGAAAATCTGAAGCGCTCGAGTTGTATTTAAAATTTTACCCTCACCCCCGCCAACCCCACCAACCAAACCGTCAGATTAATACATATCCGTTACCGGAGACACGTGGGGTATATACATTGGCAATATCTGACGCGCTCGAGTAAATCCAAAAATACCCTCTTGGGCTATTAATGAAACAGCGATAATTTCTGAAAATAAATAAATAAAGAATGGTTAACTTCGAACTAAGAAAACCTTTTTAATAATTTCATTCTTATTCTTGTTCTTGCTTACTTGAAGCATAATATGAGTTGGTACGCAGAGAATTTATAACACATAAGCTGTCACAAAGATGATTGTTTATGTCTCGTATAATATTCTTGGCAACTAGATGGTCTATCGTTGGCCAACTTGCTTTAGTTATCCGGTGAATGTATCCATACACTGTTCAGATTGCAGCGAAGAAGTAAATCAAAGATGGAGGGTGGTTCATATATTTAATGAAACTTAAAAAGTTGTACACATATTATATGTACATGTTATATACCTACTTACATGTATATTATAATAATTAATTAAAAAAATTAAATAGGTATATCGGTATATCACAAAAATTGAAACTATTCTTTAACTTCTGCGTAATGAAAATGACAACACAATATGGTATTCATTTATCTTAAAATTCATAAAATAATTCTTCATATATATAAGTATGTTTTGATACTTTCTAATATTTTAAAACTTTTACTTCAGCTTTTTGAAGTCCAAATTTTTAAAAACAAACATCTAAAATTATAGTAAGAAAAAAACTATTCGATTAACATCTATTCGGGCTAATCTAGAAAAAAAATCTAAATGAAATTTCTAGCCACGAAAAGTGATATCGTGAAAATAATACATTACGTATAAAATAAATTAGAACACCGAGTAAAGTAATATATTTATTTAAGATAGTAAAATGTGCGCGATTTGTTGAAGCTGGAATGGCCAGCCAAATCCAATAGCACTAGATACTATCTGACTGAGGGCCAGTGAAATAGTGGCTAACATTTCCTGCTCTACAACGAAGCTTTTCGAATAGTTGCTTATACTCGCTTTTGGACGTTAGTAGGTACCACATCTAAAACTTCACTGCATACTTAGCTCTGTTTACAAAACTAATTTTATTGAATTTTTTTACTCTATATTACTCTATAATACTCTGTATGAGGGCTTCCCATAACTCGCTTGTACTACTGGATAACTTCAGTTATGGATATATCTGCTTAGCAACAAATGTATGTTTAATTGTTAGCTGAACAAAACCCTAAATCAAAAAAGACCGCAAAATTTTTGACTTCAGCTTTTTGGTGATTTTATCCCTAAACGACTAGTTTTTATTAATACGTACTTTGGACGTTAATATAACTGATTATTTCTAAGTCTGTTATTATTCAGTTGAACTTGCACAGATGTTAAAATATCGATAAAATGTCGTGCTAAATTATCGACAAAATAGCAAAACAGCACAGTGCATGTGCTGTTTTGTCGATGAAATATGTATTATAATTAAATAAATATTACACGTATGTATCAAAAGTTGCAGTAGTCTATAAATATCGAGCAAGATAGATTAAGCTGGAGTGCCTTAGAAAGGAAGTCCATCAAAGCTAACGCTCTCAAACCAGCGTACTAACTGCAGTTCATCCTGAAGCGAACGTCAAAGTGAAATAGCGTTTGTAAATTGTATAGCCGCAACACAAGAACACAGTAGAAAAGGAACGCGCAGTAGTGGACTTTTCAAACGAGTGTTTATGGCTCGCCTATGATACGTTTACCCTTATGTACTTTATACCTTTATTAAAATTTACAATACTATACAAATAATTCAACTCCCTTACCATGGTGAAAGAAGACATGTGTTTGGGTAAGAGTAAGGGATGTTATACTTATCGTATAACATACTTACCGTTATACTTATCGTTAATTCTACTAATGGTGCTTGTGTTATAGGCGACGGTAGCTACCTACCATCAAGCCGTCAGCCTGTTTACCGATTTTAACAAAAAAAAAAGTTTCTTATTCTTAACATATTTTACTGATATACTGAGTTATGTAAAGGGCTATAATTTCTGGTTGGCGGATACCGTTCGTCAGCTCCGTTAATGAAATAAACTTTCAGGTAGAGCAGCCAGTGTTAATATTCATGGGAGGCGCTGTCCCAGCCCTTGTAAATGTTTTATTCGTTAACGAGTCTACCGGATTAGGGTAATCATGTCACGTCGTGTGAGAGGCCTCCGCAATTAATACAGCACGTAATCAATTTCAGTTTCAGGTAGTAACGTTACAAAGGAGTTCTACGTTTGTGACTCAGAGTATTGTAATGTATCATTTAATAATCTACTTATACCAAAAAAGATTCACGGTGGTCACGTGACTATTTCACTGGTCTATATACATAACTTGCAAATTATATTTAATATTTTTCTTTTTATAAAGTACAAGACTCCTGATAAATTAAGGCATAAAACAAATTAATATACTTTATTGAATGAATTAATGTGTCTTATTCATATGAGTTGCAACATTAACGCTGGCTAAATTAAATAGGAAATATACACATTTCTTACAATACGATTCGGTATTCTTCAAATTATATGACTTGCTTTTAATTGGCTGTGGTCTGTTCGTCTATAATTCCTATCAAACAAATATCAGCCAAGGTACATCGTTCTGCTACGAATTCAGCTACGACCGTAGACCTTCGTAGCTACAAGGGTCCGATGAAGTGTACCAAAAGAATTGATCAACCTCGTAAAGACAATTTATTGAAGGCTAGCTGAACCTGATAACACTTCGCTGTGGCTCGTGCGGCAGCGAAGTTCGCGTGGGGTACGGCTTATATATTTTTTTTATTCATTTTTATTTATTTCTAACACAGGCTTGCGCTCGCGACTTCGTCCGCGTTGAAAAAGAAAAAAGTAGCCTATTCTGTGTCAGTTAGTTAATTCGTTTAAGTTATGGAGGAATATACATACATACATACATACATACATACATACATACATACATACATACATACATACATACATACATACATACATACATACATACATACATACATACATACATACATACATACATACATACATACATACAATATCTACACTTACAGATTTATTATGTATTTATTTATTTATTAATTATACAAGGCCCCCAACGAGGCAGGCATCTAACTATAAAACACTGTTCAAAATAATTAGCCGCCGCAATTATAGGAAGCTCAACATACACCAATAAAAGCTCCAAGCAACATCCTATGTACAGTCGGCCGCATAAGTCGATTAACACATTCAAAAGTGCAAAACAACGTAACACTCAACGCGCCATAAGTCATTGTCACGACTAGAGAACAAAATAAACTTCACGTACAAACGATCGTAAAAAGTTTCAGTAAGTATGTAATTAAGTAAGTAAGTTGAGTGTTCAGTTGTTTTGCAATTTTGAATGTGTTAATCGACTTATGCGGCCGACTGTACTATCTAAATATAATCTAATGTAATCTATCTACTAACTCTATTAAATGAATCTATTAATCTATTAACCATTGATTGATAAGAGTTGCCCAAGTTACTTCTTATACCATCAGCTATCTGCCACTAAAAGTTCGGTCCAAATCTATCAATGCGTTTAGGAGATTAGACGGAATAAACAGACAGATAGCTTTCTGTCTGTTTGTTCCGGCTAATTTCACGAGTATAATATGTATAGTTATACATTGTATAAGCCAATGCTACAAAAAACTGTTAAGAGCACTGTTCAAAAACGTACAATTAATGACGTATCGTATAGATAAATGATGTTATAGATATAGCTAACTAATGTATGCTTCAACTTCAGAGAATTAATTTCTAAGTTTGTTTACAAAATTGCTTCTTCAGTATCAATTTACAAATTTATACAATGTTATACATTCATGTTTAATTTGCGTATAATTCCCCTTCAGACTTAACTGGCATGAGGATTATCTGCAACAGACGTCTCGCCAGTATCGTCAGCGATTCTAGGCTTAAATTTTCATTATGTTTATTGGATAATTCGCTTCGTGAGCGGTGTGAGGCGCAGAGATAGAGGGGATTGTCAATGCAACACTGAACATTTGGTTAACGCACAAACTTTCCTATGTCTCCCGGCAAAACAGTCACAGACTAGAAATCAACGTTCACATAAAACGCTCAAAAGCCAGTATACATACGGCGCCACTGGTAAAAAATTTCATCTGTTAAGATTAAATCTAGAGGTGTGGCCAAGTCTGAACGTTCACATTTTTGTCAGAACAATAGCGAAATGAGTTCTGGGAGGCTATATACAGTTACTTGAACAGTCATTTCAATAAGGAATTGTTTCACAAGCGACTGCCCTCGAACCAAAGAAAATATTTTAATTATTATATTTATCTACTTATACTGAACTAGCTACCGGCCTCAGTTGGACTAAGTGTACTAATTGGAAATCTTAATAAAAGCCCAAATTCCCTAGTCACCAAAATACATCTTAATGTGTATATATTATTTATTATTATTGTTATTATTTGAAAATTAGCATATTTGAAAACCCTTCCTTCTGTTTCAATTTTGAGAGTGAATAGAAGATTGTATTATAAATCGAAATATTTTATAGTCTACCCAATGTGAAAACGAAAGTGTTTGTTTCTTACGCTTTCACACCTTAACTACTCAAACTACAATCATTAATTCAGCATACAATGTGTGTTATATGCATAAAAATTACTATTCCTTAGGAACTCAGACGAATTCGCGGGCGAAAGCTAGTCCTTGTATAGGTATAAAATATAATGAATGACATGCTTTGTTCTGTCTTGGTACAATATTTCGTTACGTTTTATGTTGACACGAAACAAATGAAAGTACTAAGTAAGTATTTGAGCTCAAATGATAAATCTTCTTAAACAGTCATGAGGTCGCAGATGGTCCGGATATTTTAGTAAATGAGACCTACATTTAAATGTAAAGAGTTATGAAACATCCGAGAGAATTTGCCTCCTACAGTGGCATTTCTCTTTTCAGTTTCAGTATACTACACAAGGGATTAGTAGCAGATATTACAATAAAAAAATCTTTATTTTCAGCTTATCACTAGACAAACTTTATCACTAGAGAAATAGAGCAAACAATTGTATTTTTATTACTAGTCAAAAGTATATAAAATCCTAAAGCTCTTTCGGAAATATATCAATCAATATAATGTTCAATTATCTTGGCACCAGTTGACATGTCGTTATACCAAACATAACTACTACTATATACTATACTATATACTAGTTATACTATATACTATACTAGTTATACTATATACTATGTAAAGATTTATTACAACCACTAAAGAGTCAAATGAATGGAGGCAAATAATTATAGATATATAATGTTATAGTAGTCAAAATGTGTATAATTATACACCGCATCCGAATTTGCGTTTCTTACGTTGTTGTTCCCATGCGACACGACTGGCCATCTGTCACAGTGTAGACCGGGATACTAAATTACTCGCCTTCATCATCCCGCGGGAGTCGGGACTCGGGACTGACCTGAAACCGCGTTGTCGCCACTACAATATTACACTCCGTCCTCAACATGAGTCGTTTCTAACGCTCTAAATAATGAAAAACGTATCTTCAATAAAAAATTTGGAAATTTTTAAAAAAAATCTTTAATACTCCTACGAAAACAAATATTTAAACTCTCTAGAATTTATTTAATTGTTAACATTCGCAACCTTTAATATTTTTTTACATAAATGAACATCAACATTTATTTGCCAATCTATACTAATACTAATATTATAAAGCTGAAGAGTTTGTTTGGTTGAACACGTTAATTTCAGGAACTACTGGTTCGAATTGAAAAATTATTTTTATGTTGGATAGTCCATTTATCGAAAAAGGCTATGGAGAGTTGCCTGGAATCTCTTTATGTGAACCTAAAATTGTAGATGGAGAGAAACCATAAAATATACATAAATATAGCAAAGTTTAAGAAGTTTTTGTAAGTACTATCACATTTTGAAGGTTTTTAATAGCATCTAATGAATGTAAGAATAAAGTAAATATGTAAAAATCTGTTGATACACGAACGTGATCGAGCTATTGGACGTGCTTTTGGACGCACGATGCCAAAATCTTGTTTGCATCCGCTCTCAGGTGTAATCTCGTACGCGAACTTTCCTGTTTATTTTCTCTTCCAATTTCTACGGAGTGCCTGCCAAGGTGTTGTCTGATGCCCTCTTACAATTGTGTACCATACGGGCAAATATTACTCCGAACATTTTAAGACTTCAAAATTTTTTTGGTTATGAAACTTTTTTATGGAATGTTGGATATCGTTACTTACACCTAGGAACACATGCAGCATAAATAGTGACGTAAGTTACCGAATGTGGTTAAAGAAATTGTATCTGATATCTAACGTGTGAGTAACTAATTAGGTTTCTTGTAACAATATATTAGCACACGCAATATCATCTCATAGTATCTATTATTATCAAATTACTTACTACCAGATTTAATGACTTTAAGGAAGCAGTATGATACTCGTATTATTGATTACTTATTGATAGACATCTATTTCAGAAACAATCATCTGAATTGATTTGCCAACAGTGGTTAGCAATATCTGTTAAGGGAGGCTTTACATGCTTAAATGCAAGAGCATATAAAGTTAAATAAAAGTAGAAATAAAGTGTAGTAAATAAGACTTTGTTTAAAAACATAAAATGAAATTAATATTCCAATTTGAAATAAATGTTTTACAATCTTACCTCCCGTGTGTTTATAAGATAACACGCTTTTAAGTTTCTAGCAGTTTCACGCCGAGGCTGAACTTTGTTTTTAAAATCTTCAAAGTTTCCTCAGCTGATAGTTCATTTGCTTTTATTGTTGCTTTCAAGGATAAACATGAATTTAAAATGATGGATCAAAACTTCAACTGCGTTCATTACTTAATGAAAAAGTAACTGAATATTCAAAGCTTTATCTGTTGACTTTTTCAATATGCAGGCAGCTTTGAAATTAATTTATATTTAAAACAACTATAGGACTGCAATATTTTATTTAAAATAACTCTAAGGGAATCGATATGAATGGCTATGTAGTGTTATTTCAGGAATGAGTCGACTTTTAATATCTGTTTTTAGTTTTTTTTAATTGTACGACAGAGAGGCTGACAATTCATTTAATCTTAGTTGGCTACCAAATTATATAATCTAACTTATTTGATCCAAATATTCAATTTACTTTTTGTTTATATTGTTTCATTTTTCATTTTAAAACCATAATTTATACTTATTTTTTTGAAATTCTGTTTGAAATGTGATAAAAGGAAATTTTACTGGCTTAAAGTTATGTAGTGAATCCTAAAAGCTAAAGTAGCATGTGTTAGTTAAAATCTGGTTAGAACTATGTTTACAACATCACTTGTAAATCCGTTGATAAAGTGAATATAGCCAACTATTTATGAACGAAAGGGTCAGAAAGCCGATTACCGGTCGCCTTAGGAACGGAAAAAGCTTTCACTTGTAATCCACTAATGTGAGTGGCTTACGAAGGATACCAAACTTATTATAACTCTGTCGATAAAATGTTATCAATAGAACCCTTCAACTCAACATTCAAGGACGATACAAGCGAAAGCTCTAAATTTTCAGGGTGTATGAATTGAGATTAAAGAATTATTTTCTCTGTAACACCCAACATCTATAAGTATTTGCAGTTTCTGAAGGGAAAACTTCATCGAGCACGTTGGGCACTTTGCCATATAATAAAATTTAATTAATATTGATATTTAATTACATAATTACTGATAAATACCTACGTCACTTCTGCTTCTCTATTTATCCCTCTCTTCAAAAGTGAAAACCGAATTAAAATCAGTGCAGAACTTTTCAAGTTTTAAAAGCTTACACAAACCAAGTTTACATTTTATATATAAAAATTAGGATTAGGTTTAAAGGTCCAATCAAAAAAAATCTTTTATTGCTTATTAAACTTTGCATTAATGTTTCTATTCACTTTACATATGTGTGAAACCTTATAACAAAACAACTTAACCGCAAGTTCATACCCACAAGTAGGTAAATCCGGTGCCTGTTTTTGTTTCCACTGCTAGCATAACATACAATAGTTTGATCATATTTCATTTCACGTACATATTAATCTCCGAGAGGTATAAATAGGGATGCGTTGCGAGGATTTGCTATTGTGTGAGATTATTAAGGGTTTTGATTATGATTAAAATTTATATATGTATATTCATATGTGAGTAGCTGGTGCTCGCGACTTCGTCCGCGTTGAAAAATAAAAGATATATCGCATGACAAAAACTCATGACATTATATTTTTGCCAAGAGTTGCATCTTTATTTTTAGATAGCTGGTGTTCCTGAAATTCTATTATAACTATTGTAATTGTCTAGGTGATTCGCAGATTAAACAAATAAATATACAAACTTTACCTTTATATAGAGAGTAAAATTAACTAGAAAGTAAGCTAGTTAGTAGACACTAACATACCAAATTAGTGAAAAAGAGCATCATAGACAGAATGTCATTAATTTGTTTGTTTTCTAATATAAGAGAAAAACTCAAATAAGCTGTGTCATTCCGTCCCATAAGCACCATTACGCAAGACTTCCCGAAACCCATATCTCGGGAAGTTTACGAATGGGCAGTTGTAGCCGGTTCATTGTCCCCGCGAGTACAATGCGCCCCATATCAAAGTGTCCATGAATAACTTCAAAAAGAATGTGTTATTTAATTTTTCAACTTATTATGCAAACTTGTCTTTTAAACTTTAAAAAGAAAGGTCCCTGTGACCCAATTTGAATATTGGTCTTAAAATCTGAACATTTGAACTATATAAAAGTTTATATCACATTAATATAAATTTTTACAAGTGGGGGGAGGTGATAGAGAAAAATAATTTTGCAAATATTTCCATTTTTATTTTTGGGATTTTGTTAAATTTGCCTTTCTTGAATAACGTCTGGTATGGGCGCAGATCTGCGTCAAGTGACAGTGTCGTTTCACTCGATTTTAAATATTATGGGTATATAAATAGGGTTTAAAATTGAACAAACATAATGCCAAATAAATACTCAATCTAGAAATGCAACAAATAAGGAGAACCAAATCGATGCTTTTCAATTGATGCTCTTAAAAAAAACAGTTGTTCATTTGAAATAATAAAATAAAAATATATACATGCCAGAGTTGTAATTATATGTGCGCTTAAAGAAGCAAAGTTCTTTTTCATACGATATCTAAATATCTATACATACGAGTATTATAAAACAAAGTGGCTATCAGTCTCTGTATTCTGTTAACTTCTTCTAAACCACCCAACGGATTTTGACACGGTTTTTAGTAAGCGATAAACATGGAAGGTTTGTTGTGTATACAATTTAAAAAAAAGCGAGTCCTTAGTAATTTATACGAGACTAGCTGGTGCTCGCGACGTCGCCCGCGTTAAAAGTAAGGTATGTGTAACGCCTGACTAAATGTGTAAAGCAATATAACGCCTGACATCTTTGCTGTTATAAAATTTTCAGGGGTTGTTTCTTTATTTTTTAGCAGATAGCTGGTGTCCGCGACTTCGCCCGCGATGAAAATTATATACCAAAACCTTCCTCTTGAATCACTCTATTTATTTAAAAAAACCGTTGCGTAGTTTTAAGGACAGACAAACGGGAAGCGACTTTGTTTTATACTATGTAGTGATGAGTGATACAAGTAGCACCTAATCTCAGTTAGTTACCTACTGATTCGGTATTTCCATAAATATTTGAATACTAGGCAAAATACAATGAAAAATTGGAAGTCGTATTCAAAAAAAATCTGTGCAACTAACCATAGTAACGGACACATAATAAATATTCACCATGTTGCTCGTATCGTGTTATGGAGGGATGTAAATTTCCCTCTGAAACATTTAGACCACGTAGCAGGCCCCGGATAGTGTAGGATCCCCTTTCAGCGATGTGTTCGGAATGCGATAAATACCGGATATGCCCACGTCTGTTGTTTCAAAGGTTTTTGTAGTGGGTATTGCTTCCAGAATGTTTATATTCAAAACTTCACTTCAATGCACGTTGATTGCATGGTCATACAAAGCCAACAGATATTATAATACTTATAGAACAAAATTAGGTTAGCTTTGAAAAGTATTGAATACTAATTAAAAACTTGTGAAGCTTTTGCTGAACATTACCTACTTGTTAAATCTGTAATAATTATTTATATTCCTCACATATTATCTAAAACACTTATTACTACAGGGTGATTCAAGGCATTCTTCCTAATGGAATCGTACATTTGGGGACATTCCAAAAGGATATTTATTGTACATTTCAGGATACTATTTAATAAATGAAAAAAAAAAGGAATTCGCTTGAAAAAGAACACAGAGAAATAAATAGCCGAAAGCAATTGGCGCAAGTTGTGACCTTTAAAACCCAATCCAATTTATTTCCGCGACATTTGGGTAATCGCAATGATGTTGACAAATCGTCCAGTCGTCGGTCCGTACCGCCTTTTTGATGTTCGATTTTTTACACAACGAATATCGAACGACACAATAATTCATTTGATAACGAAACAGGGGCAAAGCTTGCAACGATAAATTAGTCACGAAATTGTACCTTGCAATGAAAAATACAAATTTCAGGGATATGTTTTTGGAGTGACCCTTTTTATGACTTGAAAAGTAAGTACAGCATTAATTTAAAATTATAGCTCTCACAAATATAATTAACATAATTGTTTTTTTTTTTTTTTTTTTTTTCAATTTATTTTTTATGGAAAAATATTTGACGAGCAGTTAAAAATCCATTTGATATTGATTCCTTGCAATGACGACGTCTTTATATAATAGTTTATATGATGCAAATATAACATGTACAATTATTAATGAGACTTAGCGCCTCTTTCACCAACTGTCTTGTAGGCTAACTGTCATTTAAAGTTACCGGTAACCGGGGATAATGGAGCTGATATACCTTTGTTTGTACAGTAAAAGTCCCAAACAATAAAAAGAAAATAATGAAAAAAATTCGCATATCGAATGATGCAGTAAACCGAGTGCATAATTCAATAAAACAGAAAATGATTTCTAAAAGTAACTAATCAACTCTTTACTTGTAGTTGGTAAAAGAGGCCCTTTTAATTATTGATGAGAATAAGTGTTGCAAAAGTAACAAATACATATATTAATAAAACAAAATAAATCACCTGTAATTTTTCCAAGTTTATTTATAACATTAATGTGTGTACTTACTCTGTTTTTAAAGAAAAATATAAAATGGGATTGTATTGAGTAATAATTTCACACGCAAGAAACACGTTACTTCCATTAGAGGTACCGCTACCGATACGGAAGCAAGTTTTTCTCAACCTATTCTGATTTTCAACAATCTCATCAAATCACGGCTGCGAAAGGTACCAAGGGAGCTGATTGAATTGAATGCGCGCTACCTGACGCTATATTTCTTTTCCCGCTTTCCCCAAATTGAACTTTTACCGACATTTAAATGTACTTTAATCTGATTGAACTTACGACTTAGATAAATCGGCCAGCGACGTTTCAATGCCTCAAACCTGTAAGCCAAAGTGCCTCCTGAAAACTTTTTATATTCTGATTAATGACCACATTAATTACAAAAAGCTAAAGGTGACTTCTGGTTCTTAGTCGATTATGTGATTGGCGTGAACCTTTTTAGCTTACTAAGAAAGGTTTTAAGGCATCTTACCTTACTATAAAGGTAGTCTGGTTTTAAGGTCACATCACATTCTTAGTAAGTCACGAAATCTAGTTAAATCAATTTTTTTTTTATTTCATCCTTTAATCGAGCACATCTCCGTCCCTTCTTAATTCCACTATGGTCTATAGTGCATTCGCAGCAACTTTGGCGTTGCTTACGTTATAGGCGACGGTAACCATTAAGTGGACCATCAGTCTGTCTACCCTTAATTCGTCATTTTTACTACTTGGCCATGTACAGACAAAATGTGTTGTACAGAAAACCAAGACTGAATGAATAATAAAACTACAATCGTATTAACAACCTTTGTTTAATAAAACTTTGTCGGTGTTCCCTAATAGTTCCAATGTGCAATACAATACAATGAATTCAACAGCCTTATTAAGAACTTCGACACCTTAGCGACACTGAAAGTTTCAAGACAAAATGTTCGCTTTTTAGCACAAGTTGATGACAAAATTACTTGTTGTTTTCAAATTATTTATTTTTGGATCATATACAACCCCTTAGCCTGGGGTATGAAATTTTAGGGGAGTAAAATCAAAATTGTCCTACGGTATGCCTTATGTTCTATTTCCGAATATTTTAGAATATCTGAAGTTTCAGAGTTTAATTATTCGTTCGTTCGTATTTATTAAATTATTAATTTATCGTTCGTAAGGAGTAAACTCGTCACACTCTAGTCGTGCGTCGGAGCTGACACACACACTTTTTTAACTCTTACCTGTTGTTGGTATCGTAATATTGGCCACCTTATTCTAGCTATTTTATCTGTAATTCTATGTATGTATGCATGAAGCAGTAATTTAATGTGAAATGTTTTGGATGCCTATGATTGAGTTATATACCGATTATATAATTTATCATTGATTTATAGCTTTGTGATGTTGGCGTCTTTTAAAAAAAATAAAAAAATAAAGACAGTAAAATCATAATAAAATATACATATTAAAGGCCATTATCAATCATATCGCCGACGGTTCCGAGTTAGAATCGATAGTTTTTCTAACCCGCCCGCGCCGGGCAACTTCTCATAAGAAATGCATGCTCTTCCACCTTATTTATTTACATGGGGTTAGCCCGATAAATCCGGGACTTCCTATCACGCAGGGGACTTTTATTGAACTATATATTTAGTGTTCGACGGATCAATAAGCTCGGACGTAAACTTCAGCTCTATCAATGCCCCAATATGTATTGTTTTCATTGCCGTTTGATTTCCCAACAGTTCAAGGTATGCACATTTATTATTCAGACGATAAAAGGAAAAGTTTTGAATAAGTATTTGTTTTGTTCTTCCACTACTGGTATGTTTTGTAGATACAAGACAAATAATATATTAATTGTACTGAACGACATTATTTAATTACAAAAAACTTAGGATAATCTGCGCTTATTTGTTGTGTCTGCAAATGATTCTTTTATAATAGTCAGGGATTTATTATTCAGCAAATTTATTCATTTTTTTTATCAGCAATCATATTCACACCCTTGAAGACAGCCTCTAAAGACTTCCATGAAAAAGCAGTGCGTTAGTATCTTATCTAGAGCCTCTTATCAGAATCGGTAGCGCACTGCCTTCAATGTTTATAGGCAAGAGTGTAACTTAGCACCAAGTGTTAGGCTGACTGACACCCTTTATCATAAAAAACTTGATGTTAAACTAAGTCGCTATCTATTTGTTTGTCCGTTTACTTCGCTCTTAACTAGATAATGGACTATGATGATGTTTTGACTTTTAGAGATTATCATTTGACCGAATTGCTTTTGTATAGGTTTTTGATTAATACAAATCCAAAGTCGCTAGGTGGACTTTAAATATATAATATTTTCAATGTTTTTTTTTTTAATTATTTTTACCTAACAAAACTTACACGCTAACAAATCCGGGTTACCAACTACAAATTGGACGCGTAAAAAATATTTAGAACAGGTAACATTAATTCTTTACCTTTAAACCTAAATAATTGCAGTGCTTAATGCAATTTAGCATGCACAGTAATTAACGAAGCCAGGGCACGCGGCAAGGCGACTGGAGGCCGTTTGTCATTGTGACAAATACAGCGCTGTTACTGATACACTCTGATTAACCTTGTTAATTTCATTATTAAATTAGCTCGGTTTTGCAATGTGGCAGAACCAATATTATTGAGAGCATTTTATGGCTTGTGGCGTATGGCCAAATTGGTTACAAAATGTTAATAGTTTGAAAAAATATTTGAAGTCAGCAGACACATACGATATGAGCAATTTTTATATAGCGATTAAGTGCATCAGTTTATAACTGTTCCGCTGTCATAAACTAGCCATATTATAGTCATAACATATTGCGACACCATAACCACCCTTTCCTAGAAGAATAGAAAGTTTTCCCATGAGTTTTGATGCTAGAGCTCATTGCCTCATCGCCATCTTGTCCTATCAGCTCCGATCACTTTTTTTTCCTATCGGAAAGCTTTATATTTTGTGCTATTTTATCATGTCGTATACTGCTGTTTCTTTTCTATCTACTAGAATAACTCGATAAATTTCCATATGTTTTCCATTCAATTATGTACCATTTAAGATATTTAAATGGAAAATGTGCTTTTAAAAAGTTATGATACGCAACTAAACAATCTCGGAAATTTGTCTATAACATGAGCCTTTATTTAACTTGTTGAGATAAGAAGTTATTATATTAATAAAAAGTGTGGTACCGCAACACTAAAATCACTGGCACGTCTCGAAGGTATCTTAATACATTGTAGTAGTAGGTTGACCACAAAGTCGCGGCTACGTTGTGCGTTCGTGCCACATACATTACACCGGAAACGCTGGCCGATTGTTGCGGTCCTTGTGTAATGGGCTTAATTCTGATGCGGCTTTCGGCTTTTAGCCATTGTTTGCCTACAGGTACTGTCGAGCGCAATCGGATAGTTACATTTGCATTTTTGCCTTACATACCGGCCTATCTTTAATTTTTGCCTAATGAATTCATGTAATAATAATGGGATTTTTGTCATAACAATTTAATAGATGTTTTATAAATATTTGTTCTTTACTTAATTTATCTATAGTTGGCACTAGCAGACTGCAGATAAATTAGTATAGTAGTACAATAAACATAATTTGTTCGAAGGTTCGAAGTAGATTGTGTTAAACTCAAAAATCTTATCTACATTTAGGCATCTAAATATGACATATACGTCCAAACTCTATACAACATTAAATTCCGTATACAATGCTCGCCTTCCGACCGCACTCACGCGAAGTTTAATTGAAACTGTACGCGGAACCGCACTCATATGATTTATTGGTCGCATGTGAATGCGTAACTCACTCTGCGTTTTATGTTCGCTCATAATTGAGAGGTTGTTTTCAGCTGTCTGCAGGGAATTAAAGCAATATACTCATTAAAGCTTCTTCGACAGAAATCGAAAAGATCATTTATTTATTTAAACTGCCTACTCGTCGAAATTTGATCATAATAATTTTAAAGGCCGGAAAAAAACTTTTTTCAAAAGACGGTATCGAGTTCATGTCTTCCGGGCACGGTCAAGATCAGACCGTTTAGGATTATTCTAAAACTATTCGATATGTTTCCATTTTACATTTATTTCCTACCAATACACTGGCTTTTCATAGTAATTATATTGATTTTTATGAATTGAAAATTTAAAAATAAAAAATTACTTAAAAACTGAAAAGATTGTTTTATTTCTTAACTTTTTACTTGCATTTTCTTCTGATCGAGTTAACTATGCTCTAAACAATATTTTAAAATTCACTTATTATCAAGATTAACTTATAGAATAAATCAGTAAAACACAATAACAATAATTATTTACCTATTTAAAAAAAAACACGATTTTGTGTTATCAAATCAAGGAGAATTTGGATTTAAATAATGTCATCATTACTGTAAGAATTGCATTTAATTTTATAAAGATCATATCATTATCATCACGCTGTTTCTCTACAATGCTGGATCGTCTCTCCCAAAGGATCGCCACCACGAACGGTCTTCTGTCTTTCAAATCCAGCCGCGATTAAAACAAAGAGTAAAACTAACAAACTTTTTCTTGTGTAAATATTGTAAAATTTATAAAGTATTATTTATTATAATACTTTGTGTACAAGCTTGCCAGTTACATAAGGTGAAAATCAGTCAAATTAAACTAAAACTGAAGAGAACCCTCACTAAAGATACATTACACCTGCATACCTGTGTGATTGCCATGGCAAAACTTCATGAGTTGCACTATGAGATGATTTCTCATCCACCGTATTCGCCAGATTTAGCCCCTTGTGACTATTTACTGTTTCCGAATTTAAAAAAATGGCTTGGTGGGAAAAGATTTGGCTCCAACGAAGAGGTCATGAACGAAACCAATGCCTATTTCGAAGGGTTGCCTAAGTCGTATTTTATGGAAGAGATCGAAAAGCTACAGCTAGCTACACGGAGACTACGTTGAAAAATAAACAATAATAATTTAATTAATTTTAGTCCTTGTTTAATTTTCACCAGACTTATCACTCCGCCCTCGTACATAAGGTGAAAATCAGTCAAATTAAACTGGAACTGAAGAGAACCCTCACTAAAGATACATTACGGAATACATTGCAATATTTGTAGGTAAGCGTACATATTATTTTATACGAGTCCTTTGTAGTGTAGTGACGTACGGTTTCAGCAATATGACCCACTAAATCTACAAAGTCCTAACCGCGGTCGGGCGCCGACGTCTGCGTCTGAAATGTTATTATCTCTACTCAAAGGGCATCACTTCCGTTTCGGTAAACTTACCAAGTGTTTCTTTTTTTCATTTACCCACGCTTTTGTTATTTACAGCCTTAGGACGTTTACACTTACCTTGTTGATTTAGATTTTAAATTCTCCTACTGGTCACAGTGAACAATAAAGGGTCACGTAATCTATAACAAATATACCTCTGTTCTTTGGATAATGTTAGAATTTTTTCTCATCAAACTATTTCATGTTCAATATTTTTTATTCAATTTAATCTGTATCTAGTTGAATGTTAATCTACACATATAATAATAAAAAGCTAATCTTATTGCACATATTAAAAATATTAAATATTTTATTGTGTTTTGTGATTAATTGATTCTTAATGACAACTCTAACTTTACCTATCTAAAAAATTAAAATTCTCAGAGAGGAAAGAAAAACTTTATACAATATATAAAGTCTGGAATTACCGGTGACTGCATCGCAAGGTCACTGGAGTGAAATTTAAAGTACAATAACTAGTTTACAATTATTGTTATATTTGAAAGGTAGGTAGATACACTTGTATTTAAGAACCTTTCTCCTTAGCCTTATTTTTAGATGTAATGCTCTTGTGTTGAAATTACCTAACCTTTTTCTACGGACAACCCGAAAAAATAGGGTAAGTGTATAGAAGCATACGGTACCCATGATATAGCGAATGTTGTCTTTCTAGGAAAAAAATATTTTTAAATACCTAAAGTTAAAATGTAATTTTTAATTTTCCTTGCTTCGAAACTACTATTAATCTTAATTAGATAGCAAAGAAATTTACGGTATTACTTGATAAAATTAACTGAAAATTTCCGTAACACCTAGACAGCTAACCACTAATGGGCCATTACTGAATAATTTCGTATGAACATTATAAAGTAATTTTCTGTTGTGATACAATGAATTAATTTTTAATTAGACATTGTATTTCAAGCTTAGATAAAAATTAAATTGATAAAGTTGTTCAATTTCGGTGCAGAAGTTTTATTGGTAAGGTAATAAAATAAAAGACTTTCATCTACAATAGTTAGAAAATAAGTACACATTGGAAGGAAGAAGTTTAACGTAAACAAGCTTGGAATAGACGAGATTATTCTCTAGTATTTTTATGTAGCAAGGGAGTCCCACGATTACCGGACAAAGAAATATAATAATAATATTTTATTGACAATATAATAATAGACATACAAAAAAACAACAAACCACAACCACTCGAAGAGGCTTCGTTTTTGTTTCATTGAATTTTTTCATCTAGTGAATCTGCAGAATCAGGTACTTAAAGATTTACGAGTGACACAAAATAACATTCAATAGTGACTAACTTTAATGTAAAGAAATTTCTTTATATACCTATATTTTACTATTTTTGTATATATTACAATAAAAATTCAGGCCTTAAATAGAAGCTGAAAATATTACTTAATTCATAATATTGATATTACAGTTTGCTTTAATGAAGGATATTGTCAGGTTACATGATTAATAAGCCGTTGTCTATATTCGCTCTTGTATATAATATTGTATTTGTATTAGATGTTAGTTGGGTTCACACGGAGTTGGAATTTTTAAAAATCCTTTCTTATCGGATGCTTACTTTATAAAATATGGTTTGGTTGTGCGTTGATAGTAAGTCAGGTATAGATTTATTAGTCCTTAAATTTTTCTTTTAAGATCCATCTACTACTTAATATAAAACACAAAGGAATGTATACGTAAAAACTTAGTGTAACTTCTACTGTACGTAGCCAACAGTATATGGCTTCTATGTTATAATTTAATTTTTAATATTACTCCACTCTCAAGTTAAAAGAAAAGTTAGACGCGCCACTGAAAAAGGAAAACAAGAGTTACTTGTGCTAGTCATTATAACTTAGTATTTGTGTTTTAACTTCCACTTTGTGCTTCCACTTTAATGCGCTCTGTGAGGACTTAGTGAACTGTTGGAGGCAGTCTTTGTCTCTGTGTGGTGAGACAGAATCTTAGCACGTCGAAAAGTTATCGAAAACTACGCTTCCAAGTGCTTCCAAGTGACTAATGGCTGTAAAATATTTAATGTTGCGTCCGTACGATCTATTTTTGTAAAATGTCAGAAAACAATATCGGATTTCTATTGAGTCATACGTGTATTCAAGCTTACAATGAAGAGCATAATATCACGGGTGGTGGGTGGATGTCTCGCTGTCGTGGGCTGCCCCCTTCATTACGCATGTAGTTATATAAACATCGTCATACAGGTACACTAAGTAAGTCACGATGTAATATATAGAGTCTAAAGTTTAGACTATAATATTGGTCTGTAATTGGGGTACATAAAAACATTTGAATTCAAATAGGTATAATACATATGTAAGTGAATAGTCATTAATTCTTAATTTTTATTTTATTAGAATATACATCGAAATACTACAATGGAATTTGCGTCACAAATGCCAAAGCGGCACATAAAAAGAACGCCTTTGACAGAATCATGGCGGACTCTAGCCTTCACGCGTCAATGGTAAAAAGTAGTAACGATCAACTTCTACTATTTCATTTTAAACTCTAATGGGTTGACGTAAAGTCACATTTTCTTTAAATTACGTACTTATTATTATGTTTGTTTTGTTTTAAATGACAGTTCATTCTCTACGCATATGTCAGTTTTAAATGTTCCATAAAATTCGTAGTGTTTTGTATGGCACGCGGGTTCCATGTTGTAGTACTTTGATGAGAATATACCTCAGTTGTTGTTTGAACCTCAGATAAAATAAGAACTATAGACAGAATTTTGCGGAAAACACAGTGATGCCAGTTTTATAAGCATGTGTGCGTAGGCAGTTTACTTTGTAAAATTGTGTTCCAAGCTATACTTAATCTTAATTTTGTTTATTTTTATTTAAAATATTGATGTCCAAGTTTAATTAAGTGTGAAATGTTATTCTATCTTGCTCATAGGTCTTTTAAAAAATAATTAGTTGATTATCTACTAGGGTTTTTTCTGTACAGTAATACCCCGACTTACACTACCCCGTTTTACGCGAATTCGGAGATACGCGGTTTTTCTTTTTGATCACCGCGTTAGAATATACTTTGGTTTACGTTGTTTTATTCATAGTAATGTAAATTGTTTTCATTATCTTACATTTTATTAAACATGTTTCTTCTAATTATTGTTTTCTTTAGTTCCGATTACACAAATTTTATACGTACATATTTATATATGCAAAGTTGAACCCCGACTTACGCGAATTCGACTTACACGGCTATCTCATGGTCCCACCTATCGCGTAAGTCCGGGGTATTACTGTATTAGTGTTCAGTTTTCATACGTACGAGTAACAATGAAAAAGAAGAAAAAGAAAATCACATCTAATTACTTAGATTCTAAGACATAACATCTAGATAGACATTTTTTATCAATTTTACACAACATTTCGAAAGAAACCCAGACATACCTATTTTAATCTTGTGAAAAATAACCATGTTTTCCTTGTGAAATCCATTACTTTATTACTTCTCCATCGACGGGCCCCTCTGTTGTCAAAAACAGTACGAAATTGGAGAGAATCGAGAGAATCTAATGGATTGTCATTGTTCGATGACAGATGAAAAAGATGGCGGCTTTTTGTGAATGTCAATTGTTAATTACCATTTGGAAGTCTCAAAGTTAGGGTGTGATTTGGCTGTCAGCAATTGAAATGCATTTTCACGAGAACAAAAGACTTTTATAACGAACTAGCCTTGTTTTTATTCAAAAATTTTTACCTACATAACTTCGTAGCCATAGGTACTGACTTGATCTTAATGATAGACCAATGCTTTTTTAAGGACTTTAAAACTTAATAATAGGTACAAGAAATCTTATACATTTTGTGGATAAACTTAATGAATAATAATATATGGTAGTGGTACGATTATCACAATTTTATACATATTTATGGATAACTTACGTATAATCAATAAATATAATAAGTAAATTTATTACTTAACAATCGTTTCTTGTGCTAAACAAACCACTGTGAAATAACAGCATTTGTGCTGTTGTGTTTCGGGATGCCAGAGCCCATCTCTCTACCTATTCTCAATTCCTTTTCCTTAATCCTAGGAGGATTAGCAGCGGTTGCCACCACCTTGAAGTGGACTGTCAGTCTGTCTGTCGACCTTACCATAAAAAACTGAAATAAAATAAAATATTAATTAATTAGAACTCACTAAAATCGTTTATAGTAAACACAAACACATTAACTATATTGCACATTATTTATTCAAAGCTCGTCTCCTTTAGTCCAAGAGCTTAACAATGTATGTCGAAAAACAGTTGCTCTTAGTAAGTTTACCTACTCTCCGGGGACCAACATAAATTACGAACCTCAGCTAAACAAGACTAAGCCTAATTAATCTGAAAAATCCGTCTTACGTCTCCACATATTTTGGCTATTTTCGTCTCTTTGCTATTTCGTGATATAGAATGTTAGGGTGGGTATGGTGATTTCATTATGTATGGTGATTTTATAAGAGTTTTTAATGGAAATATAATATACCAATTATTGATATCGTTACCTAGTTATAACACAAGCAACACCAGGTGAGATTCAAATGTTTCGACTTAAAATAAGATAAATGTGCTCTTGTGTTAGCTTAATTAAATTTAAATTTGAATTTATAATTGTTTGTAATGTACAAAACAAATCTTTTTTTTTCTTCATTTTTTAATTAATTGTGTAATTGAAGATATTATACCATCATAATATCTTCAATTATATTGAACTTAGCTAATATAGCTAATGTATCATCTTATATATACAATAAAATTCTGGTGTCACAGTGTAACAAAACTCATCTGAAACGGCTTGACCCATTTTTATGACTTTTTTGTGTATATTAAGTAGGTCTGAGAATAGGTTGTAAACTATTTTTTTTACTCCTAAATTTTTTTTTCCAAACGTCCAAAGGTCAGCTAAGTTTTGTATAAAATTTTACGCTTAAATAGGACATGATATCTAATTTAATGACTGTTTTCCTTTTTATGTATTTAGTAGATATAAAAAATTAACATACTTTTTACAACTAAGACAGAGATTTATGGTTGGACCATATTTTGTACGAAAACTAGCTGTAGAATTATCTCTGAACCAGTCCAACAAAGCCGTAATATCGCACATAACATTTACAACTAATAACGAGACAACCGTCATAGCTACTCAGAAATACCAGGTCATTTCTACCGGCTAAACACGTACGTAGTTACATCAGAAACAACTCATTACCGGCGTTCCGTTCCGTGGTAAATGGGGGTTAATTTCATTAGCAAGAGCTCAACGAATCGTGTGATAACTGTACGCATGGGATAGATTATTACGGTAATGTAACTTAATAAATGGACGGTAAATGTATCTCATTGTGGTAAATTAATATGAATTCAATTGAATGATTACTGGTTCATACAACCTATACTGATTTATATTATTTCTGAGGGCATTTTGTTGTATTGTTGTTGCAGGACAACCTTATACAATACTTAATTATTATTGCTTAATTGGAAAACTTATTGTTTTCCATAATATATTGTGCACACAAATGTATTCCCATAGATTAAAATGTGTACCTAAATAATAAATTTGTATTTTTCACCATTTCGTCTCTTGGAATAAGAAAATTTCTGACGTTCTTTTTGAGATTCTATTTTGAGATAACGTTTAAATAATATTTCAACTAGATAAATATAGCAATACAGCTTTTTTTATTATTTATTTTCAACATATTTTTGATTTTTATTTTTCCAAATGAACCATGACCTTTCATTTCACTTATTTATTATTGTCAAATGCAGTTTGTAAGAAAAAATTATAAGCAAAAAGTCATTTTTTTGGCAGTATTAAAAGTGTCAGAAAAATGTTTAAATGCCAATTAATGCCATGTCACTAAATATTCTATCTCTATTTTGTAAAGAATAAATGACAATAAATTCTTTGCTTATGTCAAATGTGCATACTGTCTTAATTTGACTGTGTTTAGTGATGTTATGTGGAAGGACGCCCTTGGGGAACCGACGGTGTTTGTGGAGGCACCGTATGCAGTGTGACGTTGACGACTTTATTTACTGAATTCAGGACTCTGTAAAATTAGTGCAAATATTTACACGCAGTTAATTTCAGGTGGTAACTAACTAAACTTAGTTTAAGAATAAATATTTCAACTAAATAATTATATATTACATAAAATATATGTTTAAGACCGATGTCCTAAACATCGGTCTTAAACATATCTAAATGCCACATTACTTTCCGATTTTTAGTAATGAAAAGACGTAAGTTACAATAAATCAATATTACCTTCGTACATATATGTAAATAGATCACACAAATCACTATAGGTACTAATTGAATTTAACTAAGTTAAATTAAACTAATCAAAACCAAATTATATTTTGGCGGCGATCCGCATTCATGACGTTAGCAGTAAGTCCGGAAACGTAGCCACTTCCTTATAGATTACCATAGAGAAATAAGGACTAAGTACCGTATTTTTGTTCATTACACTTTTCTTAATACTTTCGCCAGACTATTTCCATTATTCTTTTGCTATATCGTTGCTGCGCGTGCGAATCCGCTTAAGAGCAACTTGTAAAAACCGCGTAACAGCAAAACGCGCAAAATTGAGATAGCGTGCTAGCCGATTCAAAATGCATAATTCGATCGGCTACAAGTTGCTCTTACGCGGATTCGCACGCGCAGCGACGATATGTGTTTTATAAGCAATGCAATGAATGTCATCTACCTTAAGTCATCTCCAGTCATCACCAAATACCAAACTGAAATTATCTCTTGATAATTGAAAATGCTCAACATTTTGTACAAAGTTTACACAGATAATTACCGGACGATACACATTAATAGTTCCTCATTTGTTTGGCTTTATAGAAACCGGAACTTCGAATATCGATTACCATAACTGATTGGACCGAGGTAGGTACAATACGAAATTCGCGTAGTAATTATGCGGCGACTGTCGACAGAGCCCTCTATGTAATTATTGTGTCACAACTTTACTATAAACCACCGCTAAATGTCCCGTGGAACGGGCAAATTAAAATGCCCATTGCAACTCTGTCAGATTTCGATACGGCACGCTAATTGGCCGGTTCACTACCGTGACCATCCAATTCCGTACTGAAAACCATTCTGTGCCATTGTTTGAGTCAATATTTTCATTTAATAAATTGTTTTACAAACGATTGCGACTTTGAAATGGTGATTAAATTAAAAATATAAATTAACAAGTGCGAAAAAATTTACTTCGTTAGGTATTATTCAACACTCATTTAGAATTGTTCGTGTAATCTGTAACTTTTTTACATGAAGTAAATTGTAATGTACTTGTTATTTATTAATTCATATCTATACTTAATTATTATAAATGTTAAAAGTAACTCTGTCTGTTACTTTTTCACGCCTTACAGCCTTGTCAGGGATACAGGTACCTTTCATCCAGAAAGAAGTACAGTTCCCGAAGGATCATCTGAAAATATAAAGGTTTACTCAGTGTTATATTTTTATTTTTCAAGGCGAGCAAAGTCGCGGCTACAAGCTAGTTATCTATATTATGGTTGATAACAAATAGCGTTGAAAGAAGTTTTCTATGGGGATTGTAAGAAAGCTATGGAGAGGGAGCTATGCTCACCCAGAGCATTCTGCGACATCGAATTAAAAAATAAGGAGATCCATTGATAAAAAAAGACACATACATAAAAAAAGACAAAAAGGATTATTCCGACGAATTGGTAAGTTAGAGTAAAAATGTGAAGAATACAACCTACAATATGGAGAAACGTCTTAACACTGGCTGGATGTGGACGCTGTACCCAGATAGCGTCAGATTGCGTACCATAGATGTGGAGTTTGCCTTTATTACGTACAAGTGAATACCCCATACATACACATAGATGGGTAGAAAATAATTATTATATAAGAGTAGATTTTAAAAATTTGTGGGTGTAGAAACGAAATTCAAATCTGTATTATGTATGGAATAACGGAAGAAATAATTTGGGCGCAGATCAAATTGGCGCTTAAAATTAGCGCGCAGATCACGTTTACGGCCCTTAATTAAGAAGTTAATGAGATCGCAGTCTGACCTCTTTCACGGGTAATCAATAGGAGCCGATAAATTACAATAGAAAACATTTTTGTTGTTGAGAAGGAGGATTATCTCGTTTATAGACAAGAAAATGAATTATCGACAACATGGTCTAATAAACGTGAAATGAAATCAATTTAATCGTTATTAAATACATAACATTATTAAAGTAAAAACAATACAACATTTATATCTCGTCTACAATTTGACAATTAGTTCTGATGTCCTGTAAAATATTTACAGTAAAAATTACTTATGCTTTATCAAAAAGCTAGAGTAAAATTTTGTATAAATATACATAGACTAGAAATTCAACAAAATTTCAGTGTAAATTTACGATAAGTGAAGACAAAATAACACCTCATTGGCTTCGATGTGGTCAGCAAAATAGCCGGCTTCATGCTAAGCCAAAAATATGCCTAAGTTCGGCAACATGAATATCGAGGTGGCATTACCCCGCTCGCTAATAGCCAATATCTGCCGCCAAAATTGCCTTCCTAACGATATTTCTGCTGCAAGTAATAAAACCCATAATCCTATTACCGACTCGCTGAAATCGTTTTCGCACACGTGGACATAATACTACCAAGTGACGTTTTTTATTTAGGCAAAGTGTTTGTTGATGTTACAATTCAAATTAATTAAAATTTAATAGACTGTTACTGAATAACGCAGCGCAAGCGCAAGTCCAAAGGCATTCCCTATTGCATATTCATTTATTAAAATATCAAGGTCGTCCACGAACTTGCAACCCTTTCATCGTGAAAAACTATATGAAATCTGATAATCTATTTTTACTATCTGTATTTTAAAACTTATTTTATTTGTAAACTTTCATACTTAGAAAAAAAATGTATCTTAGGTTCAAATAACAAATAAATAGGTCCAATAAGCGTGGTGTTACCCGAAGAGCTTCGACACAAAATAAATGTGCCACACACACACAAATTTACATTCGTAACTCTTATTTAATCTGAGGCAATACTAAGTGTGGAGTATTTCTGTCAATAACATGCACTAAAACACAAACAGCACACGTTAAATCTCATAAAATAAGTATCAAGGTTATTGAAAGCATTATCAAGCAGCTTGCTCGTCACGTCATTAACTGTGTATACTATAAACCGATATTGCTTCCCTAACGATGTTTCCATCGCAAACAAAGGCCTTAATTTTATTAGCCGCGACCCGTATCGGCCTCGTAAGCTTAACACGGGATCGTCAAAATTCATGTACAATTATATACATAATCGACGTTAATACATTATGTAGAACGTATGAACGCTGCTTAACTAAAAGGGCAATTAGTATTTAAATATTGATCTCTTTCTTCAACTGTAAATTAAAATATCGTAAGGAAAACTAGGTTTATTTTAAGAAAATAATATTTTGAAAATCCAAGGCCATGTCGTAGTTGGGTTCCCAACACCCAAACACCCAAAACCCAACACCTTTGGATACCCCTTTCATTTGGGTGTACCTACTATGTAATCAAAAATAAGCCGTAAAAATATATACAGCAAGTTGTACATAGTAATATGTGGATATTAATTAATTTTTATTTTCAAACAATTTAGTAAATTAAATTTTAAGTAATTTAGTAGTAGGTAGCAGTATAACCACCTTCTTACAAAGGACCACAGTGAGTTTCGGTTTTGATTACCTGAGCCTATTTTCATGTCCTTCCTAATCCCTTATCCTTGAACCTAAAAAGGTCGGCAGCGCACTTGCAGCGCGGCATTGGCTTGTACCACGGTAGCCATCTGCCGTCAAGTAGACCTGCTCAATCACTACATATTATAAAACAAATTCCTCTGCCGTCTGGTCGCGATTAATTCAAAAACTACTGCACCGATTTTCATGTAGTTCTCAGTGGATAGAGTGGTTCTCGAGGAAGGTTTTGGTATATAATTTGCATCCGTGCGAAGCCGGGAACAGGCCGCTAGTTTTATATAAAAAATATTGTTTATACAAATGGCTATGATTTATTAAGATAAGTAGATGAAGTTTCAGAAACTTTCAGAAAATATTAATACATTAAATAAGAAGCGATATTACAAATGAAACTAAAAATTCTGTCAAACGCTAAGAAAAACAATATTAGGTGAGAAAATTGGCCGTCAAGAAAAATGATGCATGAACTTTGCAAAAAATACTTCCCGGGATATTGACCTAGTTATGAAACACTTTTGATGGATGACGAAGGTACTGTTTCTATATTACGACGTATCTAATGAAAAAAGTTCATTTTTCTCTTTTATTTAAACTTAAGACCTTCTCATCTCACCAAAGAAAACCGCAACATTTACATTTATTTAAGTTAGCATTTCATTTATTAAGTGGACGAATTTCCAGCCCACCATGCGAGGGAAAAACATAGGGATGCAAAGCAGATTTGCATTTCTGCAATCCGAAGATAAATTTGGGCGGACACGATAGCTATCTATCAGCTATTCCCGATTGTGAATGGTTTGCAAAGCGCACCGTCATATTAAGACCAAGTGCAGACTATCGATTTATTGAATCGTCATTTCTTTGCGGAACGAAAATACTTTATGCTGATGCAACTTCGTGCGCGCTGTAGTTCGTTTTTTGAAAATCCTACATTTTGAAAATCAGGAACCTAATATTTTTCCAGGTAATCAACAATGCATCAAACCGCATTCAAATCAATTAAGCCGTTTCTGAAAATGGCCACTAAGAGTTTTTTTGTCAAAGTTAGGCAATAATATAAAATTCCAAGCTCCGTGGTATATGTACGTACAATCAAATTAAAATATACTTTTTCTAACTTGAAATTCGAAGAAAGTATTCAATGAAAAATATTAGGTAATTGAAATTCATTAGTGGTATGAAGGTTGGATATTCGATTATGTAATCAAATACGTTTAAGAAGAGTATTTATCGTATAACGAAACTATGACATTCGTTTTCCTGTACATATAATAATTAAAAATTTAATTGCAACTGTACTTTACTATGACCTGATCAATAATACCAAATTAAATTTAAAACCATATCAAATGATTTTACACATAATTATATTGCCGATTGTTCATATAGTCTGTGCTATACCTAAAATTCAGGACGTAAATCTTAGAACGCTTTGTCTACTCTTGTCTAGAGCGACTGATTGAGGACTCAAATAAATTCGCCCCCCGTCGTTGTCTGCCGTTCAACACACGTGATTGGAATGCTAAATTTCGTGTAGTAGTTTTATTACATAAACAAATTAAATGTGCATTTATCTACACAGACCCAATATATATATATTCTAATTTGTACAGTTTATAACGGGAATAAATGTTAATGTATCGTGTTAATACACGATATTTTAGACATCTGTTTAATAGCAGAGGAAAATTTCAATACAAAGTGACCGAGTCTTGATTGAGGGCGCTAAAAAGCCGACACTCAGGTTTTGGTTCCTCACCGTGCCATCACCTTCACCACAGCAAGGCTCTGATTTGGTACAGGGTTATGTATTCCCCACAACTGTCCATGTGGCAGGGATGTAGACCGCTTGGGATTTCACAGACTTTCCTGTATTAATAGAGCCAGCCGTATTTCAAGGAACGCCAGCATAAATAACATCACACATCGGTTACTCGAACCAAATGGTATCGTACGTTATGATGGCAAGAAACCTAATGGGATATCCCTAGTTCCATGGAGCATGAGCCGTCTACTAGTATGGGTTGCACATGCGTCGACACTTTGGCTCCGGCCCATCTTTTTGGAACAGTTGCTGTAGCTAGTGCTGCTGCGGAAGCGAGATTAAATGTATTAAACCTCACCTCAATACAAAAATATATCCTTTTAAGTCCTGTACTAAGAAGAATAGGTACATTGGAATATTAAATACAATTAAATTACGCTGCTACCACTGCATGTTACAACATTAACATTTTTCAAATAGATAACGCAGATTTATGGATCGTAAATCTGTAACGTTGTCGTGTTAATAATTTTAAAGTTGTGCCAGGATTGGAGCAACCCTAAAGTTTCTCAATTTGTATTCATATTTTAAACCTGACCGCGGAAACTCGAAGCCATGTTTACATCAAACTTCTGACGAACACACAAAACAGCAACATGGGACTGTTTGAGTATAATATATGAGAAAACACAGTTAATTAATAATTTCATACTGAAGTTATGTCTTTTTTATATTTATTTTTTGTGAATCCGCTTTCCAATCACCTCTGCATGAGAGGTTTAATTAACCCCGGCTTCTCCGTAGGTATATCTGTCCACTGCATTTTATACCAGCCTACAGAACAGCTTTTATGTGGTAGCGACACCTTCTTTTCCTTCGGAAAACAAAAATGGAATATTAGTGAGTATTTATTTTTTATTTTTTATGTTAAGGTCGATATATAGACTGACGGTCCACTTGATGGCAGATGGCCACCGTCACCCACAACACAAGCAACGCCACAAGTGCTGCAAATGTGCTGCCGACCATAGTGGGGATTGAGGTTAAGGAATTGGGATAGGGCTCTGGAATCCCTTATTCACTTGCCAAAACACAACAGCAGTCATATCGGTGGTCTTCTATAAGGGAGTGGTTACAGCTGCCAAACTGCAAAACGCCGTATGCTCTGCCACTACTGGAAAAGGTATATATATACTGCCATAAAATGTATGGAATTAGAAAGCCACATCTAACCACAACATCTATTCCTTGATGAAGATGGGCAGAGAACGCTTCAGCACGGTACAACTGATATAGTGAATTGACCGAAGTATGTGCTATGGTTACTTGCTGCAATAAACAATACAATAGATCATGATGCTTACAAAGCAAGTCATAATGATCGCTTTGAGGTATTGAACTGAGGAGAATTTCAAACAGTTTGCTGATAGCGAATTGATTTGAGAAGCTCTTTTATTTGCATTAACAGGGGAAAGGCGGCGACCAACGTTGAACTACTTGCTTCTCAATTCTAAATAGAGTTTCTCAGAATTTATTGAAATACAATCTTTCTTCTTCATAAAATAATTACGTTTCCATTAATATAATTTTAGTTTCTACTTAAAAATAGTAATAGTCGTTCAGAATGCCTATTTATAATTTAATGTAAGTATATTATGAAATAATATAATATACTCGTATTTGCAAGTAAGTTCGGTTGTATTCAAGGCATTCATTTTAGGTTATTGTTACTATAATTACTTACCTATCGCATAAGTCTAGACATAGAATCAAGTTATTGGATATTCTTATACAGTCCTGGTTCTTTCATATAGAAATAATACATAATATCTTCGATCAAGGCTGATATTAAAAGATAACATCTCTGCTGCGTTACAAAAATATTTGATTGGGTGTCAGCGCGAACGTCCCGGCGGAACGAGAAAAAAAATTTATTGTGACCTTTTACTTATTAGATTGTGATCGGAGTGGATAGGATAATTTGCGAAGATAAATTGAATTACTTAGTGAATTGATGTAATAAAAAATATTTAATCGCTTAACTTTACAATAGCTTATAACTTCCTTACGTGAAATAACAGCTCTGTTTCAATAAGCAAGTAAAAGATGATAAACCTTAAAAAACTGAGATATACCATAATACTCCTCCCTTTCCCAGAATAAAATTTTAGTAGTAAAGAATAAAAGCCTGAAAATCTCTGAGTTTTGAACTTATAACTTGAGATCTAAATAGATACAAAGTTTAGAATTAAAACAGCTGCGTTAAATATCCAGGTTTATATTGAAAATCAGGTAGACATTAACGTGAATTATTGTTAAATTTATGTGCAGATGTTAATCCCAGCTTTCATAAACTTTAACGGTGGGCACTTTGTGGAAAGCTTAATCTCTTTCATAAGTACCCAAGGAGTTTTGAACGGAACGAAATCCGTAAAAAGATAAAAGAAAGCATTTTCATTTAAATTGGCAGTCGAGTCTGAATTGAATTTTTTGACGTAAGTAATCACATTCTTTTAAATAATTCATGACGCATAATAATTTATCTTGTTATAAGAAATATAAGGCTTCCTCACTCTCTTTCTCTCTCGTGAAGACAAAATATATCTTGTGCGCCCGTAACAATTGATCTATTGATAACTAACAAAACCAATCCAATTTCAGAATGTCCGAATTAGATAAGTTGACTATCTTTTCTTCAGCTTATAACCGTCACATAATTGCTTTCGATTTATCATTTATTTTATTTGATTTTATAAAATTTATTTATTACGTTTAGGAAATATTAGGTATGAAATACGAAACAAAGGCTTTGAAGAAGATTTTAGATAAATGCGTCTAGGCAATTAATGTAAAAACTATGACTTTTATAATTGCCTAGAATATATATTATTTTAAGCTTGAAAGTACAAAGGGAAATAGGAGATTTTTTTACATAATTACGATTAGAATAAACTAAAACACAGGAAACAATAAAAACCAAAATAACATTTTTACTTACACTGTCTTTATTTTCATATTTGGTTATCTCAGATTTCATTATATTCTATCAAATCTATCTTATTACATTCACGTAAGAAACAACACACAATTTTTTCCTAGGCCCGAGCATTACCCCGACTTTTTTCTTCATTTTCCGCGAGCGTGACGGATGCCTGCCGCAATTAGTGTCCGGAAATTACACAAGAAAACAGCCAACAATCCATCACCTGCCCAGGAAAAAATAAAGCGCACAAATCTGCGAAGGCCGTGCACAGCACAGCGCAGGTTTATATTGAAAATCAGGTAGACATTAACGTGAATTATTGTTAAATTTATGTGCAGATGTTAATCCCAGCTTTCATAAACTTTAACGGTGGGCACTTTGTGGAAAGCTTAATCTCTTTCATAAGTACCCAAGGAGTTTTGAACGGAACGAAATCCGTAAAAAAGATAAAAGAAAGCATTTTCATTTAAATTGGCAGTCGAGTCTGAATTGAATTTTTTGACGTAAGTAATCACATTCTTTTAAATAATTCATGACGCATAATAATTTATCTTGTTATAAGAAATATAAGGCTTCCTCACTCTCTTTCTCTCTCGTGAAGACAAAATATATCTTGTGCGCCCGTAACAATTGATCTATTGATAACTAACAAAACCAATCCAATTTCAGAATGTCCGAATTAGATAAGTTGACTATCTTTTCTTCAGCTTATAACCGTCACATAATTGCTTTCGATTTATCATTTATTTTATTTGATTTTATAAAATTTATTTATTACGTTTAGGAAATATTAGGTATGAAATACGAAACAAAGGCTTTGAAGAAGATTTTAGATAAATGCGTCTAGGCAATTAATGTAAAAACTATGACTTTTATAATTGCCTAGAATATATATTATTTTAAGCTTGAAAGTACAAAGGGAAATAGGAGATTTTTTTACATAATTACGATTAGAATAAACTAAAACACAGGAAACAATAAAAACCAAAATAACATTTTTACTTACACTGTCTTTATTTTCATATTTGGTTATCTCAGATTTCATTATATTCTATCAAATCTATCTTATTACATTCACGTAAGAAACAACACACAATTTTTTCCTAGGCCCGAGCATTACCCCGACTTTTTTCTTCATTTTCCGCGAGCGTGACGGATGCCTGCCGCAATTAGTGTCCGGAAATTACACAAGAAAACAGCCAACAATCCATCACCTGCCCAGGAAAAAATAAAGCGCACAAATCTGCGAAGGCCGTGCACAGCTTATACAAAACGTCATTCACGGAGGTCGAGGCCGTGACGTTGCCGAAAATTTCGCCTACAACGCTCCATGCGGAAGATGTGTTTTATCAAATTACTTTGTTATCATATTACTCATACAAAAACTCTTGCATTGTATAATTTTCTATTTAATCTTTCTTCAAAAAACAGCAACAACAATTATATTATAATCTTAATCTATATTATTAAGTACTTATATAAAAGAAAATCGTGTTATTTACATCATTAAGCGCCTGTTTCTCAAACGTCAAGTACGCCAAACTGTCATTTAAAGTCACCGGTAACCGGGGGTGGGATAACCGCCAATGGAGCTGATATACCTTTGTTTGTACGGTAAACGTCCCAAACATTAAATCGAAAATAATAATAAAAAATCGGCTATCGAATGATGCAGTAAACCGAGTGCATAATTCAATGTAACAGGTAATGATTTTTAAAAGTAACTAATCAACACTTTGCATGTAGTTTGTGAAAGGGGCCCTAACTCTTTAATTATTTATGATAAGTATATTTTTCTTTCCAAATTAATTATCTATATTTCTTAATATTTTTCTTTTTTGTGCATAAAAGAAATTTTCCTTTTAAAATCGTAACGAAAAATGGGAAAATTACCCCCGGAAATTCATCGGGTTAATGCGGTCTATAAACAGATATCAGTATCGTCGACGGGTAACGGAAATCACGTGTAAAATCTCCATTAAGAACACCTCCGCTCCTCAATTGATCTGGGATGAGCAGCCATCTATCGGATACGGGCCATAGCCGGAACTCGTGACCCGAATTCGTGACGTCACGAAATGGGGTGCCGAGTAGGTTCTTCGCTTTACGGCCTCAACCATTTGTTGTATCTCGTTGCATGAGAAAATAAAAAATACTTCGAATTTCATTAAGTAAAACATGTGAACATTGTACGAGTACAATCAGCCAGAAGTATTATATGGTAGAATATTTTTTATCGCGATGGATACAAATTTAGATTTGCTATATGGCGCGTGAACTCCGATCCCCTCAAGACAATGTTGCAGCCAATTGGAAGTTGTGATAGTGCTCGAGCTAAAATATTAGCCCCTTTAATCGAGCTTCCTTTAATCTGAAGATGTTCGTTCAATATTCATAGAGACTTTAAGAATTTTTGATTCATAACATAACTTGGGTTGAAAACCTTTTTACTTGCTTACTTTTTTTATATTTCTTAATTACTTATTTTATATTTACTTACTTTCACTTATTTTCAGCGCAACATTATAAAATATAGCCTATGTTAATGTAGCTTTCTATTGAAAGAAATCCGTCCAGTAGATTTTGATTTTTGATGAAATAAAGCACGGCACTCGAGGATAGAAATTTATTAATTTAGAAATATAATATGTATTTAACAAACGGTATGACAAAACATGTTACGCACACACAGGACGAGAGCTCGCTGCTTCTATACATAGAATAAAAATGTACGGTGACAGTTGTCTGCCACAGGCTCAAATATATGCGTCCTATATTTTAACATCCTCCCCTGGACGCAAACCCATTGCCATTGTAAGAGTCTGGTGCTTCGGTCGGTGTAGCCCTTTCGTGAGAACATCAGCCAACATGTCTTCGGTGCTTCTATAGTGAACTGAGATTTGCTTGTTAGAAATACGCTCCCTCACAAAGTGATAGCGTATATCAATGTGCTTGCTTCTTGCATGGTAGATGTCGTCACCTGAAATGCTGATAGCACTCTGATTATCACAGAACATAACAATTGGTATGCTAGACATGGTTGGCCAGAAGTCTTCTTCCAATTGTTTGAGCCAAATGGCCTCCTGTGTTGCCGTAGATAGTGACATGTACTCTGCCTCGGTGGTGGACAAAGCTATCGTAGGTTGCCTTTTGGAACACCAACTAATGGCGGCGCCTTGAAATGTAAAAATGTATCCAGAACATGATCTTCGATCTTCGGTATCTGTTGCCCAATCAGCGTCACAAAAACCTGTAATATTTGCATCATTTTTCTTAAAGGTAAGTTTTAAGTTTTGTGTTCCTTTTAGATACCTTAAAACCCTTTTTGCTGCTGTCCAATGTTGTATTGTAGGTTTATTATTAAATCGGCTGAGCTGATTAACAATATAGGCTATGTCCGGTCTGGTACCTTGTGACAAGTATAAAAGACACCCTTTTCGTCTGTTTTTGTTTTATATACCCATTTACATGGAATTGCTTTTTTATCCTTTGGCAAGTCGACTAATGTCCAAGTGTTATTAAGCAGTAAAGATTTATGCTCTTCTTCCATTGCTTGTATCCATAGGTCTGCCTTATTGCTTTCCAGTGCTTCAGAAAGGCTTTGTGGGTCCTTGTTTAAAATACTCATGGCTGATTCGCCATTCAAACACATGAATGATGAGGGTCCCTGTTGATCATCATTCGCATGCCGTTTTACACGATGCTGAAGCGGCCTCAAATTTACCTTATTTACGGGTGGGGAATAGAATGTTTCATCGGGTGAGTATGTTTCATCATGAATGTCTTCAAACTGAACGGAATCATCTGACATAGAATTATTTTGAGATACAATTTGTGTTTCTCTTATTTCTTCGATGCTTCCTTTTTTTGGTTCAACGTGTTCTTCAAACAAAGGTAAGTCGATAATTTTCTTTTCTTTTAATTGAGTACAATTTCCTTTTTTATATTCATTTTGCTTTGTAATTTCTTTTGTACATACATTTTGTACATTTTCACGTGAATTTTCAATTTTATTTTTCTTTATTGAAGCTTCAAGAAATACAACATCTCTACTAATAATTGCCTTTTTTGTTACAGGATCTATGAATCTGTATCCCTTTGTACTTTCACTGTAGCCAACAAAAATCAAGTTGCGTGACTTGACATCAAGCTTGTTCCTGTTTTCTTTAGGTATATGCACCATAGCAGGACATCCAAAAATTCTCATATGGCTCAAATTTGGTTTTCTTCCAGTCCATACTTCATAGGGCGTCGCATCGGATAAAGCACAGGTAGGTGAGCGGTTCACAATGTATGCAGCTGTGGCTACCGCCTCTCCCCAGAACGTGACCTGTAACTCAGCATTTAAAATCATGCACTTAGCACGTTCTATCAACGTCCTATTCATCCTTTCACTGAGACCATTTTGCTCGGCAGTGTATGGATTAGATGTTTGGTGCAATATTCCATGTTTTTTTAGGAAAGCTTTAAAGTTGTTGTTTTTATATTCAGTTCCATTATCGCTTCTTAAAATTTTAATTTTTTTATCAAGCTCGTTCTCTACTCGGTTTTTAAATTCTAGAAATTTTTCAAAAACTTCACTTTTATTTTTGATAAGGTAGACATGAACTCGTCTAGAGTAATCATCAATAAAGGTGACAAAAAACCTTGCTCCTCCTATTGAAACATGTTTCATCGGTCCACATACATCACTGTGGATAAGTTCTAGCAAATCAGTTGCACGGGAGCCTTCAGTCGGAAACGGTTGTCTCGTTTGCTTGCCCTCGAGACAGGTTATGCAGGTAAGGTTTTCCTTTTTCGGTGATAATTTTACACCTTCTGAACAGTTAGGTATTTTACTAACACTCTTAAAATTTAAGTGACCCATTCTTTGATGCCACAGGTATGTATCATCATTATCGGACTGAGCTGCCAGCATAAGTTGCATTTCTTTATCTTGGTAAGTATTTAATTGATAAGTTTCATTAAACAGATTTGCATTTGCAACTAATTTATTACATGAATTGTAGATATTACAGCCCTTCTCGTTAAATGATACTTTGCATCCATTTTTAATAATTTTACTAACAGACAGCAAATTCGTTTTAAGTTCTGGTACATATAAAACATTCCTCACCTGTATTGTTTCAGTGGTGCCATCTTTTGAATTTACCTTAATACTTGCATTACCACAACATTCAACTTTCAATACTTTATTGTCTGCGATTGTAATGCACGGTACGGGTGACGGAGAGACATTTGTGAGCCAATCCCGGTGCATAGTCATATGCATGGACGCTCCGGAGTCTATATACCAGTTCTGCGAGTCCTTTGTCGTAGACGCTGAAAATGCTGCTATATAACCTGTTTTTTTATTATTTAATTTTTTATGCCAACAATTTTTACTGAGATGGCCATGTTTATTACATGTAAAACACCTTGGGCCTTTTTTATATTTTTGCTGATCATTTGGGGGTAGATATTTTTTTGTGTTTGTATAAAGAGCGGTAGTGTCTGATGTATTTACTTCTTGTAACAATTTATTTTTTACTAAGTCAGCACTAATCTTCATACCGGAACTTTCCAATCCCATAATCATCGGCCTGTACATCTCTGGCAGCCCTGCCAGCATTAAAGTGCCCAACCACTCATCGTCCACATTGAATTTTATATTTCTTAATTTGTGTGCGGCTGTCATTATTTTGTTCACGTAGTCTTCCACTGACAGACTACTTTCTAAATTGGTGTTAATTAATTCTTTCAATAAACCCACTTTCCGAGTTAATCCGCTATCCTCGAACGCTTTTGCTAAATTGTCCCACACCTGTTTTGCATTTTGAGCTTCTTGTATGTGAACATATAATATCGGATCCACAAGTAGTATCAATTTCGACTTTGCTTTGATGTCTTTTTTAATTTTGTTTTGGTCGTCCGATCCCGGTTCATTTAAAATGCAATGGAATAGATCTTCGTGTTGTAGGTATGCTTTGACTGCAAAACTCCAACTTGCCCAATTGTCACGACCCGTGAGCTTCTCAATAGACATCATTGTGTTATTACTTGACATTTTATTTTGTTTTTACACAATATAAAAGCTGAAATTGCTGAAAAAAAGAAAAATTGATCGCGCACGTTGCCGGTGTGACGCAATATTGAGGTTACCTACGAAATTTTACTTTTACTTGTTTAAAACTTTGCAAAACTTGAAAAATAACATTTATTAACAGGAATGGGGCGGCCCATAACCTGATGAAATAAAGCACGGCACTCGAGGATAGAAATTTATTAATTTAGAAATATAATATGTATTTAACAAACGGTATGACAAAACATGTTACGCACACACAGGACGAAAGCTCGCTGCTTCTATACATAGAATAAAAATGTACGGTGACAGTTGTCTGCCACAGGCTCAAATATATGCGTCCTATATTTTAACAATTTTATTCAATATAAACAAAAATACAAATCTCTCTTTTTAATATAAGTAGATATGTTATAGAGGACCAAAAAAATACTAATGTTATTTTATTTTATTTACTGATACTCAAGTATATTAAAACATATTTTCATACTAGCTGGTGCCTGCGACTTCGTCCGCGTTGAAAAAGAAAAAAGTAGCCTATCCTGTGTCCTGTACGTCTAAATGGTTATCTACCAAGTTTCATGAAAATCAGTTAATTCGTTTAAGAGTTATGGAGGAACATACATACATACATACATACATACATACATACATACATACATACATACATACATACATACATACATACATACATACATACATACATACATACAGAAAAAAAATTTAAAATTCGTCAATTTAGTTTCAGTATCATGTATAGAACCTTTAATACGATATCTCTGAAAACAAAGTAACTTACTCCAGACCAACCCTTACAGATTTATTATTACTATTGATGATAATATATATGAGAACACTTATGTTTAACTACTTTGTTCAAATTTTATGACGTTTGCAGGTAACGTCCTCAAAGGCCAAAAATTAATTATGCCCGCTTTCTCAACCCCTTGCATAAGTTTGGGGCATGTTAATGATTAATATGTTAAATGACAATACGAGTTCTTAGCGGTTATCAGTCCGGGACAAAGAAAAGGGCATGTCTCTATTCATATATCACATGCAGACTTTTGACCCTTACGACTAACGCTTACTTCAGATGTAGGAACTTTTAGATGCGTCAAGTTTTGTATAATTACACTCTATACAATTGTCACTCATATTCGACTACCCAATTCGAAGGTGGGTTAAAAATAATTTTCCAATTTATTTTTATCGGTATCACTAAAGCTCGCCAATAGTTACAAAACTAGTAAAAAGTCGACTCACAAACAAATGACAAAAAGTTTCCATAACTTATTCTTCTGTGTAGGAGGAGGAAATCCATCACAGATACTGATGTGCTGAGCTTTGCATCAGTATGCCCGAATCCAGTGACCTACGGACCAAAATCTCCCCCTATTCCACTAGCAACCCTTTCGGTAGGCTTAGAGGCATTCCTTAGAAAATATTTGATGCACCTAATACTTATTTAACATAATTTGGTGAAAAATAATTTCAATGAACAGCCATAGCGATGACGTTATTAATTAATCCAGTTTAAAGAATTATAAGAATAAATTCCCATTTAAAACTTTTTATATACAATATTCTATTAAATATTATAAATGTGAATGTTTTTGAGGATGAATGGATGTATGTATGGATGTTTGTTACTCCTTCACTAACGTTAAAACATGTAAAAACTGTAGTTAAAATATGTAAATCTATGTAGTTTCATGCAAAAACTAGTGAATGGATTTGGATGAAACTTGGCACACAGATAGTTCATTACTTGGATTAACATAATATGGATACTTTTTATCTTGGCACAATATTAGGTTCTCGAGGGATCATCTAAAAATATAAAAGATTGGGTGCCACTGTAGTCAGATATTTTCTCATGTGTTAAAGTTGCATTGTTGTGGGCTAGTTAAGTTTTAATGACAAAAAATTTTAGACAATTGCAGAATAAATTTATATCAATATATTTTTTGTTTATTAACTCACTACAGTGAACCTTATCCACTATTAAAGCAACACTGAAACTGAGGATATAATTTGAACAGCACTACGGAGGTAGCTAATCATTGCAGTGTACCTATTTATAGATCGAACAAAACCAGTGGCATTGTGGCTTTTGAACGCTTAGTCCATTTGCCTGTGGTTAAACTCGGTTTCAGAGAGCACAGTAATGTTAACTACACAAATACGAAATGAAATGGCTTAACGAATTAAAACAAATTTATTACTTAGTTCCAACATTTTGTTCTTCAATATTTTATATCTACATCTATAACTATATATATTATAAAATAAAGTATAAGTATAGTAAATAAGTCCGCCTCTGTCTGTTTCTCCGCGAACTTCTAAACCAACCATTGCGGAAAACTACGAAGGTATTTTTTTTAATTTGAAAAAAATTGCATCCGTGCGAAGCTGGGGGAGGGTCGTTAGTAAATTATAAAGCCAAAATATACTTTGTTTTGCCAGTTACAAATGAAAGAACAAATGAATGCAAACGAAGAATAAGAAGGTCAAAGAAGCAAAATTTCTTAACGCGTATTTCTTTTGTTTATTTATTGTTCAAATTATTTTTAGATGTTCTACATATTGATATTATTATATTTCATTTTTTTTTAAATGACATAATAAGGAAAACGGAAAATCGAGATAAATTTTTAATTTGAGAGCGGCCGCCTTTTTTTAGTATGTTGTTACTATACTATACTAGCTTGTTACTATACGTTTTAATTTACGTACCTATTGAATTGTATCTATTAAGGATTAATATTAACATTACGCGACTTCGCCCGCGTAACTTTGTAAATGATATAATAAAACCTTCCTCGAGAACCACCCTATCCATTGGTGAAAACAGCTTGAAAATCGGTGTAGTAGTTTTAGAGTTTACTGCGAACAGACAGACAGACAAACGCGGCGGAGGACTTCGTGACTTTGTTTTATAATATGTGAAAAATTTAATGAATTAGAGTAAAATAGAAAACGGTTTCATTCACCATTTGTGTGTGTTATATAGGAGTTATATATAAGTAATTTCAATCCGATGGTGATAATCGACGATGATTTAAAGAGATGGAAGAACAATTCAATTTGGTGATTGCAACAAAATGCAAACCTTTTATGTGTATTAACGAAATTAACATTAAAGTGCACAGAGCATATGACCGGTGATGGGGTAAAAGCGCCGCGGGCACTACGAACCAACGACAATCAACCCAACAATAGTGTTGTATTCGTTTTACATCGTTACCTCATTTTTAATTAATTTTTTTTTTCACTTGATTAGTTAAAAATTTTTGTTCCCTTGTTCCATAACTTAATAAACTCAAGTAGAAAGTAGAAAAAAAAAAACGAAAACTGCTATAAAAACGTGACGAAATATAAATTGAAAACCTTAAAGTCTGAGGAAATTGAATTTTTCCTACGACGTTGTTCTATTTCCACTTTTTACTATTCATATTAGTTAAATTGATGAGAATAATAACACACACAAGATAGTCTTTCGATGCAAACAATATTTAGTTCCGCCATTTATAAAGTGGCTATTGAATAAGATGAAAGCCAGGACTTGACTATTACTGACTACTTGACACTTACCTGTGGACCAAAAATATGTGCTGATACCTACTAGGTCACATGGACTGCCTATTTCTAGACTAGAAAGAAAGGTTAAAATATTAAAAAATAATGACAATTTTATATTTTTTCAATTATTTGAATATAACATTCAAGTTTATTTTTATTGCAAATAGTAAATCTAACTCACCAGACAGATTGAATCAAACTCTTCCTGTGATAAGCAACATAAGGTATGTAGGTACATACTTATACTTCATACATTTCACTCGGCAGCGTACATCAAAAGGTTTATTTTACAGTGGCCTGTTTTTTTGTGCAGGCAGTAATTGAATTGGGAAAGTTTACGATCGCAAAAATATTTATTGTGGGAGAGAAAATAAATAGTTCGCGTTGGAGCCGCTTATTTTTGTTGAAGAGCATCGAATAAGTAATTGAACAACAGCATTGTTTGCCTTCCTTCTGTTTGTTTTCTTGTTTAACCAATTTACAATACATAAGATACTTTGATTTAGTATTAGTATCAGCTTGGTACGTTGTACTCGTTATATAGTACTTAGTTTTATAGTTTTCACGCTAGCACTCTTCGGATTTCAGGTCTTCAGACCTTCATCAAGATTCATCAAAGATTCTTAATCCTTTAAGTATATATGTACATTTCACATATGCGACAATGTTTTGCAGTATCATAAATTGAGCAGCCTGTTTGACGGCAGTATCCACCAACTTATATATTTGATGAGTGAATAAGAGTCTATTTATTGTGTATTGATTACTGTGTCCATTTCCCTAGCCCTCCCAATTCCTTATCCTTTATGCTACTAATTATTAGCAGCCCATTTGCATCAACGACATTGTTGTATGTGTTGATATTTATGACATGAAGATGATGCCAGGCAAATTGTTTCTGACCTTCTTTAAACCAAATTCTCATGAAATAAGAGGGTTCCTACGAAGAGGTTCTCAATTTATGACTATGGAACGCATTGTGCTCTGCAAATACAAGGAAACATGTAAGCTGCATCAAGTTTTCCTATATAATCAAAAGTCCGTCAATCTCGTTTCGTGAGCAGACTTAATCCGAACCTCCAATTTAAATAGACAAAACCTCATTACAGTGGGTGGGATTCGCGGGAAAGTTTCCGTAATCTGTTTCTATTCTTAGTTTTCTCATCAACGTGGGAAACAACACACGTTAAACACGACACAGTTATTTTACAAAAATATATATTATGTCTTGAACATTGACACAAGTATGCTGCATGCTGGTGTCAGCATGAAACTAATAGTTCGCGTATTTTTTTTAAGTATGAGATTCGATAAACATGGGTTCGCTTTCCGCAAGAAATTCTTTCACACATAAAACATCAAAAGATGAAACTCAAATTCATCTAATAAATCAACTCTTGCTAACCAGCACAGCACTGAATGTTAGCCTGGTTTTGTTTGCATCATTAGTCGACGGCAATCAAGGACTTTTCTTGCTAACTTTCTTCCTTTTTAATAAAAAGTTATAATAAATTCAACTAATCTAACTATTTTGATCTATATAAAACTGATTTCACAGAAACACGTACAAGTATTAAAAATAACTTTCCTTTGAACTACCTTTCTTTTAAATTTTGTTTACTGTAAGTTTTCAATACTGTGACCACTTCTCCATTAAGTCGGAACAAAACAGACATTTGGAGAGTTAGGTAATGGTCCGAGTAAGTGTTTAAAGAAACATTAGAGCGACGGATAAGTTTGGTCATTAGGCGGATACCTTTCGGATGAATTTTTGCCTTGAATGAAGCCCCTTGAATTTTTGCTTGTTTGTTTGAACAATATTCAGTTGATTATTATTGATCAAGATTATTAATAACTAGCTGGCGCCCGCGACTTCGTCCTCGTTGAAAAAGAAAAAGTAGCCTATCCTGTGTCCTGTACGTCTAAATGTTTATCTACCAAGTTTCATGAAAATCAGTTAATTCGTTTAAGTTATGGAGGAACATACATACATACAATACCTACACTTACAGATTTATTATTAGTATTGATGATAATTTCTGTTTAGTATTTAAATCAATGTGATGGAACATATATGATTATGGTAACATAATAGGGTTATTAATACAACATAATAACCCTATTATGTTGTATTAATTTCCATGTGATTATGGTTTTACTTTAATTTGTAAGTCTTTTTTATGAACTAAATAAAAAAAGAGAATTGTTTTACAAACAACTCATTGTTTCAAAAATGTATTGAAATTATTTGAAATACATATTGATTATATGCTTTCTGATTATAGACTATTATTATTTATTATTTAACTAGGTGGTGCCCGCGACTTCGTCCGCTTTGAAAAAGAAAAAAAGTAGCCTCAACTGTGTCATGTACGTCTAAATGTTTATCTACCAAGTTTCATGAAAATCAGTTAATTCGTTTAAGAGTTATGGAGGAACATACATACATATACAATACTTACACTTACAGATTTATTATTAGTACTAGCTGACGCCCGCGACTTCGTCCACGTTGAAAAAGAAAAAGTAGCCTATCCTGTGTCATGTACGTCTAAATGTTTATCTACCAAGTTTCATGAAAATCAGTTAATTCGTTTAAGAGTTATGGAGGAACATACATACATATACAATACTTACACTTACAGATTTATTATTAGTACTAGCTGACGCCCGCGACTTCGTCCACGTTGAAAAAGAAAAAGTAGCCTATCCTGTGTCATGTACGTCTAAATGTTTATCTACCAAGTTTCATGAAAATCAGTTAATTCGTTTAAGAGTTATGGAGGAACATACATACATATACAATACTTACACTTACAGATTTATTATTAGTACTAGCTGACGCCCGCGACTTCGTCCACGTTGAAAAAGAAAAAGTAGCCTATCCTGTGTCATGTACGTCTAAATGTTTATCTACCAAGTTTCATGAAAATCAGTTAATTCGTTTAAGAGTTATTGAGGAACATACATACATATACAATACTTACACTTACAGATTTATTATTAGTATTGATTAATTAATGCACATAATATTTTCAAATACTTGATCGGTACCTAACTCTCGTAACAGGCATATGATTATGGTAATCGAACTCTGTTTGTCCATTCCATGTTGGTACTTATAAGTAAAATTATTTAAGGTTAGCTTTAAAAAAGAATACTACATTCATTTTTAAATGATAACAGCAGATGTTGTTTACTAAGGAAAGACAGAATTTGTTCACAGTTTAAGGGAGAACATTAAAACTTTTGAATGGGTACTTTTTAAGGGTCGTCACCTTAATGTTTTAAGTTGGATTTGTAGGCGTCTTGAGTGTTGTTTAAGTTTTATTTCAAAACGCCAAATCTTTTCGCTATATCATTAAAAGTTACAAGAGAGAAATCACTTGATATATTTTTTTCGCAACAGTACCACTTTTTAATGTTGATAGGATAATTTTTTCAATAAAATGATAATAAAAAAAAATTAAACGCATTTTGTATACACTATAAACACTGTGAATTTTTTAGCGTGACATGACAGTGGTCCACTAAAAAATAGTTCTACAAAAACACGAAGCACTGCCAGCCAGTACAGTGCAGATGGCGGATTTTTGTGAGAATTTAAATTTCGAACGCGAACAATTCCGATGAAATCTGAAACTGCAAGTATATATTTCTATTGTTTTTTAATAGGCGCTTAGGGCCTCTTTCACCACAAGGCCTATCAACACGCTTAGGCCTATCAACACAAGTATAGTGTTGATTAGTTACTTTTAGAAATCATTTTCTGTTTTATTGAATTAGTTTTATTAAATAGAAATATATTTTTATTATTTTCTATTTAATTTGGGACGTTTACCGTACAAACAAAGGTATATCAGCTAAATTATTCCCGGTGACAGGTGACTTTAGGTGACGGTTTAGCCTACTTGACGTTGGTGAAAGAGGCGCTAAGGGAAATCACTGTTTTCATATACTTAGCATTGAGTTAAGTGCATTAAGTGTTTCACACGATTTTAACATTATTAGTTCTTTCAAATGTAGTTTAAAAATAGTACCTACCAAAATTTAGTAGTTTTTATAGGGAAGTTGAAACAAAAATAAAGAAATATTGTTATAAATATTATAACAATATTTTTTCGCTGTTTCGACCAAACACATACAAATTTACTTTTACTCTTTGTAACAGATTATATTCTATAAGTATAGTGTATCACTATAAAATCATATCATCATCTATAATAATCTTAATCTATAACCATCTATATACACGTGAGCATTTGAGCAAGATATACTCCGTGCAATACTAACAAGCAAGACAGGATTAGTAAGTAGATATTTATAGTTTTTTATAGGTGTGATCGTAACAGTATTACACACATATTGCACACGATTTCTCTCCTTTGTTAGCGGAACAAAGAGACGAAGATGGTAAGGGAAATGTGAAAGAAAACCTGAGAAAAGTTATTGTTTGCCAAAATTAGCTGTCAACTGGATTGATGTATCGTTTTTGCTGAAAAAAGAGGTACCCGCTGGTATCACATGACGCGTGATTGTGTAATAATGATGAGTTTTTATCCCGGAATTCAAACTTTTTTTTTCAGTATTTTTACTTATCTATATTTTTAAAAACTGAAAATAACGTTACGTAATTTTGCCTGTACTTTCAGGCGGCAAGGTTACTCGATTAAAGTCAAATATTTCATTAAATTCAGTTTATAGCATGTCAATGGAAAGGAAAACATATTCTAGTGCAACTAAGAAAACTTGTACATACTTATATTTAATGTAAATACAGTTTACTTTAAGTAAAAAGTAATACAGCGCCCCTCGCACGCTTCAACGATTTACTGCGACATACTCGTATCTAATTTGCTGAAATAAATGCGTCCAATGTTCCAATTTTGAAAAAAGAATTGAGTTTCAGTTGTTCAAGAATTGAGTTTCAAAAATGAAATGAGTTTCATTCAAAAATGAAATGAAACTCATTTCATTTTTTCAAACAACATGTACTTGTCAAATTAACTACTTACAAATTGTATCTGAATGAACAAAGGTGATCAACACACTGAACAGTACACTGAAGTGTAGCTTAGAGGCTAACAATTTGGGAATAGTACACTCGTGCCCGCAAACCACAAAATGTAACTTAATTCCACTATACAATGTTACAATGTTCTAATATAATCAAAATTGCTCTTAAGTACAGTTAGAGAGGAAAATGTGTTACAAATTATTTTGGTACTGTTTTAGACTAATTGAATTTGTTTACTTGTACATTGTATTGGTAATATAATAAACACAATTAATATATTTAATATCAATATGTATACTATTTTATTTTATTTTTTATAGTGGCAGGGCACGTGACTGGTCCCGTGAGATTGACAATTTCAGGGCATCAGACAGGGATAACTGGTGTCCTATAAACCTAAAAATGACGCGTAATGGCTCATGGAATTCCTGAGCCGCCACATAAAAATAGTGAGGCGAACACTCGCCACGAGATGAGTCTAAACAGGGCCCGTATTCTCTAAGTGTGGTTTTAGTGTGGTTATCGACTCGATGCGGTTATAGACTCGACAATTGTCTACTTTGGTATTCACTAAGCACATGTAAAAATGTCTACGACGTTTTTCCCGTAGTTATACATGTCAATGAAGTTATTGACACATTATTATGTGGTTTTTAGTTTAACAAAGTATTATTTCCAATTTAATGTCGACATTGGAGTCGATACGTTTTAAAAACCACAGTTAGAGAATAGGCCCGCAGGGCCCTGATTATGTATGACAACTACGATTCCACACTCTTGTCTTACTTTTTTCAAACCACGTCAATGTCTTGCCTTGTCGTGTCACGCAGTTCTTATGTCTCTATTCTGTATGCCCAAGACTAATTATCTATGGCACGTTATGATTTCACAGAAACCACAGTATACTATTGTATTTATTTGACAATTCCACTGATGAGTGACATGGTTTTGAAGTAAAGAATCGCGAAACGGCGTTACAGAATCAGGGCCCAGGACGTAACAGTGAGTGGGGATCCGTGGATAAGGCCTCGCTGTGATCTCGGATCAATCGGATCAACGCTGATGGTGGAAAAGGGCACATAACTGCGTTTCGCAGTCGTTTGGGCAGCCCGTCTGCTTACGTTATAGGCGACGATAGGCACCTATCATCAAGTGGACCATCCACCTGTCTGTCGACCCTAAAATAAAAAATAAAAATAAACTTAATATACGCCAAGTACCTACGATGATTTAATTTAATTTAAAATTATTGAGAATGACAACTGAAAAACCATGATTCTCTTGATAGAATATGCTAAAAAAGCAAAAATAGCTAAGAAACATAATAACCCAAAGGAAAAAAAAGAATAAGAAAGAAACAAAGCTGCCTACTTAACCGCCGAAACACAACACCAAACCATAGGTATAATGTTCTTGTTTCATAATGACAATCATATTTTACCACCTACTCTCGAAATTAGAAGACATGCGAACATACTTTCTTTCTCACTTTATACATACCTACTCCATGTATTAAAATTGATTTATTAAATATTTACTTACATTAAAATCGTATACATATAAATCAAACGCGAGACGTTGTCTAGTTAATCCGATTCGTTTCCGGCGAGCAGGTATGAAATGTTGAAACATATTTTTTGTTTTGTTTACAAAATAGAATTGCAATAAAGCTTTAGCACAATTCGAAAAGAAACAGTTCGCCGGCAACAAAGAAATAACATTAAATCTCAATGGCTCGGGTTGTTTGCAAACAGAGAAAAAAGTACAAAGAAAAGAATCCAATTAAACAAATTGATAGATCGAGCGCGCTTCGAGATCGCTTCCATTCTTCGGCGCTCTTTGTGATAGTCAGATCTTCGGCTATCAATCCGTACATAACAAAGGGTTTCTAAGGACCTTTGTGATTGTATCGGCGTATATTATTTTCTTTACTTTTCAAGTGTTTTTCTTTTTGAGTTTTGAATAGATTTTCATTGATATAAGTTAAAATTAATGTTATCTGTATATTAAGAAAGTTTTGATATATTATCACAACCTTCTTACATTAAGATATAGTTGTTCCATATACACACATACAAATAATATGTTATTATATAACATAAACATCTTGCCTTAGAAGACTAGCAATGTAGCATCTTCTGAATAACTTGTGCATTTTTGTAGGAGTTTATGAGAAAATCTTATCCTCTAGTATATGTAATATCTGCTGGTCTATAGTAAACCAACGTGGTAAATTTATAGACTACGCCTCTTGTCATTGAGGACCAACAGTTTATTTTACTTATCTTATTATTGTCATTGATCTGAACTATAGATGCGGCGTAGCAAGCAGAAAGCCCCGAAATCTTTGGTAGTTTTAAAATCATACTCGCAATAGTGAGCGACAGTGCGAATTCGTCCACTTCTCTCTCTTTCTCTCTCGTGTGGACAATCTCGAGTGGACGAATTGTACTACTACCATTATTTACGGGCTACGCCGTGTCTATACTCCCAAATATACTTATAAAGTCTTTGATTATTGTATTATTATGGACTGTGTACCTACCTAACAAGAGCAGTGGGTCGACGCTGAATCCAGGCTACTTCTGTCCGAACTTAATTGAAAAATAATGGGGGAAATCTATGTCCAGCAGTGGATATCTTACTGCTAAGTAGTTGATTATTATGTCCCATTTTGTGTCACTTACAAAAAAAAATCTAAAATTTATATATGAAGAGAAAAATATTTTACCTTCTTTTCAATGTTTTCCAGATGTCATTTAAAAAATGGCAATCATTACGTAGATATCTTTTCGAACGATTCTTTCAGTCGGTTCAAGCCGTACGGCCATTTATCCGAAACAGGGTGGGTGTAAATCGTGCCCACCCTTGTAAGATTGAAAAATACACATACGAACATCTGTCGCACGCACGTAATATCATCAAATTACCCCCGTAGTGCGCTGACGCCGCTATACGTGATCTTTGTTAGATGAAAGGAATGGCGGAAAACGTTTTCATTTAATTTTGCTAGTGAATGCAGACACTCGGTCGTTTACTTATTTATCTTTCAAATATTTAATTTATAAAATATTAAATCATATATTAAACTTATAAGAAAAAATAAAATGAAATAAAATAAAAAACACATAATAATCATAGAGCTACTTTACATCTTTTAAACAAAAATTACGTGAATTAAATTTAGAACTTAACTATAGTACCAAAACTAATTTATTTTTATAAAACAAAGATTTTTTTAAAAAGTAAAAACATCAATCTTGCTCGCAGGAAAACTTTTTTTAAATGAGGTCAAGCGGTTCTCCACAGAATGTTCCAGACATTCTGAACATTGTTTTCTGGAAACGTAAAGAATTTCGCAAAACTTTAAAACTTTGTTGAGTTCGGTGAGCAAAAACCGATAGTAAACTTTTCGTTTTTAGTTTCCATTAACGTTCTGACTGTTACATAAAAGACAAGCGATTTTTTTTTATGTCTTCGATATCATAAAATTATGCTTTTATGCATAGTATCTATCACCTGATCGCCTTACTTAAACAAGCTTTTGTAAATGACACGATGAATGAATGAAAAAAAAGCAACGAACAGTACCATATAGGAAGTTTAAAAATACAAAATTTACAAACCATTAAAACAAATCTTACTCATAAAAACACAAATTGAGCTTTTAACATATTTTTTATGTAAAGATCTTCGCAGACATACTTATGTTTCACTTAATGGTATGTGTTAGTAATATTGATGGTTAACAGTTTAGAATAAGTTAGCGGAGAAATAGACATAAGTGGGCAGTGTTTTAATTTATAATATGTAAAATATGTTCCTTAAATTTACATATATTTACAATATTAGTAGGTAACTATCAAATCGCCACATTAGGAAGACATTTAATGAGGTAAATAATATATATACCAATTACACATTGGATTTAGAAATTAATTTATTTCATGCCAACCCAAAACTTCTCACAGTTGTAAAAACTTCTGACAAATTACAGCCCTTTTCCTGCAAAAGACACAGAGTTTTCCCAAGGAAAATCCAAAACATGGGTGTAACAAGTTAGTAGCCTGCGGCGTAACGTGCCAGGAAAACTTGAAGGCTTTTCAGGTTAATTAAACATACAAGTTTACGAGATAAAACCTCACAACAACAGTGTCTGGTGGCTGCCAAAGAGGGCCAAATACGTACGTGCTTCAACTTGATAAGAAGATATGACTTGTTAAAACAATTTATTGGTAAGACAGGAAGCCGAAACTTAACTAATAATAAAAGCTGGTGGATGTTAAAGGGTACATAACTGGACTGGACCGATTTGGCTGATTTCTTTTTTGTTGTGTTTGATGAAGTCTGAGGAAGGTTCTTATGGAGAGAAAAAAAACGTAAAAATATACGAGGAGGAGGAAAAAAACAACAATTTTCTTTTCCCATACAAACCACTCTGTCCCAGCTGGCAAACATTTGACGTCAATCAAAACAAAACGTATGTATATGTCACCTAGCGACCATTGTTGATAACGTTTTCACTGTCATTATAAAATACAAATCTATAACAGAAACTGTCAAATTTTGTATTCATTAAGTTCATAAAATCCTAAGTTAAGTTTATCTAAAAGGTAACACAACATATTTTATTGATTGTTAGTCGGTACGAAGTTCGCCGGGTCAGCTAGTATAATAAAATTAAGACTAATAGCGATAATGTCTCTCTAAATTCGTACAGTATGAAAACTAACGCCACTGCACATGTTCTGCTCAGCAGTTCACCGCCGACCGCGTATTTCCAAGCTTAATTGCGTCGAGCAATTTATTGCATAGTTGATACCACCAACGGCTTTGTAATTACGCGGCTGGTGGCTGTATCTCTGACAGAACAATTAACTGGAAGCGTGTAAGGGTGCATCCGTTGGACATTTTATTTGACTTGTCCAGCCTTTAATTTAGACTAGCTCACCTGTACCTAACCTTGCCTTAGTTTAATATTGTCATCATTAATTCAGACTGAACCAACAAATGTGGTAGGAAATTCCTAACTGAAGGACATAATTAAAGGTTAGCTAATAATTAAGCTATGATAAGTTTATTCCATGCTGCTAGATGAATTATAAATACGCAGTACGTTAACTTAATTTTTGCTTCTTTTAGTTTTAGGGCCTCTTTTACCAACTACAAGTAAAGTGTTGATTAGTTACTCTTAGAAATAATTTTATGTTTTATTGAATTATGCGGTTTACTGCATCATTTGATAGGGGATTTTTTTTTATTATTTTCTTTTTAATGTTTGGTACTTTTACCGTACAAACAAAGGTATCATTATCCCCGGTTACCGGTGACTTTAAATGACAGTTATCCTGCTTGACACATGGTGAAAGAGACCCTTAGTAGAATATTTTTATGACGAAGTATCAGCTACTCTTACCCGTTTTTTATTATCTTCTCGTAAGATACTGTTTGATTCTAAGATCGTAGACCTACGTCGATAGTGACAAGGGACTTATGTCCTTGCCTGTCATAAATTTGTGTAAAAAATAAATAAATAGTGTCATTGAAACCCGGCCACTACATTTAGCAGTAGCAAGAGCACTTCATACTGTCTGACGACAGTAATCACATTCTTGCGAAAGACGACTGAAAAAACATACTTTATACAGGTGAAATTTTTCAACCGCACTTGGCGAAAAGTTAGGGGGTTAGTTTATAATTTTAATTAATTTGTAATTGTTCAAACAATTGAATGATAACAATCAATTTCTTATTACCTACAGTTATTCCACATGTAAACGTAATTCCACTGTTATTTGTGTTCCCCTCATTAATTACTTAATTTGTTAATTAATGAACTACGACCAACCACAACCCGTACACCTGTGGCCAAACGACACAATTATCATATCATATGCACATTGATTGGATGTTTTACCTTTAATAGTGAATAAAATAGGACCGAATAATTACTAACCTACATCCGTAGAAGTACGGAACATTAGCGCTTAGTGCCAACTAGTTAATTGTTTGTGATGTTTAACAACACACAATAATAACACAGCATTAACGCGTCAATTGTTGAACTGGAGTTGATTATGAGCCCTTAATAACGGCGTGATTTCAAACGGCCAACTGCTTGATTTATTGAAAAGAAATCGTTTGCTTGAAAAAACTAATTGATGTAATATATTTTGGTATCAATAAAGTTTTATTAACATGCTTATTTAATGACCTATCCTTACTAATAGGAATAAGTGGATTTTTTTTTCTTTATCCCTGGGTATACCTTAGTAGGGAGAGCTGGATGGGCGTATATTTTTATTCTTAATCTATGACTGCGTTAAGAGCAATCTTAATTAGACTTCTACAGTTGGTTGGCAATAAAGAAGGGAACGTGTATAAAAGTATTCTCATCGTAAATATAATACTTGTCAACCGATTATTTAATAAATTAAAAAAAATTAAACGTTTTTTCACATTTTTGAAATTATATGGCCAATTTGCAATTAGTTTTTAATAATACGCATAATAACTTAGTAAATATTTTTAGAGACTATCTGGGTTTTTTAAATTTTATCGTCTTACATCACAGTTTATTTTTAAAATTATGTATTGAACCTGATTGTGGACTAAATAAAAAAATGTTAACTAACTGTATTTATAATGATGTATAAATAAATTTGATATTTTATTTAAATTATCAAAGTTCTGTAAGCATAAAACTATTAAATAAGTAATGTTATGTTCTCGTTAAATCCGCTGTAAGCCCTTAATCGGGTAATAAAATGAATTTATTTTAGTCCCCGGTTGGACGCCGCGCGACGGTCGAGGTTCGAAACAAAATGCCAATTTTAATTTTTACCCGGTACATAGGTACCGGGTAAAAATTAAAATTGGCATTTTGGCCCGAAATTTTATATTGAATATATAAGTGTTTATTAAATTTAATGGTCCGTTCAAATGTATAGTGTCCAATAGAGAGTCTTAAAAAGTTGACGAGCAAATTTTATTAACACATTTTTGAAAAAACAAAAACCATTATACAGGTTGACAATAATTTACCGCCGCAGGTTCATTGCGATTTAGTTTAGTTTCTGTAAATTTTGTTTTCTATATTATTTTAAAATGCAATCGAACTTAACCTTATTATTAAATATTTACAGTATATTTTGTACTACATAATATGTATTTCGCTGAATGTTCCGTTTCTTACAGCTAATGTTAAAACAAAGAAAATGGCAAGAAAACAGCATTATGTGCTGTTGTGTTTCGGTGTGTGAGTAAGGGATGCCAGAGCCCATTACCCCCTCCCTCCCTTATCCTTAATCCTTCTATGGTCGGCAGCGCACTTGTAGCACTTATGGCGTTACTTGAGTTATAGGCGACGGTAGCCACCTACCATCAACTGGACCGTCAGCCTGTCTGTCGACCTTAACATAAAATAAAATAAAAAAAATATACCATTAAAATGGCCGGCATCGAAACATTTATTTTTCTTATATGTATGCTTTCTGTTCATATCAAAAGAGATAAAAACGAACCTATTATAATACCATTAATCAGACCTTACAAAATAATGGCGCTCGTAGCATCGCTAATGATCTTCTTCGTAAGTGTCATTCTAGGTAAAATTCACATAAATAGGTTCACGTCAGACGAGGAGATCATCGCACAAACAACTTCATACTTTTCTGAAGGCTTAAAAAAATTAAAGAGACGTCTGGTAAAGTTAAGAAAAATTAAGAAGAAGTTTATGTTGAAAAATAATAGAGTAAAATTTCCCCAAAAAATGACTTATTGCCCCTCCAAGTGACCGTCGACCAGTCTGCCGACCTAAACATAAAAAAATGCGTATGTCATAAATTTTTTTATGACTTTTTTGATAGAGTTATCAAGATAATAGTTACAGTAAAACTAATAGCACCCAATTACTAAACTCTACCTGTATCTTCTTGTATAGGCTGCAATAGTTTAAATATGCATGTTAAATGTCGATTGCTTGTCGATGTTGAACATTGTATGAAACAAAACACATTATTACTGTCAACGCTGTTCAATATTTCATTCAGTACGTTTGTCTGCAAAATCCTGTTGCATTTACAAATCGTTGAATAAGTGATAAGTAAAAATGGAATCCCCTTTTAACATCGATCCACATTTATTGGACGATGGCAAAATTTTGTAACCTCGTTTAGCTTTTGAATTTTGGAATATTAATAATTTGCCCATGGTTTACGACGGTTGTTTCAGTAACCTTTGGTTTCTTTATTTTTTGTCTGAACACGCGTTGTATAGTGGCGTTTAACATGACTTCTTTATCGTATAACACATCACACGTTCCATAGAATCTAAATTGCAACTCTTCAGTTAAGGACGGCCTGAATCATAGAAAAAATATAGAAATATTACTACCAAGATTTACTTACAGAAATATTTAATAGTGAGCCTTGGAGTTCGTAGTGTTTTAACAAGGTTTTTTAGTATAAAAACAAAAGTTGAGACCTCAATTCTGTTGTTACCCGAATATTTATGAAGATAAACGATCACCCTTTGTTTTAACTTAGATATGCCTTAAAAACATTTATCACACCGTTGTTTCATCACATAACATGTGTTACAGTAACAGATAATGTCGCGTGATGATAGCACTGCATTACAGTCGGGGCTCGACGCTTAACGGCAGAGGAAACTCATTAAATACAAGGAAATTTATGGCTTGCAGGGGACTGATGCTACAATGTAGTGTTACGCGTGTATTTTCGCTTGTCAAGGTTAGACATAATTACAGGACTTTGCTTCGTAGCAAATTCTTCTTTACTACATATTGCTTGGCGCCACACTTGAATATTGTTATTCTAAAGAAAACTATATAATTCTGACACGCTTGTTAGAATTTGATTTTCATTTTGTATCTTAATTTTATTTTAACCTTATCTGTATAGGGCTAAAGGACTCATTAGCATATTTTCTACCTAACTAGTCTGTTCTAAGATCTATTAAGAGCAAAAATTAAGATGTTGCTATCATGAATAATAAAAAAAGACAAGGTAGTGTTAAAATCAAAACATATGAACTTAAATCTGTCTAATCTAATCCGATCCAATTCGATATCCAATAATGGATACAAAGTGAAACTGCTGATCAATGAGCTCTCGATAAAGATAGAAGGCAAAGATCAAACTTTAGCTTTGTAGAAAAAATCTCAAGCAGAGATTGAGTTGAACAAAAATCGAATTAATTCTGAAATCCACTTTAGATTTGAATTGCTTAACGATCAACTTTTAAATTACCATTGTGTATTCAAATTAAACTTTTCATCTTAGTCTTCTTGAAGTTCGTTCACAATGTTAACAATCAACTCTCAACTTTTCTTGACTTGGAAGATATCAATTCAATTGATTCTCTCTAAAAAAATTCTATTAACAAACCACAAAGTAGCCACTTCCGCTATTAATTATTAATACATTTATAAAATAAATTTAATATTATTGAAATAATAAGTCGTTGTGCGCTTCTGTATGTTTCTCGAAACTTCTTCGAAACCACCAGACACATTTTGATACGATTTTCACTAACGGAAAGAGCGATAAACGAGAAAAATTTGCCTACATTATTTGTAAAAAAAAATTGCATCCGTGAGAACCATGGAGCGGTTCTAAAAACAAAAGTCAGCTAATAGAAGCAACAGCAACATTCTTTTTAAACAATATTTTTAACTTAGCAACATTCTTTTCAAAGGTAAGTAAAAAAAAAGCTTTTTCCAAGGAAAAAAGCTTTATAATTTACAAATTTCAATTGTTCATTAAATAGATACCTAAAAGTTATTAAATTTTTGATTCGATATTGTCTTAAGTTACGAAAAATTATAAAAACGTTTGTTTTCCTGGCGCCCGCATTAATACAGCGAAAGAAATTTTGTTATTTACAGCAACGATCGGCCGTGAAGATAAAAAAAAACCTTTTATCTGCTATTGAATGGGATGTTTGTAGCATAATTTCAAAGAAATTTTTTTACCTAATTACCCTGGATATCTTCCCCGGGGCGTTTACCGGGATCGCTTCAAAAGGTTCTGAGCTAAATATTTTTGTATGCAAAGAAGAAACTGAATCGTTTTAGTATGAACATAGAAATAAATGTATATTTAATAACAATAATTAGCTGTTATATTAAAAATACAAATTCTTAATAAGATTATGTTAGAAGTAAATTCATTTTTAAAATTATGCTTTGATATCAGACATTTGGATACCTATGTACTTCCATAAATAAATCTTGAAAAAAAACCTGTTAAACCAATATTGAAATATATAAAGACTCGATACAGGCCTATTGCAAGATTGAACTAATTACCAAGCTAATAAATAGAAATAATAATTATAAGAAAAAGTAATAGGGTTTAGTTACTTGATAGCAGGTAATGGGGCAGGTAACATTAAGGGCCTCTTTCACAAACTACATGTAAAGTGTTGGTTAGTTACTTTTAGAAATAATTTTCTGTTATATTGAATTATGCACTCGGTTTACTGCATCATTCGATAGCCTATTTTTTTTAATTATTTTCTATTTAATGTTTGGGATGTTTACAAACAAAGGTATATCAGCTCCATTATCCACGGTTACCGGTGACTTAAAATGACAGTTTGGCCTACTTGACGTTTGAGAAAGAAGCGCTAAGCCTTTTTGCGTGGAAGAATAAGAAACATTCACACATTCTCACAAACTATCGCATTTACATATAATTATATAACATTAGTAGGATGTTAAAATAATATAAAGATAAGAAACACTGGGGAATGGATACGATCATCAATCAACAAGTTGGGTATGATAATTTTTTTTTAATTACCAGTCTATATTTCCGTAAATTCATATAACAGATATAATATATCGATATCAAACGAGTATATGACCCTCTGTAATTATTCAGTAAATTTCATCTGCTTTCTACTAGTGGATTAACGTCTTTCGATCAAAGGAAATGTTCAATGTCCCATATATAGAGAAGATCTCAATCTATATTCGTTAAATGGTTTCAAAGTACGGGTTCTATTCACTGTACGTAAGTACCTATTCAAAGTTGTTTAAATACCTAATCTCTTTTATACATCGTCATTATTTTATGTGTTTTATCTAACACTGAAATGATAACAGTAAAGATGAACTGTCGAAAGTGTATAATAATATCATAAATGTTAAAGATTGTAAAGATTTTTAATATTTTCGCGAATAAATCGGTAAAAAAATTATATAAAATCTAAAGAGGGAAATTAAAAATATTTTCTGTGTGCAACATTTTGAGGATGCAACATGTAAACTGTTTAAGAGTATACGTGTAAATTATAATTTAATAACTGAACTTTAAATATTTCTAACAACCCTTTAGTGTCAATAAGATATTACGTAATATAGGAATGAAAAAATTAGTAACACAACATAAATCTTCATTATTTTTTTATAAATGTTAAGTAAGTAAATGCAGACATTTTCTCAGGAAGCTAGCTTTATTTAAATCTATTTTACCTATTTATTTTGAATATTTTATTATACCTACTTCACGATATGTAATACTTGCAAAAAATATTTACAAAAATGCAAAAATAGTTCGTTGTTTAATAACTAGTTATGAAACAATGAAGAAATTTTCCGTTTTCGTATGTGGTTATGAAAAATGGTAATGTGTCTGAAGGGATGAATAAACGGATGGTTAATTGATAAACGACTCACTTGATCGTATTTTAACATCATTCTTACTAATTTTAACATATAATCTAAAAATAAAGTTTATCTCAAGTTAAGGATCAATTTAATATCCGACATAAGAATAACCGAAAGTAACCTAGTTCGGAGTTCATTCATTACCTGGCAATTGTATGAACTCAAGTCGACTGAGAACGAAATTGTTGGGACATGACCAAAAGTTAAATTGCACTAATTTGACAACCCTGTTGCACAACTTCGTTTGAAAAGCAATTGCAGTACGAATAACTTTAGTAGTGTGACTTGTTCTAGGTATAATATCGACAATGATTCGGTTGCTATTAACTTTAAATAAAAATCATTAAAAATCAGTAACCATTTTTATACAATTTCTTTTATTCGATGCCCAATAATGGTCATCGCACTTGTGCACGCTGATCTCATAAAGGGCTTACCAGATTTAAATGCGGTTTTCACTGATGTATTGATTATTGTCTGGATTAAGATACTTTTTTTCCTGAAAAAATGTTAGGTTCCTGTGGCATTTTTAAAAAAATAACTACAATGCATACGAAGTCGCGGACACCAGCCAGTAGACAATAAAGTTGTTGTTACTTTATAGAAACACAAAACAATTGTTTTATTGAAGACAAGTTCAACTACAAAGATATTATATTTTTATATCAATAAACTTAAAAATTATGAAAGAACATAAATTTTATTATTTGATAGTATTTAATTCACAAAAGTCAATTAGGCCAAACTGTCATTTAAAGTCACCGGTAACCGGAAATAATTTAGCTGATATACCTTTGTTTGTACGGTAAACGTCCCAAACATTAAATAGAAAATAATTAAAAAAAATCGGCTATCGAATGCAGTAAACCTAGTGCATAATTCAATATAACAGAAAATGATTTCTAAAAGTAAGTCATCAACCCTTTACCTGTAGTTCGTGAAAGAGGCCCTTAGTCCAATAAGTAAACCAAATATTTGGCTGAAACAATTTTTTTTATCAAACAATCTGCACTGGCTCAAGGTGTTGAACTGAACAACATTTATAAAGTTAAAAAGATCCAATTACCTACGATGTGAAAACGCGTTTCAATGACCGCGTTCAAACCAAAGCATTCGCGTTCTATCCCCTCTTCTATTACGAAGTTATTTGCTTCGTTTTACTTTTGAAAACGCATCTCCTTTGAACTTGCTTGAATTATTTAATCGTTTAATAGAATTACGGTACCAACAGACACGACCCCTATCTATTGCACAGTTAGCTGTATTTTCCCCTAATTGGCTTGCAAAAAAGTCTGTTGTAATTTTAAAATATTTGTGGTGTTTTAAAATATTTGCGCAAATATTTTAAAATATTTTAAAATATTTGCGCCCGCATACTAAAACCTTCCTCGAGTGGTTCTCGAGGAAGGTTTTAGTATGCGGGCGAAGTCGCGGGCAACAGCTAGTTTATAATAAAACTAGGGCTTTCAGGTTCGCCCAGGTAAGAACTTAATTAGGGTTAATTAAATTATACACATAAAAATTCTGTCAAATATTATCTAACTGTTTGGTGAAATCCGTTGCGAGGTTTAGAAGACGTTAGCAGTCATACAAACAGACCCGAAATTGTAACTAAGTTCATTTAACTAATTCAAGTTAAAATATAAATTAAAGTTAAGTTAAACTGTTAAGTTAATTCCACTTAACTTTAATTTATATTTTGTAAAGATGTAACTTGAGCTTTATCCGCAGCTTAACTGGCAAGTTAACTACTGTAAATAAAAATAGCTTTTGTTTTCTCAGTATTTTATGCGATCAGGGTCTTAGCATGTTTTGTATTTTGAGAGACCTCTACAACCTTATTTGTTTCAGTGTCGTCAAAGAATAAAATGAAAATTTGTAATAGGGAAATACGCTCTGCATCCTAATACTCACTCACCAAAAGCACAAATGCTATTATTCTACACTAAAGGTGACTTTGTACTTAATTTACTCCTCTAAACTTGTAATTTTTCTTAGACCGATTTGTAAATTGTGATTCCATGTTAACACTAAATTAAATCTGTTGAACATTTTAAATTGTTAGCATTAGCTTAAGTACAAAAACATTAAAAGTGTATTGACGTGACCACTAATTGGAATTGAGGAGTGGGAGACGAAGGGAGGTTAAGCGTAGGGACAAATTGGCTGTTTTAGGGTGACAATAAATTGATATGGGCCGTGAAAATTTCCATACAGCCCTGAACGTATTTCACAATTGCTTTAATTACCGATGCCCGGTGGCAAGTGACAATAATGGGGGCTTTTACCCTCCTCAAGGCTGTTGAGGTGCCGATGTTTTCATAATAATTGGTGATTTCCTGAGCGACAGCCCGCTTATGATTTCTTTTTTTACGAAATCTTTTATACAAATTAATAAGTGATGATATTTTTAATTGAATGTGGAAATGAAATTAAAAAACATTCTTGGGTTTAAAAACCATTCATGGAGTATTATATATAGGTACTAATCAATAAAACAGCACACACACACACGCACACACACAATGCCATAAATATTATAAATATGAAAGTTTGTATTATAAGGATACACAAACGCACAGACTAAAAGAAAAAAATTCTAACAACTTTTTTTACCTCTGTAACATATTAAGTACCTATACATACAATGACTGTGTACAAATTGTTTTTTTTTTATGTCTGCAGTATGCCTTTGTTAATGTGACATTCTTAACACAAAGAAACATATTTATGTGTACACTAAACCCTCTTTTTAACTACATATTTTTTAAATATATATTTTAACTTTATATTATCATCTAGATAATATAAAGTCATTACAATTAGATGCTGTTATAAGTTAACTTTGCGTTTTTGTTCATTAAAAATTTCAATTTTTTAATAAATAAGATGCAATGAACAAAGGAAAAATATTAATTAATTTATTAATATTATAAATGCGAAGTTTGTATGTAATGGATGTTTGTTACTCTCTTACGCAAAAACCGTTCAACAGATTTGGATGAAATTTGGCACGCAGATAGTTTATTGCCTAGATAAACATAAAGCATACTTTTTATCCTAGCAAAATGTTAGATTCCGACGGATCGTTTAAAAATATAAAATAAGGTGGCGCCGCCTGGCTACAGTGACGTTGGGCGCCACTATCGTTGCAGCTACAAAGCTGTGGGGCGTTATAACAGCATATAAAACCCAGATCTTTTGTTTAGTATGTCGTATAAACACAGCAACGTCTTGACAACGGTAATATCATATAACAATGACGTAGACATATTATTAACCAAGTCATTCAGCAATCTAGACTATGTGAACCGAACCCCATATTGCAAGTCACCTAGCGAGCTATGGAGAGCTGAATTCCCGGCATTTCTCTAAGACCATAATGTTCCGAAACACGGAGATCCATCGGAGAACCAAAGTAGTCGATTTAGCCCAAAAAATCAATAGTTAAAGTGGCACTTGTAAGAAATAATATCTGTGGTGCAAAGTTTTGGTTAAGTGCTCCATGGCTTGGACTGGTGATCTCAATTTAAAAGGCCTACGAGTATTTATAACAGTAAATGTTTGTGAAAAATTTAACCAATGTGTATTGCCAATATTAATGGGAGGCAATGTCTAACAATGGACGTCCAACGGCTGAGATGATGATGATTTCGATATTACATAAATAATATTTTATTGCAAAAATATTTGCGTTGCAAAAATAAATAAAGTTGTGACAAATCAAGTTCAAGTTATTACTTCAAGTTCAAGTTATTAGAAGAAGTGGTATTCCACTAGCGGTCCGATGTTACAAAAATGAATTTATTTCCAGTAGTAATTGGCAATCGATAGAATAGACAACAGTTGTTGTTTATACACGTGCTCCTTCACAGCAGCACTCCAATTTATTCGTTAATATGCTAATTAGGACACCGAATTAATAAATGTTTCCCGAGTCGTTCCGGTTACTCAAAACAATGTGAACTTTTAAACAATTTATATTGCTTAATTGCGCCCCCAAACAATAATAGTGGCATTCGGATATATTTTATCGTTATTTGCATAAATAACAAACGTTTCAGTATTCACTGTGATTCAATTGTGAGCGCGTAAAATTGTTTTACGTTGCAATTTTTGTGCACTCATATCGTTTCGATTATATCTTTTGACACAGTAATATTTATGACTCGACACACAATATGCTAACTCGTACGAAATTAGTACACAATATAAGTTTGCTTTAGCTTTTACTGCTACTCGATACAGCGCGTAGTTATTAAAAAAAATTAGAAAAAGAAGAATTCAAAGTCAAGGTTCACTATTTATTTTGTGATTTATTATAATTTTCATTGTATTTAGAACAATTTTCACGTGAAACGGAGAATTCTCTATCCGACCAAATCCATATTTACGATCCAAATCCATACTTACTTTAATATTATAAATGATTAATGTTATAATTAATATTATGAAAGTATCTCTGTCTGTCTGCCTGTTACCTTTTAACGTCTTAACTACTCAACTGATCATCGATTTGTCAAGGAAGGAACGAACATTGTCAAGGATACGGAAAAGTACATAGGGTACCTTTCATCCAGATAAAAAGTTTGTTCCCGAGGGATCATTATAAAAATAAAAATGGATCTTGGATAAATGTTAGGTTCCTGTGGGATTTTCAATACTATGGAAAAAAACATAGGTTACCTTTCAACCAGGAAAAAAGTAATGTTCCCAAGGGACCGCACGTAGACGTGAGCAAAAGTTAGTTCGTTCATAAAAATCTACAACTACATGCAACGAGATACAAGCTATACAATATCTAAACTTGAGAGGTACTCAAAGGCTCATTATAAGTCAACAAATAATATACATCATCTAATATGTACTGCCTCAGGAAAAACCAAAGGCATAACCTTCCGAAAAATACCAATTTCGCCGCAATCTCATAACAATACTTATCTCCGCATGACTCCATTATTTCTGTTCAAAACATGTTACTCCCATACAAAACGACTTATAAATAACTTGATGATATCAATTTCACCAGCATGTAACGTCTGCTCGGCGCCAGCACCCCACTAATTCGACTGTCCATCCCCACGTAAATAAAATACTGTGAATATCCCCTTCATGGTCATATTATGTTTTCATTTCAGCAGTAAATGCCATTTTCAACGCTGCATAGGGTAAACATACACTCACAGTAATATACAATATCAATATTAAGGAGCCATAAATATGTTTGAAATACAACATAAATAGTTGTAACAATAAATTTGATACAAATTAGTATTCGTATTTATAAAATTAATTATATATCTTGCGACTATATTTTAAGGTAATTTCTAAACTTTTTTTTATTGATATAATTTGTCAGCAACCAAAATTCCCAATAGTTTTGTGGCAAAGGCAAAGAGGTCGCTAGTAAATGGCATATAGTATCAATTCATAGAAATTTATTTATTTTTAAAAAGAATGTAGGCAAACAACATATTTATTTTTAAAACATTATTATTGGTTTGTATGAAAAATGTATAATACTAACCATTTTCTTAATAAAAATTTCTTAAATTATAATAACGTAAAATGTAATACGTAAAACGTTGAAACCGGATAAAATTATATCTCCGTTACCCGGTGTGTGTCACAGCAACGAACCCTTTCCTTCCGACAAACTGAAATAGATAAAATAGTCCTTAACAGACATTAGAGCTGTGTTTCCTTGAAGGATAGCTATAAAGATTGAGTTCCGCTCTCGCGAGTCCATTGGGACTTAAGACCTCACTTTTACTCCTTCTGTCTGAACAAAATAAATGTTAACAGTCTTGAACATTACTTAAATCTATACACCTTCGAATAAATAAAATTGAGTGAGTTTCTATTATTTACAAATAAATACTTATTCTTGTACTTTACTTATACTCGTATATTTTTATTTGCACATTCTAAAAAAAAATTCTAGTTCAATATCTGTAAGTACCTACATACATATCTTGGTGTCTGTGTCTTTATGTCTGCGCTAATGATATACAGAAAAAAATTTTGAGTTTAGACTTGTAACTTTTAAAAAGACATGAATTTAAATTTCAATAGATGAGCTCATTTATTGAAATGTTTGTAAATTTTATTTTAGTAATGCATTGCTTAATTTGAAAGTATTATATTTTTATATCTATTTTGTTTTTTACATTTAGTTTTAAATTGACATTAATCGCTTCTTAGCAGGAAAATTACGATAGTTAATATGTATTTTGATAAATGATATTTTGATCTGCGTCTTGCAATCAATATTATCTATTATTTCTTTGGTATAGGGTATCTAAAGAAGTTTAGCTACTCAGGGGGCAGTTATTAGACAATTAGTATAATTTCTTTATTATTCGCAAGCAGTTATTCTATATATTTATTAAGTCTGTGACACTTCGATATCAAGCCCTGCATCGCCCTCTTTGGAAGGTACTCGCAGCACTTGAAGCGTGAAATTTTATCGGGAGAATTAATCTCCAAAAGTTGCCCATCCTTGCCCTTTTGTTTCTTTAAATGTGTCTGCAATAAAATTTATTCCTTTTTCTAATCGGAAAGAGATAACTTGGCCCGTGCGATGTCCCGCGGGCAACATTGGTCTCAATTTATTTCCGCGAAAAGTCAAGGTAATTAAGGTTGATCGCCTGATCAAACCCCGATATATTTTGCTAACGATCTTGTAACTTATGTGTATCAACCTATATATTGTGTAGTCTTTAAATTACAATTATAGTCTTAAATTTAATAAAAAAAAATCGCTGACCGCCTCTTTCTTTTTTCTGCTTACTTTTACTAAGTCTCGCAACGGATTGTAATAGTTATAAACGCTGCAGCGCTAAAACAAAAAAATATGAAGTATCAAACTATATAACATGCTCCACTAGATCGCTGTTAGGATATAATTTTCTCGTGCTGAAAATGTAGTAAGCGCCGTGTTTCCTACGGCGCTTACGCGTTTTGTTTAAAGCGACACTATATAAGGTGTACAGAGTATAGTTCTTTGGAACCTGGTAGGTAAGTAAACTCGCGACCTGTAACCGACACCGACACCGACACCGATACCTCTGTTGACAACACGTAATTTTTCAAGTTTTCATTTGTGTCGGCACTCACGGAGTGCCACTGTTTCTTTTTTTTTTTTTTGTTTAAGCACAAAAAAGATCTTATCTGCATCCTTTAAATACTTGTGAAGTGAACTAATGCTAATTGTTTCGATGTGAACGTTTTCACTTTAGATACTACAGTTAAGCTTGGGATCAACTTAATAAGACTTAATTAGAAAATCAGACAGGTCTCCAAATGCGTAATGAAACATAGGATCGCACATTGAGATGGCCGATTGCGGAAGCATTAATTCTACACTCTTTAACCAAAATTCTGTTTTAATCATCACTTTACATTAAACGCTTAAAGTCGTTCAAATTAAACTCATTATGAAGGCGACGGCGCGCAACAGTGGCTCGGCGGTGCCAACCGCAAGCTTTTTGTAATTTCACTGACAAATGAACAGCGCTGAGAGCATTCGCCGCACTCAACTACTTCGGATAAACTCGATTTTCAAATTCAGATTAATAAAGCTATCTAACAGAATAGACATTTATTGCAAGACCTGTTATTCTTTCACGCTGATCAACAAATTAAGATGAAATTCAGCACACAGATAGTTAACATTAACATATAGGGTATAAGACCTTTTCATCCTAAAAATCTTAGGTTCCCGAGGGATTATCCAAAAATATAATATAAAAAAGTTGGAGTGCGGCAAGTTGGTACAATACTCCATGCAAGATTGGATTTGCGCCTTATACAAAGGGAGGAGCTGGGCATCCTAAATAGGGTGAAGTGATACTTCACTTCACCCTATTTAGGATGCCCAGCTTTTGGCCGCTGTTTGAGCTTTGAACTCGATAGCTCAACCTCATGCTAAGAAGTTCGAAATCATTGGCGACAGGTACGGATGCACCTCGGAAAGTTGGAAAGTTGGAGCCAGGTCCAAAATGCACCTTTTAGCAGAAAAAATACACTCTTGCTTTTCAGGCAATCTTCAGAACTATCCCAGCGAGTGATCCTGTTAAGTGTAGTAGCAGACAGGTAAGAAAAGGGGCATGAAAGAAAATCTATTATATTCGAGTAAACATATTTTCCTAATCTTTGGCAATAATTGCGAGGCGCTGGTGCGCGATTCCGTACTTCACGTGGAGTTGAGTTAATGCTCTCTTACCGGGGCTCTATTCATTTGGAATTTAACATCGTGTACCGGCAAAGTTATACAACGCACGGCTCTTGTAAATAACTCCTCATTTTATACGCTAATTCGATTTATGTTCAGTGAATTAATAAGGTGAATGTTCAAAGATTTTCAGTGGCAATGACTATTAATTTTATTACATTATTCAGCCATGTTTACGTCTTTGATAAACGTATATTTTCTCTTTCAGGATCATTATTGGATTTAATGCCGACTTATCAAATGGGTGTTATATTTGGAAAATGTGATTACATATAGATTTTTGAATAAATATTTGTGTGTATAAATTGTTTGGAACATAAATTATAATGGATGTAATACTGAATACAGATATTTAGCTGTGACTGAAAGCTACGATCGCTCAGCTATCAGATAATTTCAGAACTTTTTTGATATTTACTTAATATTTTGTTATTTTATTTAATTATACCTAAACCAATGCCGTAAAAAAATCCAAATATCTTTACAGTATTTTTATTGGTAACCCTATTAAATTATAATGCTATCTGAATACTGCATTTCTTATAATTTGTTCATTGTTTTTATATGATGACTATAAACATGAACATGACAGGAAAGATAGAGCTGCGGGTCTTTGATAGCTTTAAGTTAGGATATAAGAATGTGTCAGCAATTAGACAGAATATTACTGTAATATTAGGTGCGTTATATAACTACATTATTTTACTTGTAATTTTACAAAATCCCAAGTTTAACATATAAATTTCAGGATTCTCCCGTTTGCATATTCAAAAAACCTCCCGCTTTTTATGTCCTATTACACTTTGAATAGTTACATAGTGAAGTACCCGACCAGCCTCTAGCCACTAACACTAAGCAAGCACTTACCATAAAAATACCTCCACGCATTCTGATCACACGTTACATCTCGCCACTTTCCGAAATCAAAGTAAAGCTCAAGGCAAACACTCGTTGAAAATATGATGTAAATAATAAAAAGGTACCTGTATGGCACCTGTGAGGGTTCTACGGGTCCACGTAGTCATTGTAGCCAATTCTCCCCTTCGTGCGGTTTATTTCGAATTCAATATGCACTAGAGACGGCTAGGGAACCGTGAAATATGAAAAACATTGGCATTCTACGCCAACTTTCGAAGTGCACATGAATTTTATTAACACCTTAGACAAAATTTTATTACCTTGTTCATGACTGCGTTTATCTTTTAACTGTTGATGCAATCAAATAAATTCAATATCTTAGGTAACTCTAAAAGAGTAATATTTTAATTTGTTTAGACTAAACGCCTCTTTCACCAACTACAAGTAAAGTGTTGATTAGTTACTTTTAGAAATCATTTTCTGTTTTATTGAATTATGCACTCGGTTTACTGCATCATTCGATAGGCGATTTTTTTTTATTATTTTCTAATTAATGTTTGGGACTTTTACCGTACAAACAAAGATATATTAGCTAAATTACTCTCGGTGACAGGTGACTTTAAGTGACGGTTTAGCCTACTTGACGTTGGTGAAAGAGGCACTAAGTATAATATTTGCTTATTGAAAAATACTTTTTTAAAAAATCTGCAATTAGTAGGGTAACATTAGAAATATATATGTGATTATATCACCAAGTTTTAACAGTTATAATTTAACTTTTTAAGTCTGACAAATCAGTAACACATATAAGTATTTTAACAGGTTAATAATTTTAATGGTCTTTTGCTTTACTGGTAAAACCTGAATGTCTGAGAAGAGCTATCAATTTTCGAATAAACGTAGTCCTCTCAATTCGCAGGAATCCAGCCGTGAGGGGTAACCTATAACATGTAACATAAAAAGCCTTTTTCCTATTCTCTGTGGAAATATATAAACAATTGTATGAAAAGTAAGAAAAAAGAAATAATATAAATGTAAACCTTCATACCAGAATGCAGCATTTTGTCTGAAGGCGTGTGCATTTGTCAAAAATTGAAACGCAAGCAGACCAAGACATGTACGAATGCATGCTGAAAATCCGAAAGTAGGACAAGTCCATTTTAACGAGTAACAGCTGAATATTCCACAAAAGATTTCCTGGCAGATAGCTCGAGATTAATGCGAAATATTTGGTGCGTACCTACTTTTGAATGAAAAATGTTTTCGGTAAATGAATATCTACTTTAGAAACATTGCTAAACAGTTGATTTTATATTTCACATATATTTCTGTACTATGTTATGCACATCACTTTCTCCGCGATCTTTTTCTTAGGTGTTAAAACATTTATTCAAGCTTTATGGCTCATGTAATATTTTTACCAGGCCAGGAATTAGTCAGGCCGAACACGAGACCTTAACAAAGAAAAAACATAGACCTTAAAACAGCTTGTCGCTGCGACTTTGAAGAAGAACAACTGTCAGAGTATTATTTTCATATTTCAGAGAAGCAAAAATAAATGAAAGATACAAAGCCCTACGAAACATAAGAAGAGAAATCGAAGAATGTTATACGTAATCGGCTTTTCTATTCAATTTCTACTTACGCGAAGCGCATCTAATTGCGATATATTCTCTAAGGAATACAATAATATCACGTAGGTACTCGAAATAATACCTCATTTATTTCTAAAAAATAAGGGGATGTATTTAGTTGCACATTCAGTAAGTATTGAATATATTTTCTTTTTTTTTTTTTTTCAAATATTCATATAAAATAAAAACTGACAATGGGTTACCACTGATATTAATGATGCTAAAAAAAATTATGTAAAAAAAAACCTTGCATTATAACTAAGCCTCAAAATACTAATCCTGGATATATAAGAAAATTATTGATCGTTTTTTTCAATACTACAACTTCGATGACAAATTTTATAATTGGATTTACGCGACTCAGATTTATTTACAACTAGCTGGCGCCCGCGACTTCGTCCGCGTTGAAAAAGAAAAAGTAGCCTATCCTGTGTCCTGTACGTCTAAATGTTTATCTAACAAGTTTCATGAAAATCAGTTAATTCGTTTAAGAGTTATGGAGGAACATACATATTTTAATACCTACACTTACAGATTTATTATTAGTATTAATTAATATATTAATATTAATATCTTCTTAGGATTAAATGTGAGAAGTCTCAGATTTGGACTGACCAAGAAATACAAATTATACTTTCACATTTATTAATTAGTCTTGCGAGAATTTTAAATTAAATTAAACAATAATTTATTTTGGGAAAACATAAATCAAATGTGTAATGAAATTTCTTTTGTCCAGGGAATGCGTGATCATTTTGAATTCGCATTCAAAATCCCAAATGGAAAATATTTTTTACAGAAACGTGCACGAAATTAACTCTGCAAATTAAATACAAATATTTCACTACTGCATTCGTAATTTATTATTTTATGGATAAACATTCCTACCCGCATACATTATACCAAATATTTTGTTTGCCTATAAAAAATTTAATATCTAAATAGATAAATTAAAATTAAATGAAATAAATTTCCTATGTGTACGATGTGATTATACTAAAATATATTATAACGTGCTTAAAAAAAATATTAACTAGTCTTAATTTAATATCAGAACTTACGGACAAATATATAGTGTATCATGTGATAACCAGCAAAACCACCCTCTTACCTTAAGATAAAAAAGTGACCTATTTTCTCTTACTGTAGAGATAATAAAACTATTTAGTCAACACAAATTTAATAGTACAGGATCCCTCAAAGGAATTTTTTTCTGATTACTAACAGGCTGAATCTTCGTGAGCCAACTTTTTCCCCACTTTTTCCTCTGCGAAAATTCTCGATAGAGGTAGCTAAAGCAGTTAGCAGCTGTAAAAAACTTCCAAGCGTAGGAATGGGAAAACGTACCACTCAATTTGTAGGACTATGCGGCCATTTTATTATACTAATGTTTACTAAGCTGCAGACAAATAATCAGCTGGTTAGTAATAATTTTTATGACCTCATTATTATGATTTATTGGGAGTGGTTATTTGGGTATGTATTGAGTGGTATGTTTTCCCAGTCCTACGCTTGGAAGTTTTTTACGGCTGCTAACTCCTTTAGCTACCTCTATCGAGAATTTTCGCAGAGGAAAAAGTTGTTCGTCTCGGCAAACTGAAGCTACTCACTAACATTCAGCCTGTTAGTAATCAAAAAAAAAATTCCTTTGAGGGATACTGACCCATAATGTAGTTTTTAAAAAATCACTAAATCAAAACGTCAGAGGTTTTACTGTTGAGATTTCAGCCAGTCGTTTTCAACTTTGTTTATGTTTTAATTGAGTGAAGATTGTGCTTTTCAACTTATTCACCTAAAATATTACATCATGTACAATACTCGTAGCGATCACAATCTGCATACGTAAACGATTATCACCTCCATTCGTGTTGTAATACGAAAGCTTCTATATTTATCACAAATGGTGTACTCCACTTTTATCGAATTTATATCTCAAGTTCAGATAAAGTTTAGGCTGGATTACTACATTACAAATTTATGAACATACGTCGTCTTCTTCATTGCTGAAGGTCGTGCTTTCCACCCTGTCATTAGCTTTCTCATGGCCTTCGCATTAATGCAATGCAAAAATATTTGTATATTTAATACTAGCTACCGACAGATGTCGTTCTATCCAAAACTACTGGACTATGTCAGCTGATAGTGTGTAATTTTACAAAAAAAAAACAGGAAATTTTTCTATTTATTCTATTTATAATGACCTTCTTTGGACTTCAACGAATATTTGAAGAAAAGCCGAAGAAGCGACAAATAATTCTAAACCGCACACATAGGGAGACAAAGCGCTAGCTCCAAGTAGATAACTCATGGAGTGATCAGCGTAATGACGGCCATGATGAGTTCAATAACCGTTATGAGTTTCAAAGTGTAACGACAGCGCGCATCTGTGGCCCACACTTCACTGTCATGTATATTATGTTAGACATTTTACTCAAGATACCTATTCGACTATCTAACAATATATAAAATATTCCAGGATTACATAGATGTATTATTATGAAAGTGACAAATAAGTATATAAATCACATTACATGTATTACACATAAATAATATATTATATACGTTCACGGCTTCGCCTGAAAATTGAAGTTGTCATGAAAAAAGTAATAAAATATATGAATAAGTTATACCAATGGATGATTTTAGTTATGGAAATAAATTAAAGAAAGGCTTTAAGATTTGGCTTTTTCGCTCTTTTCATTAGTGAAAACCGTTTTAATATACGTTTATTGATTTAGAAAAAGTCAGCGAAGAAACAGACTTTATTTACATATTACAAATTGGGCACCCCGTGTGGTGGCAGTAAACACCTCCTTACAGAAGATCATCATGAAATAACGGCATGTGTGCTGTTTTCGGTGTGTCATTAAACCTACTCCGTTCAGGTTTTTGAGTCGTTCGTGATCGTATACATCTTTGCGACCTTATATATCATTTAATTACCTATTTTCTATGTTTCAGAAATCACATAGATCTTAACTTCAACACAGAAAACACTAGAATGAATCAGTGTTACGCGGATCTTAAATTATTAAAATGTAATGTTGTGGCAAATGAAAAATACAAAGCAAATTTGTAGAGTAATTATCCTGGGGAATATCCAACGCGAAGCAATGCCGTGAGCAACGAAGTTTATCTTTTCTACGTTGGATAAGAAAGTGCAAGCTTCCGGAAACAAATGCTACTTCTTTTAAACTCGATGTGCCGTTTCATTCCGTTACTCCGACCTTTTCCAAGAACGCACAATAACGGTGAGCACCTCGGCGGTTTAGTACCTTCGAGAAAAACCTTTGTTAGTAACGACTCGTCACACTCGGCTCCCCCTCCCCTTCTGAATTTAAATGGAGAAATTATTTTCAAGTATTTTTCGGAAGAGAAGTTTTATTGTATTGTTTGATTGCGTGTCACTCTGATAGATGAAGGAATGGCTTTCAAATGGCGTCTCTTTTGTCGCCCCGGTGCCTGTACGTAATGTCGTTGCCTTCGGATGGATAGATTTATTAAAAAGTTTCCGCTGACAGTGTTCCTCGTAAAGTTTAATAGCCGTTTTTTAAAATTTGTTCGGGCGCTAAACTTTCAAAAAGTTTCTCGATGGGCGTTGTGATGTGTTCCCGTTAATTCGATACTTTCGTATGAAAATGAGTTTGGTTAAGTGTAAAGGAGCCAAGTGGGAGCCAAGATTAATAGCTTAGGACCTAATACTGAAGCGCTTATTAAAAAAAAATTATCTGAACCGCAGAAGACTGAAAAACTTAGAAAATACAATAGTACAAAAATTAGAAATTCTCTTTGTTAACTTGCTTAGCTTTTATTTTAATTTTGTTCTTTTATTTTTTTTTATGTTTATACTTAGGTATTGTAATATATTTAGTGTTCTTTAGTAATTTCATATCTCATAAGCATTAAATGCCAGCTATGGTCATTAACATAAAATCTTTATCATCATCATCAATTATCAATATCATCAATCAATACTAATAATAAATCTGTAAGGGTCGGTCATGGAGTAATTTTCTTTGTTTTCAGAAATATCGTGTTTATAGGCTCTATACATGATACTGAAACTAAATTAACGATTTTTAGGATTTTTTTTCTGTATGTATGTATGTATGTTCCTCCATAACTCTTAAACGAATCAACTGATTTTCATGAAACTTGGTAGATAAACATTTAGACGTACAGGACACAGGACAGGCTACATTTTTCTTTTTCAACGCGGACGAAGTCGCGTACACCAGCTAGTTTTAAATAAAGACATAATATTTTTCATATAAGCTAAGTAGTGAAGGATATTTTGCTTTGTTTGTATAATGAATATTATGTCGCCAATTCCTATCGTTCATAGATTTTCTTGTTCAGCACCATTTATGGCCATAAAATCTAAATTAAACAAAAACCTAATTGAAAAATTGCCATCTATTGGAGTTGGCTGGAAGGTTAAGTAACAATCGGTCCGATATATAATGAAGTATTATAAAATACATAAATAAAACCTCCTTACTTATTATTCAGTAAGACTTCTTAAGTTTTTCAATCTAATAAGTACTTAGAAAATACAAAATACTTTCTACTCTTTCAAAGTAGCTGAAACCAATAAAGTGATTCGAAATAAATCATAACGTTAAAGCAAAAGCCACCGTTACCTTCCCTCGTGGTTCAACTTGTCACTTTAAATATTCATATCATTTTCACAAAGTTAGTTCATAAAAATTATTGCAAAATGTTCTGCTTTGATTAAATTCATGAAAGTTTAAGCGGGAAACTATAAAAGTTTACGAACGGACCGACGTCTGGGGAATCACAAATGAGATCGGCTCTAAATTGTAAAACTTAGTTAACAATTTACTACTTTTCGAAATATTATTAGAATTCTTTCAAGAATTCACTGTCATTGTTCGTTTTATTTCAATGTTTACTTAAATAATTTCATATATACTCGTTTATATATGAAAACTTTTCTTACTTTTATATGCAAAAAAAAGATAAAAAGGTACCTAATATTAATAAAGAATATAGAATATCAAATGGAGAACCAAAATGATTTTTTTTTTCAGCAAATCTGCAAAATAGGTAACTCGAGAAAAAATAATCTGTTTTTATTTTTTTCCTATCTTAAAAAATGACTGAGATATTAAACGTTAAAGTACGGCTTCCGCGACTAGTGATCTTGAGTGATCGCGCTAACGTGTGACGTCATAACGTAACACGGTTCTGCGTATCTACATACTTTCGCTTGTTGCGCTCACGGTCTCGCTATAAATTTAATTGTTTTTCTTATAGTGCATCACTAAAATTGTTAACAAATATTGTATTGTGCCCATGTGTACCAACTCCAGTGAAAAAACAACCCAAAAATAGTTTTTTTTCTGTACCACGCGGTAATAATATTTGGAAAAAGTGGTTAAAATTTATGAAGTTAAAAGTTAGCATAACGTAATATCTATTTATTTTTATTTATAAACATAACATGTTAAAATTAGTCTATTAGTAGGTACATAATAATAAAATAGTAAAGAACGGATCGAGTTTTATTGTGTCTCAGGATTGATAATTTTTTTTGTTTATGCACCTCTCCCAAAATCTTTGTATCTTTGAAAATAGCTCATCAAAGTAAAGAATTTTGTTTAAATTAAGAAAGTAAAAAATTAAGAAATTTGTTGAATACTTCATAAATACTATTTTTTTTTCTTTGTTACATACTTACATATAGCTAGCTAGCTATCCTATCTAGCATCTAGCTGTTAACCTAATGATCTCGCTCGGGTTCGAATCCCGCTAGGGGCATATGTTTATGTGTTAACAATTTACCTTTGTACCTGAGTCATGGACGTTTTGTAGTTATAATAATAATAATAATATGTTCGTAAAAAAAAGTAATCATAGTATATCTACTGTCTGATATCCATAATACAAGCATTAGTTGCTTAATGTGGAACTAGATGGTGCTGTGTGGAATGTGTGAAAATATTTATTATCCATTCATTCATTTATTTATTCATTCATTTTATTCACTCTATCATTCATTCGTTCGTTCATTCATCCATTTTATCGTTGGTACATTGATTGATTCATTCATTCATTCGTTCGTTCGTTTGTTCGTTCGTTCGTTCATTCGTTCGTTCGTTCCAGATGCGTCGGAGTAATATGAAATTTTACAGAGCATACATCCCTTTTTATCTGAGTGATGTTTTATGACGATCAAGTCATATCACTCAGTTTATTTGTTATGAAGGATGAAAGAACTTTTTGTTTTGTACCAAATAAAAAAATCAATAGGTACATATTTAAAAATGAAATTAAGAAAATATTTGTCACCCCTGCCATTTAAAACTCGACAAAAATAAACCTTTTAATAAAACAAACAACAAAAAACTTTAAAAATCCTTTTTATTATTTTTTATTGAAAAAAGGTTTTTAAAAAACCCTTAATAAAACTTGATCGAAAATCTTACTTACTTTATGATATTTACTTATTCAGTTTTATTTCTCTCTATTCTGCGGCTACAAAATCATCATTCTAAGATATCGCGCAACCATAAAAATGTCGACTTTTGGTAGGTTATCCGACTGTCCTTTTACAAAACTCTCTTCCATCGCTATGTTTATTTAATAACAATAATATTTAAAGTAATCGCTAACACAAATACTTAAAACAATAACTGCAAACCACAACAATCAAATTTTATGAAGGTAAACACTCCGCATTACTCGCAATCGGACAGAGACTGTTGCGTTGTGACGTCATAGCAGTAGCGCGCGTATGAACGAAAATTTTAAAAGCGGTGAAACTTTACAACGCTATAACTTTGGAAATCCTGGCCCGATTTCGATGAAACAAAAACTATTACTATTTGCAAGAGTAGGCGCATCAAATCCATTAATTTTTATAGTAATATTTGGATGTGCTGGTGTTCTCCATTGTTCGCATTGTTGAGCAAGTTGTATCTGCCGATAGCTTCCTCAGGGAATAAATACATAAATATAATAATAAAATCGTAAATGAGCCGTGTACATTAAATATTTTTAAAAAAATTGTATGCTTAAGTTACCAAAGTCAAAAAAAATAGGTTGAATACTTTTGAATGCGTGCGAAGCTAGACTCAATACATTTGATAGTACTGTTCATGTTTAAAAATTAAAACGATACCGCGGTAGTCATAAATTCCAGGCAGTTAAGTACTTACACCTATACCACAGATTATATGATACTATCTACATATATTATATTGTACGACACTTCTAGCCTAATTTCGTCGGCAATCGTGAGACAGAACCGTACCCAGTTAACCTGAACTGCTATCGTCATGGGACCAATTGTAACGTTCGTTACCATACCTCGGGCGGGTCGAACCCAAACTGGGACTAATAAACGAATTTAAGCGAACAATTTTAACCCGTGCTTAACTTTCACGGATGGTGCAATAGGCCCCCAATGAAGAGAAGTTTTGATCGGAATTATTTTGTGTTTAATTAAAAAAGTTTTGGTACTTACATGCATATATTGTAGTAACCAATAATGACAATAATATTAAACATTTTATCACTTGGACAACACTAACGACAGACAACCTGAAAGGTATGCAGTAAGCGGCTGGATGCGAAGCGCAGATGGCCTTTCTTAGTGGCGACTTTTGAAAGAAGACTATATCCTGGAGAGACACAGACTGAGGATGATGACGAACTTAGTGGGAACTACTCTTAATGGGAAGTATTGATTTATAGGTATTATTATATTTTAGTTCAGCGCAATTCATTCCCAAATTACAAACTGAATCATCTACAGGCTAAGTTTTCTTTATGTTTAGGTCGGCAGACAGGCTGACGATCCACTTGATGGTAAATGGCTACAGTCGCCTACAACACAAGCAACGCCACAGTTCCTGCAAGTGCGCTGCCGACTACAGTAGTATTAAGGATAAGGGATTGGGGTGGGATAGCAAAATGGACTCTGGCATCACACGTGCTGTTATTTCACTTTGGTCTTCTGTAAGTTAACGTGTAAGTCTTCTTTAACGTGTGAAGTAAATAGTAACAAAATAAGCAAAAGTTTCTATAAGTAATTTATTTAAATATCTATCGTTTAGATCCCATAGTGGAAAGCGAAAATAACTTGACTATAATGCAATAATCAAAATAAAAAAATATTTTTCTTATGATGGAATAGTGAATAATCCTCGAACAACATTTTACTATAATTTATTAACGAAAATTATATGTATTACTTGCAAATACGGACCATGTTCGCACTATGTATGCATGTAGGGGTACACACTTATTTAGAAGATCTGGGTCTCAGGTGCGTGGAAGGAAGTTTTCAATCAAATCAGCGGAATAAGGAGAAAAGCGGAAAAGGAAATGCGTAGACTGTCGGAGACTGATTGACAACATTGTAACAGAAAAATGTTTTTACATTTCTTGTTCAAACTTAGCACTTCAAGATTCATCTTTACGAGTATTACATTAGTTTTCACACGAAAAGCTTCCTCATTTGTTACTTTTATGAAATTTTATCGCCTCTTCTATAGTAAAAAACCTAGTCACTAACAGGATCTGTTTACTTATTTGTGATTCGAATAAACCAACGAATGTTATTGCTCCTATTAATACTATCAAGAGATTTATTTTATTTTCAGCAAAAGCCCTGTAGTAAAATAGAAATAACATACAATAGAGACAATAGTACATTTCCACTTACCGGGTTTCATTATGTAGTACGTAAACAAAATTAATTCTAGGTTAAAAAATAAAGTCAATTTTAAACGATAAGGGGAGTGGATCTGGGTAAGGAGTTGTAAGTGCATGTGTGAGATCAAAGATAAATCATACTACGAAAATTTTCACGAGTTAAATCCATGGTTATGTAAACACGCAAGTTTTAAAATTCACAGTTTGAAAACAAGTAACAGTCAGATGAACTTAACTATATTCTATAGCTATAGAGTTCTATTTTCAAATGGCCATAGTGGCCATTTAAATGGCCTTTCAAATCTACTTATAGTGCCTATTATATTATATATATTAGTGCCCTTTGTATACACATAAAGAATCAGTCAATACAGGCGTTTCCAATCGAAATTACTTTATATTCTAGACTTTGTTATTTCTTACACATAATATATGTGGCCCAACCTAGACTTTATTATTTCTTACACATAATATATGTGGTAATGTCCGTTTAAAATAGTTTATTCTCACGATAAGTAACACGAACAGTAAATTTACTATACCCAAATTCTCAACTCTTGCAAACGTATCATAGCAATCCCATAAGATTGCGCCACATGGCTTCTTGAAACTTATTGAGTTTGGACTTACCGACCGCGAGACATCGCAACTTACTGTTCCGCAAACTTGATCCCTGAGCAGCGGTCGCCCAACTTCCAACCGCTTATTAGAAAAACTTTTAAATTTATCGATCGAATTGCTAAGCTCAACATCGATTTATTGCGTGGGAATAAATCACAAGGGAAAACACATACAAAAATATAATTATAACCATTTTTTATATCTACTCACAAAGCGTCTATTTAAACGTAATTTAAAGCACTCATTGTATGTAGGCATTGAAAGCATATAATAATAATAAAAATTTATTTGCTGAATATAGGTAATTGCAATGGTTTTATAATGAATTAGGCCCGCTACATGCTATCCTCTAGGGTGTGCAAATATTTTTAGAACACTACATGAGAAAATAACCACTAAGTTATCAAACATATAATCTTTTAAATCGTAGTAACATTTATTAACTAGTAATTCTTTCATTTACTTTTTAAATAAATTAAAATTTAGCTGCTTAATATTATTGTTATAAATGACAAGTGCTAGATAAAAAACACTTTTGTGCATAAGAGCTATTTGAATCAGGGTTCAGATCAGGGTTCAGTTTCAGGGGACAGTAAAAGAGCTTCTGAGCTCCCTGAAACTCGTCTAAATAAGATAGGGTTCGTTTTTACATATACTAGAACTTCATATATAAAAAATGAATATTAATAGGTACTAGAACTACATATAATATATAAGATAAATTGACAATTCCACCGATACCAAAGTCAAGCATGGCTCGTTGTCTATTACCTATCTATACTGTGCGATTTTTTTATTTATTATGAAAATCTTCTTCGTTTATTTCTCTTTCCATATGTGAAAACCGAATTAAATCCGATCTACCCATTTACGAGTTTTTAAAGTGTACACGAACCAACTTAAATTTTTTATATATAAAAATGATTTAATGCAATTAAATATTTATGAAGTTATTTCAAAAGTTTCCCTACTGATATTACAATATATGAACATTAAATACTATTACAAGTATCACGATAAATTTCGCTAAAATTAAGAGTCAAAATTATTTTAGCATAGAGACCTGAAATCTTACACACTTAAGTTAGTACGTGACTAAGCATAATTCAGTGTATTCCCCCGTCTGTCATACGCTTTGGCTCGATGATTAGAGCCCACCGGACAAGGGCTTTAGACAAGTAAAACATCGAAGTAATGAGGGGAATGCAAATCTGCCAGGTTTTAACGCGGAGTTAACGATATCGTCACTCACACGCTACGAATATAAAAGTGTGTAAACAAAACGCGGTACATGTATTTAACGTGAATTATCATAATATTAATTCAAGAGTTCAAACCGCTAACCTGTGTTTTTGTAACCTACGTTTATACAAACGAGATACCGCCACAAAAATTCTAAGCACCTGTTTTCCACGACTTCGTCCGCTATCTTTATAAATTATAGCCTATGTTTTGATGAACAACCTATTTTTTGTTTGGGACTTCGTTCATGTCATCATCATTTCAGCCGGAGAACGTCCACTGTAGTATTCGCGTAAAAGATTAATAAGCCTCCATTCTCATTTTGCATTTATAATACTAGATTTTGCTATGATCTCAATGAATATTTGATAACCATTGATTGTAAGAGGATACGCAGGCTCTATTTCATGGAGGGTATACCAAGAAGTTACGAACATAGCTACAGTCACAACAATATAAAGGCCAGAGAATAAAATTAATAAATCATCAAATAAGAAACTCTAAGGATACAGAACATTATTATATTATTTCTCAACTAAAACAATTAATTTTCAATGAAGGTAATCAGTTAATTCGACTTAGTCATTTAATTCCGGGCAAGCAGTTGCATCATTTGTTACCAACCCCAAAATGGAGAACAATGCTTTTATTAAAACCGCAAATGATGGAGTATTTATAAAATAAATTGCTACAGTGGATTGCTGAAAGATATGCGCTGTCAGGGGTCTTTGTGTTCAATACAATAGACACTTTGTTGGGAGAGATTTGGTGAAAGGCATTCGCGGTTGTAAATATTTTTACTACGAAACAGTGGGGACTACTGTAAAAATTAGTTATTTTCAGCAAAAACTAAGTTTTTTATTAAGAATATCAAAAATTTTGGATACCTTTGTGTTTTGTTAATACTTAAATTTTTTGTCTATTTTTTTTCTTTTGTAGGACAATTATGATAGTAGCAATTAGCGATATCAGGGGGTACAGTTTGACATGTTTGCTGCCGATTCTAAAGGCTATTCTTTAGCCTATAAAGTGTATTCTATCGGCTAGGCTCTATAATCTCTAGAATCCCTAACCGAAACTTTGCTTTGGTCATATGGGTTTGGTTATTCTCGCTCAAAACGCTACGCGGTCGTCACGTGACAAAGCATCGTCACCTTGACGACCGCGTTGCTTTTTGTTTTCGTCAGACAAACCGCCTCGGTTTAGACTGTGAAATATAGGGTGTGGGTGCACCTCATTCACAATCTAAAATTAATGTAATATTATAGTTACATAATATACCTGTCTCCCTATAAACCATTTAACATCAAACGCTTATCACTGCTTATCTTCACTATTTTGTGGCCATAAAACATCAAACATTACCTTCTTTAGCGTCAAGTAGCAGCAATGATTGACGCACCAAAGAAAATGCGACCGTAAATACAAGGGGGAGAGGTAATAAATTTAGCAGACTTGTTTTATAGACAGATCAAATTACCTCCAGCCATGTTAGTGTACCCTCATAAACGTCAAGAGTAGACCGGACATGGGTCCGGTTCGGGTTTCGCACTACCGTCGTTTTATATTAGAAACTAAACACTGAAACTAATGCACACCCCTGAAAAACATAATTACAAAATAACAGTACAAAAGTCTCGTAATAACATTTCCACGTATATGACACTCATGCCACTGGCTTTTAACTTTATTTCTAAAAAGCTGTAACGTTGGAATTGAAATGTTAAAATACATTGTGTCAAGAGTTTATATGTTTCTTTCAAATCTTACTTTGTTAGAAATCAACAACTAATAGTATAAACGGTGTTTGGCAAACTTACGGTCCACCTAATTGACAAAAGACCTAATTGTAAGGACACAAGACACTCCCAAAGGGATGCATCAGATGCGCTGCTGACTGCAGGAATTTATTCTAAAGAAAGATTATTAAGTTAAAATTACAACTGAAAATGCGACTCTGGTCGGTGTCTAGTAAGGGCACACTGCTTTTCGCAACAATGAAAATTGGACAACCCGTCTGGCTACAATAAACAAACCCCCTTACAAAATACCACCATGAAATAACAGCATAATATGTGCTTGTATGTTTAGATAAGGGAATCAAAGGGGTGACTGTAGCAACATTTAGCTATAAAATAAACCATCAGTCTGTCTGGTGACCGTTATAAGGAAAAAAATTGTCTAGAAATAATTTTAAAACCTAAAAAACTATAACTGGCACGTTCGCCTTTTTGAAGAGAAATGATTCTAAAAAGATATTTTACTTGTTCAAACAGTCTCTTCGATACGATACGTGCCTCGGCGGCCGCAGATGGCCAGGCAAATGTGACCAGTACAAGTATATCGGTGTAAAATTGTCGACGGGCTTGGGGATCTTGTTAATATATAATGGCTTATAGGTGCTCCTCCAAATAGTGGAAATGTCGCATCTGTGTTACACAAAATGAAATCGGGGGCTCTAGTTGCTAAATCTATATCACAAAGAGATCCAATGTGTAATATATGTAAGTACAATATCTGTACAAAATCTTTTACTAACTTAGATTTTTAAATCTTTGACTATTAATATAAAATGATGTCGCATTATCTATCTCCGCTAACCTTCTAAACCACCCAATGGACTTTGATAAGGTTTTCATTAATAGAAAGAGTGCTAAACGAGGACGCTTAGTGTGTATAATTTGCAGAAATAAATTGCATCAATACCTAAATTAATACCGAATGTTAATTAGAAGTTAGTTACATGACATAATATAATATACTTATTTGCTCTTACAAATAGTATATAATATATGATATTATATGAGCTTGTATGGGCTTTATGTTTCATTTGCTTATTTCCTTTTTTTTAATAATAAATAAATATGTTCATAATAATTATCGATGTGTTTCTTATATTTCTCATCACAAACGTTTGTAAGATCTGTATTGTTAGATTTTGGCAGAATAGACGTACATAAATCTTATAAAAAAAAATCAAGAAAGGAAATTGCACCGGTTTATCTAAGATCTGTCCAGTTTTCACCTGGATCTGTGTAAATTAAGAGGAAAAGAATGAACACAAAATTACAATTACTTAATTTCGAAAAGAATTTTTCACATAGACAATAATAATGAAATTAATCCCGACCACTAGATCCTCATATTAATTAATTCCCACGGCGCGGCGCAAGTTATTGTACAATTTAAACTACTTCTATGCATGCGTCCTTAAAAACCAGGCCAGCAATTTCCAGAGAGGAGTTACGAAAAATCTGATCAGATTTTTTTATTTAAAAATTTCTGACAGAACATGAAATATTTTTTATTCTTGCCGTATACATATTTAGATATAGAGAATATAGAATACACAGGACACAATAATAATATACTCACAATATTATTTTAAGTATTTTAAACGTTTCATACATAAACTTGAAGTAGTGTCGCACGAGTTTTCGATTTTTTCATAAAATTCATATATATAATAAATTAATGCGTTTATACTCGTAATTTAATGAATAAAGAAATATTTAATTGCTTAAAATTATAGGTTTCTAATTTTCGAGGTTTAAATCCCACTTTATAATGTAATGGATTTACTATGACACTTCAGAAGAAATTAATTAAAGTTTGTTTTTTAATCTCAGACAAAAATGACATTACATTTGACATGCATTACATACATTTCATGGTATCATTATAATTATGCAAACTTGACATTTGCATGTGTCATTTTTGTCTCTGAAATTAAAAAACACACTAGTATCCCTAATTGAAACCTAGGTTCCAACACCGAGGGAGGTAGCCTAAACGTTTTGATTACATTTTTAAATCCATCTCAAAAACCTAATAAATAATCAGTATATGACAATTAAAAATTAAATAATATATTATGGTAAAATTAATTTTGATAGATTTGCCTCATCGAAATCATTTGCGAATTCCTAAGCCACGTTGTGCTCCATATATCCGCTCATAGTATACAATTTCACAAATGAAATGTAAATAAGTATGTATGAGTGCGCCATTCTCAGCCGGAATGACTGCGAGGACTCGTGAGACATTGTGTTTGTATTACAGCTCTAGCCCGAGGCCCCGTACGTTTAATTAATATGAGTTTTCATACCATTAACGATGCGCGTAATTAAAAACATTTAATCACATGTAAAATTAATATTGTCGACCAAATATATGGCGATATACTGTATTAATTAACTTTACAATTCAAAAAAGATACTTCTTTTTGGTAGATAATTAAGAATCTTTTTTCTTATTTATCTGCCAAAAATTATCTACCAAAAAGTTAAAGTTTGTTTAAAGTGAGAAAAGACTTAAAATCAGAGAGAAAACATCTAATCTAATTATATAGTTAATTTTCATTTTTATTAATTTACTAGCTGGCGCCCGCGACTTCATCCGCGTCGAAAAAGAAAAAAGTAGCCTATCCATTTAGCCTGTAAGTCTAAATGTGTATCTACCAAGTTTCATGAAAATCAGTTAATTCGTGTAAGAGTTATGGAGGAACATACATACATACATACATACAGAAAAAAATTCTAAAAATGGTAAATTTAGTTTCAGTATCATGTATAGACCCTAGAAACACGATATCTCTGAAAACAAAGTAACTTACTCCGTGACCAACCCTTACAGTTTTATTATTAGTAGGTATTGATGATGTGGTTACGCTATAAATTCATATAAAAAAGTTCTTTATCTCATTCTTTATTTAGAAACAATACATTCGTAAAACTAACCTCGAGGCATTTTCAGACCAGAGTATTCAGCGGCATTCAGAGGCCGGGGACCACCTGTGCGGAAAATGTTATTATCTCGTTAGAGAAAGCCCTTTCCGTTTCCTCAATTTGTTGCAAACAAACGGAATTTTAATATCGTTCTGAAACCTCTGTAATCCTAATAAATGTTGGCATTCTACTTGCTTAAATATTCAACGGGTCTGAACTTTTTCAAATTAAAAATATATTTTCTAAAATATTTATGTGGTAGTAGAAAGAGTACGTCCGATCCGGGATTTTAATATAAGCTGAAGGAAAGATGTCAACGAAACTCTGATATCTAACGTGGGTCGAACGTGGCAGCAGTGCTTTTCTGTGTGAGTAGAGTGAACAATCGCAAGCGCATACACTACATCCATAGAGATATTTCGTCTTTTTTTTATATTAATAACGAACAACGACAAAAGATGGTTTAGAAAAACTGTTGTTGAATACATTTTAAAAAATCTTGAAAACTTGAGCGTTTTAAAAGTACAGCAGGTTTATAACAATAACTTTAAAACTTTAACGTTAAAATTTGTTAGGCGGAGGACAATGTTACGAATACGTGCGGCTATTCGTAGATTATTAGCAGAAGCCTGCCTGTCGATCTTAACATAAAAAAATTAAAAAAAAGAAGCAGGGGAAAACAAGTGCGCTGCCGATCTTGTGACTAGGTGCGGCATAGAGGAATAATTTCTGCAATTCTTTTATCAAGCACTGAAACTACTGTAATTTTTTAACTCATACATGTTACATGTTTGAAGTGATCCTGTTGTTTAACAAATGTTGGGAATATTCAATTGGTACGCCGTTGTTTTCAATCATTGAGATTAAGGGAAGTGAAACACTTTACAAATACTCGTGTCTTCAGCAGCTGGATGTCGAGACATTCATAGATTTAACGAGTGCAGCACACGCCGGGCACGTACATCGTAATTCAGTCGGCAGGTGCGCCGACAATCCGAAGACAAGTCTATACATTGAAATTTAATAAAACTTCCCTCGGCTCCGCGGGCACACACAATTGCGGATTTGTCAAAGTAAATGCGACATTTTATTATGAATACAGAAAACATTCAGTAATTTAATATCTCACAGAATACGCAACCCGTGAAAGTTCAAATTTTTGTCCTAAACAGCACCTCAAAATGTTAATCATATAGAGTTTTTTATTTGTGTTCTTGTTAGTAAATTTTGGCAGATACATAGATATTTTATGGTAGATGGCAACCATTTCCTAGTAGCACAAATAAAACAACAGCACATTATTTTCAAGGATAAAGTATACAAGATTAAGAAGGTAGGGGAAAAGGCTCTGGCATCTCTTATTCACTCTTTTGTCATCTCTTATTTCACTGTGTGGTCTTCGGTAAGGAAGTCTATACTGCCACTATTAAATTATTGTAAGGAATTAAGTTAATATAATGGTGATTCATTAAATGACTTAAAGGATGGCTAGTTCTGGAAATCCCGTCGAGATAGCATTGGGACAGATGCGGTTAAAAGTTAAGCGCGCCTGAAGTGTATCGAAAAAGTACAGTGCTACTGTAAAGTGAATAATAATGAAAAAAAACTGGTTTTAGGTTTTTTTAGATGATGAATTTAGATTAAATTAAGTTTAAATTAAAAGTAAATTTGACTATATAATATAGTCGATCGACGTATATAATATAGTAAATTGAAAATACAGACATAATAAATCTGATTAAAGGTGTTCATTATAAGAGATCCTTTTGCGTAAGTACACATTATATTCCTTCTCTATAGTACGAGTACTCGTATGTGAATAATGAAACTGATGAAATAATCATCATCAATACTAGTAATAAATCTGTAAGTGTAGGTATTGTATGTATGTATGTTCCTCCATAACTCTTAAACGAATTATCTGATTTTCATGAAACTTGGTAGATAAATATTTAGACGTACAGGACACAGGATAGGCTACATTTTTCTTTTTTAACGCGTACGAAGTCGCTGGCGCCAGCTAGTACAATAATATAAGGAAACTAGCTGAGCCGGCAAACGTTGTTTTACCAAAAAAATATTTTTGTGGCGGGCCATCCTTATCACTTAAAATAAAAAATAGTTTACGACCTATTCTCAGACCTACCGAATATACACTAAAAAAAATCATAAAAATCAGTCAAGCCGTTTCGGGAGAGTTTGGTTACAAACACTGTGCTGTGACACGAGAATTTCCTATATGTATATAGAGAAGAAGAGATAATGCAAATAATCCTTACATATTATAAAACTAAGTCCTCCGCCGCGTCTGTCTGTCTGTCTGTTCGCGATTAACTCAAAAACTACTGCACCGATTTTCATGCTGTTTTCACCAATGGATAGAGTGGTTCTCGAGAAAGGTTTTAGTATATCATTTACAAAGTTAAGCGGGCGAAGTCGCGGGCAGCAGCTAGTACTGAATAATTTGAAGTATGGAAATGTGTATTATTACAAGCTAAAGCTACTTAATCTATATGTATACATTAGCCTAAACGCAATTCAAACCCGGAATCCATTACGCACTACACGACCGCGTGTACAATTTCTCTTTTTTTGTATGAACGCAGGAGACGGTAATGGGAAAAGTTTTTCCTTCCCGTAATTGTTGGGGATGTAAGGTAATAAATAACCGCAGGCTGTGGCCCGTTGATTGAACTTGCTAATGAATGAAGGACAAGAAATACGAGGTACGCCAATCGAAACATCTAGAAGATTTCATGGCGGTAGGGACAAGCTCGTTACGGTGAAAAATGAGTCAAGTTTTTACGTGACTTCCAATCAGTTTGAATAGTAGTTTCAAATGCTAATTCTGTTTGATTCGCTCTTTTCCTCGGAATCTTATTGTTTGGTTAAAAATATTTGATTTCAACTGTTATTGTACGAGTTGTACACAATGTATCTCAGTATACTCGTAGAATACAAGAACTTTTCATAATTACCTATTTATATTTTCCTAAAATAAAATTTTAGTAAAAATAGCAATTTAAAAAAGTATTCTATCAACATAAAGAGACAGAAAGTCGATTTAGTTTGAAATACGAACACCGTAACGATCTGATATAAAAAAATTATATTAAATTTTAAATTAAAAATATATAAAATAAAATAAATAAAAATATTATTTTCAATAAAAATATTATTTTTTACGCAAAAAATGAACATTTTCACTAGATTGTAATCTTATAAGGATACACTTTTCCATGTACACCCTTAAAAAAAAATTGACCGAGGTTTTAAAAGATAAAATTGGGAAGCTGTCGAAACAAAAAATCAAAGGGATAAACCTTTACTCGAATCCGATTTGTTTATCAATAATTCCGTTCAAGATATGCATTAAAAATCGCGAACGTCGATATCAAAGGGCGGGTGTTTTCTTAACAAAGTGAGTTCGTGATCTGGGCATCAATGAGGCGATCTGACTCAACCCTTGTTTTTCTTTACAACAACTCACTTTGGAAACAGTGACCGCGCACATTGATACTTCAGGGAATCCCGACTTCGCAACTGTTGGCAAAGGTTTTGTTTTGATAAAACTTATGGGATAGACAGGGAAGACTTCTTGACATTCTATTGATAAAATGCTCTAAGCTAAAAATTACAGCATATTCCCAATTATTCAGTTTTTTATATTAGAATTGCAATTAAAAACCGAAACTAAAAACCTTCGAGTTTTTATTTAAATGTTTGTAAGTTAAGTTAATATTGGGAATATAAGAAATATTAGAAAAGCTGAAGGCCTCTTAATATTTTTTACGTAACTAATATTTTGTGTTGGAAAGATGATACCTATATTGAAGTAGGTAAAGAAATACTTACTTAAATACTGTAAATAACTTGAGAATAATTAACATTACGTTCAAAATGAAGCGTAATTTCATAATAACTTCGTTCAATTTATATCAACTTTACCTTTACGCGTATTATTAAACTGTTATTATTAAACTTCTACACGTTTTCAGGGTTCATTATGTCGATGGCCTAAAATAACTGGACCCAAATTGTTGAATAAATTCCGACCTAAAACCCGAGTCGAACATTCAACCCGCCACTGATGTTCAAATTCGAACGTGTGGCATTTTGCTTGTACAATACATTGGACCGTAAAATATCTTGAATTTCAATTAGTATCAGAATGAACCCTTCGCGGGTCACGTCATATTACAAAAGGACAACGAGGACGCCTGTTATCCTGTACCGGGCCAATTAATTCACTCTACAATGGTAGCAAATCAAAAAGGAACGTTTCATACCCAAAACTTTAATTAACATATTATATTATAAAACAAACTATTATTAAAAATTATAAACTAACCGCCAACTATTCTATTGAGATTAAACACGCTATTATCTTCTGTAAGTATCTGATGATTTCGGTATCTCGCAGATTAATCAAGGTCAACTCAAGGTCATCTACAATTTCATGAAAATACCACTGAAGTAACAGTACACCAAATTTTAAATCAACAAAACCTGTGGAAGTTAGTGATATCCCTTCGTCGACTAAGAAATGAGTTGATGATCTACACCTGAACAGATCTTCATAAATTTTAGCTGAGAACTATAGGTGTCTCGATCACGTCAGCTTTCAAACAAAAAAAATGGATCAATAATTGGTCTATCCACTTGGTAGATACACAGCAACACACATATAGATACACAGTTCAAACTAATTTAGTTTTTTTTGCGTCAGGCGTTAATAATGTTGCTGTCCGAATGAGTTAGCGTACCACTGGTCAGTTTCCTTACTCGTCAATTTCACTAATTCACCAGTTAACTCATTAGACAGTTTCGGTAGGTTGACAAATTCCTTTCTATCTGTTTCTTTGCTAACTTCTAAATCACCGAACGGATTTTGATTGCTAAAAATTGCATGCGTTTTAAGGTTGTGTCATTTGAACAAACATTACAACTTTTGTCTTTATAATATTTATTGTTTCAAATATCACGTAAATAAAAGACGACACCATTGTGGAACGGCTATCCAGTGACTAGATAAAATTGCATCGGATTAATTTACCTGTTCGAACGATCCAATCCTGTGTCCCTGACAGCCTTTATGCACACTGATATTATGCTAGAACTTCATTACGTACTCATAATATGTCGTGGAAAAGCGTATTTTAATCACCTTACATGTATTGAAACGCTAATTATATATTATTAAACTGAATCTGGCCACGTTTCGGCCAATTTTCTAAGATATGCAACCATTCTCACGCTGTTAGAGCAAGTGATTATTCTTTGTAATTCTTTGAAATTAGAAAATCTTTATAATGAGTGACTAGATACAAACCTTCCTCATTTATCCCTCTTTCCATTAGTGTAAACCGTATCAAATCCGTTGTGTTGTTAAGGAGGAGTTAGCATATAAGTACACAGACAGACAGACACGAAAAGCGAGTCTAATTTAAACTATGTAGATACGCGATTTCCTTTTAGTTTTGTTTTATTGCTCTAAAATTTAATTTTGTTCAGTATGTTTTGCGTTCCATCTCTTCTATAAAAACACGCTCGCAACATTAATTCGTTACACAATTGCCTATTAAAGTAAGAAACGCGACATCGTTGGACAACAAAAATATTGCCCAACTAACGCAATAACGAGGGGTGTTAAGTCCCAAGTTGGCCCAAGTTCCCCAACTTTCGTCAACTATTTTTGTCCGTCATAATAGCTTAAGTTCGCGGACAATCTGCTAGTTGCGAGACTGCTTTTATTCTTGCCGTTTATCGTCGAGAAAAACGACAAGTTGTGTGAAAGTTTCTATTGCGCGTTTGTTGTAGTTGTCGGACGATTAACTTGTATTTTTCATCTATTCTTTTGATGTAGTTACGGTGATAAGCTTTCATTCAAATTGTTTTCTTTTTTAATATAAACTGAGTATTGGAAAAAATACATATTATAATTTTTAATTGAATTTAGAATTTATTAACCCACGACTAAATAAATTGGAAGAAATAGGTCTTTTGTAGTCTGTTTCACGCACAGATATTTAAAGCAAAAAATAATATTGTAATTTTTTTTTCTTTCATTTAGCTGCTTTTGTAAATAAAAATATATTTTAAGCATCACATGACATAAAATATTTCAAAACATCAAAGACATGACACTACTTAAAAAATGTAAAGCTATTAGGATCGATAAAATAACTAAACGATAAATTACTTTTAGACAGATTTAAGCAACAAACAACAAACTAGAACAACCATCACTAAACATAGTCCAGGTGGGCAAAATCCTTATTCTGCCAATGCACGAAACTTTGAATTAAATTGTTTCAAAGCACCCTTAAAGAAATGCCTCATCCTGGCCATTAATAACGGTTCTGCCCATGCTTGACGACAATTGTAATATGTTCTTGCAATAGCCATACATTTTTATACCAAAAGTCAGCTGCGTACCTGTAAACTGCTGGTGTTGTTTTTGTTCTTAGACGAATGTATCCACCTAACATCAAGTAGACTGTAGGCCTGTCTGTGACCCTTTATTATATTAAAAATTGAGCTTTTTCACATTCGGACTGTACCATAATAAAAATTGAATTAAACTAAGTCGACTTTTATTTCATGTTCAAGTGATCCACAATTTAATGGAATTATCTTCGATAAAGGCCAAAAAGCCAGCATAGATAGCAGACCACTTACTTCCGCACAAACGAACCGTTTTATTCGAGATCACCGTTTCAAACCAACAGTATGTTATTTCAGCTTGTATGTTAGAAACATTATAAATTCAAAATTATATAATATTTACAGATAGCTGTAAGATAATAATGACTAAATAAATCTAAATAAAAATAAAAATGTAAATTTTAAATCTAATTGAAGTAAACAGGTACATTTGGTACGATTTATGAAGCTTTGGATTGAATTATAATTTTAATATACATATTTATACAAAAGTATTAGTCTTAGTATACGAAAATCTTTTTGTGTTCGACCCAAAAATCATAACTTCAAAATATATTTTTTTCATATTAAATCAGTAATTAATTAATTCTTCAGAAAATAAGCGCTGTTAGACTAAATCACTACTCATGAGGCCTCCTTGTTTTATAGAAAATAGAAATTGCTGATACCTTTCCAACTTTCCTTACTGATTCTTCTGTGTTGTGTCGAAGCTCAATAGAAAGGTTACATTGTTTTTACCATAAAAGCAATAAAATCAGTAGAAACCCAATCCCCAATCTGAGATTGCAAGTTTGTTGTGCTTGGTCATCAAAAGGTATTTCATATTGTCTACAATTTACAAAGATCAGCAGACTTTACTTTTAACCCCGCACGCCCGACGCAAAAAAGGGTCGTTATAAGTTTGACGTATCTGTGTGTTCAATTGTTTTGTTTTATAATTTATACTACCTATATCTACAATTATATCTATAAAATAAAAGTTGTTTCTTCGCTTCTTTCATCTAAACCAGCCAACGGATTTTGATATGGTTATCGCTATAGAAAAAGCGATAAACCAGAAAGATTTATATTAATACATAAAATGTATACGTGCAAAGCCGGGAAAATCAGTCGTTATAGATATACATATTATAAGTGTTTACTCAAATAGAACGGGAACTCGATTGCCACCACAATTCAGATCCTGAAACTTTGCACACATTTACCAAGGTTCTGGATCTGCACAGAAAAGGCAGATCTTGTATCCATTTGAATCTAGGCGTGTCTTGTATCCATTTGAATCTTAATTCTTGGTAGTATATATTACATAAGCATAGCGTGATCTATTTGCGATCTTCACGTACGAAATTCACAAATCTTTTTCGCATTACACACGCTAGTATAATTCAAGCAGCAAATGAGTGATTATTTTCCCATTACGTCGGGATAGTCAGACCGCAGAGAACTGCGATTAAATGGCCACGGAACGTTCATTATATTTCGTTTTACCTGTTTCTGTTAACATTCTCTTAATATTAATATTTCTCTTGAAATAATAATTAGGATAAGAACACATTTACGGAATACTCTTGTCATTAGTGAAATATTATTCAGTACTGCGCAAGAGAAATGTTCGATTATGATAAAAAAAAAATGTAACGTTTTAGAATATATCACCAAAAATAGGTGCAGGTAGACACGAAACAAATTCTTTTCACACTGACTACTCAACGTCGGACAAGTTAAGTTTATAAAATTATCTTTAAAGTAAACTTAAAATTTGTTATCTCACTTCAAGTGATCAATGAATCAATGACAGCGCCGCCATTAGTTTACTTAGCGAAACTCTGCCCTTGATTCCTAAACTCGAAATAAATTCAATCCTGCAAATAGAATGAAATGTAAACTGCGAAATAACTTTAGAAGGATAACAAGCGAAAAGAGTTAAAGTTTGTCAGAAGTTAGCAGACGCATTATTGATTCATTTACTAATATTTTCTTTAACTTCGATTTCGATGTAAAAACACAATTTTTTATGATTCAATTTTATAAAACTTTCCAGACATTTTCTTCGGAATTTCAGCCGTTTAATATGATTTTTACAATTTTGTCAAACCGTTTCTATTATTGACTACAATATTTACTTCAGGCGAAATATTCGTTGAAAAATTCTACTAATAAGAAAGAAAAATAAAAATATATATGTATATTACGTCTTTATTTCCAAAGAAATAGTCGATTTAACATTACGTATATCTATCTATAGAGGATCATACTAACTAGGTAAACTTATAGACGTAATTTTCAATTTTCATCAAAATTACATTATAACTTGCATTAGATTTGTTAAATAAAACTACTGCTATTAACAAGGGTTTAAATATATAAAGCGACAACTTTTATAAGATCCGCAAGGATTAACTAAAACTCCGGCGTTTACGCCACGGGCTACTTAAACATACTCAACTTTGAACGCTATTCAAAATCAGGGAGCGTACTCTGTATGAATGTAAGGGGTTTAAGAGGCCGGCAAAATGGAAAAGTTAATTTTAATGCGCCTCTGTCCGCCACTATCTCGTTATCCGACCCAGGCCGGGAGACGGTGCTCATTTTCTAAAGGGATTCGTGGATCTCCACAGGTAAGTTAATGTGGAGATGATCAACGTGATTGTTGTAGACTAATGTTCATAAGATGTTGATTTTTATATAGATACCTACTACAAGTGACCACTGAAATATCTATGATTGCTACTTTTTACAAAATATCTATGAATGATCACCAAACCATCATTGAAGCCAGATAAAGCATACTAAGGAAAGTGTTGAACATAAACTCCTCTAGTCGTAAAATGATGCTCGATAGTAAAAAAAAAATCTAATGACTAGTCGCTTCCGAGAGCGTACCTAAAACATTTAGGTATATGGAAAAATGTAAATTCTCCATATAAATGTGTTACGCTCTTGCTAGCAAGTAATTTTTTTTTGATTTTTTTTTTCTTCGGGTTCTTTTTTTCGCTGCTCATCTTTTTATACGAATATTACATAGAATGTCGTATCATTTCTCTCACAAACCAATTAACAAGCATACCAACTCCATCTATTTATAAATTTTAAAATATAAATCATATCCGATACTATTCGGATTAGATATAGGTAACTCAAACCGAGAGGAAGTTTAGATTACTTTTTCAATTATTGCGCAAAAAAGCCTTTCTCTGTACTTCCATGCTTTTGCAGCATACTTGAGGACGCAATGCTAATCCCTCTACAGCTATTATTTTCTCATTGTGATGCCTTTTTAACTTATTTCTTGTGCCGTATATTGCCAGATAATTAAAATGCCTGCAAAACTCGTTGCAGACGGACCAACAGACTGAATAAGTATAAAAAGTTGAGAATGTTTAAAGCGTATTCTGTATTCGTTTCAACAATAGTCCGCCAACTCTGGCATCAGCTATCGGTTTTAATTAAATCTGTTTCAGTAACACTATTGTTGTCCTCTTTTCATTTTCTCTTCCTCACACAACTACCTAATTATTCCATTTTGCTGAGTTAAAGAGGATTTTTAATGAAATTAGTAGGTATCATCAATACTAATAATAAATCTGTAAGTGTAGGTATTGTATGTATGTATGTTCCTCCATAATTCTTAAACTAATTATCTGATTTTCATGAAACTTGGTGAATAAATATTTAGACGTACGGGACACAGGATAGGCTACTTTTTCTTTTTCAACGCTTACGAAGTCGCGGGCGCCAGCTAGTATATAATAGATTAAAAATTCACTAGAATTTATATTATTTTCTACACTATAAATTATATTTATGTTTGTTGTCAGCACAAGTAGTATAAGCAAGAAGTAGAAATACGTCCAGGTATCTAAAGTTAATCGGATTGGAGCGGGCGCCAATCATCGGCATCAGCTTCATCATCAAGCATCAGCTTGGAGACGCCAACTGTCGGTTGGAGCTTCAGCGGTCACCGCTAGTTGGGCCGAGGATCCGAACTCGGCCCACGCAGACGTTGGCCGGTGCCGGTCTTTGTGCGTCGGTTCTGCGCATGAAGACGGAATAGTGGACTATTACGAATAGTGAATTCATGATACTTTTCTGTCATAAAGAGGTGTAATCAATATCAATACTAAAATAAATCTGTATGTATGTATGTATGTTCCTCCATAACTCTTAGTGCCTCTTTCACCAACTACAAATAAAGTGTTGATTAGTTACTTTTGTAAATAATTTTCTGTTTTATTGAATTAAGCACTCGGTTTGATAGGCATATTGCATCATTCGATATGCGATTTTTTTTTTAATTATTTTCTATTTTATGTTCGGGACGTTTACCGTACAAACAAAGGTATATCAGCTAAATTATTCCCGGTGACAGGTGACTTTAAGTTACGGTTTAGGCTACTTGATGTTGGTGAAAGAGGCGCTTAAACGAATCAACTGATTTTCATGAAATTTAGTAGATAAACATTTAGACGTACAGGATACAGGATAGGCTACTTTTTTCTTTTTCAACGCGGACGAAGTCACGGGCGCCAGCTAGTACCTACTAATAAGTGTAGGTATTGTATATATGTATCTTCCTCTTAAACGAATTAACTGATTTTCACGAAACTTGGTAGATAAACATTTAGACGTACAGGACACAGGATAGGCTATTTTTGTATTTTTCAACGCGACGAAGTCGCGGGCGCCAGCTAGTATAATATAAAGGTGAATTTGTCTTGATTATAAGCAAACTGTAAAAATACTTCTTGCTGATTATGTTGGACCACATGTTTCTTTTGTTACATAAAATACTAACAGGCCTGTTCAAAATTAAACATCCCCATTCAGAGAACATTAAAGATTTACACGCAAAGAAAAGCAATTGTGGAAGTTTTGCCAATTCTCTAAAATAAAGAGAGTTTCAATCAAACTTAGTGGCAACACAAACTGAAAGAGTTGTAGGCAGGTACTCAACCGCGCGCACCTTATGTAAACACTGTACCACTTCAATCCAATAATGTGAGTTCATAATATGTGTCGTTCATTGTAAAAGTGAACTATCTCCTTGTAAATGAATTTTAGAATAACGAGGTTTTTGCGTATTATAATGTAAGAAAAAAAAATATAAGCATTCATTCATTGTTTTCATCTATGGGATTTTAATGCAACTATTGGAGTTACTTCACTTTTATATTGAAAGTTATGACTAAATGTGATACCATTAGGCAAGAAAATATGGTTTTAAAAATAGGGAGTTACACCACTTTTACAATGAACGACACATATGTGAAACGCTTTTTAACTATTTAATATCTAAGTATTCTTAAGCACTTTTAGCTAAGATAATCTAGCAGATTTTAAATTTTTTAAACAGTAATAGGTATAATGTAATATAGGTAATGTATTATAATAGTTTAAAAGTTAGTAATGTTTTAACCGCGGTTTCATTAAAATTTTATTTTAATTATCTAGGTGACGCTCAATTTTCGTTTTGCTCGCTTTTTTTTGCGAACCATTCTGTTAAGCATTTTTTTTCTAACCATCAAGTTAACAGTCAGCCTGTCTGTCGACCTTAACATAAAAAAGTTCGTGTTGTATTTGTAAGCTAATTAGCTGTTAATCATTTAGCGGGTTATAAATAGATTCAATTAATCGCGACTTAGAATCAAAGTACGTCGCGTGTACTGCGTCAAAATCAATTAATTATAGTCATTAACCGATTGATTAGTAACACGGCTTGAGTTGATATTCATATTAATTATAATAAATTACAACATAATATTTTTCAAAGCTTTAATTCTAGTGTCAAGTAGATGTTGCATTTCATATAAACATAAAAAAAACACCTTATGAAACATAAAAACGTTTTCTTCTTTATTAGTCAAATATTAACTTCATTACGTTAAGCTAAGCTAATCCATCAAAATTTCAAGTAAATTGCTCAACAGCTCTCAAGAAAAACGCTGTGTAAACGTTAACCGCGTGGCTACAGCTTATTCCCCATCCTGTTACATTAATTTTGGGCCTTTGGTACGCACAACGACGTACGAAGATTTTATTTTCATGTAATTTTAACTAGTAATAGTGATGTTAGTAGGTCTAGGTACTAATAATAATGATGTTTCTTTTTGTAAATTAAATAAAACTTAGATGTCAGAGTAAACCAATACGATTCCGAAATATAGCAAAATCTGACAATCGCGGAAGAAACTTAAGTCTTAACTTGACTATAAGCGTTCGCCTCCATCTCAGTTAGGGCAGTAGACTATATCTAGTAGAGGGTTATGCTCAGCGGTACAACACTACTAAACATTTCACATAAAACTTAATAATTAAAAAAAAATAGTCGTCGCTTGCTATTAAGTATCACGTACCCTTACAGGGCTCACAATTTCTTTTTTTTATGTTAAAGTCGACAGACAGGCTTACAGTCCACTTGATGGTAGGTGGCTACCGTCCATGGGCGTAGCCAGGATTGTATATAAGGGGGGACAGACAAAGAAAATCCTAGATTACTTATATTGTTTTCATCGTTGTTTTTAATAGTATTGTTTAAGTAAGATTTTTTTAAAGCTATAAGATTTTTTTTAATAGCTTAGTTTCATATTTTTGAAAAAAAAATTTCTGTCATTCTAATGTTTAAACAATTATGATTTTAAAAAATGCGATTTTCGCTATAATTTATAGTTTTTGAATAATCATCAAAAATCTAAATGGCTTTTTTGTTTTTTGTTAATAACAATTGCAATTTTTATTGGCAGAATAAATCCTAAAAGCGCCTTTCTCAGAATTGCATTTCGAGTAGAATGAGCTATCGCTCATATTGTTCGAAGACTTCTATTTTTCTCAGAAAACCCACTTCTTGCCTAGACTTGGAGATCACATCCCGTATTGTTGGATTTCACAAGCCAGCCTTCCAGCCTGTTAGTTTCTTTTCTTAGGTCTTATAGGAAGCGTCGCAAGCTATGAAGCTCGTAAAAATTACAGTTTAACAGAACAACCGCTCTTCTAGGGAGGGGCAGCTGCCCCCCCTTGCCCGTACCTCGCTACGCCCATGCTACCGTCGCCTATAACACAAGCAACGCCATAAGTGCTACAAGTGCACTGCCAGCCATAGAAGGATTAAGGATAAGGGAGGGATGGGGTAATGGACTCTGGCATCCCTTACTCAATCACCGAAACACACCAGTACATAATGCAGTTATTTTACGGTGTTATTCTGTAACAGGGTGGTTACTGCCGCCAAAAGGGCTGCCCAAAAAACTGCGAAACGCAGTGTGCCCTACCACTACTAAATTACGACTGCTACGAAGCTACGACTGCTGGAATGGTAGGACAACTGGTGGCCGATGTCACCAAGGCATTGCAATTCAGCAAGACTTTGACTTGATTAATTGACACATTATTTGTTATTCGTGACAAATTATACCTACCTTCCTATGTAAAAGTAAATACCACATAAAATAGTAAAAAACTTATTGACTCTATGTAACTGGCGAGTCGTGACGGCCCTTCATTTTCCGCGGCCGGCGCCGCGTCGTGCGACGTCCGGACGTGTTTATTTTTCATTTCCGCTCTGGCCGGCCAAACCCTCCGGCTCGCGGGGCGTTCTGTGATGTGGTGATGTCCCTTGGAGTGGCGGTTAAGCTATAAGTGAATGGTGGAAAAAATACTTGATCAATTTCCTAGTCTTATATAAATCATCTACTGTAAATCGATTGAAAGAACTTACTATTGCTAACAGTTGGCTGGATATAAAATCTTTGATAAGAAATTTCTTATCAAAGTGTAAAATCATAAAGATCTCTCAGTGTAGTGACCAAAAAGCAAATTTTTTTTTTAAATAAACATGAAACTGTAATCAGTTTATGTATAGCCGCAAAGTATAGCCTATGTTACTAGTTGATAATGTAGCTTTCTAAGTATAGGTGAAATAATTTTTAAAATCAGTCCAGTCGTTACGCTTCGCTTTTGCTTTATAATATTAGTATCAATAAAATACAGCTCAAATAGTTTTTTGGCAGCTTTCGTTAACAAAGTTGTGGCCATTCAAAGAATTTTGTATTATTCATTCATATTATAGGCTTAGGCTTATAAGGTAGGTGTAGTTTTACTAGGTATCTACCTATAGTCGCGTGGACATACTTACTTATGAGTACAAAATTTTTATAATCCCCATATATTGTATTACTTTACAAAAACTTTCTTCATATTCAATTGTCTTATCAATAAAAAACGCTAACAATTTTCATTTGGACCAAACTATGAATTCGGGCCACTAAAGAGCTAGAAAGGGATAAAAAGGTCTAAAATAATATTTTAATGAAGGGAGGGCCTTTGGAACAATGTTTTGATAATTATAACGTTATCAATTCTTTTGTGAATTATGACGATTAAACGAATTCACCTGTATTTTTGTTTCTTCTTAATTAATTTTAACTGTAGGTGCCCAAGTGTATACCTAAATATTTGACCTAAGTATAGGTACATCGAAAAATAATAAAGATCTAACTTGAATATCTAAACGTGATAAATGTTTTATTATTATTTTCATTTAGATGTTCAATGAAGTTCAACCAAATAATATCTTAACAATTAGATGTTTATGAGTTGAATAAGACTCATGAATGAATTCTCGTATCCTAATGTTGCCTTTTACTTTATATCCTGTTTCCTTCCTAAACTTCGTCTTGCGTATATGTGCCTATAGACGCACTACCTACCGAATGGTTTTTCTACTACACATTTACCGTCGTAAAACCTCCTAAAGTTACATAAAGAAAAGATTTAATATTTACTTTGAATGAAATACTCACATCATCCATCGCTGTGTAAGCATTTACCTATCTAACCTACAAGTAAGTAGGTATATTCAATGATACTCTAACTAGACTAATTCCGAGACAGACACAAAACAAACTTTTAAATAATTCGATCAGAGTCCGTAGCAGCACGATGTCAGTACAAACAGAAGTCGTGTACCGTTTTCGCAGGCAATGTGTCGGTTCGTTTATCACAATATCTTGGCTGTACAAGCCCAGACAGCCGCTACGTGCTTCGAAATGTACGAGATCAAAATAAAATGGTCCGATAACGCAGCGACTTTTGTCTTCTTGTATTGTATTTTAAGTACAGCTTTACGTAGAGATAAAGCGAATTCTACATAACTTATTCCAAAACATTTTAATTTTAAAAACCTATTAGGATTCCTATTTCTTAGGATTTCCTATTTAGGATTTACATAGTTTGTGAAAATGCATCGACAAATATTGTAGTTTTCTATAATGGTAGGTGGCTTACGATGGCTACCGTCACCTACAACGCCATCGGAGTAGCAAATTCACTGCAAACCTTAGTAGGATAAAGGGTAAGTGATAAAAAGAAGATAGGTATGAAACAATACCTTAATGTGTTTATACGCTTTTCTTATAAAAAAAGGAAAATTCCTTTCAATGCTGTCAATTGCTGTCGTTAATGGCTGTCGATTTAGAGACCACGTTTCAGCGCCATATAATATCATCAATGGCACTTTGTCAAAAACTTTTGTTTTGACACTGAGGAATTTTTGACGTAATGATATCTCGGACAATAAAACTATGCTCCATCGCACCAAAGCAAAGTTTCAACTTTCAGTAACCTAGGAACTAACACTCTAAATGGTAGAAACGTAGAAAGTCTATAGAGTTGTTTTGAAAGTAAACAAAATAATAAAATATTAAACATCTTTATTAAATTATAAACAACTTACAATGCTTATAGTAACAGTAATGAGAAAGAGAGCTAATAAGTGTTACTTTATATGTCGGTACAATATGCAAAACAATATGGAATTTCCGAAAAATACAAGTGTTATAGAAATAGAATAAATTTTATTAACTCTCTCATCTATTATCACAGTCTAAAGCTTTAAATTTTTAAATATGTCATTTATGTAGACTTTGAACATAACCGGTATTATAGAATTTTAATTAAAATTTTCACCATTAAGTACTGAGACAAGGCTGAAAACTGCTATATTATACAAAATATGATTTAATTAAACAAAAATTATATTTTTAATCAACTCGGTTAAACTAAAATTATTATTTTTCTTTGTTATTTAGTTAAATGTGCTCGTTGTAATATTTTAAGCTTTCCTTACAGCTTGTAATATTAATGATTTCTCATTTCTGGTTCAATATATCCACAGTTAGTTAACTGCTGACCGAAAATTGTCGGTCTGCAACTAACGTAACACATAAATTGTATTTGTATTACGGTATTATTATAAAATTATTGTAAAGACAATTAAATTATATCAGCATTAAAAAGTATTCTTATCACTTTAAATATATATTTATTAAATATAGGCCATACAATCCATCTTTGCATTTTATTAGGATATCTACGAAAATACCATGTATTGGTATAGATAGGTTATAATATACATACACATTAAGTAAAAACTTTGATTTGATATGATCTTAAATTCTTAAGTTAGATTGAAGAAAATTTCAACAATTATTCAAAAATAAAACAACATCGAACTAAGGAAATTTTCAAGCACTGGGCAAACTTTTCCTTAGAACAATTTATGGAAGTATCTGCGAAATATTGATGCTTACAAAAATATTATATTATGGCCCCAACGAATAAACATCCAAGAGCTTTTAAAAACTTTTTTTTGCATTTGTTTTCTTGACATATCACCTTCTTATTTCTCATTAGTCTACAAGAATTTGCAACACTAATGGCAAATCAAAATGTACGTGTATATAAATGAAGTTAATTGAGATTAATATTAAATGCACATTAATTTTAAAAATGGCACTAAAAACAACCAATTTAATACTTCGCGGTGAGACAACCGATGTTAGTTTCTAGAATTATTTTTTTTAGATTTGAAAAATAATTTTTAGATTGAAAATTTTCAAATCCAGACCAGAGCTAACTTTGAGAAGTTCATTTTGAAAGTGGACCCTGCGACAGAGCGTTAATTAAAAGCAAGAACTCTAGCCACTCAACCAACGGGTCGTCAACAAGTAGTTCTTATCAACCTTATGTTTCGTCTGCTGTATGAAGTCTGTGGATTACATGAATATTAACATCCTACTCCAATTTTAACATATTAAAAGTTTACAATTATTTAAAATTTAGTGGTATCCATCAAGCGACTCAATTATAAAAAAATGTAAGTACAGAATCTGTAAATTACTTTAATTAATCTAAATTACTGTAAAAAATTACTTCATATCTATCATACAAACAACATTTCAGCTTAACAGCTGATCTTTCACACTAAGGTTTAATTTAATACTCAATTAGAAATCAATTAGTTTCTGGTTAGGTACATCTTTCCAATAACATTTACATAATAATTTGAATAAAACTTAACTAAAAGACAATTGTTTTACTTGCTTCCTGTTTATATCAAAGATGTATTTTTAAGAAAAAATAATTGAAAAAAAAAACATTTAGTATCATAACAAATATGTGTCATAAAATTATATCAACATCATTAATTTATCAGAAAGCAGTAAAACAGGCATTAATCGACATAAACTAAAAGATCGAATTAAAACTAATAACCATGAGTCTAGATTATTTGCAAAACATACTCAGATATCTTGTTTTCAAGATGAAGCCCAAATCAACATCCATTGTTTAATTAAATTATAACTTAAAATTCTATTTTTCTTACTCTATATAGAGGAATAAAAATGACGATTTGAAACCAAAGACAAAACAACATTTCAACGAACACAATCTTTCAATAATACAACAATAAGATTCAAATTTACTTTTTTAATCTTATTTGTCTGTGTATGGTACAGACATGTGTATGGTAGAGAATAAAGTTAAGTCAGGTAAAATTGGTAGGTAAATTTCTGGTAATAAACTATGGTATTATATTGGTAAAAAATTGAAATTTTGAAACATTTTTGAAGAGTGTGGAATCCCCTACAAGCTAAAAGCAGCTAAGCAGTGGAAATTTGAAAAAAAATCTAAATATAGATTGGCTTATTGCTTGAGCACTCTATTTTACACTAGAATTAAAGTACATACTACTTAATCATTAAATGTGAAGTAAACCTTTAAAATTTCATTTAAAACCTGAATGTTTTGCAAATAATCTAAATGAATGAAAAATTTATAAGACAGAAGTTGTTACTCACTAATAGGAAAAAATAATTAAATGCTTTCGAGATATCTGACTTATTTTTTAATATTCAAAAGATAGTAAAAACAGATTTCTGATTGATAAAATAATGAAAAATGAGGTTATTGTATTGAGAAATGCAAATATAACCTCTTTTTCTCTGGCACATAGTACAACCTTCACCTTCGGGTTGTTCCAAACTGTTCTACTATTTGTTCTACGATAGAACAGTTTGGACAAAAAAAATCCCAACTAGTTCTACTGCACAGTATGACAGATTGGACACGAATTATTTTTATAATAGAACAAAATAAAAAATAAAAAATCTTGGAATGAGTTCTACTGGTGAGTATGCGATATTATCCTTACTAATATAATAAATGTGAATGGAGTTTGTTTGTTACGCTTTCACGCAAAAACTACGGATCCGATCGCCATGAAATTTTGCATACACGTTGTCCGGGCCACCAGAAAGGACATAGGGTACCTTTCATCCAGAAAAAAAGGACTATTCTCGAGGGATCATCTAAAAACATAAATAATTGGGCGCCACTGTCGCATGGCGGCACCACCGTCGTCACAGCGATAAGAGCGATGAGATACTATAAATGCTAATCATCTGATATCATGTCATGTCAACAGTTTGGACATTTTTCATTAAAATTATTCGAGTCCAATCTGTCATACTGTGCAGTAAAACTAGTTGGAATTTTTTTGTCCAAACAGTTCTATCGTAGTACAAATAGTAGAACAGTTTGGAAAAACCCCAACCTTCATGAGGCCAATCACAACTTTATTTGCAACATAAACTAAACATGAAATGCATTGATTCCGGTTAACATTTTCATTGCATTAAGCAATCAAAGTAACAAAAGTTCAAAATACAAAACATAAATTCGAAGTGGGTAGTTATAGTCAGATAAAATTTAAATTATAATATAGACTTGTTACCGTTGTCACGACTCCAATTAATCAACGTGTCCGTCTGTCTGTCTTCTATGTCTAATAGGAGATTATCTCTATCGTTTTCCTTGTGTTGAGAGTCAAACACGACATCCTCGTCATTCGTTTGAAGATTTACGTAAGATAATGATTTCTTCTTTTGTTCCAAATCGAAAATCTCTAAATCCTCATCATCATCATCGTCTGAGTCCATGGTGAGAGGCATCTGTGATAACTCCATATTCTCTCTCCTGTCCTCCGAGAGAAGAACTCCGTAGCGGAATTGGTTCGCATCTGATGCATTGTAGACGTTTTTAGAGTCACTGCTGTTTTTCTTTTTCCTGGAAATTATGCACATATAATTGAGTATATTATCATATTATTATATGTTTGTACGTGTTATTGGGAAAGTAATTACCAGCAAATTAATGTATAAGCAGAAAATTTTATTACACATCTTGTAGGATCTGATTTAAAAAGAGAGTTTAAAGCATTCTATGAACTCTAATTTTTTTTTGCATACAAAACAGAGAATCCACAAATAAACACAGCTTATTCCTGTCTCACATAACAGTCTGGTTAGTTATTTTTATCACACAATGTGACCTTGCAAAGCACTTCTTTGTTAAATTTATAGACGGAACAGGATCTTACAAAATACATACCTACTATCAAAAAAGTTAACAGGCATTCATTGTTCATTAATCGCCTCACTAGTTTGTTTACTTAGGAATTACACAGGCAAAGGCATTTTTTTATATGGCCTTCAACCTAATGTGCAGTGTAATTTTATCAATCCTGTGTTGTATGGCTTTATAAAAAAAAATGAGGTGTGGCTGTGTCCTTGGGACACGGCATTACAACTAAGATTGATGGTATTATATGTATGTATGTATACAACGAATTTGAATCTACCATATTATATTTAAACCAAATAATTCTCTGATTATTTGGCTATTGATAAAAATTTTGATGTGGATGTATAACTATGTAGCTTCAGCATTACTGTTTCCCTTGATTTTGTCAAAACAATACTAGTCAAGACACCTAGTAACATTTATTTTAATTATGTAATAGCTTTTCAGTACCAACAACAAAAAGATTTATGTATGTGTTAAAAAAAAATTAAGTTTACCTCCAAAATATAAAATAAGTAATTGCCATCAAAGCAAATCCTCCAAAGACAATAAGACCCCTCTTCACAACTCCTGGACTATTTATGTCCAGTGTGACTGGGTCAGTACTAATAGCAGATGCATTGTTCTTCACTTTGGTACTGTTAGCAACAACAGTCGGTTGAGCAGCACTTTCATTTTTGTTGCTTGTTTTATTATCTGTAACTTTGTTTTTTAAGAAATTAATCACATAAATGTTTACATTAAATTCCGTTACATGCAAAAATAAACAGAAAAAATGATGACTTTTACATTGAGGAGTGCATGTCTAATCTACATAAATAAAAATGACTTTTTGACCAATTTGGCTATTTTTTTTCTATCAAATATTAATTTGTTGAAATCCAAGGAAGGTTCTTATGAGAAAATTTGGTAAAATTGTCTGTGCGAAGCTGGTGGTAGATAGCCTAAACTGTGACTGCGTTTCACAGTCATTTGGGCAGCCTGTCTGGTGGCAGTAAATACTTATTAACAAAAGACCATCATGAAAGGTTGTGAATAATGGTGAGTGAGTAACGGAGCCAGAGCCCTTATCTCTATCCTTCCCCAATCCTTTATCTTTAATACTTAATGGGTGGCAGTGCACTTGCAGCACCTGTGGTTTTACTTGTGCTATAGGCGATGGTAACCACTGCCATTAAGTGGACAGTCAGCCTGTATGTCAACCTTGATTATACCCACCCATCATCAAGTTAACAGTGAGGTTGTCTGACACCATTACATTAAAAAAAACTGTACTAATATCTGTTAACAATCTCGATACATCTGTTTTTAGTCTGAAGATAACTTTACAAATAAACATTGATACAGTAATCTGTTTACATAAATCAGCACATGGCGTAATAGAAATAATGATGCAAGCCATTAGATATTTTTTGTTATCAACTTCAATAAGTACTCGCTATATAATGTTACAATTAATGTTACAGAAAACAATGAGTCATACAGGAAAATTTAAGCAGAAATGAAACTAAAAATAACATTCACCTTTTGGTTGTTCTGGATTTACATTGCTTCCATTAACTGGGTTTTTTGGCGGTTCTGAGGCTTTAGGTTTGGATTTCTCTGAAGGTTGCACAGAGGCAGAAGGCTTAACATTTTCTGAAGCTTCATGTTCTGAGGGTAAACTTTGTAGAGGTTGTTCGAGTGCTTTAGGCTGTGATTCCAAATGAGAACTTTCTATTGTTCCTCCTTCACTTGGACCTTCTTGTTGCTGTACTTCGCGTTTTCGTAAGTGTATTAATTTCGCCGCATTGTGTACAGACGGCCAGTAAGAAAATCTTTCGCCAAATTTGGTAATTGTGCCATCGTCCTCTTCAAAATTGATTGTTCTCGCGCAATTTAAAAGCAATAAGAGTAAGCCACAATGCAATATCATGGTATATATTTTCTCTTGCTAAATTGTTGAGTAATACTTATAAGTTTGTAGTTTCAAAATATGTAAGCAAGAAATAAGTAAACTGATTCACTACGTATGTCATAAAATGAATAATTATAGTAGTATTTAGATAACTTTACTAAATATTAAATAATATTATTTTTTTACATTTTATTATAAAAACAGAAAAACAACACTGTCAAACCTATAAGCTAGGCTATAGGTATTTATTGTTATTATAGATAGTTAGATAGGCCATAGGTTAGTAATTAATTAACCACAGGGCACATTCATTATTATTAAAGGAAGAAATCACTGATCTCTAATATACCTCTGGATGGGTTATCCCATACAAATTACAGATACTTTCGTATACCATTTTGAAGGAACTAATTTGGACGTTTGCGTATTTTTAATCCATAGATAAATAGTGTCTGTTTCATTCACGTTTTATTCTATTTGTTGATGTCTTAGGGCCGATTGTTTAAGTTTGTTTGTGTACGCTTGAGTTTTGAAACATGAAGAAATGTGTATTCTGTAAATGTGCCTATCATGCAGACATCACTAGTTTTAGTTCCATGTACTTACACTCCATAGCCTACAGCGTCAAAATGGCGATTTTCAAATAGACATAAAAATAATTTGACAGCAGCCCATCCAGAGGTATATTAGAGATCAGTGGAAGAAATAAACTGTGGTATTTTTTTTTGGAATTTTATGGCCTGGTAACTAGACTCTTATAACAAAATCCAAGGAGGATAGAGATAAGGAGGGCAATCTCTGAGTATTAAAAGTGTCCATCGAAAGACGATAAATTGATGGCGCTTGTGAGGCTAGTGACAGTAAACAATTCAACCAAAATTCAACTCGGCGCACTTCACTCCGTCAACTACTGCTACATTCATTCCATACTCTCCATACTCTCAAACTCTCTCTGTACACACTAGCGCCATCTCAATTTATCGCTTTTAGCAAGGAGAATTGAGTAAGGAGGACAATCTCTGAGTATTAAAAGTGTCCGTCGAAACCGATAAATTGGTGGCGCTGGTGAGGGCTAGTGTTCAACCAAAATTAAACTCGGCGCACTTCGCTCCGTCAACTACTGCTACATTCATTCCATACTCTCCATACTCTCAAACTCTCTCTGTACACACTAGCGCCATCTCAATTTATCGCTTTTAGCAAGGAGAATTGAGTAAGGAGGACAATCTCTGAGTATTAAAAGTGTCCGTCGAAACCGATAAATTGGTGGCGCTGGTGAGGGCTAGTGTTCAACCAAAATTAAACTCGGCGCACTTCGCTCCGTCAACTACTGCTACATTCATTCCATACTCTCCATACTCTCAAACTCTCACTGTTCACACTAGCGCCATCTATATTTATCGGATTTTGTTGCCACTTTTTCAGTTTAACACCCATGTAAGATTGTGCTCCTTATCTCTACCCTCCTTAACGAAAACTGTTGTAAAATAACGACCACAGGAGAGAACACTATATACCATCTATATACCACAAAAAACTAAATACTCGCAAGGAGGATCACAAACATTAAAAAACCGACAAAAAAAACTAATTAAAAAGTGGGCACAGAATTACCGTAGTACCATTGATTTATGTCGCTAGTGTAGCATTAGTAAATTTTTAAAGAACGCGCTAAATATTGAAAATTTAGTGCAAGAAAACTGATTAGCTAGTAATAATAATTTATTATAGCTTATTTTTTTGTTTGTGAATAAAAATTGCGTAGGTACTTATAACTTAATTTTTTTTTGAAGAATGAAAATTAAACAAACAATCACATATATTACTTTGATTTATTCGAATAGACATTTATATTTAATTACATTAATTATATTAATACCACTTTAAAGTAAAATTTCCAAATTTCATTTTTTGGTATCTATTCAACATTCATTGAGTAAGTATATCCAAATAAGTAGTACTACAAAGTTAAAACTAAACTTTGTGTTATCGGTACATACCTACATTATTTTTCAAATTGGGTAGTCTTGAACAATTTGAATTGTAATCTACTGTGGCATTTCGAACAACCTTGTCAAACTAATTTAAAAAGTAATTATGCGTAACAAAGTCGATTCATTTTATTTCTCTAACAGTCAACAAGTATAAATTGTTATACTTGGCTACCGATAAGTTGTTAAAATATCTTAATATAGCAAGATTTTTTTAAGTGTTAAGGTCGTCAGACAGGCTTTCCTCTGTCCCACTTAATAGTAGGTGGCTACCGTCGACCTATCTTCCCTTGTTCATTTGTAATTTATTTAACTTCTATTTGTGATTTATTTTTAAATGGCAAATTGTACACAGAATGACACAGTTGTTCAAAGTACCAAAATAGGTCAAGATTCACATTGGGCAAGCATTCCTACATCATTATTCGAAACATTTAGGTACACTATAAATATTACCTACAAAATTGAACAAGTCGTTAATATGTAGAAATAGTATAAGTTTATCAAATGACTTACTATTAATTTATATGACTGTTGTTAAAATTATCGGCAGTGATAAAACAAGCCAAACTCTTCGGTTGGTATATTCTTCGATGATTCTCAATGCCAGTGATATCGACATAAGCCTTCTGAGCTGGAAAATTTTGAGCTCGCAGATCTTTATTGTAATAAATGTTAATCGTTATTGTTAATAATAAATTACGCATTTCATATTATAACATTATTACAAGTATTATACCAGTCAAAATCTACCTACATTCACTCAAAATCTCACGTTTAAGCACACATTGCCCTCACACCTAGAGCAACTAATTTATAATAATTTTAATTGTTAAGTTTATTATATATTTTACAAAATTATTAGATATTATTCATAAATAATTGAATATACAAAATCCATAACACCAAAATGATATCACGCGTGTTTAACGACACGCCAGTTTATACTAAAACACCATAGCTTACAAAAATAGATTGCACAAAATATTTGTAGAGAAAAATTTCAAGTAATGACCTCCTGTTATTAGTGTTAATATGAAGAGAGAAAAATATTAAATACTTCACGCTAAAGTCCCTCTATCTACGTTTCACTTTTTGGCCTCTTCACTCTTTTCACTATTGTTACAAATTGCTAAAGCTATTATTTGAAACTTCGTAAACGCTAATGGCTATTGAGAAAATGTGCAGAACATTGTGTCTTAAGAAATTGCTTAATGAATGGCCCCTTTGCAATAAATGATACCGAATGCAATAATCAAATAAATTGTACCTAACAGGCAGCTTACTGCTGAAAATATTAACAAATACTTATTCGTCTTTACCTTAAGTACATCAGATATAATTTCGACATATCAATTAACTACGCTTTAATTCTTATAAATTTTCCGAAATGTTTATATATTAAAACTTCCAATATAGGTATACCTATTAAAACTACTTGCTTACTGAAATATTGTTAGCTTATAAAACTTCTGAAACTTTAATACAGCAAATTTCTAACATCTTAAAATAATGTTATGACGACGATATTATCAGAACTGTTCAGTTAAACGTGTATACCGTAGGTTATTATTTACAACCATAACTTCTCTTTCAATATATTATAATAGAAAGATTCGTGTGGGTAGATACCTAAATAAATGTTCCCATTGACACAACAGAATTTACGACTCGACGTAACTATTAAAAAAATGTAAAATATTGTCAAATTCCAATTGAGCCTTAACCCTAAAACCATGGCACACAAATTAATTCTAACAAAGGAGGGAACTCTTCACAACTGGGATTCATTAACCTGTGTTACAATTTCGCTATTATATTTCAAAATTATTTTTATCAAAGATTTATTTTTTTCTGTGTGGAAAAATCCTAGTTTTATAGAAAATTCATTTACTGAGCAAGTAAAATTTACGTATATCAAATGAAAATATATTGAAGATTATGTATGTTTGGTCGCAGTGTAGTCTCCACAGTCAGTCTTCCAAGAAACTTACTTTTGTAACGAAAATGTAAAGTATTATGGAATGTGAGAAAAATGAAAACAAATTAATTATATGTAATGGTACAAACAGAACTGTAGATCCCAATGCGTAAGTTATGGTACCAACTAACTCTTTCCGGGAAAGCAATTGGAGAGATTCACATCAAATCAAATAGTAAATTGTATCGCTTTATAAACTGGCAAAATTAAATTGAATTTTATATATAATATATATTCTCATTCTAACTACAAAATTGCTGTCCCGGATAAGGACGAAATAGGTGACGCCCTAATTCAGAATAGGACTCGTGAATGACGAATGGCTTTCGAACCGCTTGCAGCCTTCTGCTCACTCAAGTCGCGCTTTGTAACTGGTCTTCCATATCTCAGCGAGAGTGACGGCGGAGTGGAAGCGATGGAAAATGCAAAGTGGAAGAGTGAAGCGCTGAACAAGGGACCAAGCGACGAATCCGTAGAAGTCCAATTGCACCTGAAATATACAATGCATCAAGTTTCAGTTAATTATTATGTTTCGCTTCTGAACTTGACATTTTTTCGGTAATATGATAAAAGATGGTAGACAAGTTTGCGGTCCATTTATCGTAGTTGACTACCGTAAAACTATAACTTAAGTGCGTAACAGTACAACTTAAAGAAGTTACTGGAGGTTTGTGTTAAGGTGCAAAGTAGTGATAGGAGAATGTCCATTCCTTATTAACGAACTGAAATTTATGGTATCTACTACCAAGCACGTCTACCATACTTAATTACTGTAGAGCCATCAAAATTTCCTACCCTGCCCATAATGTACAATGGTAATGTAATAAATTCAGAGAATAGTTTCTCTCAGGAGTAAATGAGAACTTTTGACATGATGTATTTAGTAGCCATTACATATACTTACTGGATTAGCAAGCACTTTTTGCGCTTCAACGGTGTAAATGAACCACATAGTGACGTTGCAAATCAGAAGGAAAGTGACAGCCTGACGAGCTGGCTTACTGCGCTCCTGTTCGGGAAGATGTACGCGACGACGAGACACGTCAGCGATGAACAGAAGCTGAAGAATAACCTGAACAAGCATTCACTAGTCATAATTAAGCCTAGGTATCAATATCATTAGTGATTTCACGTTCATTTTTGTATGTAAATTACAAAATACGAAAAGCTTGTTTGTCTAATACTAATATTGTACAGAGGAAAGATTGATTGTTTGTTTGTTTGATTGATTGAATAGGCTGCAAAACTACTGGACCGATTTGGAAAATTCTTTCACTGTTGGGAAGCTATAATATTATCAGCGAGTAACATAGGCTATATTTTATAATTACACGGACGAAGTCGCGTGCAACAGCTACTACTTTATATATTTATAGGTAGTTGTGGTCTCTGCATAAGCTTTCTTGGTTTTTAAAAAAGAGTTTCAAGTTAGGTTCAACTCACCTGAAATACGCTGAGACATCCAGTAATCATGACGAGTAAATTTGGTTCGTGTGTGAAAGCTCCCATTCCTCCTGCGATGACACTGAACACGGCGTACACAAACAGTCCGAAGGCAGAGACACGGAGCAGAATATCGTTGAGGTCAGATTGTTCTTCGGAGCGGAATTTCAAAGATTGGACCCTGTGAAGAGGTTCGGTGTAGGAAGGGGGGCTAGAGCTCCATTTCATATTTCTACCACTGATTTCAAGACGTAAAAAAAAAACCAAACATGGTAAACATAAAGGGTTAGAATGAACGAATTAATACATAATGAAAATTATATTTCAGTGAATAAAGTCGCAGTTGAAATGTAAAAGAGAAGGACACAAAACATCAAAAATATAAAAAGGGACAAGATGAGAGGGACCGTAAAAATCACATAATGGAGCAGAAAATGAATAAGAAAGGAATATTGGATAGGGAAGAATGGATAAAAAAACAATGAAAAATTAAACAACGAAACAAAAACATATAATACCAATAATAAAAAATCTAGTCATGAAATAGCTACACGTTTGTGGGATTAATACAACAGGATCAATAATTAAAATCTTACCGTATAAATCCAATCAGAATGGCGAAGATAGACAGAACCATGAGAGCACAGTGGGAGACGTCGGCCAAATAAATAGAGAGCCGCTTCAACTCCTGGTGTCGTATAAGGACGAAGAAAAGAATCAAGCAGATGAGAGACGCCACGAGCAATAGAAGTCCGCAGAAGAGCCCCTTGGAGGCGCCGGCGCAATCGACGCGATTCCCTCGCTGCGCTGCCGCCAACGCCGCAGCCCTGCGGGACAGAACAGCCTCCAGACGTCTTTCCAGGTCTTCATCGTTGGCCACACTGCAACCAAACCCGCACGAACAAGTCAGTCGCGTAGGCGACTTTATTCCGAACTACTCATGCCCGTATATTTCAAGTTAATCTATTTTGTTATAATGGAACACTAAAACAAGGTGATACTAAATTTTAGTTACGTTACTGGGTGATTGGTTGCGCTGCGTTGTATTAGTGAAATGGTTACATGCATCTAACGTCTACGAAGGATTAAGTTTTATCTTTACCTGGGGTAACGCCCGATGTGCTTCCACATGACGTAAATGACAGCGGCGCCAATAAGTGAGTATTCAATGATGAAGGGATACAAGTAGGGGGCTGAATCGGCGACGATCGTGCCCATGATTGGATTCCTTCCACACACTGTCGTGTTATCAATGTTCGCAATCAAAGCCGCTGGGTTCAACGTATCGAATGACTCAAAAATTTCCGTGGCGTTGTCAGCTAAAAATAAAACAATTTTTAATTTTCTAAAAGTAAACAAATAATAAATATAAACAGCATCTTTATCCAGTAATTATATTATATATTTGAAAATAAAAAGGATGAATAATTGTAATCTAACTATACATGCGAGTGACATATATGGATCAATTAACTATTAACAAAATTAATTACTAAAATATTATGTCTAAGAGTACGGCAGTTATTTTTAACGATACGACGTTTTGAGTCTTTCAAAACTCGTCTACCGGTTAAGAATAAATGCGTGTGTACATTCTTGCTAAAATAAAATAAAATGTGTTTGAGTGATATCTAACATTTAGTGGCAGTGAAAAATGCAATATAACAGAACTGGATCTCCTAAAACTTGCAAATGAACAGTGCAACGGCGTAAACAAAACGAACGAACTCGATACGACACTCCAACGACAAACCTGGCGAATGCGGTGGTTCATCTACGCGATAAGTTTGGATACTATTGCCCCATTCGTCTTTGTCGGTAACAAATGATCCGGAGCTTACTGACGGCATAAGTGTTGACATAGCGCTTACTATAGGTTGTACAGTTGATGCGTAAGCAAACTGGAATACTTCCAATATGGCAGTTTGACTTTGAGTAACTTTTTCTGTAGCCGCAGTTAATGGTGCGACAGTGGATGTAGTGAAAGGATTGTCATTGGGCCAAGAATCTTTAAATTCACGACCGTGTCCGTTACCGTATCCTATGGTACTCATAATAGTGTCAACAATTTTGGATTGAGGAACGTAAGCGCTAAAGTAATTTCGTGGACGTGTTGTCGCTGAAAAGATTAGTTGAAGAAAATTTTTAGTCGGTGAACATGCATGACGGAAGATGAATGATTATGTACAATAGGGAGAAAACATCAATGTGAATGTTAAACACGAAAAAAGATTTTTTACAAAATATGTACTTATGGTTGTAGGAGCAGATGTTGTTGAAGTGACAACGTTCATAATCTGTTCACCAGCTGTTTTAGCAGATGTGATAGCAGTAGATGCGATAGTAGTAGCTGCAGTGGAAGCTGCTCCAAATACCTTTCCAGAATGTCTTAGAGTATGCTTTCGGATGACTTCTGAAAAATTTGTTACAAAACAATTATTTATATTGTAAAATTATTAAATCTCATTGACAAGAAGCCACTTAAATAATAACATACTTCCAAGTGCGGTCTCTCCGGATAATCCTTGTGGGTTCTTCACGTGATAGTCAGTAATCTCTTTCAGCGATTCCAAGACAAGTGTGCGAATCCAAACACATATATTTGTTGCCACAACGTGCATGAGACCGAATCGAGCAATTACTTTGAAACGATGGATGTTCAACTGAGAAATTGAAAAATATTTTTTTATTAAATAGTGACATAATAAATATAAAAGCATCAATTTAATTATTTAAACTTACTCGTGAATTCATAAAGATGAAATACATCTGCATGAAAGTAAAAACCATTTGAAGAACAGGGTTAACGCCTTTCAAAATTAAATAGCAAGGTGATTCCAATGGTAACTCAAAGAAAGTTCCGAACTCCAAGCCATTGTAAATCATTGTACCCAAGCCGAAAGCTAAAATCGAAAAAAATATTATATAATATTAAAATAAAATTATTTTATCATACATACATTGTGTTTTCTAAGTCATGGGAAAGAGATTTTACCTATAGCACCAATTCTTAGGAAAAAACTTCCATGGCTGTGTTCATTCTGCGAAGTCTTACGCCTGCGAGCTGGTCTCGCCACAGGTCCAGCCTCCAACTCAACAACGTCTTGTTGCTAAAGTCAGAAAATAAAATTTAATAACACACCAAATAAGACTATTTTGTATTACCATATGAAGTCATCTTCAGAGATTAATGAAACTACACCTTTTTTACTACTATGACAAGGTCATGATTTTCGCGAATTATATACAGTTCTAATAGTTTTTCTTATTGACATATTTATTCATTTTAGTACCAAATTTGGAAAATATAATAATATATAGAATTGATGCGAATTAGTACCTATATCTACTGAGTAGACCTTTCATTTGTGTTAATGTAAATGTGAACTTCTGACAATTTGTAAATTAGTGAATTTACAATTTGCCAATGTACCATTTGGAATAAACCAATATGTAGGCACGGTCGAGATATGAGGAAGCAAGAGTAATGAACAGCAGCCAAAACACAAGCACTATTGCGAACATCAACTACAACAGCACATCCAAAGCTCTTCGCAATGATACAATACGGAAACTTCCAAGCCTGATGCGTCAAGGACCTCACCTGCTCAGACGCATACAATTGCGCCATTTGCAACTGTAATTGTTGTTGTCGAACTTTATCACGCATCTTACGGGGATACACCTCCTGCCCAAATGATATGGAAAAAACAAAAAAGTAGGCGCCGTAAACAAAACGGGGGTCATGCGGGTTGACATCCTTTTTACAAAAAGCGTATTCGAAAAAAATATGTTTGGTGAAATGCAAAAACAAGATCGTATAAATTTCAAGTATGTGTGCGATTAAAAAATTCAACAAAATCACAAGTTTTAAATAATAATAAATGGTGATGGGTTAACTAACACAGTACGACACGCGAAGCGACACGTGAATGGGCGATGACTTTTAGTACAATTTAATGGATGTGCTGTTTATTTAAGTAATCCTCCTGCCTCACCTGGAACTGACTTTGCTTCTTGGATTCTTTGGTCGGCTTCTCTTTTCCTGTTTCCTTGTCCTTATCTTTTCCCTTTGCATCTTTTTTGCCATCTTTCTTTCCATCTTTACCATCCTTTCCATCTTTGCCGTCTTTTCCATCTTTGTCTTTGGTTTTCTTTTCTTTTTCTTTTTTCGGTTTCTTTTCTTTTGGAGGAGGCTTCGGTTTCGGAGGACTTCCACTGCAGCATGCGCTTTCTAAGTAAAAGCATCAAACATTTTAATTAAATATATCTCTTTATTTCTTTAACGTTACAACTGTTATTGTTTTGTTTAATGATTTATATATAACTGTTTTAACGCCTATCAATTTAAAATAAAATTAATTGGTTAAATAAATGAAATATAAAATATCAATTAAATTATCTCACCTTGAAGTAGGAAGCAGAAGACGTATAACAGGAACAATATGCTCATTCCATAGAGATAGGTGAAGAATCCCTCGTAGTAATAGAGGGGCAAGTTATGGGTGATGACGTCGCTGATGACATAGGCGATGCATACAACAACGAGCAGCTTTGCGTAGATGAAACTTGAGACGATAAATAATGATGTCCTACAGAGGAAGAACAAAGATCCGATTAGGTCCACGTATTTTATGTTGTCATATTAATTTAATATTCATTTTTATCAAATGTCGTATTTTTTATTTATACTTATAAGATCGTTTGTCTTGACTATCACACACAAACCAAAAATATTAATAAGCTGGGAACATAAATTTATTTTATATCGCAAGCATCCGCTAAGAAAGGATTTTTGAAAATTTCAACTAAGTGCGAAGCCGAGGGCGGGTCGCTAGTGTAGTATAGTTTTCCGAGATCGTAGATTGATATTTTTAACAAAGATTATTAAATGACAAAATTTGGAAATAAATTTAATATAATTTAAGTAATAAATAATTTAAAATTGTTTTATAAACATCGCTATAAAATATGTTTTGCGAATTGATGTAATCTTAAATTATTAAGCAAAATTCAGGACAAAGCATAATCTAAAACCCGGTACTACAGACATACTTTTTCGATGGTTTCGGTTGTACGCATTTAAGCTCCATCTCTTTGTTCGCGGTATTATGCTTTTCGGCGATAGCGATGTCGCTGCCCTGTTGGCGGTGCTGACCGACGGGCAGGGTCGCCATATTGTCTACCGCCTCCAGATCTACCGTCGCCACCTTCACTTCAGCCTCCGTCGGCTGATGCTTGTCCTTCCCCATTATCACTTTACACTTCACCGACAAACAGGAGAATTACAAGGAATCCATCTCCGGACGGTCGGGGTCAAGGGAAAAGGCAAGGGCAAGGATAATGGCTCACGAGGGTCTCTCACAAGGCAAAAAGGTTCCGGAAATATCGAAGTGCGGCGTCAAGACCGAGCCTCCGGCTTGAGTGCGCTAAGAGTTGCGCAGTGAGGGATGCTGCGCGTCTCAGCGCAGGGGCGGCACTAACCCTCCGAGCGCACCCTATTTTGTTTAAATTGCACTGTTAGATGCGAGAGGGTCGTAATTTTTTATACAATGCTACAATAATGCCGACTTTTATGAGGGGGAGGTTCAGGAATGCAAAATAAATTTCAATATCAATTTTTTTCTGAGTGATGGACTGGCTAAAAGTCGAATAGATGAGACCAATAGACCTATTTAAAAGAAGGGAAGTTGCCATCGACAACACAATAGTGGGTTTCTAATATCACTTGCTTGGTCTCCCAACACAACAGCTTTTGCGGTGATGAAAACAAAATTATATATTTTTTTATTAGAGATGGGTTTGCTCTTGGCCAACATCCAGCTGTCAGAAGATGAGGCCTAAGATGAAGCGAGCGCATCTAGAATTTTTATTTGTAAAAAAACACCAGAAAATATAAAATTAATTTCAAAGAAGAACTATTCAAGTTTTTATCCCTACTACGTAAATTTTATTGTACAATAGTAAAAAAGATAAAAAGCCTTCTAATTTATCGGTAGAACACTTCGTTGCAATTTAGTTCTTTAAGTTATTTTATTTATTTTCAAAAAGAACGAAATCAATATATATACACTTACATAAATTTAGATAGAACATGTTATATCCTATACTTTTGTAACGCTTTGATATACTTATTCATTAAAAAACACTTTTTCTGAGGTGGTCAAAAAATATTTGTTTTATTTTTAGTGTTATTTGTTTATTAAAAAAAACATATAAAATCACAGCACGTGACAACCCTAGGTCAGTAGGGAAGCGGTCGATACAGGCGCGTCTCTCCGGGAGTTTGGGAGGCTGCGCGCGCGACCCACTGACCCGGCCCCTCGCTTGCCTCGGCCTCTTACCTCGCCTAAAACACACCCCTATCACAAAACTACTTGTTATAAAGGCAGCCCTAACAATGCAAATGCACATACAGGCCTTATGCAGTCACCTTAGACTCGATTCTCACATTGAAAAGACGCCTTGAGTATAAGTGTCTCAAAGGATGAGAGCCGTGCGCATGTATAAGCCTTTCAATAGACGCCGTTTACGCCGAAGTTCAATGAACCGTATAACAAGTACGTTTAGATTGGTACAACGTACGTGCAGGGAAGTTTTCTGAGTTAAAAAAACCTACACAAATAATTATAAACACTGACTTTGCTTGTGTCTTTAAACGACGGTGACGACCCACCTCCGGCATCCAAAGAATTTTAAATTTTTAAATATCCTTTCTTTGTAGATGCTAACGTTATAAAATAACAAATATCAAGTTTCTAGACTTATAGTCTTATATATAGAACTTATAGTAGTTTCGGCTGTATTTTGATAGTTAAACGATTTTACAAAGTGTACAAAATTACATTAATTCCGGAGATTAAACTCTATACCTTCTATGTTACCACCTCACACATAGTAGTAATATAGTCATTCGTAAAAAATGTCTACAATCTTAAGCAATATTTTAGCTGATAATAGATCACACTCTATTGTTACGTGGACACAATATGTAATAATTATTGAAATACGCACCACAACTATGTTAAAATCTTCATACATGTCCTAATTAGTTAGCTTAACTGTTTTGAAATCGAAATTTGTCTTCAGTGTTACTTTTTAAAATAGTTTGCTAACAGTATTTAAAAACTACACATTTTTTACCAAAGTGCATTAGTCTTAAATAATTCATATTGCATAGTATTATAATAAGTCTCCAACCTATTAATGGAAGGAGTTAATTACCTAATGGCAAACATAGATAAATATTGGTTATGCCACATAGTTTGCTACCAAATTAATATTTTTTGATATATCTATAAAATAAATGAGTCTCCACTTTTTCAATTATGTTTATTCAAAAGTAAGGCTTCAATATAATTTGGAAATTACTTACCTACTTACAATGCAAAATGTTGTTTTTCTGCTATCGAAACAACCCAAAGGATTTTGATGATTTCACTTTTTTTTTATTAGAGATGGGTTTGCTCTTCGTCAACAACTGTGTAGCAAGGATGAGGCTTATGATGGAGCGAGCTCACACAGAAGATGCCTATTGACTAGAACTTTGAAAAGATTTGGGTTATATGAGCTCGGAAATACAGACGCCGGCAGGGAGTTCCAAGCCTTGGCATTGCGCATTATAAAGGATATTTTAAAGCGCTTATGGAACTAATGGATAGAGCGATAAACGAGGAAGATTTGTGTATATAATTTGCAGAAAAATTTTGCAGTCAAAACAGGTCGTTAGTATAAATTGTATAAATTATATAAATTATATTCACGCTAAGAAACCGTCTAGAAACATTCTTGCTAATCGCACATTCTGCGTATGAGTTCCTGATGTAACCAAGTAATTGCGAACTGTTCAATAAACACAATATCAAATGACTAGCGTGTCGTTATCAATTTTAATTGTGCGTTAAAGTTGTCAATGACATAATGTCCATAAGAACTCGGCCTTGTTCGTTATTGCATACAATGCGTACTTACATAATGTTATGGACGTCTGGCTTTAGCGCATCCATTTATGGGACCGTGAAACGAGACTTGATCGCTTCAATAATTTTTGTCTGACTCGCTCCATGTTTGCAGTACGTTTGTATTCAAAATTGTAACAAAGCTATTAATCGTTGCTAGCATTTGTAAGTCAAATTTAGTCTAGTTTCATTGTTAGGTTATACAATGGTGCCGTATTATCTTTATATTTTTTCATGTAGCACCGTCGTAAATAAATTATAAAATAATCTTAGTAAATTTTCCTTCTATCTTTCGATAGATTATTAAGAAATTACAAAAATTCATCCTCTCATTTTGAGGATGAAAGCTTAGCTAGTGTAGCGCTTCAAATAGACCGTCGTCAACCTGTCTGCCATAATTTAATATAATCTTTATGAACTCAAAAACTAACTAAATTATCTCCATATCAGTCTAAATTATCTAACAAATTAAATATTGGCACTTTTGTAAGTAAAAAATATAATAAAATAACTACATAATAATATTCATAATAGCCATAAAAGTTTATGCAAAACTCACGGCTTTCTGCTTTCCTTGTTCTAGTCGTATTATAACGAAATTAATAAAGCTTCGCGAGACAGCTACTCGTCGCAAATAAAGATTTATACAAATAATAGTCATACTTCGCGACTGCAAAATTACAAAAGCCAAATAGAATATTTTAAATAAATTATCTTATGGGGAATATTTTCTCTGAAAGAGGCTCACAATGCCTATATTATGTACTATACTATATAAAAAAAGTACGCCACAGGTGCTCTAAGTGCGCTGCCCTGCCGACAATAGTAGGATTAAGGATAAGAGATTGGAAAGGGATAGGAAAATGTGCTCTCGTATCCTTTACTCACTCACTGGACACAACAGCACCCGTGCGTTTATTTCACGGTCGTCTTGTGTAAGGAGGTTGTTATTGCCCCCAGACAGGCTACCCAAATGATTCCGAAATGCAGTGCCTCTGCCACTACTTTCCAGATGCAGACCAGAGAAATTTATATTTCAAAAATTAACCCTGCCGGCAATCAAACCCAAGGCCCCTGAGACAGAGCGTTAACGCAAGCACCCTAACCACTCATCCAACGGGCTCGTCTAAAACACTTTTTTTTTAAATTGTTATTGCTACCACTTTAATTATATTGTTTTAAAATAAAATACCTATGCGGTGTTATGATTGTTTATGTATTCTGGGTTGTACGTTGTACGCGTACGGTCGTTAGCATTTAATCGATTGTCCATTCGACGTGGAAGCGCTTTGATTACAGCTTCCTCCCCTTTATTTATTTTTAAATTGTCCACCGTCGCTTTTTAGAGTACTTCTGTAATGGTATTTTATTGGTCTAAATGGTCAATGAAGTTCTAAATAGCCGGCTATTGTCGATTGTTAATCGTTAAGCTTTATGCTTACGGCAAGTTTCGAATTCGTCATGCACCCTACACAGAAATAGGTGTTAGAGATAATATTTCTTTGGTACGACTTTGATTTATTACGGGATCAGAGCATAAATAATTCATCAATGGCTCTTTGGTTCATACATAATTCAACAACTTCTGTAAATCTGATACGAGTTGTTGAAATTTAGTCTTTTATCGGAAATTCAAATCGGCTTAAAGTGGCGGTATCATGGATATCAGCACTGCCCCCAATATCTCATATACAGTTCACAAAAGTTCACAAGTTGAAGATGTTTTGCAAAAGTCAACTGACGCAGCCTAAACGTGAAGCAACGTACTTAATAATATGCAAGTGGCAACTTTTTCAAAGTTAATTATTTTCATTGAACTGAGTTCTTAAGTATGGTAATGAAAAGGAAAACATTGTCTAGTGTAATCAGAAAACTTGTATTTAATCTGATACAGTTTGCTTTACGTGAAAAGAATTTACAACAGCGCCCTCGCACGCTACGTCGGTTTATTTTTGCGACAAACAATAGTTGTATTAACTTACTTGGCATTTTTAGGTGCAGTTTCAGGTTGACAGCAGGTCCTATAGCGCAGTATTGTTTCTGTAGGTGTAAGAGCATCGCTTTCGTCCGCTGGCGCGTCGCACTCGTCTGTGACGAGCGGCGCGCGCGCCGGCGACGTGTGCGATCCGTACCCGTCGGAATTCAGCTGAAATATTTTTACAAAGTACACACTTTTATTTCTCTACTAAAAAAATAATAATATGTAAATTGGTCCAATGAAGTTTATACCACGATTAGGTTTCAACCAGACATGTTTACACCCCTGAGTACGTGTGGTCCGACTGCTAAGTCCGACTGATCGGAACACTATGTTTAAATATATAAAACCTTCGAGATGAAAGAAACAATCATATGTCATCACAAAAACGATTGACAAAATGTAATTACAATTTCAACATTCTTCGGTCATCTTCGGAAACACGAAATAACTGATGCCCATTATTTATCAGATTTTCAGATGACATACAGATAGGAGGTGACAACTTACTTTGACGATGGTGCCGACCTGTGAGTCCGGCACTTGTTCAAGGCCACGATCTCGCGCCGGATGGACCAGCGCTTCCCTCGTCTCTCCTTCAACTGGCGCGCCCAGCAGCCGCTCCTTCATCTCGTGGATGTAGGGGCAACGCTGCATTGCGATGTAGAACTCGCGTACGCGAACCTATTAAACAAGTAACATTATATAATTTATTTTGGGAATCTGATTATTTCATATTTGACTGTCGATCTTGATGAAAACTAGAGTAAAGGGAAAGGTCTCTAGGGACGTAGTAATTCATGTCGATATTAATTTATAAGGGGCAGTGATATGTTAAGTAAGTACTAGATTGAACACTCCTTACGATGTCTTGCTAAATTCATGTTCCAACGCGGAAGGTGCGCGGGGAACGGCGCGGCAGTAGTGTCAAGGTCAATACGTCAAGTCGTAGACAACTGAATATTAATATGGCCGACTCGATAAGCACGTCGGTTTTAACAAATTAAATATTAACCTATTAAACGTTTCAATATTAATAAAACTTACATATGGAACGTTACACCAGCAGTTTTACCAATATTTTTTGTTGTATTTTTGCAATATCTCATCACACAAGACGGCATTTTTACTGGTTTTGAAAATAATAACGCGCCTATGACGAGCGCGTATGACAGTCTGTCAACGGGTAGGACGTCGGAACTCACTTGGAACACTCATCGCGTCTTGAGTGTTCCATCTAGTACTTACTTAACATATCACTGATAAGGGGTCGGACGTACACATTTTTGATAGATACTTGTACCGAATTTCGAAAAAGAAAAACATTAAGACCTACTCAATAGACCATCGGTAACGGTGGCAGGTAGACCTCCCATGTTGGGTATCACTAGAAAGGTCCTAGGAGAACAATTAAATAAACTCATATTTAAGATCCCAATTAGAAAGACCTCTCTCACTTTCTTAGCCGTTTTTTTTTAATAACTATTTTAAATAATATAAAAATAGGTCAATTCTTAAACAAGTGTCTATCTAGTTTACGATAACAACTGCACAACACTATTAATAAACTAGTTTCTAAACAAACGTCCATCTCCGGGTATGTAAGGCATTTAAATTATGCGTTTGTATGGTGTTTGTTTTCAACGGATGCGCGATGCGCGGGCAATGGTGTCATTTGCTAATGGATTGTAGATTTAACTTGTCTTGACCGATATTTGTAAACAAAGGTAAATTGCTTCTTTTCAATGACGTTTTTTTAAGTTAAACGATTATCTTGATGGTAAATCGTAGTTTAAGTATTTTTATTGAGAATATCCTTTTTAGAAAAGTTTTGACACCTTATCTCGGGTAGATTTAAATTATTATTTTTTGTTTGTTGGGAACATGATTAATGTTTAAGCTAATATAATAAGCACATATTACTTTTTTATGTTGGAATAACCTCATGTTAGCTTGTTGTTCCTATCCGAATTTTCAATAGATACTGCGTATGATAGATTCAGTTTTCATCAATATTTTAACATAACACTGAACTTTCAACACGTCAATACGTGAACCCTGTTTTAAAAAGTTGTATAGGTACCTAAACTCAATAAATAAGACAAAGTAAGAGTACCAATTCTGAAACGGTGACACATTGTTGATAGTTTTTTTTTTAATTATTGAGAAAAATGCATTAAACGTACCCATAACGTACCAATTCGCCAACCAACTAAGTTGGTCTGCGGGGAATTAATAAAATACCTGAAAAATCATGCCCCACAAAACATAATGAACCAGGTATTTTCTGTTGACCTAATTTTTCTTTGAAAATTGGAACGATTGCAGGTGATTCTGTCTGTTTTCATTACAATTGAAAATAAGTGTTGGGCCACAATTAGTGCGATAAATACCCCACAGATACCAAGTGTAGTTAATATAATTAAATTAGGGATGTCCCAATTAGTTAATACCTACTATGTTCCCGTTTACGTAATAATCGACAATAGATGGTGCTGAACAAATTATGTATAGCCTTATAAATGTTAAATAAAGTATTTTTTTTGAGAAAAGTCTAATTCATTGATTTGGTTCAATGTAATTCAAACCAGATCGTCATGGGAAATGGCGTCAATTTTTCCATTCTAATTTGAACACTTCATGGCCCCACATTGAGTCAGTCAAAGGCGACCCAGCCTGCGGGAAGCCAACTGAATGCAGAACGTTTTTTGTCGAGAGAAACGATTCTATTATGTACGGTGAAAATACTAGTACGGAGTCGTTCGCCTCAATGTGGGTGGCTCGAGAGCTCGAGACCCGTTTGACCATAACTGAGTGAAGCTGCATTTGTCACAAACCCACTAAAGATCTCCAAACAAGATAATCCTTTAATGAAATAACCAAAAAGAAAGATTCGTCACTGGAATAGAATATTAAAAGTCCCTTGTAGAACAAAATATCAAAAATAAAAACACTCATCGAAACATAACGGTTCATATGCTGATATTTCACGGTGGTAAGGGATGTTTACCGGGCTGCCCAAATGAGTGCGAAACGCAGTGTAGCCTGCCACTACTTTCCAAATCCAAACCAGAGTTGTCCCTACTGAAAATCGAACCCCGGACCCCTAAGACAGAGCGTTAAGGCAAACACCCTTACCACTCATCCAACGGCATATTCAGATGAGTAATCATATAATATGACTTCGATTTGAATAAAGCGTTTAGCTCATAATGCAAATCTTTCCAGGAAATGCGCATTTGCTAGGAAAGGACACAACAATCGATTGAGTACAATGAGGCCATCAGGTCAGCGGACTCAAGAGTCAGTCAGTAAGTAATGTGAAACGTAATACGTAGTAACACTCAAGCATTTGCGCTGACAGCCAGCGAACTAAATGAAACTGGCATTCGTCAAAGTTTATAGAAACTCGGTTGTTTTCACTTCGCCGCTGAGAAGTAGGCTTCGCTGAGTTTATCTCTATATATTATTGCTCCAATTAAAATTGTTATTAATCTGATAATAGATCAATTAGAGAGATGTAGGTAAGTATAAATTTGCCTCAAACAGAAACCATGTATTTATCTTTATTTATTATATTCAATAGTAGGCGTTTGAGCTTTTCATTTACAGACTTAATATGACATAGGTAGTAAAAGTTACTTTTCTACTATATTATATTAGACTACCTAGACCTAGAGAAAGCTTAATCATTGCTTTTATGAAGTTAATAGAAATAAAATATAAAGTTACTATTTATGATGGACGTTTCCTTAATTGGTACTATTCTTCCTTTCTATTTCCGTTCTGTCAGTTTCTATTTAAATAGATATTTAAAAGATAAAAATAATTTATCACTAAACAATGGATCATATCACTAGTTTTACTAAATTATTAAACACTTTTTTTTTATATTTTTATGATTCGTTTTAATCATAATATAGACAATACATTTAATTTAACGAGGGAATAAATACCGATAAATCATATGTTCCTTCCATTGGGGATTTATTGAAATTGGTTTCAGTTTATTGTTCTCTAAATTTAATACTTAAGTACTCTTAATTTTCAGTAAAAAAACTCTCCATTTCCTATATCTAACGTAACTCATTATAGAATTATAATTATACCCCATAATATGGAAATGAAAGCTTTTCTACACGATGAGGAGAAAATATACTGTAATGTTTTTACTTTTAATAATTTAATTAATAAATATTTTAACTACCTAACACATAATTTACCACATTTCCTTAATCTTGTTTTTATATATACTAAGAAGTGCAAGAGAGACGCAATATAAAGTAACTAGATATAACTATTTCTATTCTTTATCAAGACTATTCAATGTTTTTTGAATTGTAAAACCGGATTTCCTTTGCGTGATTAGACTGTTTCATTTTTCTTAACAGTAAACGGCGTTCATTGTTGTGCATGGGCAATGCCCATGGGCAAACTGTCATATTAATGGATTAGCGCGGTACATTTGCGATGGAAAATCACTTGAAGCGGAAGCCCTTTGTTGACTTGTGCGTCTGCCTCGAGTGTGAACACGACTTTAGCGAATTGCGGGACGCTTTGTTGTCGAGAGTCATTTAAGGAAGGTCTGTCGTTGTTTTCAAACACACAATTGCACCCTCTGGTGCACGCGATAAAGAAAAACTTACGCGTCATGGCATCAGAGGGAAGGGGGGTCCGACTCTACTGGGTACGCGCCCATGTGGGGATCGAGGGAAACAAGAGGGCCGATCATCTTGCCAAGCTTGCGGCGACAAAATTAAAGGTCGCCAAAAGCTATGACAGGTGCCCCTTATCTTATATTAAGGGGCACCTAAGAAGGGAGGCCGTCGCCCTGTGGGGAGAAATGTACAGAGAAGGCACCACTGCTGCGGTCACCAAATTGTTCTTACCGGATGCGGAGGCCGCGTACAGGATGGTACGTAAACTGCAGCTGTCACCAACCCTGGTACAGGTGTTTACGGGTCATGGTGGGTTTGCAGATTATCTGCACAGAATCGGGAAGGCTTCCAGCTCGGACTGCTTGTGCGGACATGGGGTAGCGGAAACCGTTCCGCATTTATTAGTGGACTGCCCCAGGTTCGCGCGAGCAAGGTTCGTGCTGGAGCATGATATTGATTTGGATCTGAGTGCAGATAATCTGCACCAAATCTTGAAAAATAAATTAATAGTCAAAAAATTTTTAGACTTCTGCCACAAAGTGGCAACGGTGTCGATCAGGATGAATAAAAATTAAATAGGATGACCAATCAGAAATGATGGAACAAATCTGATGAACAAGGTCCCTTGCCTACGCAAGGGGTAACTGTTATTTTCCCCCCACTTAATAAGCAGCATGTAAGAAGCAATATGTAAATCAGAGTGAATATATGGCCCACAGGGGTGGTGTAACCCCCGGGGGGAAACAATAAAAAAAAAAAAAAAAAAAACACACAATTGATTAAACTATTTTTTAACCATTTTTAAAACCATAAATTATTTTGTTTGTTCTCTTTTAAAAAATTAATATAAATAAATACACTTTTTGATCATAAATGTTCGTTACAATTTTAATTAATAATGATAACTTTATTTCAGACAAATCGCTGCTTAAAAACTAAAGGGCCATACTTAAAACAAAAAAAAATCCAAAAATATTTTTATTGCATAAATACAATCACAATCCTTCATATTGTATGTTGCAAAAGGCTTATGGTTGTTTTATTCCATATTTAGTATATTTTGATCATTTTTTATATATTCAAAAGTAACTCTTCTAGTATTCAGTTAATTATAAAAGTACTTAAAACATTTTATGCTACTTAAAAATACGCTTCTAAAGATGTATAATATGCATATGTTTGATATATATCTATTGAGAAAAAAATAGACAAAAATAATTTAATTTTTTTCGATTAGCTCTCCTGTAAAAAGTGTAATTTTGATTTGTGGCCCTTTAGTTTTTAGTCCATAGCTTTGAAAATTTATAAACTAAAATGTCATGTTAAAAATAGACATATTTACATATTAAACAAAAATCAATTTTTATTAAGGGGGATATGCGATGTCACCCAATGTTTAAATATTGGGCAGTCCACCTTACCAGCAATCACTTTCAACAGTGTGTCTGTGCTACCTCGCACTCTCAATTCTCATTCGTAATATAGCATAATAATCTGCAACTCTTGCATTGGCAAACATCCCTGATGCACTACAGTAGCGCGGCAGCCCCAGAAGCACTCTGAAGGCATTATTGTACTGGACGCGTAGGGCATTAAACGATTTGTGAGTGTAGTTAACCCAGTTAGCTACATGTATAAAAAGACTGATAATATGTCTTAAATAATGTTATTTTAATGTCATTAGAACAACGCGCAAACCTACGGGCCATCATATCATAACCCAATATCCCAGGTACTTGAATTGGCTCATCCTAACAAGTGGGGAACCATTAAGTGATATTATTGAATTCCAGATAAAATTTAAGTTTATGTCTGTTATGTGTTAAACTCTAAGATTGTATCTTTTTAACGTCCTACGCAAAAGAACGGTGTTGTAAGATTGACCTGTGTGTCTCTGCTTATATGCATCATAGCTCCCAAACGGATGGAGTAACTACTCCAATCTCTTGTCAATTTTAATGAGTTCTACTAAGTCCTAAGTACATAGTAATGGTTAAAATTGTTCCCGCTAAAACTTCAGTAATTCTTATAAGAATCCTATGACTTTAGTAACTACGCATAAGAAATGGGAGGGAACTAAAAGGCTATCTCAGTTATTAAACTTTTATTGTCGAAGCAAACGAGTAAAAAAGATAATATAGTTTATTTTCAAACTCAAGCGATAGAGTTAATGGTTGCACTATGTTTATAGCATATTTAAAAAGCCATAACTAACATAGTAAAGCTTCAGTAGATACCCGTAATACTATCAGAGGTGTATAAAAGTCAGTACAAACATCAAAACAATATTATTTATGTAAAGGATCCGTTAAAACTGTTAAGGGTAAGAGATACAATATAAAAGGATAGGGAAATAGGCTATGTCTTAATTATTTATGAATACAAAACACCTCAAGTAAGATAATTTTTTTCCCTTGCCACTACTATGTAAAATCTTATCCCACATACGTATTATAAATGCGAAAGTTTGTAGGTTTGTATGTTTGTTCCTCAATAACGCGAATTTATTACTTGGATTAAAAAGGATACTTTTTATCCTGAAAAATGTTGGGTTCCCGAGGAATTGTCTAAAAATATTTAAAAAATGGGCGTCATTTTTTGTAATTTAAAAACCCACTGGAACCTATCATTTTTCTAGAATAAAAAGTAGGTACCTATGCTAAAATATAAAATCGTCTAATAATATTTAAAAGAAACAGTGTAGATTAATCTTCAATTTTTGATATTTTTTTATGATGATGACTTCGCACATATGAAATGTAAGCGGAGTTTAAGCCTAAGTTTCAACCCCTACTTTACTCCCATAAGAGTCTTACATTTTTTTACTTTGTAAAGTAAAACACAATTTATAATTTTATTAGGTATCGTGTTTTCTTAACGCTACACGTTGTTATATTATAATTATATATGCTCCGCACCCTGATTTCAAAGGTACCTGATTTGCATCAAAAATATAACAACCGAGGGGACTATATGGGTCAGTTGTAGCATTATAGCATCGTAACAAGCCACAACATAAACAATAGCCAGTTATATCCACGGAAAGCTTCTGTTTGTTAGCTGTCGTCGGTTGCGTGCTCTTATTAAAAATATACCTGCGCACATAATTTAGACGATCGAACTAAACAGATAAAGAAAAATATTTACATACATAACTGACGCAATGGGAATCTGTTTTTAAATAATTCGAAAGAAAAAAATTATCTTTAGTAACTCTAAGCGCCTGTTTCACAAACGTCAAGTAGGCCAAACTGTCATTTAAAGTCACCGGTAACCGCTAATGGAGCTGATATACCTTTGTTTGTAGGGTAAACGTCCCAAACATTAAATAGAAAATAATTTAAAAAAATCGCCTATCGAATGATGCAGTAACGCAACGGCACCGGTTACCGACCGGCCTCCTTTATCCGACCATTTTTGTTTTTATTTTCTAAAATATTCAAAATTTACGCGAAAATTATGAAACGGAATGCATTCAATTCAATCACTAATCATACACCACCTGTCAGAACTTGGCTATCAAATATTAACGGAAAATCTGTAATTTCAATAAAAGCTACGCAAGGGTGCTTTGAATTGAATGCGAAAAAAACATAAATTGGCGAAAACAAACATCTGGATTTTTTTAGAGAATACTGTGGTAAGTTCGAGGTTTTTTTACTTTGTAGGCTTTATTGGTTTATTAAAATCTTAATGTTTCAGCATTCTAGCAAAAATGGTGTGTTTTCGTAGATTTATTGAGCAAATAATAATGGACGGAATGCGGAGCGCTATAAAATAATAACATTCCGGATACCGACCACTTGGTCGCTAACAGGATTTTTGCGCTTTGTAAATGAAGCTAATTTTCTATTGTACTGGTTGTTTTGTGAGTGTTTCGTATTCAGTTATTTATTCTAAACGCTATCCTTACGTAATACACCTGTATACGACCTATGCTAACTTTAATAGATTCTTTGTAATAAGAGTTTCAAGTTCCACTATTTTTCTGATAATTTCCAATTCATTTACAAAGATCACCGTGACTTTGAAACCTTATATTTTATGTTTATTACACATAATTGCATAATTACGATATTGTATAATCTTTATAGGTCTATTTGAAGTAGAAACACACTAAAAATACATAATTAACTTTAGTTTAGAAACTTTATTACGCAAATATAGGATTAGTCGGAACCAGGAATCGATTTGTTTCTCATTTTCCTATTTCCGTCCAACTCGGGCGCTTTTGGTTTCGGTGTGCTTGAGTGAGATTGCATGTATTTAATTCATCATGCATGTGAGTGAGATGCATGAAAAAAGAGGTTAAAGTATTCGTAAGAGAATATGGAGAAAGTGCTACAAGATATACGGGAGAAGAAGATGAGCATAAATCAGGCTGTTAAATTATTTAATACAACCCCAAACGCATCTTCATTTGTGATAAGAGCGGTTTTATCTATCGCCCCAGGAAATTAAGTATTGGTCAGAAAAGGCAAAAAAAAGTGTATGATGTGTGTGACATAAAAAAAGTGGTTTTTTTTATTATGTTTTTTTTTATTATGTAACGCCATAAGTGCTACAAGTGCGCTGCATAGAATAGAAGGATTAAAGACAAGATATAATAAGGGAAGGATGGGGGGTAATTGGCTCTGGCATCCCTTACTCACTCACCGAAACACAACAGCACAGTCATATGCCTTTATTTCACGGTGGTATTCTGTAAGGGGGTGGTTACTGCCGCCAGACGGGTTGCCCAAATGACTGCGAAATGCAGTGTGCCCTACCCCTACTTTTCAAATCCAGACCAGTCAATTTTGAAAATTACATTAAAATTTCCAAAGTTGACCCTGCCGGGAATCGAACCCGGGGCCCCTGAGACGTTAGGCAAGCACCGTTGCCACTCGTCCAGCGGGCTCGTCATGTATGCAGCGGGGTCGTCGTGTATGACGAGAAATAGTATTATAATTTAATTTTTTGTTATAATAAAGGGATTGACAATATAACATCAGAAAAAAATCAGCATTGTTTTTTTTTTTAAATAGGTCTAGGTCGGTTTAGATCCTAAATTAAGGAAAAATTACTGAGTTCCATATAAAAGGTGAAAAAAAAAATTACATAACTAAATTACTATAATTATAATATCCATTTATAATATTACTTATAGTAAGGATATTATAACATTTTTATATTTTAATTCACATAGATGTAGGTATATAATGTTTACATAGATGTTAATTATTATTATTATGTTATTTGTTAAAATTGTTAATATGGATGTTTTATCTGAAATAAATGAATATTATTATTATTAAATGGTTTTTTGAAACTGTCAAAATCAAATCAAAAACAAAATTTTTGTTATTTTCGTGGCGATTTTATTTAATTATTCGTCATTTGTCGACATAACCAAATGTTGCTTAACTGGAACTATGACGATTTTGTTTGATGCCTTGTACAATAAATAAATCATTAAATAAATAAATAAATAAATAAATAAATAAATAAATAAATAAATAATATGTCATTTTCCTAATAAATACTGGTGTGGTTTAAAATTGTTGTTTTTTACGAATTTCTACTGTATTTTTTAAGCCATAAGGTTCGTTTTCGTAGGTGACATATGGCCGGTCGGAATCTGGCTACTCGGTGGACGGATACACGCACATTTTTAGTCAGTCGGTCGGAAAACGGTGCTCTCAGTTTATTTCCAGTCCTTACAGTTTAATACCAAATATAGGAATAAAATAGCCATTATAAAATACAATTATGTACATTTTTTTAAATTATAGTATGTAAACTTTCAGAAAAGCATTTCTTTTTATGAACTCTTGAGTAATTTTTTTATCTTTTGAAGGATTTATTTAGCCAAATCGATCAGTGGTCGGTATTCGGTGCCGTTGCGTTAAGCCGAGTGCATAATTCAATATAACAGAAATTGATTTCTAAAAGTAACTAATCAACACTTTACATGTAGTTTGTGAAAGAGGCCCTAAAATAATTATCCCAACTATTATTAAATATAATGTGAAAGTGTGTGTTTGTTACGCTTTAACGCCTACTCAGATATTTCACTTATTTTTAATTTAGCTCAAGGGTTGACTTTTTAAAAATTTAGTTATTATGAGTATTTAGTTATTACAGTAATTATTTTTAAAAGAATTAATCAACGCAGACCTCTTACAGAACACCACTGTTGTTATTCTGTTTTTGTAATAACACGTATGAGTAAGAGATGCCAAAGCCTATATCCTACCTCGCCCTCCAAGTCCTACAAAGCCTAGCACTTGTCTTGTAATCAAAAGCTCGTCCTTATAAAAAACTGTTAGCCATTGACCCTCAAGAATTTATTTACAACTGCCGTGAAAAAAGAGCCCAATTTGAAAAATAAATAATTTGTTTTATTTATAGTTTGGTTTTATTTCATTTGACACATTGACTTCATCCTAATAAATTAATTACACGCGTGTGTTTAATAATAATAGCCATTTATTTCCGAATTTTTACATAGGTATATTTTTTTTACTAATGCTTACAAAATGTCCCTCAATTCGGTGTGCCTTTCGGCATAGGCCTCCTCCAACTGCCTCCATTGTTCTCTATCTAGAGGCACTCTCGGCCAATATGGTCCCAAGGTCATACGAATATCGTCTTCCCATCTTCTTATTGGACGCCCCTGTCTTTTAACTCCGTCTCTTGGATACCATTCCGTGACTTGCTTGCTCCATTTATTTACACTGTTCCTTAACATATGCCCTGCCCAGCCCGACGCGTGTGTTTAACCTATACAATATCTATCTATAATTTCATTCAATAAGCAACGATTAGGGGAAATGTACAAAAACCGTAACATTTTCATTTTCTTCACTTATGAATTTTCTAATAAACATTCTCTTGCTCTATCTTCTCTTTGAATATTCTTGACTGAAAACATTTTGTTCCAAAATTATCGCTATATTTATTGAAAGCGCATAAAGTTACGTAAAACTCTCGCCTATCTCGGTTGAACTAACACTTGCCCCAATTAAGAGTTCCCATCGTATGAACGTCATCAGGAAATAACGAACGGAACCGAATGTAGGTTTGTTATCGATCTGTATGCGTTAAAAGCGAATATTATCTTCCGCATTCAGCTTTCATCGTTATAAACAAAGATGTTGTTGGAAATACTTTTTTAAGAGAAATATTTAAACGAATGGCTGTAAGAATGATTTCATCATCATTGTTTTTATGATAAATATCAACAGACAGGCATTTCATTTGGCTGTCAGTCGATTTGGTGGTAGGCTGCGACTATCTCGGCGAATAGCTTATCTTTTATCCCAAGGCATAGGGTAATTACTACAATTTAAACTTTTCTATATATTGCACAGGTTGGAAAATATCTGTCGCTTGATGTTAGGTATTGGCTCAAAAAGGTAAACTGCGAATGAAAAAAGTGAGATATACAGTTATTTGTTTGTACACATATATTATAATCACAAACAATTGAACGTAATCTGAAATGCAACTAACAAACGTTGCATTTACCGTTGTTGGCAACAGTGAGACCAACAATTGGCATGGCTGCCACCCGTATCGGCCTAACATAATTTATGTACAGATGGGTCGGTGCCTCTGGCATTTGCATAATAATAAGATCAAGTATACAATTATTTGTGAACTCGATCACGAATTCAACATTTCACAGAAATGTTCTTTATATGGGTTTTGGTTGAATTTGAACAAAAGATGTAGTCAATGAGGTACATACTTTAACGATAACACTGTCGTAGCAGCGCACACTGTATGTGCCATGCTAAGTCACATCTGACTATAGAAAACCAAAGTGATATAATATAACACCATTTGTGTTTCGATGAGTGAGAAACGGATGCCTCATCCCTTATTCTACCAAGGTCGGCAACGCATTTACATGTTAATGATGATGATGTTTGTGTTAATAGATGTCAGGTGCCACCTTACAGCGAGTAACAAAAATCAGACAATTTCTCTGATTTTAAAAAACATAACGATATCAGTCACTGACCAAAGACGTAAGAGTTACTCGAAGAAAAACTTCGAAGAGTATATTCCTACTGATATTGTAAAGAAAAATTCTTTACGTTAAGTATACAGCTAATAGAATTTTTATATCAATTTAATTATTGAATACAAGATTATACTTTGAAAAGTCTTGAAAGAAAGTACTGATTCAAGGTATGAACAAAAGAATTCACTTTAGGAGAAATCTTATTACCTTTTCCAAATCAAAATACTGTTTATAGTAAAGTGACGTAGGCAGGCTGAGCCACTGGTTGATTATAATATAATATAATATGTTATAAGCAACACATGTGTTGATTTACTAAGAAGAGTTCCAAGAATTGAACCTTTAATATGAAAAGTTGCGACACAGACGGAGTTGTTTTTAGTCTTCACAAAAAATACCGAAAAATATAACCCTTTGCATCAGCTGCCCAATAGCTTGTCTAATGTAAATAAATCTGGATGATAAAACATAAAACTCAAAACAATAAATTGCGCATTTATTTCACGGAATGTTGTCGTAATAAGTATAACAATAAATTTATGTGTAATAATAACATGCCATATTTTAAGCAGTGATTCACCACATACATTGCCAAATAATTCCGCCTTTAATGTCGACAGTTCAAGTTTACAACCTGACAAGTGACATAATTTTCTTAGGGGGACATCAAATAATATTGGTTGCTACCTGACAACGTCCCACAATACCAAGCGACCCTTAAATTTGTCCCAATTCCTTGCGTACCTAGTTTAAAATTAGTTTGGTAGGGTTAAGAAAGACAAAGTAGAGTTCACAAATTGAGTAAAGCAAATATAATAAACTAAGCGATAATAAACAATAATAATAATGTAATTTAATAAATAAATAATTTGGTACTAAAATTAAATACAGTCATATTCATGTGCTTTTAATATTTCTAGTTTGGTTTTATATCGTTATAATTACTTTGCTGCTTAGAAGTTTTTAACGTTTATATATGAAGCCGTAAGTGGATGAAGGCGTTATGTCGCATTTTTTGGTTTTTTCGTTCTTTTGGGTTGATGAAGGTAATATGTCCTTATGAATGATTACAGACCTTAAGATCGTCGATTTAAGAAATATTTGGAAAATAAAAAGTTGAAAAAGGTGTTATGTACAGTTTATTTTAAAAAGCAAAGAGTGCAGAAAAGTTTACGTTTGTCAATGGAAGAGGGAGCTATGTTCACTTTTTTTTAAATTAAATAATAGAAGTGTTTAATTGCTATCATACCATTAATATTTTAGGTTGTTTACACAACTTTTCATTTCGTTTTTCAACTTGTTTCACAAGTTTCGTGGCGATTTATCTCAAAAATTAAAAGTATTAACCTCGATTTATTCAAAATATGAACACACGTCTTCATATGTAAAATTATGTATGTATTGTGGTTCAAACAACTACAACGTCTTTTGGATGTTGTTGGGGCTGTCGTAAGGAATGTTAGCAGAGGCAAGAGGATCCTCTCTTGCCTTATATACCACTAGCTGGTGCCCGCGACTTCGTCCGCGTTGAACGATGATAGATACCCTATGTCCTTTCTGGTGTCCCAGACAACGTGTATGCAAAATTTCATGGTGATCGGTTCAGTAGTTTTTGCGTAAAAGAGCAACAAACATCTATACATCCATACTAACTTTCGCATTTATAATATTAGTATACCTTATGCAAGCGATGCTCATCCCTGTTTAGCAGTTTGAAAGTCAGCATCATTGCCATCATTTTATGTATAGAGGATATGGAAGATATAGATGTAAAAGGTATAAAAGATACCAAAACTTATTTTATTGTAATTTATTTTTAAGTAATCGTCTGCTTTTTTAGTTCACCAAATGGTTTACCAGACTATGCTCTGGATGGTCAAAATCATTCAGAGTTGTCATCATAATCTATGTATATTGTCAATGTATTGTGGCTTTGATTTAATTTTCGCATTAATTTAATATTTCTTCAGTCCTGGTCATAATTTATACAAAAAATAAATATATATTAAAATTTAAAATCGCAACAGTCACTAATTGCTCTGACCGTAAAATACTTTCAAGCCTCTGACCCAGTTGGAATCTGTACAGCGTTTACAGCTCACATGAAATTTTGCCTCTCGGTTTAATTTTTAAATTAACATAGCTTGAAACTTTTCGAATAGAGAAATTAACTAATTTTCGTTTGATTGAATGGAGCATTTCTTGTGTTAATTAATTTTAAATTCCCCCCGCATAAACAATCAATCCGTCAATCTATCTAAGCTTTAAATACGTTCAGCTGTCCAATAAAACTGAATGGAAAAATTTTCTCGTTTGAAAACGTAAAGTTTTAAATAGATCCCTTTTATCGCGTTCAAAACGGTAAAAATAAACTCGGCTAAGGGACGTGCACACACGTTTTACTATAAGCGATTTATCTTCAAAGGGTTTGTCTCGAACAACGTGAAACATTAGCATAGTATAGGGGGTATGTACAAATACCTATACGTCTACCATAAGTTGAACTAAATAATGTATTATTATAGTTAGGTTCGAAAGCTCGAAAGACGCAGGTTTGTAATTAAACATTAAATATACAATAAATTAAATAATAAATAATTACTGTATATATAAATATGTATTATGTATGTTCATTTTAAATTATTATTGTTAACAATTCACATATGGAAATACAACGATATCACTAAATCTAGAATTATTCCACGAATTGCCACAGTATGATCATTTTCCTCGACATGGTAAATAAACGATTTAATGATAATTTAATTTATTCATTATTCACTCTTGTTATAAATCATTAATATTTTATTAATATTAGTAATAGGTACTAGCTTTTGTCGGCGACTTCGTCCACGCCCTTTTTTTCTTAGGTGTTAAGACGTTTCTTCAATCTTTATTGCTCATATAGGTATTATTTTCAGTTACTAGTGTGTAGAGAGTAATAAAAATCATCAGGAGTAATTCCTTCTATGTAATATGATACCTATGTTTTATATGATGTTATAATATCTACAATGTATGTTTAAAATTAAGAATAGGTTAATTTCGCCCGTTCCACCTATCCCTACTGAGTATCCCACCTGATAGGGATATTTATAAGGGATACATTAATAAGTGAGTGACTAATAATTTTACGAATATATTCATTATGTAATGTAATGGAAAGAAATTTCAAACAAACCATTCAACAAACAAAATGAGAATACAAAATTATGTTGTATTTTAAAGAACCAATTTCTGTATATTATATAGAAGTCGATAGAAGTACATATATTTATTAACTATTATAATAATTAAAAATCGAAATGATACTAAAAAACTATATCCATGTAACACAAAAGGCCGTAGCGAATGTTATATTTTTTAATTTATTATGAAAGCAAATACTGAATAGCGGGCGGCCTGTATTTTTCCCGCCTGTTGCTCATTCATTTTTGCTTCGTTCAAGTCATAGTATGCCTTACTATCAACAACATAGGGTGTAATTTAAAGTGAAAATAGTGAGAATAAATGAAAATAGAGGGAAGAAAAAATAGTAGTCATAATTGTTTTTAGTTTATCCAATCCTATCATAAGCTTAATAACCCCTTAACCAATTAAATGTTAGATTTATCTATACTAAAAATATTATAAAGCGATAAGATTTGTATTTTTGTTTGTATGAACAAACTCTAAAACTACTGGACCGATTTAAAAAATTCTTTCAGCTATAGAAAGCTCCATTATCAACGAGTAACATACACGGACGAACGACAAATTTTTATATAAAAAAAATGGTTATAAAATATATCTCCATATTTAAAACGTGTGTACCCAACGTTTTAAATACTCCGAACTCTTTCTAGTTTAGACTTAAAATGTTCATATTTTTATTTTAACGTAAACGCTTATAAACAATACATATTCTATGTATTGATTCATTTTTACCTGTAATCTACATGGTATGATCCAAATCCATGTGTCAAATTACAAAGTAGGTAAAACTCATTGTAGAGTAAAAAATTAAACACAAAAATAAAGATACCTATTCAGAATTTTATATTAGTAGAGACTAATACCTACATACATATAAGGATAACATGAGATGTATTAAGATAAATAACGTGATAATATATTTAGCAGACAAAATAACAAATCACTAGTGTCACTGGGTTATTTATTGCACATTTTCCCTTGTGAGGCTCAGCAAAGGCGAGCTTTGCTTATTAAAGCGTCCGTAAAGGGCTTATCGCTAAGAGTTAATTTTCCGCCCGCTAATCACCCGTTAATTCTATACCTACGTGAAAAGCATTCAACCCAGTTCAACCGTCGACTTAAAAACTTTAATAAACCGAAAAAAAATATAGTTTTCTTAATAAAAAAAATTGTTTTATGTCACACTAACGACCAGCTTCGCACGGGTGCAAGTTTTTCTGCAAATTATACAAACCTTCCTTGTTTATCGCTCTTTCCATTAGTGAAAAGCAACTAAATCCATTGAGTAGATAAAAAGATCTAAGCGTACATACTCGTACAGAGGGACAGATGGCGGGAAGCGACTTTGTTTTGTATTTTTCTATGTTTATAATGAATGAACTCAAAAATTACTGGACCGATTTTGAAAATTCTTTCACCTTCAGATAGCTACATTACCAACGAGTAACAGACTATATTTTATAAAGTTACGCGAGCGAAATCGCGTGCAACAGCTAGTATACTATGTAAAGATATACTAGCGACCAGCCCGCGGAATTTTTTAAATTTTTTTCTGCAAATCATATTCACAATCCTTCCTCATTTCCATTTGTGAAAACTGTAGCAATATCTATTGGATGGTTTAGAGAAAATAAGTGGAGAAACATACATATGTAATCATCTTTATTTGTAGATATAGATATGGGTGAGCTCAGAATATAATTATAACAGAGCATATTATCTTTCGGAGAAATAAATCGCATTTCGAAGGAAACTATTTCTACCAATGTTACTATTTCTTGCAAATTATATACTGTTCTGGTATTCTGATTACATGAGTGAGACATTAAGGTTTCCCGATTAACACTTACTAAGTAGTGGATCGCCAAAGGATTTTCTAATAGTTACAATAAAACTTAAATAATTTTACTTATTTAAAATCAATGAAATATGATCTATATTTGTCCATAAAGTCGTAGTTTAAGCATTTTTTTTTCGATATTGTTACCCTTTCTCCTGGTAAAACAAATATCATATAAACAAAGGCCTCTAGCGACATTATGAATTTAAATGATAGCATGAAATTGTTTTGTGACGAATGCATTAAGCTAATCGAAATTGTACAATTAACCAAGAATTAAATTCCGACCAAGTTACTTTACATATTACACAGTAAAATAAATTATTTCATGTGTATGTTCAGAAGGTAATTTGAAATAGCTTTTCACCTTACAAAACGAAATGACTTTTATGGTTTCACCGCAACAAGGCTTAATATCAAGCTGCTTAAAATTGGAGCAAAAAAAAAAACAGACTAGAAAAGGTTTATTTTAAAACATATTATAAAAATAAAGTGTATATATATACGTGTGCGTAATAGATTATGTAATACTGAAAATGAATTCGTAATAAAAAACTTAATGAAAATATTTTACTTTACTTTAGAACAACTTAGATATTTTTAATACATAAACCAACAAATTAATAAAATAATTAATAAAAACTAGGCAGCGCATTAGCACCCCCCTGGTGTTGCTTGTGTTCTTAGGCGACGGTAACCACCTACCATCAAATGTACCGTCAGCGTCTCCCATTGTAATATTAAAAAAAAAAACGCTATTTTTACTAGTTAGTTACGAGACGATTATTATGTTTGCATAACGATATTATTATATAGACAGAGACAGTCAAATAATCTGAAAATATTTGAAATTCGAAAAATCGAATAGCAAAATAGATCAGATTGGATTCATTCAATTGACATAATTCCAAATGACCATCACATACACTAATGGGTGGGGTCCCGAAAAGAATAGACGGCCTTGATTGAAAACAAGAAGAAACCATATAACTACTTCGGTGAATATATTACTGTAGGGGGGACAAGTCATTTTGTTTGATGATCTCATCAATCCGCAATTGAAACTAGGCTATAATATATTTCTGGGTATGACATACATACATCCCTTGATCAACTCTAGTTCTTGTGAACACGTTCCCGCAATCTAATTTCAGCATAAGACGTGTTATGTGGGTCACAATTTCTCTTTACGTGTGTAGACAAACCACAAATTAAAAACATAACTTCCGAGAAGCTGTTTTTGTTTAAAAAGTGATATTTTTAATAAACCTTCTTTTTTAAATGTGTCAAGTCCTAATAAAAAGCAATGGTAAAATATAAAACTGTCTCAAAGAGTTTCTTAAAGCAAATCTAGTTCGTTGAATACAACCTAGTAATGCATTTATTGGCAGAGCGAGACTAATAAATGTTTAGAAATCATTTTCCTAGAAGAAAATCAAAATTACTGTATAGAGAATGACATTACAAGAAAACGCTTTTAGCAGACGTTACTACTCCTATATTATGGTCTAAATTCTTGACCGATGAATTAAAAACTGTCTTTAATCATTAATAGCAAAAATATATTTACTTACCGCTTCCGTAGCAACTAATTAAATAATTGTTTTATTGCAATATGTGTAGAACGCTAATTAAATCGTGAACACTTTGACGTTTGCGATACACGAGGAAATTACGATTCAGATCTCAGAATTTCAGGTCGGAAGTACTCGCGGAGGGTGTTTACGAATCAGCCCTTAGGGCGTGGAGTTTAGGTGGGTTTTCGGTTGGACGAAAGTGAGGGTCACCAACCTTTTGACACTGAAATTCAGTCACGGTGGCAGTGTCGCCGTCTGCGGTCGATTCGGAAAACGTAACGCCGCGAGCGCGGCGCGTGGCGGCGAGCGCCAGGGTGTTTGTTCGGCGGCGGGGCGTTTGTTCGGCGCGCGGCCGGTCGCGCTCGCGAGCCGAGACTGCCAAAGCAAGCGGTAGCGGTTCGCGCGTTTTCCCTCCCGCGCTTTCCCGAGCGGCGTGCGCACATCAAGCCTGCATTGTTCTGCAAATAGCGAGCTACCGACGCGAGGGCTGGGCCGCTATTCAACCGAGATGAGCGCACCTTTCAGCGACCACAACACACTGGACTGTCGCCACTCGCAACACTCGACATGAGAGTGGACGCCTTTGCTATATAATGCTCACAAAAAAAGAGTTTAAACGCCGCTTACTTCACAAATCGCTGGGCTTATAGTGTAACGTGAATACGTCTTGCACATTGAAGAAAAAAATATGTTAATACAGTCATAGTTCAGTCTAAAACTAGAAAATAATTAAAAATATAATCAGCATTTCACATGTGTGTAAAAAAAAGTATAGCCTGTGATGTAGAAACCTGCCGAGAATTAAATTTGTAGGCAAGCACCCTAATTATTCAACCAGGGCTCGTCAAGGTTTTATAATTAAGCAAAAAACTTTTCATTTAGTATATTTATCTAAAGATCATAAACAAAAAAGGCAGTATTTCCATCAGTTTATATTATAAATTTTTATTTATAATTTTTTTAACAATAATACAACGATAACAATACAAAAATGTATTTTCACATATCATTAGATGTCGCGTGCCTATAATCTCATCTCGTTTGAATTTCAAATTTACTTACTTCCTTAGGGGTGTAAAGATCCCTCATTTCGAGTTAAATAAGAACTACTTTCAGAGCTTGATCGAAGAAAAATAACTAAAACATTAATTAGTTATGTTTGTTTAGCGTGAAATTAAATGTTAAAGCACAATCCAAGTGTAAATTACGATTCCAGGTTTTTTAATTAAGATCCAACAGAGGTCGCCGCTTGATGTAAATCTTTCATAATGCTCCAATTGGTTCCGCTCTAGCAATATCGATATTCGAATTTTATTACCACTGAAGTAAAAGCTTTGTAATTTTAGACTCAAGAACAGTTCGAAGTAGTCATAAAATGGCACCAGAAAATGAGCCCATGCTTGTTCTTATTATAATATTATAGTGACTATAAAAGTAAGGGATTCAATATTAAATTTTTCATTTCGTCTTTACTGTTATTATTATTTAATATGAAAAAACCTGATTTTTTATTATTTAAAATAAAATATGTAAATATACAGGTATAGTTACTTATATTTCAAATTTTACTGCCTCATTCTTTTCTAATTTAATTTTAGACAATATCTATCCAAATAAAATCACCTAAGACCACCCTCCTTTGCGCTCCCAAATAGTAATAGTTCTATTTCAATTAATGTATCCCATAGATATTTGAAAATTGCCTGTCTTAATTAAGGGTTTAACGAGGGTTAAGCCATGAATTAAGACAGGCTTGAGGAAGCCTTGTTATAATTAAATTTTGATTATAATTGACTTATTATCGAAAATACAAGAACGGTTTCAATAACAATTATCATGTATTGTACAATTATGTCTATTAAGTAGTAATAGTTTTCATGTTATTATGAACGTATTTTCTTTTTTGTTTAGTAGCTATTGAAGATATTTAATGTTATCAATAAAAAAAAAACTGGAATTTGTTATAGTAAAATTTCGGCAACACTAGTTTATTTAGGTAATTACTATTTAGGTATAAATATTGATCTTTATATCAAAATCAATCTCCGTGCGTTAGTCTCCCAAAAACTCAAGAACGGCTGGCCTAATTTTAATTCGGTTTTTACTTGTGGAAAGAGAGATAAACGGGGAAGGTTTGTATATATAAATTACACCTCGGACGAAGTCGGGAACGGGTTACTACTAGTAATAAATATGCGTTTGTTACATCAATCAAAATCGTTATCAATAACAGATAAAAGTAAAAATAAAAGAATTTAAACACGACTCCCAACTAATTATAAAGAAGGGATAAGGTAAAATTTAAAACACTAATCAAATATTGAAGTGAAGTACTAAAAAATTAAGTATTAAGTGTTCACGCTAGTTATGTTACTAAGTAAATTGTGTAAGTTGTATATAACAGAAAATTACATACACAGTTATAATCGATCACATTACCAAATACGGCTAGTAAAGCACTTACATCGTGATTAAAGGTAAGAATTCCAACTTAAGACCCAGTAACTATTCACTGAAAGTTATTTTTACCGCTACACACTCACTACCGGCATCAGGATACTATAAATTAATACAGGGAAGTCAGTTCGTACGTAAATAAATCACAACACCAAATATATAATAATAAACCCTAAACAATATTTAACAAAAACACGTTCGCGTCCGGGCGCTGTTGGAAATGCATTATTTTGTATTGTGTATGTAACCGCATCGCAAGATGTTTTGAGTAAGCAGTAAGGAGAAATGTGTGAGCGAGAAAGAACAAAAAACAACAAAAGTTTCGGCCGAGTTCGGCTCCTTCCGGAACGTATGGCTGCCATGACGATGGGATTTTGTGGATAGGCCATAGGAACATTGTCTACAAAGTAATACATAGAGTAATCTTTACATAATTGAAGTCGCTTTTCGCATCTATCTGTATGGCCGCTAACTCCTCCTAAACTATGCAACGGATTTTGATGCGGTTTTTTCCATTACTTTATAGATAATTTTTCCCGGAATTTTTATATGTAATAAAGCCTAATTAAGATTTATCCTAGGCGAAGCGAAGATTTAGCCTTCATATTAAATTCAACAAACATTGGAAATTTTTCAATGTTCACCAGTTTCAGATGTTAGTTTTTATTAAATTAGATCCCATGTTTTTTTCTGTGTTTTTTTAAAGATCAGTCGTTTTTTAAAATGAATTTTTATAACGTTTTTAATTTTTCTAATTTAATTGCAATATAAATATATTAGGTATGTGAAACCCGATTAAATATGTCAAATATGAAATTTTAACTAGGTATCTCAATAAACCAAAATAATTTATATATTTTCTGTTTTCTTGTTACATTTCTTTTTAATAATTATTTCATAATTTGAGATCAAATCACTGTGATTATAATCTTTTATCCATAGTAAATAACACAATTTAAACACATAATTTTCAAAACAAATCACCCTCAAATCAGTGGGCACATTACGAGCAAGAATAATTTAGCGATATCATGTCCGCCTTTAGCTAGAAGCTAATGCCTCTATTGTCCTCGATGTAAATCGCATCGTATCCCCGAGTTCAACGAGGGCATTTAAATGACATAATGTGCTTTGATATAACAATTCTTATATAAATTTGAGAAATCGCTGCTCTAACTAATATTAAAAATGCGAAAGTGAGTTTGTTTGTTTGCTAACTAGCAAACAAAATAGCAAATAGCAACTTGTAACAAGATCTTTAAGAGCTTACTTTCCAAATCATGCAGCTTACCAATTCCATACTACGTAATTCCACGATTACTAGTTAGTTATTGGTCGTAGCAATAACTAACTATGAATTTGAAGGTTTAAGACAACAAATTGACTCAAATAACCATTGCTGACTTCTCGTACAGCGTTCCATTCTGCATAATCGTTGTCAGGGGTTCATAGACTTACATAAAAAAGTACATAGGGTACTTTCATCCAGAGAAAAGTAAATAAATCTATTCAACGCCCAATATATAATAAATCAAAGTTTATTGCTAATCTATCTATGTCGCGCTAATCTATCAAAACATAGTTTGAATTTATTCGTTTATTTGAAGTTGAATCGTTTAAATTGAAATTTAGGATTTCAATTTAGTAAATTACCATATACACTTTTTTTTTATTTCATGTAAATAATTGTATTCTGCCTGTGTACTTTATTAATAAATTAATTAATTAATTAATTAATCTATAGAATTTTTACTCTTAATTATACATTATACCTCACAGTGATATCTACACTAATATGTTTGTATATTATGTAGGAGTAGGAGGTAACCTTCAAAACTACCTCTATTCGACCTTTTTATTCGACATAAAAAATCTTTTATCAATAGTGACAATAGAATTTCAGGATGGACATGGGTTAAATATTCCACGAGGGCGAAGCCGCGGGCACCAGCTATCATCATCAATACTAATAATAAATCTGTAAGGGTTGGTCATGGAGTAAGTTACTTTGTTTTCAGAGATATCGTGTTTATAGGCTCTATACATCATACTGAAACTAAATTGACCATTTTAAGAATTTTTTTCTGTATGTATATATGTATATGTATGTATGTAAGTATGTATGTTCCTCCATAACTCTTAAACGAATCAACTGATTTTCATAAAACTTAGTAGATAAACAATTAGACGTACGGGACACAGGATAGGCTACTTTTTTTTTCAACGCGGACGAAGTCGCGGGCGCCAACTAGTCTAAAAATAAAGATCCAACTTGGCAAAAATATAATGTCATGCGTTATATTGCTTTACTTATTTTGTCAGCTAGTAAGCATAAAAGATGCAATAAAGAAGATTAAATAAAAGATGAAATAAGAAGAAATAAAAGATGAAGGAATGAAATAAAGAGAAGAAAATAATTTTCTTAGCTTTTTTTAAAAACAGTTTTCCGTTATATTTCATTGCATCAAAAAGAAGTTTTATTGTTAAATACGAGTATTATAAGGAGTAAAATCCATATTACTCTTTCGTATGGTATACGTTCAATGGACCCATATGGGGGCGGCGCGGCGCAGCTTGCAAGGGAGTCCGACAAAACTATCCCATGGTTTGAATGCCTACTATTTCACACTACGTGGCTATAAATATTGTACTATGGGAAAATACGTAATCGTCCTTTGGTTATTCTTTGTCTTATGGTTGTTATTTGATTTTGTTTTATTGTTTTAAAGTAGTTCACAGACAGATTTAAAGTAGTCATGCAACACGGCTGATAGCGACAATAAATGATTGCCTTCAAGCAAAGTTTTATTTTTAAATTTCATTGAATGAAAATTTTCTTTTTTTTTTTAATAAGTAAGTACATAATACTCTGGTAACATAATTTCATGAAAGCTAAACTTAATTAACTAAGTGTTAATAAACTAAGATTTTTTAAAACCACGCGAAATGCCTTTAAAAGATTTCATTGAAGCTTGTCAAATCTTAGTAACTTTTGTTTATTGCCCATTACTTTTACTATTTATTATATTCGAACTATCTCACAAAAGGTTTCGAAATTACAAATTTTGCCCATTTCATTAAATTAACTTTTTTTTTATTACAAATGTTCCTTCTGGTTTTAATGGGCCTTCAGGCGAAACCACATGTAAAGGAATTCCATGAGATTAAAAATCAGAACAAAAAACTTACTCCACTAATATTACAGTCACGCAAGTTCTCATTTCTTTATATCTGACAAAAGACTTTCAATCTACGTAACGTTCATGCTTCCTGTTCTGAGAACCTGCCACATTAGCCCATTGACAGGCGTCGGTAGATGTATAAACAAACATAATCTTACCGAGGCGCGTGCGCACGTCCCGTAGTGTTTAACTGTTTACGTGACCAGCAGCTGTCATAATAGAGTAGCCGCTAGTAGCGTCCTGTATTGGAAATGGGAGCACTACATTCTTTAATAAAAAAAGCGCCTTAAGCATACCTAATCATGATTGTGTAAATATAATGAAGATTTGCTTAATTAATGAACCGCTTCCTGTAAGCTTTGATATCCATTTTATCATTATCATCATCATCATCATCATCGACTTTCATAATCAGACCACCTGTTTTTAACTAATTTGGACCTTTTTAACTAATTTAGCCTTTTTAATTAAGAAAAACTACACTCGATCTTCTTGTGTATAAATAAAACATACGTTCGACTACGAGTAGGTAGGTATGTATATGAGTTAAATGTCCAAGGGGGACCGGCGCACATGGTTGGCTAACTGTGTGTGCCTGCACAAGGTTCCCCCGTCTGGGGATTGCCTGGGTGTCTCCGGGCAATCCTCCGTTGGCGTTAGCCTAGCCAGAATGGCTAGGCTGCCCTGGGGTGGATTGGAGTTGTTGCCTCGGCAGAGCCCGGTCCACCCCGCTCAAAGGGCAAGGAGGCACCGGGGAGTTTTAGTGGGTAGGGGCCAGCCTGCAACGTGTGCACGCGGAGTATGCTGGTCGACCCCCACATACCCCTGCCGCCTAGCCAGCGGCAGGAAGTCAGTAAACGGATCTCTCCTCGTCAAAAAAAAAAAAAAAAAAAAAAGGTATGTATATGAGAATATTTTACACGTGACACTCTTTAGATATTTAAGTATTGTTTGATGGAGGTCACGTATTATCAAAACATATCAACAAACAGTTCAAACTTGATCCGACACCGGAAGAGAGTTGAACGTACTTTTAAAATAATCATAGAGGCATGTCGTCTGCTTCTCAAACAAAATCTTTGTTTCTTATGAATTAATTTTCATATTTAATTAATTATTTACATTTGGAAACTAAAATTAAGACATGTCCGTTATAACATTTTAATTATTAACAATGTAAGCATATAGACAACTAACAAATAAAATTAGAAGCAATTAATTACTTGCTTTTTTTTTTTAGGTATAATTTGACAACGTTCGTCTCTTATTGTTTTCCTATATATTTTACCATTCAACATTAAATTATGTAAAAGATGATACGACAATAAAGTGATCGACATTAGTGACTTAAAAGAAAGTTTACTGCAACATAAATTTTATTATTTTTACCGTGGGCTCGATTAATGCAACATAATGTTTTGAGGAATACAAGCCGACTGTAGACCGGAAATTGCATGTTGGTAGAAATGAAAGACCTACACACAAAATATCAAACTTGTGTAGTTACACAAAAGTAGATTATTAAATATCAATTATTATTAAATATTTTCTTCTAAAAGATAAGTTCTCATAAACTTTTTATATAATATAGCAAAAAAAAAACTCACGCAAGTTTTGTGATTTTTATAGATTTTTACCTAAAGTTTTAATTAAACTGTTCAAATTATGTTGTGTTACATACCTAAATGCCATACGTTGTCACATGCCGAGATAATCTGTGATTGCAAACGTTACATGTCGACATATTTATATCTGTACTAACTGGTGCCCGCGACTTCGTTCGCGTTGAATGATGAAAGGTACCCTATGTCCTTTCTGGTGTCCCAGACAACGTGTATAAAAAATTTCATGGTGATTGGTTCAATAGTTTTTGCGTGAAAGCGTAACAAACAAACTCACATTCACATTTATAATATTACTAAGGATTTATATCTATCTATACGCCTATATTATACATATTATAAATAAAATATAGCAGCCGCTGTCCGCCTCCTACTTGCTTTATATATCTTATTGTATTTTAAGGAGCTTTTAACTAAAAATCAGAAATAAAATCATACGAGTATAAAAAGATTTTTCCTACTTTTCTGCCCCGTAACAGAGCCACAACAAATAGTTACTGCGACAAATAGTTTTGCGTAACTTTAGTTGCATTACGAATACTATTACGTACTTCGCTCACACAAAGACCTCGAACTTTGTTAGCGCATGCTCGTTGGAACTCGTTTAGGGCGCGACAGACCGCTCGCCGCCCTCAGGAAGGGCGGACAGGGTCATTGAACGCGCCAAAACAAAGAGCCCCATCACACCACCTGTAGCAACCACAGGTTTGGCGATCGATACAAATTTGTTTTCAAACAGTAACCACAATATCGTTACAGTAAATAATGTTGCTGTTATAATCGAAAATGTCTATTCCAGATGTAGGTGTCAATGAGGAATGATTTAAAATTGGAATACCAAAATAAATCTAACGGAAAACTGAATACAGGACCTGGATATATTCCTATGGGTCCCCAACAAAATGAAGATCCAAAGCTTGGCAAAAGTATAATGTCAGGCGTTAATGTACATATTATGTCAAGCGGTTTTATTCTTTTATTTTTTTAACGCGGACGAAGTCGCGGGCACCAACCAGTTACCTATAAAGATATAAAGTGACTATTTCAATTTGAACTTTCAGGATGTACCTATGATATGATCAAAGATAAACCACGAAAAAAAATTTTTTTTCTTATTTTAAGAAAAATATAATAATTAGTTTTTAGAAATAGGTACTTACTATAAGTTTTTAAAGAGAGTAATAATATCACACATTATAGCTCTAATAAAAAACAAGCGTGGTTTAAACATTTTCATACAAGTAGAAAAGAAAGTTTCTCAGAGCGGGCTCTCAACACTCGTCGAAGTATTGTTTTGTGTTTTCATCAAATGAAAAAAAAATAACAAGAATACCCAAGATACTTTTTAGTTACTGTGTGCATTGTTTTATGTAATACTAGCTTTTGTCCGCAACTTTATCAGCACGTCTTTTTCTTAGGTATTAAAACATTTTCTTATGTTCTTTTTTCTTAAATGTCGCCTAGGGAACAATTTTTTTTTTTCTGGATAAAAGATCTTTTGCACAACGTGTTGCAAAATTTCCCGGTGATCTGGTTAAGTGAAAGCGTAAAAAACAAACAAATTCACTTTCCCATTTATAATATTACTTAGTTAGAATTTAGTTACGAGTTTGTAAAGCGGTTTTAGTTATTACAGAAATAAAATCCACAGCCATAATTTTGAAGTGACTTCTCTTTTTTTTTCTAAATAAAATGCAAATTAAAACTCAAGTGTGCCCCAAAACAAAGTAGACCTGTATACGAGTATATATAGTTATCCTAATGGGAAGGGTGAAAGTGATTCGTACAAAGAGGAGTGAAACGCGTTCCCTCATAAGCCAGATTAATTAGTCCTCCTCGAGATAGTCACGGTTTGCGATGCACTACACTTCACACGAGGGGAGAATGCACCGTCAATACACTCATTCATTTCGTTATTGCTTAATAGTGAGTCATACGAGCAGCGGCGATTATAAAGCCATCAAACTTAGTTTTAATTAAGAGCATGTAATATTATAAGCAGCAACCAATACAGTTAAATATCGGTTTTATCTCAGTTGTGGGAACGCTTAAAAAATCGTACACTTACTTGTCATCAGTTATATTTTATATTTATATAAGTGTATGATTATTTAGCTATATAACACGAACAGCTCTGTTACAGTTATAATTTGCCTAGCTACTTTTAAAATTGTATTTACTAGAACACTTTACTTCTTTGTGAAAATTTAAAACTATAATAACAACTTTTATTAAGGACCAATCAAAAACGATTGAACTAGTACTAGACGAAGTCCGGGGCACATGCAATTCAAGTCAAGTTTAAGAGATGTGTTTCCATAGTAACCGGAAATCATAAAAAAAAGTAAGTAATAAAATCTTAAATCAAATCCGATACCTTAAACGCTAGACTATAATCGGGCTTGTAACAGTAATAAATGCACTTGCACAGGAATCCAACGCCAAAAAAACACGATGATCAAAAGATTTTGGAATGGAGCAATTCAAAAGCGCAGCTTTCTATGTGAGACGAAATTTTACTGCATTTCTGAATACTGGGATTTCAATATGAATAACAACTGACTTCGCTTCGTAATTAAACGACAGTCGACCTCAGTAATTAGAGAGCTTCGTTAAAGACGACGGACTTTGTTGAAAAAGCTATACAGCCAACATCAACCTATTGTGATTAACACTTCTTATTGCAAAAAATGCTAACGCTCGTTTCGACGATAAAGTCTAGATCAGACTGCTCTAGAACTAGTTAAGTGACAATTAAAATTAATAAGTTAGTTAACAACTTAATTACAGTTCGTTAACAATTAAGAGTTGGTTAATTAGTTGTTTAATTGACAAGGGAAAAATAACTTCTTTGCCAAGGTATTAAGGGTAGGTACTCCAAACGTAACAACAAGCTATTCATACAACATAAAAAAACAAATTCAACAAGCTGATGTAGTCAATAGGTAATTTGTATAATTTAATATAGTTATTAATACATAAAGTTTTAAATGAGAACAAACTTTTGGTGACTATTGGTTCTATTTGGTTCTATTACGTTTGTGATTAAATCTCTGATTAAATAATTGATAATGAACAATCTGGACAAGGCTTCATTTGAAATGCAAAAAGTCTTAAGTGTATTTAACGGGATTTAATTGTGGGAACGCGTTGTTGACACTGATAATAAATGAATAGAGACTGACTCGTTGGGCCTTGAACCTGAGTTGTGACTTGTGTGCGTTCGAATGATGGCTGCAGCCAGCCATCTTTCGACGCAATGTACAATTTAACTTGGCAATAAAGAGCGAGAATTCGCTACTTCTCACGTACCATAGAGCTTATTGGATTCACCTCTTTACCTGGTTTTAAATATGAGTAGGTACATGTTACCAAGTTTACCAACATGTTAGATACTATTTTATTATAAAATTAAAAAAAAAATATGCAAAATGGCTACAAAAATGTTAACATGGCCTTTAGTGAATTTAAACAAATTTTAACATACTATTAATGATATATGTTTCTTATAGATTTTTTTTGTGAATAAAGGTCTATATACAGGCTGACGATGACGGTCCACTTGATAGTAGGTGGGTGGCTATTGTCGCTTAAATAGTAAAAGTAGGCTTCATTATCTACTTATTATCTAATATTATCTAAAACAACAGTTATTTGAATTTAAACATTTTCTTTAGTAAAAATCATAATAAAATAAAATCTGCTTATTAACTAGGTATTGCAAAGGCATTTATCGATGAAAATTTTTATTGAGAATACAAATTTTTATACTTAACAAATTTTTGATCAGATTCATATTATTAAAAATCAAGATATTTAAAATTCCTCCTCAGATGATTTATTTCTTCATTCCGACAATGTCATTAAATCGTATTGCAATAATATTTTTAATATCATTCATGTCTGTCATACAAGTATATTTATATAAGTACCTGTTACTTAGAATTTCATTACTATTATTTTATTCCCAATCGAGCAAACTTGACGGTCATTGTTGCAATAATTATCTTATAATATTACTGCATAGCAGTAACTCTATAGGAGGGTTCATTATACGGTTCTTACGCAAACCGCAAAAGCCTTGATGATATCCTTGTCCGCTGCGGGCTGTACAACGTACTTACTACCTCTAGGAAGCATTCATGTATATATATTTCCTAAGACTAAACTCCACTTGGTACCTAAGTATAAATAGGTAGATATAGTCATATGAAAGTATATTCAACCAAGACAGGTATCCACGGGAAATCACTTTCTTCCCGCCATACGATTCATGTAAGCAAACAAACAAAAAAAAAAACAAACAATACTTACGCTCTCATTTTCTCGTAACGAAAATTACTAGCAGAGAATTTCCATTGTGTCCATTCAGCCGGTGATCTTTTCTATTGTGAAGACGCGCACTCAACGTTCGCTTACAAAAAGTCCCAAACTAAAAATCGGTTCCCTTTGTCACTTGTTCAGGTTGTTTACCACTTTCGAAAAAGTTTCTCCAAACAGAGTTTATATATAAAAATATTTGCACTGGCAATTCTTTTTTTAAAACTATTTAAAATGGAATGTTTATAATTGTTTATGGTATTAAAAAGAACTGCGTTCGAAAATGAAATTGGCGCAAACGCGCGATCAAGTCCGAAGCTCGGCGCCAACTCGCGAATGGCGATGGCGCGCCGCTGTTCAGTATACACACATAGCTATAAACCATGGGGTCTATTGTACCTTGGTTGCTAGACTGCCAGACATGCGAACCCTCTCAACTCAACGTTTCCCGTGTTCGCTAGTACTTTCAATTGAGTCATGCACTGCATTTGAGGATTTAATTAAAAAAATGTTTACTAAAAATCACGAATTCGTCTTCTAAAGCTTGATGTCTTCATAATATTTCTACAAAGCACGTAGGTGTCCTGCGTGGGACGAAAGTTTTCTTGTGAAAGTAACTTTAAATTTGTTTCGTGGGTGTGTATGTATGACATAAATTATTATATCAATGACTTAACTTCGATAGAAATGTTACAGAGTGGCAGTTATCAAATCGCGTTTGTTCTAAATCAAATAGTTCCGTTAAGTAGCGCCGAACCGCAAGTTAGACTTTCTACTCTTTTGAGCTAAAATGACCTCCGTTTTAGGTTTGACATACATATAGTGAAAGTAATACAGTATATATTATTATAGCTACAAACAAATAAGAATAAAACCAAATTGATTTATAGGATATTATTATTAATTAAAAGAACTTCGAGTAGTACAGATTGATTATGTTTTAATAGTTCAGTTAATATTATGTATTTCGTGATTATTTATCAAATATAGATATTAACAATAGCTAGTAATTGAATATGTAGGACATAAAAATTTATAATAAGTAGTTTTTTTTTTATTAGCTATTACAATTTGAAGTTATAATAAAAAACTTAATGCAAAAATCTAATCAATCGCGTCTTTTTTGCTTGTAAATAATCGTTACAGGATTATTAACAAAAATCTTGTTGGGTCATTTTAAAAGTTAGCGGAAGAATATTTCGCAGAAACATACAAAAGTGAACAGCTACTCTTTATTTAATAATCATTAATTTATATAATAGCAACTGCAAATATTGGATTAATGTGCCTAATAAACATTAGTATGTATTTCATTTACGATCTTAGAAAAAAACATTATTTTTTTACTAAATTTCAATAATGTTTGCATTGTATTATATATGGCTGTGTGTATATTTGTATATATGGGAGCCATGTTTGAAAGTTTGTGAATGTAGGTACTTACTTAGGTATTATGTATGCTAATACTGGTATTTATTGTTATATTTCACTTTATATGCAAATAAATTATTACTTACTATTTATATCAACACAATAGTCGTTGTGAATTCTTAAGATAAGATGACATTGCGGTACCTATAATGGGTAAAATATAAATCCCAAATTTTAAAAAATGGTATCTAAACATTTTCGCATCATGCCTGTACGTAACTAGATGTCGTCTATTAATAAAGGACTATGAAGAGGGAAAGTGCGCATATAAATGACTTTTAAAGAACAAGCGAAGGGAAGGTTCTCATAATTATGAATGTCGATACTCAAACTTTTACTTTTTTTATATTCGTCGCTTTTTTCTGCTATTTAGCCTTGAAATGCGGACTAAATTGGCAAGCAGCAAGATGTCAAATTACAGATCAGATGAGGATAGAGGAATGGGCTCTGATGCACTCACTCTCGATAATTTCTCGGTGGTTTTTGTTATGTAGTGGTTTTTGAAAGTAGACCGGGTACCTACATAACATATAGGTACTCTTGCACTATAAAATATAACAAATATGATCTAGGTGTTATTTAATCTAACTTAAATAAAAATGCATCATTTGAGGGCAAAAAATAATAATATGTGACGGTATAATTATGTCAATATAAGTTTAGTAGTGCTTCGCAGTCTTAATTTGCACAGTCTTAAATTACGGCAGTAACGATATTACAGAAGATCACCGTGAAATAACATCATACAAGCTGAGTCATTTGGGAAATAGACTATGACTATCAACTTGCTTACCTAATTTTAGACAAAAATTAAAATTAACTATTTCCTCATTTCTTCTTTGGTAATAAGAACCCAAACCAACTAACTATTAGGTAATCTGTGCCCAAACATAACCCCCATTTTCCACTTCAGAGGTATTGGTAATAAAGCCTTATATTGGTACACCTTATATTGGTAATAAAGCCACTACTAGGCAAGGGTTTAAAAAAATATAGTGGATTTATTCAAATAACAAACTTAGGGAACCTAAATTAATATTATATTTTAGAGAAAACTGACAGGTTTGAGAAGCTCTGACAACGTCAAGCAAGTACCATTAGTTGCAGAGCGCACGTGCGCAGAGGGAGCGTTTGAGATCATAACATTGGGGTAGGATGCACCGACGCATTTATTCTCGTACCTACATAAACGTATATATAATATAAAAATAGTACGTTGATAACAGTAGCTAATCTCAATTTTTTTTTTAATAAGCGTACTTCACAGTAGGTACACAGCGCATAAACAATTCCTATACACTATGGTGGGGACAAGATGGGGGAAGACAGACTCACCTTTGCCTTCGATTGAGGTTCGCCTGCTCCTTCTGCGCTGGTTCTATTCCACCACAATACACCAGAGTTTTTTGTTGATTTTAAGATTTGATTAACGAGGATTTAGAGATGTCACATACTACACACACGAGAGAGGATATCTTTAATTTTGCGGAGCGAGATGCAAGGGAATAAAAAATAGATAAATATGTAGGTAGATATGCGTGTGATGCGTTTGTTTGTGTGTGTGCGATGTGTGTGGATGTGTACGTAAAACGGCGTCAACATTATCCCCCGGCCTGAAGGTATCCTTCAGAACAAGCGGCATTAATGCGAGAGAATATAAACATTATATTAGCGAAAAGAGACTACTTAAATCAGGAATAATAGCGAAGTAAAAATAAAATTAAATGAAATAAATTTGTATAATTTGAGTTATTGCGTTTATTGAGTTGAGTTATGAGTTTATTGAGTTGGTAGCGGGTAAAGTCTAACCACTGGCCGCACATAATGGCCAGTTTTAGTTTTAACTTTGACGGTACGAGGGACCCCATCTTTGCCTGGATAAATTTCCTCTACTACGGCCAGCGGCCAAGTAAGCGGGGGCGATTTATCGTCCCGTACTATCACAATGCAACCCTTTTCAATTGGATTAGTAGGCGTATTCCACTTTTGTCTGGTTTGCAGTGAAGTTAGGTATTCCAAACTCCACCTGTCCCAATAGGATTGCACGAGTTTACTTAATAATTGATAGCGATTGAGTCTATTTTCCGAAATATCACTCAAGTCCTCAGCGGGCAAGTATTTTAATGGCGTTATATTTAAAAAATGAGCGGGAGTTAATGCTGTTGGGTCAGATGGGTCAGAACTCAGTACACACAGAGGGCGTGTATTTAAGATTCCTTCTATTTGAATTAAAACGGTATTAAATTCCTCGTATGTTAAGACCTGAGTACCTATCACCCTATATAAGTGCGTTTTAACTGATTTAATATTGCTTTCCCATATGCCACCAAAGTGAGGAGCCAAAGGAGGATTTCTCTTAAATTGAATGCGTAAATCGGACAACCTTTGATCTAAATATTTATTATGCGTTTCTGAATGCAGAAGAGAAAAGAGTTCATCGAGTTTGCGTTTCGCGCCAACGAAATTAGTGCCACCGTCACTAACTATCATGGAAACAGGTCCCCGTCTACTAATAAAGCGTTTAAATGCGGCTAGGAATAGTTCAGAACTTAAGTCTGAGACTAGTTCCAGGTGAAGCGCCTTAGTTGTGAGACAGATAAACAGACAGACATATGCCTTTACACTTTTAGCTCCACGTCGCCTGTATGGCGTCACCAAGAACGGACCTGCGTAGTCAACGCCAGTGTAAACAAAACTTTTTACTTTGCTCACCCTAAAGTACGGCAAATCACCCATTATTGGAATCATATTCTTAGGTTTTAATTTAAAACAAATATTACACATTTGTATGCGTTTGCGAACCATGCCTCTCGCCGCGAGAATCCAATATTTTTGACGTAATAATGGTAATACTAGGCTAGGGCCAGCGTGAAGATTAGATAAATGATAAAAATCTACGATTAAATGTACAATGGGATCTTTAGCGGGCAAAACAATAGGGTGTTTGCGTGAAAATTCAAGTTGAGCGTTGTTAAGACGACCACCTACTCTAATTATATTACATTCGTCAATAAAGGGGTTTAACCTCTGCAAACCAGTACTGCATAATTTGCCTTGTTTTATGTTATGAAATTCAGACAAAAAATGATTTTGTTGAATTGTGCGTATTATAATTTCTTCAGCGTATTCTAAATCCGGAACTGTTATAGACCCTTTAGACTTTAAGAGTTTTGTGAACCGTAAAATATATACACAAGCATGCAAATATTTATTCCAATTTGACATGCGAGTGGCTAAGTCATAGAAAATACTTTCAAATTTTTCTTCTACGTGTGACAGAAGAATGGTGGGTTTAGATTTAGGAAGCGTATCTAATGACTTATTTATAAATTCCTGTATTGGCCAATTTGCGATTGGTAACGTTGCCCAAATTGGACCGTGAAACCATAATTTATTATTAGCCAATTTACTAGGCGGTACAGGACGAGAAATTATATCCGCAGGATTTTCCTTTCCCGGGATATGATACCAATGTTCAGCGGAGAGATTGTCATTAATTTTTGAGATTCTGTTGGCTATAAAAGTGTGAAATTTATATGGTTGTGCGTGAATCCAAGAGAGTGACACCGTAGAATCTGAGAAAGCGAAAATATTATCGATCTGAACGCGTTCACTTATAGCATCCTTTACAGAAACAATTAAATTCGACAACAAAAGCGCAGCGCACAGTTCGAGTCGGGCTAATGTTACGTTTTTCAGCGGAGCGACCCTTGACTTAGAACACATAAGCGCCACGTGACCTGTGTCACTATCACCCTGACTAACTCTTATATAGACAACGGCACCATAACAAACTTCACTAGCGTCTGCGAAGCCCAACAGAATAATATTTTTAGAGTTGGATAAAATACCTATATGACGTGGTATTTTGATTTGTTCTAATAGCGGTAATTCATTTTGAAATTGAGACCATTTAATTTTAATAAAATTAGGAACTTCGTCGTCCCAATCTAAGTTTTGTTTCCAACAGTCTTGGATTAACAATTTTAGAAAAGCGGTAACTGGACCAATTAGAGATAAGGGGTCAAATAAGCGTGCGGTAACAGAGAGAATTGAGCGTTTAGTGTATTTAAAATTTTCTGCGTTAATTTTGAAAGAGAAAAAGTCTTCAGTAGGTAGCCACCGTAAGCCTATAATTTTTGTATGCGTGTTTTCGTCAAAAGTTATGACCTCAGAAGCGCGTTGGTCTGCAAGTATGCGTTGCATAAATTCAGAACTATTAGAAACCCATTTACTTAGTCTAAACCCCCCGGCCATGAACATCTGTACCAGCTCATGGTATAACCTTTCAGCTTCGTCAACAGAAGAAACGGAAGATACGTAATCATCCATGTAGAAATGTCTCTTAGCCGTCCAAGCGGCTAGAGGCCAGCGTTTGTTTTCATCATCGGTCAACTGTTTGACTACTCGCATAGCTAGAAAGGGGGAGCTAGATAATCCAAAGGACACGCGGTTAAATTCATAAGTGGAAATAGGGTCCTTGGAATTAAACCTGTAAAGGATTCTTTGAAATCGGTTATGTTCTGGAATTACTTTTACTTGGAAATACATTTTTTCAATGTCAGCGGCCAACGCAATAGAATAAAGTCTGAGGTTGAGCAGTAAATCGAATATATTCGCCTGTAGGTTCGGGCCAGTATATAAAATATCATTAAGAGAATTATTATTTGAGGATTTACTACTAGCGTCGAGTACAATTCTAATTTTTGAAGTACTTTTCTCAGGTCGGTATATAGCGTGATGTGGAATATAATAGCACGGACCTTTAGCGGGAGTAGAAATTAAGTTAAGGTAGCCGCTGTCTATATATTCCTTAATAGTTGCGTTATATCCTTCGCGTAATATAGGATTTGAATCGAGGCGTTTTTCTAATTTTTCTAAGCGTATTCTAGCGTTTCTTTCAGAGTTACCTAAGACAGTAGGTGAAAATTTAAATGGTAATGCTACCGAGTAACGCCCGGTGTCATCGCGAGTATAATTTCGAACAAAGTCGCGTTCACAAAGGACGTCGTCAGGGCTCAAGTGTTTTTTGACTGGTACATTCTCCAATTCCCAAAACCGCTGCGTTAAATTTTCTAATGTACTCATAGAATTATCAATAGAGTGAAAAGATTTATTGTTGGCTTGGAAAGTGGGATAATAACAGTCACCCGTTCCCATAACGACGTAGCCTAAGGATGTTTCGACACCCGTCACGGAAGAGTTGGATGCCGTAACCCTATTTGCACCTAAGAGGATTGGAAACAAATCAATACCTATTAGGCAATCAATATCTCCTGGCGTGTGGAAGTCCTCGTCGGCTAAAGGCAGGCCGCGTAAATGCTGTAAATCAATTGTATTTACAAACGTTTCAGGTAATTTGTCCGATATTACATCTATGACACGTGCGTTAAGCGTATACTTGGAGCGGGAGTCCAAGCGCGAAAATGTTGTAAATTGCGTGTGTCCTAGAACTGACCTTTCTGTCAGTCCTATACCCTTTACGGTAGCGGGAGCGGAGCAAATTTTTAAATTTAAGCGGTCGCAACACGCCTTCGTTATAAAGTTCGACATCGCACCACAGTCGAGAAGAGCTCGTATTTGAAAGCGTTCCCCACTATTATTCACAACATAAACAATAGCAGTAGGCAATATTTTCACTGAATTCGTTAAATAATTTTTATTCGATGCGGCGAGCGAAACATTATTCAGTGCATTCAGTGCGTGAGTGGGCGCAGGCGATGACTCATCGCTTTGAACGCAGCGCGCCGAATGGTTCAGTGGTTGAGATGTCGAAGACGGTCGCGCAGCCGCGGGTTCGATGCGTCGTTGCGTCTGAGTTCTTGGTGTAAAATCGATGTGTAACTTTGTATGATGCGGACGATTGCAAATAAAACATTTATTTGTTGATTTGCAATTTTTGAAATTGTGAAATCCCAAGCAATTTATACAATAATTATTTAAGCGGACAAATTTATTTCTCTCGCTGGGATCTAACTTCAAAAAAGATTGACATTTATATAGCGGATGAATATTATCTATCTTACACAAAGAACATTTAGGTACATTGTTACTATTTACTATAAAAGATTGCGTATTTAATTTATTTTTTATTTTAGCGTAATTATTGGATTGCGTTTTATTACTTGAGAATTTATCTGAAACAGCGTTATCCGAGCGTAACATTAATATTTTACTTTGTTCCTTAATAAATTTTAATAAAGAATCAAAAGTAGGTATTTTCTGATTTCTGTTCGCTTGTTCGAACAAACTAACGGTTTCCTTATCTAATTTAGTTATAGCTATGTGGGTAAGAATAAAATCACTCAAGTCGTCTATACCTAACTGTTTTAAAGCGGCTTGAGATGAGCAAAAATGTTCTAGAAAATTGTCTAATGATTGCGAGGTATGACATTGGCTGCCCTTGAAATTTAATAATTTATCTAGGTACATAACCGCTAGCGAGCGTTTGTCTTGGTATTTATCTGTGAGTGCGTTCCATAATATATTATAATTACTAGCGATTGGAGGGATACCTGCGCAAACGGCAAGCGCCTTATGAGACAATCGACCTATTAAATATTGTACTTTTTCTGCATCTGATAAACTAGGGTTATTGTGAATTAATGCACAAAAATTCTCATAAAATAGCGTCCAGTCGTTCGGTGAGCCATTAAACGACATTAATTCCAAAGCGGGCAATTTTTTGTTAATAATTTCAAAATTTAAACAAGATCCTACCTTGTCAGCGGAAGCATTCGTCGGTATGGATTGCGTTGATTGCGATAATACGGGACAAATGTCACCCTCCACGGCCTTAATGTGACAATATAACTCGTCGAATGCAAGTATGGATGCAAAGTTACATTTGTAGGAAGGGTCACTATTTAACAATGCAATATTTAATTGTTCAGTAACCTCCGTGAATTCTGTCCGTAATTTTTCTAAAGAGTTTAATCGCGTAAGGAAGTTTTGTTTAACATTTTTATCGGACACTTTTTTACTTAAGTCGTATATATTTTGAAGGAGTTCGAACATACTTTTCTGTTTAGCTTCCAGCATAGTTATTGTATGTACTAATTTAACGGATTTAACAGATTCAGATTCCTTAGACATTTTGAGAGGTAATTAAATAAATTTATATTGCGTTTAAAATTAATGCAAAATGGTAGGTAAACGAAATAATGTTAACAACCGTTATGCGTTGAGTAAATGTGCGTAGGTAATTAATTTGTGTATTATGTTAATAAATAGATAAGGAATTTAAAATAAATATGCGTAGCAGGAGTGTGTTAGCGTTTTAAGCGTGTATTTTGTATGAAATATATAAGCGTTAGCGTGTTTTTTTTTTTTTTTTTTTTTTTTTTTTTATATATATATAGATATGAGTATGAGTAATGTGTGAGTATGTGACTGCGTTGCGTGAGTTTTATAAATATTATAGGATAGGGAATGCGACTACAAAGGACCAGGAATACGGCTCGAAGTGACCAAAGAATATTATGGTGGGGACAAGATGGGGGAAGACAGACTCACCTTTGCCTTCGATTGAGGTTCGCCTGCTCCTTCTGCGCTGGTTCTATTCCACCACAATACACCAGAGTTTTTTGTTGATTTTAAGATTTGATTAACGAGGATTTAGAGATGTCACATACCACACACACGAGAGAGGATATCTTTAATTTTGCGGAGCGAGATGCGCGCGCGGCGGCAACTTTTAAGCGTCTGTCTTTTTTAAGGGTAGGAAAAGGGAATAAAAAATAGATAAATATGTAGGTAGATATGCGTGTGATGCGTTTGTTTGTGTGTGTGCGATGTGTGTGGATGTGTACGTAAAACGGCGTCAACACACTATATACCCTATAGAAAATTTATTTATTTTAAATAACTGTTGTCTTACAATAAAAACCTTTTTTAGTTTATAAATGACAAAGAAAATTGTGCGGCTCACATGAATAAAGTACTTTTTTTCTTAAATCCTAGTTCTTTGTATTACATTTCTTTCCCACAAACGAGACCTAAATTAATTTAATTAGATTAATTAGATTCAAATAGTAAATTAATTTTTTAATGACTTCCCATAGTTCCTCTACTGTATATTATAAAAATCGTGTTATACAAGTAAATACGCCTATGCACCTCCTTTGCACAGTATTGATCGCTTGACTCGAGAATGTGGCTTGTGTTAGCTTGCTTTTCTTGCTTAAAAATCAATATTGAAATATCGCTCTGTCTTGGAATATTCTTTTATGAATCTATGCCACAACAGTCTTGTTACTTTTAATTTTAATAAATCATATGCATTTATTAACAGAAATATGAATCAAACTTAGTAATGGTAGTTTCATATATAATAAGTACCTAACAAACTAAAGACGAGGGTTCTTCTTGACCTATTTATAACATCGCATCGTTCAATACGTTAGCGTGCCATTCAATGTAATATAATAGTTCTCGTCAATTCATTTGGATCGAACTCTTATTACTGGTCACATCTGGCCTCAGAGTAATAATTCCAACAAGTAGGTGTTTGGTATTATACCTCTATGCATCTGGCATTGATTATTTGATGGGATTTAAATGGTGAATTAAGCACGCGATTAAGCTTGTCATTTTGTTTATTTGATGTACTTGAAGTATCAGTGACCGTAAATTTGCAAATCGAACTTTATTTTTTATTAGATTCAAAGTAAAGACAAACAATAAATCCTAAAATGTGAACCTTTCTCCGCAGCTTCTTTTCCGGCAATAATTTAAAAGTAGCCTTTGCCACTTAGCCTATACTATTGACATGTATGTATTTTATAATAATTTATTTACTCAATTAATAAATATACTCCGATAATCAATACTAATAATAAATCTGTAAAGGTTGGTAATGGAGTAAATTACTTTGTTTTCAGAGATATCGTGTTTATAGGCTCTATACATGATACTGAAACTAAATTGACCATTTTTAGATTTTTTTCTGTATGTATGTATGTCTCCATAACTCTTAAACGAATTAACTGATTTTTATGAAACTTGGTAGATAAACATTTAGACGTACGGGACACAGGATAGGCTACCTTTTTCTTTTTCTACGCGGATGAAGTCGCGGGCACCAGCTAGTTAATAAATATACTCCGACTGACGTTTATGCGAATTTGCCCATAAACTTTTAGAGTTTTCTGTCCGTAGAAAACTTTAAACATTTCTGTTGGATTTCAATGTTGTAACTTAAAAAAAACTGTATAAAAATACAAGAATAACTTGTTTCTTTACATAATGGTCTCACGAAATGTTCACTATATCACAGAAAATGACTATCTCTCAGCGGATCTTCATATAACTTAATTCCAGGATATTTTTATTTTTATTATTTATTTCCCAATTAATTTAAGTATTTTATTTCACTTTTTAATTTAGTACACATAATAACTAATCCATAATGTGATAGTGAAATTACTTACTATAAATAAAATAGTAATTTCACCAGCACCTACTTGAACTAGCTTAAACATTAAAATTGCATCACGTAGGTACTTGTACCTGATAAATCAGTCATAACTACTTTCTACGACACACGAGTAAATCACACTTTTCATAACATATTTAACCGGTTCTATTAATTATAGAGGTTTTATTTTTTGTTTAATATAAATAATGTCAGACGTCAGTTTTTGTTTATAAAATTGTATAATATCAGCTAGTGGCAAATAAAATTGTTGGTAGTTTGAAAAAAGAGTGACACAAATAAAAAAAACTTGGAATGCACGAGCACTCAGCTTACCTACGAGTCATTAAGAAAGTCTATTAAATAAAATTTCTTCGTAATTTCTTACAACTTTCCAACAATTAGAAAAGTAGTCGTCGCAACTTTATTCTATAATTAAAATCTTATGATATTTTAATGATTTTTATTTTTAAACCAGGTTTTACTTTATACTAGCGATCCGCTCCCGATTTCATACGGATTATTTTTTTTTCTGCAATTTGACCTACTTATTGTTACACATCCCTTTCTCCGTCTTTGTTTATCGCTATTTGTATTAATGAAAAGCGTATCAACAACAACATCCATTGAGAGGTTAGCGAATTTTATTTTATAACTAATAGCTGGCGCCCGCGACTTCGTCCGCGTTGAAAATGAAAAAAGTAGCCTATCCTGTGTCCTATACGTCTAAATGTTTATCTACCAAGTTTCGTGAAAATCAGTTAATTCGTTTAAGCGCCTCTTTCACCGACTACAAGTAAAGTGTTGATTAGTTACTTTTAGAAATCATTTTCTGTTTTATTGAATTATGCACTCGGTTTACTGCATCATTCGATAGGCGATTTTTTTTTCTATTTAATGTTTGGGACGTTTACCGTACGAACAAAAGGTATATTAGCTAAATTATTCCCGGTGACAGGTGACTTTGACTGTTTAGCCTACTTGACGTTGGTGAAAGAGGCGCTAAGAGTTATGGAGGAACATACATACATACATACATACAGAAAAAAATTCTAAAAATAGTCAATTTAGTTTCAGTATCATGTATAAAGCCTATAAACACGATATCTCTGAAAACAAAGTAACTTACTCCATGACCAACCTTACAGATTTATTATTAGTATTGATTGATATAGAAAATATTTTGAAAAATATTCTATTAGAAGGTAAGTAAGTGATTTATTATTAGACAAACCGATCGAATATTCTGAATATACATTTAAAATGTCAGTAACTTAATTTGTAAGTAGATATCTAGTCTACCTAGGCCATTATAACCATGAGGCCAGTGAGCCAATAAACCAAATCGAATGGGTCTGACCGATGAGTTTGAAAATGACTATAAAACACACATAATATCAGAGCTATGGTTATGTACATGTGAAAAGTTTTTGTTTCATCAAAATCGATGCAGTATTTCCGAAGTTATTGACACCGAAACTTCGGTCGCTATTCAAATTTTCAAGTTCGCCCGTGCTAAGTGGATGACGTCACAAGGGCCGATGCTAGACGCAAGTTCATAGTAAAAAGATAGATTTGTATTTTGTAATTAATTAACTCAAAAACTACTGGACCGATTTTAAAAATTCTTTCACCTATAGAAAGCTACGTTATCAGCGAATAATATAGGCCATATTTTATAAAGTTACACGGGCGAAGTCGCGTGCAACAGCTGGTAACATTATAGAGAGAGTAGATTTCTATTTTTGTTTACGAGTATAATGATTAAACTTAAAAACTACTAGACCGATTTTAAAAATTATTTCTCCTATAGAAAGCTACGTTATCAGCGAGTAACTCAAGCCATATTTTATAAAGTTGCGCAGACGAAGTCGCGTGAAAACAGCAAGTTGATTATAAATTATAAAAATATTCTTAAAATGATTCTTGAGCGGGACAAAGATTTCCTCAATACTTTCTGAAGTTATCGGGTTCGGAATATCTTAATGAAGTAGGTATCTTGCAGGTCAGTTCTTTTTGTCTACGTTTCTGTACTACAGATCATTCATTTGTTGTAACTGTCTCTCGATGACACAAAATGTAAATGTACGTTTTGTTGTATCAGCTAGGTTGCGGTTTGCAACTTTACTTGCAACTTTGCTTTGCAAGCATATACTTGGTTATAAGTCATCCTCATATCATAAAGAGTGTAATAGGTAGTTTTGTTAGTATACTAGGTAGGTAAGTATATTTTTTAAAGGGGGAAAAGTGACGATGTCTTACACACACTAAAATAAAATACGTGTGTGACGGGCTTCATGGTCATCCACTCTTTACGTCTTTTCGTATCCATTGGCACTTGGAAAAATAATTTAGAAGGTGAGTGGATGGTTGAATTTGTACATAATATATAGGCACTATATATTATGTGCAAATTATTAGTATTTTTTATTATTATTATTATTAGTATTTATTATATGGCAAAAGTAACGGTCATTATTTAAATTTTCAAATGCTCCGGCGCCACTGACCTATAATAAGCACTGGACTTTTTGTACTTTTTGTACCATTTTGAAATTTTTGAAAATTTTGACGTATTTTTATTCCGAACCATAACTTCAGAAAGTATTGAGGAAATCTTTGTCGTAAGTCCCGCTCAAGAATCATTTTAAGAATATTTTTATAATCAACTTGCTGTTTTCACGCGACTTCGTCCCCGTAATTTTATAGTCTATGTTAATAGCCTATGTTACTTGCTGATAATGTAGTTTTCTATGGGTGAAAGAATTTTTAAAATCGGTCTAGTAGTTTTTAAGTTTGTTCATTACAAACAAAAATAGAAATCTACTCTCTTTATAATATTACCAGCTGTTGCACGCGACTTCGCTCGCGTAACTTTATAAAATATAGCCTATGTTATTCGCTGATAACGTATCTTTTTATAGGTGAAAGAATTTTTAAAATCGGTCCAGTAGTTTTTGAGTTAATTAATTACAAACAAAAATAGAAATCTACTCTCTTTATGATATTACCAGCTGTTGCACGCGACTTCACCCGCGTAACTTTATAAAATATACTCAATGTTATTCGCTGATAACGTAGCTTTTTATAGGTGAAAGAATTTTTAAAATCGGTCCAGTAGTTTTTGAGTTAATTAATTACAAACATACAAATCTCTCTTTCTTGCTTCTAGAATCGGCCCTTGTGACGTCATCAACGTTCGCGAGTAGTATTAAAAAATTTGGGTGGCGCGCGTACTTTGAACGCTTATAACTCGGTCATTTTTTAAGATATCAAAAAAATAAAAACACTACCGTATTTGTCTAGTGAGCTATATTTGGGGGATATCATTAACTAAAATCGATGGTCAGACTCATTGTATAACTTATGTATTTATAGAATAGGCAATAATTGAATTTATAATATTTATAATGTGTTCTATAGGTTGTATTTGTCGATTGTCAAGGTTCGCCGGTTTTGTGTAGTGAGTGAGTAGGCGGCCCATTCATACGCTCACGTTCCACCAGCCACCTTAACCTAGCTGGCTAGAGATAAATAGGGCTGTATCTTTTACTTATAAATTTACAACTAAAGTCTGTATTAAAAACTAAAATAAATTAAAATTTAATTTAAAAAAAATTCAGAAAATAACTTCTTAATAAAATTACTTAGCCCATTACCCCCCATCCCTCCCTTATTATACCTTATCCTTAATCCTTCTATGGTCGGCAGCGTACTTGTAGCACTTATGGCGTTACTTGTGTTATAGGCGACGGTAGCCACCTACCATCAAGTGGACCGTCAGCCTGTCTGTCGACCTTAACATAAAAAAAAATAAAAAAAACATAATTTAAATATTTGTAATGAAAATGAAAATATTTTTTGAAATAAAACATTTATTTTGTTTATAAAGTGATTAAAATTAAATGATTTGAACAAAACCGAAAAGATTTTGAAATTAATTGAAAAGTAATATTTTCTTTTGCAGAAAATTAATTATTTTTTATAATTAAAAATATTAAACAGTACCTACCTATCATCTTATCATCTCGTCTTTATCATTTCAGCGGTAAAAATGTAAAATCATAATTTTAGAATTAACGGTTGTCAATAGATGTCAACCCTAATCTCTTGAAATTCAATCCGGTTGTAAATAAAGTTAATAATATTCACATAGTTTACCATTCACCATGCAGACGCAATACTTAAGTGATAGGATTGTTGCTTTTGCTTGTTTATGTTTGTTTGTACCAACTAACGCGGCTGTGTAGGTAATTTATGGCGTCCATTACTTATATACAATCATCATCAATACTAATAATAAATCTGTAAGGGTTGGTAATGGAGTAAGTTACTTTGTTTTCAGAGATATCATGTTTATAGGCTCTATACATCATACTCAAACTAAATTGACCATTTTAAGAATTTTTTTCTGTATGTATGTAAGTATGTATGTTCCTCTATAACTCTTAAACGAATCAACTGATTTTCACGAAACTTGGTAAATAAACATTTAGACGTACGGGACACAGGATAGGCTACTTTTTTTTTTAACGCGGACGAAGTCGCGAGCGCCAACTAGTACATAATAAAAGATGTAAACGACATTAATACTGATTAGGTTTTTATCATTACTGAAAACAAATGAAAGATAATTTGAGAATGATTTAAAGGTTTATTTGCTTGTAAACACTAAACATCCAAGAAGACAAATCTTAGACTTATACTCGACCCTACCTATATGAATAAATAGTTCACAAATATGTAATAAAAACATTATTCTAATATCACTATTATGTTACAAAACTAAGCCGGTAGGTAATATAAAAAAAAAAATATCAAAAATTTTCGAAATTTCCGCCTTAAACCTAAACACATAAGGCATTTAACAAATTTTTGGTAATTGCGACATAAAGTAAATATACGTACTACTCGTGACATCTTGTGACGGTTCACGGTAATTAGATAGATAATAGAAATCTATAATTGTGTTGCAATAAATAAATGTAGGTATTTCTTAAGTTTTTCATGTAAAATGAAAAGAAAATAGCAAATAAACTTGAAGAGGCAGTTTGTTCAGAAATGCGTTAACTATTCACTACTTTCGCCACCAAATCTATACCAATATATATAAAGCTGAAGAGTTTGTTTGTTTGTTTGGTTGTACGCGCTAATCTCAGGAACTACTGGTTCGAATTGAAAAATTATTTTTGTTTTGGATAGTCCATTTATCGAGGAAGGCTATAGAGAACGCGGACGAAGTCGCGGGCACCAGCTAATAACAAAATAAAATAAAAAAATTATATACGTCCAAGTTTGTATTTTTTTTATATAAGTTTTAATAATTAAGTATAAGTTAATACAATAAATATTACACAGAGTATATTATCCATAAATGTTATGGCTTTTGTCATGTCCAAATCCAAAAAATATATTTAAAATTTACGTTTCTAGTTCCTATACAATATTCTGTGTAACGTCATTAGGTGTCACTGACATAATAATTATAGAATTAAAATTTTTCAAATACTTATATTACATTCTTTTTTTAAATAGTGTTTAAAATCATTTGCCACTTCATTCAGTCATCGTCATCGAACTACCTTAAAAAAACAATTCAAATAAGTATTTTAAAAACAAATTTTAAGTGTACCTATATATTATATCTATACAATTATATGTAATAATGAAATTAGTGGTATATCAAGGAGTGCATTATGAATTATGAACTGTTTATTTAAACTAATCCCAGACAGTCAGAAATTCTCTGCATGTAATCCCGAAATTTAATTAAAATTTTTTGAAACATACGGTGGTGCCAGTGCCGTAAATAGGGCAGTGCCACCGGTGCCCAGGCACAGGGCGTAGACCCTGGGGGGGCGCAAGAATGGACAGACCAGGCAGGACTATTATTTTTTCGGTTTGCTCCTGATAAGTTCCCACTGCGCCCCTATAGTGCTCGAGTCCAACACATACGTACCTACATGCCAGTATCATCAAAAAGTCTATTAAATTAGACAAAACATCGAGCTAATTTTTTTGGCAGACACAGTAGGTGGTATAATAGGCGAAGTGTCCACTTAACATCAGATGGCTCGTCTGCTTGTTTGCCCACACCTACATCAGTTCTTTAAAACAATAGATTTTTCTTCCAAAATATTAGATAATTGGTCCACCAACACCAAGTTCCTTTGTGCTTTATTTTATCAACCTGAATGAAATAAAGTAGGCCTAACTATACATAGCATTGCTCTATCTAGGGTACCTATAATATCTAAAAAAAAAAACAAGGGCGCAGTTATAGAAGCTCGCACAGGGCGCAAAAAAGGCTATTTACGGCACTGGGTGGTGCACACACATATTTTACTTTACAAGATCAATTTCACAAGCTATAGTGAAAACATGTAAATGTTAATAAACTACTTTATATAAGTAATATAAATTTATCGGCAGATAAATTTTCAATGTAAATTGACTGGCTGGATTCAAACTGAAGTAAACCTCCTCAACTCAGTGTAAATAATCATTGTATTGAATAAATTTTCATTGTAAATTTACTGGCTGAATTCTCACTAAAGTAAAACTCATCCTGTACTGTGTAAAATAATAATTTAACTACTTATACATATTGTGATAGAGAGAGATGAAGAAGACTCGCAGAGGACGAGTCCAATTTGTCAGATTAGACTATTCATAACCACGACCGCTCCGTCTTGAGTTTACGACTACAGACAGAAGAATATACTTAGATGTTTGACCGGGTCATCTTTTAATATATTCTATTGTAAAGTAGACACACTAAAGTCTGTTTTTTAATCGAGACAAAATTGACACATGCAAATGTCAAGTTTGCATATTATGATACCATGTAATGTATGTAATGCATGTCACATGACTGTAATGTCATTTTCGTCTCTGAGATTAAAAAACAAACTTTACTACATATACTACTCTGTATGAAAAATTAGCAGGAATGTATCAATAAAAGAGAGCGTATAAAAGACAGCGAATAATAGAGTTTTCAAGAATATTAAAGTACCAGCAATTTTTTTAAGAACTTAATTTGAAATTGTAACTGAACATTTAGTTGTCCTAGACACTACAGCACAGAACTAGTGGGAATAAGCCATATTTTGTGTTGTTACTTTGTGTTGTTAAACATTATTAAGACATTGCTACACAATTATATTTATAAATGAGAATATACACGTACCAATTTTTTTGTATTCTCCACTACAAACGAACTCTGCTAATATTGTCAGGATGTTAGATACTAAAATTGTGAGAACCGCGATTTGCAAAAAATTAGGTTAAAATTATCTTTGATCATACCTTAGGATACTTTTTACCCACTAAAAAGATCCCGTGAAAAGAGGCTGTCTTTACTGTTATTTGGATAAACTTTTAGTTCTAGAATTAATGAACGTTGTATAACACTATGCAATTTATTGTAATTACTTGATATTATTACTAACTAAGAATCAACATGGTTGTCGAATTAAATGAATGGTTGTCACAATAAAATTCTAACACCAAAAATTACAAAAAAAAAAAAGATTTTTATCATATTACCAATTTCTTTTTTGTATAGGAGCACTATTCTACTCGTACATTATTTCGATAGCAAGAGTTCGAATCTTCCAGCCTTACATACCGTAGCAGGTACACGTCGGAAAATTTTCGGCACTTCGCAACAAATTATTTTAACTTTTCTTTGTAGGTAAATGCATATTAAACATGCATTAACTATTTTGATTACTTATATTTTCCTAATAATCATATTTATTTCGGATAATTTACAATTCATATGAAAAAAGAAACTTAATTAAGAAATATTTTATTTTTATGATAATCATTAATTATTATATACAATATAATAAATAGAAAAATATGATATAAATAAACTTTTTTGTACTGTCTTGTCTTTGCTGACCGTGGCGTGCGGTATTGCATTCTTTTGAGGTGCCAAGAAATTTCCGACAAATGTACAGCAGACGGTTTTCCAGGTTGTACAGCAGAAATCTACAAAAATATTAGTACGAATATTTAGATCGTAAAGGATTTATATGAAAGCAGGAAGCGAAAAATAACCACGCCACCAATCACTACCAATGTAAATACACATTTGAGCCATTCAAGTAAAATTAGATTTGGTATTTCATGTCTTAATATTAAAGCTAAGGTTGTCATATCATTTGCGTTACATATTACGTTTAATAGTAGCACTATAGTTATAGATACATAGTCATAGTATATACACTTATATAGAAATATAACTAATATTACGTGTACAGTTACGAGCCTGAACACTTTTTTTATAAATATAGGTAAATGTAGATGAAACTATAATTTTCTTGTATACCGTCACATATTGCGAGAAATATAATGTAGAAAAAAGTCGAAACTAAAATGAATAATTATACTCTTTTTTGCCCGCGACTGTACATTTAAGGAGTAATAAATATCAAATAATTTCGTTTTCCGAAACCCTCTCCAGAAACTGGCTATTCAGTTACATTTACCTTCATTAATAAATATATTTTCAAATGAATACGCAAATCTTATGGCTAAAGAAAATGCTAATAAATCTTTAAACTTAACTAAATAGCTTTTTGAGGTACCTAATTCTAAAGTTATAAATATTATAATCTGTTGCTGTATAAATGTAGTTTTAATAGTACTGTTGAGTTATTTGAAGAGAAATTTGAGCTAACTCCAATAGTCATTGCATGCACTGTGTCATCGTAAGCACACATGCAAAGAAATGTATGTGGACATCAAACATAACTATACAAACTTCACATCAGTAGAATTAAGTGTCTTTGTTTTTTTTTTTTTCACTAAGTATTTACTTTAAATTCATTGGCAAACTTTGCACACATTTGCACATTTTTTACGTTCATAAGAGACACAAAAAGCATTAGGTAGTTATTCTTTTTTGATAATCACTGGACCGCAAAGAAAAAGGGTCGGATAGAAAATCTTCAATATCTTCAACTACGCATTTATTTATTTTACATTTATTAAAAATAAAAAGCTTGAATTAATTTTTTTTTATTTAAGCACATTAACATATTCTTTAATTTAGTCTTTATTTCATAAAGTAAGTTCAGGTCAGCTTTTAAAGATATCGAAGATTTTCTAACCGACCCTTTTTCTTTGCGGTCCAGTGTAGCTGTGGAACATTCAAGATAGTTAAGTTTCAGTTTATTCATATGTGGTAGTATAACACATTTCAAAGCTCCAAAGATAACATTCCCCAAGTGAGGTTTCGATTTGTTTTTTGTGTGCGTTACTGCGACAATAGGTCAATGCCTTAAGTTTCGTCTGCTTGACTAATTTATAGAGTCCACGGAGATTATTTTCATAGACATAACAGCAAAAGAGATAGCTAAACATTTTTATGAGTTTTGGACATTCGATCTATTTTACATTTTCTTTCAACTGAAGACTGAATGTATGTAGTAGGCTTAATTCAAGTTCTTGTGACAACAAAACAGCTCAACTAGAAAACTCAACTATAATACTAACAATCTATCTATTATTTTTGTTTTTGAAATAATATTTGGTGTATACTGGACGAAATATACCTAAACCTATCGACAAACACATTTTAGGTGCATGATGTATACTTTAGTCTTCAAAATATCGACATTACAAAACGTTGGACTCAAAATTGGACTCTAATAAGTAATAAGCTCCAATATTTCCTACTAATAATATAAAACTTTGGTGTTGTTTTTATCCTAACTACTGGGTCCTCTGTAAGTTAATGTAATACTACTGTCTTTTTTTTTAATATTCATCCAAAATACACTACATTTCTTCGCAAAAATATAGCTACTAAATCTATTTTGATCATACTATTTATTATATTTTGCTGTTTACTATAATTTTGTATGTGTCGTTCAAAAAATGTATGCACAAAAATCCTCGAAAACATATTGTTAAATCGATGTTATTGTTCCCACTGAAGTAGAATTAAATACATAATAATCATAAGAACCAGACACATGTTCAGAAATGCATGTAATAAAATGTGTATAAAAATGTAAAATTGGAAGACATTCTTACTCGAATCGAATTAGGATTGTGTGAAATTTTAAGCCACAATTTTAAATGTATAGATGAAATTTACGTATGGAATGTAATGCGAATAGTACTGTAGTTAATTAACCTATGAACATTATGAACACGAGAACTTACGAATAAGTTAAATAAAATAACCATCAACAAATATGACCGTGACGCATAAAAGCAACGACAATAACATGCAAACAAATCAATTTTCAAAATGAGGCGTATAATTCAAAAACGTATCAATTCCTACAGTTGAAACTTGAAACGGCTAATAAAGCTACAAATAAATAACATATTAAAATATTTTAATACAATAACTTAACATTAAAGCAGTCAACTTTCAAAGTAACACAGATCATATATAAGTGTATACCGGAGAAATGAAATTCAAATTCGGAAACTAATTTCTAACAGCTGCCTTACACTTATTACAATCCGGTATGCACTTAAGAGTATTAGAATCTATGGCACAACACTCAACTAGTATAATCTAATTTTTAATCTTTACTAGACCAAAAATCGTTATAGTCTGTTTCAATGAGCACTGTTACTAATATCTAGTCGCCGGTCGCTACATGTAGGCTGGTTTCATTTTGTAAGCTCGTTTCCATATCTCACACAAGCATACGGTCGAATGGAATCTATAGAATATCGCTAGAGGCATCGACACATGAGTGATGATCGTCCAAGCCCATAGTCCGTAGAAATGAAGTTGTATTGGGTGCGACTCTGCACGAGACTTCTCTAAAGTATTTATCGCCCACATAGCAAGGTTAGTTACAAGAAGGAATGTCACTATTTCTCTCCCTGGTTTTTTCCTCAATTGCTCAGGAGTTTTCGCCGATCTTCTGCTAGCGTCTAAAATGAACATGGTCTGACAAGTCGTTTGAATTAATGACGATAAAGCAGTCACCAATATGAGCATCGTGTTCTTCTCAATGGTGAAGTGTCCTCCGATGATGGTGAATGTACCATAAATAAACATTCCCGTTTGAGCTCCAACCAAAAGGATATTGTCCAATTCGAGGTTTCGATTGCCATCGTACTTCAGTTTCCTCACACAAAACATTCCCGCTAAACTGGCGAATGTGGTCATGGCATAAACCGCTAATTCGCATACGTTTACTTCAACCACAGCTAAAGTCGCGTATCCTTTCCTCGAGATCAGTACGAAGAATAAAATCAACGATATAATTGTAAGGACTAATACCAAGATACCGAAGAACAAGCCTTTGTGGGCTCGTGCGCAGTCAACGCTGTACAAATGTGGGGATTTCTTGTAAGCCAAACCTTCCAACATGCGAGCCTTGGCTATTGCTGCGGCTAAATCCTTAGATGGGTATTTCGATATGTTCTTCCACATAACGTAGAGTATAGCAGCGCAAATTAGAGAGTATTCAATGGTACAGGGAAAGAGGAATGGCGATGCGTCTTGAACTAAAGATCCCATGATGTTGGTTCGACGGCACTCGAAGATGTGGTGCGGTCCCTTCAATCCACGAGGAACTCTGAGATGGGCTGCTGCTGGGTGTGACGGCGGAACCTCTGTTGCTAACGCTGCGAACTCTTTTTGAAATGCTAAAAAGAAAACATTTTTTTTTTTAATTAAACTTGAGGACTTAATGGAAAGTCTACTAATAACATTCGATAGAATAGAAAAATACTTTTTGGAAATAAAGAAAGTGTGTGTCACAAAATGTATGTCTTGTGTAAAATGTCTAAAAATGTAAAAATGAATGTTTTTTTTATGAAAGAAATCATAGACACGGATAAAGATAATACAAAGGATAGGGTAACGGAGTCAGGGAGTGGTAATCCGTAGTATCTTATGGATTTAAATTTTTCATATATCAGTATTTATAATTTAATCCTTAAAGGTTAATTTGGAACGCGTTATAGAGAGTCACATGACGTATTGATGATTATCACAAGACAAGATGATCATCATGAATTTATTGCTATATGCCTCATTCCAAAGTAGCAAAATTAATATAAAAGCTCAATTAAATTTAACATATAAAATAATAATTATTATTAATAATACTAACATTCTATTTTTATTATTAATAATCTTTATTTACTGTTATTAGTTTTTTAGTATTATTAATGCCTAGTATGTCAAAAAAATTAAAAAAATCAAATAAAAAATATGGCAGAAGCACACTATTGAATTGGGCATTACTCTTACGTTACACGCTCCACTAATTCTGTTAAAGATATAATCATTCATCAATTGAAGTACGAGTATCTTGCTGCACAAATTACGAAAGAAATTGTTTGGTGCCATGTTATCGAACCATAGTTCACAAGTTACTGAGCAAGAGTTGCTATCACAAATGTAAGTTGACGGCATTTCGTATCGAGAATGTAGAAATTTGTCGTCTACGATCGGAATGGAATTGATAATGGTACATTTAGGTCAGAATTCCTTTCGGGGGTTAGAAGCGAGATAGGAACGCTACACGGCTCCGTAATAACCCGATTCGCGTGACAAGGGGCCAACTAAATTAGATTTCGTCGTTCGTATATTGCTAGAAAATTTAATAAAACACACCATAAGAGAGGTTAAAAAATATGAACATTGTGGAAATAAACGACGGGGGTCAGCCGTGAATAAATTGAAACAAAGGCGGGTTATAGGCAAAAACAAATTATGCGGGCAAGGGATGCGCGTAAAAAAAGAAAAAAAAAGATTAAATTCCCGGAAGGATAACAAAAATGAGCTTGGAAGTTACGTTCATTCAAGTTGTTCATGATTTCTAAGTGCTAACTTATTAGAGAAACGTAACGGCCAGAAAGTAGGCACCACATTGGCTGATTACATTGTATGTACGCTGTGTTAATTTCTTAAAAAATAATATTTATTTATCTTGGCGTGGAGTTAAATATTTAATGAAATATTAAAAATTTAAATTAAGAAACTCTTTAAAACACGAAAAAATAACTTTAAATTTAAAATTACTCCTTATATTAAATTGGATATTAAGTAAGATTAACTTAGATAGTAATGTAAAAATTAAAGAGATAAAAAAATCTAAAGATCAGTTTGTGTTAGTAATGTTTTCTTAATAATAATAGTAATATTTTAATTTTATTTAATAATATTATAATATTTGTTTATGATTACTAAGTT